>CAXKWD010000010.1:31042271-32438713 GCA_964059195.1 Ectobius pallidus | reverse complement strand
AACTACTTGTTTACATTTGAGACAACACTCCCTACTGGATACTAGTTAAATAATTTAACATTTATTTGACAGACTCACTGCTATTTTGGTAATTTTTAACAAAAAATGTGTTTTGAGCATTGAAAGTCCTATGCAAAAATGAACAACTCGAGCAAAGCAGGTTTTATATTTAGGTTTTATTGAAAAAAGTGTGTAATATAAACATTCGAAATCGCACTTGATAGCTTAGACAACATCAGTCAAGCCGAAGGCAATAGATTGTAGTGGAGAAAATTGTGCTATCTTGGTCTGCAGAAAGGACTTCAGCTCTTCAAGCCCTGGACACGCCCTGCTTTACAAACTACTTCACACTAAAATTCCTCCTTACTTATAGATTAATATAGAAGGCCTTAAGGCCTTCACTACACCTGAGGGAAATATAAATAAATAAATAAATGTACTTACACCACTCTTTGTGATAAAAGTTAAAACTTTCACTTTGATCATGAAAGTAACTTTCCTGCGGAGTAACGGAGAAATAAGGCTATCAATTTCAGAAACAGCTAACTACTCATTAAGCGGTTGGTATAAAAACATCTGGGCCAAGTCATGGTAATATTTTTAAAAGTTGTAGTGGCGCCGAGCTGTGAATCATTTCCAGTGGCTGCGTGCACACAATGGAGAATAAGGATGGTAAAGTGGTGGGTACAGGTGACGGATGGAAGCTTTCCCACAGGGCTGTCTAGTTCTAAACAAGCAATCCATTATTACCGCGTTTCCCTCTCATAATAACACCCAAATACACTTCAAGATGCCAGCCAATAGAGTTGCAGCCTCGCGCAGAAATTGCAATGCTTTTAGGCAACCTGAATTGTTATATTGACGAAATTGCATTCTTCCTTTAGAATTTAGATTATACACAATAACACTATATTAATGCCTAGCTTAAAAGGCTCGGGGTCGCCCGGGTTTTGAATTTTGTCAATTCTAAATTAACTTATGAAGGACTTCGATTTTCAATCTCTAGGTGTCCTTGTATAGGTATGTAGAATTTGAAATGAAGAAGAACGACTTATAAGTTATCACATTCAAACTATACACTCAGAAAACGCTTGATATAGCTCTTTATGGCTCATAGAGGACTTAGAATTTTCACCCCATTGCTTCTAAACACCATGCCTGGTAGGGGTTGAAATAAGAAGAAAAAGAAATTCCTATAACATAAAATTGTACTGTCTTTACAGAAAATTTTATTTCTCGATCTCTTGTTACCATACAACCGTTTGGGGGTCTAATCAAAAAGAAATTAAAAATCACTTTCGTACTTTCCTCCCCAAAAACCTGCGTCGTAATTTACTGCGCGCATAAGACTAAAATGTTCCATCCTATTTTATCTCTTTTTACATGCTTAGGGTCTGTGATAAACATCCGTATTTCTCAACTAATACAAAGCCTACAGCTATGAACAACGTATCTGTAGATATAATTTTTTACCGACTTCTGATATAGCATACTCGTTGGCACACACTGAGGCTGAGACAACTGGATTACGCTGTCTCCGCAATACGACCTCTTATTCTACACCAACATATGAAGGGAGAAAATGGTGTTCTCCATGTCCAGAGTAGAGGAATTATGTGGCTGCATCACATTGTGCATTATTTTCGTGGATTTCATGATTCATTATTTATTTACACCAATGAAGATAACCTCTTTAATTTGTCAAAGCCCAGTATCATGCACTTCCAAAGCCACCTGTGAATAATGCAAACGACATTGTTGTCATGAGAACTGAATCACATTTGATAATTTCAGTGTAATGTTTTCAGGAATTACATAATTTTACTAGGGTGGTTTGTTTGAAATTTAATGTTGCTCTAGTTTCTTTCCTAGTTGAGGAGGGTATGTGTGCAAAGTTTCGTGCAAATTGCAAATTTGTATAGGGAACGTACATACAAACATACATACATACATACATACATTCCTACATAGAGTTGGATTATTCCCACAAAGTCTCTGGCCTTGAAGACAAACCCAGCCAGCGAGCTTCTCGTTATGTCTCGTTACCAAGATGCGCGAATTCGGTGCGCGTAAGATCAGTAAGCTACCGCTGGGCAGAGAGTGAACATCATGCCAGTCGTAGAAAATACTATAATAGTTGAGTGGAGGGATAATGCCCCTGCGAGAGAGACAGACAACACGTGGAGTGGGATAGGAGAGCTGAGCCAATCAGGGTGCAGCTACCTCCCCTAGCCAGGAACTCTACGAGCGGTGAGACTCGCTCCTAAGGTATATACGTAAAAACCCAGAGACGTTGTGGAGGTAATCCAACTCTACATTCATACATACATTCATACATACATTCATACATACATACATACATACATACATACATACATACATACATACATACATACATACATAGGCCTATACACTTTAAATGTTATATAATTTATTAAGTGCCAGTATGGTACTTTATGGGATTGTGTGTGGGGACGAAAAATGTCTGTCCGTCTGTCCGTGTGTCTGTACGCGCCATAACTCAAATATGCTTTTTTGGATTTTCATGAAACTTGGAAAACACATTTGTAATGTCCATGGGAAGAACCCTATTGATATTGAACCAAATCGGTTCACCGGTACCGGAGTAATGCCCAATTTAGTGTCTATTTTATGGTAATATACGTATTCGAAAGAATTTATAAAAAAAAAATTAAAATCAGTTATCTTGACAACACTGCCTATTGTTTTATTGTGATCTTATAAGGCCTTGGAAATTAAAATACAGGTAGCTTTGACAAAAAAAACTATTGATTTACATGCGCTTATCCATCTAGACCGTTAAAATGACCCCGGTGGCCGAGATGGTAACGTCTTGACCTCACATTCTGGAGTCCATGGTTCAAAACCCGAAACCGGCCAATTTGAATTTTTTTTGTATTTTTATGTGATTGTCATGATATCACAAATCTGCACAGTTCAGCTAATGCTGGAAGATTTTAATCTCATTAAAAAAAACTAGACCTTTGTTCTTCCGTAAGCCCTGCTTAATGAATAAATCTGGAGCTTAACTTGGAAATCAATTTAGAAAAAACATATTCTGCATATCATAATTGCAGTCATAACTGATTAAGCAAAAACATACTGGCAGTTTTTTACATCAGTTTACCTGATTTTATTAATAAATGGATATGGTAATTAGGTAAGTAGTAACAAATTACCGAAAAGTTTAAGTTTTGTCATTTGGTTAGCGCTTGTATTTAAAACTAAAGACATATGACTGACCCAGGCTGTTTTATGTAATGTTGTGCATGTGTTTACTTATTTCCGCTCGTCAGTGATTCTGCATTTTGCAGCAACATGGGAAGGCTGCAGTGTACTTAGGCAGGTAATAAATGATCCGAGGTGTTCACCAAATCACTTCTATTGATTTAACCTGTTTACGGCATTAGCTGAGTAAAATGTTGAACCAGTTGGCCACGAAGTTTCAATAAAACAAACTATAATTCCCAACGGAAACAGTGTTACTTTAATAAATGAATTTCGTAGTAGTTTCCTATCGGTCCGAGTGGGCGGGAGATTTCCTGTTTCAGAATACCAGAGTTTTACGCGAGCATGTGAGACCTATGTTTCCATTATGCAATTGGTTTTAGAGAAATTTATATAAACGCATGAGCTATATTATTCTTAATTATTTTTGGAGTTACTACTCTCCTTAGAATGGCAAGTGTAAATCATTATGATATTGGAAGCATGTATCATCGACTTGATCGTTTTGTTTATTATAAACTCCGGCTTAACTCAGTTGGTAGAGCATTGGCGCGAATAGCCAAAGGTCCTGGATTCAGGTCCCAGTGTCGGAGGAATTTTTCTCCTATAATATTCTCATGTAATGTCCAACAGAGACAATAATCTGTGGTTCATGAAAGCTTACATATCTATTATAAACTAGCAGGTGCATGCGGCTTCGCCTGTGTTTATTAATTAAATCGCTAGATTTTTTAAAATTACTTCTATAACAGCAAGCTAATTAAAATATTTTATTTATTAACTCCTACACGCAAATCATTCATAAACAATTGAAACAATTAATAATGAAAAAACTAAAAATCTGGATTCGAGGTGCATTTCGCGTTTAGTAAGCCCTAAAAACCGCAAATTGATCAATGTTTTCCCCTTTTAAGCCTACAATCATGTTCCCCCTTCCGTTCACCTGTTAAAAAAATAGATCTCTGCATACCATAATGTTTTAAACAAATGTGTCGAGCAGAGCGGGCTAACAAAATGAAAGCGATCGTATATTATAAGTACAAGGGGAAATTGCCAGGATTTATAATGATCAGTCGCTCAAAACCTGTCGTAAACTATTACTCTAATAGATAGGAAATTGTAAATGCAATCTCATAAATGTAAGAAAATAAATTGAATAAGCTACACGTATATAGAAGTAATTGTTTTCGGAGATTGCACTGGTGTGGTCAGCGTAATATCCGACGGAAACATCGAAAAGTAATGTCCTGCGGATTTTTCCCTATACGAATAATACGATGTTTAAAGTACCGTAATTTTAGTTTTTATACTTGCTTTGTGAACAACTCTATGGTTCGTCTTATGTTTTAATGTTCAGATTACATTAGTGGCTGTCAAATTTTGGTTTTGTTTTCTATAAAGATCAAATTTAGATTGACGTTCGGAAAAATGTAAATTTTCCATGGCTTCTGATCTCACAAAATGACATGCGTTCACGTGATTTTGCCTATTAGAGAAGTACAATAGGCTACTATAGTATGGGATTCAGCTTAATTGCTCTGAAATAGACTGGAATGTGGGGAAAGTAGTCTATTCCAGAGCAGTTAAGCTGAGTCCCATACTATACAAGAAATTCTTTTCTTCTTTTTCTCTCTCTTAGTTTCACCTCTCCATCCATCCATTAAAATCGCAAAATTAGTTGAATTTCGCGAAATATGTAGGCTAAATAAGTACTAAAAATGTGTGTGGAAAAAAATTTAAAGTTGTCATTCTTTAGACCTTCAATTTATTTTGCATTCTTTTAGTAATATGACTCCTTTATTTTTCTTTCTTTATCCACGCCGAGAAATTACTTTACAGCAATGATTGGTACGCGGTGTTTAACAGTTTCCGTATTTCATGCAATGTTGTTGACACTTCTTTTAGAAAATTGCTATTTTTAGTAATAGATCTTTCCTCGTTAGAGGCTGCTATATCGACAAATTGATACAAGAAATAGCAGTGAAATACCACAAACGCAATGATTCACAAATTAAGAAATCAATACATAAGGCGTATGTTTTATCTTTCAACGTAGACTAAACTAAAATTTATTCACATTTCCAAATATGTTTCATACTTATTTTGGTTGTAGTTGTAGGACTATATAAAAGAGTAAACTCTTTCAACGTCAAATGTAGAAATTTATAAAATAATTTATTTCGCGTAACATCCACCAAGTTAAAGGAAGAACACCGAAATCAACAGTTTTATTTCACAAAAAAGTCAGGGATCTAAAGATTGCGAATTTAGGCTATCTGATAAAACTTGTTACCTCGAATGGGATTTATTTAGACTATTTCTTCAACATAGTGCAACACGTATGAGTAATTACTACTTTCTTAATTGCGTTGTTTACAATGAAATCACTATTGTGTGATGAAGTATTAGGTAGCCTAACGATGAAAATCAAAGCTTCGTTTGTCTGAATCGTGTAATTTTATACATTTATTAGAAACAAAAAGAAGTCCTACGGTAAAACTAATCTAGTAACGTATATAGGCCTACATATAAAACAAGAGATTATTTAATTGTTCTAATAGCGTATATGTGTAACAAAGGAAAATGCTTACAAAAAATTACTTCAGAGTTAACCATTAAGTCAGTCTGAAAAATTCAATGCCATAGCCGGGATTTGAACCAGGATCTTCGCTCTCCGTGCCGCTGTTCTACCATTGAGCTGCAATAGAAACTTGCCAGTACAACATTAAATTCTCCAACTGACTCACGTATCCCGGTAAATTGCTGTTTTTTTTCCTTTAATTTCCTTCGTATTTTTATCTCCGTCCTTAAACGCTTCCGTATACCCTGTAGTATGATAAAAGAACACAGAATTCATCTTTTTGAAGGTTCCTAGTTTGATGTGAAAATTGCTCATAGTCACAATTTGCGTAAGTTCTCATCTTTCAAGAAAATAAGATAGCCTATTGTTTGTAGGCTTTCCTCCATTCTTAGTGCTATTGGATTTTTTGACCTGGAGTACTTATCTGTCCGGTATATAATAATTAATTTAAACATCCAACACACACACACACACACATATATATATATGCCTTCCAATGTTAATGAACGCTATATGCAGATCCAACTAGAAGAATTTCCTACACTCATATATTCTCTAAAATTGTCTAAGGAGGTAATGGAAAGGTAATTAACACGAAATAGCTTACATCTAAAAAAAAAAAAAAAAAAAAAAAAAAAAAAAAATGTTTTTAATCGGTACCCATTTAAATACAGTTGTTTCAATTTCCAAACAACTTATGTTGTAAAATATAATGTGTTTTTATTCTGTTCATTGGCAACAATCTAGACAGATTACTTATTAATCACCAATATGGAATTATTGATACCTTTTCATGTTCAGTAACGAGAGTTAGAGAGGGTGATTGAGAGAGAGGATGCAAGAGAGAAATAACGAGAGTGATAAATAATGAGAGAGAGAGAGAGAGAGAGAGAGAGAATGAGTGAGATGAGCTTCTACCTTCAATGAAATTTCAAGCTAATTTTGTTCTCCTGCATTAAGAATAGGTAGTTATATAATGTAAGTAATTTGATTACTGTTGAAAGCTCTTTTGTCGTAGTTTTATTCTCTTGGTAATGGCTTTATTATATTATGAGTAAATTTAAAACTGAATATGTCTCTCTCAGGCTTGTTGCAAAGGACAGAACTAATTACCAGTAGTGACAGCAATCAGTTTAATCTGTAAGCATGCCTTATTAGTTCTGTTGCAAGATTAATAGGCATTGTTTGCGTTAATTTAGATTTTCTTATGCAGGTTGCAGGTTGCAACCGAAATGTGTAGGTTCTACATTGCACTAGATCAGCGTTTCTCAACCTTTTTGAACCCGAGGACCTGTGAAATGTCTAAAAAAAATTACGGACAGTTATTGAATTGGAAGTAAACTATTGACAGTAAAATTATATTTTGAAGAGACTTTAATATTTATTACCAATTTGATAATATATTTATCTATTATGTTATTACTAGGGCCCGGGGGTTTAGCCAATAATTCGTCAAGTTAGTGGTGCACAAGGCATAGAAAGCTTTCTGAGTTAGTAAACAACTTGTACTGCATGTGGCAGTTTAGTGTTCTGTTGTCGACGTTGTGTGTTGTGCGTTCTTGACAACCAGTGGCGGATCATAGCTGAAATGAGTGGGAGTGCTGCTCCAGATAATGTTTAGCCTTTTGTTTAGAAAAGCTACTAAATAATATCAAGTTCATTGCAAATAACTTCGGCAACTGTCTAGATGTATCACTCTTCTAGAGAGACAAAATATGTAAATGGCACAAGCGATAAGACTCGTGGAGGAATTATTCATAGGTAAGAGACAACCTGAAGATGGAATACTTCTACAGGTGCAGCAGAAATAAAACAAATATCCAGAAAAATGCAGGATTTTTCTTCTGTTTTTACCTTTCGAGGTGCACTGGAAGGTTCTACAGAAGACCCATGATGTGTACCCACACAAAGGAAACACTAATATCTCATCCCGCCGTCACGTCATGAGACGTAGAGAGAAGTTTTTACCATTAAAGATCTTCTTTGGAGGAAAATAGAAGATATTTTTCTTTTGAAAACTTCCAAATGTATATTGCCATTCACTGCAACAAAGCGTATGCACAGACATATAAATTGCCTTTTAATTTTCACTGTGAATATTGTTAACAAATATTAAAGCATTGGTTGTGTATATTTATGTTCGTTTTACTTGGAAATATATTTTGTTTCTGTGATTTACGATTAAATGTGCAAACTATTCTATGACGCTGTGTCTATCATTTCACTAGACTAGCTGCACTGCCCTTGAACTTGAATGTTCGTATCAAAGTGCGCCACTGAAAGCGAGTCACCCCTTCCCTCCTGTTTACATACGGCTATATCCCAGTCACCACTAACCTGATGTAATGTTTTTGTGGCTAAACCCCCGGGCCCTAGTTATTACTCACTTTTGATGAGACGGTTGAGCTTGTCACCTCTTGTAGAGTTCCTGGATATTTGGCTTAATATTAGTCAAATTTAGTCGAAGATCAGCAGATACATAAGCCGGTTTCTGTATTTTGTTTTTAGTTAAACGAGCGATGAAAATCCCTTCTCACAAAGATAGGTTGTTGAAAACTGCATGGCGCCTCTAATAACAAATTCCGACAAAGTCTTATTTTTCAGGGTTTTGAATGAAAGAGGGAACCATAGACGTCAGTGCATCAGGGGTTTGAAACTATGGTTCGTAACCGCCAAAAGTAAGGACACTTGCAACAGGACCTGTATTTTCGAAGATTTTAAAAACTTTGACATCTAGTGTCCATTTTATGTGAAACATTTTTACTTCTTTACTTCCCACTTGCTTTATGATATTTTCTAATTAATTATGTCTGCGGACCATCTACACCATCTTCGCGGACCACTGGTGGTCCGCGGACCATAGGTTGAGAAACGCTGCACTAGATCGATGACATTATGTGTGCATACAGTAAAATGCTGCAGTCGCATGCCTGTAAATTTGCATTTAAATTGATATATAATGAATTAATATTAATCCAATAGTCCACCGAGAACCGTGGATATTTTTATATTTCTTATAGTATTTCATTTATTGATTTTTACGGATGTACAGTTCGGAGAGCTTCCGTTCGAATTACTTCCAGACTGCCACAGGGAACAGTTTTAGCTAGCACGTTGCCCCAGTTTCTTCAAAGGAATTATTTCAGCAGAAAGTCTTCTTAAAAAAAAGACAATACAAAATGTGAGTGTACTGTGAGCGGGAATGTGTCACAATACTTTATTTACATGTGTATTTGTATGTTCTATCATAATGTTATAATGGGTCTATTGTTGTTCAATAAACCCATATTGGTCTATTGTTGTTGTCATGATCTATTGTTGTTCAAAAGTATTCATTCAGTTGACACGAATCCATTCAAAAGTTTTACTCAATTGATGTATGTTGAGATTCTATAGCAATGTCCTGTAATAGATACAGTATTTACAACATAAGACCTGTATATTGAACTCACAAATAAGCACGAACTTAACAGCACGAGTGCTGGCGACCTTTATTATTTATGTGAGCCTGTTATGTTCTTATAACGGTTGAACATCGTACGACTTTATACATTATTTTCAATCGTAAATTATTTTAATTTTTTTACATAAATCATAAAAATGTTTTATTGGGCACTGATCCAGAATTGTTTATTATTTTTATAGATACGAGATATTTAATAGAGTCTTTAATACATTAATATTATTTTGAATCGTTCGACATTATGTAATATCATATCACTCTTTCCGTCTATGTAAAGTCTCATTTTACGGGTCGAGTCCGTTATGTTAAAAAAAATTCTGATGTGAAAGTCACATAACTTCCTCTGCCCAAATAAAAGTTAGCAGTATTCACATATCCTTGTACAGAATCGCAAGACACAATTTACGCTAATTATGCTGAAAATAACTTATAGACCCTCCTTTGAATGTTGCGACTAAAAACGCAGACTTTAGACAAACAAAAAAAGAAGAAAAATAAGTGACTGGAAACGTTTATTGAACTTTCCGCCTTTCAGAATAATTTCCAAATTTATCGAATATTCCCCTCAGATATTTCTACACTGTAAGCATGGCCAACAATACATCTTTCTCACTTCACGTACTTATATAGAATAAGAGGCCGTGAATGTCCGCGTATTGAGTTGTTCACCAGGCAAGACAGTTTCTACAAATAGTGGGTAGCTTACAACCACCCTTCAGAGAATTTTTTAATACAAAAATTTCATATAAAAGTCTTAGCTCTTCGTATAATCACTCCATGTACAAACTTTACAGGAAATATACTAGAAGATTTTTGACAAAGCACAATCGTAAGCTAACACAATATATAGTTTCGCTCAAAAGATTACTTACGGCGTTCATTTCTCCCCCATTTATTCACTGTCTGCAATCAAGGGCTCCCATATGATATTTTCTACGGGGGCAATTTTTTTAATTAATTTATTTTTTGTCGCTTTAACTTCTTGGGCCACTTTGTATCATTATATTAATAATATAATAAGTGTAACAATGACATAGCCAGAAAATAATTGCGGGGAGGGTCGCAAGTGCCAGGGGGGTTTGGAATACCGCCAAAAAAGGGGGTCGGGGATCCATCCCCAGAAAATGTTTAAATATTGAATTAATGAAAATAACATTTTACGCTATTTTAGCACTCAAAAACTAGTTAGGAAATGTGTTTACCATAGTCTAAGACATGCCAATGTAAACAAGAAATTGTTACCTAAGTCGGGTGTCCACCCCCGGGAAATTTTTAAATATTGAACTAATGAAAATCACATTTTACGCTATTTTAGCACAGAAAACTAGTTAGGAAATTTGTTTACCACACTCTAAGACATGCAAATGTAAACAAGAAATTGGTACCTAAGTTGAGTGTCCAACCCCGGAAAATGTTTAAATATTGAACTAATGAAAATCACATTTTACGCTATTTTAGCACTGAAAAATTAATTAGCAAATTTGTTTACTATACTCTAAGACATAACAAATTAAACAAGAAATTGTTACCTAAGTTATAATACTTATTGCTATTTATAAGAAAAGTTAAATAACACATAGAACAGTGTTCATAATAGGCCTACTCATTGTGTTATGAAAAGAAAATAACTGCTATATCATATATGACACACCAACAAATCTTGTTTAATTAAATAAATATTTTTTTAAAATACAAATATAGAATTTTAGGTTTTGACTTTTGGGGGGCCAAACCCTCTGGACCCCCCTTTCCTAATCCACTGTGGATTCTGCTTCCATGTTGTCGATTTGGTAAAACTTCTGCAAGCTTTTTATGTCTCAACTGACTTTCAAATAATTGGCTTAAAAGAAAAACACCTGACTATAATTATTAATATACATTTTTTCCTTTTCCTTGAGAGCTGGGGGGGGGGGGCTGCCCCCGGGTATGGGCGCCCATGTGTGCGATTCCATAATCATTGAGAAGGATTTTTACAGATTAGTTAGTATATATATATATATATATATATATATATATATATATATATATATATATATACGCGAATAAATCACGATTTAGTATTTTCAGCTAATTTAGAAGCTATGTTCATTTGTTTTCATACGTCATCTGTTTCCAAACAAATTGTTGTCAACCAAAAGATCCTGAATTCCGCTACATACGAAATTACCAAAGAGTTTTCTGATTACTGTTCTAAGCACAAGCGAACTGAAATTATTTTCCTTTTAAATTTAGATTCAAAACAACATAAAAGGTCGTATGATGTTCGACAGTTTTAAGAACTTAACAGGCTCACACATACATCAAAACTCGCTAGTGCTCCTTTTGTTAACTTCGTGCTGTTAATTACGGTATCCATTTCCGTTAGTTTAGTCAATACTAGCCTACTACTATTATCTTGTAATATAATGTGGCAGAGATAAGATTAATTTACTAACATTGCCTGTTACTTCCATATTCCGTATTTGGTTATGAGAACAAAGTTGGTATCCATGATAACTGAATGTGAATTGTTGGGAACTTATTATGCCGGAAGATTGAACGTCACTGAAATATTGATAAATGATTAATAGGGTAGTGTACTGATTGGGGATCGATGAAGCGTGTTATTCAATTCCCCTGTCGACTTCTGGTGAGTCATCCAACATCTAATCTTTGAATTTTTTTGTCAATACTAGTAATTGTGGAAAAATCCTTTTTTTTAAAAAAAAAGGAACATTTCCGTGAACTTTTCATTCTGCTTTTCCTAGTATCTTCTCAGAACTCTATTTTTCCCGATCCGCACTGTGAGATACTCGTTAATTACAACTGCCTTTACATTTTGAGAACCCTTGATTAGTGACAATAGTTCTGGGAAAAAAAAACAGAATTACTCGATTCTTGAAAGTTCTCGAAATATCAAGAATCGCTTGAAAAGTATGCAAATGATCATTCGAATAATTTAATGCTACGAAAAACGTGAAGTGAGGACGAGTTTTAGAATTCTTGCTCAGTCGTATGGCTTCGCGGTATAAGTTTAGCATGCAAGAAAGGCATGTATAGGCCTACGTATAAATGCACAGCTACCATGCGTACAGTGTTGCCAGATTGCCAATTTTAATAGACCATCGCACGGCAGATGAGACAGTGATGTTATCTTATGGATCCTTACTCTGCAAACGCTTATAGTAGAATCCCATGTAACGTAATATGTTACAACGCTCCGTGTAACTCCTATTGGTTTGTGGTTAGCTGTATGTGTGAGCCACGCCTATTTTGGGAACCAATAGCAGTAGATCTTGTAACATGATGAAATTACCGAGCTGAACATTCGAATGACGATTTGAGTTATCAATCGAGTCAGTCAATACAAATCCCTCGTAGGAGATAAATAACATGGAATTTATCAACACAGTCTTTAGTAGTTCTCGGATACCGACTCGAGTTCTCACATCTCGCATCCTTGCAGTCGTCTGAGAACTTTTTCATTCGAATGTTCATTTGATTCTTGATATTACTTGAGAACATATTCTTACAAGCATTTGATTCTGCCCATCACTGTCCTTGATGACGTCGAGGCGGTGACCCTGATTTTTCTCTGGAGACATAATTGGACATTATGAGAAGGAAAAGGTGCATATTCCACAAACCTCAGCTTATGGGAAATTGACAAAATAAAAGTCCCGCCGAATACATATTTTTACTACAAGACGCTTTGCATTTATGACTTATACGTTTCGGCAAGTAAAACACTCTGTAATATGTGAAAAAAAAAATATTTAATTGACTTTTATAGTAGGCTATAAAAAACTGACATAAAGGCAATGAATTTTGTCCCTTTCTCCAATCAGAAGTTTAAAAATGATTTTAAAAAATTGTATTTTGCTTAAAATGTATTAAAATTGTTTATTAAGCGTGCTTGATTTACATTTGCCCAGTTAAAATAAGCTATCGTATATTTGTTACAAAAAACTTGAAACAACATTTTATTAGAACAATTTATCAGTTCAGTTAGCATTCTTTGTGAAATTTTTATCTCTTTCTTCTCACCAATTCAATTACAATAACAACTAAAATATTTATAATGATATTAACAATTATAACAACAGTAAACATGAAAATTAATTGTAAATCAGCGTGGCATATCGACAGAGTGGTTGACATCGCTGTAGAGAATGATAGTTTTCTCAAATTTTTTGTCGTTATATGAAGGGCTTGGAGAGAAATAGACTAGGCGAAAGCCACACTTACTTACTTCTGAGAAATTAAAGTTTGATTAATTATTATTAAATATTGGAGCAAAACTCTTGTGATTTCTTTTATATCAAATGATACTTCAACATTTTATTAAACATATTTTTAAACACAGATCATATTCTCAGATATCTTAACGCAGTTTGATAGAGGTTGTAACATTAATTTCCCAAAATTATGGGTTGCTTATGACTAGGAACCGGATTTTTAGGCTTTTATAAAAAGTATTTTAGCCTTTTATTTTCGTGAAATACTCCTTTTTAGGCTTTAAACAAACAATTTTAGCAGTCTTAATAAAACATATAACGAACACTAATATTAACACCGACAATTGTGTTATAATTTTGACACATTTATTCTAGTTTTTTACAAAATAAACAATTAACCATTCCTTACATTGGCACTCCAAAAATAGCATAAACAATTGAAATATTTACAATTGAGATATACAATTATTCAGTACACAACTCAATTCACTTCCGACCTACAAAAATTAGTAGACTCGAGTGTTACGAATGTGTTCTTTAATATACTTCTCTGTCGTTGATCGGCAACTTGTTATTTTAAATTTTAAACGACAATGGATTAGTTGCAGATTTCAAAATATTGCAGACGGCTCAAGTTTCATTTCCTGCGAAGGCGAGGTGGCACATTTTCGAGTTACAAAGACAAGTGACAAAGCGACATATAACTTACATTGTTAATTTCAGTGCGTTCTATAAATTTATTTTTATCATGTCTTTTCTTAAAATGCACAAATTCACAAATTTATTTTCCTTTGCATTAATTGGAAAATCTTTTAAAAATCGTGTTATTTTTTTCAAAAGTCCTCTTTAGCCCCTAGTTGTCCGCCGCCATGGGTGTATAGGTAACATACGTGCCTTCCACCCTGGCGGCCCGGGTTCGATTCCCGGCAGGGTAGTGAGTTTTTCAGTAACGTAAAATCCCCGGGTTCAGGACTGGACATCACCGAGGAAAATTATAGGCTACATTAAAAAGCCTTAAATTAAAGTGGTGACTACTGGAATAGGGTATAGGGTATTCACAATAGATCTATTAAGGTCGCAGTGTTGAGAAGTTGAAGGGCTTACACTACCCCTCATTAATCTAATCTAATCTAAACTAGCCCCTAGTTTTTCAGCAAAAGTCTTCCTTAGCCCCTTTTTGGCCCTTCAGTCCGATTTAGCCCTTTTTTAGGTTCTATAAGATTAATATATTCGGAAGCAAAGGACATGAAACGGAAAAGTACGTTAAAATGTTCTAATTAGGAAGTTGGGGAAAAATAGTTTAAAACCTTCAAATCCGGGCCCTACTTATGATTATATCTCTCGAAGCCCTTCATATTTTAAAACGTTTTCGAAAGGTATTAATGTTGTTTATTTAGTTTTTGCGCATTTAAAGAAGTCTAATATTGAAATAATTTGACATAGACGGTGCTTAACGATTCTCACCATAGTAAATTTGGATCTGCTGTCATGTACGAATTAATTTTAATGTACGTGAATATTTAATAATTTTTACTGTGTAGTAGTGAGTGTACTGTGTAGAATGCAAACGTAACTTAAGTCTCGTTAAATTTTGGACTTAAGTAAGCCATAAATTCATTCAAGAAATTTTCCTCTTCACTGAAGAATTTGAGCATAAATATTGATGCAGGGATTGTAAGGAACATTTACTATTCCCACCGGGTACAGGCATAGAAGACCAGCTTAATAAATGTTTCTTTATAGCGGTAGAGTCATGAGATTGTGTTACACAGGCCAGTTTCTAAATTATCATCTGCATGGCGCTACCTCTAGTTGGTCCCTCATACATCATTAATATCACCTCACTTGCCCTCCCGACTTACACTCAGGAATACAATCTGCGCAAACTGATACCGGTATAAGTTGTAGCAACACAAACCCCTAAATGTAGCGAGATCTAGGCCAACACAGCTTTACCACTGTAATGCAGTTCCTTTTCAGTTGGCAATTATATTATTTTGTTTCCCTCTAGTATGGTTAAGGCCTTCAGATTTATTCTGTTTCTCGGAGACGGGTACATAAATAATAATACCACCTAAACAGAAGGTAAAAACAAAATGGTGAACAATCGAGGCGGACTTATCAGTATTCTGATGGTGAATTGTTCAATACGAATGACTAACATCTAGCTTTAAAATGACGATTTTGATACTACCTTTAGGCTATCCTACCTAAGGTAACTTATGTCACGACTCCCTCTCTCTCTCTCTCTCTCTCTCTCTCTCTCTCTCTCTCTCTCTCTCTCTCTCTCTCTCTCTCTCTCATCCTATGTCCCCATGTTGAAGGCCTCCAAGTGGAGGTTTCTGTTTACCGATGTGAATTTTGTTACACTTATTTTTCTAGAGAGGACAGAGGGACAGGTGGTAAGCCCATCGCCCTATGTCAAGACTGGCTGAATTAAAACAAATTCTTTCACCACTCCACGGCAATTCACTGGGTACGGTGTACGATTTCTTAGATTTTAGCACTCAATCTTTTGGCTTTTATAATAATTATATCGGTGTTTTATTTTTTACTTCCTCTGCCCGTACCATAGGTACTATAGGTAGAGGAAGTATTGTTTTCGACCCCAAAATTCGAAGTTGAGTTTTTAGCATATATACACGTTTCAAGGCCCCCTGAATCCAAAAATACTATTTTTGGAAACATGTCTGTGTGTCTGTCTTTCTGTCTGTGAACACTCTAGCTCCAAAACGGAAAATCGTATGAAAACAAAATTTCGTATTTGGGTCAGGAACCTTCTGAAGATGTGAGGATAAGATTGGCGACTATTTTCTCTTATTTTTAAGGGGACTTTACATGAAGAAATTTTCGTTTTTCGCGATTTTCTCGAAAACGGCTCTAACGATTTTCTTTAAATTTTGCACAAGTGTAGCTTATAGTGAGAGCTAAAACTTTTATTTGAAACTTTTTTCGAAAAAATTCTCTGAAGGCAGTTACAAGCCACCTACTGTTCACCCACTGTTTGTAAAAAGTTTGTTGTGTGGTTAACAATTGAATACACACTCTTTCACGGCCTCTTATTAAGTGCCAGTATGGTACTTTATGAGATTGTGTGGGGGACGAAAAATGTCTGTCCGTCTGTCCGTCCGTCCGTGTGTCTGTACGCGCTCTAACTCAAATACGCTTTATCGAATTTTAATGAAACTTGGTATACGCGTTTATAATGTCCATGGGAAGAACCCTATTGAAATTGGACCAAATCGGTTCACCGGTACCGGAGTAAAACCCAATTTAGTGTATATTTTAAAGGCGCCATAACTCACATACGCTTTATCGGATTTTCATGAAACTTGGAATACCTATTTGTAATGTCCATGGGAAGATGTCTGTTGATATTGGACCAAATCGGTTGGCCGGTACCGGAATAATACCCAATTTAGTGCCCTTTTATGGTATCATATAAGAAAAGGCGCGGTAACTCAAATACGCTTTATCGGATTTTCATGAAACTTCGTATACTTATTTATAACAATCATGACAATAAGCCTATTGAATTTGGACCTAATCGGTTGTCCAGTACCGAAATAAAGAGTAATTATCAGTCAAATTTATTATAATATTTTGGTTCAATTCGAAGCATTTTGAGTCCCGTAACTAAGGTAAATAACGGGGAATTCTGGAACAAGCCTTCAATTCCTGTCGAAACCTTCTTTAGTAAAGGAGGGTAAAAAGAAGGCACCTTCTTCAAATGCAATATCAAATTCTCGGTTCTTTCTTATAGCGTCATCAATTAATGACAGCTTATAAAGCTTCCTTCAGTTGCCATGGACAGTTGACATCTACATGAAAAACAAATGTTCCCATATGTACGATTATAGATGAAATGCTGTTGTATAATGACTAATTATTTTGCTAAAATTGATTACAATTAGATTAAAGCATTGAATTTTACTTCAGCCTATGTCAGATTTATAATCCCTGACCTCTTAATAAATAAAAACATTAACTTCTGAGAATTTGCATAAGTTGGTACGCTGCTTTAGTGAGGGCCAAATCCGCATTTATGACTCTAATATCGCGAATATTATGTTACCAATTAATGAAATAATACTATATTGTAACATAAGAAAACTAGAAGGCTCGAAATATAGCCTAATTTCGAAATACGGTGATTTTTCTTTTCTGTGAGCTACGACGAGATAGTATTCTTTGGTATTGGACACTCAAAAGTCGCAGTGTGGTTTGGTCTTGGGGTAAGATGCTTGTCTATAATCAAGAGATAGCACGTTCGAGTCCACCCTGAAGCAGAATTTTTTTTATTATTATCAATTGTGTTAAATTGAGCCTATTCCATTCTTGTGTCCTATTTTGTCAATGTGCTTAAATAAGTATTACATTTTTCTTTAAAAAAACTGGGAATTCGTTGTCTTTCATTGACCTACATCATTCCTAAAGAATAACATAAGCCTATAAATGTTATTTCACGAACAGAAACTAGCTTTAAAGTTATTGCGTTGCGTTAAAATTGCATAAGCCTATACTCAGAACAAAACTGCATACCGCTAGGTGGAACCATCCTCTTCTTATTGGCTTACTGTACTATTTCATTGTCAATGCATTTTGTAAAATGTTTACATATTTTAAGAATTAGTATATCAGTGTATACCAATATGAATGAAGGTTAAGAATCAAACTTTAGACCTTTGTTCTTCCGTAAGCCCTGCTTAATGAATCGATCTGGAGTTTAACTCGGAGATCTAATTAAAAAAAAAAAAAAAACTTATTTTCTGTATATCATAACTGCAATTATTACTGATTAAAAAAGCATACTGGCACTTTGTTATATCAGTTTACCTGATTTTATTCTATATAAGAATGAAGTGAGAAAGACATATTGGAGGGAAATATTCGATAAAGTTCGGGAATTATTCTTAACGACGGAAGTTTCAATAAATGTCTGCAGTCACTTGTTTTTGTTTGCTATATAGTCTGCACTTTTATTAGTCGCTTCATTTTCAAAGAAGGGGTTATCAGGTATTTATCGTATAATTAGCGTTAAATTGTGTCTTGCGTTTCTGTACAAGGATATGTGAATACTCCTAACTTTTATTTGGGCAGAGGAAGTTATGTGACTTTCACATCAGATTTTTTATCTTAATTTGTAAATATTGTCAATAGATGTTTGACGTGTCAATCTGGCAATATGACAAATAAATCTGAATCTGAATCTGAATCTAATGCCACAAAGGTACTTTATGAGATTGTGTGGGGCCGGGATAAGTCTGCCCATCAGTCTGTCTGTCCATGTGTCTGTATGCGCAATAACTCAAATACCGTTTATCCTTATCGGATTTTCATGAAACTTGGTATACACATTTATAATGTCCATGGGAAGAAGCATGTTGATATTGGACCAAATCGGTTGATCAGTACTGGAGTAATGCTGAATTTAGTGCCTATTTTATGGTAATATGTTAGAAAGAATTTATCAAATGCAAATCAGTTCTCATGGCAACATACTGTTTTAACCACCCACATATTTATTCACATATGCTTATCAAACTATATGTTTGTTATTCCTTCTTAATGAATCGATCTGGAGCTTAACTCGGAAATCGATTAAAAAGTAACTTATTTTCTGCATATCATAATTGGAATTATCACTGATTAAACAAAAGTATTCTTGCACTTTGTTACATTAGTTTACCTGATTTCATTAAAACTATTCCATTTCAAATTCACTCCTAAATATTCTCACAGCATAGATTTATTTATTTATTTAATCAAGAATGAACATTACAGGTATACACCCAATTACAATGCTCATGGCTATGCTAGCAATACATCATGTACTTATAATACACAAATATGCAATGGGTGAATAAAAGTAGGAAAGTTATAATAATGACCTATGTAAAAGTGTGGAGTAAAGAGAATAGGAGGGAGTAAAGAGAACGAGAGAGATTGAGAAGAAAGCAAGCATGAAAAACGTATAGAATCTAATTAAGTTATCTGATCTAACCCCACCCATGGTACTGGAATAAGCAAGAATTCTATCTTAATAGATGAGGGATTATTATATCGACTACACATGTATAAGGGATTCGTGTGTGTAATATTTTATTCAATGCAATTTTAATTGAGGGATAATATAAATAAAAGCAGCTTAAACAGATAGAAAGCAATTCAAAACACTTATTTTCTTGCCAATCTAGATTTAAGTTACAAACAAAGAAAGAATGAACGAAAGATGGATAATACCTTAGGTGAGTGAATGCAGAGATAAACAGGTTTCCAACAATACCTTGACGAGTTGAAAACTTTGATATTCCTGCAGACAGCTTCTGCCTTCTTCGACCCACATAATTTAATTTAAAAAGTTTGAAATCCGCATATAACGTCTAAAAAGTTATGTAAAATAATAACAAGTTAGCATGGATGTTGTCACATATCTTTTTAAACCAGCATTTTCAGTAAATGGTCGTATATTATTTGTACCAACGACTGTTAACAAATACTACTGCTCTTTTCTCGTTAAAATAACTATTTTTGCGCATATTCTATAATAAACGTAGATTTTGACGGGAAAATGCATGTCTGTGTGTCCGTCCGTGTGTCTGTTCGCGCAATAACTCAAATACGCTTTATCGGATTATCATGAAACTCAGTATACGCATTTATAACATCCGTGAAAAGAAGCCTATTGATTTTGGATCAGACCGATTGACCAGTGCCGGAGAAACGACTAATTAAAGGTCACGTGCTTTTTAAATGGCAAACCATCGCTATATTACAACAAAGCCTCGTTGCTAGCCATAACCACGGTCTCACAGCTTAGTTAAGACGTCATATATATACATTCTTCATAGCAGGCCGAATGTATGAGTCAGTCAGTACATTATGCTGGATGAAAATTGTCGTTTTATACAGAAATAGCGAACTTGCCTAGTAAGTGTTGTGTTCCAGGTTGTACTACAGTAATAATAATGCTAACGGAGAGTCTGTCTGAATGTTTAAAATTCTCAAAAATGAATCCAGACGGCTTAAATTGGATATCTGCAATTCACAGAGAGACACACGGACAAATAGACAGACATTTTCCCGTCCCCTACGCAATCTCATAAAGGATCATTCTGGCACTTAATAAAATCAGGTAAACTTATATAAAAAAGTGCCAGAATGCCATAATTGCAATTATGATATGCAGAAAATAAGTTATTTTTGTAAACTATTTCCGAGTTAGGCTCCAGATCGATTCATTAAACGGGGCTTACGGAAGAACAAAGGTGGTTTTACAAATATATGTGAAGGAATATGTGGGTAGTGTTATTTGTCAAATCTAACTGAATTGCAACTTCCAAAGCCGTAAAGAAACACTCTAGAAAAAAATGTTGTCATGAGAACTGGCCAATAAAATAAATTCCGTATAATATATTACTATAAAATAGGCGCTAAATTTTGCTTTACTGAACTGCAAAACTACTTAATTACTAAACCACTTACCTACTAAACTATTAAACTACTACTATTACTACTATTACTACTACTCAAACACCATTTATTTCAATTCACACAGGTTAAAATATGTTCTAAAGTAAACTAACATTCTCTCGTTTATACTTTAAGCAGCCGTTTCCCAAATCCCATAGAAAATAGTTTTAAATGCTCGCTTAGAAGAAACGAGTTGTGCATTGATATCCGATATTATTCTTTAGGACTCCAATTAATATTAACTACGCTCATCTCTATTACGAATTGTGATAAATGGATTTGATGTTTACATTCAATTTCCAACGAGATTTTTAAATTGCACTCTAAAGCTTGGAAGGTTTGCAGTTCTATATGTCGATACCACAATACACAGGGAAATGAAAATATTGAATTTTCAGTTCATATCACCTGCATTCCTACCTAAGAGGGTCAGTATAGCAATAACCTCTGCATTACCTGCTGTGAGTGGATGTTGACAGAAGAGCAAAAATAAACGTAAAAATAAAAGCAGTTAACCGATGCACTTCATAAAGAAAATTTCAAAGCAATTAGGATTTAACGTAGTGTAATAATAATAATAATAATAATAATAATAATAATAATAATAATAATAATAATAATAATAATAAAATCAGGTAAACTGATGTAACAAAGTGCCAGTATGTTTTTGTTCAAACAGTTATGACTGCAATTATGATATGCAGAATATGTTTTTTTTTAAATTGATTTCCAAGTTAAGCTCCAGATTTATTCATTAAGCAGGGCTTACGGAAGAACAAAGGTCTAGTTTTTTTTAATGAGATTAAAATCTTCCAGCATCACCTTAACTGTACAGATATGTGATATCATGACAATCGCACACTCACATAAAAATGTCAAAAAAAAATTCAAATTGGCCGGTTTCGGGTTTTAAACCATGGACTCCAGAATGTGAGGCCAAAGCGTTACCATCTCGGCCACCGGGGTCATTTTAACGGTCTAGTTGGATAAGCGCTTGTAAATCGATAGTGTTTTTTTGTCATAGCTACCTGTATTTTAATTTCCAAGGCCTTATAAGATAACAGTAAAACAATAGGCAATGTTGTCAAGATAATTGATTTTAATTTTTTTTATAAATTCTTTCGAATACGTATATTACCATAAAATAGGCACTAAATTGAGCATTACTCCGAAACAGGTCAACCGATTTTATCTATTATAAATAGACGTCTTCCCATGGACATTATAAATGCGTGTACGAAGTTTCATAAATATACGATAAAGCGTATTTGAGTTATTGCGCCTTTAAAGTAGACATTAAATTGGGGTTTACTCCGGTAACGGTCAACAGATTAGGTTCAAATTCAATAGGGCACTTCTCATGAACGTCATAAATGAGTATACCAAGTTTCATGGAAATCCGATACAGCGTATTTGAGTTATGGCGCCTTTCTATTAGAAAGGCGCCATAATCTATTAAAATAGGCACTAAATTGGGCATTTCACCGGTACCGGTGAACCGATTTGGTTCAATATCAATAGGGTTCTTCCCATGGACATTATAAACGTGTATACCAAGTTTCATTAAAATTCGACAAAGCGTATTTGAGTTATCGCGCGTACAGACACACGGACGGACGGACGGACAGACAGACAGACGGACAGACATTTTTCGTCCCCACACACAATCTCATAAAGTACCATACTGGCACTTAATAACAACAATAACAATAATAATACTGTGTTTCAACGTGAATACTGTCGGCCTGGGTCGATAGCTTTATGTATACACAAATTTGAACCCCCATGTTTGTATATTTACAGGTATGTAAAAGAACTACTTGGGGACGAAGTTTCGCACACCGGCGACGATCACATGTCTAAGTTGCAGTACACCCTCGTCGTTAAGTACTATTCCCTGTATGTTGTATGCCTATAATTCTGTGAGACTGAGCATGTCGACGATGTTTTCTCTTATTATTATTGTTTTCACGATTTCCTCTAACAATGGTCTACGATTTTGTTTAAACTTTGTACTTGTGAAACCTAGAACTTTTATTTTACTTTTCTTGTCATAGAGATTGCTTGAAAGGTGTGCCATGCCATATCTTCGGCAAACTCATTGAAAGGCTTGCCTCGCGAACGTAAGGTTGAGAGAATTTAATGCCCTTTTATTCAATGTGAACATTTTGTGTTGAAATGTTAAGACAAAAAGTAGTATTCCACTTGCCAATTCAAAGAAATGTATGCTGTATACGTATATATAATTTTTAGGTAGATTTCGAAGAAAAATCTACCTATTGCAATGGATACCATGTCATGATTTTCGAAAAATTCTTTCATATCTTTACGTTTCATGCTCCCCTAAGTACGAGACCACCGCCCGTTCAAAAAAAAAAATTGTGATATTTATATATATATATATTTATATATATCTTTACACGCTACCGGCCGTAATTTTGAAGATATTTGAACCAAATTTTATTATGTCATTTCTATGCCCAATAGGTCGAACAAGTTCGTTAATGAGCAAATTTGGCCCAAGGGGGTGGTCGGGGGAGGGGGTTGAAATTTTAAAAAATGTATATCTCGGCCCCTATGAAGTATAGAGGGAAACTTTGTTTGAATAAATTAGAGTACTCCCTATGGAGTTCACAGTGACACCAACGATTCGGGGGTTCGAGTGAGGGTGGGGTGGGGGTGGGGGATGAAAATTCTAAACTTTTGAAACCACGTCTTGTGGGGTATCGTTGAAAAGCTCTTGATGAGTACTCTACAAATCAATAAATAGTTTCTTGATAGCTCTCATATGACGCGAGATTTTAATGTTTGAAAATAATAACACTTAAAAGAATTATTATAATACCATAATTTTGTCTTGTTTAGCGGCTTTGCTAATTTTATTCATTGCTGATCTTGCGCACGGCCTCCCAGAATATTATATCCTAATCTTGTTGTCAAAACAAATGATTGTAGGCTCTTCCTCTTTACTGCAGGTTTGCCATGCCAAGGCTAAAAAAGAAGAGTGCTTCGCAGCGATAATAAATTAAACCAAATGTACTTTGAAATCTACCTCAGCCTGTAGGCCTGCCTAAAGGGATTTTTTATATAAAGTTTTTCCGTAATATTTGAATAGTTGCACGTTCATAATGTAGAGGCTTTTCTATCGGGGGGAGGTGTATGGTTCTTATTAATGTTGAAGCGGGGGAGGGTAAATTTGTATACCCAAAATATCTCTAGCAGGGATCCTCCGAGGAAAATTTATATCACCTGTTGCCTCGGGAATTATTGTTGTTATTGTTATTATTATCATTATTATTGTTATTATTATTTATATTATTATTAGTAGTAGAAGTAATAGTTTGTATATAGTATAATGTAAAAATGAATCGCTGTTTTCCACCCAAATAATTACCGGTAATAAGGCAAGTGATATACATACTGTTTTATTCAGTATTCTTTGATTGATCAGTGGATTTTATATTTAAATATATGTTTTTATTATTTTCAGTATGAATTAAGATAAGGAAGTTGATCCAAAACGACTAGTTGGTTTAAAACATATTCTGTTTTCTGCTTAATTACTATTGAGATGAAAATAATTGAAATTTACTATTGAGTTTTTAATGCAGTAAAAACCGGAGAAATATTTTCTTCCCCTGCAGTGTTGGTAACGCAACCTGTTATTATTGGGACCGCTCCTTCTCCATTAATCATTTGGAGTCTTCTTCTTTATCTTATACCAGCAGGCGCTTGGCAAGAATTTGGACAGGCTATTCGTACAGTAGGCTATAAAATACGATAGGGAACGAGTCCATTACTGATCTTATGTTTTTAAACTGAATTCGCTTTTAAGTGCGTTCCTTGCACAGTTTGAATGTTGGCACGTTTCCAAATTCTGCATTTTCCATGTAAGAATCAGCGTGAGAAGTGTAGACTAGGTACCATTGAAATGTTGACTGTAACAAATGAAAATAAATATAGACCTATGTAATACACTAGAATAGAAATAGAGATATCATTATTTACAACGTGTGAGTGTGTGTATGTATGGAAGAGTTCAGACAAATATCCACGCCTTTAAAAGTACCAGACCTACCCAGTCTTACCATAAATACTGTTACAAACTTTTGACAGAGGGTGTACATCCGGTTTTGAAGATAATAAACCACCCTTATAGCGGAGGACCAAGGGTGTCATTGTGTGTTGAGCATCAGAAGAGAAAGTGTGATTTGCAAAGTTTTTCCAATGGAGTGGGGTGATTACGAAAATCGTGTAGCAGAAAAACATTGCATAAAGTGGGAAAATCGGCTTCTGAGATTTTCACAACCCTTAAAAAACTGAAAATCAGCAGGATATTTGTTTACCGGACTATCAAAAGGTTCACTGAGACTGGGACCATCGAATATCGCCCGCGGCAAGGTTGCCCATGCACCGTGAGGAGCAGGAAGGTGGTCCAAGCAGTGGCGGCTCGTATCAGGAGGAATCTTGTCCGGAGGCAATCAGTGATGGCTCGGGAAATGAACATTTCCAAAATGTCGATGTTGCGGATACTTAGAAGTGACCTGGGGGTGAGAGCTTACAGGCGAAGTACAGGTCACTTCCTCACTCCGCAGCTGAAGCGACAGAGGGAGCTGAAATGTAAGCGCCTTCTTCAGCGTTACGCCGATAATGGGCACAGGAGAATTCTTTTCACAGACGAAAAGATATTCAACATTGAGGAGTCCTACAACCGCCAGAATGACAGGGTGTATGCTACAAGTTCTCGAGAAGCTTGTGAGAAAGTTCCGAAGCTCATCAGGGGTCATCATCCATCGTCAGTGATGGTTTGGGGGGGTGTGGCGTATGACGGTGCTACCAAGCTCCATTTCTGCGAGGAAGGAGTGAAAACCTCCACCCAAGTCTACGAGACCACCGTGTTGGAGTCAATCATGAAGCCCTTGTCCAACACTTTATTCCAGAACCTGCACTGGAGCTTCCAGCAGGATTCAGCACCAGCCCACAAGGCGAAGTCCACGCAGAGGTGGCTGAGGGACAATCTGCCGGACTTCATTTCCACAAGTGATTGGCCTTCTAGCAGTCCAGATCTCAACCCATTGGACTACCAGTTGTGGGCAGAGTTAGAGCAAAAGGTGTGCAAGAAAGACACCCCAACATTGGCAGTTTGAAACAGGCTTTGGTGAAAGCAGTGGCGGATTTCCCATTAGAGTGGCTTCTTAGTGCTATTGATGAATGGCCACAAAGACTAAGAGACTGTGTCAAAGCCAAGGGCGGCCATTTTGAAAACTGATTAGTGCTTTCTGTTCAGAATAAATGTAAGTAGTCCATGCTATAAGGAGAATAAAATATCTTGAAAACTGTTGGAGTATTTAATCAAAAAGTTTGTAACAGTATTTATGGTAAGACTACAATATTGTATTAAGAAACGACCTATGTAATACACTACAATAGAAATAGAGATATCATTATTTACAACGTGTGAGTGTGTGTATGTATGGAAGAGTTCAGACAAATATCCACGCCTTTAAAAGTACCAGACCTAACAATATTGTATTAAGAAACTACTTATTATTTAATAGATATTTTAGATTTTATTGAAGTGAATACTTTAGAGAATATCACAAGAAAGACTCTTATAAAATGGCATGGAAGAAGGAATAGGTAGTAATAAGAAAAGTTCTTCCAAGGACACTCGCTAGAGGATACGGAAACAGGAATGCAAAACGGGAAAGTGTTAGTCGTATTAAATCTGAAAATATTTAAAATTCTGAGCTACATCACTTTATATTAAAAAAAAAAACACCACCCATAGACACATCCCAATTTGTTAGAACGGTTATAAGTGTACTTGGAACTAACTACATAATTTTGTATGCAGGGATTTTAGAACGAAAGTATTTTTAAATATAAAATGCAACAAAAACAGTAACAATAATTGTAAAAATAACAATAAATTGTTGCACTTTTTACAGTATATTCGCTTGTCTCTTCTACTTCATTATAAGTACTAGGTCTATAAGTATTATTTATAAGGTGGAGTGCCGGGTATTTATGATAATAGTGATAATCCCAAGGTATTAAGACTGTTTTTGCAAATATGCACAGTTAAGTGGTTCTGATTACTAACACTTGGATAAATCAATCACGACATCGCGAAATGGTCCCATAGGTGAAATATTATCACAATCGCGAATTACTATTATCGTGACATTTTATGCTAAATTTCACATTTAAGGCTGTTTTTTGTACTAGAATACTATTATTATGTATTATTACTCTAATTTAATTAAAATAATTATGATCAAGTACATATTATGTTTGCCTAATCCTTCTGGTGGCACTAGGGCTCTGGGGTCGACTCAGCCTCTAACAGAAATGAGTACCAGGAGCAATCCTGGGGGTAAAGGCGGCCGGTGCGTAAGGCTGACAACCTTACCACCTTCAAGTGCCGAATGTCCAAAATCTTGGAGCCTCAACCTCCTGGAGCCCTCTGGGCCTCCATGGCCTGTAAAGAGATCACTTTACTTTACTTTACATATTATGTTTACACATTATGCTTAATTATGAGGACAAAATACACCTTTCATGCATGCTGATGTGTGATGTATTTTTGCATGCACCAATGTGAAGTGATATAAGTGCAGTTACTCATTGGATGGCCAGTCGGCTTCAAAGGTTTCGGTGTTTCTTTATGTTAATTGATCTGACTAAATCGGTCTTGGGCTTCCGCTATCCAAAACAAAAGCAACGTTGCAATATTCTCTCATTGTTATTACTGACCTCAGTTCTTCCTTCGCTTTATTCAATTCACACGTGTTAGTGTTTACTGTAACTAGATCTTGCAACTGGGCATTTCACTCCACGCGGAGTAGACGACTTGCTGTCAAAATCGCCACGGGACATTCTTAGATTTTGATTGGCTGGGGTAACTTGCTGATTGGTGCGGTAAAACAAAGAACATGGGTTGAGCTGTCAACAAACATTTCCTCCTAACGAAAGGAAGCCGCCTGGCCATGCAATGAATAACCAGAGTATGCTGAAAATGCTATTAGCTATTGTAGTAGAGACTTGTTCCTGGTTCCTTTCGATTGTAGCGGTATTTAAAATAGATTCTGTCGCATAATCGAAGAATGAGACAAACTTAACTTCACTCTAATTACCTTAATGAATATCACGGGTAATCTGAGGAGAGATTCTGAGTTTATCGATATATTTGCGAGAACGATGCTCGAAGTTAACGAGTTTATTGATATTTAATTTAGGCCTATCTGATGATTTATATTTATCTGATGAAACTCATAATTTCGAGTAGGAGTTATTAACCTGTAGGCTATAAACGAATAAACTGTAACGGGTTTTGTAAATAATAATATATTCTGTCAGCCATAAAACCACGGCATTTTTGAAGAACGAACAGTCCACGAATCGATTCCATGAATCGATCCGAGTTCCCAATGCTACCAGCAATGCGCATCACAAGATGGAGAGCGTCCTGGTAGTTGCTTACATCAAATCGCTGTAAAAGCACACGAACTGGCTTGCACCGAATCGAAATTGTGTTTTTAATGAATGGGCATTTATATTATTTCAATTTACAAACAAGTTATTTATATATATAAAAATGAATGTATGTGTGTGTGTGTGTCCTTTATGCATTACTACACCATTCATCCGATCGCCATGAAACTTCGGGAAGTTGTTGGGTACATTCCCGGGAAGGTTTCTGTCATACTACATTTTTAATTTTAGCTTCCGTTCGCGAGTTATGAGTGAAAAACTGGCAGAAAACGTGTATTTTTTGCGTTTTCGAAGCATCGGTTTTCAGTAATACATTTCAATGCCAATCAATTACGGTAGGCTTTGGCTATTTTTATCATACCTTGGAAATTAAACTTTCGCGATCGCTTGAATGTTGTAGCTCACGCTGGTCGATTCATTTGTTTATAATGTCTAGGCCGCAGACATATGAAATTTTCAACCTACACCGAAGAGGATTATTATTATTATTATTATTATTATTATTATTATTATTATTATTATTATTATTATTATAATAAGAGTGATAGTCAATATAGGCCTAAATATGGTCAAACGTTGTTCGATTTGGACGAAACTCACTATACAGGGGTTTTCTGGGCCAAGGATCTCGAATCTGAGATCGCTTTTACCAGGCGACGCTATCTAATCGAGCTATGTAATTCACGTGATTTAGGTGTTAATAAATATAATGATTTAACTATTATGCTCTTAATTTTTAATTTTCAAAATAATTATCGCGTGCGAAGCCGCGGGCACACGCTAGTGTTGTATAAAGTAATGTTTTCGTGCTGGTTAATGGCGCGTTGATGCCTTACATGTCCAGTAACGAGCTGACGATTTTATCATATTAATAGCAAGCATTTTATAAAATAAACGATCGTGAATGGTCTATACCCGAGGAATTGCTAAACGTTATGGGTGGAATAGTCAAAGAAAACCGATTTATTTTAGTATACTAAAATACTTTGTATACTTTGTATGTGTTTTTTGATATGTTAAGAAATAAATTAAAGTGCGTATCATGATTATGTAGAATAATTACTGATTTTGCAGAACCAAAGTGTCAGTAACAAAGGATTTATTTTTTCCACAGATTGATAATAATCGTTTGGAAAGTAAACTGAAAACATTCAACTTGAATTCATTTTAACGCAGTTAGTATCAGGACTTGGTAAATTCTGTGTTATTTAGAGAGATTCCATTTGTACAAGAAAATGGTCCTGTGTCTTTAATGATGAACAACAATCAGTTAAACACCTTTTATTTCATTGTACATTTTTCGAAGTGAGAAGAATTCAACTGACTGGGCATTTAGAACTGTGCAATATAGACTACTGTATGTGAAATCACTTTTCAATGTATTTCATAAAGCTTGTTGTTTTTATAATTTTTATGAACTTCTTATTTGTTGTTAGTATTCAGTCTGTCTTGTAGTATGGATGTAGTCATCTTAGCTAAATATTTTCATTATTAGTTATTATAATTATCCCATTATATTATATTGTTATTTTCAGTAAGCATTAAGATAAGAAAATAATTACTCCAGCTTTTATTTCTGATTTATAGGAAGGGAGACCCATAAGATCCTATTAACTATAGACCAATTATCAACAGCTCAGTTTTAAGGAGAGTAATTGAAAAAATAATAAGCACCTTCAACAGTATAACTTATATCCCTAAACACTCAACAGCCCGGATTCACTTCCCAGCCTGGTACCCAGATTAACACTGCTGTAGTAGGGTTCATTTTGGCAAAGGCAAAACATACAAACGAGGAAGTGTGTTTAGTTTTCCTTGCCATTCAAAAAGCATTTGATAATGTAGGGCGTAATCGCTTGCAAAAATCGTTCTGTCTAATGGCATTGCATCTAAGCTTCAGAATTTAATAATGAATATACAGACAAAGAATTTAACTCATATCACAACCCGTGAAGGAAAATCAAATCCCATTTCATTTAACATGGACGTTTTTCAAGGATCTCCATTATCTCCACTGCTGTTTAATTTAGCTATTGATCATATCCTTGAAGAACTTTCAGAAACTACTCTGCCTGAACAATATGGATATCCCTTGGTGTCAGAACTGGCTAAGTTGACACTTCTTTTCTTTGCAGACGATGCCGTTATTAAAAAAAAATTTACCAACAAAAAGAAAGGGTGTCGAGTTGTATGACGAATATACTCCAGTCAATAGTTGAGTAAAAGATCATACGATCTATAAGCGAATGGCAAGAGGCATTGAAGACAGGGAACGTCTCCGCAGGGCGTTCAGTACCAGGCAGATCTTTGGACGATAACCTCTGTCGGCGCTGCCGCAAAGAGATAGAAACATTTGCACATGATCTGGGATCTTGCGCATACAGTGAGCTACTGAGAAACGCCAGTCATTATCGAATTCGAACTGAAATTGCCGACCTACTATGAGAGAAAGGTTTCAAAGTCTTTGAAGAGGTTCATGTTGTCGCCATAAACTGAAGCCTTCGCCTTATTGACATGCTTGTGTATACTGAAAATTATTCTAAGGGCTACATCATTGACCCAACTATAAGATTCGAACAACATAGTGGTCAACCAGAAGAGGTCGAGAAGGAGAAACGCCAAATCCTTGAACTTACCATTCCATACCAACAGGAAAAATACCACCTGAAATGTTAATTGGAGCTCGAGGTACAATATTACACCATGTACTTAACATTTGGAAGCATTTCCAATTAGATCTTCAGAAACTGAAGAATCAAGTTCTTATAACTTTGAAAGGATCACTTCACATTTATAGGAATCACTGTTATAACTTGACGTAATGCTTTATTATTCTGGTGATTTCTGTTAGACCTATATATCTCAATGTTTATGAAATTCAGAACTCTGTAAAATGGTGTTGTTAGCTATGTCCAGTATGTAAGATTTTAACAATTAATTTATAGATGAGATATGTTGTACGTTATACTTTGTCTCTAGGCAGCCTAGGAAGTGTTTGAAATATAAATTTTAAAAAAAGTTTCAAGTCTAACCCTGAAGTACCGTTGCATAAAATTGCGTTTCGTAAATTGTATATTCCATAAATAAATATCTGCCCTTGGTTATAAACTGTCTGTCTTAGCCAGAACCCTGAACGAACTGATTCCCACTTATTTTGGCAAGTCATCTTGCTTACTTCTACTAGGCAAAAGCTTACTCTGTGTCACAGGTAAAGTGACAAAATGGCAATAGGCTATCCAGCCTAGAGTTAGAGAAGTCATTTGACTCTCCTGTCAGATTGAAAATATTATTCTTTGTACAGTGGGTTCAGTGAGTCAAAACACTTTCTTTTGATGATTAGTTTGTGTACTCATGAATATTTACATTACCATGCATTTTCTTGTATAAAATACTTAAAGTCCCTAACGTAAAATTTGTGGTATTTTATTTACATAGTGTGTGATTTTCATTAGGGTTTGCGCTAAAATTGCTAACATAAAATTTTATGACTATTATTTGCTTTTAGATGCTGCATTTTATGTTTACGCCCAATAAAGTTGTTTATGAGACGATAAAATTAATTTATGTTAATCCCTTTAATCCGTTGTATAAGTTTCTTGCGTACGTTGTTTATTGACGAAATGTAATAATGTTTGGAACGATGTTCAACTTCCTGAAGTTTCGTACTATAAACTCGAAGAAATAAAAGTACATGATTTCGTATATGGCAGAGATAATGGACACTGTACTTACAATGCAGGATGAGAAAAATACGAAATGCAGAGATTTTTGTATCAAGAAATAACGCCGACCTTAAGATTACCGCTAATGGTAGCCTCTATATACATTGTGGGTGTCACTTCTTAATTACCGGTACTTTTTTCCAAGAACTGCCTCTACCTGCTGTCCCTAATCCTCTTCGACCTGTCAATCAGTGAATAGAAAGGTAATTAGGCATATTCACACTTGTCTGCAGTCCAATACAATGTTGCCAAATAGGTATACGTACCACGCACGTTTACATCACTTGAGAAGAGGTGAATGACAGCGGCAATACTGGGGAAATCCACGCAACTACAAGAGCACCTTTTCTTTGTTGGTGCCGGTGTCAATGCAGATTTTCGGATTAGGGAACAATGTTATTTTTTTATTTTATGGATAGACGATGGTTTGGGACGTGGTCTTCTTAAAATGGCACGAACAGTAGGATTATTTATTGTGTAGACTATTTTTCAGACAAATTGTATATCTGGATGGAAGTAATATTTTCAGATTGCTTCTTCGGCGAATGTTCCATATGTTTTATACCGAAGGGAAAATTCCGGGGTATTCCTCTATAATTGAATCGTTTATCTGTATTGCTTATTTATTTTGTGATGACTTTAGATTTTAATTTTTTCATATTTCTCTCTACGAAATAAAATAAAATAGAATAAAATAAACAGTAAATGAAATAAAGTAAAACTTAATTGAATTTAATTAAAATGGTGGATATCTAAAGCAAAATTACTATATTTGTTTCAGGTTGCTGAACGAGAGTTCTCTTAGAGAGTGGGATATACACATGCTACCAGAATACACTGATCCTTACCATAAGAGGTGAGTACTAGAATGTTTTGGTTTACATAAATGAATAATAGTACCCTATAGTAGTTTCAAATGTAATATAATTCGAAATAATTCTTGACGGCTCTTTAAGGTGTAATTATTTATAGCAATAAGTTATGGCTGTTCTATGTTAAATATTAATAGGAAGCGCAATTCACTTCCTTAAATATAAAAAAGGAAAACACTTCTCGACTGCATATTTGAAGACAGGCGTCGTTTTTCACACAAGACAGTAGTGTATGCAAACGACTAAACATTTCTCCGAGTTTATCTCAGAGCATTTTTATTGTTATTATCGTTATTATTATCGTCATCATCAAATAGTGTGTCTACGGATGAAATAAGTAAAGTGTTCCTTATAGAGGCCATGGAGGCCCTAAGGTTCCAGGACAATGAGGCTCTCAGATTTTAGACTTTCGACACGTGAAGGTGGTAAAATGTCAGCCTTGCGCATCTTCCGATGAAGGGTTCGTTTAAATAAGTTATCAAACAAAACATATAAAGGAGATACACAGAAATAAATAAACACACACTGAACTACCCCTCCAATTTAAAAAATACTAATTATTAGTTGCGTGGCTCCAACTAATTAAAAAAATAGTTAAAAGAAACTAAACATTTTGATTGTAAGCAATAACGGCTGTGGCAAACAACAGTCTAAATTCTTTGTTACTAGAGGAGTAAGAGCAACTTGTTGTTCAAGCACAGGGATCCAGAACCAATCAAAATCGCTTGGGAAATTAAAATTATTAAATCGATATCTTCTGGGTACTTTCGAACGCTCCCGATTAAATTCATTTTGTTTATGTCAAAAGTGACTGGCCGTGGAATATCTACTATTAATTTGAATTGTATTGCGGAAACTAGAACAAAATAATAAAATCAATTAAGGTAGCAGTTTTCAAAATTGAATCTTTTCGCCGATCTCAGAATTCTGGTCGCCAACGTCAATCAGCGAACGGTATTCGCGCTCTGCGTTAAACGCATTAGGTATGCGTAGGTAGGTATTAGGTATGCGTTAAACGCAGGTATTCTAATACCTTAGTTTACTAATGTCTTCTTGTAGGAAATGTAACATTTACTCGTTTTTAGATTTACAGTATATCTCAATTGAGGATTAACTAACCTGTTTGTACTCATTACTTTTTTTAAAGTTAAGAAAAAATCTAAAAACCTTCTGTTGTGCACGCATATTTTACCTTTAATTCCATTGAAAGATGGAGTACTGCATGACTATGTCTTTTCCTAGAACAGCCGCTTACGCGATTTTACCCACGCCCCTTAAACCCGTCAATCAATGAACAACAACTCAATTAGTTGTAAAAGCAGACAAATCCTAAGCTCCTTGGTTCCAGGAAACATTTTCGCTATTCAGCTGCAGTACAAAGACGCTGGTCGTCGTGTGGATTAACATCAATGCAGAATGACTTTCAGCTATGTGGTAATTATGAGGGTTGGAAGTGTAATAGAGGCAACACGTCTATCAAGGTGAATTACAGGAAGTGCAAATCGCTTTTGTTGGATGTTGGTTGGATATCCAGCATACTTCAGAGCAAATAGGATCCTTCTATCAGCTACGAATGCCTTCACAGTAAAAGGTACAGTGATCCCTATACAGGTCATGGAGGCCCAGAGGGTTCCAGGAGGTTGAGAATGCCTTCACAGTAACCAGAAGAAATTGAACTGGCTCTATCAACCGGTTAAAAATAAATTCATTGACAGAAAGCCAATGTTTCAAAATAATTCAATACCTTAAAATTATTCTTGATCCACAATAATATGCAATAACATAATGAACTGTTTCAAGATCGATTAAAAAAATTTTACTCGTAATGATGAATGATTGAGTGTAACAGATGATTGAACCTCCGCTGGAAGGAAGTGAAGAACACGTGACAGGGTTTGACCCATCTTGCTCAATTATGTTATTGCATATTATTATGAAGAGACTACCTCAAAACTTGTACACAATCAGCATAGATTTTCGGCTTAGGGAACAATGCTATTGTATATGCGTGTGTGTGTGTGTTCTTTTTTTTTAAAGAAAAAGATGGTATGGAAAGAAGTTTTCTTTATGTGGAATCTATTATAAATATTATTGAAATATTGCGTGGATTTATCTGTGTTCAACAAATATCCTTTGTTCATAAGACATTGCTTTTTTCTTTTGTGCAAAATAACGTTATTGAGGTTTGTTATAATCCTCTTATACGCTGCATTCAAGGTACCAGTATTCCTCTTAGGAAGCTACAGAGTTCGTTTTATTTTTTCATTCTGCACCATACAATGCAGAGTTATTGTGTTTAAGTACCTTTCAAACTATTTAGTTCGTTAGCTTAGTTGGAATCGCATACTTGAGAAAAGTACATGAAATTGCCTTGCATTTGTTTTGTTGTTGTCTGTATTAAGCTATTTACTTTATCTTCTTGTGCTTTTCAGTTCACTTTACATCCTAGCACATTTAGTGTATTCATGTTCCTGTGTATAAAAATAATATAATATGCATCATTGTTATAAGGAATATTCATTTGTTCAAAGTAGTAGTATTGTACAGTGTGTCTCACGTATGAGTTGGCCGATCGCGCGAGGGTCTGGCGGCGGCAGCCACTGCTCTTACTCCCGAGCGATCTGCGCAAATGAAACCGCTAACGGTGTAACGATTCAGGTTCTCCAAATTTCAATGAAAATAAGCTCGTCTCTTATCACAAGAGATGGTGATAATGTCCTTCTCTTGATCCACACAACACTGGCATCTTTTTAGGATATTTTCCTTCGTACGCATTAGTTTAGCTTCCGAAACAGAGTTAATTTCTCTTCTGATATTGTCTTTTAAGTTCTTAGAAGAAGAGCTAATTTCTCTTCTGGTAATGTCTTTAAATCCTTAGAAGAACTTATAAACAATATCAGTAGAGAAATTAACTCTGTTTTGGAAGTTGCTCTAATACACATGAAATAAAATTTCCCAAAAAGGTGCAAGTGTTGTGTGGATGCAAGAAGAGGATATTTCCAACATCTCTTGTGAGGGATATAGGCAAATTTTCATTGTAATTGTGACTTTAATTGTGAGAACTTGAATCAACACCGGTTTTATTTGCGTAGATATTTTCCCCCATTGCTCGGGAGTAAGAGCAGTGGCTGCCGCTGTCAGATCCTGCGCGACTGGCGAATTCGTAAGTGAGACACACTGCACAGTTGGCTGTTAATGTACTGCATGAATCGAAATAAGAAAAATACGCTAAACTCCTGAATTCCATGATCGCCATCTCAGCCCGGCCGCACCGATTGGAACCAAGTGTGCATTGTCGCCAACGTCACAAATATGACTACGTGCCGACTTAAATAAGAAAATGGCAGAGTTATCTCTCTATGGATTATAAACAAAACACCGGTGTGTTAATTCAGGTGGGATAGTGCGATGGAAAATACAGGACGATGAATAAAATCACTGTTAGTAAGAGTTACCTTAGGAAATTATTAGAAACAAAGACATCGGACTTCTTAGTCTAACGAAGTTTTACGAAAGTTGTGGAAGGTTAACAAAGCTATTGCTTCAAGGTAAGTAGTGGCAGGTATATTCTAGATCGGTGAAATGTGGTGCCAGGGGTAGATTAGGTTAGGTTAGTTTAGGAACATTTACCGGTATATTAGTTAAGCAGAGGCATACTCAATAGCGCGCATTTCATTGTGTGCCTAATTGAATCTCTTCTTTCGATGAGAAATTTCATTACTGCGACGGTAGCCGTGGAGCATACTTCACTGTTTTCTAGGTGTGGTGTTGTCGAACTGTTCCGAAAAATACTGCCGCTGCTAATGCTTAATATCGGATACTGGCAATAACCTGATATCGGATATCCGATATTAGACACCTTGCATTTTCGAAAGTGAATTCAGTCATTGAACACCGGTAATTTCATTATTTGAAGGTGGCACCTGGTACAAACCATCTGGAAAAAATGGTACCCTATTTCAATGATGAAAGATGTGGAAACAGTGAGAAAAAATAAATGGGCTATTTTAAAGCTTTTGAAACCTTTAAAGTATCAAGGTCAACTTTGAAGAACTATTCTATTCATAAAGGTAAAGATTAAGTGACCTGTGCTCCGAAAATTTAGACAAAAGTGTGTTCTACCAGAAAATCTAGAAAAGGAATTACCTAGTGAGGTATTCTTTCACAATGAGGAACGATAGGCCTATTATGCCTTGCGTGGCAACTAGCCATAAGAAATAATTTGAAGTTCCCTTTCTCTGACAAGGTCTGATTGTAAAACACTGTCAAATTTCTAAACTGGTTTCTGTTGAAGAGACAGATATTGAAGATAAATTCATCGAAGAAGAACCGTGTAGCTTTTCACATGCGCCTGTGATATCCTGCGACGCTGAAAGGACATTTTCTCTTTGGAAACCATTCTTCACTGATAGAGGCAGGAGTTTCACACAAGAAAATCTGCAGATGACCTGCCTTACATACTGTACAGCTGTCGTTTTATATCTGTGCCTCTCGCCGACCGTTGGAATTTTGTTACAAGGAGCAGGTAGTCCGTGTATTCCAATACAAAAGACATCCAGTTCCCTTTCTAGTCATTGCTTGTCCGAGCTCAAATTTGTTGCCCGTTGTAAATTTAAGACATGTTTTTGTGCACACTAGTAGAATCTCTTCTCCTACCAGGAAATAGTCACTTGACAGACCGGCAGAGATATAATATGATGGCTGTAACAGCCGTGAATAAGATACGGTTTCTACGAAACTAAGAATTTATTTATTTTCGTGTAATTTGTCTTTGCTTATTGTGGAGCTTATTTCTTAATTTTGTCACTATTTACTTGCTTATTTTACTGTTTTATTTTGCTTATAAATCCGGGCACTGCTGATAATGTGGGTTTTACATAATGGGAATATAATTAACAATATAGGCGTAGTTAAGTGGTGAAATGTGAGACTGTTTATACTTGTATTACAACCATACTATTACTTCAAGCCAAATGGGATTGAAGCCTTGAGCAGTGATTATTTCGTAGCAAATCAAAAGTTTTACCGTATATTCATTTTGAGAAGACATTTCTCTTATAAAAACCATTAACTTCTAATCTTCATAGAATATGTAGCAGTGATATTCCCGGACATGCCGTCGTAAAATGAAGTTTATTACTTGGCCGTCATAAAACAGTATAAAAAGTGTCTACGCGGCTATTTATTTTCCATCTTCAGAAACCGGATGTATATACTCCATATCCTCTTGTCGTTATTCTCTCCAGTCGCTTTTACATACCAGCTTGCTTTTACAGCTTGTCTTAGTGGCTGCATGCAGATGCAGTTCTGAAAAGAGACCACAGGCTTGCTTACTGTGTATGTTTACGGGCTAAGGAATAACTTATACAGTGTGTGCAAAAATTAAGTATCGATTTTGTTGAAATAGTGATTGTTTATAGTTGCATATGTTTATCACACGTCACCTTCAAATGAGCACTATCCACATCGCGACAACCCTCCTATCTGTCGGCTGTGGCACGAAAGACATTCCGGAGCATTTGTGGTGTTCCAGTTGCAGCAGCTTGTCTAATTTGATATCGGAGATCTACTAATGAGTTAATACGTCGTTGGCAAAACACACGTCTCTTAACATATCCCCACACAAAGAAGTCCATTGGTATGAGGTCGGGTGAACACGCCGTCGGGAGAACACATGGATCCTGAGCATCTAATCCACCTTCCAGGAACCACATCATTAAAAAAAAAAAAAAAAACGTACGAACGTCTATGGACGGTATAATGACATGGTGCCCCGTCCTGTTGGCAGTAAACAGTGTTCACACGTTCATCCTGCTCAAGCTGTGGTAGCAGCATATCCAGGTACCCTACATTGCTCCATTGTTGATGTTTTCGGCGAAGAAGAACGGGCCGTAAATTTTGTCAATGGTTATTCCCATCCACACATTAATTTTTGCTGGAATTCCAGGTGCTCCACTGGTGGCGTGTCAGTCCAGTTGATGCAATGGGAACCTTTCTGTCAGCGACTCCCGATAGGTGGCAGCAGGGTCAAAAGAGGTCCAAGCATGTCGTCTGCTGTCCATTGAATATAATGGAACAGACTATTTAAACATCAATCAGAATGCCAGAAAACATGTTGTGGCGATCCTCTGTGTAAAACAGAGGTGTACACATATGCTTTACGAAATATATGGTTATAAAATACAAAGAAGATTAAACGGATGATGTTAGTTAATAATCTATGAGTTCCTTCAAATCTTCTCGCTCAACACTTTCACATCCTCAGTATGGTACTTTATGAGATTGTGTGGGGGACGAAAAATGTCTGTCCGTCCGTCCGTCCGTCCGTCCGTGTGTCTGTACGCGCTCTAACTCAAATACGCTTTATCGAATTTTAATGAAACTTGGTATACGCGTTTATAATGTCCATGGGAAGAACCCTATTGAAATTGGACCAAATCGGTTCACCGGTACCGGAGTAAAACCCAATTTAGTGTATATTTTAAAGGCGCCATAACTCACATACGCTTTATCGGATTTTCATGAAACTTGGAATACCTATTTATAATGTCCATGGGAAGATGTCTATTGATATCGGACCAGATCGGTTGGGCGGTACCGGAATAATGCCCAATTTAGTGCCTTTTTATGGTAATATATCACAAAGGCGTGGATAACTCAAATACGCTTTATCGGATTTTCTTGAAACTTGGTATACGAATTTATGACGTTTTTGGGTACAAGCCTATTGAATTAGGGCCAAATCGGTTGATCGGTACCGAAGTAACGCGTATATCAATATTAATTTTGTAATCAATATTCTTTCAAGGCCCACAATGTATTAAAAAAACTTAACAAATTGCCAATCGTTTATTCATATTGTTAGCAGCCTTCATTGACTTGTTTCTTCATAACGATGTCAGTGTGGCTAAATAATAACTTAAATAAACGATTTATAACAACTAGCCGTTGAATATTGATATTATAATGTGTATTCTATGGTTATGTAGACTACCGATATTTACATTAGGCTATATTTTACTGTGAGTATTTTTCTTATCGTTCCTGTGCAGCAATATACCTAATGTAATTCCTGACAGATAGATTTCATATGTTTATTATTCATTCATAACCTTTAAGGCTGCTTTAAATTGAAACAGAGATATCAGCGAATCGTAGGTCTATTGCATCATTATTATTATTGCTGGCACATTTTGTTTTTGGAGTTAACTCGGACATCTATTACAAAAATAACTTTTATGCATGGGCCTATCATAATTGCGTGTATCACTGATTAAAAAAAACATACTGGCACTTGGTTATATCAGTTTACCTGATTTTATTCTCTTTCAAACTATGATACAAAATTACTTCTATGGACAGTATTTGATAAATACAACTTACTTAATTTATCAACTTCATAACAAAAATTCACATATTTCTGTTTCACATTTTTTATAATTTGTATAATAAAATTATTAATATTTTGTTTAAATTCGTAAGTTTTTTTCATTGCAAACATTAAAACAAATCGTAAAATTGAAACAATTTCAAAACTGAATTATTCTTACAGACATTGGTTGTTCTTGTAAATTGAAGATTAAAATATATATATATATATATACATATTTTAAAGAAGACGTCAAAGCATATTTTCCTTTCTATACTGGCAATTGGCACTGGCTATTTTTTCCCTCTAAATACAAAAAATAAAAAATAAAAAGATAAATAAATCAACTACACTGTTATTATATACAACTCACTTTTATAATGCACATTAATGATATTAAAACACTATATTAGAACTGGAATTACCGATGCACGTAGATATTTTAACTCGAATCGAAGAGAACATAGTATTTTGAATTATTAGCATATGAGAACCCAGTACAATGAATAACAATTCCCTGCGAGCCATAATAATGAAACATATGCAATATAATTCTAAAACAAAAAGTATGAACCTATATTATGGATGGGCGTTGACGTTAAAAATATTACGCATTTAGGCCTATAGTAATAATCACAAGAAAATCATTTCCTTATTACCTTATTTTGACATTCCAGCTTCTTTCAAATTACGTTGACTTCATGAAAATAACATTCTATTACTAATATGATACACTATTCAAATACTTTTATTTTTATTTGTTTTCCACACAAAAACTTAATGACAGCTATAATTCTGGAGCATGTCTTATTCGTAAGCCTTTAAAGGATATTATTTAGAAGCAAGCAAACGTAACCTAAATTTATTTATAAAATATTAATGATAATAGGAACAAAATATTTACACATTTGTATCCAAGTTCTTTACTTTCTATAAGCACTGTGTTATATTAATCAAATATTAGCATCTGTTTACCACACAGTAAATCCATAACCGAAAGCTGAAATATATTATACAGAATATTGTGAAAGCAAACAACCATGAACCTAAATTACTTTTTAAAAAATGACTTACAGTATAAAGAATTTTTTTAACATATTTACGACTATGGTTATAAATCTAAAGAAGATGGGATGTTTTCTTTGTGAAGTACTGTACAACAAGTTTTAAATGTTTCATAAAATTTGAAATATTTCTTCACCATTTAACGAATACAAATGTCATCGCGATATACAGGAGTAATTTTAATATTTTGAATTATTTGTCACTTAGCTACACATGTCTCTGCCACTGCAAAATAATTATTGTTCCTGTTTTTGCTGACACACCCCACGGGTTCTTTTCGACTTAATAATTACAACCAATTATTACTTCAGACAGACATTAATTATTTAATTCTTTTAACAAATCAATACTTTTTCTGGCGATCTCACACTCTCCTAGGCAGAATATAGGTATCTGATTTCTGGAATATAACTTACACGTTATTAATCGCCAGTTTTTATAGGAAAGCAAACATTATTAACATCTATTGATACGCATATGTATATGGCAGAACGGGATGGCAGGACCTCCTCAGACCCTGCTGCGCTCTGGTGGACAAATTTTTAACTGCACGCAAAAGGTTCCCATTATGTCGGTTAACCCTTCCACAGGTTTGGAAAATTGCCTCGTCGCTAACTCAGAATGTTGCGATTTTCATTTGCTTCAGGCAAATCCAGACACATGCTCATACGTTCTGCCAAATCCTCGTCATGTAATTGGTGCAGAATATGCAGATGCTACGGCTTTTTTCCTCACCGTGTATCGCAACACATCATGTACCGTCGAGCGTGGAATGTCCAGACAATCGCCGCACCGATTTTGGACTGTGTTCAATGGATGTCCCAATTCGGTCAGCAGAGGTTGGCTGACGGCTTTGTCCGGGCTCGTTCTTAACGGTACCAGTGCACGTAAACTTGTTCACTAACTTTTTTTCTTGTCAGTAGGTCCTGGTTTATGAAATCGGCGATCAAATTTCGTCCGAATCTTACCATACGACAACCTCTGCAACCTCCACGTTACAATGGCTATCCTCTCATTCGCATCATGCACGTTCAGTTACCTGCGCCATGAAGCTAATGCATCGTTTTCAATAACAACTACAACATTTGCATCTACAATCCACCAACATTTGTACTCATTATTGTGGGCTTATTTATGCTAATGCTAACTCCATTTCCTCATATCCTGATGAAGGCCACGGAGCTAAGGATGGCCGAAACCTCGAGTTTATAATTCTAACACGGCCGATAAACTGTGAAGCCATGATCACAGTGTAAAACACTAGCAGGTGCCCGCGGCTTCGCCCACGATAATTAATTGAAAAATTAAAAATTAAGAGTATAATCATTATTAAAGCATTATATTTATTAACACTTGCACGCGAATCATTCATAAACTAAACCATTAATAAAATTCCGGCTTCAGAGTACATTCCACGATTAGAAAGCGCCGCCTGGAAAAACGATCTCAGATTCGATTATGCAGTTCCAAAGCTAACTCTGAACACTGATAATACCACTGCCTTCTAGACTGTATTACTCGTCTGTAATTCTCGATACGGCGGTGGATAATACATATCGTTTCTCAACTGTTTGTTGACAGATGAATATGATAAATTCAGTGTAATTTTCAGAAATTATATAATTTTTCAAGGGAAGGAATGGTTCGTTTGGATTTTTATTGTACGCAATAAATATAGCTGGTGCCCGCGGCTTCGCCCGCCATTATTAATTGACTCCAGGATGTTTAAGAAATTTACACTGGCAGTTTATTAAAAATGTTTGTGGTTCAGAGCTATGAAAATTGTAAGTAAAAATAAAATTAGAATATTTTTTCATTGTGTTCATTTCACTTAGGCCTTTGGGTATAATAAAGAAACGGTTTTCCTAATTTTGTACTCTTCGTGAAAGTTTAGGCTGCGAGAGAACATCGCCGAGTATGCCCGATGTTTCACGAAGTGAGCGAGCGAGTGAGCACGCTATTTAGGGCCGTTGAATTGTATAAGAGTAGATGTTACGATAGTCAGTTCGCCAGTGTTTAACCTAATATTGATATACAGTACGCCTATGAATCGTTTCCGAATTACGAGTTCTTAAAAGAAATTAGACAAAAATTATCACTTTATCTCCATGGAAAGATTTAATATTGCTTGAATATGACCTTTCCCAACCAAATGGATTAGCAGATGCAGTAATGTTGCAAACCAACTTTCGGAAGAGCAAGATTGTAATATAGCTTAGGTGCATTTTAGATAATTTTGGGAAACTAGAAAGGAACTGTATGCTTCGCTTCTTTGACTACGAGTACTAAACATTGGAAAGAAAATGGTAAAGTTTATTTCTACTTTCTCTGCCTCATGACTTTTGATTTTAGGACCATAGGCATTTCATTAACAAATATTTAAATAAATCAATGAACTTGCTTATTTATTGACTGAAGGAGAACGCTTAGTCTTTTCTTGGCTTCTTCTTGAGGTGACCGAGATGGTAGCGTCGTGGACTCACGTTTGAAAGTATATAGACAACAAAAATAAATATAATATATAAATATTCAAGTTATATTCAATTACAAGGACACATCCCTCTAAGACCCGGGCGGCGTGGATCGCTTAAATGTCCCTAAAAGGAAAAGGTAAAATTAAGATAAAGAAGGAAAGAAAGTTATTCAGTTGCACAATAGCAATTTCAATGCACATGACATTTTCTACTGACAGAATTCCTCATCCTTTCCTATATTTCATATAACTTTCATTTCGGATTCAAATCCCATGGTGCGGCCAATTTGACATGGGTTTTTTCGATGGTTTCCCCAGTCGTAAAGGCAAATGTAGAGTTAGATATTTACTTAGCATATATTATTCCCTCTATTTCATCCTGTATCATATTAATTTAAATTATCAGTTTAAATTTAACAGACGCCATAAACACATCAACAATAGAAATCAGTTTCATGTCAATAGTTTCATGGGTTTACTGGTAGGCCTATACACACACAACCTGAATTCCCCGACGCTCAAAGAAGTATAAATAAAACTAAATTAATATAGGCTATATATATATATAGTATATATATATACTAGACGCTCCCTCTACTGATGATGCAGGAACACCACCTGCGAAATGGCCCTCCAGAAGTTCACCAAGGTAAATATATATATATATATATATATATATATATATATATAGTATCACTGTGTTGCAATCGATGTGTTTAAGAATGACTTGTTACTACTATATGACAGTAGGCCTACTTGGTACTCAGCATTTTTGTGTCCTGTAAAATCAGTCTTCCTCCGCCGGGTTTGAACTCTTGTACCTCTGATCCAGAGGCTGGCAGGCATCGAGGACGACAATTACAAATTAAAGATGTTTATTAGAATATCGAACTTGAAACAAATAATGCATCTCTTGAATAGGGCTATAACTTAATTTTTTAATTCTAATTTTGTGTCAACAGGGAAATGTGATTCTAAAAATGCAGTGTATAAAGTTTTAAGGGGGAAGAAAGAACACAAATCGCAGCTGATGGTTTAATGGTTCAAAAGTTCGCAGGATAATGAGTATATTACTCATCCAAGTTCCCGTCATAGAATCGGAGATGGCATAGAGTGGAATCGATGTGAATTTGTTAGAGGTGGGCGTCGTCTTTGTTTTCATGTGACATCATATTAATTACCGCATCTATACGAGATTTTTTAAGACCGTAGAAATCATTAGACGCTCTCTCTGAAGAAAATTGGGTCACCTAGCCATGTGGAGATTGACTCATTAGTCCTCGTTCATGAAAATAATCTCTGAGAATTTAAAGAGAAAATGTTTTTTTCAGAATTTTATATGCAGGATCGGGGTTTCTTTAAAAGCTAAACGAGTTTATTTTCCAGCTGTTAAAGCATCTTAAAGAAAGGCAACAAATTATCCTTCAAGTCAAAATAGTTAAGAAGCTATTGTGAGTACCAGTAAGCTTGTGGACTGCCGTATGGTACTTATTTACACTAAAGAATATTGGTTCACACTACAACATTTATGGGTACTCTTAAATTTTAATGATTTGACTTCCCTTCCCTCAGGCTTCGTTCTAATTCAAATCGGCAAATAGTTTTCAATATGTACATTTCACTCCAATCAGTACGTTCTTGATCCTTCAAGTGTACGCATTCTTCGCAATTTAATGTTAGGTATGAAATAACTTGCCAGTGAACATTCTAAGTAGTTATTTTTACTGCCTAATTCAATTAAGATTCTATTAGAGCCTTGCAATTAGCTTTGATGATAGTACTGAATCAAAATCCTCCATGGAGCTGTTCCACATTTCGGTCATTGTTCACGGTAATTACACTGTGCTATTGTTGCAGGCCTCTGACGATGGGAGAGATCGGGTGCTTCCTCAGCCACTACAACATCTGGAAACAGGTAAGTTCGCCACTTTAAGAGAAGCTCCATGACTTTATTATGTTCATAGATTTTCATTGGATTACTTTCGATATAAAACAGGAAAGCTCAAAGAATTGTTTTAAATAATACTGTAGTAATAATAACAATAATAACAACAGTTTTCATTCTTGTGTCCGAACTTTAGCGTTGTGTATTAAAATAGTTGAGTGAGAATACTTACCTTGGTAAACTTCTGGACGGCCGTTTCGCAGGTGGTGTTCCTGCATCATCAGCAGAGTGCCAACTCTTTACCATCATTAGACGCTCACTCTGCACTCTGCGAACACCACCTGCGAAACGGCCGTCCAGAAGTTTACCAAGGTAAATAAAGTGCGTTACGGAAAGTATTCTAATTCAACTATAACAACAGTTTTATTTAACCTGGTAAAAGTTAAGGCCATAAGGTATTTTCTTCCACTTCAACAGGAACTAATAATACATATTGATACAGATACATTAAATTACACAAAAAGCTTTAAATGATATAGCCTAAAAATACATTGATACAATGTTCTGTTCATAATTACTAGTAAATTTTAAGATATGTAACAAAACTAGAGAGTAAATATTGCGAGCTATTACATAATATTACATACTATTGCATAATATATAAATTTAACACATAACATTAAAAAAGTCATTAAATGCTATACCTAGGTATATGTGCTGTTAATTGCGATTTGAATGTAGTTGTATTTGGCCCCTGAAGGGGAAGGCGGGTTGGGACTACCCTAAGCACTTCAGCCTTGTGGCTCATTGTGCCAACCTCCGGAATGGAATGATTTGCAAGCCCAACGGTCCCTCGACAACAGACCCCACCGCGAGCCCCCACGGAACTCCCCTACATCCAACAGATACCTCTACCATGCCACGTGTGCCGCTGCCTCGGTACCTCTTATAGAGCCCCCAGGTTGGCAGCACACCAGCCAGCAACTTCAGGACCACAAGCCACGGGGAGGACGGGAGAGGCCCACAGCAGGTGCTGGGGGCGAGGGTATACCGGAAACCGGGAAAGGAAACGGGATGATTATGAGGGGGAGTTTGAAGATGAAATGGAGAGTGTTGGTGGAATGAGAGGGGGAAACGGGAGGATCCCCGAGAAAAACCCCCAAAGGTCACGGCTTCGTCCACCACGAATGACACGCCCGCCAGGCCCGGGGATTGAACCCGGGACCGCTAGCATGCCAGGCCCACGCGCTAAGCATGAGCCACCGCGACGGCTGAATGTAGTTAGTGACGGCAGTTCTTGATATGAGATGGTAAAGAACAGCACATTCGGATGACTGAAGTGTTGAAGGATGATGAGTTAAGAGATGTAAGACACTTAGGTATTGTGAGAGTATGACCGTGCTAGGCTATGATGAGATGAAAGAGCCCGAAAGCAAGATGATAGGTAGTGAGGTTAGGAAGTGTGAAAAATTTGTCTAGAAGAAGCCATGCCAATGTTTCAAAGGTGTACAGAAAAAAATCGTATTAGAGCAGAGTCTGGTAGTAGTATTTTTAGACAGTCTTGTTTCCCTTCTAAAGTAAATCTTCGGGTTTAGCCTGTTTTCTTTTTATTTTTACAGTTATCGTTATTCTATTTAGTTAATTTTTATCGTTATTATTGTTTTTAATGTTGTTAATGTGCGAGCATTATATTAATCACCAGGGCCCGGATTCTAATGACATGTCATTTTTTTATTGATGCTACATAGACATTGCCAACTTGTGGATAAATCCTAATCATGGCCTCTAGATTATAGAAATGCATTTTTAATAGGTCATTTTTTGTCATTTTATGCAATTTTATATTTTTAGGGCATTTATTTCAATTTTAGGTCATTATTTTGTCATTTTCATGTAATTTGCTTCCTTATTTAGTAATTTTCATGTATTTACATTGAGTGTATTAACTGTTTTTCGTCGCTAGAGGTGCTGTCTTTGAAGTGTTGTTTGTTTAATGCAAGAAGGAAAAATTCGGCGTTATAATGTTGATAAGTCTCAGTCGGAAATGAGAATCAAAGAAACGCCAAAATTGTGTATTATATTACTATTGTAATTAGATTGACTTGGCACCAGAGTCTGCCACCTGCTTGGATTTGAGAGTGCAAACTACTGTTTACCCTCAATAAACAACAATATAATCCGGCAGACCACAAAAGGAAATGCCGAATTTTGACTCGCCAGTGCCTCAGTGCCAGTATAAATTTCCGTGAGAAAAGAAAATTCACAACATTACAGTTATTTACAGTTTTTACAATTATGTACAAACTAGTCTATAATTTTGTGTGTACAATAATGATTTTTATAATTAAACTATCAGTTTTAAGGTCATTTTTTGTAATTATTAAGTCATTTTCTTTAAAATTCAAAGTCATTTTATAGGTCATTTTTCAAACAATTTTAAGTCATCAGAATCCGGGCCCTGTTAATCACTGATACGAATAGTGAGTTTGCCAGAAATTAATTAGCTCACTTTATATAGTGCTACTTTCCAATATGGAGGATAACACTGGTCTGCGAAAATTAATTTTTCTCTGCTTTCTCAAATGTTAATGGTGATTTTAACTAATTTTAGCCCGCTAAATTGAATGACAAAATCCGTTTTCCTCTACCACGTAAAATAATTTAACAAATCGCAAAAAAAAGTTTATAAAAAGGGTATTTTTTCTGAAATAAAGAATATTGTAAAATCAAAAATAAAATGCAATATTCCTACGTAATTGTTTTTTTTTTAAATCAGCATCTTTTCTTTGCTGGGAAAGAAGGCTGTGTTAATTTACGTTTATGTTTCAACTATCTTCTCTTCCAGCAGTAATCCACAAGCATTGCTTCGTTCCACTATCGTTAATTCGTCTTTTCATCTCCCTGTTTCCTGATGAAATATTTCACCTTGCTCATCCGCTTCTGAGTCCCAAATTATGTGGAAAATAAAGATGAGAGTTTCAGAAGTAAAATTTCAAACTTATATTGCAACCGAGAGCTTGCAGTTTTCCTAACATATTTCTTACGTTTTTTTTTTCATATTGCAGACCTTTTTAGGGTGACCAATGTCCTGCATTTCGCAAGATTCGCCTCTTTTCACCACCATATCCTGAAGTCTGCAAATAGGCTTTGAAATCTCATAAATATCCTGCTTTTTAAAAACATCCTGCGAAATGGGCTTTTATGTGAAGTGTTGTATTTTTCCTATTCTTATAAAGTGCATTATTATATTATGTAATGGCTTAGGCCTATGATTTGAAGAAAATTAAAACTAACATCCCTAATGACACCTATATCTCATTAGTTCATTAGCTCTTAAGATATCAGTAATCATAACACACTGTGAGATTAGTGTAATGTAACAAACAGTGAACATGAATAATATTAGGTAGAAATAGGCTATCAACGCCTTTTTAACAAATGCAATTGCTTAGTTTGTTTGTTGAATCCAATAAAAGAGTGATTTGCATCAAAGTGGTTATTATAAGGCTTCCTTTAAGACATGTTATATTAGTAAGATGGAAAAACCAGTGATTTAGCATGTCGTAGCCATTTTAACGATTGGCCCTTTTTTTTTTTTTGGTCGCCCTACCTCTTTTACAATTCCACGGAATTTATTGATAACTTCCTTGAAAGCACACCATGCCTGAAGTTCTACGCGTATATCATTCATAGTGTTCTTCAAGTCAGTATCCTTCATTAGCTGTGTGATCTGAGTTCCATCAAATCCACCATCTTTTATTTTAGCTTCAGAGAAAAGTGAAAAATTATGGTATAAATACTTGAAGCGCAAGTCATTCTTATTTTGACAAATTGCTCCATGATTCCAAGATTAATATGAAATGGAGGCAATATCATCTTCTTAGGGTCAACTAGACTGGCACGTATTACATTTTCCTCCCGGCATCAAACTCTTATGCCGGTTGTCGACCAAGAGCTAAGCTATAGTAACTTAGCTTAGCTTAGCTCACATACAGTGAGGGATTTCATATATAGTTGTGCCGGATTTCAAATGTAGTTTTGTCGGCACTACTACATATGAAATCCCGCACTGTATGTGAGCTAAGCTAAACTAACTTAGCTTAGCTCTTGGTCGACAACCAGCATTATTCCATGCTTCTATTGTTCAGTGTTTGTTCGTACATCTACTGTTCCATTTGCACAAAATGCTAAAGGAAAATTTGTAACCCAGCCAAGTGAGACAGCATAAGCTTTTAGACCACCACCAGGTAGCCGCTAATGTTACAGGTTTTTTTATTTTTTTTTTTCTGAAATGGATTAAAGATTGTCCTACGCTTTTTTCACAACACATGAATGTGCAACTGGAATTGAGGGAAGCTTGCTTCTGTTGTGCAATAAAGCTGCATTGAGGCTTGTTTTCAATGCATAGACTAAATCAATTAAGCTAATTACAACGACTACGCCGATCATGTTACTCGTGTTTGCCTTTTATATCATTGCCACCGCAATAGAGATGTATAATCAATAGAATTTCAATTTACAAAAAAATCTGTAGATGTTGTGAAGAAAACTTATGTTTTCGAAATCAGCAGGTCATTTTCCATATAAACTGTTTGTTTTCAGCAAGACGGCAAAATCATTGCACGCCAAAAATAGCTCATATAAAGCAGCGTTGCTCAACCTTTTTGAACCCGAGGACCTGTAAAATGTGTAAAAAAAATTACGGACACCTAATTTTACATCCTTTTTTTAAAAGAAGGCCTATATTCTTAATATTTGGGGTATTAATTATAGGTCATTATAACGAAATATGTGACAATTTTTACTTCTTTACTTTCCACTTGCTTTATGATATTTTTAATTATGTCTGCGGACCATCTGCACCATCTTCGCGAACCACCAGCGGACCACCAGTGGCTTAAGATTATGTAGTAAGACAGCTTCCACCTATAGTGGTTAGCCTTGCTGATTACGGATTTGTGGACCCTATAATTTCTCTCAGGTAGGGAGGGCTGGAACAGGGTGAACTGAGCCACTTGACAGCTGGGATGCTGCTTTATGAAGATGTAGCTTCAGTAAAACTATCAATTAAAAGTGAGATCGTCAACATGCTGAAACGTTTCCCCTGTCCTGCCAACTGCCTATTAATTCTAAAGAAATATTTCTTTTGTCTCAGCTCTCGAATAATTAATCCTCAACCTGGCAGCTCCAAGTTCCAATCACCTGTGAAAAATAAAAATTAAAAAATTGTACAAAACAGTATTAAAACATAGCCTTATATATATATATAATACATATATATATATATATATATATATATATATATATATATATATATATATATATATATATATATGTAATATATGTATATGTATATATATATATATATATGTATATATATTCACCTATTACTGTTTTCTGTCGTCTTCCTTGGTTACTTCACATCTTCAGTAGATTTATATTCGTTCAGTATTCTGAAGATGCTCATATATATTATGGAAGAGCATCTTCAGAATACTGAACGAATATAAATTTACTGAAGATGTGAAGTAACCAAGGAAGACGACGGAAAACAGTAATAGGTGAATTTGATGACATGTAATTAGGCCTATGTATCAAGAGAAAGCTCCACTCTTTTCAATACTATTCCCACCATAGACAGAATACTGACATGCGTAATGAAGACCAAGACCTGTCTAATTTTAAGAGATGTCCTACGTATGTCCCGTTTAAATTCATAGGGTTTAGGTTTTTCACCGGACAAAGGAAAAGCTACCTCAAAGACAGAAAGGACATATTATGGCGTCAGATATGTTCGAGATAACTTAACATTTGAAAATCTCGCGCAGAAGGACTAAGTATTTATTGTCTAGATGAGACCTAGCTAAGGATAATTGTAATTAGACTATGTTTAATTAATGATATTACATGTAACATAAGTAGTATGAAATTGTTAAATTCAGAAATACTGAACAGAGCTAAGTGCCAATACACTTTGACTAAAAACTCAGGTAAGTGCCAGAGGTAGTCTCAGTCTTAATACAGGTAGGCCCTTTGGAAGAAACTTAAAAACAAAATCAGTATTCAGTCTACATCAGTACCACACAAGTTCTCATCAAACGACCTGTATTTTTGATCCAAATATGGTAACATTAATAACAAGTCTTCTTTTTTCTTTGCTAAATATTCTTGGCCCTTCAATTCCGTTGAATATTACATTTCTGATGGCAGACACCTTCGCTTCTTTTTTAGAATACAAACATTTTTCCAAGCTTCCACTTCGCTGTAGCTATATTTCACTCCTGCGACCCCAGGTTTGTCTGCTGAGAAGAGTAGCATTGTTACATTAGAGATCTGCAAATTCTTCGTTCTTATCAAGGAATCAGCAGCAGCCTAAATATTGAGAAATCTGTTTTCAGTCATGTCAATGACTTCAAATTTGTTAACATGTTTAGCAGATCTGACAATATCATGAAGTTCTTCAGGGACATATGCCTTGCACAGCCTCTTCCTCTTTTCTATCTGGGCAAAGTCCCTATCGCAGGGCAAGTAGCTAAGGCCGTATACTAAGAACTTTGCCACAAATTCTTAGTTTATTCTGCACATCTAACCTAAATCCTGAACCTTTCTTTCTTCTTCTCTCCCCAATTTAAACATGATTTTCAACATGTAAAATTCTTGAACTACTTCCCTCCATTTCTGAAATAATCAGCTGTTGGTACTTAACAGACTTCTAGGTAAATAACTGAGGGACATAGCAGAGCTTCCATATTGTGATCAATGTTTGAACTAAACTAAATACTGTGACACATAGCCGTGTCTTGGGTCAGTTGGCAATGACATATAGATGGTTGATGCAAAAACTATTTTTTTTTTTCAAAAATGGCCCTTAGCAGCTATTTGGGTTACACTCTTCAATTGTAAATTGTGTTTTAAAATTGACATACTGAAAATAATAAAGTTGTTAATTTCAACTAGTGCGTAAGCCCATAATGCACCAAAGATCAATCCTTGTGTATGTGTGAAATATTGTGTTCTCAATTTGCCGTGACAGAGTGTTAAACTGTGGATAGCAAAGGGTTTAACCGAATAGTGACAATTAATTGGAAGAAGAGCATAGGCTAAGTACGGGACCGCTAAACTTATCGTAATCACTGCCACGACCTCTTACCTTAGCATCTTGTGAACCACGCTTTTTGCTTATTCCCTCTAGTGTTTACGTTTTCTGCCAGGAAGTTTCAAATTGAATGTAGGAGACCGCAAAGAGTCTACTCCACATTTGTACATGATCAGTGGTTTTCGGATTAGGGAATATGCTATAGTATTCTTTTGTAGAAAAACGATGGTATGGGAAGTTATAATTTTACTTTTTTATTTTTTTTTTGAAGGTTATAATCATAGAAAAATATTCACCGTACACGTAATACACCGTACACGTAGGCCTACTTTTTCGTAAATTGATAATCCGAAAGAGCAGTTGGCCCGGGCGGCTTGGGTCGCTTAAATCCTAAAAGGGAGAGGTGAAACTACGAAAAAGAAAGAAAGAAAGAAAGAAAGAGCAGTTAAACTACTGAAGAGGGTAGCAAATTGCGGTATGGGAGTGAACGTGATCAAAGAAGGCTTACAAACTCATTTGTTCTGGAGAATATAATAATTTTTTATTGCAACCAATTGGTCATACTGTGATGAATGGAGCAACGGTGGAATGATATATGACAGGGGAAACAGGAGCACCTCGAGAAAACCTGCCCTGACCCCATTTTGTCCATCACAAATTCCACATGGATCCACCGAGATTCGATCCCGGGTCCCAGCGGTGGAAGGCGAGCGGTCTAACCACTCGGCCGTTCTGGAGAATATAACTGCCAAGATTCAAGACATAGATTGGTCCATGGTGCGTTATTCTCATGCATGTGTCCCTGGAGAGCATCTGTATTTGAAATGTTTGTGCGAGACTGTATGGTGTATATGACGGTTCTACTGCAGATTCCTCTGAGAACTGTACAGACATCGGGGCATTGCATCTCTTGGGAGCAGCAATGAACAGTACATGTACATAGTAGCATCGAGGGACAGAATGATTCGCGTATTGTTAAACCCTCTATTCATTTCGCAGGTCTCGTGTGTGCGAATTCCTACAATTCGATATAAATGATAGCGTATTTGTTTTCGTCCTCTGGGCTTTTTGTATAGCCTATATTTTTTTTCAAATTAGAATGTGAGACAAGTCAACAAGTCAACAAAATTAAAAAAGGTTTTTTGTATCCGAAATAAAATGTATCAAATCTTATGTAATTTGGCCTCCTAAATTCGAAAATGGCAATAAACTTTTTTTTTATTAGTTCTCATTTAGAAGATATTGGCTATATAGCCTTCATTGTTGTTCGTGCTAGAAAATATACGTAGTCTTTAATCACATAGCCTTCATTGTTGTTCGTGCAAGATTATATTCGTAGTTTTTAATCACATACCTCATAAACGTGGTATTTTGGCTTCTCTAGTGTAGAATATTAGAATATTATAGGAGAAAAATTCCTCCGGCACTGGGACTTGAACCCAGGACCTTTGGCTATTCGCGCCAATGCTCTACCAACTGAGCTAAGCCGGAGCTCAATTCACAGCACCAGATAGAATCTCTCTCCTATGACTAATTGCCCTAATGGTCTACCTCACAGACAGACAAGTTAAGTCATATGCAGTACTGTGAGGCACACTAAGTAGTGATTTTTGTGACCGGGCTCCCACTGTTATTGTACAGTTAACATTCAAGATAGATATATAAGCAATCATGAACCACAGATTATTGTCTCTGTTGGACACTACATGAGAATATTATAGGAGAAAAATTCCTCCGGCACTGGGACTTGAACCCAGGACCTTTGGCTATTCGCGCCAATGCTCTACCAACTGAGCTAAGCCGGAGCTCAATTCACAGCACCAGATAGAATCTCTCTCCTATGACTAATTGCCCTAATGGTCTACCTCACAGACAGACAAGTTAAGTCATATGCAGTACTGTGAGGCACACTAAGTAGTGATTTTTGTGACCGGGCTCCCACTGTTATTGTACAGTTAACATTCAAGATAGATATATAAGCAATCATGAACCACAGATGATTGTCCAACAGAGACAATAATCTGTGGTTCATGATTGCTTATATATCTATCTTGAATGTTAACTGTACAATAACAGTGGGAGCCCGGTCACAAAAATCACTACTTAGTGTGCCTCACAGTACTGCATATGACTTAACTTGTCTGTCTGTGAGGTAGACCATTAGGGCAATTAGTCATAGGAGAGAGATTCTATCTGGTGCTGTGAATTGAGCTCCGGCTTAGCTCAGTTGGTAGAGCATTGGCGCGAATAGCCAAAGGTCCTGGGTTCAAGTCCCAGTGCCGGAGGAATTTTTCTCCTATAATATTCTCATGTAGTGTCCAACAGAGACAATAATCTGTGGTTCATGATTGCTTATATATCTATCTTGAATGTTAACTGTACAATAACAGTGGGAGCCCGGTCACAAAAATCACTACTTAGTGTGCCTCACAGTACTGCATATGACTTAACTTGTCTGTCTGTGAGGTAGACCATTAGGGCAATTAGTCATAGGAGAGAGATTCTATCTGGTGCTGTGAATTGAGCTCCGGCTTAGCTCAGTTGGTAGAGCATTGGCGCGAATAGCCAAAGGTCCTGGGTTCAAGTCCCAGTGCCGGAGGAATTTTTCTCCTATAATATTCTCATGTAGTGTCCAACAGAGACAATAATCTGTGGTTCATGATTGCTTATATATCTATTCTCTAGTGTACTTTATCTTAGGAGCATCTTTTACTACAGACCAGCAGTAGTCAGCAATCATAGACGTGTTCCATTTCCCCTGATAACGTCGTTCTAGAGTAGTGATGTCTTGGTGGAAACGTTCACCATGCTCGTCGCTTACCGCTCCTAGATTGTCAGGGAAGAAGACCAGGTGAGAGTGAAGGAAATGCATCTTGAGAGACATGTTGCTCCCCATTCTATTATAAGCCATCAACATATTGTCCACTAATGTTCTGTAATTAGACGCCCTTTTGTTGCCAAGGAAATTGAGTATAACTCTAGTGAACGCTACCCATGCAGTTTTCTCCTTGCCTGTTAGAAGTCCATGAAAATGTTCATCAGTCATTAGTTTTCTAATTTGGGGACCTATCAATATTCCCTCTCCGATTTTAGATTCACTTAATCGTGGAAATTTATGAAAGAGATACTTAAATGCTTCTCCGTTTTTATTCATACCATTTACAAAGTTTTTCATTAGTCCCAACTTAATGTGCAACGCAGGTGATATTATTTCAGTCTTGTCAACCAGTGGTCTGCAAACAATGTTTTTAATACCTGGTACTAAGGTTTGTCTGAGAGGCCATTGCTTTGTTGCATAGTGTTTGTCCTTCGCACGACTATCCCATTCACATAAAAAGCAACAATATTTCGTATAACCCTGTTCCCATTGGTATAGCAAAATTCGTATATCACCCGTTTCCATTTAGCCACTCGCGTAGGTTTTTGGAACAAGTACGACAAAAAATATGGGGTGCAAACGATTTGTCCTGATCACCAACCTTGCAACCAATATAGAGATGATAGGCCTTTCTTAACAATAGGAGTTAACCATACCTTTTGCGATTTAAAAGTAACTTCTCCACAGATAAAACAAATGTTATTTGGATTGTTAACACACTTACGCGGCATTCTGTGCCTTTCATGCCAATTCTATTACAGAAAGTATAATATTTACGCATATATGTTATTTTATAATTATAATTATAATCACTCACAATAACAATTAAATCACTCCCTATTTTAACTATTTCAAAGCGAACTGATAGACAGTTTTCTCACTCACAAAGCAAGAATTGAACTGAATTTATAAAGGAATATCAGTTTGAGGGTTGGACTTATCTGCTAGAGCCATAAATTCACCCTTAAATTTCCGGTACAGTCTGGTTCAAGCAAAGTTACTCGGCTAAAATCCTGTTTTTAGTAAAACAACCTGACCTGTGTATTGTAGAAATGAGAACTAATAGACAAAAAATGTCATTTTCGTATTTAGCGACCCCAAATTAGTAATGTATGATTAATTTTATCTCGAATACATTTTGGCTGTTGACTTGTGTAATAGGAAGTGTTCTAATGGCCAAAAACATTAATTTCTTTCAGTCTTGCAAGTACATGTCAAACGTTCTCGCCCAAACCTACTTTAAAAATTGTTGAACAAGGCAACTTGCGAAGAAAGTTCCTTTTCAAACAACAACAACAACAACAACAAACCTGACACAGAGCCTTAATGAGACTTATTTTGAAAGTGACTTATCAACATGAAATCAAAATGTTCACAAAGGAGGAATGTAAAGTAACTAACTGTATTTTGAAGATAGAAACCTGATCTGTCGCACATGCCTTCTTTTGTATCCACTGAATATTTAGGGTTTTAGGTCTAAATGAAAATTTCTGAGCAATGGCATTAGTATAACTCGGATCACGTGACCAGAATGTAATTGATTTAGATATTAAACAAACCTTTCATATACAGGTAGGGGAAAAAAAGCGGACCGACTCTTGTAGCTGAATATAATATAATTTGTGTTAGTATTTTATAATAATATTAATAATTAATATATTCAGTTATAAAACAATACGATTAGAAACCATATTCTGGGTTTCGAAATGGGCTAAGTCAACAGTCGACACTAGAACAAATTTCAGTACATTCACTGCTATCCTGTGAATGCCCGCTAGGCATGCGCAGTGGCTCATATAGGCAACTTAGATATTTTAGTCGGTCCGCTTCCTCCCCCCCACCTATACATGAATAAAGACTTCTCGGGATGACAGCCAGGTTTGAAGATTTATTGTCTCCTGAATAAATAATACAATAGATCTTCAAACCTGATTGTCAGCCCGAGAAGCTTGTATACTCATACTTTTTATGTACATTATCATGAAATTAAATCAAGAAGGATGTGGGAGGTGGAAGGAAGAATGAAAAGAAATGCCTGAGTGAAAGCTGGTTCCGTGAGATTTTTAAGATTCTTATAAACATGATCTTAGTAGTGGATACACCTGGACTTTATGTTCGCATATTTTAGATTCAACAAGCTTTACCTTATCACAAGTAACTTAGTCGTTTGAAAAGGTGAAGAACAATAAACCACCAGAGTTAAACCTTGGACACTTATTGCGACAGAACATGTTTCTAAACAACTTTAGTTCGGTACGTTCTGATCTGTATAGTGTAACCCCGCCCTAAGGGATGAAATGTGTGGAAGGAAGCTTGGGAAACCAACCCCAGGGAAGTTAGCCTATTCCCTGAAAACGGGCCCACCCATAGGTATAGTAGGACATCCCGGAGGGGGCACAAAACAGAATGTAAAAGTTCCTGATTCAACAACAATAACAGAGTATAATTTAGGCCAAAAATGTTACAATTAGAATTAAGTTTTCAAATGGTTTAGCCTGAAGTAGAAAAACAATAATAATTTACAGCACTGTTTACATTGACACTTTTGAATAATAATCCAACAAATTGGACTTTACGGTGAAATAATTATTCTGTATACATCAAAATCACAAGGTGAAAGAGCAACCTAACCATTATAACAAATTAAAATTAATATTAACACAGAGAAAAAGGGGACTTTACAATAGAAAAAGGGAGGGGTTTACTCAGTAAAATGACACAAGGGACGATGGCTTTATTTTGTAAGGAAAGAATCGAAACAAACCGGGGAAAATTTAATGTAGGCCTACAAACAATCATTAACAAGGGGAAAAATTTAGTAAAAGGCGGGAAACATTACTGCCATCGGGATGCCTTTAAAATCCCGATCGACAGGAGAAACGGGCATGGCACAAAACTAAATAAACAAAATAATTGAAGAAACACGAATTTAAAAATGACTTACCAGACCGCGACACATCAGGTTTGCAAGCAGGCACAGGGGAGAAGAGAAAGGAACAGACGCCATCATTATAGCTTGATGACGCCGACTACTTAGGCTATTACTAAGAAACCCTCCCCGCAACTCAAATAAACAGAAAACCCTTTAAATATTACTACCCAAGCAAAAGGAGACAGAACATATGGTTTCTACGAAGATTCTACTAAAAATACACTACCAAATCCATCAGAGAAACTACCAGCTACCAAGCGCAGAAAGAGGGGGAGGGAATTCTACAGTTACATAATTACTAAGTTAAAACACAAAAAAGATAAACTAAAAACCTGTTGCAAACCTGAAGGATACTCTGGGACTACATTATCCCACGAACGAAAGCACAAATACCGAAGAAATTACATATTAACAGACTAACGAAATGCAACTACGAAAACACGTCATTACCGAAGGAAAACCATGCCCGCAATTGATGCCAGAAAAGATAAACACTCGCCAGGAGGCTGTAGCAAAGGGAAGAGGGGGAGGTCAGCGGACCTACGCCCGCGAAAGCATACACCACAGAGCAGGTCGCGCCATCCAGCGACCAAACTTAAAAACATGTACCATTATGCGCGAAAAATAAATACAAATCAAAATAATGGTACAATAGGAAACTAAAAATCTGGCACTTGGAAATAATACTTTCCTAATAGCCTACTTTGTTGATTTATTGTGCTAACCCATGAGATTTTTGTATCGTTGAACTCTGTAAATAGCTCAACTTTTATTTTATTATGCCTTTCGGTATAGTGACACAATCGTCATCGTTGTTAAGGGTACGTATACATCTGCGCTCTTCTTGCGCGCCGAGCGGCACGCGTGCCGCTCGGCACGCAGATGTGTACGGCATTTTGAGGTGCACGCGAACCGCTCGCGTGCCGCTCGCCACGATCCGTCTCCTGTCGGTTTTTTCGACGAACACTAAGGATTTCTGATTTCACATTGGGAAGTGTTTTTGGTAGTTGCGTGCTGCTCGCGTGCATCTCGCTGAAATTATTTTCACAGCGCTCCGCTCCTCAAGCTTTACTGTACAATTGGCAAATGAAAAAATTATATGAGAGGTTGATGCGAGTCACTTACTCGCCTTTTGCGGAAGGATAGGTATACAGAAGCAGGAGCTGAGTCAGATGTTGTGTACGTTACTTTGGACTTTCTGAATTTCTTTAAAATACGCTGGAGAAAATCGATATTTATGTTTGGCTTCTTCCTTCATGTAGGCCTACTCATAAACATTAGCAATAATCTCGCTACTTTGACTGTGTAGAGTTTCCCCTTTTAGTTTTGACAGTATAGGAGGCATTATCACGTTATTAAATAAATAGCATTCGTTAAAACACTTGCATGCACCCGTGCTGCATGAATTATTATAGCAGTGAATTGTCGTCTCCAAACAGAGTACAGGAAATTCGACTGTTTGTTTATTGTAACATGTGCTATTTTGCTGACGTGCTATTGAGGCTAAGCTAGCCCACTGGTCCGTCTCTGAAGAACATTATTCAATATTGAATGAGCTAACTTGTATGTGATATAATCATGGAGTGATCCGAGGAGAAGATACTGCAGATGATACATATTTACAAATCAAAACCTCTACTGTGGAACCTAAAACATAAGGATCACTACAAAAAAAATTTTAAAGGAGGATGCATGGAGGGAAATAGGAATGGAAATACGTCCTATTACTAAGATTATTGACATGTTGATGGGCTGCGATATATGATATTGATATGATATATTGATGTGATATGATATTGTAATTTATTTATTATTTCCATTAATATGAGCATAATAGTGAAGTGAAGTGACCTCAGTTTTAGAGGCTACACATGCTGTGTTTGTTGAAGTGAAAACTCCTTAATGTTGAGTCCTAAGCAAACAGTTTCTTCTCAAATCAAATCAGACCACACTTGTTTAAAATATGCACTGCAATAAAAATGTCAAAATGTAGCTCTTTACATCTTCTGAGTAAAAATAAAGCGACTGCTGGTGGTTCGCAGTAGGTTCGTCGCTTTCCTATGGAACGCGGGAGGAGCGCTGTGAAAATAATTTCAACGAGCGGCACGCGTGCTGCACGCGTGCGGAGCAGAGCGCATATGTATACGCAGCTTGCTGTATTATTTAAAATCAGTTTAAGTCTTCTAGTAGTTTAATTGTGATATAATACAGTAAAATCTTTAAAATATTTTTATTACAACACTAACAACTAGCATAGTTTCATTCTTCCTGTGTTGTCTTCGCCTTGTCAACAGTGTACATGATGACAAAACTAGATGATCTGAAGATGGTATTATTACACCGAAAGGCCTAGGCGATAATAATTTTTTTTTGTACTAACATAAGTAACGCCACGCACTGATGGCATTAACTCTGTCTTGTTGGTATTTATGAGAGTTTTCTGTAGGTTGCAGAGCGAGGCTACAAAGAGGTGATGGTGCTAGAGGATGACATCCGGTTCGAGCCCTTCTTCCGGCAGAAAGTGGCTCATATGATGGCAGAAATACATCAATTGCAGTTGGACTGGGATTTAGTGTAAGTAATAAAGCGATGTTATCAAGTTCAGGATCTCCCCGCTTCCTGGTGATGAATGCCATCTCTGCCTCTCATAGCTGTTGCAATGTATGTGCATAGTTTCATAATGGCCATGCGCGCAGGATTTCAAATGACTATCTAGCGTACAGTAAAGAAGCCCGCATTCTCACAAGCGTATAAAACTGAACATTTTGGTTCATGAACACTAGAACCTCCAATTGTTATCCAGTCAGAGCACCTGCTTCATGACGCATGACTTAGGCCTACAAACAATAGGTAGGCTAATAATTTTTTACCCTACCACATTCAGTGTAATATGTACAACATTACCGCCAAAAACTGCATGAAAACTTCATTACTAAAAAAATTACTTTTCCTATGAAAATAATTGGAAATATTCTGTATATTCAAGAAATATTGCATAATTCTGCTAAAGGACATTGTCATTCATTTAAAAAGAAATCCTGAAAGTTTCATTCTTTTTGCTTGAACAATTTTTGAGAAAATGGTACCTAAAGTACGAAAAATGTAAATCTTCAGGAGAGCGAATAGAAAATGACATATATGCTCTAACCTCATTTTATCCATTTTAGAAAGCTCCAGGTGTGTGAACCAAGTATAAAAATAATCCTCCTCTATCTCAAACAGAATTATTTACAGCCTATGGATTTTCGTAGCATTAAATGTTAATGCCAAAAAGTACCAAATACATTTTCTTTATGCTTATAAAACCCGAGGGTTCTGCAACAAAATAGAAATAGTTGACAGACAGTGGCACATGATGCCTTTTAATATATCGGTATGTAGAAAGTAAGCAGTACGTAGGCCTACTCAAGAATTTGTGAGCAACAGTCGTTTTTTGTCTCTGCTGAAAAAAAAAGAGATTTGTTACCTTTGGGGAAACAAGTTTTTTTTTTCAAATAGAAATGGATGGGAACAAATGAAACCAGATTGCCATTATGCTGTAAACATCACATTTCTGTTGAATGTATAGAATTACACAGTACTGCACTAACCACAGATATCGTTATCAGCTTAAATTATGTTTTACACAATAGAGGATGATTGCTTTACAGAGATAACAAGCCAGTTTGGCCATTTGATCTGTTTTTGTGGACAAATAGTAGCTCTGTGAAGCATTATCGAATGCTAAGCCATACCCTAAACGAAACAAATAACCGGTGCAAAGTATGCTGTACAAACTTTCTAATTTATGTGTGTTATGATTTGTCTAGAGCAGCGTTTCTCAACCTATGGTGCAGATGGTCCTCAGACATAATTAAAACATATCATAAAGCATGTGGAAAATAAAGAAGTAAAATGTTTTTCACATATTTCGTTATAATGATCTATACGTCTTAATACCCCAAATATTAAGAATATGTAATGGGATGGGATGTAAAATTAGGGGTCCGTAATTTTTTTTTAGACATTTTAGAGGTCCTCGGGTTCAAAGAGGTTGAGAAACGCTGGTCTAGAGGTAGCGTGCTCGCCTCTAGATCCGAAGATCACGGGATCAAACCCGGCCGCGGTCGATGGGTTTTTCAGGACGTAAAAATCCTGGGCACGGAGTCCTCCGGGAGGGACTTTAAACTGGGGGCCCGTGTCGTAAATTTACGGCACTTAAAAGAACTCCAAGCCTAAATTAGAACCTCTGTTCAAAATTTCTCGGCCCTTTCACGTCCAAGTAATACCTTAGTTTCCGGAGGGGGGTTGAGAGGCGATGTCCCTCTGCCCTGTCTCGGAAACTCAGCGTAACAAGCGTAGTATAGGTAATGAAACCTCCACTGCCTCACCAGGAAAAAGTCATGATTTGTATTGACTACCATACAAGTTCTCTTGTCTCCGGCGTTTCAAAGGCCCACGCTGCCTCCTTCCTCAGGGATTTTGTAATCAATATGTCTACGACACTTTCGAGACCCATTATTGTTGTTAATTAATATTGCAATTAGACTTTTTCTTTAAATTCTCATACCCTTTATTCTGGACAAAGAGAATTATTGGTCATAGCTCCTCCTGTAAGATATATTTTGTATTGTTTCATATTTACCCTTAAAGTTGTGGGACTGTCAGACTTTAAATTAATTATTAGATGTAAAACAGGGCGCAAAATTTCCGGTCGCATGATAGCCATTGGCGACTAGAATTTTCAGGCGACGAAAGATCACTCTCATTATTATTCTAGTGTAGTTTAATAGTCACTTTTTACACGAACAAAATGACTGAATTACTTGGAAGCGTTCGGAAATTCCCGGAAGTTATCGATATAATTTGAATTTTCCACTCGATTTTGATTACTTTTAGTAGCTTGTGTTTTAACCAAATGTTTTTTCAGCTTCTCTAGTAACAAACAATTTAGTTCATATGTTTGGCTGTTGTTTGTTACAGGCATTAAAGCTTAAAGTCAGTTGAAATACTTCCAAAATGTAGTTTCTTTTAACAAATTTTTGCAAGTTTTTTTATGTCATTCAAAACATTCAACTAGTAGTTAGAATTTTTTAAATGAGAGTAGTTCACTGGGAGTGTGTTTTTTATATTTTATTTCTTTATTTATTTCATTTTGGTTATTTAAAAGTGATATAAGCTGTAATTTTTATATGTAAAAGAACATAGCAGATGGGATATCTCTTCATAATTCCAAGAGGCTGTAATGAATGCTACACTACAGAGCCATCTGGTGACTAAAATTATTCGTTTGGCTACTGCCTTCATACTTGAAATTTCATGCCCTGACATAGAATGAGTGAAATGAATTAATTTTAACAAAGTGCTGTTGCCCGGATTCTAATGACATGTCATCTTTTTCTTGATGCTGCCTAGACATTGCCAACTTGTAGATAAATCCTAATCATGGCCTCTAGATTATAGAAATGTATTTTTACTAGGTAATTTTTTGTCATTTTATGCCATTTTATATTTTTAGGGCATTTATTTCAATTTTAGGTCATTATTTTGTCATTTTCATGTCATTTGCTTCCTTATTTTGTCATTTTTGTGCATTTATTTTAAATAAATGACTAGGTTACTATAATGCAACATTTTTATATAATCGACTTTAAAAACAATTTCCTTATTTTTCTTCTTAAATGTTCCAATCAAGAACAACTTTTTTAGACCTACAATACCCTTTCTACATTTAAAGTTTTTAGAATGATGTACAAATTAGTCTATATCTTTGTGTGCACGATAATAATTTTGATAAATAAAATATCAGTTTTTAGGTAATTCTTTGTAATTATTAAGTCATTTTCTTTAAAAGTTAAGGTCATTTTTCAAACAATTTTAGGTCATCAGAATCCGGGCCCTGGTTATTACTTATAAAAAAATAATAATTTCCAGCGGTAACATGTTTTCCTTTGGAATGCTAGTGAACTCTGTAATTAGAAAAACTTATCAATAGTGTTTTTTTTTATCCAGCGAGATGAGATGATATCACAGATTCATCTAAGCATGGGCTTGAGTTGCAATTGCACGTCTGTTCATAGAACCCTGACGTGGGTAAGTTATCTTTGATGACAGGAATGTAAAAATTCTTAGACATTTTGCATATTTGCGATGTTTTTTATTTCTTCATGTCAGTCGTGTCTTCTATATTGCACTCTTTTACATTTTCAAGCCCCGTGGTTTTTCCTTTCAGTTAAAAGAAATTTTGCCGTATACGACATAAAACTGTCTCATTTTCTCTTTAACATCATTTATACATCACGTATAATACGCAGGCATTCCTTATATTTATCATTCATTTCGTATCTTGTGCCCTTTCATTCTCAGTCGACTGTATATTATCCAGAAATTGAAATGTTCTGTGAAAAAAGCTAGAACATTATTGAAATATTTTATGTATTACTTCGTATTCACTCAAGTACACTTCCTCTTTTAATTTATCCCTTCTTTTTGCTTTGCATATTTTCACTGTAGAGTTCATTTATCAAGTACTAAGGAAAAGTTGGCAGGATAAACTATTCAGAGTAGCGACTTGCGTTCAAAATTCTCATCATTGAAAAATACAATAATTCCTTAGAAGACTTACATTGGAATGGAATGGAAATATATTTTAGTAACTATGACCCTCCCACACAAAATGAAAATAAATGCTATACAAAGCAAAAAATTCTCGCAAGGTTTTTACCTTATAGTCTACTACGTATTTTACACATATTTTGCTTGTAAAAAAACTTATAAGTAAATTACTCGTCCAACCCTGATTGCATCTAAGTCCCTCAATCCAGTATACCGTATCTGTTTTTATTTCCTTTACCCGGGGGGGGGGGGACGGATACCGTAGGTAGACCTACTGTAGGTAGGGGATGTAATGTGTGCATCCCCGAAATTGATGCCGAGTTTTAACTTAAATACACGTTTCGAAGTACCCTGAATCCAAAAGTGATGTTTTCAGAAATATGTCTGTGTGTGTCTGTGTATCTGTGTACAGCCTAGCTCGAGAGTGAAAAATCGTATAAAAACTTTTTTTTTCTACCTGGGGATGCGACACATTGATTGGCGACGACTTTCTGTTACTTTTAATGCCACTTTACATTAAGAATATTTCATTTTTCGCAATCTTCTCGAAAACGTGTCGAACGATTTTGTTTAGATTTTGTACATGAAATGCTTATGTTAAGAGCTAAAACTGCTATTTGAAACATTTTTCGCAAAGATTATCTTAAAGGTAAGCCTGCCACGGTTCGTAGAAACTCAGTCTTGCTCTGTGAACAATAAAGCTTTGCATCTGGTTGAAACAATTGAATACGTCCTCCTTGCAATACGCCTCTTCCCTAGTAGCACAGATCGTTGGGCCAATGTTGGGAAATGATCGTCATGTTTCGTTGGCTAACGGTTAGGAATGTCCGTCGGGGTTCCGTTGGCAAAGTGCATTTTACCCAACCAATTGCCAACTGTAGCCAACCAATATCCAACAAAATCCCAACAGTTGGGAATGTTCGTTGGCGATCTGTTGGGCCATCATTGTAATGCCAACAGAATGCCAACTGTTGCCATCCGAATTCCAACATAATTCCATCCATAAGCCAACCAAAATCCAACGATTTCCCTACATTCCTCCATTGGGTTCTGCTTATTGCCTTGGTTTCATGTTTATTTTGTCAAAATTAGGTAGTTGATAAAATATTTACCCCAGCAACTGCAATTTAAGAATGACTTATAAATCCATGCAAATCTTTCGCACTTCACCCCTTTTGATAATAGTCCAAGAAAACCAAGTATTTAGCTAACTAATAAATTCACTCATACAGATTCACAAAACACAGTATACAGTTCATATGTTGCTCTTAATTCAACCGTATACTGTATTTTGTGAATGTATAAGAATGAATTTATTAGTTAGCTAAATGCCTAGTTTTCCTGGGCACCTATCAAAAGGGGCGAAGTGCGAAAGATTTGCATGGACTTGCTAATCATTCTTAAATTGCAGTTGCTGAGGAAAATATTTTATCAACTACCTAATTATGATAAAATAAACATGAAACCAAGACAAAAAGCAGAACCTAATGGAGGAATATAGGGAAATCATTGGATTTGGATGGCTTATTGATGGTTATACAGTGCTTTCACTGTACGACTTGGCCGGCAATCGCAAGGGCCGCTCCACCGTCACAGATAAACCGCATGCGGGGCCAGGCGCATGACATATCACGGTACTCCCGGCGAATCGTATATATTTCCGTAATTGTAATCACAATAAAATATGAAAATATAAAATAAAAATACAAACTTACCTTATCACAGGAGATGTTGGAAATGCCGTCCTTCTGCATCATTACATCTACGGCACCTTTTGAGGAAATTGCTATTCACACGCAGTAGTTCTAATGTATAATTATGTCGTGGCATTTTTAAAACACTTCAAGCAAAACTAAAAACTACTTTAACCATAAAAAAACACAAACACTGCTGTAATAATTATTCACGTGTGAACGCAATCAGATCACATGCTAGACTTCAGCGGTGAGACAACGAGGCATCACTTGGGCGCTTGATGCATGAGTCACGGATAGTCGGCCCGTGCGATTGCCGGCCAAGTCGTACAGTGAAAGCACTGTAATACTAATGGTCGAGAACTTCATCCCATGAGGGGACAAGGCCTACTACCCATGTTGCATCTTCTTCCTCCATTCTTCTACATTGGCAGATGGTGGTCTTCATGACTGAAGCCGCTATTTCTTTATCAAGTGGCTCCTCGTCTTCATGAGGCTATGTGCACCCTGGTCCAGAATTCTATATCTCAGAAAAATGGTGATACATGGTATAACATAAGGAAAGAATCTTGGCTATAGGCTAAATAAAATTCAGAGAAATGAATAATGAATAGTTTATTGTTATTGCTGCTTTACAAGTTATGGATAAGTCAGATATATATATATATTATGAACTACATAACATATATTAATAAACTTCATTTTTATGTAATGTGAGAATAGTTGATTTATGTAAGTTGATCTTTCCACCTTATGCCCTCAATATAGTCTAGGAAATCCAAGAATGTTACCATTAACGTTTACAATATTATATGGTGTTAATCTTTATATTCTCATATAAGTAACAATGTGCAATCTTTTAGCCTACTGTGATTAGTTAATTTGTTATACAGCTGTCTTGTGACCAGTTATAATAATAGTTAAAAGGTTCGCCCGAGTGGGCATTAGTGACCAGTTATAGCATCACCATTATTAGGCCTATACGTTAGAAATATAATCAACTCTATCAAGTAACTTCCATTCTATTTGCTTGTATAATTTAAAAACATAGTTCATAACAGGGTTAAAAGGCGTATTTACATTATGTTTGAAAAACAGTCTAATCTGATTAGCTTAACCTGTAAGAGCTTTATTTCTAAAATGCTGTTCCATCTATTCCTATGCACTTAGATTAGCTTATTCATTATCAAATAATATTTAAAAGACTTCAATATAGGCTTAAAAAAGCTTTAAAAATTTGTGTAAAATCTCTTAAAAATTCATAATAATTCTATTTATTATATTCTTAATTTACATTCAATTACAATTTTGATTGTAAGATGCAGTTTGTAACATAATCTGAGTGTGTTCGAAAACAGGCTGCTTAGGAAAATATTTGGGCCTATGGGAGAGATGAAAATGGGGACTGGAGGAAACTGCATAACGACGAGCTTCATAATCTGTACTCGCCACCAGATATAGTAAGGGAAATTAAATCACAGGGAATGAAATGGGCTAAACATGTTGTGCGTATGGGGGGGAAAGACATCTAAAAAATGCTGAGTGGGAGACCCACTTGGACGACTTAGACGTAGGTGGAAAGAAAATATTAGGATGTAGATTTAAGGGAAATAGGATTTGTGGGGGATAGTAGGATGGAATTAGTACAGAATTGGGTTGAATGCCAGGTGCAAGGGTATTTTATTTTTATTGTGAAATATTAGGTGACATGCTAATCGCAATTACGCATTACCGGCATTGAGCAGTGGCTACAGGCATGATGGCATGACCTGCGGGGAAGCAGGGCAGGCGGCAAGCGGGAAGCAGCCAGGCGAGTGGAAAGGGGAACTCGTGGGGCGCAAAGTTCCATTATTCCCATTTTATTCCATAATCTAGTAATATTTTACTTTTACAAAGACTGATGTTAGGATCATTAGCGAAATTGATTAGGCCTACACACAACATTTTAGACTTAATTTTAAATTTGATTCTACAAACTGTAGCCTATTGGGGTTATAACCAAAATTGTGACTGAATGTAGGCCTAAATTAAGAATAGAACAGATAGAAGAAATCTGAAGAGATTTTACATGATTTGGTAAAAATGTTTTAAATTACCTAATCATTTAAGTGCACATATAGGCCATTAGGGATAGATGAAACAATTTGATGGAAAAGGATTCTAGCAATCAAGTTAAGCTAATCAGATTTAGACTGTTATTCAAACATAATGTAAATGCATTTTTTAACCCTGTCATGAACTATGTTTTTAAATTATAGAGGTTGAGTTGATTATATAACTAACGTAGGCTTACAGCTCTATCCACAATGTGCAGTTGGCAGTCTGTAGTTGATAGTCAAAGTAAAGTGTGGTGAGTAATGTACGCCATTCACAAAGTACAGTTGCAGTCAGCAGTCGAGAAATTCATCTTCGACTACCGACTGCAAGTTACATATTACGAGATTGAAAATTATTTACTAGTGCAAAGAAATAGATTAGGTTACTATGAAATGCAAGATGTGTTTATTATAGCCTAGATATTGTGCGCTATAAATCGATTCCTTCCCATTATTTGTACTGTAAAATGTTTCCCTAACCTCAATGTTGGCTCAACTTACTGGCAACATTCCCTGGATTTCTTAGACTATATAATGAGGGCATAACGTGGAAAGACTTACATAAATTTATATAACATGCGTTTACATGAAATACTAAGGCCTACGGTAACATGCACGGTATAATAAATCGAAATACTTGATTCTGACACATAACTGCATGCTCCATATATATGCAGGTTTGAAATCTTGAAAATCCCAATTGATCTTTCGAACTGTTCCAATTTAGTTGCTTATGCTCCTTCTCTGCTTTGATTTCCTTCTGTCTTGATTTCAGTAAATCATCTGAAACAAATACAATTATAATTATAATTAATTATAATTATTACAATTCAATTATAATGTAAATTTCGAATAGCCTATAAATGATAGGCCTATTTATTTTTAGAGGCTGTATTTCATGCAACACTCATAATACAGTATTGTGTAAAAATGATAACGTTATATATTCAGAGAACAATCAAAGGGCTTACCTAATATTATGTATGAAATATGAATGAGAATCAAAAGAGTTAACTTCTTTACATATCAAGATGGCGAATGAGGAATGACCGTTGACCGTTACGTACGGCCTGTGCCGAGACCTACGAACACGCCCGGAAATTGCCGAAGACTGGTGAGAAGATAAATGCGATCATATTCCAATGTTGGCCCACAATCATAAGCCCAACGGTAGGGCGGTAGGTAACGCCAACCAAAAAATGAATGGGCCCAAAGGAGGAAATTACAACGAACCTTTTCCCAACATATCCCTACCATGCCAACCAAATTTCTCCATTGGGCCAACGAAGTGTGCTACTAGGGTTATTCTATATTAGAATGTGAAGTGAGAAAAGTGTATTGCCCATGCTTTTAGAGTTGAGAAAGTTACGTGTGTGCGTTACATCATACTTATGTGGATTGTGTAATCTTCGGGGATGGGATTCATTTCTACAACCTCTTTACATGAAGATTAATGTCTTTTTTGCCTATTTTCTCGAAAATGGCTCTAACGATTCTGTTTAAATTTCCTACACGAATTCCGTAATGTCCATATTATATTATTCCATGTGGTAAATTGAATATTACATTATACTAAGAAAATATTATTTAGTATTATTTCTGTGTCCGCGTTTTTTGTTTTTTGTTTTTTTGTTTTTTTTTGGCAGAGAAACATTTTTTTCTTTTTCTCTGAACTGTTTTTTTATACTTTGCTCTTCTCAACTTACTCTCTTTAATTTCTGCTTTCTTTATTTTTCACACTTGCTTGCTATCTTCCTTCCTTTTTAAAAACCGTAATTTATCCTTATATTTCTGCCTTTCTTTTCTCTCTATTTCTCCTTCTCTACATCTTTGCATGAAAGTGTTTGCTTCTTTCAATGCCATGTTCGGTCTACAGATAGACGTGAAGTGTGTGGAGGCACGTGAGGAGAAAGAGGAGAATGGTGGTAGGGGTACCAGTTCCGAATGACAAGGCTGGCAGTCAAAGACAGAGAGAGAGAGAGAATCACTCCAGACGACACTCTGTTATGAAAATATTGACTTACCTAGTATGGGAGGTCTTGAAGTTTTCTGGAACATTGCATGTTAAATGTAAAAACTTTAGTGTTGATGGTCAGCGTGTGTGACAGCTTGTTCGTTCCCAAGTTGACGGGTTCGATCCCGGTCCAGCTCTATGGAATTTAATACAGTTCTGAATAGCCCACAAAGACTAAATAATATTAATTAAAATATACTCATATTAAAACAATAGGTGATTAAATGAAGGATAATTATTATTCATAAAATAATATCAAATTGCCAATAGTCATGTTTGGTATAAAAATAAGCAGAATCACGATAAAATTTCATTCCAATTGTTAATAATTTACCTAATGTTGATAGGAATGAACAAACAGAATTCATAAATAATTACACTTTTCTCAGTAAGCAATGGATGTGAGGGAACGGCTGAGGAGTTAGCTGGAATTCCCATTCCTATAACATGAGTTCAGCCAGGTATCAACCCTGAAACAATGGTTTAACGGTATAGACAGAAACTCCATTGATATTTCTAAAGGACTGGTAATTTTAAGATTTATGTTAAGATAATAGTCTTTTGTATGAAACTAAGTGTGTATATCCATATTCACTAGCACAATGGCAAACTGATGATTATCGCATAGGCCTTCTCGGAGGTGAGAACAATTAAACACTTAATGGGTTTCTTGTAGAAAGAAAATGGAAAATCCAATGCCAGTTTAGAAAGTTAATCTTATACTATTGGCTGATAGTAAAATTGTTAGCTTCCAATTATATGTAGCATAAGTGTCACGTGGGGTCAAAAGTGAGGGAGAAATGGGCGGTCCTTATATGGATTTTTCAGTTGTTAAAATTTATGCTAGAGTAAGAACTATCATTCTGCGATCACAAGTCTTTAGGGACACTTGGTCCCACGGCACCGCGATCGTTCGCGGAAGAAAATATATCTAACTTAAAATATTTTCGGACATTAATTTACCATACTTAAACATTTGAGGGATATAATTTATTCCACTTAGATAATTTTTCAACCACGGGATTTTTCATACTCAACAACGTGCGAGTGAATATTAAATTGGACTTTAAAAATTATTCACTACATCAGTTTGCTATTAAAATACTCACCAGTAATAATTAACGAACATTGTATTAATTATTTAAAAGTTGTATTTCTGCCATCTGGAATCTGATTTAGTATTACGAATAAAAGTTTTATGTTCTCCTTTGAAATTCATTATCATTTATAAAAGAGAAGTGTCATCGATCTGCAAGCCTACCATTCCCGCCCTGGGAAGAGACGAAACCTGCTCGCAACCGACTTGAAGCTACCGGAGGGTCATCATCATCATTTTGATATAGAATATCTATATCTGGCGCCCACACAACTAAAACCGACCCGCCGCAAATTGTTGCATGCCTAAATGAGTTACATGTAGTCACATGTCTGTAGTTTTGCCGGCATGTGAAAGAATTCCTGCGTGTCAAAATTATGTCATAGCGATGACGGTTATGGGCCTACGTGGCGGTACACAAGCGTCATTAAATAACCACAACATGCGTAAACACCACACCACAGTTATACACGACAGTATTTTATTTTAAATTTCCAGAAAGTTATTTACGATTTCACATTGTTTTTAGTCACTGTCACTATAAAAATCTCTTCCTAAAGGTGAAATTATACTGTAACAGAAGACCCCTCTTCATCATCTTCAGAAGCGGTATCGGTGTTACTGCTGTCAGACATGTCGGAATCATTTTCAATGTTTATCACCATTTCCATCGTTTCTTCCAATAGTCCCTCCCTCGTAAAATACTCTTCCTCTAATTTTTTAACATGATCACACCGTGACTTCCAGTCATCCTTTGTAATGGATGCAAATTTTTCATCTGCAAGCCTAATTAAATCTTCCATTTTAAAAGACACGTTCTTTTCAGCTACCCAGTTTTTCACTGTTGCCCAGATGAGTTCTATCGGGTTCAGTTCCGGATGGTAAGGTGGTAGGCGGAGTACTGTATGAGAATGTTCTGATAACAGTGCGTCAATTTTATAAGTTTTGTGAGCAGGTTTGTTTGCTTTTATTAAGCTATATAAATCTGCTTTTAGCATCTCATCATGAAACGGAATAGACCTTTCAGCGAGCCAAGACTTCATTATATTCCTACTGGAATTGGAGTTAGGAGCTTTGTTCAGCTGACAGTTGTGGTACGGCGCATTATCTATTACCAAGACAGATTTGGGGGGTAAATTTGGTATTAATTTTTCTAGCAGCCATTTTTCATAATTATTATGGACCATGGAATCGTGATAGTCACCAGATTTCTGTCCTGATTTGAATCGGACGTATGCACCGGGGACAAAGCCCTCTTAACCACCTGCATGAATTATTATTATTTTGTTGCCTTTAGAAAGAGGAGCGAAGAGGTCTTGAAGACTGTCATCACTCCACGCATACGGTGTGGTATGACAAGTGTGAATGTAAGTCTCATCCATATAAATAATTGGACGGCTCTCACTCCTATATTGCCTTATGTCGCGTAAAAAAGAAATCCTTTGTGACCGAATGTTGCTGTGTTCTACCAAAACCTGCCTCTTGTTTCTGCTTTTTTTCCATCTAAATCCAAGGGTCTTGAGTATTTTACGTAGAGTTGTTATACTCCCCTCAAATTTGATGGATTCTTTAAGTTTAGAGTGAATTTTCTTAACGGTAGGCCTCTCCTTTTCTACTATATAAAAGTCATTTACAGTACGGCGTATAACAGATTCATTAAAATTGTCTATATCTGCCTTTCTTGATTTTCTAGGTCTGTCTTTATGGGGCGTAGAAAATGCGACAGATCTTCCCGATTCGACTTCTTGCAGCTCCTTCTTAATGCGTTGTACTGAGCTTAAAGATACACCCGTTGCTTCGGCTACTCTTTCCTGAACCGACTTTAACTTAATGGGGGCTCCTTCTCTTGCTTCCCTTAACATGAATTTATAGGTATTTGCTATAATTTCCCCGTGACTGGCTGTGCAAAACCTTACCTTTCAATTTACTTTGAACAGGTGGCATTTCGATGACGAATGTTTTTAGATCTGCTGCTACACTAGCTAGTCACCACTTAAAGCGCTCCACTCTCCGAACTGCACGTGCACACAGCCAGAACAATACGGCTGGGCGGCCACCGAAAGCGGAGTTGAGCGGAGTTGAGCGAAGCTGAGTCAGCTTTCAAAACCGAATCAAAGGTGTTTAATGAAAGGGCGGCCACCAGATCCGGAGCGGAGCGGAGCGCAGTTGAGCGGCGTCGCAAGGGTCAACTCCACTCTGCTTAGACTCGACCGAGGTTCGGATTTGAAGCTACGCTCCGCTTCCCCCACCACACCGATGCAAGGAAAGCTGCTGACTGAGCTGGGGTCCACTATGCAATCGGTTGCCGACCCCCTCTGACTCCACTCTGCTCCGCTCAGCTCAGCTCAACTCAGTTCAGCTCAACTCCGCTTTCGGTGGCCGCCCAGCCTACTGAAGTAAACACCCCATGTATTGTGTTAGTGGCTTCTCATGGACTCGCCCAAACCCATGGAGCATCATGTTTACACCATTCACGTCTATCTGTAATATGATATCATTGCCTCAGTGTTTTACACTTTTTCTCTCCCAGACATATTTTCTTTCAGTCCTCGTTTCTTTTTTGATGCTTTCGTATTTTCTAACTTCACATCTTCATTTCTATTTTATTCTCTCTTTCGTTTTGATTTCCCTCTTTATATCGTTAGTTTGTCTATCTTTCGTATTTACTCTATTTTATTGTTTATTTATTCTGTATCCGTCACCGTCCCTTCTAGTTTCTGTCCTCTCCTCTCAACTCTCTGCATTTCTTTATTTCATTCATTCAATCATCACTTACTTACTGCATTTATTTATCTATTTATTTATCTCTCTCACTCTGACTCCATCTCCCTCGTCATCTCTTTCTCCCTCCTCTCTCGCCCTCTCCCTCCCCCTCGCCCTCTCTATCTCCCTCTTTTCCTTCCCCCTCTCCCTTCCCCTCTACATGCACAAGTTCTCCTCTTTTACGTAGGGTTATTTGCGCTCTAGAGTAACTCAAGGTGAAAATAAATGTTGGCGTGACACGTAATATTGAAATTAGGAACGGATAGTTTGTGCTAAAATTTCCGAAAAAAGTTCTTATCTGCTTTCGAAGTGTTAATAACATTTATTTTTTCTTTCTCGTGCTGAGTTTTTTTCTTACGATATGGTAATCAGAATCCGCGTCTCAAGGTGCATGGATGGTGCGCTTTATGCGCACAAATTGGTGAGAACGCTTATGTTTCCCATTATATTATATCCCTTCCAACGCAGATTTACCCAGTCACGATAAATCGTGTTATTGCTCTGGAAGATTTCTCGTTGTTAACATGATTAGTGTAGGATTAGGGGTTGTACAGGGTGTTAATGAATAACACCGAAATATTTTACCTGTGTATAGAGGGGACATAGACAAGCAACTTTTATTAGGACATTTTTGCTCTATGGCGTAAAATGTGTATGCTACAGGGCATTAAAGTCCTTAAAATTTGGTGCTCGTAACTCAATAATTGAGCGAAATAGGGTTAAAACTTTCATTAAATTTACTTCATGCCTTCTTAGCGATCGATAAAAACCTGATTCTTAACAATTCATCAACAACTATACCATAATTTAGAATTTCCATAATCTGCAAAATTTACTGATTAATCACATGATTGCCCGCCACTGCATTATGTAATTCCAAACCTAACAAAAATGTTTCGTTTGTCTTTTTTCCCCTCAGAGTTGTAAGATATCGATCGTCATTTTTTACAGTTTTCCCGACCACTACACAATATTCACTGTTCCTTTGTTTCCCATCATTTCAAGTATTAGAAGACAGTGGCGTGCATATCCTTGGGATAGTTTATGTTATAACAGGAAGAATTGAATCCATAGAGCAAAATTCTCCTAATAAAAGTTGCTTGTCTATGTCCCCTCTATACACAGGTAAAATATTTCGGTGTTATTCATTAACACCCTGTATGTTTGTAAGAGCGGACTGTAAGAGTCCCTAAAACCTACACGAGAATGAAACTTTAGTTGTACCGGTACTTAACACCTTTCGTGCAAACCACAACTAATGAGATCTCTGGCGGAGGACCACCTCCACTGTAATGGAGGAATTGAATTGAATAAGTTGTATAACATGCATCACTCAATGAAAACAATGATATAAGAGATAATATTTAATTATAAACTAAAACACACGAATGAATACACTTTCACTTTCTTGAAAAGCGTTGGAATGAAGAAAGTATGCTTCTCAGCTGAAAGTCTTCTTGAAGATAGCATTTACAGATTATTATAATGGCTGACAATCTTCTAGTGTAGAGTGTTGGTGTTTGATGTCATATGTGAATCCATCTTAACGCATGATATTAAAGTTATGATTCGAGGATGTGAACATTGTCGCCATCTACCATATAAACGATTGAATGAAAGTTTGTAGATAATGGAGATGAAAGTTTAATCTTGATGTCACATATAATCACATTTGTAAATAAATATACATCTGTCCGTGAAGCGTGACACTTGTAGAAATAGTTTCCACGACTAGAAACTGAATGTCAAGTCTGATGGATAGGCTATTTAATGATAGCCAAATCGCAACAATGAGATCAATGTTTAAAGCGTAGATGAATGGAAATTGGAATCACTTCTAGTAACACTAATGATTACTTACTTGAAGCGAAGTGTATGTCCTTATTTAGATTGATATTAGCAGAATCTTTATCTGCTATAAGAATGAGAATATGTGTCGTGATGTCCCAGCTATTTAGAAATTAGCAAAACACAACACAGAAACGCCATTTTGCCAGGCATAAATTGAATGAATGATTAAGTACATTTCTTGATGCACTAGTATTGCTTACTTCACGAAGCATATGATAAAGAAGTGTAGAACTTGTAGGATATATTATCCACACAAATAGTAGAATGAATGTTGATGTTCAGACTATATCACGATAATCCGAAGCACCAAAGAACATGAATCCTTTCATGTCTGAATAATGAATTGTTGTGATGAAAAAGAAGGAAGTCAAGTCATTGAGCTATATGAAATGCATATAAACTGCTCAAGAAATGTATCCTGAAGACTGGATACAAAAATAATAATCAAATATGAATAATAACAGACAATGAATAGGGATAATAGCTTGCAAGATAGAAAATGTATATTATTTAAATAATAATTTGAGTCATGTTGACTTCAGAAACGGGAAGTGACCGAGAAAGATATCCGTAGCCAACATGATAGGCTTAAATATGAATAAATATTCTTTAAACTTCAAATATTAATAAATAGAACATAATGAGTAATATTTACTAATTGTAAATAATAAATCTAATGTTGTAAGTAAATGAATAAAGAATGTAATGCAATAACCTAAAAATCTAAACTTATGATAATAAAACTAGAGAAAAATGATGAATAGCATATACTGCTGTCAAGTTGGCAGCAAAATAATTAAAATTGTATATAGTTTAAAGCTATGATTGAACAATTAGAGCCAAGCAGATTTGAGCAGAGTAGCTGCACAGGCCTAAATAAACTTCGTATTATCTTTCCCGTGAACTAGGTGTCATGTGAAGTAGGGAGATTTTAGAACGAATCCATTCCAGAGGAACGTCTAGGTTGAGATTTTGGAATTTATTTAATTTATTTAATTAATATGCTAGCGACTCAATAAACGAAGTTAAATACTGACAAGTGAAGTTTTCATCTAATTGCAATTTCATATAATTACTTTATTTATTTATCCATGTGATCTGGCGGAGTTAGGGCCATAAATGTTTTCTCTACCACTCAGTCAGAAGTTACAAGAATTATACGACTTAAAATATTCAGTTCCATAGATGAACAACTGAAATTATATAATATGTTATTTATTTATTTATTTACTGATCTTTGTCTACAACAGAGCAAAGTACCAATTACAATATGCATAATTATGTTATTTATTAAAGCATATAATAATAATAATAATAATAATAATAATAATAATAATAATAATAATGTTTATTAGCCTATGTCCATACAGGTGAGGCATCGTCAATATACATAATAACAGTTCTTACAAGACAAAGTCAGCAGTAAGGAATTCGTGTACAGAGTAAAATGGTCTCCTTATTAGCCATGCATATACATAATTTTTAAAACTATTTATGGGTAAGCAACGGACGCTTAAAGGCAGTTTGTTGAATAAATTAATTCCATTATAAAAACAAGTGTTATAAGAACTATTTAAACGACACTTCGGTAAATTTAAATCTGCCCTATGTCTTGTATTATAATTATGCATTTCTATATCAGTAAAACTCTCTAGATTGTTCTTGACAAATAAGATACAATAAAATACATATAAGTTAAAAACTGTCGAAATATTCATTTCCGTAAAAAGAGGTCTACAGCTTTCTCTCTGACTTTTGTTTGCCATTATCCTCAGGGCCTTTTTTTGGAGAAGTAAAATAGAATTTGTTTCCCTGGAATGACCCCAGAGATATATTCCATAAACAATATGGCTTTGTAAAAGAGCAAAATACACAGTCCTTAAAACTTCGAGTGAAATGCAATTCTTAATTCTTCTTAGAACAAAAATACCTCTCGCCATTTTCTTACAAATATTTTCAACATGGGGCTTCCAAGTAAGCTTAGAGTCCAGGTGAAAACCAAGTAATTTAATATTGTCGCAGTTATTAGGTATCGTGCTTGTAAGACCAAAAGAGTATTTCTGAGTCTTTGAATCATTTAGAGCAAACCCATTTCTACCAAACCAGTCCTTTGCAGCTTTGAGGCCCTCCATTTCCATATGTTTCATCTGATCTAAGCTTTTATCAGAAGATATAAGAGTGGCATCATCTGCATATAACACGATATCCACTGGTACATTATAAGATAGATCATTTACTGCAATGAGAAAAAGTAATGGTGCCAGTATAGATCCCTGTGGAACTCCACAGTTTATGGATCGAATATCGGAACTTTGGTCGTTTATACTAACAAACTGTTTCCTGTCATATAGAAAGGACTTAATTAAGTTCAACTCAGCGTTATTAACCCCATAGTATTGTAACTTTTTAATTATCAGTTTATGATCTATGGTGTCGAAGGCCTTAGTTAGATCACAGGCTGTTAGTGATAGTAGATCCTTATTTTCAAAAGCTGTGATGATCTTTCTGACTACATATTCAGTAGCTAACACCGTGGACTTTCCTTCCATTATCATATTCTTATAACAACCTTGACTTATAATAATGCAAAACATATTTACCTATATAATCTAATTGAAATTGGGACTAAGAAATAATTAAATAAAATCAGGTAAACTGATATAACGAAGTGCCAAAATGCTTTGGTTTTACCAGTGATAATTGTAGTTATGATATACAGAAAATAAGTTATTTTTATAATCGATCTCCGAGTTAAGCTCCAAATCGATCTATTAAGCAGGGCTTACGGAAGAACACAGGTCTAATATTTAATACTTAACCTTAATTCATACTCTTATACACTGATATAATAAATTCTTAAAATATGTCAACATTTTACAAAATGCACTGGCAGAGAACTCCGCTTAATGCACGTAAGCCTAATTATTTCACACTAATATACCTTATGTATATAACAGTATTCATATAGTACGCATTTCACTTGAACAACGAAATAAACATCTGACTGCATTTGAGTGAAGGCAGTATAGTCATGATTTCCCATTTAAAAAGCATGTGACATTCAATTAGTCGTTATTCCGGTACCGGTCAACGAATTTGGTCCAAAATGAATAGGCATCTGCCATGAACTTTATAACTGCGTATACCCAGTTTCATGAAAATCCGATAAAGTGTAGGCTATGTGAGTTATCGCGCGTACAGACACACATTTTTCGTCCCTCACACAATCTGGCACTTAAAAAATATGTCATTTTATGGATATCAAATATAAACCATAATTAAATCTTTATTAACTCCTGAGATGCAGAAAAAAGTACAAACCTTTATCATTGATATTAACAAAATAGTAATAATTGTGATGCACAATAGTTAATTAATTCATAATTTATTTATGCAACAATAAGTAGACATCAGATATGCAGTATCAATTATATTGTAATTTTATTAAAGGAACTACGCATTCTATAAGGGGTGAATTTTTGTGCAATGAAGTGGTTAAACATAAGTAGGCGGCCTCTTTCGTAAATTACAAGATTTACCATTAAATAGGCCTAAAATATTTTAGAGATAGTTTATAGTTTTGTAAAGAAATGCTCATTGTGCTATGCTTCCGTGGTTATTTAGGGGAACCGTGATAAATTGAAGAGCGTTTTTTCAAAAGCCGATATCTACATGGATGGCTCAGTGCCAGAGGTGACTAAGTGCCATCAAGAAAAGTGCTAACATTTATGTGTATTGACCAGAAAAGATCGTATTTTATCTACGCCAAACATGACTAGCAGCCATTACTGTGTCTGTAACTGATACAGCAAGGCTGTTTGTCATGTTTGGCTTAGATAGAATACTATCTTTGCTGGTCAATACACACACATATTAGCACTTTTCTTTATGGCACTTAGTCACCTCTAGCACTGAGCCATCCATGTAGATATCGGCTTTTGAAAAAACGCTCTTCAATTATACAAATAGACTAGCTTAAAATGCCCAAGCGTCGCCGGGTTTTGTATTTTGTAATTGAAAATTACCTTATGAAGGAACTCTGATTTTGAAACTCTAGGTCTTTATATAGATCTGAAAAACTAAAACTAATACAATGCTCCTTAAGGGGAAAATAGGAAATCACCCTCCAATCACCAGGATAGGGCAAGACCGGCTACGCTACGTACATGAAGTCAAATACTTAGGCATCGTCATTCAATAACGCAATAAATTTACAGCACATGTTCAGCACACATGTGCCACTGCCAACGCTCTCACTCAGGCCCTAGCCAGACTCGCTGGCCAACAATGGGACTATAAATTCACGAATTAGAGAACACTCTACACTGCAATATTTGAAGCCATAATCTCCTACGCCGCATATGCATGGGCACCCCATATCATTTAGGAATTGATGCTAATTAGTAATATATATTTTAATTTTCATTATATTTTGTAATAACTAAGAACGTATTTGTTTAGACTTTCATCTTTTTTATTTATTTTATTTTATTTCTTTCATTTTTTATTTTAGTCATTTGTATTACATATTCATATTATTCAAGTACTTATGTTCGAATTTTTTCTTTGTATTTAATGTACGTTTCTTGTATTCATGTATATCAGTTCTTCTTTAATTTATTATTAATCATTATTATTATTATTATTATCATTATGTATTTCATGTTTTTGCCCTGGCTGAGTAGTAGAGAAGGCCTTATGGCCTTAACTCCGCCAGGTTAAATAAATAAATAAATAAATATCAATTCTCACCACATACGAAAGCTCACATCTGCACAGAGACACTCACCAATCCGCACCATTAAGGCATACGCCACGACTTCAAGCGACGCCCTCCAGGTACTAGCCGGCACCCTCCCCGGTGATCCAGTGGCGTAGCAAGCTTAGGTGGTACCCGGTGCGGAAAATTTCTTGTCACCCCCCCCCCCCCAATTTAAATTATGAAAAGATGGAACAGTTCCAAGTGTTATTTTTTGGATAGTCAAAGGTAATCCCACGAGAGTTTAAGAGTTTATCGATAGATTGCAGGTGCAACGAATTTATCTGATGTAGGCCTAATTCGTAAACTCAACGGATTATACAAAATTTGTAATAATTACTTTGTTATATAAAAACAAAAAAACTAAGCTCCAAAATCATGGCATACTATGAATCAACCATCCATAAAGCGGTTCGAGTTACCATGTTGTCGCCATGTTGTAACCAGTGCTTCCAATGGTGCAAATAAGACATAGTTAACCTAATTCAGTCAATTTTTTTAGGGTTAAGGAGACATACATATCAAGCACATTTTCCTGTACATTGTACATTGTACTGTTAAACGACAATAAATGCTATTATTATTATTATTATTATTATTATTTTGTTATTTATTATTAATCTAAAGTACGTTATAGACAGCGAGATATACATTGTTTTCGTGAGCGGCAGATTCACGAATTGTGGGTGTTACCATTAATAAAGCGAACATCTTTTGTTTCACACATTTCTAGGCCAAAATACACTCCCGAAATTGTGCAAAGTTTATTTTTGGAGTGATATTTTTATATTTTGTTTTCCAAGCGAAATCTCGAATTTTGGAAAGTTGAAAAGGACAGGTACCTTCCAAAATGTGTGCCGAAGATTGGAGAAGAGTTTTCCTTATTTTTACATAAAGAAAGTTTTTTTTTTTTTTTTTTTTTTCGAAAACGGCTCTAACGTTTTTCTTTAGATTTTGCCCGCGGGTTTCTTATACTAAGAGCTAAAACTTTTATTTGAAACACCTTTTTGAAATAATTCTCTGACGGGTAATTATAAGCCACCCACTCTGAATACGCGCTGTTTGCAATACGGCCGCTTGCAACGGAAAATCGTACGAAAACAAAATTTTGTATTTGGGTTAGGTACCTTTTGGGGATGTAACACGAAGATTGGCGACGACTTTCTCTTATTTTTAAGGAGAGGCTTTTATTTGGGCAGAGGAAGTTATGTGAATTATACATCAGATTTTTTTATAGGTTGATCCTAATAAATTTCATAAACAAGTAATATAAGTATTTTACGGAACGTATTATTAATAATCTATTCTTAAATATGCGCACATACCAGTTCAAAATCTAGATTGCCGGAGACTTCGGAGTCAACTGACATTCGAAGTTTATTTTCATCAAAGTCATGACTGCAGCAGCGGGTAGAATTGGTTGCGGCTTGAGTGACATCAACGATTGTTGAAGTCTCATTTAAATTAATAAAACTGCAGTGACAAACATCGGCAGAAATAAACACCCCTTCCCCTAACCATAATATTATTGTTCGTATCATCACAGCGGCCAGTTCAGCCGCGTTTTATTACCTTTGTTGACTGCATTTAAAACTAAAAGAAGTTTCAATACGGATGTTGACTTGTAGATAGTTGTTAAGCTTATTTAATTGTTTTAAATAATATTATTATTTTCTTTAAATTCCCTTGAGCGATTTTTTTACTTACAAAGATATATCTTTATTTTGTCACCCGGGGCGGCCCGCACCCCCCCCCCCCCGCACCCCCCGCACCCCCCTTCTTACGCCACTGCGGTGATCTACTCCTTAAGGAAAGAATATCGATGTACAAAACGAGAAAATTAATACCTTTCACTATAAGTAACTATAAGTAACTTTGCCGCCAACTTAGCACGTTTCAATCTTGCCGACCATAAGTTATGCATCTGCGAAGACTGCGAAGCTGATACTATGTATCATATGCTTTACACTTGTCCTCGGTACCACGAAGCCAGACTCCTCCTTCGAGAAGCTGCTAGGGCAGACGAGGAAGCCTGGGCTCCTGACTTAGCCTACAGTTCTGGACTCAGAATCACACCTTCCCTGCGTTCAAAAATTTCGCCAAGACAGCGCTACTCCAAAAAGAATGAATAATCCAACACATGGTAGATGGCCTTTGGCCCATTATCCCAGTCCGAGCGAGGTTTCTGAGGGTTTCCCTTGCTCATAGGCAAATGCCGGACTGGCTAATAATCCCCTCACGCAGACACGCGCACTGCTACATACATTAGAAAACATCTATACTAAATAAACACAACTAACGACAAGCAATCGACTTCATGGCAAGAAAGTCAAACCGGCGCTAATACACAAGGACACAAGTACACAGCCCAAACATATCAATTTCACCACACATCCCATCAGGATGTACATAAGGGCACTATTGGGTAAATACATCAAACGAATGGTTACCAAAATTTAGTTTGACCGGAGGTAATAAACTTCATTGCTTGACACTCTGAGGGTAAGGGAGGGCACAAAAAAAGTATGTAGGTATCAGAAAACGCTTGATACAGCATTTATGGCTCTGAGGACTTCGAATTTTGCACCACCCCGTTGCTTCTACACACCATGCCTGATAGAGGTTGAAATAAATAGATCGGGAAATTTCGGTAACACAGAATTGTACTGTCTTTACGGAATATTTTATTTCTCACACTCATGTTACCATACAACCGTTTAGGGGCTGAAATAAAAGAGAAATTCAATATCACTTTCATACTTGAGACGTGGGACATAATACTTTACTACGCATAGGAATAAAATGTTCCATCCTATTTTGTCTCCTTCTACAGTGCTTTCACTGTACGACTTGGCCGGCAATCGCGCGGGCCGACTATCCGTGACTCATGCATCAAGAGCCCAAGTGATGCCTCGTTGTCTCACCGCTGAAGTCTAGCATGTGATCTGATTGCGTTCACACGTGAATAATTATTACAGCAGAGTTTGTGTTTTTTTTATGGTTAAAGTAGTTTTTAGTTTTGCTTGAAGTGTTTTAAAAATGCCATGACATAATTATACATTAGAACTACTGCGTGTGAATAGCAATTTCCTCAAAAGGTGTCGTAGATGTAATGATGCAGAAGGACGGCATTTCCAACATCTCCTGTGATAAGGTAAGTTTGTATTTTTATTTTATATTTTATATTTTCATATTTTATTGTGATTACAATTACGGAAATATATACGATTCGCCGGGAGTACCGTGATATGTCACGCGCCTGGCCCCGCATGCGGTTTATCTGTGACGTTGGAGCGGCCCGTGCGATTGCCGGCCAAGTCGTACAGTGAACGCACTGTACATGCTTAGGGCCTATTATAAGCATCCCTATGTCTCAGCTAATACAACGCCAACCAGCTATGAATAACATATCAGTGGATAGGATTTTTTTACCGACTTCTGATATAGCATAGTCTCGTTGGCATACACTCGGTCTGAAACAACTGGATCACGCTGTCCCCGCAATACGACCTCTTGTTCTACATCAAAATTTGCTGTGGGAAAATGATATTCTCCATATCCAAGGTAGAGAAAGTTATGTAACTGCATCACATTGTGCATTATTTTCGTGAATTTCATTTTTCATTATTTTTTTACACCAATGTGTACCATTGAACAATGTACACCATCGATAGCCTCAGAATTTGTCAAAGCCCAGTATCATGTAGCTCCCAAAGCCCTATATGAAAACTATAAACAATACACTGATGTCATGAGAACTGAATTGCATTTTATAAATATCCAGTGTAATATTTTCAGAAATTATGTAATTTTCAAGGGAAGGAGTAGTTTGAATTTTAATGTTGACCGCGTTACTTTCCGGTATGAACTGAATATGTGTTCAAATTGTCTCAAGAAATGTAGATTTTTATAGGGAACATACATACCCACACACCCACAAATACACTTTCGATTTTATACATTAGAAGATTAATGAATGTAGCATATTTCTTTCTCCATATGGAGGAAGATAGCATGTTTTTAGCTGCTGGAACGACAGCAAGCAAAAGGTGGCACCGAATTGAAGTTGTGGACTCTGAGATATTATCCAAACATCTCACAACGCTTGCAAGCGCTGCATTGACAAGAAGAGCGGGACAATAAGCACAATAAACTACCCAACGGACAAATTTAGAAAAACCATCTAAGGAATGTCGAGCATTTGAACCTGGAGGCCGGATCAGCCCGAGTGAGGTTTTAATGGGTATTTTCCTCTCGGGCGAATGCCGGATTAGGATGATATATAACTCTTTCACAATGACTGAACGTTAGCTCTTACATGAGCAAGACTCAGTTTCTCACGCAAATAAATAAATCCTTGCCGGATTGTAAAGAAAACAGTTAATACAACGAACAGGCTCATAGGTTATTTCGTGTACTTGGCTGTAATTTACTGTAATTTAATTTTCTCCCTATTTATTTTACGTTATTTCATTACAAAGTAGAGACAAATGTCTGTATGGTGTAGGATACATCAACTTAAGGGTGAAATCGGACAACGAAGCAACCAAGTTCAAACACACACAAACAGAGTCAAAGAATACAGATCAAACGAGGTCTTAAGGACAAAGCAACAAAGTTAAATTGAACAAAGCTACGCATCTCAACCACGCAAGTACCCAATTACTAAGTAATAAGCTTAGTAATCGGACAACGAAGCAACCAAGTTCAAACACACACAGAGTCAAAGAATACAGATCAAACGAGGTCTTAAGGACAAAGCAACAAAGTTAAATTGAACAAAGCTACGCACCTCAACCACGCAAGTACCCAATTACTAAGTAATAAGCTTAGTAATCGGACAACGAAGCTACCAAGTTCAAACACACACAAACAGAGTCAAAGAATACAGATGAAACGAGGTCTTAAGGACAAAGCAGCAAAGTTAAATTGAACAAAGCTACGCACGTCATCCACGAAAGTACCCAATTACTAAGTAATAAGCTGCAATAGAAAACAGGGACTTTTCGAAACCAGGTGTGCCCGGAGTTAGACTGTAGCCCATTGGTTTTCAGGGTGAGAAGGCGATTCACAGTAAATTACAGAAGTCGTAATAACTCATTTTTTATATTTTTTCAGTTTGATTTAAGTGATTGGTAGAAAGGATCTAGAATACAGGCCTACTGGTACCGGAAAATTCAAGTTTGATTCTAGGAGTAATTGTTAATAACTATTTTTAGTCTAATTTAAAATGCCATAATGCAACACGTTATTTAAGAGTACTAAATGAGAAGTACCATTTAATTTAGTGAAATGGAAAGGACTTACACAATTACCAGTATGCATTATTAGGTCTATACATTTAGCTTAAGTAATACTGTATTTAAAAGTGAAACAGTGTATTCATAGTGACGAGATAAGACAAACTTTTAACTCTTTCAAAATATTTACTTATCTAAAATAGTCATATACAAAATGGTAAGAAAAAATGCTTTATCCTAAGTTTATACAATTAAAGTGACAATTTAATCTGGCAAAGTAAATATAATATTTTTGGATAACTTGTTTAACTAATGATAGATTTTAACGCCATCGCTCAAGACCGACTAGGGTCCCATTATATGGCTATACTAAAAATCGACACTCTGTACGGTGTTAAACTGCAATGTTAATAGTTTTTCTCTGTAAGACTTACTGTACAATTTTTCAACTTAATCCTTTACCAAAACTTAAATATTTACCATATTCAATTGTTGAATTTTAATAATTTTTTTTATTATTATTTCGGATGGGGCCCAGGCCCCTCGGACCCTCTTCCTGGCTACGTCCCTGATGCCTATGTCTGGCTAGCAATAACTCAAATTTGCCTTCTTTTTTAACAACGAAATAGTGTTTGAGAATTGGGTTTGGTTTTTAGGAAGTATAAATTCTCAAAAAGATAACATAGATAAACCTGGAGGTCATATTTATAAGCGAATCTTCTATGTTTTCTCTGACGTCACTTCGACTGGCTTTGCTGTTTATTGCTTGGTGCAACATACTGCAATATTACAGGCGTATTATCGTTGTAGGTTTTTGCTGTTGCAGCCCAAATGTCAAGAGTTTCAATACTTAAACATCACCGCCACATTCTACATTTTATAGATAGCGGTATTAAGTTCTTAAGCTCCTGGTACTGATCTACTACTGTACTATTTTCGAAGGCATAGTGCATATGCAAAGATTCTAAGCTATGAATTCGTGATTCTGAGCTAAAATAATATTAATGTGTTGTTCTAGCTGACAGCGCTCTAAATTTTGCAGTTCCGAGATAAAGCTGATGCCTCTAGTTAATCGGCTTACTTAAAATTTAGAATACGTTTTTTGTTTATGATTTAATAAAGATGTATCATTGATAAATATGTCCAGATGAGAAAATCTTATGCATGCAAAAGAGCAAATTTGATTTGTTAATTCCATTGATAGCAGCATTTTTCAAACTGTCATTGGGATTTCATTACATTCCACCGATAAGAGGACTGATAATAAATTTTCGTTCCCATTGTTTCTTTCCATTCTAACGTCCTGAACATTTATCAATTTGAAAAAAAGTACCATAAAGGATACTCACTCTCATAAATTGCACTCATAAGTCTCAGTTAAAATCAGCAGTATAGGTGTATTATGAGAAGGTAGCTAGTTCATCAAATCTGTGAATAATGATTTATCCTTCGGCCATTAATACTCAAAATATGTTTTATTTTACGAGAACTTCGCCTACTAGTCACTGGTTCCCTATGTTACATATCATAGGATTTAAAATGACGATGTTATGATAAATAAGTCTCTCTTTAATCGCCTTGTAACTCTTCTGCATTGGTGGATATTTAAATGTATCTGAAAATGAATCATGTTGATAGATGGCTGTAACCCGTAAATGGTTATTAGTTTATTATAAAATAAACAGTTACGGTGTTATTAAATCCCTTTAACGAAAATCTCCTTTTATAATTTAAATTAAACTTGCTTCGCTCATTGGGGGCTCCGCCCCCAAAACCCCCGCTGAGGTTCTCGGGAAAGGTTTTGGAATTTTCCTGTGGTTTACAGCCTAAAAGCTATATGTGTACCAAATTTCAAGTTTGTAGCTCATCTGGAAGTGGGCAAACATTAATGTCAGTGAGTGAGTCCTTTTTCGGGGGTTTTTAGGGCTAAAAACTATAAAAATCTACTTTTTGGAAATTTCCTGTTGTTTACAGCCTAAAAGCTATATGTGTACCAAATTTCAAAATCCAGCTCATCTGGAAGTGGGCAAACATTAATGTCAGTGAGTGAGTGAGTAATTGAGTGAGTTAGCCGTGTGGCTTTATATTATAGGGATTAAAAAACTTGTTAAAGTTGATTCGGCCGTAATTATTACATACCATCTTCTAAAATAATTCAAGGACGAAGAAATCTCTGCACAAGTATTTTGTTCTGTCCCGCCCCCCATTCTTTTAATTTCGAGATTTTCTTTCAGAAATATTTTTACTAATACCAACTAAGTTACTGGTCAGTTTATTATGCACCCAGGGTGTGATATCAAACTACGAGATAAAAATGAATGTAGGCTATTAAAAATCATTGGAAATGAAAACAAAAACAAACAAATTTAAGCTACAGTTAGTAGTTCTAGGAACAGTAGGCATGTGTCCCAAAAAATCTAATATTTATTTTTCATCTTGAAACAGAATTTTAAAAAATAAATAAATAAAGCATGCTTAGCTTTAATGACTCCAGAGAATATGCGTTCGTAATTTCATTGGAAGAAAAATCAACGCGTTCGCTCGCACACAGAATTACAGAGAAACAGACGAAATGCAGGCAAACCATTAAAGTTACATAAAAAATATAAGCTTACTGGAACAAAGTGGAAATACTCTTAAATTTGTTTTAGCACGAATCGTTTGGCTAGAATTCTTTAAAGAAGCTGTACAATACATGAAACGGAACCATTAAAACGGCCACCATTTTGAAAGGGAATCATAAAATAAAAATGCTTACAAATACGTCGTTTTTATTTACTTCAAGGAACATTCATGCCAAGTTTGAAGAAATCAAACAACGTGGTCGGTCGTAACTGCCTAGCACACGCGTTTACAAACAGATGAAATGCCGAAAGGTCGAGTAAAAACAGGACATCGTTTCACTCGATCAGTAAGCATTGTAACGATGAGGATAGTGATACTATAATAATAATAGTAATGCTATTTTTGTAATTTTCAGGTTTGTGAAATAACATGTTTTTATTGTGTCATTAAGTAAAAATCCCATCACTTGGCAGTTGTAACGTGTAGAATTTCATTAAAGTTTCCCTGCACAGCCCGTGGAGACCCTTAGGATTCCATAAGGTCAGGCCCAGGCACAAGAAAATAAGATTATCAGCCTAATGCTCCCGCCGCCTTTACCCACGGATTGATCCTGGTACTCTTTCCTATTAAAAACTAAGTGGACTCCAGGGCCATAGGATTATGCCATTAAAAAGAAAATAATAAAAAAAATCAATGATCTCAGCGAAGATCCTACTGTATCTTAAATATGTGTACTGTATTCTTTAAGATAATTTATCTTTGATAATAACATTTTCTTTCTCGTGTTTTAAAATAGAGAGTTACAGGACTATTATGATCTGTATTATCCATTCACTTAAGTCTAAGTCAAATACAATAGAAAAAATACCGGATTCTTACAGGTTTGACAATGGAAAAAAGGAGGGGCAATTTTTGCAGTACTCTTGGTGGCACAACCTGGAAACTTAGAGCCAAATTAAAATATCCCAAACATAGTCGTAGCGTAGTGTTTGAGGCGTTGCGCTACGAACCGGAAGGTCGCGGGTTCGATTCCCGATGAGGTCGTTGGAGTTTTCAATTGGCCTAATCTTGCTGATGGTACTATGGCCTTGGGGTCGACTCAGGTTAAAGGGGGCCGTGCGCAAGGCTGACAACCTTACCACCTTCACGTGCCAAATGTCCAAAATTTGGGAGCCTCAACCTTCTGGAACCCTCTGGGCCTCCATGGCCTGTACAGGGATCACTTTACTTTCCTTTGAATCAAACACGCGCAGAGAGCCGGTAGCAATGGAATAGGAGCATAAGAGAATGTACATACTGTACTATTCATTCCAAACTATGCGGTTCATAATAGCCCGTAAGACATCGTAAATACTTCAGACGTTAATTATGGATGTCCGTTTTCTCAATTAATATCTTTCGGTTATTCACTGTTTTCCTCCACCTGAAATGTAAATCTTTCAACACTTGCCTTAAACATAGGCGTGCCGAGGGGGGGGGGCGGTTTGGGGGTTTGAACCCCCCCCCCCCCATTGATTAAAAAATGGAAAATTGTATAATTTTTTTAAGTCTGCCCATAAATTACTTAATACAAGTATAAAGCGTGGGAAGCTTAAAACTCGTTATTTTGCGTCTTAATTTTTAAAATTTTCCGGGGGGGGGACCCCCAGAAGCTTAAAACTCGTTATTTTGCGTCTTAATTTTAAAAATTTTCCGGGGGAGGACCCCCGGAAGCTTAAAACTCGTTATTTTGCATCTTAATTTTTTAAATTTTCCCGGGGGAGGACCCCCGGACCCCCCTCTCCCTGGGGGTATTCCTTTATAACCCCCCCCATATGGTCGGCCTGGTTACGCCTATGGCCTTAAAGCCCATTTACCTCCAGAAAAATTAATTTTGTTCTTTAGGACAGGTAATAGTGTTTTTAAAGTTGGTCTTTCCTCATTTGTTTTGTGAAATTCGTTCACCGTCCTTCTAATTACACACTTATCAAAATCATCTAATTCTGTTTTCACCTTTTTTCTTGGTCGTTTTTTGTGTGGAGTATTAAATCTCATTCCATCTTGAACACATTTCTCACCTTTTACAATTCTCGTAATGCTGCTGAATGAAATTCCTGTAGCATCCGAAACACGCCGCTGAATTGCATTTTTAGGGTCATCTTGGTGCACATGTTTGAAATACCTATATACATTCCACACTATTTTACCTACTCTCACTGTAAATCACTTTACTACCACCAACCTTTTTGCTAGAATAACTACATTCGCCTTCCATTGCTCTTATTAACGTATCACGCTCCACTATTGAATGCTGTGAGGCTAAGATGTTTTTACACGGTCCGTACAGTATGAACATCACGTGCTATGAAGACTACTGCACATCGATTTGTTTGGCTCAGGTCTTACCGATCGAGTTATATATGGTGTGTATTGAGATAGGATACCATGCATTTGCTGCATAGGAGGTTGTTTTTAAACATAGCTAAGTGGAGTATTTTGCAATTTTTATTCTGAGATAAAATGTCTTTATGTAATGTTCAGACAATGTTTCACTCAAACTGAATGATAATATTACGAGTTCCAGAACTCGCCATTCCAGAAGAATAAGAGGAAATGTTTGTCTTTCTGTCTGTCTGTCTGTGCGCGATGCCCAGTGAAATCTACTGAACGAAGAGTAAACGTAACCTCGAAGTAGGATTTTTTTTGCTTTCGTTTGCGAGTTATGAGTGAAAAACTGGCAGAAGACGTGATTTTTTTCGTTATCCAAGCATCAGTTTTCAGTAATAAATTTCATTTGTCAAATCAGTTGCAGGTGGCTTTGGCGATTTTTGTCATAATTTGGAAATAAAAGAATCGCTTCATCTCGTAAGACTACCTTGGTCGATTCATTTGTTTATAATGTCAAGGCACGCAGACATCTGAAATTTTCAACCTAGACGGAAGAGGGACCTAAATGGTCAAACATTGTTCGATTTGGACGAAACTCACTATGCAGGGGTTTTCTGGGCCAGGGAACTCAATTCTGAGATTGTTTTTCCCATGCTGCGTTTTCTAATCGTGGAATTCATTTCAAAGCCGGATTTTTAGTGTATCATTAATTATTAAACGTTTAGTTTAGGCCTATGAATGTTTCGCGTGCAAGTGTTAATAAATATAATGTTTTAATTATTTTGCTCTTAATTTTAATCTTCTAATTATTGTCGTGGGCGAAGCCGCGGGGATCTGCTAGTAGTTTATAAAGAACCTCTTTAAGAAAGAATTCATCACCAGGACAGGGCATTGGAAAGCACTTCATATTATGTTATATTTGGAAGTGATATAGCTCGTTTCACAGGACAAAATAGTTTGTTAATAAAAATGTTTTAAATATTTTACTTTTAATAAATTATTTGAAAAAAAAATTAGCGGTCGAACTAATAAGCAAGGTCGAAGCCGCGGGCACCTGCTAGTGAGTAAAACTGAGTGCATTGAGTACATTGAGTACAGTGAGTACATTGAGTATACTGTACAGATGAACATACTAGGGACACCGGACGGACAGACAACCTTTTTTTCTGGCTTCTAGGCATTATGATAATATTATTGTAGTATGTTCTCCAATTTTATTCACGATTAGTTTCAATAATGATCGTTACATCAAAGATTATAATACACACCATTTAGCAGGAATTAGTACGGCAATACGACCACGACCAAATAAGCTAACTGAGATCAGAGCATTGCGGGCGAAGCCTGCATACGAAATGCATTGCTGGAAATGAAAACGGATTCCTATCCTATAACTTAAATATGCTTACGCTAACTGTGTTTCGCATAGGACTTGAACCTATGCAGGGCAACTGCAATTTATTTTGGGGCTCTGGCCGTGTCCCTTTTTTAATTCAAAGTTCCGGTATTCACCTTACACCCAGGGAAAACCACGGAAAACCCTGGTTGGAACTAGCAAAGGGGATTTGGTCATGGTCCTCCATTCTATAATGCCTGGTTGGGGTTGAACAAACCAGTTGGGATACGTGTCAGCTGAGGGCTTATACGTATTGGGAAGGGGCATTGTTAGGCTGAAGGCCTCAAAAGTTCTGACGACTTTAATCGTCCCCTGGGAAGCGCAGGCGCTTTCCAAGTTGCCTTTCTAAAGGAATCTCAGCATCGAGAAGCTTAGAGTCGGAACTCTGTGCAATGCTTCTGATGTGGGTGGCAGTTGGAGAAACCTTTAGGTCCTCCTGTATCTGCCCGTTACAGACGTAATGATAGTCTATATCAGGCGAGGACTGTGCTGTGAACTCCATCGGCGTTCCCGTGAGCGAGCCTCATGAAGGGCCATGCGTTCCTTGCTTAGTTTGCATTGCCATAACCAGCCAGGAAAAGGGCTATCACTTTGAGAACTGCCTTGGGACGGGCATTCCCAGTGGGAAGGAATGGAGCTTGTTTAAGCAGACACTTGGTCACTTCAAAACAATCTTCCAAAGGAAGGTCAACGATAAGTTGCCTCAACTTTTCGGAATAACTGTCCGGTGTGGTTGATTCGGGTCCCGGAACAGTTGGATTGCTATAAGATGACATCTGCGATGCACCTGAGTCGCTAGGGATCTAAGGTGGTAAAGTGGGTGGCTGGATATGGACCACACGCCCCCGCTCGGTAACATGGCTCCAACCGGGTCCAAGCTTCTCCTGCTCAGAGGAGAGACTGGGTGCAATTCCTTTCTTCACAGCAGAAGCGGAGCGTGAGCTCCCAGAACCTCTAAGTCCCACCTTAGTGCGCTTCGCCGCTGCCCCTTTAACTTGCTTCCACTTACTGCAACCCTTATAGTTGGCAGTGTGGGAGGAGTTGCAGTTACAGCACCTCAGGGCCTCCTTGGGCGTACTACAACCCCCAGAGGGGTGGTCTCCACCACAAGCGGCACACCTTGGAGTGTAACCACAATTACGCTTTGTGTGACCAAGCGTTGGCAGTTGCGGCATTGTAGAGGGCCGCTCGGAGCGTGGTAAGATTCCACAGAGATGTGCAGACCACACAAAGTGGTGAGAGCTCTCACCTTCGCTGCCGAGGGTCACGCGACACTGACACAATAAAGTGCGGCGTTAAAGGCCTATCCTTTGCAGGATCGGCGTCGCGATGTTGCGACCGAAGTTGCTGTACAGAGAGTACGGGAACTCCAAGTGCAATGAGCTCCTCGCGCACATCTTCTGTTGGCATGCGACGCCCTAGGTTCTTCAGGAGCAGTCTTACAGACCGCTCCTCCGGCTGAGAGTAGGTTGGAACCTGACTCCCTTCTCCGGGTCGATGGCGCGGAGAGCAGAGATGGTGGCCCGGAAACAGTCGGCAGTATCCGGAACTAGCATAAGAGCATCGCCCCGCATAGCCGCCGTGCCGTTACCACCAGTCTTTTCTCGCAACCATCTCAAAAAATTGCTAGTGTTTGTCACACCAGCGACATACACAGGGACCTTGTTGCTGAGCTTCCCTGCGGGAATGGCAGCAACATCCGCTTGGGCGTGGTGCCAATAGGCGCGCCTAAGGGACTGTCGGACTCGCTGTGCGAGCGCCCTAGTGCAGAGTCCATTGACTCTGCGGTAACTGGAAAACCAGTGACCTTGGCTTGGACAGTGTTAAGCCCACATGCCGTGTTAGGAGCAGTAGGCCGGGCTTGCAAGGCCGCGGCATACAGTGCTCTTTCCTGGGTGTAACCCAGTTGGCTTCCACTAGAAGTGGATTGTTCGCCCACGGAAAGAGAGACTACGGGGGCCTCTAGACCTTGAGCGGCTTTTCCAGTCACAGTCAGGGACGCATTCCCGGCTAAGGACAATGGCCCAAGAGCCGGGCGCCGAGTGGCTGGTTCCAACGAACCAGCAGAGGTAGGTGAGACTGCCTCAGTGGCCTTGCGTTTGGCTGTGGCCTTCGCAAAATCCCCGGACGAGCCAGGTTGCTGCCCGGCTGGCGCAGTGCCAGCCTGTTTGGCCTGTTTGCCGGTCTGGCGGTTGCCTTACCGGACTTCTTGGACGCTGGAGTTCGTTTCTTAATTTTCTGCTGCTGCTGCTTCTGGTAGATGGCGCTCATCTCTTTCTCCAGCCGCTCACGTATAGTCGGGTCAATCCTGGAGAAGTTCTCCTTGAAGAATTCCAGGGCGTCTGCCATGGCTGCCACATGTAGAGGAGTCCTAGAAAAAATAGAGATTGGTTGGATAAAGAGGGAAAGGTAGAACAAGCAAGCTCTTTCTGATGTGCCCTGAAAAGGGCCGTTCGTAGTGTTCTAAAAAGAACAGCTACGAAAGGTGGGTTAAAGAAGGAGAGTCAAGGATTCTCTTTCAGAAAGCCCTTAGAAGGGCGGAAGTTAAGTTCTAAAAAGAACTCTTTGTTCAGGCGGGCTGCGCTGAACGAATGGAGATCGAAGTTCGATCACCAACAGTAGTCGGTAGTAGAGGCTTCCCTCTCAGCCAACTGAAGAGATCAGTAGTCCGGTGAACTCAGATGCTCTCTGCTCTGCTGCCTGCTGCTGACCAGTCTCGAACTGTGTGGGTCTATCTGCCATCTGCGGCCTAGTACGGCAATACTACTGTGTCAGGATAATTTGTACGTTATTTCGCTGAATTCCATTCGCGAGATTTGCGGGTATTATGTTTTGTAGGTAATTTAAAATTCAAAAACTTGAAAAATTGTAAAATGATCCAAACACATTGTAATAATTTTCACCTTATAACTATAACATTAGAAAATATCCAAATATTTCAACTAATAGGTAACTATACGAGTTAACACATAATTGCAGTGAATGAAAACAGTTCTACTTAAACATATTCGTGATAACTGAGGATCCACAGTAATCCATGCGTTTTAATAGTAGGCTTAGCTTAGAGCACGTATGTGCGTGTGAGACTTTTTTGGTCCTAGGTTTCTTTATAAGTTTGGTAAGTTAGCGTGATAAATTTCACAATTACTACCAGAATTTTGAGCTGGTATTTCCATGTAGGCCGTATTTAATTGGGAAATTAATTGAAGGTGGTCTAGCCCGGTTGCCATTGCATAAGTTACTGCGTAAGAACATCATCACTAAAATATATTAATCACGATCAAAAAGTTGGGAAGTACGTTGAAAGAGAGAGAAGAAGAAGTGATGTTGAGTAAAGTTAATATAATTAAGAATAAAAACGTGGACGAAGTAAGAACTTGATTGAAGGTACAACAGAAACGTGGGCATGTAATTGTCCATCGCTTCGATATTGTTAGCCCGTTCTGCTTATTCATTTGTTTTTAACATTACGGCATTTAGATCTGTGGGCCTAAATGGGAAATCATTGGTCGATTTGGACGAAAGTCACTATGCGGGGGTTGGGCCAGGGAACTCTAATCTGAGGTAGTATTTCCCGGGCGGCGCATTGTAATCGTGAAATGCAGCTCGAAGCCGAATTTTTAGCTTTTTCATTATTACTACTTTTAATTGTTATTGAATTATTTACGTATGTTAACAAATGCAATGTTTTAATTAGTTTGCTCTTAAATAAATTGGTAGTGTCCTCAGTAGTGGCCGACTGGGTCCGGCAGATCCGTGTTGATGTCGGGCGCCAAAGCGCGGGTGCGCTTAATTCTTATTGCCTTGACCAGTACCACTTCCTCGGATTCCTTCTACCTCCGGCTTTCAATCGATGCATGGAGACTCTGGAGTCCCAGGTTCGGACTAGGAGAGGTTTGATACACCGTCGAAATGATAAGACAGGACGCCGTTGTAATTGTGGCTTGCAGTTTTATTGATGATCAGCACTGAAGTACATTTTGGTACAATATCCACAGTAGTAATATTTGAATAGTTGTACAGTCGGTATGATGGTGTCACTCGGTCGATGTACGAGCGAGACTGACTTATACTTCAATTCTTTACTAAACTCATTTAACTCACTTTCCTCTGACTCTCAACAACTTCACTCCTCGCCAAGCTCCACGGCGCCGATAGGTCTATATATATTCAAAATTTAAAAGTCCAAAATCCAAAATTTATAAAATCTTAAAATCCAAAATTAAAAAATCAAAAATCCAAAAATAAAAAAATCCAAAAAATAAAAAATTCAAAGATACAAAATTTAAAAATCCATAATACCAAAATTAAAAAATTCAAAGATCCAAACTTAAAAAGTAAAAAAAATCCGAAATTTAAAAAGTAAAAAATCCAAAATTTAAAAATCCAAATATCCAAAATTAAAAAATAAAACAATTCAAAATTCAAAAATTCAAAAAACCAACATTTAAAAAATAAAAAATCCAAAATTAAAAAATCCAAAATCCAAATTTAAACAAAAATCCAAACCTAAAAAATAAAAATCGAAAATTAAGAAGTCCAAAAAATTTAAAATTCAAAGATCTATGATTTAAAAAATCCAAAATTCCAAAATTAAACAAATTAAATGGTCAAAAATTTAAAAAATCTAAAATTTAAAAAGTCCAAAAACCCAATACTAAAAAGTCCAACAATCCAACATTGAAAAAATCCAATAATCGGAAATTGAAAAAAACCAAAAATTAAAACAAGTTTTACTTGTAACGCGTGGCGTTACACGCACACTTTTTTTCAATATAGGCCTATCGCATGGAATTATAGATAGATTCGATGCTGTCGGTCTCCTTAGCCGTGGAACCTAGATCCGTGGTGAAGGAAGCTGTGGGTTCGAGTCCCGCGTCGGGCATGAGTGTGTGTGTGTAATAAGGAAATATAGAAAACAAGGAAAACAAAACTCTAAGCAAGATAAATAATTAAGGAAAATTGGCCTATGGCCGGCTAAGTTTTACTAAAAAATAAATCTGTGAGCTCACCCCCGGTCAATTTGTTTGTTTATAATGTCAAGGCACGCAGACATCTGAAATTTTCAACATAGACGGAAGAACGATAATGAATGTAGGCCTAAATCGGGAAACATTGATCCATTTGGACGGAACACACTATGAAGGTGTTTTCTGGGCCAGGAAACTCGAATCTGAGGCCGTTTTTCCCATCTAATCGTGGAATGCATTCCAAAGCCGGATTTTTAGCTGTTTCGTTAAAATTATTATTAGTTTTAGATATGTTTATCTTATTTTTATCTTAATTTTTTAATTAATTATCGTGGGGACACCTGCTAATATTTGTAATAAGTTGATATTGTAATGTTATAAACTTTCGTTGCGCATTATGACCTTTCAATATTACAAAAATTACTTTTACTATAAGACTGTTTTGTCTTGAGCATGATGTGTCCTGGTTCAAGTCACGTGCAGTGGGCTTCTGAACGCGAATGGATAATGGTTTTTATGGTTTTTATGATTTTCAAGCAGTGTAAATGTCGCATGCTATGAGTTGTTACCACATGAATTGTATAAACTATTATTAGGTGATGGTGATCTTAGATTTAAGTGCACCATATTGTACTATTATCATGCATTTTTAATTTGGTTTCATTGTTCATTTATGTGCTAAGATTAGAATCACATTTTATTTTATTTAGCGGTAATGGAACATAATCTTATTTGGGGGGGGATTGAGGAAAATGTCGACCACCAGGGAAAAGGTCATTTGTTATCAGGCAGAGATATAATTCACGACTCCCTTCCCGGTTGATTCATGTTTCTTACTTGCCAAACTGTGAGTCTTCTATCGAAGTAAAATTATAATCTTGTTTTGTGATATTAACTTTCTCATGCTTCTTTGGGAAGACTTGTAACCTTTTATATTGCCTCATTAATAGGGCAAGGCATTTAATGATTTTACATATTTTTTATATAAAGGTAAAAAGATAGCTCGAATATATAAGTGTGCATCATCAAATAACTGATTAAATAAATGCAATTTGTTTTTGCATTTCTTTGCTTTATTTTTCATTTTTTGTCGTTTTCAAGAGATCGGTAATTTTTTGGCAATTTTTAGGTCATTTTCTGCATTTTTAGGTCATTTTCGGCATTCTTAGGTATTTTTTTTAAATTTTAGGTCATGTTTCAGTTGAGGTAGAGAGGAGTTTTTCTATGTACAAATAGAATACTTTCAGACAACAGACAATTGTTTTTATTTGAGAATCTCCGCCAAGAGTTCATAGTTCATTTTAATGCAGGTTTATTATAAACACCACAGCAATATAGAATTATTTTGCCTTTCTTTTGAAATGGCACATATTTGCTAGCGGAAATTTGATGGCATATTAGTTCAGAAAGAATTTTTTTTCGCTAAGGGTGCCCAAGTAGTATAGATTTGCTTACTTTTTTAGTAATTAAATAAGTATGCTTTGTATAGTAAATTCATATATAACGCACTGTCATCTGTTAAATTACTTTTAGCAATTCATTACTTAAAAAAAAACTAAATATAAGTTAAGATGGAAAAGTATTTATCATTTTTTAAAAAATTGTGTTATTTTTTCATTATTTATGTCTTATATGCATTTTTTATTTAGCATTTTTCACTATTTTATGGTCATTAAATGCCTTGCCCTACTCATTAATTTTGTCTTCCTAGCTTGATTTCATGTGTAAGTCTAATAAAGGACATGGGTTGTCCTCTAGAAATTTTTAGTTGAAATCCTCGTTGTTGTAATACGTTACAATGGTACAACTCACGCAGAAATATTATTACATGTATACTATGTTAAAATACATTACATATTAGCTGTGCATTAATTGTTTCGAAGACAATAGTAGTCACAAACATAAAAGATATACTCAGATACCCTATATTTTTACATTGGCTTTTTTCTTGATATTTTAAAATTGAATTCATTGTTTTGTTAAACAGAGAGTCTTTTGATGTGAAATAATTATTTAATTTCCTGGTTTCATAAATTAATTGTCAAAGTGGAATGTAATAAATGAGTGACAGCTAATTTCACAGATGTAACATCACGCTACATCCGTGGTGATGTGGGGTTCATGCCATATCCCACTCGTATAACATTTTGAATCAAGTAAATTTCTCATGACATTGCTGCTTTCTATATTGATTCTGTAATACGTAAAGAAAATGTACATGAAACGATTGTATGAGTAATTGCTTGCTTCATAAGTAGTATTATTGGGTTAGGCCTATCTGCTTCACCTCGCACAGCCCTAGAAAGTGTCAGATGTTCGTGTGATGTTTTTATTCTCCCCTAAATATTGCCATTCGTTATGACTAGGGGGCGGATTTCTGTGACCTAAAAAATAGGATATATGCATGCATTTTATGACCTAAAAACATTAAAATATGACCAATAAAATTTAAAATATGACTTTACCACTTACACATTATGTATATTTTTTTAAGTTTCAATAAAATTCATTTTATTAAAATATAATGTTAATTATTTTAAATACCTGTAAATTCTCAAAAAGTATCAGTATAATGCAAAATTTACAAAATATGATATGAAACTTCAAAATTTCTTTAATATGCACACAAATATGCCGAAAATATGACCTAAATATGCATATTCATGATAAATATGCTACAATAGTTGAAAATGTCCTAAATATGCAGTTATATGCACAATAAAAGCCGTTCCATTTTCACCAGGATGCTTGGAATCGGGTTTAAATTAGTCGGAAACCTGAAATAATGCAAAGGGGAAAAATATGACATGTCATAGAAATCCGCCCCTAGTTATGACAAGGCAGCAAGAAATTTATTTCGGCCTGAAAATGTATTCGATTGTATAATCTAGTTCTCCTCCATTCACTGCTAAAGTGCAGTATATAATCTACTAACTTAAATATTAGATGGGATATGCAGATGCAACAATGATATAGAAACACTTGGTCCATGCCCTTGGCTCTTGCACGCATGGTGCGAAGTACTGTGTAATGTAAGACATCACACAATACGATCCGTAATATTGCCAAAAGCTTGCGAAATCGAGACTACACTGTTCAAAAAAGAAGTACAAGGTTTCTCTACTGCAGAAAGCGTAGGCTAAGAAGAACAGATGCTATTATCTGCAAAGTACTAAGCCCGTAGTCATTATTGAAGATCAGGATAGGCAAAGTTTCTTTGAGGATAGGCTAGGTTTAAGTTACGGAACAATTTGGAACTTTGGGCCTGATGTGAAACAAAAATCATTAACTGTAAGATAATATGCACAATTAATGTTCCTACTATGGCACTCGCATAGCTACAAGAGAATATTTCAATTAAAAACATTTTTAAAAAAGTCCTTAAGCTTTATTTTGAAACGACAGGCCATAAACCAAAAACAAAATCCCTCCTACAAAAAGTTAATTTACTCACCAGCTTTCTCTTGTTCTTGTCCTTTCTTCTGCTTTTCTTAAATGCTAAATACATAATTAGCCATTCTTGAGTGAGCCGTGGCAAGTCTTTGAGCCTGTTAATTCTTGTTAAACTAGATTCATAAACTGCTTAATTGCATGCAAAAGTTCTTACTGCTGCTAACGTAATTATTTCAATAATTAATCTTCAAAACGGTCATTGTCGTTCCTTGTCATGTAGTAATTTTCAAGTATAAATACTTTTCAATGCTTTTCTTGTGCAAGTCCCTCTTTACAACTTTCAACTCTTCTAACACTACACTATTCAGAACTTTAAGGTATGCAACTTATCATTTACGTTACCCCATGTTTTCTGCAGCGATCACTGCCTCAAGAATGCCATCATTTTCGTGAAACCTTCTTTTCATTTCAGCTAGACAAGTATCGAAAACTGAAGTATTCGCACTGCATTCTTTTCCTCCCAAGTTCTCAAGTGACCACAAAGTCAGCAGTAATGGAATTAATTTGCTTTTTAATGTCCTTGCAACTTCAATCTCTTCTTTAACCAGCTGAGAAGTTTTGATATAATGAAAGGTTTTCGCGCAAAATAACGCATTGTAAATATAGTAGTCGGCCTTCTTTCCGTTTGACACAATACAACTCAACTAGACTTATGTAAGCATTACAGAAAAGTAAGTTTGAGGGTGGGTTGCATATGAATTTAGAGTGGGTTGAGGCAACCCTGCGTCCCCATAGGCTACTGTCCTGCAAAGAACTCATTCAAAAGGCATACATACTTGACTCTGCAATTAGATTTCAGATAGATGTAAACCAAGTAATAGAAGTTGACAAGGAAAAGAAAACTGTCTAAGAACTAACCATAGCGTACTATAAGGAAAAATGAAAAAACAGACTGAAGTTTTGGTTTTTAATTGGAGCTAGAGAAACACTTCCAAAATTTTTGTTCATGTGTGCAGGAAACCAGGAAAATCTACTAAAATTATAAAAGATATAGCCCTCGAAGGCTCTCTCTTTATTTTAAAGAACCATCTCTACTGTAACTGATTACGTTGCTTGTTATCACTAACTTGTTCATATAAATTTATTAATGCTTCATAAAGTTGTTAAAAAATATTTAAAAATAAAAAAATAAAAATAATAAAAACCTTACCTGAATTGAATTGATAGGCTTTTGTCTTTAGGCAGCTTTGTAAATCAAGAAAGCAAAAATAATAATACCTCATTTGCCTCATATTGTCTGCATTGTGTTTTCTGACCGTATTTGAAGTAATCTCGTATTACAAGTACTTCACCGTATTATATACTCTACTTGTGTAGGCTGTAACGGTTCGCCCTCTGTGAATAGGGGTGGAATAGTTTTATACAGTACTTACAGTTTGAAGTTCTCCTTTCGAACCGGCTCCGGGGTCAGCGAGCGACAAGATTACTCTTTCTTTTCTGCAGGGATCTATGGGTGGGTGAACGGCTCTTATTACTAGTCTATAAATGATATCACAGAGTTAAAAACTGGTATGATGTAATTTATTCAGCTATTTATTCCTATGTCCATTTAACTGCGTAATTATCTCTAGTCGTGGTGAAAATTTTATTGGAACGTCTAGGTTGTAGAACTGTGCCGCAATATTGTCTAAGAATAACCTCTTCTTACGTAGGATGAGTGATCTAATAATTACCCGTACTGGCGTAATTATACTTAGTAATTTTCGTCGACCAATGTACTTACTGTGTCACTGATTTTATAGGCGGTAATAGCTGTAACTAAGCTGTAATAGCTGTAACTAAGCTATTACCTGCAATCACACGAATACTTATGGATTCTAGTTTAAATAATTACTTTATTCAGGTTGGGTAACTATCCCAACATGAATTATATAAAATCGAGTGGAAGTGTGTTATTCACTTCCACCCCGTTCAGAGTCCAGTAGAAGAGCGTGTTTTACAATGGCGATCGTTCTACAGCCGTGTAAGTTCCTCCAAAATATCCCCACTCTTATTCTAACAAATGAAAACCTACGATACTGCAATTTTTAGTTATTTCAGTTAACAACTCATTTTTCATTGGCTTGTGGACACCAAATTTCTAGACGCTACAATGTGCTTGCTCTGAATCTCCACGCGTCCACCTTTTCTCCGTATTGGCTGTAAATTCTAAGTACTGCTATTCACTTACTATTTCCCAGTTCTTTTTCCAAGTACTTTTCTTTGAGCAAGACTTACTTACCTTTGTGCAGCTTTTTGACATAAAAGATGTTCACTTTCTGACAATGAGTGTCGCCGACGTCACGCAGCGAGTGAATTGTGTACAAGAGCTCGCCTTTGTGAAATACGGGGAACTCTGTCTGTTACATTTACAGCCAGCTATATATTTTTATATTTAATGTTAACTTACTTCATATTTATTGCTTATTATTTCCTTATTCATAGCACATTATTTGTAACTTAATTCTCTATAATCTGATATTAAATTTGATATAAAATATTAATAGTTTCCAGTATTCTAAATGTTTTTATCTTCTATTAATTTGTCTTATATTCATCGTGATTATGGTTTATTATTTATTACCAGGATCACGATTCCTTCAAGGCCTATTGATTGCTTTTTCTTAGCAATTTTCTCTCATAAATTTCTCGTTATTAATGAGCAAACGGTATTAATCCGTGGAACCAGAATAAGTTTCAAATTAAATTATGTCTGTATGATGCAACCCATTGCTTTTATTTTTTATTTTTGTTAATTTATTTTTCGACACATATTACACTTATCTTTTAATAACAGTTACTATTTACAAAAATACGAGGGTCATTAATATAGTAATTTTATTACTTCCTCTGCCCGTACCATAGGTAGTATAGGTAGAGGGAGTAGTGTCTTAGACCCCATAATTCGAAGTCGAGATTTTAACATAAATACTAGGGCTGAAAATCGATTAAAATTTCTGATCGAAGTGACGCTTGACTTTAATCGATTGACCGACCGATTAATCGACATACAGGTCGGTTAAAAAACGAAACCAAAGTGTACATTTAATATTGTTTTACACGTTTAATAACTACTACACTACAGATAATCAGAAGAAATCCTGAATTAATGAATACCATTATTAGTTAACTAGTGAAAAAAAAATATATATAAAACTTACATTTCCGGTTACTTTTTCAGCCAAGACTTGAGACACACGAGTTTGTTGACTAAACTACCCTTCAGGTTTCTGAATAACGGGAATTGTTTGGACACATTAGGCTGAATGACACATGACGTGCCAAGGCCGGAGAAGCCAGAGAAAGAAGTTTGGTCATTTGACCCATTTCTCGAAAAACGTTTTCCAGAATTCGACTAAACCGATTAATCGGAAAATGTAAAAGATAGACGATTAATCGAGTCGATTAGTCGATCCGAGATTAATCGATTAATCGGTACAGCCCGAATAAATACATATTTTGAGATCCTCTGAATCCAAAAAATGTTATTTTTGAGCATTTTTCAGAGGATTTGCAAAGCAGCATACTTAAGCCTTGAGAGTATCAACTGCAGTAGGCTATACGCAAAAGTTAACCAACTTTAATGTGACTTTGAAGAGAATTTCGATCTGTTTGCGCATTCATTTCAGTGGTTACGGAGCCTGATGTATGTCATTTCATTGACAGCTGTCACTATTGGGTTGTCTACAGTGGGTGCTCGTTATCGAACGTCATTCTGTTTCGTATCGGGTAGTGGTTAGTATAGGCCTGTCTCTTCCAGAATGTGCACACTCAGCTGTTCGACCTCTGCATTTCTACATATTTTCCACCAACTATTATTGAACATTCCCCAGTGTTTGCGATTACTTCCACCGCCTATTTATCAAAGGTCACGAGGATTTAAACCTAGAAATTACACTGCAACAACATGTTATTTATATATTGTGTGTTTATATACTCACTCACTCACTCACTGGCTTTACGGCCCTTCTAGGGCCAGTGCCTGCCTAACTATTGAAGCCCACAACTTCCTGTCCTGTGTCTTTCTTCTCCAACACCTAACTCCCAATTCTTTAATATCCTCCTCCACCGCTTCCATCCATCTCTTTCTTGGTCTTCCTACATTTCTTCTCCCGCCAGGTTTTCCTTTATATATCCTTTTTAATAATGACTCCTCTTCACTTCTCTCTACATGTCCTAACCATCTCAGTCTGGAACTTTTTATTTCACCTATTATCTGTGGTTTACCATATTTCTCGTAAATTTCTTTATTATTTCTTACTCTCCATTCACCATTCTCACAGACAGGTCCATACATTCTCCTCAATATCTTCCTTTCCCATGCCGCAATCTGTCTCTCGTTTTCCTTTGACATACTCCATGTTTCGGAGGCATACATTACTACTGGCCGTATCACCGTTCTGTAGATTCTCTCTTTCCCCCTTACTGATAATTCTTTGGCTTTCATTACATTTAATAATGCTCCATAGCATCTATTGCCGGCCTTAATTCTTTCTTGTATTTCTTTTCCAACATCATTATCTTCTGTGATAATTGTGCCAAGATATTTATAGCTTCTAACTCTCTCAAATTTGTGCCTTCCTATCTGAATATTATCTACCAAATTCCATTTGTCCTGGTTTCTTGATGTTTGTTTATATGGTATATCTAAATAGAGTGGACTCAAGAGTTCGATAGATAATATTATAATAAATATGAAATCTATTTTGGGATTTGTGTTTACGTTTATGGTTTATGAGATAATTAGGTTCAAAGGTCCGCAGAATGGCAACAGCGTATTCCCAGATAGCTCCTTCCGAATGGTAATTACCTCCATCACGCATATAAAACTAAATAAACTATGGCACTAAGACGCTCCGCTACTATATCGCCTTTTGTCGCGGATTATGTGATCCATGTATTAACATTTCGTTTGCACGAAGACTGACAACTACACTGAAAATTCGCAAAAGGAAAATGTAGTCCCTATTTTTTCTTCTGCTTATGTGAAGAAACTAGAACAGTACGGACTACGGATAATATTAATCGAGGAATGTGCCTGGTGGCCCAAAGAAATGTCCCAAAGCTAAAGAAATGTCCTAGAAATCTGTATAGACTTCTTCGAGACTGCTTTCATATTCGGAAAATCGAAATGCCTATATGCGGTGAAGCTCTTATTACTACTGTATCTCGAGCCTGTAGTCCCGGACTGTGAAATATTTAGTATGATGATCTTTTACAAGAAGTTTTACTAAATAATTGTAATATTATTCCTTATGCAGATGATTCTCTTTTACTTCTTCGATCTTTTAATGCACAGGAATATTTTTTTTTAATTGGCAATGTGGCTCTGAATATTTTATTCCGCTGGGGATTAGAAAATAAATTACATTTTAACAGTCCCATTCTATGGTCACCACAAGACGAAGAAATAATATAAAGGTAAATCAAAGTTTGCAAATGAATAGCCAAGACATATTATTTGTTAACAGTCTCACTGCTATCTGGGTGTAATTTCTTTCTTTCTTTATCGTAGTTTTACCTCTCCCTTTTTGGATTTAAACGACCCATACCGCCCGGGCCTTACAGGGCCGCTACCTGTCGGGATCTTTGGATCACATACATACTTTTTTGACTAGACAAGGACATGGAGGGCCTCCCCGGATGAGTGATCAGCCCAATGCCGGGGCCACCTCCGAGACAACACGAAGACATAGGCCTACGACGAGACACATCATTCACACACACACACTAACTCAGAACAAGGCGAGGATGGGGATGAAGATGCTAATGACGGCCAGATGATATCCGGGGACCACAAGGGCCTAAAGTTATCTGACATTTGTCTCACAGGTGAGGGAAAACCACGGAAAAACCCTCACCTAGGTAACTTGTCCCGACCAGGAATCGAACCCGGGCTCGCTACGTGAGAGGATTGATCGCATCCCCTGAACAACAGCGGTGGACATCTGGGTGTAATTCTGGACAAAAAAAAAACTTGCGTTTAAACCCTAATTTGAACAACTAGCATCTAAAAGTAGTAAATTTCTTACAGGCTTATCAATTGCAATTAGACCAACTTGGGATTTAAATTCAGAGATTCTGAAAATTCTGTCAAACCATTGTTATTATATTGGGCTGCTGCATATCTAGATGTCTTGAGCAAAAAAATATGTTCAGAAGAAATTATACCACATTCAACGAGGATTTGCATTTCATTGCGATTTCCACTGCTGCAGCAATTGTCATCGCAGGCATTCCTCCCCTGTATTTAAGCTGACTAACACAGCTGGTATAAGTGATACGAGTATTAAAAAGAACCTTCCAAATAATTATCAGCACATAAATTTTGGTTGTGACTTTCTTATGTCGTTCTTAGATGCTGGCCATCTTGCCACACAACATGACAATATTTATATCCTAAATTGTGGAAATATGCATACGAATAATATTTATACAGATATGGATCACGAATTAGCTTTCGGGCGTTAGTCATTACTGATTAGTAAATGGGCCAATCGAAAATTAAGCGTTTTAGAACCTGAACTAGATGTTAGATAGACACTCAGGATCAACTATCAAATTTCAACTTGAACTGGGCGATTTTCAAGCTCTTCCATATTTATTTATTTATTTATTTTATTCTGCCAACTACAGGAATAAATCCCAATAACAGTTGGCGTAGTTTCGCCAATACATGTTGTACAGTATAAAAATACAATACAATAAATGAACGATTGTATGAGGATAAAGAAGAAAAAATACATAAATGATTTACAATAACTACAATTAATTTAACAAGACAATCTAAAAATTAAGCCAAATCATATGGAACATATAAAAGTTTATGAAGAAGTCCCAATGACAAGTCAAAATCCAGAAGAGCATTTTGAAGTGATAAAGAATTATATCGTTTACACATTTGAATGAAAGATGAACATTCTAATATTTTTGACCTAATGACAGGAATATACAGGGTGATCCGTTAGAGATGTCAGAAAAGTAAAGCATTGTGTACAAGAAACTATTTAAATGTATTAATCGTTAATGGTACAAACTGGTGTAGGAAACCTGTAAGTTTTGTATCCCAGCACAATAGCACTCAACATGACCGCCATTGCGAATGCGGCACAGATCATACCTCGCGGACAGGTTCAGCCACGTGCTGCGGAGCATTTCTGGAGTGATTTGCTGAAAGGCCGCTGTAATCATCCGTCGTAGGTCAGCTATATTCTGTGGTCTTTGTGTGTACACTGTTGACTTGATGTACCCCCACACATCTGGAGGAGTCAAGTCTGGGCTGTTAAGAGGCCAAGGGATGGGTCCATCACGACCACACCAGCGATTGTTAAACACCTGGTTTAATTCATCCCGCACTATGAGAGCCCAATGTGATAGGATACCGTCATACTGATAGATGATGGTGTCCAGTACCCCATCTTCCTGTAATTTGGGGGACCACAAACTGCATAACCAATTCCACGTAATTGTCTCGAACAGTCTCCTCTGCAAAGAAGATCGGGCCGTAGACTTTCTCATGGGTTAAACCGCACCACACATTCACTTTAGGGCTGGCTCGTTCGAGTTTGTATATTCTCGTATATTCGTATATTCTCGGTTCCCCAAACAATGCAGTTATGAGTGTTCACTCGGCTACTCACATGAAATGTGGCTTCGTCTGTGAACTTCCATTGATTTTGTCATTGATCGTCCGCTTCCTGTCTCTCACACATCACTATAACAAAATTCATACGAGCTTCGTAATGATGTTGCGTCAGTGCTTGCACTCGCTGAATACGGTATGGGAACATCTTAAGGTACCATCTTACCATCCTTCGACATGTTGTGTATGACATATTCTGCTCTGATGATAAGCGGCGGAGTGATTTTTTTGGACTCTGAATCATGGCTTGTCGAATATCCTCTTCCTTGTTGAGACCATCTTCCAAGAACATGTACCAGTTAACAATGTCTCGATGCGAAGGGGCATACCGACAGTTGTACAGACGTCGGAAAGCCCGCTGTGTTTGTATTACACTAGAAAACAGAAAACTTCGCATACCATACTACACACTAAGCGCGCTGTTGTGCCGTGACCACCATTTTGTCTTCTATGAACGAAAACGCCGCCAAGCCATGTGGCCGAAGTCTGAAACATCACTCATTGTTAACTCACATCCTTTCCACTTACATTACAGCAAATTGCACAGATCTATGTACATTAACCTCTTAAATATAACGTTTTACTTTTCTGACATCTCAAACGGATCACACTGTATAACAATTCCCTATTCCTTAAATTTAATTGCACTACATTAAATTTAATACGTTTTAAAAGTTCATTACTATCAATTTTACCATTGATAATTTTATATAAGAATAACTGTTGCGCTACCAACCTTCTACCAATTAAAGTAACAAATTTAAATTCATTTAATAAAGTATTATAAGAAATTCTATCAATTAAAGCAGATCTATCATATTTTTTAAAATACATGACCATATAACTGATGCATATTCTAACTTACTGCGTACACAACTATTATAAAGTAATTGTAAAACACGTTCGTCTTTAATATTATTGGAATTACGAAAAATAAATCCTAACTGTCCATAAGCTTCATCTATTATTTTATCAATATGCTTTCGAAAATTTAAATTATACGTAATAATTAATCCTAAATCTTTAATGGTAAATATTCTTGTTAACGTTTCCGAATTCATACTGTATTGAATAATCGGGTGAAGTGAAAATCTGTGAAAACTCATTAAATAGCATTTTCTAACATTAAACGCCAAATTGTTTTGGATACTCCATTCAAAAAGCTTGTCTATTGTTAATTGTAATTCCAATTCATCTGATAAAAAACGTATCTCTTTATATATTTTTAAGTCATCTTCAAACAATAAGCATTTAGAATTTTTAACAATATCTGGTAAATCATTTATAAAGATTAGAAAAAGAAGTGGCCCTAAATTAGACCCCTGTGGTACACCAGAATTTACATCATAAACAAAGGAAGGACAATGATTAAAAACAACATATTGTTTACGGTCTTTTAAGTAAGACGCTATCAGCTTCAAAAACATCGAATTAATACCCAACATAGACATTTTAGCCAACAGAATATCATGATCTAACTTATCAAATGCCTTTGCAAAATCAGTGTAGATAACATCAACCATACACTTCCTATCTAGAGATTCTGATATATCTTGAACAAAGTTCATTAAGTTTGTCAAAGTCGACATTTGAGGAAAAAAACCATGTTGAAAAACAGATATATATTGTTTGACATGATAAAATATTCTATCATACAGAATGATAAAACAGAACAGAAAACGAGACAACTCTTTCATACTTATTTCAGATGACAATTTTGCAGCTGAGATATTTTGGTCTCTGATTCATGTCTATGTTTAGAAATACATAGGCCTTACATTAGTGAAAGTGCACTTTTGAATGTGAAATTTATTTTTAAAAATAACTAAAGAACTCGCTGACTTCTTGAGATTAGGAAATGAATAAGTTGTACTACTATTACATCATTTAAATGGGGTGATAAAAACAATATTTTGTGAAAACAAACATTTTCTCGTTATTTCTTGTACTATTTTAAAATTGTTTATAACATCCACCATTGAGTTAGTGATGATTAGGCCTTTAATAGAGTTCATGAGTGATAAGCCAACTGGTTAAGCTATTATGAATCAAAATTAAATAATTCTGGTGCGGTCCTCAAGATCACTTGTCTAAATTAATTGGGTCCAGTATTTCCAAAGGTGGTCAAGCCTTTATTACAGCATTTTAATGGTCTCCTGGAGGAAAGATTTTGCATATTATTCCATGACAGAATTTAAGATGAAACTTAGCTAAACCTCTCAGATTGAACATCTCACATCGCTCTGTCCTCTTTAAGCTAAAGCAGACGACGCTCAAGAGGCATGCTTTCCAACTTCACGTGATTTTAAAAGTTACTTACATTGTAATTTAGCTGTAGCACATAAGTATCACATCGTCAAGTTCTCATAAGCCATTTTATGGCTCGCAATATAGTAAGTAATATTATACCTTAACATTCTTCATGAAATAAGGACGATAGAGTTCTAGTTTAAAATGCCGGAGCACGATGTTTAACTCGTATATTGATAATTCATAATAGGAAAATAAATAAAGATAACCTTTCCGAAAAAATAGACCGTCATGTTTCTGAATAGTATTATCTTTGCCATGTTTGTTCGTTTGTATGTGTGTGTGTGTGTTAAGCTCATGTTACTAGTACCCGTGAATCTGTATCCCTTATTCATAGGTCTTTCGATTTTTCGATTCGCATTCTAGCATAGAGCAAACGGCCTCAAAGCAGGATTTTATCGCATTCCGCTGCCTCTCTTTTATATAACGCAGAGCTGCTTGAATAAGCTGGGCTTGATCTTCCAGCATTGTGGACGATATGACGAGCTTAGAACCACCTTCAGATAACTTGTAAGGAAGAATGTTTCCATTATAATGTATGAGATTAAATACAAACAGATATTAAGAAAAAATACCATTTTCGAAACGAAAGTCATTCTTCTCCAGCCCTACTCTTTTGGATAGTTTATGAATCGATTTTCTTCTTACTTAATGAGGTTGTATACTGGTACTGTGCTTATAAGCCTTCGCAGAAGTTATGTTAGTAAAGTAAAGTAAAGTGATCCTTATATAGGCCATGGAGGCCCAGAGGGTTCCAGGAGGTTGAGGCTCCCAGATTTTGGACATTCGGCACCTGAAGTTGGTAAGGTTGTCTGCCTTACGGACCTGCCGCCTTTACCCCTAGGATTGCTCCTGGTACTCATTTCTGTTAGAGGCTGAGTCGACCCCAGGGCCATCCCAGAAGGATTAAGCCTATTGAAAAACTCCAGCGACCTCATCGGGAATCCAATCCGCGACCTTCCGGTTTGTAATGCCTCAACCACTACGCTACAGCGTAAGAAGTTATGTTAGTTGCCGTAAATTTACAAACATTGGACTGTTGAATTTATGCATAACTAAATACATTTGAATCCGGGAAATGCCAGATTTAAATATGAATTTGTAGAGACGAATCTAACGACAATACTTGTAACAAGACTGTAAAAAAATGGCTTAGGGGTACTTTACTCGTATCCATTTTTAATTTTTCTAAGCTGTACTGTACCTTGATTGAAAGCCATGGTTGGAAATGTACAATAAGTCTGTAAATTAAGTTCAGCAGAACATTTCTTAATATATCTTGGCTTTAGGAAAATGAGCAGAATGTACTTTTATTACAGGCTAAGCAAAAAAAAAAAAGGAATGACTGTCTGCCTGTCCGTCTGTCCGTGGACAAGCACAGCGGGTAACAGTTCAATGTATTTACTTCTTTCTTTTTTTTTTATCTTATTGAACCGCCCAGAATTTGGTTTTTATAACAAAACAACATGAAGACTTTTTTAAATTTTTTTTAATGTCTCTAACGATTTTAACAAAAAATGAAAAATTCAAAATTTCGGTCTATGCCTAATAAAAGGGCTATATCCGTTTTTCAATAAAAGAAAATGGCGTAGAGGGTACTTTACTCATATCCATTTTTAATTTTTCTAGGTGATACGGTACATGAAAAGTAGCACAGCGAAGTTGTAGAGAAAATTTAAATGAATTTTTTTTGTTTAGGACATTTCTTTATAAAGTTAACAGGTATCAAGAAACAGTCATCAAGTGTATTGAACATTTTTATTTAGCATTATACGATAAGTACCGTACAGTTTAGCGAAACTAACAACTCAATAGCTAGAAAATGTGTAGTTTTGTCTGTAGAATTTTAGCACCAGGAAATGTCCACTAAAGTAAACGTAACCACTTTTTTATTTCAACAAACTTCCTCTACATTCAGAGGCTGCCAATTTGACAAAGAATACAATAACAGCATAAAGTATGAATGTGTAATTGGTTGATCACTGAAGAAGAATAATTATATTTTTTTGAATACGGATGGTATCTAATTAATTTAATCATATAGAAAACTTTAAAGCCTGTAAGGCAATTTCTTTAAACGTGGATGTTGTGACTCCCAGATCTTGAAGGAGAGTGAGAAATTGAGAAATTTTCTGGATGATAGAAGTTGTTTATATACATAGTTACAAGTGTTTTGTTGATTGGTATACGTTTTTCTAATGAAAATTACTATTTCAATGAACTTTTTCCTCCCAGTGTGAATAATAAACAGATATTAACATAAATTTGTTTATATTAATTTGATAGGAAGTCATGGGTAACACTGAAATGTAGGCCTATGATTCATTTTCTGTTGAAACTGGAGGGTTGATTATACTGTAGTACATATATGCACAACAGGCTACATCTAATTTTGTTCAAAATGAGTGAAGAAAATCAAACTACGTCATCTAATGATCGAATTGACTTGGTTAAACATAAACTTTGGTATGAAAAATTTGCCAAGAGGGGTATTAATATACATTTAGCCAGAAGCCATGATACACAAAGTCAAACATATATTCTTGATGGCGAGGATATCACAGATAATGATTTAACAAGAGCTGTACAAACTCCACGAAATAAAACCTCAAGTGACTCACCTTTTGATAACTCAGATCAACAATGCCCTGAGTGTGGAGGTTTGTTTTCCAATTTGTGGAGTTAAAATACACATATGTAAAGCTCTCCCTGCCATACATCGCCAAATAATAGTATCTGGACATGTCACACTTAGCAATGGCACCCAGAAGTCAGAAGTAAGTCACACTGGTGTTCAGCCACCTTCTACTCTAGTTCCTTGTAACGAAACTCAGGCTGCACTATCAGAGTTCAAGAAAGAAATGATAGAATGGCGACGAAAGTTTTCAGCTGACTTGAATGATGAAGATTTTTATAAGACTGCTACCAGCTGGACTAATTTCGATAGATTTACTCCCAGGTCCTAATGCAACGCCCCCACTCCACCTAAACCCTTCCTCTTCTTTCCTCTTCTTCTTCTCAGGTTGTGGAGCGTACTTTCTCAGCATGGGCCGACCCTATTAAGTTACACACTGAAGGATGAACAGAAAGGTGGGGGAGACTTCGCATAACGAAGAGCATGTAAAAGGTTTTAGATGCCCCTCGCAAGCTGAGAAAATTATAATTACCATGCCATAACCAAGACAAACTAATTTATTAAAATTCTAATTCATTTAAAGGGCTAAGGGCCCAACATCACTAGAGATCTAATAATAAAAAGGATAAAATATTTACAACTTAGGCCTGATGGACCTGCATCAATAAATTAAAATAATCTTTAAAACAGTTCCCCCAAAACAGGGATTAAAATTAATATTTTACTTCTATTTTTACATTTGATTCTTCATCGGCCAGCTAATAAATCATTTGAATATTATTCTAACCATTAATAAAATCTCATGGCCGGTCCTAGTTTTAACACTATATCTATTTACATACCTCTAAGAAAAGATTCCCGCCAGACATGCCTGGACAGAAAATATGTCTACGAAGTTCCAACCTGGTGACCTCAATTATCAAAACGGCTACGTGTATCCAAAAGAAAACTAAAGCACAACATGAAAACCAGATCTTCATGGATCACAAGAAATGACAACACAGGGGTGAAGCCCCAGATAAATCTTAATTTACCCGGCATGGTAAATTACACAACGTCACACGAACATGACAAAATAAAAGTAGGAGAACCCAGCCAAAATAATCAAAAGCAAGAAACTAGCTACCCCTAAAGATTATGGAAATAAAAGAGGATACACGTACCTTAGTTATCCTAGCATGGCAAACCAGGCCGGTTCCGCCATGTTGTATTCAGTCCCTAACATGATGACCAAATTGGAACACCGAAGCTCAGAGTGAATGAAAATGTAGTGAGGCCAGGGCCTATGTCCTCTGGACTTATATAGTGGCGTCTTCCCACTCTACCTAGTCGATGCCAATCAGATGTGTTGTTATATTAAATAAAAACAAAACACTAACCAAAATCTATATTCGCGTATAAGATTCACGGACACAAAGCGACGCGGAAGAGCTTCTCGCTCCTGCGCCCTGGGGCGACTGACGTAGCGATACTGCAATGCAGATAGAGTAGGATTACCTTCACAACGTCTCTGGGTTTTTACGTATATACCATAATGAGTAGAAGGAAAAGTGTGATCACTGAAGAAATTCACTGTTCCTCCGCAAGATGGATCCGCGTCTGCTAGAGGCGGCAAAAATTCAAGAGACCAAGCTGAAAGAAACTATATTCTCTATAAATTATATTCTCACTCACCCTTGTCGAAGATCAGTTGTCAGATATTTTAGACAGCTTCCGGGTAGACTTTGCAGTTTTAGAAGAATTTAGTTCTTTCCTCATTTGTTTGGTAAAAAAAAGAATCGGCACTTCATATAGTGTAATTGAGTTTTGGAATAATTTCCATAACATGATCTTCACAACAGCCCACTATGGAGGATAGAATAACAGTATGGTACAGGATATCTAAACACTCGTAAAATATATCCCCTCATAGACTGTGTTTACATGAAAGTTTTTCTGAAATAATATTTTCAACCTGTATAAACAAATTAAATACATCTGCCGATGGGTGTGTTAAGAATGAACTGTCGATGTCGGCATTGTCACTGTAATTTTAATTAAGGTTAGAGCTGCGGCAGGAACTTGTTCTGGGCACTTTCCATGAAGCAGGTCGACATATTTATGACATTTTGTCACTTTGGATGCCTGGTGTGCAATATAATCCCCTACGTCGTAAACCAAGCATTCTTTTGCAAGATCTGGACTTTCAATAGCAAATTATTTTCCCAATCTGTTATGCAGTCAGACGTGTTTTCAGGAACCCTCATATCCAATGCTTGTTTTATTTTAACCCTCAGCCTCCCTTACTATTTCCTTATTCTTCTGTTCTGTTTGTTTTGCAAGGGTCCTCATTTGATTTACGAATGATGTTAATGGCATTTCCGCCTTATATTCACAATTAGTACCTGAAGATAAACCTGACTGCAGTATATGAAGATTAAGAAAATCTACAGTTGATGGATGGTCATCACAGCTGAGAGAGCGTTATATACCAAAATGACGTTCATAAAGGGTCTTGAATAAACTTATTTGTGAGGACATAGGTAAACCCCTTTCTCCATAAAGTGCTCTCAATTGTTACTCTTAGGGATTCAAGAGTTCTGTCAGAAGCAAAGGTGTTCTGACTTTCGTTAAGATTTTCCCTCCACTTATAGAGGGTTTGGTGACCAATCGGGTCTTTATTATAGTGCCGCTGCTGGAGTACAAGACTTTAATATGTCTGTTAAATTATTTACATATCTTGTAAATGTCTCGGTCTTCAAATCCTTCTGATTTTATTTCTTCTCCCTAATATCTATACAAATAACATAGCAGGCAAGGCTCACCCGTGCTCAACTAACGATGGTGCTACTCCCTGCTGGCAGAACCATAAACCTCCATCCCGACTAATGGTAAAGGAGCGAAGTGATCACACTTTTCCTTCTACTCATTATGTATATACCTTAGGAGCGAGTCTCACCGCTCGTAGAGTTCCTGGCTAGGGGAGGTAGCTGCACCCTGAATGGATCAGCTCTCCTATCCCACTCCACGTGTTGTCTGTCTCTCTCGCAGCGGCATCATTCCTCCACTCAACTATTATTGTATTTTCTACGACTGACGAAATGCTGCATGATGTTAACTCTCTGCCCAGCGGTAGCTTACTGTCTTACGCGCACCGAATTCGCGCATCTTGGTAACGAGACGTAACGAGAAGCTCGCTGGCTGGGTTTGTCTTCAAGGCCAGAGACTTTGTGGGAATAATCCAACTCTAAACTCCCTCGCCATTTCCCCTCTCAGCGAAGAGGCCTCCCCTCCGAGCGAGAGAGCACGAGACATTACGAAGCTAGATACTATAGAATAGTTCAACTCTGTGACGCAATAATATAATCACGTGATAGAGGTCTGATACATTCTTGTGTTAAACAGATTCTCAACTCCCGTACTACTAATTAAAATCTCTTCACAAATTAAATCTCTTTCAACCCTTTTGAGCCAATGACATGCCTTGTAAAATTAATATTATTATTAATATTGGCTCACTAACCATCCATCTCGAAAATATTACCAATACAGGAGAATAAAACAAAACAGATGGACAAAGGAAATATAGGCTTATGCACTCAACCAACCTGGGACGAGCAACTGAACGAGACAGATTAAAAGGAAGAGAAAAATTTAAATATCTGGTCCCACAATGTATTAAATTTCAATGCCAAGATGTGTGACATTTCTCCCGATGAAGTGTATAATTACTTTTCTCAGACAGAAGGGCAATCCAACTGGACGGTTCGTGGAAAGTACCAACCTGGCCTGGCAGAAATTGAGAGAAAGAAATTATATAAGTACGGATTTAATAACTAATGAACATTAATAAATCTCTAAGTAGCATAGCAGTGGATACATCGCCAGACCCTGATCATGTTATTGACAGCGCTTTTAAGGATAAAGTTGCAGCGGAAATAATATCCATTATTGGATCCCGTATGTTATCAAAGGTGTTGTACCATTAACGTTAAAAAAAGGCCAGGACAAATCTTAATACACAAAGGTGGAGACACGAAGGATATTAACAATTGGAGAGCCATCACAATATGTTCAGTTGTAAGACGAGTAATCGAACGTGTCCTGGATAGACGTCTGCGGGAATATTGGCCGAGTGCACCAATCTCGGTATTCAGAATACCGCGGTAAAGTTGCTTAGCTTACCCTGGTAAAGTCTATTTTCGTTGCATCGTGCTCGGTTTCGACTTTTACCGCGGTAAGATGCAAACCGGCCGTGAAGGAGCTGTAAAGTGAGAAAACCGCTGTTTTCTTTCCAAGATGGAGATCAGCGTAATGTATCATATTTATGATATCTAGGCCAAAAGCTAATTGAATATAAAGAATAATGAGAGACAGGTGGGATCTATTTGAAGAATGAACGATGGTGCATATCTTTGCAAATACTGTGCTGTAACATCGATTGAAATTAACTTCCTTTCTTACCTCAACTAAACCAGGTCCATCGAGTAGGCTAGTGGGCGTAACCACGATTAGTACGATTAGTACAGTATTTATGGTGTTTGAATTCAAACTTTCAATTCAGACGACATATATAGGCAATATAATAATCCATTTTATCCTTATGAACATTTATTACTGAACAATAAAGCGAGAAATAAATGAAAAATGGAAAACCTGTGGGCCTAGGCCAACTTTGCAATGAATGGCTACATGCATCACGATATAGCCTATGTACCGGTATATATCGTGCATGTAATCAATTTATCATACTTGCACACACACACGAACATAATTATAACAGCCCTTTCATGGCTATGTAGATGATTTTGCACCTAAAATTTCCACTGGTCGAACGGGAATAAAAGTGAGGCTATGTCGAACTCAGAAAAGAGATTTCATGGTGTTGCTTTGCCTTAGATATCACAGGTGAGATAATTATTCTTTAAAACATCAATGTTATTTGATTGAAATGTACAGTCATGTGGGGTCTATTTGAGGAATGAACGATCTTTGCAAATACTGTGCTGTAACATCGATTGAAATTACCCTTTCTCACCTCAACCAAACCAGTAGGCGAAATAGAGTCATTTCACGATTGGTACGGTATCTATGGTGCTTGTATGCAAAGTATGAATTCAGACGACATATATACGCAATATAATATTCCCTTTTATCCTTATAAACATCTTTTTATTGAATAATAAGGGAACAAATACATTGAATTCGGGACCCCAATAGCCTGCCAGAGCCACCGTGACTGGCAGACGTGCAGAGAGAGAGCGAACCTAGCGGCCATGGAAGAAACTAACACAAACCAACACAAAATTTCTCCATGGGAGAAATTCATAGCAGAGTAACCGCGATATTTCCAAGCATTAGCAAACCGCGATATTTTAGCAATGGTGCACAGAGATTTTGAGAATACCCCGGTATTACGTTTACCGCGGTAACGAAACGGCTGAGAAAACCGGAGAATGGTGCACTCGGGCATATGTATGCTTTAACGCCAACCAGAGAGGCTTTACCGAAGCATCAGGTAGTACTTGCTTCCATTTTGCAAGAAACCAAAAAGGAGAAAGCAAATGCAAGTGTTATATTTCTAGACAATTGAAAAGCATTTGACAGCATTGGCCATGAGTATTTAAAAAGAACTCTAATGTCACTACCTATTCACACTAAGATCATAAATCTAATTATTAATTTACAATCTGAAAGTGTCACACAAGTCTTTTCCCAAGAACCTCAAACTAAAACCATTATTCTGGCAAGAGGTGTTATGCAGGGTTCATCACTGTCACCAACACTGTTTAATCTCGCTATAGAGCTTAGTGAAAACCAAATGTTCAACAAATATGGCTTCCAGTTACTTGCAGACCATTACCCACTAACAGTCATGGGTTTCGCTGACGATATAGTAATAGTTGGGATAGATGAAGAGTCAGCCCTATTACACGCTAGCGGTGCCTTGCAGCAATTCAAGGGAATTTTGTCTACAAATAAATATCGCCAAGAGCCATGGAATATGTATCGAAAAAGGTTGCTTAGCAGAACAAAGCTTCTTAATTTCTCCTGGTAATGAAATAAAATGCCTAAGAAAAGGAGAAGCGATTCGTTATCTTTGTGTAAACTTGTCAGATGACATCACTGTACTATAACTTTAACCGCATTAAAAACCAACCCAGAGGTACTCATTTCGTCGCCTCTTTTGCAGGCCGATTATAATTTGTTATAATACATACCTCAGTTTTCCCAAGCCTAATAACCCATTTTAAACATCTCCAAACAAGATTCATAACATGTTTATTAATGACTCTGAGGAACTCTTAAGGAGATAATGCAGCTTCCTGCTGATTTGCCAAAAGACATGATATATGCCGAAACCAAGTTTAAAGGTTTGAGTTTATTATTATTATTATTATTGTTATTATTTTCAAAATGAGAGGTGAAACTGCAACACATTAACTCATGTAAGATTCTACAGAGATCAGACAACCCTTTTGTAAGTTCAGAAATAAATATTTTAGAATAGATCTCATAAAGTCTGACTGCTTTAGACATAACGAACAATAAATCCATTTTTAACCGAAGAGGCATGGTAGACACACGCAAAGTGAGGTTAAAGTTAAGAGCCCAAGCCTATGATAACTGGAGCAGAAAGGGTCATAAAAGAAGAGGCGGCAAATAAATGGATACGTGATCACAAAGGCTTGTCGACTAGTGAATGGAAAGAAGGCATAAAAACTACCGCAAATATAGGCTATCATCTGTACGAAGTGTACCAGGCAGATCCCAGGACAGTGCCCTCTGTCGACGATGTCACAGAAAGAAACTATATCTATATGTATAATATTAATATTTATGTATTATGTTAAAGGTATTCTTTGTCTATATGGCAACCTGTTGTTGCAGTGGGAAGATGGTAAAATAATAGGTAAGAGGTCCTGGGTTCAGATCAAACCTTTTGGCCTGCCAAGTTGATTTGGGGTTTTCATGGTTTCCTCATTCGCAAAGGCATACGCCTGCCTGTTTTGTAGAACTTGTTTACTTTCCATATATCATTGCCGCCGTGTCACCGGATATTATAATCGTTTAAACTAGATATAAGAAAAGGAGACATCACTGAACAATAGAAACAGGTGCACACGAATGAATTTTGACAAGAGACTACTGGTTCACGCAAACATTCTAAAACACGTGATATGACCTATACGCAGTTAAAGCATTCAAAATAAGCTGAGTAATAATATTAATAACAATAATAATAGTAATTATAGGTCTAATATTAATAAAGAAAATAGTAGGCTTAAACGTAGGATAATAAAAAAGTAATCAGATATTGTACCACATAGGTCCATAAAAAAACATCTCCGCTTCAAATTAGCAATAATTAATGTGGACCTAAGTCATATATTATATTCATTTTGTTTAATTTTCATTCTCTTATATGATTTACTTACTTGACCAAGGAAATCTACGAGTAAACCTATTGAATAGTCAGAGCAATTATTTATTTAATTAACATGTGTAGTGCTAACAAGGAAAATATTGCATGAAAAATTCGACCAAATCTTTAAATCTATTTAAGCTGGAGGTTATAGGGCCTACGTATATTTTTGAATGGTACATTCTGGTTTCTTTCGTCAATTTTGAAACCTCAACCTTGAAACCCAAATATATTTCTTAACACGTATATGTGAGAAAGTTTGTGCAACGTATTTTGCACCGTTTATTCTTAAAGAGACAATTAATTAGGCTTACCGATATTAGGTTGTGTTATATTTACAAGGGGTCGACTCAGCCTCTAACAGAAATGAGTACCAGGAGCAATCCTGGGGCTAAAGGTGGCCGGTGCGTAAGGCTGACAACCTTACCACATTCATGTGCCGCATGTCCAAAATCTGGGAGCCTCAACCTCCTGGATCCCTCTAGGCCTCCATGGCCTGCATAGGGAACACTTTACTTTACATTATATTTAGAAGGTCAACATTGTCGGATCCTTTAATTTTATTAGGTTATTTTAAAATACTTATACCCTCTTCATTATGTAAGTAGGCTTAAAATATTTTCTTTATTTTAAATGTAGGCTTATGAAATGGTATATGCAGCACAACCTCGTTTTAAGCCATGAGCCGCGACTTATTTGTTTTTGGATCACAATCAATATGCTAATAGGCGGCAATGTACGCTTGGAGAATTGTTTTCCACTAGTTGTGTTCATCTGTATGTGGGATGCATCGAACTTAATTTGATGGCTAACGGTATAGACTATACTACTAAAAAAAGCGGTGCTTTTGTGAAATTAGATAATGAAGTCACGGTTAACATTTAATTTTTCCGTTGCATTGATTATAGGCCTACCCAATTTCTCATTTTGTTATCAGGCGATCAAAATATTCAGGAATTATTGATAGATCAGTAACACACATTACGTCAAATTGTCCTAACTTCCGTAAATCTGTTTCCATTAGGAGAAGGATAAACTTTGTAATTAGGTAATTTGTTTATTGATATTTATGCTTGCCAGAGGATCAATGAAGAAAATTGTTATCAGTCGATCAAAATATTCAGGATAGGATTGTAAAACACGTTACGACAAATTGGCCTAACTTCAGTAAATCCATTTGCATAAGGAGGAAAAGAAGCTTTCTCATTGGGTAATTTGTTAACTGATATTTTTGCTTGCTAGAGGATCAATTGCATTACCAATCGATCAAAATATTCAGGATAGAATGGTAACACACATTACGACAGATGTCTTAACTTCTGTAAATCCTTTTGCATAAGGAGGAACAGAAACTTTCTGCAACTACTGCAGAAAGAAAAGAAGATAAATACATCGAACTTGAGAACTTGTTGAGTTGGAGAAGTTTTGAGAAGCAGACATCACATGTTGGAGATGCAAAAACTTGCGAGAGTCGAGACTGGCACTGAAGCACCAGTACTAAGAATCTGGTTGTGTATTCTTGAATATGATAATTGAAGATAAGCTGCTGATCTTTGCGAACTTCCTCATCATTAAGATAAATAGTAGAAAGATTCTTCAAACTGATAACGGAAATTCTAAGAAAGGGATGCAGTAAAGCGATGCTAACAGTAGAGTATGTTTCTAATTCCAACGTGCTGAGTGTTCTTCCATTTAAAACTGAATTCACTGGCTTGTAAATTACACAGCATCTGTAGTCAGGTTATTCTAACATTGATCCAGTAGGATGAATTTTAGTTGAACCAAAATGTGCCAGCTTTATCAATATACAGAAGAACATCGATAATCCGAACTAATTGATGTTCCGCCCTGTTCAGAGTATCGATTAGTTCGAATTTTAGATCCTAGAGGAAAAAAGACAAAGCAACTAATTTTAATTTTAGAGTTGTCAGTAGGCCCACATACAACTACAGTACAAACACACAAATGTTTTCTTTCCTTTTTTAATTTTTACTTGGCTTCGTTTCTTCGAAAACAGGCAAGCTGTGTACTGTAGATTCAGGCATTTTATCCAGCAAGTTTATAGCCGTTTCTAGAGTACCGGTACTGAAAGCTTCAGTGTGAATACGCCAAGGGTTTTCCAATCCTGTTTCCCTGCTATGTCGTCATCTTCACTTGCAGATACTTCACTATCTGTTACAGCAATCAGAATTTTGTCAACATTCCAAACTAGGCAGCAGAATTAATTTTGGTCATTATTCAATTATTCATTAGCATCTTCCTTGTCAATTTGCTAAACCGGGTATGACATAACTTCAGTTAAATTTTTAGCTTGCATGCATTCGCCTTCTTCAAGCCACAATTTTTTTCTATCAGTTTTAGGTAGATTTCGAAGAAAAATCTACCTATTGCAATCGATACCATGTCATAACTTTCGAAAAATTCTTTTATATCTTTACGTTTCAAGCCTCCCTAAGTACGAAACCAACACCCGCTCAAAAGTTTTGTTGTGATATATATATATATATATATTTGCACGCTAGCGGCCGTAATTTTGAAGATATTTGAACCAAATTTTATTTGTTATTTGTTATTTCTATTCCCAATAGTTCGTTAATGAGCAAAATTGGCCCAAGGGGGATCGGGCGAGGGGGATGAAATTTTGAAAAATTGGGGGTACGAGTGGGGGTGGGGGTGGGGGTGGGATGGAAATTCGAAATTTTTGAAACCACGTCTTGTAGGGTATCGTTGAAAAACTCTTGATGAGTACTCTACAAATTTCCTAGTTTCCTAGTTTCGTGATAGCTCTCACATAAGGCGAGATTTGATGTTTAAAAAGTGCTCTTTCCTTTTTTTACAGTTATTATTGCGGGTTTGTGCCAAGGCTAAAGATGAAGAGTGTTGCGCAGCGACAATCAATTAAACCAAAAGCACTTCGAAATCTACCTCAGCCTGTAGGCCTGCCTAAAGGGATTTTTTAAATGGTGGTGTAAGGGTTCTTCGTACTTTCTTTCGATGTGAACCCAACCATCCCGCCTCCATCGTACAGTACAGTCGAGACTAGAGTTGAGAGGGCTGAGAATGAGCTCCTAAATCATGCAATAATAAAAAGCTGAGGGTTCGGATTCGGGTTTTCGACGGTTCGGATTATCGACGCTCAGCTATAGTTCCGTATTGATACGTGGTCCAAGAATAGTGTTTACTACTTCCGTATTGATACGTGGTCCAAGAATAGTGTTTACTACAAACTTACGATGGAAAAGTGTTATGAGACTAGAAGGCTAAGGCCCTTTAGGGCCCTTTTACACACTCTGACTTGTCTGTGCATCGGGTCTTCACGGTTCGATTCGCATTTACACGCTCAGACTTCAATCAGACTTCCACACAGTCTCGAGTTACAAGAGTGCAGTGTGGTTACAAACATCTGGTCATGACCAAACTAAGTAAATTTGCTTAGATGGCGATTCAAAGACCAATCATGAAATTGGAATGCGACCGCAGAGGGAATATACCCATAATATAATAGGGGCTATAGGGTTCCAGGCAGACAGACAGTAGTAATTTTAACTTCACAATAAAAATATAATTAGGATTTATAAATATATTTAATAATTAATTAATAAATCTATTTATAAATTATAATAGGTCCATTGTAATCGTTTATAATTGATTATAAACAAATGATTTAGCTAATTTATAATTCTACTTAGTGTTGATTAATTAACATATTACAAGAAAATAGGTTAATTCATTTATTGGATTTTGTGAAGGCTCTCTCTCTCTCTCTCTCTCTCTCATACTTGATATTTTTAAAACGATAATATATAACAATATCACAATGTAGGGGTTTATAGTCGTCACTGCCCCCCTTTTTAAGTTAACTGAGAATGCATAGGTAAAAATAGTACATTGTGCAACGAGATTATAATAATATTTATTAAGATGTAAGTATGTTTCATAATTTTCATACGGATATATTAATAAATGTCATTATAATCAAGTTGCATAAGCTGTTTTTGTTTGACCATAATTAAATGTTTTAGTTTTGAGATTGTAGATTGTAGACAAACGAAAAGGGCTGGTATCGGCAGTCAGCTAATGGCAAGTTTTCGTAGTTCTTGTCTTCTGTGATAAATTGCAGCTTTGGTGTGCTGTGAAGTCGAAGCTTCTTCTTGGCCGTTTTGTTGAAACCAACGGATATTTACAACACAACACGAAATGAATTCAATTTAGTGTAACATAAAATTAACACGAACAGAATTTATTTTATTTCAGACACAAGTTATTTAATACGCAGTTTCAATTGCTGCTCTGTTATAATAAGAAAGTAATAAATAAAATAAAATAAAATAAATAAATATTTATTTAATCTGGCAGAGTTAAGGCCTGAAGTCATTTTCTTACACTCAACCAAAGACAGAAAAAAGGAACAAACAAATAGGCCTACACTAGCATAGTTCTATAAGTAGTAAGAATACATTAATTATATACGTATACAGTAGATAACTGAGTCTATGTCACATGAAATAAAACTATTTTAGCAAAGTGTGTTACACTAGAAAAAGAAGTAACATAACTTAGATCTACAATATACTAGATGTTTATACTGATGTTTATGATGAATACTGATGTTTCAGATAACTGACATTTCGTATAACTGACATTCGGGTTATTGACGTTCTGCTGTAGTGATTTAATTTAAATACTGACCCATTTTAATTATAGAATTAAACGTTAAGTTTTCAATAATAATTTCCGAAGTCATGTATTGGAACTTATCAGTAATGTGCTACTGTAAATAAGCATAGTTACCTTTATAAGTCATCCAAGTCCCTTTGTAAGATACATTGAAAGTTACTTATGTTTACAAGCTGATTACTGAGAACCCTTTTCTTACAAATTTTAATGGATTCTAAAGCCTCTATAGACATCATAAAATGGTATTGTGCTCCCTGAGAAACCGAGCAAATCTTGCTAAAAATTGTGACAATAGAGTAACGGAACTTCTGAGAATTAGGAGATGACCAAACTTAGTGCCCGATCGAATATGTTAACAGCAACCGTACTGTACAGACTTTGCTCGGCGTATGCCCTAGCTACCATATGCTAGTTCACGTGATAGTAAACAAACCGCAATACAGATATAGGAAGACCACAAAATAACTTCTCATTATCTAAACTCACATTACAAGCATGCAAAACGACACTTTCTCCTATTTGTGTATAATAGTCCCTCCCAAATGTTTCAATATATGTTTGCGTTTTAGAACACTTTACTTTCGGCATGCCGAACACGTATTATAAATTTAAACACGCACAATGACAAGGTACACTGTTGACCAATTTGAGAGGCACCGTACTACGAGAGCATTCACTTCTCGGTACTACTATCAATGACTGTCTTATCAGCCTACGCAATCACCCTCCACCCCCTATACTCAGGTTGTTGGTAACCGGAATCAACTCCCTCTGTGGGTTCGGGCACTAAGTTTTAAAGCCTGGAGATGACATTATTATGTGTATCAACCAAACGGTATATCCAATAAGATTTGAAGCCAGATTACTCGCGCTTTGATTTGGGAACATAGTCCAGCCAATCTAAACGTTATCATAAAATGTGAAATTTGGAAGTTCTTACTAAAAGAACAGTTTAGATACAGTTGAGTGATAGAGTGTAGATACAATTGAGGTTAATTTGAACGTCTCGTGCGACAATTAACTACAAATGTTTGCCCTTCATAATTTCTGACTTAGCCTGAGAAACAGTGAATTTGTATTAGTTTTTCACACTTATAAAAAAACACGGCGTTAGATTATTGAACTTACAGTTAGTCTGTAAAAACATAAGTAAATATTCAGTCATTAAGTCGCGAACCAAAGCTAAACTAAATTATTTTAAGTTAAAGGGGGAGAGAGACAATGTGTTTGCTACAATAGCGATACAGTGTTTTCAATGAATTTTTGTGAGTGATTATTTTTTAAATTGTTGTGAATAAATAAATCAACCAGTTACTCCGAGACTTCTGATTTCGTTCATCTTTGTCTGTTCATTGTGATGAGTTTTATATAGATGTGGCTTTTTGAAAATCAACCCTGAAGTAGGAACTAATCACTTGCTATTTTTAAAATTTGCATTTTATAAATTGGCGCTAATCGCAGTGATAATCAAATTTATTATTGTATCTTACAAAGGTACTTGAATGACTCATAAAGGTAACTATGCTTATTTACAGTAGCACATTACTGTTAAGTTCCAATACGAGACTTAGGAAATTATTATTGAAAACTTAATATGTGTAATTATGTTCATGTTCCATCGTTCAGCAGCATTGATATAACTTTCAATAATGGAAAATAGATTACGGAAGAAAGGAAAAAAAACTAAAACAATCTGATGTGAAACTCACATAACTTCCTCTGCCCAAATAAAAGTTTGCCTCTTAAATTATTATATATTATGTATTAAATTCTCTTCATGTAAATAGGTTGTAAAAATTAAGAGAATGTCGCTACCACATCGTATCACATCCCTGAAGGATACATAACCCCAATAAAATCTGATTAATGCACGTAACTTTATTTATCCTAAGCGTGGCCAATACATTTTTCTCACTTCACGTTCTGACATTGTAAAGAGGCCATATTGCAAAGAGCGCGTATTCAGTTGTTTGAACCTAATGTAAAGCTTTATTGATCACCAGGGAAGACTGGGTTTCTATAAACAATGGGTGGCTTATAAGTTATAACTACCTTTCGGAGATTTTTTCGAAAAAAAATTCAAGTAGAAGTTTTAGTTCTTAGTATATTAACACCCCAGTGCGAAATATGAAATTTTCTTCATGTAAAGTCCCCTTAAATGTACGAGAAAGCCAATCTTCCTGTCACTTCCTCAGGATAACTAACCCAAATACAAAATTTTGTTTTTATACGCTTTTTCATTCTGGAGCTAGCCTGTTCACAGACACACTCACAGACTCGCATACACACAGACTTGCACACACGGACACGTTTCCGAAAATAGTATTTTTAGATTCAGGACATCTCAAAATGTGTATTTATGTTAAAAACTCAATTTCGAATTTGGGGGTCGAAAACAATACTTCCTCTAGGCCTAATACCTATGGTAGGAATAGAGGAAGTAATAAATATTCCTGCGTGATAACCAGGGCCCGGATTCTGATCACCTAAAATTGTTTGAAAAATGACCTATAAAATGACCCTAAATTTTAAAGAAAATGACTTAATAATTATACAAAGTTACTTAAAACTGATATTTTATTTATAAAAAATTATTATTGTACACACAAAGTTATAGACTAGTTTGTACACAGTTGTAAAAACTGTAAGTAACTGTAATGTTGTGAATGTTCTTTTCTCACGGAAATTTATACTGACACTGAGGCACTAGTGAGTCAAAATTCGGCACATCCTTTTGTGTCTGCCGGATAATATTGTATTGAGGGTAAACAGTAGTTTGCACTCTCAAATCCAAGCAGGTGGCAGACTCTGGTGCCAAGTCAATCTAATAACAATAGTAATATAATACAAAATTTTGGCGTTTCTTTGATTCTCACTTCCGACTGAGAAATGTCAACATTTTTTAACGCCGAATTTTTCCTTCTTGCATTAAACAAACAACACTTCAAAGACAGCACCGCTAGCGACGAAAAAAAGTTAATATACTCAATGTAAATATATGAAAATGACTAAATAAGGAAGCAAATGATGCGAAAATGACATAATAATTACCTAAAATTGAAATAAATGCCCTAAAAATATAAAATTGCATAAAATGACCAAAAATGAACTAATAAAAATGCATTTCTGTAATCTAGAGGCCATGATTAGGATTTATCCACAAGTTGGCAATGTCTATGCAGCATCAATAAAAATATATTTCATTAGAATCCGGGCCCTGGTGATAACGTACGAGTAGTTCGTTTCACGTAGGCCTATATATATTCTGTTTTATTGTGCAGAGAACACCTCAAAATCTACAAGGAAGATGAGCATGTCTAGCAGGAAATAAATAATTTGACAGGAACAGATTTCTCGTGCTGTTATGCTTTGAAGAATGTAACGGAGCCGTAAGAGCAGTGTTAACATTTGTCCTGCAAGCTCGATCTGTTTACGAGGTAATTAATTTGTTACAATGTGGGCGGGTGTGGATATCTCGCAAATATTTGTCTTCGCCTCTGTGTACTAATTGGTTGTGCCACTAATATTTTCGTTGTTTAATCGACTGTGCAGACGAAGCTTTATTGATTGTCCATCAATCAAGCTCACTGGGTGAATTTCTGTTTCCCCGCTTCCACCTGAGAGTATCGATTCCTTTGTACCATTCCTGTTGTGGATGGCTTTCACATCCCTACGGGATTGCAGGTTGGACAAGACACTAGTATATATATACTAACCTTGCACTCACAAACTTATTTAAAGGATATCTACTTTCTATACCATGATGAATAATAAATATACAATGTTATTTAGCACGATTGTTATAATATATAATGTGTATTGTATATTATTATTATTATTATTATTATCATTATTATTGTTATTATTATTATACATCTTATTTACTGTTAAAGTAGTTTAGTTTTTGTTTGTTTATTAATTGCCAGTATGGTACTTTATAAGATTGTGTGAGGGACGGGAAAATGTCCGTCCGTCCGTCCGTGTGTCTGTCCGCACGATAACTCAAATACGCTTAATCGGATTTTAATGAAACTTGGTGTACGCATTTATAATGTTCATGGGAAGAACCCTATTGATATTGGACCAAATCGGTTAACCGGTACCGGAGTAAAACCCAATTTAGTGTCTATTTTAAAGGCGCGATAACTCTAATTCGCATTATCGGATTTTCATGAAACTCGGTATACGCATTTATAATGTCCATGGGAAGACGTCTATTGATATTAGACCAAATCGGTTGTCCAGTACCGGAATAATGCTCAATTTAGTGCCTTTTTATGGTAATATATAACAAAAAGCGCGATAACTCAAATACACTTTATCGGATTTTAATGAAACTTGGCGTTTATAATGTCCATGGGAAGAAACCTATTGATATCTGACTAAATCGGTTGACCGGTATCGGAGTAATGCCCAATTTAGTGCCTATTTTATGGTATTATGTTAGAATGAATTTAACAAATGCAAATCGGTTATCCTGACAATATATTGTTTTACACTGATCATGTACGGCTTTGGAATTTGCAATACAGTTAGCCATGACATATTCCTTTGCATCAGACTAGTCAGATGTTTATTTCGTTGATCAAGTTGAATACTATTTATATACAGAAGGTATATTACTATGAAATAATTAGACCTACGTACATTAAGTGGAGTTCTTCGCCAGTGTATTTTGTAAAATGTTGACATATTTTAATAATTTCTTGTATCAGTGTATACAAGTTTGAATTAAGGTTAAGTATGTTCTTTCACAAGGAATCGATCTGGAGCTTAACCCGGAGACAGATTACAAAACTAACTTATTTTGTTCATAACATAATTGCAATTAACCTATCACTGATTAAATAAAATAATTCTGGCACTTTGTTATATCAGTTTACCTGATTTTATTTATTTATTATTTATGTTCAGAAACCTCACGACATTGAGTCGCTCGGGCCTGATTTCTGTCATTATCACGTACTTGTATAAAAACAATATGGTTCTTGTCTGTCTGTTCCGATTTGTCGCAAAAACTACTAAACTGATAGAGTTGAAAATTCTGCATGAACATAGTTTTAATGCCCGAAAGGTTATAGGTTAAGCCCGAAACGACTTTTCTTCGCTATTTAACCTAAAATCATAATAATTAAAATTCAATGTCAGTTAAAATGAACATAAGCCATGACAAAATAATATCAGGTATAATGATGTAACAAAGTGCCAGAATGCTTTTGTTTAATCAGTTATAATTGGAATTATGATATTCAAAAAGTAAGCTTAATAAAAATTGATTTCCAAGCTAAGCTCCAGATTAATTAATTAAGCAGGACTTGCGGAAGAACAAAGGTCTAGTTTAAAAAATCATATTCAAATCATCCAGCATCAGCAGAACTATAGTTTTCAGGTTTTTGATATAATGACAATCGCACACTCATAGAAAAATTAAAAAAAAAAGTCAAATTGGTTGGCTTCGAGATTTGAACCAAGGACCTCCATAATGCGAGTCTAAGACGTTTCCATCTCGGGCACCTCGCTCGGTTTAAAGGTCTAGTTTGATAAGCGTATGTAGAGGAATAATATTATTTGTCATAGCTAACTGTGTTGCTACTTCCAAAGCCGTATATGGAGATTCTAAAACAATATGTTGTCATGATAACTGATTTGCATTTGATAAATTCTTTCTACTACATTACTATAAAATTGGCACTAAATTGGGTATTACTCAACCGATTTGGTCCAATATCAATAGGGCTCTTCCCATGGACGTTATACCGAGTATACCAAGTTTCATGAAAATCCGATAAAGCTTATTTGAGTATCGCGTGTACAGACACACGGATAGACAGACAGATAGACGGACAGACATTTTCCAGTCCCTCATACAATCTCATAAAGTACCATACTGGCACTTAATAACACATGAACAGACGCACATCAATATTTCACGATCTAACGGTAAACCCGAAGACAACGACAAGAAGCGTCCATTAAAAGCAATATGGTTTTTGTCACATACTTATTAGCTCTTGTCTTGTTATTATTATTATTGACAAGCTGATTACCTGTTCTTATGTATTTTACACGGATCTTAGTCTTACCGAGAACATCACCAAGACGTGTGGTATGGTAAAGTGCATCTTTATTCTTAGATACATTAAATACGTTTTTAATAGAACATATTCAGCGCACGGGCCTATACGGCCGTTCATGCTTTTACTATTCACAAGACAAAGAAAGAGAAATATAACACTAATAATACAATACAATATAACACGATATAGGCCTAATATAATAATGCTATACAAAGAAAAAGACGAAAAAATAGCAATAACAATAATAGAAGAGCAATGACAATAATACAATATAATACAAAACAATACATAGACAAAGATTACTCCCCCGTCCCTCCCTCCCATCCTTTTCTACCCTGAGCTGTCGGACTTTAGATTTGAATTTCCCCACCCCTCGGAGAATTTTGTGTCAGTCAACAGTTCGAATATCGCCATGTGACCTCTTCTAGAGTGCGGCAGATATCGTTGCCTGAGCATATCAGTTTCTTCACATTCAGAGAGAATATGCTGTTCTTTCTCATTCTTGTCACATAGTGGGCATATTCTGGCTCCTTTCAGAATATGCAGAAATTAAGTTTTGTTTTTTAATCGATTTCCAGTTAAGCTCCATATCGTTTCATTAAGCAGGGCTTACGGAAGAACAAAGGACTAGTATAATAAGCATATGTGAAGGAATGTGTGGGTAGTCTTAGTTGTCATAGCTAACTGTATCAAAACTTCCAAAGAACACTGTAAAACAATATATTTTCATGAGAACTGTTTTGCATTTGATAAGTTATTTCTAATATCTAATATATAAAATCGAAAGTGTGTGGATACTTATATACGTGGGTATGTATGTTCCCTATACAAATCTACATTTCTTGACCAATTTGCACGAAATTTTGCACACATACCCAGTTCAGTTCGGAAAGTAACGCGGTCAACGATAAAATTCAAACAAGCCGCTCCTTGCCATGAAAATTTATAAAATTTCTGAGAATATAATACTGAATTAATGAAAATGCAATTCAGTTGTCATGACAACAGTTTATAGTTTACAGTGTTCACATAGGGCTGAGCTACATAATACTGGGCTTTAACAAATTCGGATGCTATCGATGTAATACATTGGTGAAAATAATTAATGAATAATAAAATACACGAAAATAAAGCACAATGTGATGCAGTCACATGAGTTTCTCTACCCTCGACAGGGATTATTTTCTCACTTCAAAATTGTATGTAGAATAAGATATTGGGTGGAGTGAATAAAAATTGAGTAGTTACTACTAGTAATAAGTACTAGTAGTAGTAATTACTTTCAGTAGTTACTTACGAGTACCAGTTTTTACATAATTTTGAGTGAATAACCTTATACTACTACTTATAAGTTAATACTGGATGAACAGTAGTAGTTACTACCTGCTTAGCTAGGCAAACTACATGTAGTGGACCGTGATTACTTAAAGTAGGCCATGATATCTACATAATTAGAGGAAGTGTTTGTCTTTCTGACTGTCTGTTTTTCTGAGTGCGATACCCAGCCAAATATAGGGCATGCAGAAATGGACTAAAAAATGTCTGAATTCACCTTAAAGCCATATTTTTAATTTTTTGCCTTTGTTAGAGAATTGTGAGCCCCCCCCCCCAAAAAAAAAGAACTGTCAGAAAACATAATTTTTTCCACTATTGCAGCATCATATTTTAGTAATAGGCTACTTTTCAATTGTAAAATTAATAAGTACTCTTCCTCTTTTGCCATAGCAACTGGGGAAGAAGATTATTGTGGAAATAAAATTTTTCAACATAACGCATGAAGATGTTGATTGCTTTGATTTTGTTAGCCTGCTCTACTTGATTTATTTGTTTATAACATTACAACATGAAGAGATCTGAAATTTTTAACATAGTTGGATGGAAGAGAGATCATGAATGTGGGTCTGAATGGAAAACATTGCTCGATTTGGACGAATCTCACTGTGCAGGGGAGGGGGTTGAGCCTGGAACTCGAATCTGAGATAATTTCTTTCGCTACGGTGTACTCTAATCGTAGAATGTACCCCAAAGCTGGATGTTGTTAAAATTAATAATATTTTAATTGTTTATGAATAATTTACATTTAAGCTACGCTCATGCGGGGCAAATAATACTCTCTTCAAATTGTACAAATTGTGTGTATATTATTTGTATTTGTAATAATTTTGTATCAATTTGTATTTTTTAATTTGTAATAAACTGTAAACTGTAAAAAAAAAACTGTAAAAAAAAGAGGTGAAAGGTTCATAATTCTATGGTTCGTTTTAATCATTTCACTTTCAATCTGTGCGCCCACATGGCAGCACATGATTCATTTAGTAGTTTTATTTATTTACTATGTCTGGCAATACAATTGTAACAAAATTAGATAATTAATGCAACTTATTCAAAAACAGTGTAAGTTTTAATAAATGAAGTTTTAATTTTTTTCCTATTAAGTGTAGGCCTATTATTAAAAATCTAGCGATTATATTAATAAATATGGGCGAAGTCACAGACACCTGCCAGTTTAAAATAAAACAAAATAAAATCTATAGGCTAACCTCAATACTACATAACCTCAATACCACATAAGATTGGCCATGCTGCTTAAATAAAAACAATTTATTTCTGAATCTAAATAAATTGTGATAATCATCTTCTTGAGCCTCCATTTGCTCTCTGTACACTTTTTGCTTCATAATTCTTGTAAAAATAAGCATTTCAGATAAGGCATTGCCATCTTAAGCAAGGTCTGTACCACACTTGAAAATTTCACAGTATTTACTGGTATTGATAAGTAAATACTTGCTATTATTCACATATTTTGCAGTAGGTACTACTTGATCTAGTATGTACTGATTACTAATAAGCATCAGTATTTACTGAAATATTTTATTCACTAAAATGCTAGTATTTACTTAAAATTTTGCAGTAAAAGCATTTACTGACTTTTATTCACTCCACCCATTGTACTGCAGGGACTGCTTAATCCAGCCTGAATGTGTGCCAACGAGTATGCTACAGAGAAGTCTGTAAAAAATTATATTCACTTATACGTTATTCATAGCTGTAGCTTTTGTATTAGTTGAGAAATAGGAATGTTTATCATAGGCCCTAAGCATCTAAAAGAAGACAAAATAGGATGGAACATTTTCAGTCCTATGCCCGCAGTTTATGTCCCAGGTTTTGGGGAGGAAAGCACGAAAGTGATATTTAATTATTTTTATTTCAACCCCGAAACGGTTGTATGGTAACATGAGAGTGAGAAATAACATTTTCCGTAAAGACAATACAATCTTATATAACCGGAATTTCTGTTTCTTCTTATTTCAACCCCTCCCAGGTAAGGTTGTAGAAGCAACGGAATGCTACATTCGATACCCTCTATGAGCCATAAAAGCTATAGGCTATTTAGCGTTTTCTGAGGGAATAGTTTGAGTGTGATAAGTCGTTCTTCCTCATTATAATGCTACGGTACATATTATATGAGGACCTAGAAATTGAAAATTGAAAATCGAAAATCCTTCATAAGTTAATTTCAATTTTCAAAATTCAAAACCCGGGCGACGGCCGTGCCTTTTAATCTAGTATTATCATAAAGTAGGCACTAAATTGTGCATTGCTCCGTTACCGGTCAACCGATTTGGTCCAAAATCAATAGGCTTCTTCCTATGGATGTTATAAATGCTTATACCAAGTTCCATGAAAATCCGATAAAGCTTATTTGAGTTATCGCGCGTACAGACACATGGACGGACGGACGGACGGACAGACATTTTCCCGTCCCCACACAATCTCATAAAGTACCATTCTGACACTTCATAATTAACTAGAATGTAAACAATACTATCTCTTTATGATAGTATGATGTACTATGGATTCGACAGATTTTATAGTCACACAGTTCCATACTTTTAACCGAAAACTGCACATCACGGGGTCGTATTTAAATCGGCATGTTAGTGCATTCTACAGGCTATTAAGTCCTCATTTAATTTTTAAAACATTTATTTATTTACTTTTGTCGCACATTTTTTGTATCTTTTTTATAACTCTACAACTTTTGAAGCCTATTAGTTCATATCTAACGCTATGAACTAGGAAAAGCATACAGTTGGAACTATAAACAGGATAATGTTCCATAATACCGACAATCTTGTTTGGGGAACTGTTAATTTCGATTAGAGTGTACCCACTACCAATATAATCTAGGTTATTGCAACTAATCGCGATTATTTTTGGTAGTCTGTTCATAGTACGCGTATTATACCATTACTGTTCCCAGGCCCATAATTGTTGGGGTAAATGTAATAGATTATAATAGGCTACCCATGTTCAGAAAGAGGCCCATAATTGTTGCAGTAAATGTAATAGATTATAATAGGCTACCCATGTTCAGAAAGAGACAAAGTACCACTTTTGGAAGCACAATCACTATGCTAATAAGCCGTAATATACTCTTGGAGAAACTATTGTTCCTCAGCAATGAGCTGTGTTCATCTATATGTATGACACATCGAACTTCGTTTAATGGGCAACGGCATGTAGCTGGCAAAAAATAAAGTGCTGGTCTTACTGAAACCAGTGAACTGAAGTGATGGTACTCAACTTTTCCATTGAATTGATTACGTCCAATTTCTCGCACATACTCAAACGGAGTGGACGATTATGATTATGATAATGATAATATTACAATTAAAATGTCGAGCTAACCGTACCGATTCGTTTCCGTTATATAATGGTTATTTGTACTATGTGAGGTTTTAAGCGCACGTTCCATTTATAAAGTCTATTTCAAAATTGTTACTAATACAGAAACAAAATAATTTCAAAACAGAATATACTATATCATCACTAACTGTACAGATTTGTTTCCATTTTAATTGTGGTTTTTCTTACTATATAATGGTTTTAAAATGTTTTTAACATTCCCAGACCTCACAAGCCAATTGAATATCTTTATTATGCCTGGAGTTAACATGGTCTACCATTAGCATTTGTGATTCATGATTTCATTTTTAAATAACAAAAAAAAATAATAACAATAAAAAACATCTATTTTTGAAAACAACAACGAAAAATTTTGTTTAAAATAAATATGAGTCGTTCGTTTTGCCCTCCTCTAAAATTGGAGTCTCAATAGATCCATATTCCCAAAAATCCGAGCTCAAGTGTTTGAATTAATAATTTATAGATAAACAAATTGGTTACAGTCCCGCTAACCCGTACCCCGCTCATCCGGACATCCGGTTAATCCCGACGGGATTTTCTTTATCAGAAATGTACTGTGGGCTTTTTTTTTAAACTGAACAATCAATAAATTATGAATTTTAATCACAAATATTTTTGTTTTGTTAATCCTACATCAGTTTGTAGGTTAAAAACTTAGTAAAGTTGGGTTTCTTTACCACTTTATACCCTTAATAAGATGCGTAGGAGTATACCATAAACACACGACACTAGTAGGCCTATATTATATATTATACTTGTATATTATTATATCACTATAATAGTCCAGTATTTATATAAAAGGTGCACATATGTTTCAAATAGAACTTAGTCCGTTCAGCTGATGTCAATATATAAAAAGACTATTACACTTGTGACTCAAAAAGTTAAAATGCTATTAAAGATGTATTTTCACACATAAACAGCATATAAACTAGAAGTAAAACTCATTTAAAATTACTATGTATTCTTGCTGGTGTCTTCTACTATAAAATATCTCGTACTATAATATTTGGAAATGCATTTCGGTTTAATTAAGCCATCTTCAGTCAGCGTTGGCACCATGTGGCACACTGATCGAACGTTCGAGCTGTATTACGGTTCCTAGTTTAGGTCTACTTATAAGTTTAAAGTAGAATTTAAACTAAAATCAAGTTGTAGGAAAAATCATATTTAGGAAAAACGTCCAATTTGAACATGAATAATTACAGTACGCACGTACAGTACGAGTATTTTAAGGCAAATTCCTTTTTAATCCGAACTTTCGGTGATCAGGACAGGGTCTGGTCCCATCTAGTCCTGATTAGCGGGGCCCTACTGTAATTAATAATTATACATCAGTTTTCATTGCACTAACGTCTTATAAGAAGTTGTGACTGACGAAAATGTGACAGGATTAAGAAGATATACTTCATATATAAGAAATTGATTTGGCACTTTAGGTTGTAGTTGTGAAGTGTTCGGAAAAAACAGGCTCTATGTTTCTGGCGAAACCTCCTATGAGACTCTACTGTATTCATCGAAAAGTGATCATTTTGTATAATGGATCTTACAGGAATGTGTGTTTTTTCAGCAAATACTCGTACTCACTTCAAGGAAACTTATTGTGTAAAACATTGTAATATTGATATAGTGGCAACTGGAGATGCGCATTTGAGTTTGTTAATGGTGCACAAATTGAAGAACATCTGCTGTTGACTGGATAGTTGTAATGTAAACAAGGAATTTAATCAGGGATTTATTGAGAGTGGACGTGGGAAAAGTGCATGTGTCAGTCGCTGTCATACGTCCTGCCCATCTTCAGGCTGCACATCTCTGCCATTTTAGGAAGCCGTTATTCTATTCTATTCTATTTTGTGCCCTTTGAGGCGGGGTGGGAACGCCCCTAAGCACCGCAGCCACTGGGATGAGTTGCGTGCCCTCAGGCCGCCCCGGATCCGCAGAGCCCCCCCCCTGGGCCCCCACGGAACTCCCCTACATCCAACAAGCCTAGTACCATGTCACGTGTATGCCACCCCCTGCGGTACCTCCAACCAAGTAGCCCCGACAGGTTCGCGACACACACCACCAACAGCCTCAGCCTCTGGACCTCAAGCAGCGGGGAGAACGGGAGAGGCCTCCAAAGGGCTCTGACTGCCGAAGCAGACCCGATACCAGAAGTGGAAACGGGATGAGGATGAAAAGAGGGAAAGGTGAGATGAAGTGGTGGAGAGTGTTGGTGGAACGAAAGGTGGAAACGGGAGAACCCCGAGAAAAACTCCCAATGTACGGCTTCGTCCACCACGAATGACACACCCGCCGGCCCCGAGATTTGAACTCAGGACCGCTAGCTACAGCATGAGCCACCGCGCCGGCTAGGAAGCCGTTAGTTACCTAATCCTTCAGGAAACCAATAAATATATAAGTCAATAAAAATAAAATACATTACCTAGTTGCTTGCTTTCAGTAATCTTCCAAACGACGTGTTAATAAAAGGTGTTCTTCAAATGAAGGGTTTTACCTAAATTCGAAATTTAAATAAAATCCTTTCTTTATGCTGATTGTGGCTTGTGAACTTGGTGATTTCAAAACTAAGTTAAAATGCAAAAGGTGTAATTCTTCCATTGAAAATGCAAACTACTTTTTCATAAATTAATACATAACTACCGAGCGAGGTGGTCGAGATGGAGCAGATTGGACTAACATTTGGGGATCCCGGGTTCAAACCCCATGGCCGACCGATTCGACTTGGGGTTTTTCGTGGTTTCCCCATTCCTACGAGTAAAAGGTAAATGCCAAATTGGATATACTTTACGTTCGCCGCTGTTTCATCTTTAAAATTGAATATCAGTTAAAATAAAACAGACTCAATAAACACATCAATAGAAAATAATTGCAGTAGTTACATGACCTACTGGTACACACTCAGAACCTGAACCAGAGTGTTGCACAAACTGGTTATGAACATCGGCCATCAAGAGCGATCGCCGTGCGTTGTAGGCAGCATTCAGCACTCTAATGTCAAGAGAATTCCCTACCTTGATCGGTTGAAAAAATGTTAGCCTTTTCATCACCTGTTTTATTCTTCAGATTAACTTCCTTGGTGTAACTAATAATATCCTCTTATTAATGTTCTGTTTATTGTCATGCGACATTTAACATACTCCTTCGCCACTTATATAAATAAATAAATAAATAAGCCCGACACAATCCCTTATAGGGCAAGGGCCTCCTACCATGGTAGGGCTGGCTCTGTTTTACTCTCCTAAGGTGAGCTATTTCCTTGGAGAGTTGGGTTTTTGCCTCCTGGTGGGTTAAGACCTATATATTAACAACACTTTCCTAGGATACTCTTTTCCACATATATGAGCCTAAGTTAATTTATTATAAATTATTTTCATATTTTTTTTGTTCATATGCAGGTTTTACATAAGCTACCTAATCGCTGTGCTCAAAGAAACTACAGGTATGAGTGTTCGGTCCTTGTGAATTTAATTAAAAACATATTGCTTTTATGTGCGATAAAATGAAAGTGATAAAAATAAAATGATAAAATTATTACGAAAAACACTTGGGATTGGTGTCCAAGCTGTAAAGTAGAAACTAAAAGCCGGACATGGGTGAAATACCATGGCATACTTGGTATCTGCTCTTTACGAGGAAGTTCATTGAAGCATGCGAGCTAATCGAAGAGTCAAATAAGGATAAAAATTCCGCAGTGAGTAGACATAAGGTGCGGGACTTCCTGGAATCATGCTTAAATGACAGAACACTGTAGGGATGAGGTTATTGTGTTCGAGATTAGAAATGAGAGCGAGTGAAATGTAAAAGAATTTTTTTTAATTTCAACTACGATATCTTTTTCATGAAACCTCGTACAGTATTAGTGCCGACTGATGGGTTATAGTAATTCTAATATTAGGTGCTTGAAATTATTTTATGTAAGAAATAAATGGTGCAATATATGGTGCACAACTTTCGGCTTATACGTGTTAAAAGCAAGAACAGAAAAAAGTAAATTATAGAGACAAATTTGTTTGAATACATTTTTTATAACACTAACAGGTATCTAGAACGAAAGGCATCGGGGCCGATCTTTATGTACAATGCTTTTACCGTAAAATAATAATGATGGTGATGATAATGGTTATAATAATAATAATAATAATAATAATAATAATAATAATAATCAATAGTGGAGGGTGGATATTTTGAGTGGGTATACACATCAATAAATTTTCTTAATCTAAGTGAAGTATGCATTTGACAAAATCTATTACCTGCCCATAACGAAAGAACTCTATTTTAGCAAAGAATGTACACAAGAAAAGCACACATATTTTGAAAATCTTAATATTCCACAATAAATATCTCTGAAACAGGTAGGTTACTGTGAAATCGTATGACATGACCAAGATCGCCAACTTTTCTTATATTATAAAAACTTGTGATTTACCGATATATTTTCTTTTACATTTTATATCCAGTGGTGATAAAATTAGGTGGACGTATTACATGACGAGTTCCTATATGTCAATACTATTCTACAACGCTCCATGGTGACTATTCCATTCATACGACGCTTATTTGATGTTGACCAATAACGTTTAGCAGTGCCTCGGATATTGACCAATCACGGTCGTTATCTTATAAATGCTTGCTAGGAGCACAAGTATGCTATTTTTATCTGATAAATCGTCTTCTCGTTACTGGAAATGCAAGATATCAATACTGTATACAATGAGTAGGCTAATACGTCACATGCTGCCGGTGAACAGAATAAAAACGCATTATGGATAAAATTCGTCTATCGAGAAAATATTCGTCATTGGGCATCGAGGAAGGATCAGAAAAAATCTCATATAATAAGAAAAAACCACATTCGATCCCTAAATGAACTTTTTCCCTTAATAAATTTTGAAACATTATTTTGCATACAAAACTTTCTTCAAGGGTGTCTCTATCAAACATTTACAACGCGCATTCTCAATTGGTTATTTATGGACTAAGGGGATTGAAAAATTATCTTGAAAATCTGTTTAATGAAATTCCACAGGAAATAAGATTTGTAAAAAACTGAAATAATTTTTTTTAAAGATAAAGAGTTTTCTATTAAATGATTAAGTGAACAATATTTCTATTGTACTTACTGTATTTATGTAAACTATTGTAACAATCTTATTATAATAACTTTGAAGTTTGTCATCCTTTGTAATACTGTCCCTTAATGTGAGCAATTGGCTCGTTGGGACCTTTTGTTAAATAAATAAATAAATAAAAATAAAATTTAAAAAAACGTAAATTCATGTGAAATATTTAAAAGCCAAATGAAAAAATTGAATTACGTGTTTTTACAAATTGTATTTAACAGAAAGAAATAAAGCGTCACACGTATACAGTAATAAAATTAGGTAATCTAATATAATAAAGTGCTAGATGGAGTTAACATTTTCTCTGTGAATTGCAGATTTCCACTTAGGCCGTCTGGATTCATTTTTGGAAAATTTAAATACTTGTACAGACTTTCCGTTAGCATTATTTGGCCTATTGCTATAGTACAGGCAGGAACACAACACGTATTAGGAAGTTTCTCTGTTTCTGAATAAAAATACAATGTTCATACCCAAATAGTTAACGTAGCTTTTCTTGCTCTTAATCGTATACAGTGAAATAAGAAATTCTTAAAATATGTCAACATTTCACAAAATGCACTGGCAATAATATTAATTATGTAAGTGTAGGTCTACGATTCGCTGACATGTTTGTTTCAGGTTTAAAGTAGCCGTATAGGTTATGAATGAAATAAATTCAATCTAAAATCAATCTGTCAGGAATTAAATTAGGTCTATTGCTTACACTGGAGCCTTTAAACTGAAAAATACTCGTAATAAAATACAATGTAGATATCGGTAGTCTTATATTTCAATACAATGCACAATGTTATAGCAACAGAAGCTGCGTTTAATTATTCAACGGCTAGACTTTTTAAAATCTTTTATTTATATTTATTTATACTGACATCGTTATACAGAGATGAATATATCATCAAGGCGGGCTAGCAATATCAATAAACGATCGACAATTTGTTATGTTATGTTTAGAATATTGTGGGCCATGGGATATTATTGTATCATGTTATAACTATTATAAAATTAATATTGTGAACTTATGGAAATGAAAGCATGCTCTTTAATAAGTAATTTCGCCTATTATTTCTACTGACAGAAACTGATACATCTGAACTTGTCTAGTTTACCTTACTTATGGATACTAATACTTGTGGAAGCTCGGCCGCTGATTGGCTGTCCACAAGCCAATCAAAATGCTTGGGTCTTCACACAAGGCAGCTTATATTATAATAGATGTGACCGTGAATTAGTCCTTATTCCGGTACCGGAAGCGCATCAATGCAGAAGGAGCCAGAATATGCCCACTATGTGACAAGGAGGAGACCGCACAGCATATTCTGTCTGAATGTGAAGTCACTGAGATGCTTAGGCAACCATATCTGCCGGACTCTTTTATTGTCTCTAGAAGAGGTCACATGGCGATATTCGAGCTGATGAGTGACACAAAATTCTCCGATGGGGTGGGGAAATTCATTGTCTACAGTCCAACAGCTCAGGGTAGAAAAGGATGGGAGGGAGGGGCAGAGGGAGTAATCTTTGTCTGTGTATTATTATGTATTATATTGTATTATTATTGTCTTATCTTTTCTGTCATTAGTACAATTTTTCCCCTTTCTTTTCTTCATCTTTGTATAGCATTATTATATTATAAGTTATCGTATTATATTATTGTATTATTAGTGTTACATTTCTCTTTCTTTGTCTTGTGCATAGTAAAAGCACGAACGGCCGTCTAGGCCCGTGCGTTGGAGTTGTTCTATGGATAATGTATTTAATATGTATATAAGAATAAAGATGCGCCTTACAATACCATACCATACCATTTTTAGTAGTAATGTAATTCTGATGGTTGTAAGAAACCGAAAGACCTAGTCAAAATAAATAAGTTGAGTATAAAGTGTTATATAATTATTTTATTGGTAGTGCTCAGCGGTACAACCATGATTTTTTACACTAGGGAGAACAGACTAAACGTTTTAACACTTGAAACCTAACATCTTCAGTCGAGTGTGAAACAAACCTTGTATGAAACGCCAAGCATCGTAAATGCAGGATCTTTGAGAACGCCGGGTTCATATTTTTTATCGCTATAAAAGACGTCCATAAGAAGTGCTGGAAGATGCAAGAAGTGGGACGCATGCATGTTGTTATTGTGAAGGGCTGTGCAGTATTGACATTTACTTCCAGGAGGATGAAATCTTACCCAAGTTTAAAGAATTTGCTGTGACACAGAGATTAAGGTGCCCTTTCCAATAGAACGAAGAGGTAACTTCATACAAGGTGTAATGCAATAGAACGAAATACGCCTTGACATTTTACCCGACTGTAAATAAATGAAATGTGGCACAAAAGCATATTACATGGTCTATTGAACATGCTACTTCCGCATCAATGGAACCAATAATAATTATATTGCAGTTTTTTCCACATCATAACACGTCAAGACTTCCGCAGGATTCAGGGTAGTTAGGATACCATATGCAGACACAAAGGCTAAAAGAGCAATATTTAATTTACCTTGAATCTATGTAAGTCTTTGTATAAGTTACTTATTAAGTGCTAGAATGGTACTTTCTAAGATTGTATGGGGGCAGGAAAAATGTCTGCCCGTCTGTTTGTCTCTCTGTGTGTCTGTACGCGCGATAACTCAAATACGCTTTGTCGTATTTTATAAGGATTGGTATACGCACTTATAACGTCCGTGGGAGAAGCCTATTGATTTTGGACAATATCGGTTGACCGGTACCGCAGTAACGCCCAATTAGGGACCTAATTTCTGAAAATATTACATAATTAATTAATCAAATGCGATTCAGTTCTCATTACAACAATATTGTTTGCTCTTATAGGGCCGGGGAAGTTGGAAATAATACTGAATGTTTTAAAGGATTGCACTTGAAATTGAGGAAACTGATATCGGGATTCGCCGGTTTATCTATCAGAAGTAGACCTATCTGGAAAAGTGCATAGTGAGTACAGAGACTCTAGTGCAGTGAGAACTCCTCCAAGAAAGGTTCTAAAACCACGCCGTGTTTTAGATAACTTTGATGACTTAATGACAAGTGCTATTCGAAATTAAGCATATAGTGACGGAGGAAAATAAGATGTTGGATTTTGATTGCATAATTATGTAGTCAACAGATTAATAATATTAGGTGAAAGTTAGGATGCTGGTTCTAATATGGAAGTCGAGCCAGTGTCAGATGATTTGGATTTGGGAGTTACACCACTGCCAGAGAACTCCGATTACTGTACATAAGCTTAATTATATAACAGAATTTATGTAGTACTCATTAAACAACGAAATAAACCCATTTACATGTATTTTTTAACGCATAATAATCTGAAAGATAATTCAACTCCTCGTGGCCAACTCACTCACTGACATAGGCCCAATTGATTGTCCACTTCCAGATGAGCCAGAAACTTGAAATTTGGCATGCTAATAGCTTATAGCGTGTAACTGACGGAAATATTTAAAAAATTCTGATTTTTTATTTTTTCCCTCCAAAACAAACTTTGAATTTTTGAGTTTTTATGGCGTATTTATATGGCTTCAGATATTTTGGCAGAAATAAAAGAATAGTCCTCTTGTTGACGTGAGGAATTTGTTATAAGTAGGTTCTGTCAATATTCTAGTTATCCCACTTATTCCTCCACATATGCTTACAAAACTTTCTCAAGCTCAATAGTTTCTTAAATATGGCCTATAAACTCCGTCTGACTCTTTGTTATGTCAGTTTACCTGATTTTGTTTAGAATGTAAAAATACCTTTTAATTCAGAACAAGTTTAATATATATTTATTTGATCGAATATATATTTTAAAGAGGAAGCAGGAACAGTAGGCTACATAACTTGTTCTCTAAAAGTAGAAGTCATATTGAATCATCGAAAAGTCAGTTATATATATAACAATATACATATTTATATATTATAATATAAAACCATCTTACCTTAAATTCAATGTTCTATCATCTTTGATTTACAGAATGCACGTGGTTCAGATAATTTACATTATTAATATTTCAGTCAGATGGTCCTTCCAAAGTTTCAGACTGAAGACCTGGAAACATATTAAGACTATTACAGGTGTGCCACGAGGAACAATTTTGGATTCTGTTCTATTTGTTAATTGCTTATATCAATGAATTATTGCATTTGGTATATAAATTATTCCATGTTTGTTTATACTCTTATCCTGGTGATTCGTATTACCATTTTTCGATCCGACTCGGCAGGAAACTGTAAAATATCTAATGCGGGTTTAAAAGTAATTAACAGTAATTTATAGTAAATGGTTAATATTAAATACAGATAAAAACAATTTTGTCCCGTTCTCATTAACCATTGTTGGAATGAATAATTATTATTAATCACGAATCAAAACTTGTGCTTAAGAATCCATGGTCCCAGCTGTGGTGGTTCTGACTCGTGTACCTGCCAAATTGTGAAGGAAACAAATAAGGTCAAATACCTTGTTATTAAACCTATTATAGATCGCCATCTGAAATTCGACTAGCTGATTTACCCCTATTTACCAGTTTACTTAGCTCTAATACAATCTGTCATCCAATAGAATATCACTGACTAGGGAGGAAATGGCACTACTGTTTGGCTCCTTTGAATCTAATACAGAAGAGAATATTACAAGTTTGCTTAAAAAGACTTTAGACTACCCATCAGACTTGTTATTTCCTGAATTTAATATTATGGCAATAGGACAGACTTAATATAACCTTTCACTCGTCAAATGATTTCACAAATCCTGAAACATGCACGTCAATTATCTGATCCACATAGCTAAAATATAAGACAAAATAAAACTTCGCCTTCAATAGAACCTAAATATTTTACGCGAAAAATGCAAGTCCCTAATGATAATTCATGTCCGCCGGCGTGGTCTTGTGGTTAGCGTCGCTGACTACAGATCCGTCGGCCCGGGTTCGATTCCCGGTACCTCCTCGGATTTTTCTGAGGTAGGGAGGTCTGGTAGGGGTGCACTCAGCCTCGTGATTCCAAATTGAGGAGCTATTGATAGAGAAGTAGCGGCTCCGGTCATGAAAACCACCAATAACGGCCGTGGGTGTCGGCATGCTGACCACATGCCCCCCAATCCTGCCATCTGCCTACGGGAGATGACGCAGCGGTCGGGTGGTAGGCCAAGTCCCTCCAGGGATGTAGCGCCACGGAGTTTAGTTTAGTTTAATGATAATTCATTGCACTTATAATACTAACCTACTAGCAAATTTAGCTAGATTCATAATGTTGCTATGATTTTTTCTTAATTATGTAGTGCAACTAGCCTACTCAGGCACAAGACTATAATCCGAATTATATTGCATTTTATTGGTATAAAGTATTTTGTTTAAATTACATCTACAAACTCATGTAAAAGATATGTTCGTAGTAACTTCTTAGGATTATTATCTATCTACATAAACTTGTTTTTAAACTGAAATTAATACATATCAGCGCAATGCACACCCACATGGTTAATATAGCTATATTTCCTATTAACTTTCATTCATACTCATATACACTCATATAAGTAATTCTTAAAATATGTAAAGATTTTACAAAATGCACTGCCAATAATATTAATGATGTAAGTGTAGGCCTAAGATTCACTGGTATTTTTGTTAAAGGTTTAAAGCATCCGTATAGGTTATGAATGAATTAAATTCATCTGAAAACAACCTGTCAGGAATTACATTAGGTCTATTACTTGCACTTTCGTGAGGAGCGTTTAAAATTAAAAATACTCACATTAAAATATAATGCAGATATCGGTAGCCGTACACTTCGACAGAATGCACAGTATTATATCAACAGCTGATGCATTTAATTATTATTCAACGGCTAAATGTATTTTATAAATCTTTTATTTAAATTTATTAATACTGACATCGTTATAAAGAAATTAATCGAACAATGCGATCGACCTTTTGGTACGTTATGTTTAGGATAGAGTGGGTCATGCAATATTATTGAAGCACCATTTGTTATGCTTATTATAATAAATATTAATTAATGTTTATATGCTGCCAAGTAGACAAATAATAAGGTTTATATAAATTACCAGTGGGAGAGAACTTCTGAAAAAGTAAGTCATTTATTCTACTATTTTACTTGCAGGAGCTGATAGTTGCGAATAGCCTGTTAAAATTTGTGGCGGCTCGACCTCTGATTGGCTGTCCTCGAGAGCCAATCATACTGCTTCGCACTTTATATAATGTATATTTTGCAGTTACATTTAGGTGTATTTCATGGGAGATCTGGATCATTGATGTGTTCAATGCAAGAATTGCACTCTTGATAGTTAAATGCATTGTTATATCTTCTTGCAGGTACTTGGGACGAAAACGACTACACGAATCAGATGAGCCCTGGGTACCAGGTTCCAGATACTTGGTTCGAGCTGGGTATTCCTACTGGACTTTGGGTTACCTGCTGAGCCAGAGAGGAGCAATAAAGCTCTTGGCTGCGAGGCCTCTGGAGAATCTTGTTCCTGTAGATGAGTACCTGCCAATCCTCTTTGACAAACATCCTGAGTAAGTTATAAAGTAACTACAGCAATTCTTATAGGCTTGCAAAGGAGGTTTCATCAAATATCACGCTTAGAATTTTGTGAAGCGAAAATAATCTAATAAGTAGAAACATAAAACTATCTCACCCTTCACATCCTTTATGAACAATCGAAAATCCTGCCGTTTGACACTTTAGTTAAAGTAAATGTCATTACCTATTGCATATAGTAATACATGGTAACATCCACAGCAATTTTCCAATAGAATATAACAAAGACATCCATAACCTTGAAACAAGGCAAAAACAGAACATATACCTCACACATTCTTCAACTATAACATATGGAACAAAGGGGTTAAAATATTATTTAATCAAAACATACAATGAATTACACAAGAACAAAAAAAAGTCTTAGATTATAACAGATTTAAATCACAAATAAAACTGTTTTTAAATTCTAAGATTAATTGAGTACTTCGATATAGTATTAAATAGATACATTGTCTAATAGTGATTAATATAACTATGTTTCACTTCATTATAATCAAATCTTTGGTTTTATGTTTCTATGTAATCTACCTCTTGTATATATTTATAAGTTATTGAATTTGGAAATTAATGTACTATAATGCACGTGATATTATATATAGCCCCTCAAGGTGAGCTTTGCTCGTTGGGGTCTTCTTACCATCAATTAAAAAAAAAAAAAAAAGACCTTGATATTTTCTAGTTTCTCGTAGCAAGTTGTCTCAATGCGGAAATGTGCATTCACATATGTCAGCCACAAACCAAGTCATATTGTTCTCGAAATAGGACATAGGCTAATACGTGAAGATTTTTAGTTTACGTTGTAGTAAAGCTTGAATCACGAATTACTGAAGATGTTTACTGTATTTAATTGCTTATGATGGTGTGAACAGTTTTCATGCTGATGGTAGCAGCAGTCATTCCTGAAGACTGTTGGCTAGGAATTTCAGCTCTGTTAAGTTCACCTTACTGTTATACTGCATTAAGCAACTGCTTTCTTTGGCTACTTTCTAAGTCATGGATGTCCGAAAGTCCATTGAGAGCCGAATAACTTCACTAAAGGAGCCTGATTTCTTGTTGAAATAAAACGGTTGATTTAGCCGGTATCTTCCTTCTACTTCGGTGGATATTTCTCCAAATAAATTATTTTATATATTACTATATAATGCTTTAAAAGTTTACTCTTTTATTTATGCCTACATATAGCGCGCAGAACTACAACCAAAATCATTATAAAACACTATTTCACTATTGAAAGATAAAACCTTATAGTATGCCTTATGTAGGGGATTTTTAATAATTTTATATGCGATATTTCAGTTCTCTTCCTTGTATCAATTTGTCCAAATAGCTTTTGGCTAACATTCCATTAAATATGGAAATGATTGAACACCACATACCAACCAATGCTGTAATTTATTGTTAACTTCTTGGCAGTTATGGAGAAAGAATAAACGGAGTACATGTTACTAAGAGAATGAAAACTACATTTCTGACACTAACAATTACAACTTTAAATCACTTTTTCATACACATTTGTCAGCATCGTCATAGGCGGAGCGTATTTCGCCTTGTTTACATATTTCATGATATCCAAGAAAGTTCGCGATTTTCGTGGATATAATTTGCATAATAGTGATTTTTAAGCACCTATAACGTCAAGTATAGCCGAAAGTTTTTTTTTAAATTAATTTCGCGCTTATCATTGTTACCAAAAATATACGGTCGCTTCTTCGGTTACGCTAGCTTACTTTAGGTTCATTCATTACGCAGAAAACATAAGGATGCATAGCAGCACGGGGGGCTGTAACTAGATGAGTTGTGGATCATTAAGTACTCTCTGTATCTATTTGGCAGGAGCAAATATAAATCCCTTATTAGCCAGTGTGTGGGAGTCAGTATTTAATAATAATTATAACATTCTTCGGATGTTTGAAAATTAATTAGTTCGTTGAACGAACTTATAGCATTAGCTTTGAAAGAATTATAAAACTTCTAACCAGCTAAATAAATCCATAATGATCTTCCCACTTCATTAATTATAATTTTTACTGAAGAAGAGAGCATTATTATAGTTCATCAAATAAATTCTATACCCTACCTACTAGATCTAAAAAGGTACAATTCACTAATAGTTCACATGATAAAATTAAACAAATAACATTTATTTTTCCTCACAAATATTAGCAAACGGGATCTATTGAGATCAATTTTATTCACATGGTGATAAATTGAAATCAAGTGTTACGAGGGTTGTCCAGAAAGTAGAGAACGATTTGGCCTAACGAAATAATAACGAAAGATATAAACACAAAACTTTATTTACAAAGATACAGTATCTTACTCTATTTCTCAACGTAATCGTCATTACTGTCAAGACATTTATTGTAACGTGGTACCAGTTTTTCAATGCCGATGTTATACTCTTCTACCGCCAAATACCTGAGCCTGGAGTTTCTGCCAAGAAGACAAAGAATAAACGCAGAGGCCTACTGTGCAACTCTTCAACGTCTACGACGTGCTTTCCAAAAGAAGAGACGTGAAAAGTTGTCTGAAAATGTGTTTTTGGTTCACGACACCGATAGGCCTCATTCGGCTGCTCAAACACAGCACTCGTCAGCGTTTTGTGTGGGAATTTTTTGGACATAGGCCTACCCCTTACAGCCCTGACCTGGCACCCAGTGATTTCATTTGTTTCCAAAACTAAAGGACTTTTTGGGTGGAAAAGAGTTTCCAACCGATGAAGACCTCAAAGCGGCAGTGACATACCATTGGCACCAGAAATTGCAATTACATTTTACAGGATAAATGCTTGTTTGCAACAACCAAACATAATTTTAGGTACATGTCTGTGAAAATGTTTAATTCTCTTCCAGTTGCTACTAGTAATTTAACTTTTAAACGCTTTAAAGGCTTAGTACTGATGAAATTAAAACAAATCTGCTTCTACAATAATGATGAATTTTTTGAGGCAGCCAAAAACTTTAAATGATCTTTCAGATCCTACTATTTGGCCTACTTGACACACTGCACTTTATAATTGATTGTTTTTGTAGTGTTATAGTAATGTTTTTTTTACCCTGAATTTCTTTGTATTGTATGTATTTCTGGTATTATTCTTGCACCATTATACCTTAACAGTCTTACTAATAATCCAGTTGTAACATTTATACCAGGAATATACAAAGCTGAGGAGAAAAACTGTACTAATAATCCTTGCATAAGGCTGAATGTGTGCAACCTTTACACAGCCTGGCCCCCATGTATAAACTTGACGTAAATAATCAAGATGGCCGATATCCGTAACAGCCGGTCGTTTCGTAGATGTCTGAGATTGAATTTTGAGGCTACGCATATTCTGAGCTGCTTTTGCGGAATTATAAACATTGTTCCTTGTTTGCGGGACATATTTCCATACTTGTACCCATGATTACAGCTTTCTGAAAATAATATAATGAAATACTGAAACTCTGCAGACGATCCATCGTTGTTTGCCGCTGCACCGATAGATGGCGTTCAGCAGTCACTTCATAGCCAGGGGCTAGTAACGTCACAAATAGAGTGACGTATTTGATGACGTTGGACGTACAAACCCGGTGTAAACTCGGCAGTTACACACCCTTTATTGGTAATGCGGATTATGCAGAACTTGCACAGTGAACAACCAAACAACCGTTCAACGCAGATATAAGCAGCTTTTATTAGTAAGGCTGTAATAGTTTAAGCTATGAACATGTATATTTTTGTACCCAAAAATGATGTATCCTATACCAAATAACTGTGGTCAACTGGATAAATAAATATGAAATAGGAAAATATGAAATAAGGTCTATGGCGGTAGAAGAGTATAACATTGGTATTGAAAAACTGGTACCACATTACTATAAATGCCTTGGCAGCAATGGCGATTACGTTGAGAAACAGAGTAAGGTACTGTATCTTTGTAAATAAAGTTTTCTGTTGATATCTTTCGTTATTATTTAGTTGTGCCAAATCGTCCTTTTTTTCTGGACGACCCTCGTATATCCAACACCGTCAACAAAAATGTCTCACAATATATCGTCGACTTTACGGCAGAAGTCACTAACTCCAAAAATGGTCATTTTGTGTTATATATCCTACGTACTACATTACTGAAAGGATACCGACCCATTTCCAAGCAAGTAAGTAAGTAAGTAAGTAAATAAGTAAGTAAGTCCGTATATGCAGTGGTTTTTCAAACGTTAAAACAACTGTAGGCCTATCTCAAAACTAAGATTTTGAACTTAGTGAGTTCTGCAGGAATGACGATATGTAATTCCAAGCATGATCACGATGAAACTGGCGAAAGATGAAATCTCTCCACATTTGCCACTACCCAACAACTTATACATTTCCTAAATGTAGATCTAATCCTGGAATCCTGGATAGGGTTTATTCAAATATTCTGAGTATTTCATTATCATTTTATTTCAAAATTTCAACTTGCTGAGTTGGAAGTAGGAAAATTTAGTAAAAACATGTTGCTTGTACAGCAATTGGTGGTCTTTTTTATACAACTAAAACTGTAGGTATATATTTTAAATTACAACAAAGAAATACAATGGATTGTTACAATAACAACAATTAAAATAAATACATTTCATGTTATTGATAGCAGTAATTGTGATATAATAGGCCCTAGTACCTTATCCTTTCAAATGACATCTAAAATATTACCTTATCCTTTCAGATGACATCTAACGTATTGACGTCTTATATTGCCTCAAAGTAAGCGGGAAATAACAATTTTATATTGTACCCATATTTTAACACAAAAAAACTCTTCTTTCCATCCTGTATTACTTATTCTGTAGCTACTGATTTTTTAGCCTACTTTATCAGTGGTAGTACGTTTACAACGAAACTCTCAGTAACTTCTACTATGAGGAGGGATGAGACGAGACTTCCATTGCAGGTTGCACTATGATTCGTGAATCTTCATCTGGCTACCTGTGTCGTATAGCTTGTTTTACCAAGAAAGTACTTATAGAGAAGTGTTCTGGCCTTCAATAAGAGAAGGGAGGATAAATATTGATGATGATGATGATGATGATGATGATGATAATCTGTAAAGCTGATAACATATATTAATACTAACTACCTGGAGACACCTTATAAAACTTAACTCGGACACTATCAAAGACTGATCTCTCCCGGACTAGCTACCCAGGTCTGCAAGAACCCAGCTACCTTTCATAGAAAGAGGCCCTTGCCCGATAGGGATGTTACGGGCTAATACTAATATTAATACTAATTCCCTAATGTTGAATGTTGAAGTAATGTTGAAGTATAATTTTTATTTTTAACTCTTCGTCAAAGCTTCACTTCTGCATTCCTTGTGTCATATCTTGCATTTCGTTTTTGATATTATCACATAGTCTATCGTTGACTTAGGATTGTATTAAAAATTAAATAAAATATATTGTATTTTCCTCATCTATTAGCTAGGCGATTGGTGGTCTTTGGCTCATTTAACTCTTCAACGAGGACTTTGTGTACAGTTCATAAGGGATGAAGGCGTTTCCTTGCTGTAAGTTGGTTACTTTATGATATGGCTAGTATTACTTAGCTGCTTTGAAATACCGAAGTCCGTCAGGAAATTGAAGTTGAGGAGGAGAATTTGTCTCTAATTGAATTACTTCTCCAGACTCAATGCAAGGTAAAACGATTGTCGAGCATTTTCCTTAGTTCCTGCATTCACTTTGTTGCAGTGTGGTCTCTAGTTTCGCCGATTGAAGGAATTCGGTTTCCACAGGATGTAGAATGTTGCATGCCGATTCTCCAACTTATCCACTCTGTGTCCACAGTCCAGTTTCTCTTAGTGCTTGAGGGAAGCCGTACCCCCATAGTTCAAATTAGATACTGTACTAATGATTCCTACTTAGATGAACTCTCTCACTCCTTTTTCATGTAACATGGTAGTACAAACATGCAATACTTTACTCTAAGGTGAATCTGCTACTTGATTTTTCATATAGGCCCTAGTTATTGCTCTTAAAAAATATATACAGTATATAAAAATAATGATACAACACTGAGTTCTGCATGTAAATAAACTCATTCATTATATGTAAATAATGATACAACACTGATATTCCAAAACAGGAATGACTGATGCACTCACAACGCTATAACTTAGCAACGCAATCAATATTGGAGCAGCTCTCCCAGGGACGAATTTTTTCACTTAATTTTATGAGGTTGCTTTAGGCCGTATATTTTAAAATTGTAGTAGGCCTATTCATTTTAAATCGTTTAAATTTGTTCCATGCAAATAGTGTGATATTGTCCCACGTGTACCACATAACTTACCAAGGACTTACCATTTGTTAACTTAATATTTAAGTTAAAACGGGAGAAATAGTTAACATGATTAATCTTAGAGAATAATTTCGTAATTTTAGAAGTTATTCTTGGTCAAAACTATGATAACAAGAATTGTGCTAAACAAATTTGATAAAAGAATAAAAATAATTAAATGTATATGCACACAGGCTATGAAATCAATATACAAATTTGTCGTTATGCGTCATATGGTATTCGTCGCTCGGTTTATGTAGCTTTCTTCCAGTCCCGTTATCCAATATTATACTTAATGCGTTTTCGAAGAGTACAGTCAATCTCTTCTCGTCTCTGTTTCAAGATAAAAATTACGAAAATTTGCCTGAGGGGTGAGGTGAGATTTCTTACTTTTAAAAAGTTTTTAGCAAGATGGTTACTTTTGCATACACACACACACACACTCCTCCTACAAGAACGTCACTTTAGCTGGGTGAAGGTTCATACTGGTATCGCTGGTAGCGAATGGTGACAGATGAGCAAAAGTAAGTTCTACAGGAAAATAAATATAGGGTTATTCAAAAGTAAAGAGCAGATTTCACAAATTTATTTCTCTCGAACCACACAAGATAGGAAAACACAATTCCAACACCACTGGACTCAAGACGTTTCAAAGTTTGGCGCATTCAATATGAGCACCATTAGTGGCACGACCAATTTCACAACGGTTCTTGCCATACACGAATCAGCTGGTCCCTCGTTATGGAGTTCACCGCCTCAACAATTCGCTGTCGCAGTTCTTGAAGAGAAGCAGGCAGTGGTGGGACAAACACACGGTCTTTCACGTACCCCCACAGATTGAAATAACAGGGGGTAAGGTCCGGTGACCTAGGCGGCCACGGAAGAACATGGTCGTGTTGTCCACCTCTGCCAATCCAGCGTCCTGGAAGGGTGTTGTTCAGGTACCGTCGGACCTCAGTGCGGAAATGCGATGCATGAAGATGAAGTCTTGCGAATCATCATGCGGTTGGGGAAGCAGCCGGTTTTTGAGCATGTCGAGGTAAATCGGTCCTGTAACTGTGCCGTCGATGAAAAAGAATGGTCCATAAACTTTGCAGACAGAAATGGCACAGAAGACATTGAGCTTCGGCGAATCGCGTTCATGTTCAACGGCGACCCTAGGAGCTTCAGCTCCCCATATGCGCACATTATGGCGATTTACCTTTCCGGAAAGATGGCGTCCCATGGAACTTCAAGGCGGTCTATTTAAAACTTTGAAACGTCCCGAGTCCAGTGGTGTCGAGTTGTGTTTCTTTCTTGTGTGGTTCGCGGAAAAAATAAAAATAAAAAGTAAAAAATAAAAAATAAATAAATAAAAAAGAAATAAATTTGTGAAATCTGCTCTTTACTTTTGAATAACCGTGTAGTATCCAACAAAATCCCCAATCTACCGTGCAGTCAACCTATATGTTTCACTTCTGCTGGTCTGTCACATAGCTCTGTTTCGGTCCTCGTCTATATAGTTCTAAAATCATATAACATTCGGGTTTAGCCCATTGTAGTAATGAATTCTTTAAATCTAGAATTAAAATCTCATATAACTAAGATTTTCATCCCTTTTAAAATAGGTTTATCTTTTTGGTACCTACTACTTTTATGATAATTATTTTTCATTGTTATTATTTATATCAATTGAGTCATGCCATTGCTCTCAGCTTTTGTCTTTCTCTCCTAGTACTATTTCACAATATTTTGTCTATTCCTTAGTTTCAAGGTAAATTTAGGTTGAGAAGATATTTCAATAATGTAAATGTAAAACATATAAATACAAAAATGGAACTGCCCCCGAGCACGAGCTCCTGCTCTTTCGGGGTTTCAAGACCTTATATATTATCTATGTATTCATGTAATCTATATTAATAAAAATGAATTACCAAAATGTATGACAGAGCATCACTTGAGAACGGCTCGACCGATTTGGCTGATTCCCCCCCCCCCCCGTAATTGTCAGGACAAGGTTTGTATGAAAGATAATTTTTTGGAAAATCCACGAGAAAAGTCGGAAATGTGAAATGAGGCACAGTTAGAGAGTTCTGCTGTCAATTGTTTACATAACGAAAGTATTGTTTACTGTGTTCACATAGGGTTTTGGAAACTATATTATAATACTGAGCTTTAACAAATTCTGATACTGATGTAATTCTGATTCTGATGTAATTAATACATTTGTGAAAATAATTCTTGAAGAATAAAATCCACGAAAATAAAGCAGTCACATAACTTTCTCCACCCTCAACATGGAAAATATTTTCTCACTTCATATTTTGATGTAGAATAAGCGGTCTTATTGCAGGGACAGCTTAAGTGTGTGCCATTGAGTATGCTACGAGTAGGCTATATCGGAAGTCGGTAACAAATCCTATCCACTGATACGTCACTCATAGCTGTAGGCTTTGTATTAGTTGAGAAATAGGCCTAAGGATGTTTATCAGAGGCCCTAAGCATCTAAAAGAAGACAAAATGGGATAGAACATTTTCAGTCCTACGCGCGCAGTATATTATTATGTCCCAGGTTTTTGGGAAGGAAAGTATGAAAGTGATATTGAATTAATTTTTATTTCAGCTCCGAAACAGTTGTATGGTAATATGAGAGTGAGAAATAAAATTTTCTGTCAAGACAATACAATCTTATGTAACCGGAATTTCTTCTCTTCTTATTTGCACTCCTCCCAGGCATGGTGTGTAGAAGCAATGGAAAGCAACATTCGACATCCTCTATAAGCCATAAAAAAGAAGGTTATAGGCCTATCTATAGTTTTCTGAGGGAATAGTCTGAGTGTCATATGTCGTTCTTCCTCATTTCTAATTCTACATACATATTATATAAGGACCTAGAGTTTCAACATCGAAAGTCCTCCATAAGTTAATTTCATATTACAAAATACAAAACCCGGGCGACGCCGGGCCTTTTAAGCTAGTCTATATAATTTTCGCCGATAAGGTGGACATGGTCTTATGGAAAACAATAGGAAAAACTTAGAGATTCTATGTTTACTCATTAGCGATCTTTCCATAACTGCTAGTGTACGAAAAGCTTCTATCTGGCATGAATTGTTCTCCAAAATATAACCTTAATCTTTCCAAAACATTTCACCTACAACTTCTTATGAGTTAAAGGAAACATAATTGCGACATTTAAAAAATAATTACAACTTGGTGTCTTAGGTAAAAAAAAAATGTACCTGAGAAGAAGCTATTTGTTTATATTGTTAAGCTCCACCAATCGGACAGATTGAAGACCAGAAACTGTTGTGCTACCTTCCTTAGTATGTGTATTTAAATAATTTTACTCTGATTTCAATACGTTAAGGAAATATTAAGGACTAATGTCTGTTGTCCGTTGCTAGGATTCGGAATCGATTTCGTTAAACCTCGTTTTCGGAAGCAAACAAAATTAGCAATGTAAAATAGTTCAAACTTCAGTTTGAACACCTATTTGTCTCACTATGGCATCGTCTCTTACCTTTAAAGAGTCAAAGGGGCCTATCGTGCGTTAATCGAATCCTACCTCGATGAGAATATGGAAGATCTTCAAGGCAGTCAAATCTCTAAGATACAAAAAGCTCTTGTGGCGGGTGTAAAAGATGGCTGGCTCACCAGCCCATCAACACCAGGGAGAATATTCTAAAAGACTGCACGAAGAAAATGGGCAAGCGATCGAATTCAAGAAAAAGGAGATGCAAAATTAGAAAACCCAATTCTCGAAAGGGAGATACCTAGCTCTCGAAGGCGTAAATTCAGCTGGTAAGAGAAGAGGACTAGCTCTGAAAATCATATGACTAGCTGCCGGAGGAAGAGACCGAACGCTGGAAGGCGTGAATCCAGCTTTCGAAGAAAAATGCCTAGCTTGGGATGCGTAAATCCGGCTGCCAAAGGCATCGAAAATGTAAATCCACCTATTGAACGAAGAGGTCTAGCTCTGGAAATCGTATGTCTAGCTGTTGGAGGAAGAGACCGAACTCTGGAAGGCGTGAATACAGCTGTCGAAGAAAAGGCCTAGCTTGGGATGCGTAAATTCTGCTGCCAAAGGCAACGAAGGTGTAAATAAACCTATTGAACGAAGAAGTCTATCTCTGAAAATAGTATGTCTAGCTGTCGGGGGAAGAGACATAACTCTGGACGGCGTGAATCCAGCTGTCGAGGAAAAAGGCCTAGCTTGGGATGCGTAAATATTGGTGCCAAAGGCATCGAAGGCGTATATCCACCTATTGAACGAAGAGGTCTAGCTCTGGAAATCGTATGTCTAGCTGTCGGAGGACGAGACCTAACTCTGGAAGGCGTGAATTCGGCTGTCGAAGGAAAAGGCCTAGCTTGGGATGCGTAAATACAGCTACTTAAGGCATCGAAGGCGTAAATCCAACTATTGAACGAAGCGGTCTAGCTCTGGAAATCGTATGACCAGCTGTAGAAGGAAGAGACCTAACTCTGGAAGGCGTGAATCCAGCTGTCGAAGGAAAAGGCCTAGCTTGGGATGCGTAAATCCTTCTGCCAAAGGTATCGAAGGCGTAAATCCACCTATTGAACGACGAGGTCTAGCTCTGGAAATCGTATGACCAGCTGTAGAAGGAAGAGACAAAACTCTGGAACGCGTGATTCCAGCTGTCGAAGGAAAAGGCCTATCTTCGGATGCGTAAATCCTGCTGCCAAACGCAACGAAGGCGTAAATCCACCTATTAAACGAAGAGGTCTAGCTCTGGAAATCGTAAGACCAGCTGTAAAAGGAAGAGTCCTAACTCTGGAAGGCGTGAATCCAGCTGTCGAAGGAATAGGCCTAAGTTGGGTTGCGTAAATCCTGCTGCCAAAGGCATCTAAGGCATAAATCCACCTATTGAACCAAGAGGTCTAACTCTGGAAATCGTATAACCAGCTGTAGAAGGAAAAGTCCTAACTCTGGAAGGTGTGATTCCTGCGGTCGAAAGAAAAGGCCACCCATTGAACGAAGAGGTCTAGCTCTGGAAATCGTTTGACCAGGTGTAGAAGGAAGAGTCTTAACTCTGGAAGGCGTGAATCCAGCTGTCGAAGGAATAGGCCTAAGTTGGGATGCGGAAAACCTGCTGCCAAAGGCATCGAAGGCGTAAATATACCTATTGAACCAAGAGGTCTAGCTCTGGAAATCGTATGACCAGCTGAAGAAGGAAGAGTCCTAACTCTGGAAGGCGTGAATCCCGCGGTCGAAAGAAAAGGCCACCTATTGAACGAAGAGGTCTAGCTCTGGAAATCGTATATCCAGCTGTAGAAGGAAGAGACCTAACTGTGGAAGGCGTGACCCCAGCTGTCGAAAGAATATGCATAAGTTGGGATTCGTAAATCCTGCTGCCAAAGGCATCGAAGGCGTAAATCCACCTATTGAACGAAAAGGTCTAGCTCTGGAAATTATATGACCGGCTGTAGAAGGAAGTGTCTTAACTCTGGAAAGTGTGACTCCCGCGGTCGAAAGAAAAGGCCACCTATTGAACGAAGAGGTCTAGCTCTGGAAATCGTATGTCCAGCAGTAGAAGGAAGAGACCTAACTGCGGAAGGCGTGAATCCAGCTGTCGAAGGTAAAGGCCTAGCTTGGGATGTGCAAATCCTGCTGCCAAAGGCATAGAAGGCGTAGATCCACCTATTGAAAGAAGAGGTCTAGCTCTGGAAATCGTATGACCAGCTGTAGAAGGAAGAGTCCTAACTCTGGAAGGCGAGAACCCAGCAGTCGAAAGTAAAGGCGTCGCTCGGGACGCGAAAATCCTGCTACCAAAGGCATCTAAGGCGTAAATCCACCTGTTGAACAAAGAGGTCTAGCTCTGGGAATCGTATGACCAGCTGTAGAAGGAAGCGTCCTAACTGGAAGAATCCAGCTTTCGAAGGTAAAGGCCTAGCTTGGGATATGTAAATCCTGCTGCCAAAGGCATCGAAGGCGTAAATCCACCAATTGAACGAAGAGGTCTAGCTCTGCAAATCGTATGACCAGCTGTAGATGGAATAGACATAACTCTAGAAGGCGTGAATCCAGCTGTCGATGGAAAAGGCCTAGCTTGGGATGCGTAAATCCTGCTGCCAAAGGCATCGAAGGCGTAAATCCACCTATTGAACGAAGAGATCTTGCTCTGGAAATCGTATGCCCAGCTGTAGATGAAAGAGAACTAACTCTGGAAGGCGTGAATCCAGCTGTCGAAGGAAATTGTCTAGCTTGGGATGTGTATATCCTGCTGCCAAGGGCATCGAAGGCATAAATCCACCTATTGAACGAAGAGGTCTAGCTCTGGAAATCGTATGACCAGCTGTAGAAGGACGAGTCCTAACTCTGGAAGGCGAGAATCCAGCTGTCGAAAGAAAAGGCCTCGCTTGGGATGCGTAAATCCTGCTGCCAAAGGCATCGAAGGCGTAAATCTACCTACTGAACGAAGAGGTCCAGCTCTGGAAATCGTATGACCAGCTGTACTAGGAAGAGACCTAACTCTGGAAGGCGTGAATCCCGCGGTCGTAAGAAAAGGCCGCCTATTGAACGAAGAGGTCTAGCTCTGGAAATCGTATGTCCAGCTGTAGAAGGAAGAGACCTAACTGTGGAAGGCGTGAATCCAGCTCTCGTAGGAAATGGCCTAGCTTGGGATAAGTAAGTCCTGCTGCCAAAGGCATCGAAGGCGTAAATCCACCTATTGAACAAAGAGGTCTAGCTCTGGGAATCGTATGACCAGCAGTAGAAGGAAGAGTCCTAACTCTATAAGGCGTGAATCCAGCTGTCGAAGGAATAGGCCTAAGTTGGGATGTGTAAATCCTGCTGCCAAAGGCATCGAAGGCGTAAATCCACCTATTGAACGAAAAGGTCAAGCTCTGGAAATCGTATAACCAGCTGTAGAAGGAAGAGACCTAACTCTGGAAGGCGTGAATCCCGCGGTCGAAAGAAAAGGCCACCTATTGAACGAAGAGGTCTAGCTCTCGAAATCGTATGTCCAGCTGTAGAAAGAAGAGACCTAACTCTGGAAGGCGAGAATCCAGCTGTAGAAAGAAAAAGCCTCGCTTGGGATGCGTAAATCCTGCTGCCAAAGGCATCGAAGGCGTAAATCCACCTACTGAACTAAGAGGTCTAGCTCTGGAAATTGTATGACCAGCTGTACAAGGAAGAGACCTAACTCTGGAAGGTATGAATCAAGCTGTCGAAGGAAAAGGCCTAGCTTGGGATACGTAAATCCTGTTTCCAAAGTTATCGAAAGCATAAATCCACATATTGAACGAAGAGGTCTAGCTCTGGAAATCGTATGACCAGCTGTAGAAGGAATACACCTAACTCTGGAAGGCGTGAATCCAGCTGTCGATGGAAAAGGCCTAGCTTGGGATAAGTAAATCCTGCTGCCAAAGGCATGGAAGGCGTAAATCCACTTATTGAACGAATAGGTCTAGCTCTCGAAATCTTATGACCAGCTGTACAAGGAAGAGACCTAACTCTGGAAGGCGTGAATCCCGCGGTCGAAAGAAAAGGCCACCTATTGTACGAAGAGGTCTAGCCTGGAAATCGTATGTCCAGCTGTAGAAAGAAGAGACCTAACTCTGGAAGGCGAGAATCCAGATGTCGAAAGAAAAGGCCTCGCGTGGGATGCGTAAATCCTGCTCCCAAAGGCATCGAAGGCGTAAGTCCACCTACTGAACGAAGAGGTCTAGCTCTGGAAATCGTATGACCAGCTATACAAGGAAGAGACCTAACTCTGGAAGGCGTGAATCCCGCGGTCGTAAGAAAAGGCCGCCTATTGAACGAAGAGGTCTAGCTCTGGAAATCGTATGTCCAGCTGTAGAAGGAAGAGACCTAACTGTGGAAGGCGTGAATCCAGCTGTCGAAGGAAAAGGCCTAGCTTGGGATAAGTAAATCCTGCTGCCAAAGGCATCGATGGCGTAAATCCACCTATTGAACAAAGAGGTCTAGCTCTGGGAATCGTATGACCAGCTGTAGAAGGAAGAGTCCTAACTCTGGAAGAATCCAGCTTTCGAAGGTAATGGCTTAGCTTGGGATATGTAAATCCTGCTGCCAATGGTATCGAAGGCGTAAATCCACCAATTGAACGAAGAGGTCTAGCTCTGGAAATCGTATGACCAGCTGTAGAAGGAATAGACCTAACTCTAGAAGGCGTGAATCCAGCTGTCGATGGAAAAGGCCTAGTTTGGGATGCGTAAATCCTGCTGCCAAAGGCATCGAAGGCGTAAATCCACCTATTGAACGAAGAGGTCTAGCTCTCGAAATCTTATGACCAGCTGTACAAGGAAGAGACCTAACTCTGGAAGGCGTGAATCCCGCGGTCGTAAGAAAAGGCCGCCTATTGAACGAAGAGGTCTAGCTCTGGAAATCGTATGTCCAGCTGTAGAAGGAAGAGACCTAACTGTGGAAGGCGTGAATCCAGCTGTCGAAGGAAATGGCCTAGCTTGGGATAAGTAAGTCCTGCTGCCAAAGGCATTGAAGGCGTAAATCCACCTATTGAACAAAGAGGTCTAGCTCTGGGAATCGTATTACCAGCTGTAGAAGGAAGAGTCCTAACTCTGGAAGAATCCAGCTTTCGAAGGTAAAGGCCTAGCTTGGGATGTAAATCCTGCTGCCAAAGGCATCGAAGGCGTAGATCCACCTATTGGACGAAGAGGTTAAGCTCTTGAAATGGTATGACCAGCTGTAGAAGGAAGAGACCTAACTCTAGAAGGTGTGAATCCAGCTGTCGAAGGAAAAGGCCTAGCTTGGGATTCGTAAATCCTGTTTCCAAAGTTATCGAGAGCATAAATCCACCAATTGAACGAAGAGGTCTAGCTCTGGAAATCGTATGACCAGCTGTAGAAGGAATACACCTAACTCTGGAAGGCGTGAATCCAGCTGTCGATGGAAAAGGCCTAGCTTGGGATAAGTAAATCCTGCTGCCAAAGGCATGGAAGGCGTAAATCCACCTATTGAACGAAGAGGTCTAGCTCTGGAAATCGTATGACCAGCTGTAGAAGGAACATTCCTAACTCTGGAAGGCGAGAATCCAGCAGTCGTAAGAAAAGGCCTCGCTCGGGACGCGAAAATCCTGCTACCAAAGGCATCCAAGGCGTAAATCCACCTATTGAACAAAGAGGTCTAGCTCTGGGAATCGTATGACCAGCTTTAGAAGGAAGAGTCCGAACTCTGGAAGGCGTGATTCCAGCTGTCGAAGGAAAAGGCCTAAGTTGGGATGCGTAAATCCTGCTGCCAAAGGCATCGAAGGCGTAAATCTACCTACTGAACAAAGAGGTCTAGCTCTGGAAATCGTATGACCAGCTATACAAGGAAGAGACCTAACTCTGGAAGGCGTGAATCCCGCGGTCGTAAGAAAAGGCCGCCTATTGAACGAAGACGTCTAGCTCTGGAAATCGTATGTCCAGCTGTAGAAGGAAGAGACCTAACAGTGGAAGGCGTGAATCCAGCTGTCGAAGGAAAAGGCCTAGCTTGGGATAAGTAAATCCTGCTGCCAAAGGCATCGATGGCGTAAATCCACCTATTGAACAAAGAGGTCTAGCTCTGGGAATCGTATGACCAGCTGTAGAAGGAAGAGTCCTAACTCTGGAAGAATCCAGCTTTCGAAGGTAAAGGCTTAGCTTGGGATATGTAAATCCTGCTGCCAATGGTATCGAAGGCGTAAATCCACCAATTGAACGAAGAGGTCTAGCTCTGGAAATCGTATGACCAGCTGTAGAAGGAATAGACCTAACTCTAGAAGGCGTGAATCCAGCTGTCGATGGAAAAGGCCTAGTTTGGGATGCGTAAATCCTGCTGCCAAAGGCATCGAAGGCGTAAATCCACCTATTGAACGAAGAGGTCTTGCTCTGGATATCGTATGCCCAGCTGTAGATGAAAGAGAACTAACTCTGGAAGGCGTGAATCCAGCTGTCGAAGGAAATTGCCTAGCTTGGGATGTGTATATCCTGCTGCCAAAGGCATGGAAGGCATAAATCCACCTATTGAACGAAGAGGTCTAGCTCTGGAAATCGTATGACCAGCTGTAGAAGGACGAGTCCTAACTCTGGAAGGCGAGAATCCAGCTGTCGAAAGAAAAGGCCTCGCTTGGGATGCGTAAATCCTGCTGCCAAAGGCATCGAAGGCGTAAATCTACCTACTGAACGAAGAGGTCCAGCTCTGGAAATCGTATGACCAGCTGTACAAGGAAGAGACCTAACTCTGGAAGGCGTGAATCCCGCGGTCGTAAGAAAAGGCCGCCTATTGAACGAAGAGGTCTAGCTCTGGAAATCGTATGTCCAGCTGTAGAAGGAAGAGACCTAACTGTGGAAGGCGTGAATCCAGCTGTCGAAGGAAATGGCCTAGCTTGGGATAAGTAAGTCCTGCTGCCAAAGGCATTGAAGGCGTAAATCCACCTATTGAACAAAGAGGTCTAGCTCTGGGAATCGTATTACCAGCTGTAGAAGGAAGAGTCCTAACTCTGGAAGAATCCAGCTTTCGAAGGTAAAGGCCTAGCTTGGGATGTAAATCCTGCTGCCAAAGGCATCGAAGGCGTAGATCCACCTATTGGACGAAGAGGTTAAGCTCTTGAAATCGTATGACCAGCTGTAGAAGGAAGAGACCTTACTCTAGAAGGTGTGAATCCAGCTGTCGAAGGAAAAGGCCTAGCTTGGGATTCGTAAGTCCTGTTTCCAAAGTTATCGAAAGCATAAATCCACCAATTGAACGAAGAGGTCTAGCTCTGGAAATCGTATGACCAGCTGTAGAAGGAATACACCTAACTCTGGAAGGCGTGAATCCAGCTGTCGATGGAAAAGGCCTAGCTTGGGATAAGTAAATCCTGCTGCCAAAGGCATGGAAGGCGTAAATCCACTTATTGAACGAATAGGTCTAGCTCTGGAAATCGTATGACCAACTGTACAAGGAAGAGACCTAACTCTGGAAGGCGTGAATCCCGCGGTCGAAAGAAAAGGCCACCTATTGAACGAAGAGGTCTAGTTCTGGAAATCGTATGTCCAGCTGTAGAAAGAAGAGACCTAACTCTGGAAGGCGAGAATCCAGCTGTCGAAAGAAAAGGCCTCGCTTGGGATGCGTAAATCCTGCTGCCAAAGGCATCGAAGGCGTAAATCCACCTACTGAACGAAGAGGTCTAGCTCTGGAAATCGTATGACCAGCTGTACATGGAAGAGACCTAACTCTGGAAGGCTTGAATCCCGCGGTCGAATAAAAGGCCACCTATTGAACGAAGAGGTCTAGCTCTGGAAATCGTATGTCCAGCTGTAGAAGGACGAGTCCTAACTCTGGAAGGCGAGAATCCAGCTGTCGAAAGAAAAGGCCTCGCTTGGGATGCGTAAATCCTGCTGCCAAAGGCATCGAAGGCGTAAATCTACCTACTGAACGAAGAGGTCCAGCTCTGGAAATCGTATGACCAGCTGTACAAGGAAGAGACCTAACTCTGGAAGGCGTGAATCCCGCGGTCGTAAGAAAAGGCCGCCTATTGAACGAAGAGGTCTAGCTCTGGAAATCGTATGTCCAGCTGTAGAAGGAAGAGACCTAACTGTGGAAGGCGTGAATCCAGCTGTCGAAGGAAAAGGCCTAGCTTCTGATAAGTAAGTCCTGCTGTCAAAGGCATGGAAGGCGTAAATCCACGTATTGAACAAAGAGGTCTAGCTCTGGGAATCGTATGACCTGCTGTAAAAGGAAGAGTCTTAACGCTGGAAGAATCCAGCTGTCGAAGGTAAACGCCTAGCTTGGGATGTGTAAATCCTGCTGCCAAAGGCATCGAAGGCGTAAATCCACCTATTGAACGAAGAGGTCAAGCTCTGGAAATCGCATGGCCAACTGTAGAAGGAAGAGACGTAACTCTGGAAGGTGTGAATTCAGCTGTCGAAGGAAAAGGCCTAGCTTGGGACTCGTAAATCCTGTTTCCAAAGTTATCGAAAGCATAAATCCACCAATTGAACGAAGAGGTCTAGCTCTGGAAATCTTATGTCGAGCTGTAGAAGGAAGCTACCTAACTCTAGAAGGCGGGAATCCTGCTTTCGAAGGAAAAAGCCTAGCTTGGGAAGCGTAAATCCTGCTGCCAAAGGCATCGAAGGCGTAAACCCACCTATTGAACGAAGAGGTTCAGCTTTGGAAATCGTATGTCGAGCTGTAGAAGGAAGAGACCTAACTCTGGAAGGCATGAATCCAGCTGTCGAAGGAAAGGGCCTAGCTTGGGATGCTTAAATCCTGCATTCGAAGGGAGAGTTCCAGCTCCCGAAGGCCTAAATCCAATTGCCGAAAGAAGAAGCCCAAGTGCTCAAAGAAGAAGCTTAAGAAGAGATGAGTGATAAAACGACACTTATGGAGAAGTCTATTAATAGCCCAGCAAATTTAGGATTTTATGTGCCAGTATTTTAGTTTAAATTCGAGGATTTACTCCTCTTAACATTTAGAACGAATCTGGAAACTTCTCTCTTGAAAATGTCGGTTCAAAGAAAGCCACCAAGCATATTTTACTTTGTTTAATATTTTTCATTATAATTAAGAAAAAATTAACATTTTTCAGTTATGTCAAACCTGTATTCTCTACAAGGATTGCTGTATCGATGTACGCCTATAACATAAAATAACCAAGTTAAGAAATACCCAATGGGTTCAGATTTTTTATGGCGATAGCTAAGGTAAGTTGTTGGTGGAATATTTGTCAGGTCAATTTGTGAAGAGTGGGTTTTGGTTACCTCCTGACTGTTAGCGATGTTTCAGAAATATTTCTACAATTTCAATTACCTTTTGTGGATCAAGTTGAAGACGAACTGTGAAATCATAATTTTGTTTTATCAATTTGAAATCTGTAGATCCTAATTTCTGTATTTCCGAATATAGGAAGAGAAGGACATCCTTTATTTATAATAAATAAATAATATACTATCAGAATCTTCTCTTATACCTTTCAATGGCCCTAAATAGCGTGCTCACTCGCTCCCTCACTTCGTGAGATATCGAGTATACTCGGCGATGTTCGTCCCTCGCAGTCCAAACTTTCACGAAGAGTACAAAATTAGGAAAACCGTTTCTTTATTATATAAGGCCTACGTGAAATGAATACTATGAACAAATATTCTAATTTATTTTTACTTACAATTTTCATAGCTCTGAACCACAAACATTTTTAATAAACTGCCAGTGTAAATTTCTTTAAAATCCTGGGTTCATTTAATAATGGCGGGGGAAACCACGGGTACCACCTATAATATACTGATAGTTTAACCCTGGAAGTAACGCGGGCAATAAAAATCCAATCAAACCACTCCTTCCCTTGAAAAGATTATATAATTTCTGAAAATTACACTGAATTTATGAAATAAAATTCACATCATATTCATCTGTCAACAAACAGCTCAGAAACGATACGTATTATCCACCGCCGTCTCGAGAATTACACACGAGTAATACAGTCTAGAAGGCAGTGATATTATCAGTGTTCACAGTTAGCTTTGGAACTGCATAATCGAATCTGAGATTGTTTTCCCAGGCGGCGCTTTCTAATCGTGGAATGTACTCTAAAGCGGGAATTTTATCTGTTTCAGTCATTATTAAGGGTTTAGTTTATGAATGGTTCGCGTGCAAGTACATAATGCTTTAATAATTATTGTAATCTTAATTTTTAATTTTTCAATTATCGTGGGCGAAGCCGCGGGCACCTGCTAGTCTATATTAATAAAAGTGAATTTCCAAAATGTATGTTGCCGCATCACTTGAGAACGGCTCGACCGATTTGGCTGATTCTTTTTTTGTTGTATTCGTTATTGTCAGGGCAAGGTTTGTATGAAAGAAATGTTTTGGAAAATCCACGGGAAAAGTCGGAAATGTGAAATGAGCCACAGTTAGAGAGTTCTGCTGTCAGATGTTTTCATAGCAAAATAGAAATGTGACAAAAGAAGTGTGACATTGGCACAGTTAGAAAGTCCTGCCGTCACATGTTTTCATAACAAACAAACAAAAAAGTGTGAGTCTTACAACCAAGCCAAATCGAAAGTGATATTGAATTTATTTTTTATTTCAGCCCTGAAACGGTTGTATGGTAATATGAGAGTGAGAAATAAAATTTTCTCTCAAGACAATACAATCTTATGTAACCGGAATTTCTTTTTCTTCTTATTTGAACCCCCTCCCAGGCATGGTGTGTACAAGCAACGGAATGCAACATTCGACATCCTCTATGAGCCATAAAAAGCTATATCTAGCGTTCTATGAGGGAATAGTTTGAGTGTGATATGTCGTTCTTCCTCATTTCAAATTCTGCATACATATTATATAAGGACCTAGAGTTTCAAAATTGATAGTGTAAGCTCGTACAGCTTAGAGCCTATTTTTTATACCTTTATAGCAATTACTAGTAATGAAGTATTAATACAAATCACTAGATGGCACTGATGCCAATTATCAGTAGCCAGAATTCTTGGCACACTTGTACCTATTTATATATGCTTAGAAAAAGAAAACATATGTTATATTCTGTACTATAATGAACTAAAGAATAATTTTGCACATCTATTCTTGTTAATATTAGCTATTATCAGCAGAATTACTAATTAATGTCAATTAGCAACAGAAAGCTGCATTGCCGACATCGAACTGATATCGATAAGTCGAGTGCCAGCTCATTAACATTCACTTGGCGCTACAGACAGAATACATTAGCTTACTTAAAGCCGTCCTATCGATTAGTGCCATCGATTAGATGCAGCTTTATGAATAAATCGATTATTCACCGCATTGAAATTATTAAATTTCTCTGTAATTATACATTGCAATTATAATGTAAATGCTCACATATTAATTTTTTATGTTACAGAATAATTACAGCATGTCATTCTCTGTAAATGTACCCTAGTTCTGGATGGAAGCTACTAGACACTTCTAGAAGAGCCTTCCATGGGATTCTAGAACTCGACTCTTTGTAAGATGATTATGTGAACGCATTTTGGCCGTTAGACTTTCTCTCATTCTCTCACCGATCGTCGCTTCGTAAGGGCACAGCCCCAATTTAGCAACAGACCACAAGTCTGAATATATAATAGTACAGTTCTACACTACTCAGCATGGAACCAGCAATGATAACCACGACTTAATCTACCAGGAGGTGGATATTTGAAACATCACTAGAACTGCGTGGAGCGTAGCTTGCAGCCATTGGAAGTACTCGCTATTGGCCACCGTTCAGGATGATCCACAGCAACGCAGAACTTCATCTACAATAACTGTACATCCCTTAACTTCAGTCCGGCTAAATGCAGTCACATTCTCATCAGATAGTCGCAAACCAAGTTAAGTAACACAAACCTAACCATGTTATATTACACAAAAGCCAAGTAGGCTTAGCATCTTTGTGCCATTATAATGTAAAACTGATTGTATAATGCTAGGGAGTTTTGGCATCTTTGCAGCTCCTCTTTTTCTCTACGTGCAAGCCCAATATGCTGCCGTAGTAGTTTGAATAAACTTTAATATTACACAAAGACCAAGGATTGGTCTAGCATATTAGTGGTTTTTACAGAAGTAATTCCGCTTTCATAAAGTTAAGAAGTTTTGGCAAATATTTGCAGCTTCTCTTTTCCTACTTGCAGATAAAGTATACTGCAGTAGTATTCTGAGCCAATACAGCTCAATTATTATATTGTAACTGTTGAAACAAAAATAAAGTTATTTGAATTGTTGTTGTGGAAACAAACCATATTATGTTATAATAATAAATCAACCTTGAAATTATCCTGAAATCTACTTAGCAAAGATAACAGATCATAATTATTGACAACTACAGCTAAGAATAAGAAGAATAAAGAAGCAATTCTCTCTCCATTCTTCCTGCTTCCTTCAAACATTTCTGCAATTCTAAACTTAAATATTTTCTGGATTATAATCCAGTGGTCCTCCGAAAATCCTATTGCAACCCTGTTAGGCACACTAGCCTACATTTTTTGGTCCTCAACGAGCCTGGATTCTATCCACACCTTGGATAATCACTTTGTCCACTCCTCATACCAACAGTGTATATTGTTTGTAAAACACATCTTGTATTTGTACAATTCTAATACTCTATTGTATTTTCAGCCTATGTTAACTGCATCATATACTAGGAGCAGTCATAGCAGGCCTAGTGGTAAGAAAAGGTGCAAGAATTCTGGTAGAGCCGTGCAAGGGACAACAGTCTTACTGGATATTAAGGTAAGTGACAGCCTTCCTTATAACACACTGTCATACACCACCCCTCACAATGCCAGACTCACAAGTACTTGCCACAGATACCTCCAAACTTAAGAACTACAAGCAGAAGAGGGCAGTCATCAAAGGAAAGTTAACTAGATTCTACCAATATGTTTTGTCAGTTCAAGTTGACCAAGACAATATTGAAGAGATTGCACACAGACTATCACAGGATGAAGCACTACTAAGGAACTTTGAGGAAATACAGGACAAAATAGAAACATGTGACACAGACTCGGATTGGGAAGGAGAAAGACAAGCTTTCGAAGAAACATACTACACAACTGTAGGCATGGCTCGTAAGAAAATTAGAGACTATGAAATACAATACTCACAGGCTAACATACCACAAGTTCAGCCTCAAGACACAACTCAACCTAACACTCAAGCTAACTGCACTCCTAGAGTTCATCTACCAAAGATAAATTTGCCACACTTCAACGGCAGGCATTCAGATTGGCTACCATTTAGAGAACTGTTTATCTCACTTGTTCACAGCAACAATTCGCTTGATCCAGTTCAGAAGTTTCACTATTTGAGAATAGCATTGCAAGGCCCAGCCAACAAACTCATTGACACACTACCATTAACTGCTAAAGGTTATGAAACCGCTTGGAACTTACTCAATGAAAGGTTTCAGAACAACAAAATTATACTGCAACAGTTATTACAGTCTTTGATTGACTATAGCAAGATCCCTAAGGAATCACCCAGTCAATTAATGGACTTACTTGACCACTTTACCAGACAGGTTAGGTCAATAGAATCTATCACACCAGAGAACCTTAGATGGGACTACATGCTCACTCATCTTCTCACGTCTAAACTTGACCCTACTACGCTCAAAGCATGGAGCCTAGAGGGCACAGTAGATCAGCTAAACACATTCAAAGAACTCTGTAACTTCCTACAGAGAAGGGGACAAGCTCTGGAGACACCAGACAGCTCCAGCAGGCCTAAAACTGTACACAATACACAGAACAAGCCTATTTGCCACAGACAACTGAGCCCACGTACCTTTGTTGCCCATGCAGCCAACAATTGTATACTGTGCAGGCAAGATCACCAGCTACACAAATGCGAAGACTTCCATAACCTCAATAACACACAGAGATGGAACTTTGTAAACACTAATAGACTATGCAGTAATTGTCTCAGAGCAGGACATCACGTCAGAAACTGCACATCTACATCTTGTTATAAATGCCAACAACGCCATCACACACTGCTACACCAAGACAAGGTTCGCAGCAATGAATATAGGCAACATACAACTACACAATACAATAGTAGATTGCCTAACAGACAAAACGGAAACCAAAGCCACAGTGGTACTAGACAATCTCCAGCTACTACCAGCAGCAATGCTACAGGCACAGCATTTGCTAACAATGCTCAAATCACGCCCAAAACTCATACATTTCTTGCCACAGCAGAAATACTAGTGAAAGCTCAGAATGGCAGACTCATAAAAGCCAGAGCATTATTGGATTCAGGTGCCACGCACACATTTATAACTCAAGATTTGGCTGATAGGCTACAGTTACAAACCAAGCCTACCACCATAGCTGTGACCGGTGTAAACCTACACACCTCCAATGTCTTGGAAATTGGACACATACAAATAAGTGACGCACATGGCAATGGCTATAAAAGACAGCTACAGTGCCTCATCATTAACCAGATTGCCAAAGACATTCCCAGTGCACCTATAGATGTCACCAGCTTAAGAATTCCTAATGACATTGTGCTAGCAGACAACAGATTTCACATACCCGGTACCATTGACATATTGCTAGGGGCAGATGTATTTTGGAACTTGTTAATGGGACACACTATACCCATCAACAAAACCAACAAACACAAAGCATTCATCAGAGAGACCAGACTAGGTTGGATTCTCTCAGGGCAAATACACTGCACTCAGGGTAGAAGACAAGAACCACGTTGCCACTTAAGCATAACAGAACAAATCCACAAGAACATGCAGAAATTCTGGGAAATGGAAGAAATTATCCAACCAGTAAGATCTGAAGAAGACTCCATATGCGAGCAACATTTTCAAGAAACAATACAGAGAGATAAAGATGGACGCTACACAATAACCTTACCATTCAAGAAGCCCACAGGTAATCTTGGTGCCTCTAGAACTGGAGCTTTGAAACGTTTCTTCTCTAATGAAACCAGACTCCATAAACAGCCTACTATACTCCAACAGTACTCAGACTTCATGCAGCAATATGAAGCCCTAGGTCATATGACCCAAGTGGACGAAAGTTTCTACCAGGATGGCCCAGAAGCATATTATATTCCACACCAATTTGTCTTAAAGGAAGACTCAGAAACCACAAAACTCAGAGTAGTCTTCAACGCTTCATTCAAAACCTCAACAGGTACATCACTCAATGATATCCTATACACAGGACCCTGTGTGCAACCTGATCTCTACACCATACTCTTGAAGTTCAGATGCCACCCATATGTTGTGAGTGCTGACATAGAGAAAATGTACAGGATGGTAATGGTACAGCCACAGCAAAGAGACTTCCAAAGAATCTTCTGGAGACATTCTAAATCCACTCCAGTGAAGATATATCAGCTCAACACTATCACATATGGACAAGCCTGTTCAGCTTTTGAAGCAACCAGAGTACTCAACCAGTTGGCAGAGGATGAGAGAAACAGATTTCCCACAGCATCCAAATTGCTATCTACTTGCTTTTATGTTGATAATCTCCTTGCATCATTTTCTACAGAGCAGGAAGCTATAGTAGCAGCCACAGAAGTATCACAATTGTTACAGGCAGGTGGATTTAACCTAACACAGTTTTGCTCTAACTCACAAGAAGTTTTGAGAACACTGCCACAAGAAAAGCTCTCTAAAGCTACACTTACTCAGTTAGAAGAGCAGGATACAGTCAAAACACTAGGATTACACTGGAATCCATTACAAGACTTGCTACAGTACACAGTGAAGTCATTACCAGCAGCTACCACTAAGAGACAGATTCTATCTGCCATCTGTACTCTATATGACCCTCAGGGACTAATTGCCCCCATCATCTCTGCAGCTAAATGTATTATGCAACAGATTTGGCTGAATGACATAGGTTGGGACCAGCAAGCTCCTGTTGACATACAGAAGGCCTGGAATGAACTATATTCACAACTTCACTATGTAGAATTATACAGAATCCCAAGGAACACTCTAATACTCAATTTCAGTCATGTAGAACTGCACTTTTTCAGTGATGCCAGCCCACAGGCATATGGAGCAGCATGCTACATAAAATCTGAAGATGAAAGCCACAAAACACAAGTTCAACTATTGACAAGTAAATCTAGAGTGGCCCCACTTAAGCAGATTACTTTGCCCAGACTGGAGCTCTGTGCAGCTCAGTTGGCAGCATGCTTATACCAAAAAGTAAGCTTATCTTTGCAGATTATGATATCAGCAGTATATTTCTGGACTGACAGTCTCATAACCTTACAGTGGATCACACAGCCTCCACACAAATGGAACACTTTTGTAGCACACAGAGTAACCAAAATTCAAGCTGCTACAGAAAACTGTCAATGGAGACATGTGCCAACACAGCAGAATCCTGCAGATCTCATCACTAAACCTGTCTCACCTAACAAGCTTCATAACCAAACTCTATGGTGGAATGGTCCAAAATTCCTAACACAAGATGAATGTTTTTGGCCTACCACTGACAATGTATTTCAGACAGAAGAAATACCAGAAACCAAGAAAACAGCAAAAGCCTTTATGACTATAAGTACACACAATGAATACTTGCATAGATATTCCTCTTTCAGAAAGCTACTCAGGAATACAGCTTATATTCTGAGATTCAAACACAACTGTCTACACAAGTCTGATAGATTTGTTGGTCCTATCAGCCTGCAAGAACTACATAAAGCTCACAATGCTATCATACATGCTACTCAGAAAGAAGCCTTCTCAGAAGACATGGCTCACATTAGAAAGAATAATTGTGTTTCTAGAAGCAGTTCACTATTGCCACTGCATCCATACTTGGATAAAGATAGCATACTACGTGTAGGTGGAAGACTGCACCATACTGATTTAGACTACAATGCTAAACATCCAATTATATTACCTGCCAAGCACCATATTACAGACATCATTGTCAGAGACACACATCTGAAAAACTTACATGAAGGCCCTCAAGGCATACTGTACACATTAAGACAACAGTACTGGCCCATCCATGGAGTTCAAACTGTAAAATCAGCCTTAAAAGGATGTCTCACATGCTTTAGACATAGCCCTGTCAAAGCACAGCAAATCATGGGAACTTTACCCCAAGCCAGAGTTACTCCCAACCGAGCTTTCGACACCACAGCCATAGATTTTGTAGGTCCTATCTCTTTGAAGGATCATGGGAGAGGCAAAACAGTATATAAAGCTTACATCTGTATGCACATATGTTTATGTACCAAAGCAGTGCACATTGAATTGGTAACAGCAGCCACTTCAGCAGCATTCATTGCATCCTTGCAAAGATTCGTTTCTAGAAGGGGACTACCTTCCCATCTATACCTGGATAATGGCAGAAACTTCATAGGAGCCTCACGAGAGCTGAGTGAACTCTATGAACAATTCCAGACGGAGCAAGCTAACACAGATATAATGAACTTTACAGCAAATCTAAATATACAATTCCATTTTCTGCCACCAAGGGCAAGCCACATGGCAGGACTTGTAGAAAGATCTAACCGCAGCATGAAAACTATTCTATACAAGGTGATGAAAGACACTATCTACAGCTATGAAGAAGCCAGCACACTTCTATGCAGAATAGAAGCCATCATCAACAGTAGACCACTGACACCGATGAGCAGCGACTCTCAAGACTACATGGCATTAACCCCTGGTCACTTCCTCATTGGTGCTCCTTTAAATTCTATCCCCCACCCAGACATACAGTCTATAAACCTGTCCAGGCTGTCACGCTATCAATTGTTAGAGCAACAGTCACAATGCATTTGGGCCAGATGGGTCAAAGAGTATTTAAATACTTTGCAACAGAGACAGAAGTGGAACACAGAAACTCAAAATCTGAAAACTAATCAATTAGTTATATTAATGGTGGACAATGTTCCTCCTATGAACTGGCCACTGGCTAGGATTCTAGAAGTTCATCCTGGTCCAGATGGTAAAGTTAGAGTAGCAACAGTCAAAACGGCCAATTCTATACTAAAAAGGCCTATATCTAAGCTGTGTCCACTGCCTGCTCAGTAAATTTTTCTATTTTCTTGGGCCCCCCCCCCAGTATGTAAGCTCGTACAGCTTAGAGCCTATTTTTTATACCTTTATAGCAATTACTAGTAATGAAGTATTAATACAAATCACTAGATGGCACTGATGCCAATTATCAGTAGCCAGAATTCTTGGCACACTTGTACCTATTTATATATGCTTAGAAAAAGAAAACATATGTTATATTCTGTACTATAATGAACTAAAGAATAATTTTGCACATCTATTCTTGTTAATATTAGCTATTATCAGCAGAATTACTAATTAATGTCAATTAGCAACAGAAAGCTGCATTGCCGACATCGAACTGATATCGATAAGTCGAGTGCCAGCTCATTAACATTCACTTGGCGCTACAGACAGAATACATTAGCTTACTTAAAGCCGTCCTATCGATTAGTGCCATCGATTAGATGCAGCTTTATGAATAAATCGATTATTCACCGCATTGAAATTATTAAATTTCTCTGTAATTATACATTGCAATTATAATGTAAATGCTCACATATTAATTTTTTATGTTACAGAATAATTACAGCATGTCATTCTCTGTAAATGTACCCTAGTTCTGGATGGAAGCTACTAGACACTTCTAGAAGAGCCTTCCATGGGATTCTAGAACTCGACTCTTTGTAAGATGATTATGTGAACGCATTTTGGCCGTTAGACTTTCTCTCATTCTCTCACCGATCGTCGCTTCGTAAGGGCACAGCCCCAATTTAGCAACAGACCACAAGTCTGAATATATAATAGTACAGTTCTACACTACTCAGCATGGAACCAGCAATGATAACCACGACTTAATCTACCAGGAGGTGGATATTTGAAACATCACTAGAACTGCGTGGAGCGTAGCTTGCAGCCATTGGAAGTACTCGCTATTGGCCACCGTTCAGGATGATCCACAGCAACGCAGAACTTCATCTACAATAACTGTACATCCCTTAACTTCAGTCCGGCTAAATGCAGTCACATTCTCATCAGATAGTCGCAAACCAAGTTAAGTAACACAAACCTAACCATGTTATATTACACAAAAGCCAAGTAGGCTTAGCATCTTTGTGTCATTATAATGTAAAACTGATTGTATAATGCTAGGGAGTTTTGGCATCTTTGCAGCTCCTCTTTTTCTCTACGTGCAAGCCCAATATGCTGCCGTAGTAGTTTGAATAAACTTTAATATTACACAAAGACCAAGGATTGGTCTAGCATATTAGTGGTTTTTACAGAAGTAATTCCGCTTTCATAAAGTTAAGAAGTTTTGGCAAATATTTGCAGCTTCTCTTTTCCTACTTGCAGATAAAGTATACTGCAGTAGTATTCTGAGCCAATACAGCTCAATTATTATATTGTAACTGTTGAAACAAAAATAAAGTTATTTGAATTGTTGTTGTGGAAACAAACCATATTATGTTATAATAATAAATCAACCTTGAAATTATCCTGAAATCTACTTAGCAAAGATAACAGATCATAATTATTGACAACTACAGCTAAGAATAAGAAGAATAAAGAAGCAATTCTCTCTCCATTCTTCCTGCTTCCTTCAAACATTTCTGCAATTCTAAACTTAAATATTTTCTGGATTATAATCCAGTGGTCCTCCGAAAATCCTATTGCAACCCTGTTAGGCACACTAGCCTACAGATAGTCATCCATAAGTTAATTTCTAATTACAAAATACAAAAGCCAGGCGACGCCTGGCCTTTTAAGCTATTTGTGAAATAAATTTGAAATTGAATTTGAAATCAAAGTAAAAGACTTAGGTTCTCAAGGAACAGCACCACAAAAGGAATAGTGACTTTTGCTTTTTTTCCCCTTCTATTAAAGGCAATTAAAACTTCCATTAACGCCAGAATTCACAGCAATAGTGTTAGGTCGCGTAATTATATCGATTCAAAATCATAAATGATTTGAACTGCACATGTAACAGAGGACAACAGAAAGTCAGTTATCTAAATACGAATGTCACTTACAAACATAGAATATCAACGATCCATTCTCATAAAGAAATAAGAGAAAATGGAGGTACTTGACCCGTCAATAAATAATAATTAATTAATATCCAGTCGTATAAGAAGTTTCGGAAAATATATTGAATCCGTTAATATCTAGGCTAATGAACGCATGTAATGTTATTATGGTAACGGAGCATGCTAATAAATTCCAAGTATTTTTTTAAATCTCTGCACGCTACAAAATTCCATCCGTGATCATTCTTCTTGGAAATCAACCTCCGCAAGCAGTACAAACTACAATCATGTCATATAAATAAGCAATTAGACTTGACGCAATGTTCATGTTAAAATACAATATATTTTGTAATATTGTATACTTATAAGAAAATATTACATAAGGGCCTACAACATTATCACTTATTAGGTTTTGCTTTCAATCGTGTCCAGGGCCCTGTTTCATAGAACTTTTACACTCATATTATTAGCAAATACATAATAATATTAGTTATTATTATTAGTCTTCTGTTTCATAAGAATATTTTCTAATAATATTTGTTATGAGTTCATGGCTCTAAATAATTAGTAGGCCTAAATATTGCTAATATTATTAGTAAACTGTTTCATAGACTGCACAACTAATAAAATTTACTGATTATATTAGGTGTTTTTCTATAAGTGTTTTTGGACCCATAACTTATTCTCAAATCCATGTAATTCAGATTTCGTGATCTTAAATTTGTGGAAAATGAATCACTCTGATTTAATTATCAATTTAGAAAAAGATCACGTACGCTATCAAAGGAATTTTTGTCATAACAAGTTTCTAGGATTTGAGGTTAGATTTTAGTACATAAGCCTATTGCTATTATCTTGAATAAGTGCCTGACAGATTTATTCATTTCTTAGCGTTAGTTATTATTTGTTACATTTATGAAGATATATGTAGGCCATGCTGCTTAGAAATAGTATTGACAAAAATACTAAGAAGGGAAAAAACACAAACAACAATCCAGACATAACCTTCAAATCAATCAGCTGACTAATGGACTAATATTATTAGTGAAGAGATTTTATGAGTAGTGTTCATATCTCTATGAAACAAGATTTTGTTAACCAATAAATAATATTATGAGTTCTAATATTATTAACTGATATTATTGGCAAGTTCTATGAAACAGGGCCCAGGGGATGTTATCAGAGTTAAGTGGGAGTTTGCTGGGTCACAAGGTCTGTAGCACTGTTTATACTGGTATTACAGTAATTATGATTAAGTTACTTGCAAACTTTAATCTTCTAGTATCTACTAGATGACTGTGGTTAGCTTGTAAGGTTGGGGACCTTGACATGTAACCAAAGTTTCAAGTAGAGTCGGTCATTATGAAATATCTGCACCATTTATACTGTTTACATCCAGCTTCTCAACTACAAGAAAGTCTACTTATCGTCATTGCTGGCCATCACTTCGATTAATCTCTATGTGTTGCTGTAAACTATACTGACGCGGTGGCGTAACTAGACCTCTTGAGGCCCGGGGCAGATATATTTTTGAGGCCCCTCTCCCAAGCAAAAGCTACCAGCGCAGCTATTTTAACTTCTTTTTCTATGGCTAGCCTTTTTTGTCTTTCAGATTGTCTCCATGGGCTAATGTATATGAAAAAATAATAGACAGAATAAGGGAGCAAATTCATACAGTATTTAATGTGTTTATTTATTAAGTATAAACAGACATTAGTCCAATAATATTAAATTAACTGATTAGCAAAATACAGATGTGTGCATAATCACAAAATAATTTAAGAGAAAAAAGTTCATGTTTAAATGTGGAAAATAGGAAAGTTAACAAAATGAAATGTTATAGTAACATTGGGGAAAAAATAAATTTAAGTCGCACCTTGGATGAATGTTCCCACCCACCACACCTTCGCGATGCACTTTCTTTTATACCACTTCTTCTGTCCTCATATTACGTAGAAACTCGTGATTGGACGTTGGTAGTGTGACGTCATACCGGTAAACAAAAGCCTCATGTCTTACGTAAAAGTTGACAGGCTTACTAACGTCTGGAAGATATCATATGCCACATTTTCGAAACCTACAAACAGTGTATCGTACATTATTCGAAAATGCAAGGGCGCTTCGCTTCGGCTGCCGCCTCCGCTCGCGCACTTAACTAATGTAGTTAGTGTTTTGCATTATTTAGATTATGTGAAGAGGTGATTGTGGTCTGGTCGGGAGTGCCGAGTAAGCTAGAGGGTTGTCATTTTGGTGTATGGGTTGGTAGCTTGTATTTGGTACGATCGGGAGTTTGGAGAGAAGGAACGATCGGGTGTGCCGAGATAACAAGCGAACAGCAACGCATTGTTCGGAGCGTAAGGGGCGACTTAATCTTATCTTTAGCCTAACATTGTATTTATTTATGAAATAAAAACAATCGGTAGTCAAATGATATTAAGCTATCTAAATAACAAAATACAAATGTGTGCATAATAAAAGGGTAATGAAATGAAAACATAGGTTGTGTTTATATATGACAAAATTAACGAATTTTATGATAACAAACAACAGTTTTAATTTCAGTCGGAGAGTCAGATAATAAATTAGCAAAATCTGGATTATATTAATTCAGAATATGTAATTTTCATAGCCAAATTGTTCCCGATGTATAATATTGCTAGTCCATTTAGTCTAATTTGGCTTATTATTGTGCGCAAATAGTTTTTTATTACTTTCAGTTCTGAAAACTTCTTTCACAAATTTCAACTGATAGGCCTATGCAAATAGTTAAAAATAACTTTAGTGCTAAACATAAGTTTGGAATTGATTCTTGAACATCTCTGAACTCTTTAAAGGTCATCATACACATTAAGGATTTTTTAAGTTAATATATAAAATTAAGAGATGTTCTATTTTCTTCAATTAAATGATACATTTTGTGCACGTGACCCATAGCGCATCTCGTAGAGGCCTCTCGCGGTCGACTCATGAGCTCGTTTAAATATTTCGTCAACGTTAATGGGGGACATACAGCTTTCGATCTGAAAAATAGGTGAAGTTCTGGAATCTGCCTTGCTCCATGTTGATTCGTTCTACAAGTGCATACTATTTTCAGAAATAATTGAACTATTACAGTTATGGGTATTTATCATTACAACATGGCAGCCGAATTTTGTGCACTGAAGAATGTAAGAGTTATAGTTTTCACATGCCTCCTTCTTGCACGACAACTACAACCCCACGCTAAAACTGACTCCTATAGGTAGATGACCCAAATAACACCTATAACTTCAAATATTAATAATTAACGACAATTAATTACCACAATAAAACAAATTACACCAGCCGAAAGAGTACAACATTACCTACAGTTTAAGGTACGACACCATATAATTAATAACCCCTTTATAACACATTAATTGAATAATATCAATAACTATTACAATTTTGATCGGACAGAGTACAAATTTATATCAATCGATGCAGATAAAACTACCCTATCGGAAGAAAAGAACGAGAACTATGATAACCTTCAGTTATCATAATTATCAATAGAAATACACTTTCAAAAGTTAACATTTCCGGTCAAATAGACTTGATGGCGACACCATTAAATCTTGACACATTTAAAATTAATGACCCTCTTCAAGTTCGCTTCTCCCAAGCCAAGCCGCGTCCTAAACGGACGATATTTTAAACAGTTTAGCAGACAACTTTACTCTAAACCAACCAGAGAAGACTGAAGTAATTTACTTGACCAATCGTAACAGATTAGAGAATTGATATTATCACGAACCTAGGCCCAGGAAGACACACTCCGACAGATTCCGACACCCAGACTTGACGCAGTGACATCGACTCGAATAGACTGAACCCCGAAGTAACTTCAGTAAATAATAATAATTGCACAAATAATCCGCGCTTAAAGAAATAGATAGAACGTATACGAAATAACATCGCAGCGCGTTGATAACGAGAAGGAATATTAGTAAAGGATTAATAAGTTAATTAATTAGTAAAGTATAGAAACTTTAACTATCCTCGTGGAGCGGAACATAAATTTGCCGTCTAGCGAAAGTATCAGTATATGTAATTAGTAACGTGAATTTATCCGCGCCTATATAAATAGAATACTACGAAAGGAATTAATATTGGTAACTATAGAGTTACGAGCGCGTAAGTAATAAGTGCAGTACATAATTTATAGACGTTAACAGTACAGTGAATTATCGACAAACAGTGACAAAGTATAACGACAAATAAATAGGACTCACAACATCTACATCTCCAAAACTTAAGTATTTCAGCATTTCATCGAAAATTCATTAAGAATAGTAAAAAGTAATATTTGAAGACATTCATATTTGTTGTGTATTACCCAAATCTTCCCCACGTCAACCCCTTTTATTTAGTTTCTGTATCTCAAAGTTTATCGAGCTACGATCCTGAGAGAAGAACGAGTGATCTACCAACTGAGAGTAACTAGCTGGCAAACATATTTTTACCCAAAACCAAAGTATACTACCCGGAGAATTATTGAACTATATATTATGGAATCCCTCTAAACTCGTATAATCAGCTTCCCAACTTAAGGCCTAACCATCCATCTGCTATAAGAATCATTGATACAACTTTAATAGTTTATTTTTAAAGAAATATTTCTGATATAAAAATTTGTAAAAAAATTAACGAGTGATGAATTATTTTTAAAAAAATATTTATACTGCAGATAATCCAAAGTTTCTAGATTATGTTGTTGATATGATATTTACAAATAGATAGAAAAAAGAATCACTCAGAAATATTGGTATTTATGAATATTATCAGGGATACGGCACTTCAGTGCACAAAATTTGGCTGCCATTTTGTAATGATAAACTTACCCATAACTGTAATAGTTAAATTAATTGTAGAACTAGTCAATATAGAGCATTCCAGATTGCAAGGCTACACAATAATTCATTGCTGAGAAAATAAAATGAACTTCACCTATTTTTCAGCATCGAAAGCTGTATTGTCCCCCAAATGAAATTAAGATGTAGATTTTTAGACATTCACACCGGCCGCCTTTACCCTCAGGATTGCTCCTGGTACTTGTTTCTTTTAGAGGCTGGGTCGACCCCAGGGCCGTAGTGCCACCAGAAGGATTAGGCCAATCGAAAAACTCCAACGACCTCTTCGGGTATCGAACCGACAACGTTCCGGTTTGTAGCGCGGCACCTCAAACACTATGCTACGGCGTATCCCGTTTCGTTATGTGCCATATTGAATTTCGCGCGTTTTTTTTTTATGTTGGCCACCTGTTCAACGATTTCTCGCAAGAAAGCGTCCTATTTATAGCAGGCGGGTTTGGACTAGATTAGGCTACTCATTAGTTACGCACAAGCTTTTTCGCTCGGGATTAGGCAGGGGCGCACTCAAATGCTCGTGAAAAGTGTGCATGTCAAGGCAATAGGCAACAAAAGAAATCGTGCGGTGCGTCATTCGCGCAACGCTGCACTCTTTTGCATGGAAATGTGTGTGTATGTAAAGACAGAAGACAAACAAACAAAACTTTCCAAGAGCACATTAACTCCACTGTATATCTCTGTATTGAACTTTAAATAAAATCATGTAAACTGATATAACAAAATGCCAGAATGTTTTCGTTTAATCAGTTATAATTGCAATTATGATATGCAAAAAACAAGTTTAAAAAATCAGTACTTTAAGTGGCCAGTTTTATAAACTTATTGTATATGTAAGTTTATTATTTTTTTTTGTATTCTTTCTACCTATTCAAATCCCCCCCTCCGAAAAAATTTCTGCGTCCGCCACTGAAAAAAATTGATTTCCAAGTGTAGCTCCAGGTTAATTAATTAAGCAGGGCTTGCGGAAGAACAAAGGTCTAGTTTTAAAAAAATCATATTAAAATCGTCCAGCATCAGCAGAACTATATATAGTCTACAAATTTGAGATATAATGACAATCGCACGCACACATAAAAATACAACAAAAAATGTCAAATTGGTCGGCTTCAGGATTTGAATGAAGGACCTCCAGAATGGGAGTCCAAGACGTAACCATCTCGGGCACCTCGCTCAGTTTAACAGTGTAGTCTGATAAGCGTATGTAAAAGAATAGTGTTATTTGTCATAGTTGTATTGCAACTTCCAAAGCCGTATATGGAAATTCTAAAATAATGTGTTGTCATGATAACTGATTAGCATTTGATAAATTCTTTCTAATACATTACCATAAAATAGGCACTAAATTGGGCATTACTCCGGTACCGGTCAACCGATTTGGTCCAATATCAATAGGCTTCTTCCCATGGGCGTTATAAATGCGTATACCAAGTTTCATGAAAATCCGATAAAGCATATTTGAGTTACCGCGCGTACAGACACACGGACAGACGGACAGACATTTTTCCGTTCCCACACACAATCTCATCAAGTACCATACTGGCACTTAATGACTCTGCACGCTCATAGCTGCAGACACTCCATGCGCCGTTCTTTTGCGAGGGAATTCGCGCGTGTTTGGCCATTGCATGCACATTCCGCGCGCACTCTTTTGTTGACACTCTATCGTGAGAAAGAACGTGCATGCATTTCAGGCTGCATTTTTTCACCGCGCTCGATTGCCTGTACGCTTTTGCCCGGGAAATTGCCCGCACACTCCCAGGAGTGTAGATAGCTTCCCTCACACACAAGCTTTATCGCTCGGGTTTAGGCAGGTGCGTACCCAAATGCTCGTGAAATCATGTGCATGTAAAGGCAATAGACAAACAAACAAAAACCGCGCGGTGCGTCATTCGTGCAACGCTGCACTCTTTCGCCTGGAAAAGGGTGTGTATGTAAAGGCAGAAGACAAACAAACAAAACTTTCCAAAAGCACATCAACTCCTCTGTACTGAATTTTAAACAATTGCAAGCCCCACACACAAGTTCTTTACCATACTCCTGGGAGCGTACGGGCAATATCGAAGGAAAAAGTTTGCAGGCAATCACGTGCGGGGAAAAAATGCATTTTTGGCTGCATTTTGACACCGCGCGTGATTGCCTGAAAGCTCTTTCCTCCGATATTGCCCGTACGCTCCCAGGAGTGTGGTAAAGATCTTGTGTGTGTGGCTTGCATATGAAAAAGCTTGCGTGTAAGGCTAACTATTATCTCCTCTCCCATGAATGAAATATGTGTATTTCTACTCGTTTAATGAATAGTATCTCGTTTTAAAGTGTTGGGGTACCCCATGTGGGATTTTACTTATTATAGCATGCGAAAACATGTATTTAAAACATTTTCATAATAAATTCTCTGAAGGGTAGTTATAAGTCACTCATTTCATACCCGAACTTAGGTTTTGCCCCTTCAATAATGCCACTTTGAATGAGAATGAGACAACTGAATGCGCAGTACTACAATACAGCCTTGTACTCTATGCTGGAATGTAGTAAGGATATAGGAAGTTACGTGTGTGTCACATTAGACTGTTTCTTGTATTTTCAGGGAGACGTGGAAAGGGTACTTCCCCCAGCGGGACCTGGTTGCGCTGTCAGCAGCCCCGCTTCTCTTGTACCCAACACACTACACTGGAGAGAAGGGTTACGTAAGCGATACAGAGGATTCTACAGTGATTCCAGCGCCACCTACCAGAGAGGATCTTTAGTTTATTGACAGTATCCTTTTGTAGCAGATTGCATGATTATTGCTAATCGAATTATAGCTTTCAGGGAAAGTTAATCGCCATCCACACTCAAAATTACTGTAAGCTATAAGTAACCTACAAATAACTAAGGGTTTTTAATATAGGTTTTTTTTGTACAGCTGCTATTCTTTGTATTAACTTAAAAGTCCGCTCGCAGTAAATAAGCTTAGGTGGTGTATATTTGACCTTCACTTAAATAATACCAAAGTTAAATATAACTTGACGTGTATATTTTGGCCAAAGTCATTTGAGACAGTGGAATGAGTAGATATTGATTCAGTCTTAAGTAGATAGAGTAATGTCCCAGACCCAGAGGGAGACAGACTTACTTGTTTACTGAGGGCCGGTTCTAGGGCAGACAATTTCTTCCCATTCCACTGTCTCAAAAATGCCGATACCGTGCATTATTGTCACATTTCACGAAACTGATGCTTTGATTGGTCACTAAGACCAGTGAAATGGGAAATTGCGATTCTGATGTAATATATCGTCATAAAAATAGTGTCCATTCCGGTTGGGTAAACAATCATCGTAGTGCGGTTTGTTTCTGACCGGAATAATTTCACATGGGAAATACTGTATGCTACATTAACTCCACAAATAACTCAATATTCTATTCTGTTCTAGAATTGGACCACATTCTGCAGAAAGGAACCAACCCTCAAATTTAAAAAAAAAACCGGAGTAGATACTAATTTTTTGCTACTGAACTATATATTTACATTGTGCAAACTAACCAATCCTCTTCATTGATTTATATGCCAATTTTTGAAGCAAACAAAAACACACTGAAAAGATCCAGGTGGCTTTTAATTTCACTTTAAATGCCTGTTTTTTTAGCTTAAAAATCATGTGGGTTGGTTCCTTTCTGCAGAACGTCGTTCAATTCATATTCATATTTCTGTTTGCATTAAGAGTCGTATCAGTAAAGAACCCTAGGTGTGGATGCTCATCCAGTTCCTTGCAAAATGAATGATATACTTTACATTCCCTCACCTTCACCCGAAACTGTCACTGCAGCAGACAGCGGCCGACTTCCAGCTCTTCTTTCATCTTACGTCCGAGTAAATACATGGTGTTTCTAATGGATCTGGCGCCTACTATAGCGGAAGTTATTTCACCCGTACGCCATAATTCACCATAACTCAACTACTACTATGAATTCCATCTATACCTGTAAACGTCGTGTATTTATTAGGACCCGGATGTTTAGTCAGTTATGTGCAAGTAGTGGTACAGAGACTTTAGGACTCTTGGATACAAACGTGTACCTACTACCATGCAGATAGGAAGCGTAAAAGAAGTGTTAATAAACCATAGGAAACGCACTTGCAGCGACAGCGAGTGAGCTTACGAATTAAACTGGTGCGTTTACCTTCCTCACTCCACTGACCTGAACAGGAATACGTATTCGAGGATGCTGCATGTTTGCGGTTGCAATGGCGGTCATTCGTTTGTGTCACTTGTCACAATGTTATGTCGATTGCATAACGTGAATAAACATAATACATATGTAGGTTATCGGAATTAATGATGAAACGTCTGAACGATCTAGGGTAAGCGGCAACAGCATAAGCAAAGCCAAACAATTATTTGATAATGTTTAGTCCCATAACGTTTAAATCAGGTGAAATGTAGTTAAGCGTATGGAAAATGAACAGCGTAAACTGTCCGTAAGTACAGAAGTGTATATACAGTGCGCCAAGGCTACATCATGGAGAGGTGCTAGCAACAGCAATTATGTTGGTAGCACGAGCTTTTATGAAAATAACCCGTCAATTGTATACTCATTACAGCCAATCATAGCAGAAGCTGGAAGTGTTGTCCTCGAGCTTGCAAGCAGACTTCAACTCGTTTATACAAATTATGGAAGACTTTTTTTCTAAGTTTCTTGCATAATGACTGCACATAACTTATTTAAAGATACTTCGCGAAAAAGAGTTCCACCAAAAAAGCTTTCTTCAGTACTGAACATTATTATGTTGCACTGTCACAATATTCGGTCAAAATGCTTGTACACTGTAAAATGCACTGATTAGTAATATGCACGGATGAGTGCAAGACAAAGCACTCATTGATAAAAGTGCCAAAGACCTCTGCCTGCATTCTGCTGCCAACATAACTGATGTTGCTACCACCCTCTCCAGCATGTAGCCGCTGCAGAGAAAGTTCCCTGGCGCACTGTAGAAAACATCAAAGCAGAAATACGTTTATGTCTACAGCTACATTCACATGTACTTGCTTTAAATACAGATCAAAAGTACTTAATAGAAGTGCTTATTGATGTATCTAGTGAAAATTGCTCGTTGGATTTAACTTTGAAAAATCCTGGAAAACTTGCTTTATCCAGATGACTTACATTAGAAAATCGCATACTCCTCTTGCAGCTGAAAATTCTACTAACAACTTTCAAATTCTGGCAGAATTTATTGTTAAAATGTCTTTGTGTTTTAACATGACATTTAAATCTTCATGTTCGAATGGTTCTCTCCATTTCTGGATGTTTTACAGGAATTTTCGCCTATGAATGTCTCCAATTAATCTAAAAAAATGTAGGCCCAAATTATTGAACTGTAGTCTTTACATTAGGTATGTTCCTGAAGCTAGACATGTACTGTCATGTACCAAGAAGCCTGTGCACATTGTGAGTACGCTGAAAATGGCATTGTGCGCCTACCTCGCGCAGCGAAAGTGAATTGCGCATGCGCCATGGTACTTGATAGTACATGAATTGACTTTGGCAACAAACCTATTATACAGCCCAACAGAAAACATTGTGTTGCCCAGGATATATCAATGAATTTATATAATATCAAGGCTGCCGTTTCCATAAATGACAGTAGTTTTTTTTTCAGATTGGCTCTAGTTTTTAAGATACAAGGGGCTCAAGTGATGTTTTATCCAAATATTTATTTTAATAAGTCTTTGCAGTATTTATTACGATTATTTGATTTAATTACTGTAGTTATCCATTACTAGGAATGTTATTTTGTTTTATTTATAATTAAGTACCTTAGTTATGTGAACCAAGCATATTTGACGTATTTTGGAATGAAACTCGGACACCAAGATAAGCCTTGGGCCCCCATGTGGGTTGTAAACCGTGTGTAAAGAAAGTCTTCGTCAATAGAAAATAGGCGGAAGAAAAGGTTTAAAATCTGGTGTGCCTTTGGTGGAGACAGAGCCACTGCCGTGGATGTTGTGAATGTGAAAATCTAAATCGTTACAAGAAGCGTAAATGGGAGTTTCCTGATTTGGAAGCAGCAAGGCGACCTGTGCCACACAGTGTGGATATCCCCATACCAGTGTTCACTGCACTCCCTGACCTCCCAATGTCTGATGTTGAAGATTCGCAGTATTTGGGTGTAGTGCTGTTGTAAGCAGTGGCAGTGAATATGAAGGAAGCACTTCTGTACAGCTACAGTTCTACCAGGAAGAAGTCAATGATTTAGTACTAGACCTAAGCCTGTCAAAGCATGATTCTGAACTTTCAGCATCCAGACTAAAGGAAAAGAAATGTTTAAAACCTGAATATATAATGACTGTATTGGGCAAGATATTGCTATTCTTCCATATTTTATTAAAGATGTAGAAGTAGCATACTTTAGTAACATCTTTCGCCTCCTGCTAATGGGAATACCTGAATACCGACCAGAAGATTTGCGACTTTTTAGTTCCTACATAAGCCTAAAATATGTTTTACTGCACAATCAAAATTACTATGCAACTATTCCAATAGGTCATTGAACACAATCTAAAGAGGTATGTAGGTGAAAATATAAAAAAGCTCTTGCAGAAGCTTCGATGCCAGGAGCACAAGTGATCTATGTGTTGATTTCAAGATGGTGAACTTCTTACTCGGACAGCAAACTGGACACGCTAAATTCTTTTTTTCGTGTGCTAGAGGGATAGCTGAGCAAAAGAAGACCACTGGGAAAATGTGGCATGGGCTGCAAGGGAAAATATGACTGTAGGTGCATCAAACATCGTTGAAGAACCATTGGTTGACAGGGAAAAATCATTCTCCTCCCCGCTGTATGTACCCAGTAAAGCTGGGACTTATGAAGCAATTTATTAGGGCCCTAGACAAAAGTGTCGATTGCTTCAAATACATTTGTAGATTTTTTCCTGGACTGAATATGGATAAAACTAAAAGCTGGGATCTTTAATGGCCCTCAAATTCTACAACTCAACAAGGATCAAACTTTCATCAATTCCATGACTGATATGGAAGCATTTGCCTGGAACAGCTTTGTCTTGGTTGTTAAGAACTTCCTCGGTAACCTAAAAGCTAACATTGATTAAGAACTAGTTTGAAAGACGTGTAATTTAAAATTAAATTAAGGAGGACTTATGACTTCCAAATTGTAAGTCTGTAGATACAGATATCTAGAGTTTTAAGTGAAAAAGAACAACTTATCACACTTAAATTATTCCTCCAGAAAACGCTAGATATGGCTTTTATCGCCCATACAGGACTTGGAATTTTGCTTTACACACCATGCCTGGTAGAGTACGATTACTTCCACAAAGTCTCTGGCCCTGAAGACTAACCTAGCCAGCGAGCTTCTCGTTACATCTCGTTACCAGCTTGCGCGGATTCGCTGTGCGTAAGATCAGTGAGCTACTGTTGAGCACAGAGGGAAGATCATGCAGCACGTTGGCAGTCGTAGAAAATACTATAATAGTTGAGTGGAGGGATAATGCCTCAGCGAGACAGAGACAGACAACACGTGGAGTGGGATAGAAGAGCTGAGCCAATCAGGATGCAGCTACCTCCCCTAGGCAGGAACGAACGGTGAGACTCGCTCCTAAGGTATATACGTAAAAACCCAGAGACTTTGTGGAAGTAATCGTACTCTAAGGGTTCAAATAAGAAACAGAAATTCCGCTAGCCTAACATTTTACTTTGTTTCCGGGACATTTTATTTCCCACTTTCATGTTGCCATACAACCGTTTCGGGGCTAAAATCAAAAGAAAACTAATATCACTTTCACGTATTCTTGCCCAAATATCTGGGACACAATAATTTACTGCGCACATTGAACTAAAATTGCCCCTTCCTATTTTGTCTCTTTTTACATGTTTAGGGCTTAAATAAACATCCCTATTTCTCAACTGATACAAAGCCTTCAGCGATGAATAACGTAACAGTGGATAGGATATTTTTTTTTCAGACTTCTGACATAGCATACCCATCGCATCGGTGGCACAAACTCAGGCTGAGACAACTGAAAACGATCTCCCCGCAATACGACCTCATTTTTAAAATCAAAATGTGATGTCTGATAATGATATTGTACACGCCCAGGGTACACATTCTGGATTTCACTCTCCATTATTGTTTTAAGAAAATTATTTCTATCGCTAGCATGTCTGTTTATTTGTCAAAGCCCAGTGTATTGCAACTTCCAAAGCCCAATATGAACACTGCAAACAATATTATTAACATGGGAACTGAATTGCATTTGATGAATTCAGTGTAGTATTTTCAGAAATTAGGCCCCTAACTTTCTGACTACTGATCACATCGAGGATTCAATAGCTTTAAAACCTTCTCATCATTTCACAAAAGAACCGTATGCAAATCAGTCCAGTAATTTTTTAGTCTATAATGGACCCACATACGAATGTTTCCTTTTTTAGAGATTGGTGATAAACATGCTTTCCAATTTCAAAGATTTTGGGGAAAAGGTATTTTATGACTCGCACGAGTCCCCCACTCCCATTCCTATAATTGTGAAATATGATTTTTGGTACAAGGGTCTTTTTTCTTTTCTTTTTTTTTACGAAATATTATTTTGTTGTTTATAGTTGCGACATATTATGTTTGGTGTAAGGGTATTTTATTATTCAGTGGAAGGAATACCTATGTGCGGCATAAATTACCGTTTCGACAAAATTTGGTTGATAATATGAGCATAAAAGTTCACTTTCTTTATAGACATTAATACACTGATCCAAAGAAAGCATCTCTTTTCAGAGCGCACTTTCTTATTGTTTGTTTTATTTTGAAGTCCTCGTGTTCCCTGTTAGTATTATACAATAGTGAAATGTTGTAGTTTTGGTATATTGGTTAATAACAAGGGCTGTAGTTCATTTTACAGGAAGTTGAAATGTAGTATGTACCTAGTGTTCAGAGTGTATTCCAAATTCCAATTGCCAGGCATCGGCACGACTTTCAAAACAGATCCCGTCTTCGTAACAACTACAGTCACGTTCACGCATAACTAGAATGGGACATGCACAACGAATTTGAAACAGTAAACTTTCACTTCGCAGGTAGATGTAGGCTACTGTATATTCAGTGGTATTTACAGTACGCATTTACTAGTTCAGAGTTTATAAACAGTACATATGTAATTAAAATGAGTCATATTTGGAGTAACATCATATAAAAGGGTTCAGCACATACTTTCTTATTTTGGTCTCATTTTACACAAGGCACCGTAGTTACACTGCCTAACGCAGATAGTTGCCATATTTGCCACAATGTGGCACTGGCATCAAATGCCTACTTACAGGTCGAGTCCTGAAGTAACTAGCATAGTGCCCACGGTATTCACTGGAAGTGTTGTGTTGCATTTTCTGTTAGTGATGTTGGAAGTTTAAAGTTTACAAATCAAAGCAAGAAGAAAGACTGTTTACGGAACTGAACTCTTCTTAGGATGTGCAAGGTAAGCGATAATAAATTAATATCAATTACATGCATTTTAATACTAAAATGGTGTCTTATACATATCGATAAGAGGGAGTAAAATGGACTCTCCCATTCTTGTCATCTCAGGTTTAATGCTACTTTGCTTCACTAGGCCTACAATTTTAAATTACTAGATTGTAAAATGTGTACCAAACGTATTTAAGGATTCATCAGTAAATAGAAAACATTTTCGAGATACGGCTCGTGCGACCATGTAGCGTTTTCAGTTCACTCACGTCGGCCTGGATGGCGCAGTTAGTATCTCGCTGGCTTTCAGGTTGAGGGTTCGATCCTGGCCCAGGTACATGGCATTTATGTGTGCATAAATGTGATAGGCCCATGTCAGTAGATTTACTGGCATGTAAAAGAACTCCTGCGGGACAAAATACCGGCGACGGGCACATGCTTAAGTTGCAATATATCGCCGTCGTTAAATAACTATAAATAACAACCAACCAGTTTACTTCCCCTCGAAAGGAATAAGAAAGGTTAATTTAAGGTTCTGTGTTTTAATGTAATTACTCTCGGTGTAAATTTGCTAAACCTTAAACGAAAGAAAGAAGGCTAAGTGTAAGTTAAAAATTAAAACCCTATCCTTTACTAACTTACCTGTCTACACTAAAACTACGAATGCGCTGTCTGGTCACAAGAGCAGTAATCTACAGTGAATACATTAATATTCTCTTACTTGTTTTCTTGATCCAACATCTAACCTCACTTATTATATGCTATTAGTAATTTGTTTGGTAGTATACGGGAGTAAACCTATAGCCTACACAAGCCATGCGGTAACCACAGTATTATTAACTTCATTAAGCTACTTTTTAAAAATCTAACCTCACTTATGCTCATATTATCTTTCTATAGTGGAAGTATGCAAGAGCCAAAATAGACCATGTCATATACCACCCACTAAATTAAATTAATTCTTAATAACTTAATTCAAAATGTATTACTTACAGTTTTTATCTAAAAACTACCGAGAGTTCTCTCACAATTTTTGGACCCGAAAACAGCACGAAAATCTCCAGACTTGCTTATTGAATTACATTGAACCTGTATTCTCCCAAATGGATATAGAAGTCGTTACCTCCACACAAGTTTGTTTCAAAGAATACAACATGAAAGGAATTTTGCAATTTAGCAATGTTAGTAATTAAAGTATTTTTATTTTTAGCCATAAAATCGATACTGTTTCATCGTTTGTAGGAATTTGTTTACCATGACTCACTGTTAATAAATAAATATGTCAGATTTTCTGGAAAGCGGAGTGGATGAGAAAGAAAACGCAATTTATGCTCCACAGCCAAGAGAAAGCTAAGAGTGTTTTGTGTGATTTATTTGCCTGAAAAATCTAAACCAGTGTATGAGAAAGGAGTTCGTAGGCCTTTTACCCAGTCAGTTGAGAAAATTTAAAAATACTAAAGGAGCTAATGAAGATGTTTTGTTGGCCTATTTTTCAGAGAAGTAATAAGTTGAGCGTTTCAAGTTTGTGGTCTTATTATTCCATTTTGAAAGCTACTTTATTACTGTATGAATATGTTCATGGATTCGAAGTTCCGCAAACTTGTAGCTTTGCGAAAAAGAAAGTCCTTTAGACATTAATCCAAGAAATCGATTTTTCATATAGCGTGAAGAGATAATTACTGTCTGAAGCATCTGATGATAAAACCTCTGTATGAAGATCGTATCAGTTATGGTTTTGCAGTGGGGGTGCAGAATTGACAAGTTGCATAAAATGAAGATAGATGACATTTACACATAGACTGGAGGTCTTCTACAGTTAGCGGAGAGTTATATTGAAGAGCCCATGACAACGAAGAGGTTCTCGCGGCATGCAAGAAAGCAATAATTCACTCTACAGAGTAACTTATTACTATGGAGACAAGCATGCACAACTTGTATCAATCCCTTAAGCTGGAGCTCCATTTAAACATCTCCTATTTGGAAGATTAGGTTACCACAGGACCTAATGTGGGTACCAAAATCTCGAAATTCTATTTATTTTCTACTAGCCTTGTACCATCCGAGTTTTTTTTTTTTTTTAATGCAGAATGAAGGTTAGGTTAGTGTACAACCAATTTATTTTTTGAGTACAGTTATGTTCCTTATTCCTTTTAGCCATTATTTTATGTGTATACTTAGATAATTTTAAATACATTAATAGATAAATAAATACGTTATAGATCTCTGAATTTTTACTTTCTTAATGTCTTCCTCGTAGCCCGAACGTATGCGTTTTGGTTAGTTTTTACAATACATATTATTAACATATGGAGTAAGACTGCCGTTTTAGCGCCATTTTTTTTTCTTTTTCACTGATCTTTCAGTTTTGGTATTATTCCTACTTGGCAACTCGGCACGGCTCTTTTGCTCCCACTTTCGCAGGTTCGATCCCGGCTCAGGTCCGTGGAATTGAAGTGACCTTAAATTCGATTGTCCCGTTTCTGTAGAATTACAGGCATTTGAAGAAACTCCTCCACAAAAAAAAATGGGCACATCGGCGACAATTACAGACCAAAGTGGCAATACATAACCGCTGGTAAATAAGTTAAAAGCAAGTATATAGATTCTGAATCCAGTGGTGCAAGCTTAATTCTTCAGTTCACCGAAAAAATAGTTTGTTACTATTTAAGCAATTTATTAACTTCATTTTTTCTTATTAACTAACGTATATTTCTGAAATCGGATGACTTTAGTAGTAACGGTAGGCCTATATCAATGTATTAAATTGTCACTTAGATAGAATTTATGTGAAAATTGGACTTTCGTATTCTACCCCTCCTAAGAACACTTGAGCAATCTTGGCCTATGATGTATAACCCTGCTTGACATGAACTCCATCTCCTGAGAACGCATTGCATATAGTATGCGTTCGGTATCTGAGAATTTATTGCTGGACCTCTCTATGAATATTGATCACACTTTACTTCTTACTCCCACGCAGTCTTAAGTGTCTGCTACTGTACATTTTGAAATGCGACACTAAGGAATTCAAACTTTCAGTAAGAATACTTCTACTATTTTGTACATATTTGTGTGTACTTGAATAATAAAAAAAAGTTGTATGAAAATTTTAGAATTTTTCTTCGCGTTTCGTAAATTAATGGTATGGTGCTGTCAGTGGCTCATATTGGTTCTTTAACGTTAATTAATTATTATTATTCTTTTCCTTAGTTTTACCTTTCCTTTTTAGGGACATTTTAAGGGATCCACGCCTCCCAGGCCTTATAGGGCCGCGACCTTTCGGGAGAGGGATTATATTCTATTGAATCACATAAAGACAATGACAGCCAGATGATGTCCAGAGACCACAAAGGCCTCAAGTTATCCCACATTTGTCTCACAGGTGACGTAAAATCCCGGAAAACCTCATCTATACCCGTGGTGAGCTAAGAAAGACATCTGAAGTAAACAAAAACCAGTCTGTGTCTGTCTCACTCTTAGGTCATACGAGTAGAAAATTTAATTTTAAATACTGCAAATGGTTTCCTAATTCGATTAGACCAACGATCTACTTATAGTAAAATTTTATAAGTTATCGTCAAGGAACATTATCCCATTGTTATGGCAAGCCATTAAAATGGCCTCCATCTTGAAGCTTTGGAACATGTCGAAAACCCTGTATTATTTCCTGGTATAGTACTAAAACATATGTTCGTGCAAAATTCCAGTTCTATCATTTGAATCATTTTGTGAGAGAGAAGACCTGTGACAGGCTGACTCACAGAAACCTCTGAATTTCTATTAATTACTGAAGCTGCGTTCCTAACGAATCCAACGTATCGGACTTCGTACAGTAGGCCTATGTGTAGTGTCTGCCTGACTTTCAGTGCCAAACTTAGCGGTTTCGATCCCAGGCCAGGTCCATATCATTTATGCGTGCAAAAATGTGACAGTCCCATGTCTTTAGATGCAGAGGCATGTAAAAAATAAATAAAATGGAAAGCTTTAAAAACCCGCGGGACAAAATTTCAGAACTCCGGCGACTGTCACAGGGTGAAGCAGTTCTACACGCCCCATCGTACATCCATCCAGTAATCAATATGTCTAACTTAATTACTAAATTATTCACCCAATCGCACGAACGCATACCCGAAATGAATGGGCAATCGTTATATCAAAGGTATATTCACTCCAGTAATTTAAGTAGGATGTACAGGTAGGGAAAAAAGCGGACCGACTCTTGTAGCTGATTTCAGAGCCTTGTGATATGTAAATAAATGTAAGAGATGTAACGGAAACGTTTGTTTTCACAATCAATGCAAATTACGTGAAATTATTTCTCAATTCCAGCATTTTATCGGCTGTAGTCTCCTTGTCAATCACTTGTTTCATAACAGGCTCTCAAGGAACGTTGGTTGTTAATCGATTCCGTAGCAAAATGACAGCGCGTTCGACTGGTAAGTAACACGTTCTCGGTTCGAATCCTGCCAAGGAGGGGAATTGTTTGTTTCCTTAATGCACATTGTTTTCCCACTACTTTTCGATTGCCGCAATAGTTTACTTAATTAATGGATTGTTCCCAGAAAATGAATTTTACTAGTTTATCTTCAAATGGGTTTCGAAATGGGCTAAATCAACAGTCGACACTAGAACAAATTTCAATACATTCCCTGCTATCCTGTGAATGCCGCTAGGCATGCGCAGTGACTCATATCACCAACTTAGGTATTTTAGTCGGTCCGCTTTCCCCCCCCCCCCTACCTGTACACAGACGACAAGATAGAGTATTCCTCCTGGTGCAGACTAATATTAAAATGTATATGTGTATGCATTCTTCAGTGGCATCTCTGTTCACTATCTACGGGTGAACATTCGTGTTCACTTCTATCGATTTAATTTTGTTGTCCTCACTTAAGACTGTGATGTCTCTCAAACCTAAGTATTTTTATAGCTTACAGCCCTCCAGGAATATTGACCCTAACGTAGCATATTAGCAGACTTCGAGTAGTAATTAATGGGCCATTCAGATAGAAACTTAACCGTAAACGTAAGAACGTAAACTTAAACGCAAACTTTAGCACGGCATTGAGCATTCGCAATGAAAACTTAAACGTAGATAACAACCAATCACAAACGAGAACGTGAACAGCTGATAAAATGGCTGCAGCAGACGAAAATACTTTCATGTTTCTATTACACATGTGTAGGCCATTAAAAATTGAAATCATACAAGCCTATGCAGATATATAAAAATTAACAGAATATTATATGGGCTGTATTTACTTCTGTAGTTCATTTCTTGGGGAACTAATGTTCTTATATTTTCCTTCAATGCCGTATCTTTATATAATGGATGCCATTTATCATAATGATGAGTTTCTCATTCATAGACACCATCTCTTGGCTACTTTCACTTCCGTCTCCTGTTCTGTTCTCTGATTGGTTGTATCGTTATTTTTCGCATGATCGTAACGCAGAAGCTTGGTGTTTGCAAGGTTCTACGTTACGTTTAATTTTACGTTTATGTTTCACGTTTACGTGATGCATTGTGAATGGTCACATAGAAAAACATGGTCCCAAACTTTTAAGTTTATGTTACGCTTACGGTTAATTTTCTATCTGAATGGCCCATAACTTCAGTTTGTCTTCTATACACGTAAAAAATAAACATAGTTGTGAAGCCCAACAACAGCTTGTCTGGTCTGTTATATTGTGTTTGTCTCCGTGTTGGGGTGAGAAAATAAGTATACAGTGTAGACTTTCTTACTTTAAGATGGTTAAACTGAACTCGTAAAATCAGGTAAACTGTTGTAACAAAGTGCCAGGTGGAGTTAATAAGCCAATATCTGAAAACTTCTTATATTCATAATTTGTAGTCTTGTAGTTTTTACTTGATATGCCATGCTTTTGTTTAATCAGTGACAATATTGCAATAATTATGATATGCAGAAAATGAGTTATTTTTGTAATCAACCTAAGAGTTAGGCCTAAGCTCCAGATCGATTCATTAAGCAGGGCTTACGGAAAAACGAAGGCCTAAAGTTGATAAGCGTATGTGAAGGAACGTGTGGGTAGTGTTATTTGTCAAAGACCAGTGTATTTGCTACTTTCAAAGCCGTAAATGAACACTGCAAACAATATTGTTTTCAAGAGAACTGAATTGCATTTTATGAATATTTTCACAAATTATGCCCCTAATTGAGCATTACTTCGGTACCGGTCAACCGATTTAGAACAAAACCAACAGGCTTCGTCCCGTGGACGTTATAAATGCGTAGGGTAAGGTGGTACATTTTCGAACACTTAACAAATGTTCTTATTTTATGAACACAATAAACATAAGACAAGTTCAACTGCATTGTACTCACAAAGTTGGCAATGTAGTTGACCCTTCACAAAAATATCAAAGTCATACAGCTGTAATATTGGTCAAGGCAATCGATCTTTCATTTCCAGAATATCGTTCGAAAATGTACCGCAGTAGGTACAATTCTAAACATCAGTGGGTACTATTTGAACAGTGGCATTTTCAACGAACAAAGTGCTTTCTTCCAAATATTATTTTCTCTTATTATTATTTATCAGTAATATGAGCGTAATAATGATGTGTCACGTTTTGAATAGGCAGATGACAGGATTGGGGCATGTGGTCAGCATGCCGACTCCTACGACAGTTATTGATGGCTTACTGAACCGGAGTCGCTACTTCTTTATGAATTAGCTCTTCGGTTGGTGTCAGGAGGCTGAATGCACCCCGTTCCAGATCACCCTACCTCAGAAAAATCCGAGGAGGTACCGGTGATCGAACCCAGACTTGCGGATCCGTAGTCAGGAACCACTAGACCATACAGACGGTCTGTTATAACATCAAGAGCAATAATAAAAATACTTAACAGCTGCATGCTATTGTGTATTGCATAAAATGCTGAGATGTAATAACATTGCAGAGGAAGTCTTAGTTTATAACTCTTCGTTGAAATAATACCACTGTTGAAAGATGTATGAATACCATCCTTTTATATTTGACTGGCACAGTTAATAATAATAATAAACATGCAGAATGCTGTGATATCAAAACAGGTTTTCTATGCAAGACTTAAGCAAGCGATCGCGGGTTAAAGTACTGTTCGAAATTGTACCTAAAATTTGTTCGTATTTGTACCTCGAGCAAGTTTTGGTAAATTACTACATTGTTGAAATTCCGCTCACGAATGACCATTGTTGTGCCAATGACTTACGTATTAAAGACTACGCTATTTGTTGGTATGAGTTAAAAATTGGTCCTCAAAAATATATTCCAGTAACACAACGTGGAATTATAAGCAATTTTGTAACGTGCCATTTTTCAAGCATGGAGTTCTTACCTTCGATTGGAAAATAATTTTTCATGGCCGAATGAGACAACTCAAAACATCATTCTCGCGGGTACAGGTTAACAAAACAATCAGTATGGACGCTATATAATTAAAAACAGGTTGGCTAACATTTGAAACCCAAAAATGGATAAAAATCTTAGTCCGTTCAGAATTGTACCTTGTTCGAAAATGTACCACCTTACCCTATACCAAGGTTCATGAAAATCCGATTAAGCATATTATTATTATTATTATTATTCTGTTTATTTATTCTGGCAGAGCTAAAGCCATTTGGCCTTCTCTTCCGCTCTACCAGTAAAAAAAACTACATTACTATTACATAACACAAATACATAATATTACAGATAATTAATTAATACTTAATATTAAATACTTAGAACTAAACATAGTTATAATTTATAAACTAGAGTGCTATAAAACATTAAATTACAAAAGAAAATTACAAAATTAAATTACAAAATATAAAAATACTAAAGAAAATAATTAGGATTATAGCCTAAGATATTTAAAATTATACTAACTAATACTAAAGAGAAAAACGTATAGTTACAAGAAGTTAGGCTACGGGTTACAAATATCAAAAAGAGCTCCAATTAAGATTTCTAGTTACTACGATGAAAAGCAAAACTAAATTACATGGTTTAAAATTAATATGTTAACTTCTCTCTGAAATTTACCAAGAGTTCGACAGCCTCTGACCGTGAGGGGGATGGAATTCCATTGGCGAGCTACTGATACAGAGAATGAGGATGAATAGGATGAAGAGCGATGGAGAGGAATAGAGAGTACATGACTATGTTCTGATCTTGTAATAGCATAGGCTATTTGAGTTATCGCGCGTACAGACACACAGATATACGGTGGATGGACGGACAGAAAGACATTTCCCGTCCACCATGCAATCTCATAAAGTACCGTACTGACACTTAATACTAACTAAACTCCGTGGCGCTACATCCCTGGAGGGACTTGGCCTACCACCCGACCGCTGCGTCATCTACCACAGGCAGATGGCAGGATTGGGGGCATATGGTCAGCATGCCGCACCCACGGCCGTTAATGGTGGTTTTATGGCCGGAGCCGCTACTTCTTTATCAAGTAGCTCCTCAATTTGAAACACGAGGCTGAATGCACCCCTTCTAGACCTCCCTACCTCAGAAATATCCGAGGAGTTACCGGGGATCGAACCAGGGCTGACGGATCTGTAGTCAGCGACGCTAACCCCGGCGGTCACTGGCACTTAATAAAACAGCTAAAAAAATAACTTTTTATGTGACGCTTTGAACTTAAGGTGTTCTTTCATGAGAATAGGATGTATTTGAGTTATTAATTCCTGTGTTTGAGAATGATCTTCTGCCGAGAGAACATGCAGCATATTAGCTGCATGCGTTACTCAAAATTCCAAATAAACTAAAACATGTGATTCTGAGGGTATAATACGAAAATGAAACAGATTTTTACTGCAGTGAACAACGAGTAATGCACTGATTCTTATCGGATAAATAAAGTAGCCTGCTAAAGAATATTTTATACGCTAACACATATTTGTTTGGTTTGAGAAAACGTCCATTAAAGAAAAGGTATTGTGTGTCTGTGAGACCTACTCTTTCCTACCAGAACTATTTAACGATAGAGCTGAAACTATGCAGAGAAAGAAAGAAAGAAAGAAAGAAAGAAAGAAAGAAAGAAAGAAAGAAAGAAAGAAAGAAAGAAAGAAAGAAAGAATGAAAGAAAGAAAGAAAGAAAGAAAGAAGTAAAGAAAGAAGTAAAGAAAGAAAAATTCAAGAGAATACTGCACTTAAAATATGGAATGAAAAAGATTTATAAGCTGTCAAGCAAAAACAATTCAACAGTTTAAAACTTCTACAGAATTGGAGCCTAGAAAATGAAGAATATAAGAAGTAGAAATAAGGTCAAGTCAAGTCAGTATAATTGAATAAAAAATCATGGGATAGATCAATAAGTTCAAAAGAAGACGATGCCCATAGCACAGGGTGGCCAGACGTCCGGCTTTTGGCCGGACTGTAAGGCTTTTTGCTAAGCAGTCCTCCATCCGGCGCGGCTTTATGCCGGACGTTGAATTGTCCCCCTTTTCGAGACTCTGATGGATAGGTAAAGCATATTAATAAAATTTGTATTTTCCCGTATGTTCCTGCCAATCCTAATGTTGGCACGCTTGTCGATACTATTATTTGTTTAGTTGGTGCCGCGGAAAAATATGAATCTATTCCTAAGGTTGCCACGCTTGTCCATACGATGATAGCGTACTATCATTTATTTTATACTACCTTCGCCCGCGATAATTATTTCAAAAATTAAAAATTAAAAATCAAGAGCATAATAGTTAAATCATTATATTTATTAAAATCTAAATCACGTGGACTACATACCACGATTAGATAGCGTCGCCTGGTAAAAGCGACCTCATATTCGATGTCCTTGCCCCAGAAAACCACTGTATAGTGAGTTTCGTCCAAATCGAACAATGTTTGACCATATTTAGGCCTATATTGATTATCCCTCTTCCGTGTAGGTTGAAAATGTCATATGTCTACGGGACTTGACATTCTAAACAAATGAATCGTCCAGGATGGACTTACAAAATCAAGCGATCGCCCCCGATAATTATTTCAAAAATTAAAAATTAAGAGCCTAATAGTTTAATCATTATATTTAGTAACACCTTAATCACGTGGACTACATACCACGATTAGATAGCGTCGCCTGGTAAAAGCGACCTCAGATTCGAGGTCCTGGCCCAGAAAACCCCTGTATAGTGAGTTTCGTCCAAATCGAACAACGTTTGGCCATATTTAGGCCTATATTGATTATCCCTCTTATAATAATGATGATAATAATAATAATAATAATAATAATAATAATAATAATAATAATAATAATAATAATCCTCTTCGGTGTAGGTTGAAAATTTTATATGTCTGCGTGCCTTGACATTATAAACAAATGAATCGACCAGCGTGAGCTACAACATTCTAGCGATCGCGATGGTTTTATGTCCAAGGTATGACAAAAATAGCCAAAGCCAACTGTAATTTATTTGACATTGAAATGTATAACTGAAAACTGATGCTTCGAAAACGCAAAAATGCACGATTTTTGCCCGTTTTTCATTCATAACTCACGAACGAAAGCGAAAATTAAAATTCCGGCTTCGAGGTGCATTTTCCGACCCTTCAGTCCACCTATGTTTAAAATTTCAGATCTCTGCGTCCAGTAGATTTCGCTGGGCATCACGGACAGACAGACAGACAGAAGGAAGACAGACACTTCCTATAGATTAATATAGATAAATGCAGTTATTAAGTAAAATTAGTCAGGGTTATACCACGAAATATCTGCTGTCCAGCCGTCCATGCCCCAAGTTGTATACTATGCTAGATTTCCGAAGAAGTGTGTCCTCCTTTCTGACATTTTAGAAATGGCCACCCTAGAGGAAACAGATGGCTTGTTTATGAATAGATGAGACATCTTAACATTGATGGAAGAGAAACGGCAAATATAAATAAAATCGAAGAAGGGTTATCTACAAGGGTTGTATCTACAAACCTACAGAGAACTATGATATAATGGATAAAGCCAATATAACGTTGCAGATTAAATTAACCTAATAAGTTAGATATCGGGGAACACAATGTAGTTTTTGTATGTCTATCAATCTTTACCCGAGTTTCACCTCTCCCTTGTAGGGACATTTAAGCGATCCAAGCCGCCCGGGCCTTACAGGGCCGCGACCTGTCGGGAGAGGGATTTTCTTTGGATCACATACAAAATTTTCTCACCAGACAAGGACATAGAGGGCCTCCCCGGATGAGCGATCAGTCCAATGCCGGGGCCACATCTGAGACAACACGAACACATAGGACGAGACACACCATTCACACACACACACACACACACACTCATTCCTAACAAAGGCGAGCAGCGCGGGATTGCGCGGATTGTTCCGACGGCGAACCCCTTGTTTTTGTGCAACTTCTGACAGGTTTCGTAGACTACTTTTCCTCGGTTCCGCATATTTCCGTGCAGCGACAAACGGAACATTTTGCACGTCTCAGTTCTGCGCGACCGGTGTGGATCCGCCTTTACAGTCATGTTACTTCCTAACATTTTTAATTATTGTTTTATTTTGATACAAAATTGATAACAATGCCATTATGCAAATTAGCGTAATACATTTTCTCATGCGGCTACCTTGGTGGTAAGCTTCGCGGAAAACTGATTAGCATAACTCAGAAGAAAACAGCTTCCAGATTGATGGGTGGTTTTATGTGTCAGACATAAGGATGCGATAAATTAGATGTAGATGGATGTGGCGTCTCTCATCGTGACATGTCACTGTCTGCACAAGTACACGACACATATAAACTCTTTCATAACTTATTTGTAATTTAAATTTTACTTCCACATTTTCCATTTATACAATAGATTTCTATTCAGTATAATATTAGCTAATTTTTTAATGAGAACAATCCCCAATAAGATTACCCAGTATAAAATGTTGAGATTTGGACACCGCGCATCCTAGATGCATCCTAGATGCGCGGTGTCCAAATCTCAAAATTTTATACTGGGTAATCTTATTGGCGATTGTTCTCATTAAAAAATTAGCTAACATTATACTGAATAGAAATCTATTGTATAAATGGAAAATGTGGAAGTAAAATTTAAATTACAAATAAGTTATGAAAGAGTTTATATGTGTCGTGTACTAGTACAGACAGTGACATGTCAAGATGTCATCTAATCAAAACATTAGTCGCTTTGTAAAAGAACGGAACAAAATGCAGTAACTCATAGGCAGCCAAATTGCAAGGGACAGGTGTTACTACCCGCATGACGAAGGATATAAATTAGGAAACAAAAAGACAAAGAAGCAGAGCAAACGGTCATGATATATTTAAGCACTTATCATTTCGTATTACATTCATAGTATAGGACCTACTATGGATAAGAAATTCCGAAGGTTTTACTAACGACTTCTATTCTACTTTTCAGTTCATTAATTTGACCTAATGTCCAAAATTTGTCATTAATACAAGTTACAATTTTTATACAAGCACGTTATTTAATCGACTGAATTCAAAGTATATTAAAAGAATGTAGTATATACACGTGGAAGGTTTTCTATCTTATTTTACTAAAGATAGGCTCTTTATAATATATTCTGTGGAGGAAAATTTGCTTTTTACGGGAATTGAACCCGGGTTGTCACCTTGGTACGCTGACGCCGAGACCACTCAGCTCTCACAATACGTATCCGGACTCATTCCAAATATTCTCTAGACCCTGTGCCCTCAGAATTCTATTGTGTAAGTGAGAATTAACTTAACTCTGGTTCTTGTTTAATTACAGGGTTTTAAGTTATCTAATTTTTTCATTAAGTAATACCAGTAAAAGTTAAGAAAACTATTAAAAAAATAAAAATTAAAAATTAAAAAATATATAATTAAATAGATGCATTTGCAGAACACATATGCAAACATCTGCAGTGAAATCTCTACAGTCTAGATCACTGGATATTTCCTGTATCCCCTGGGGGTCCGCAGGCATGGTTTGAGGGGTTCGCGGGAGATTTTTGAATATTGAAGTAGATTTAAGGCTGAAATTTTCAAAAATAAAACCAAATATTTCAGAGATTATCAAAAGAAAAAAAAACACCATCCTTCTCACTGAAATTAGTAGTATTTTACTATATAACTGCTCCATTGGTAATTTTTTTATAATTAATACTAAGAGTCCTGTCGTTTTGCAATTGAATTCAATGTTAGAAATAAAAAATGTATCAAAACAAACAGACTGCTTTCTTTTTCTATCCTATAGCTTTTCGTCTTGAATTAAGTATATTTCAGATGGTTATTACTACAAAATTAGTAAAAATAGTAAAGGGTCATTTTTTAGGGGTCCGCAATGACAACATCAATAATTAAAGGGGTCCTCGAATAAAGGAAGTTTGAGAACCCCTGGGTTATTCCATATAGCAGAACCTATATCTTGTGTTCTGGTATTTTTAAACTTCCTGCCCTAGTTAGCCAGTTAACTACACATAGGAGACGGGACCTTGGGGAGACTTTCGTTATGGTGAAGAGGGTGTCACAGGGCGTGGATATATACTGAGGTGATTTGAGGAAGTGCAATTTCGGGGCCACGCCTATTTGTTCTGACGCACTAGCACAAAATTTGGTTTAAGAAAGTGACACAAATTACCTGAGACGTCTTCCTGAGGTGATGGGATAATGATCGAAGAGCAGGCTGCGTCCTTGTTCTAGCTTAATGCTTCTGAATTGGTCCTTTCTGACAGGACGCTTTAAATTATAGTACTACACTAGCAATATAGAACAAAATAGACTTAAATTACGGCTGCAGTATTGTCCTCCTTTGCTCTATCATTATGTAGCTGTAAACCAGTTGGAATGCGAAGCTCTGTGTGCTTTACATCCCGTGTCACATTGGAAATAGGCTCACTGCTGCATTCTACAGTCAAGCGGAGACCATCTTTTAAATTTTGGTGCTAATTTCCAAAGAGAATAAATTTTTATGTGAAAATCAGGTCTATCAAACACCTCTCAGAAGTTATTAATACTTAGGGCTACCATACATCCTGTGTTTTTCCGGACATGTCCTCTTTTCAGGGTCTGACTTTAATGTCGGGGCGAATTTTTTAATTTTTTTTATGTCCGAGATTTGGGCTTGATTCTTTCTTCATCTTCGTTATAAATAGATAGCTTTATTTTCTCTTCATTTTGACAACTTTATCCAAGAAGTTCCGTAAAATTCCGGTCGGTAGATGTATTGCTTCGAACAATTAACTCTATTATAGCTTTCTTCCACTCCTCAAGAGAGTACAGTTCTTTCACGTCTAATTTTATCTCAAAATCAGATGTAGCTACATCGTTAATCCTCCGCTTTGCGAGCGTCATTATGGGACTTCAACAATTTACAAGCACACCAGAAGTGGACAAAATATTATGAAACATAAAAAAATATGGACTGTTGTTCTAAATGTTGAAGATGGCGAAATCTTTTTTTGCAACACCCTCTTACAACGCAAACATGGAGCGAGTATTTTCGTTGATGCAAAATCTGTCGTCCAAGGAAAAAGAAAACAAACAAACAGCTTACTGTGGAGTCTATTAGACGCCTACTCTTGTCCACTATAATTTCCGACACATTTCTTGCAAAGATCTACATTCTAACTGAAAAATCAACACTTGCTGAAGAAAACGCGATCTAGTGTGAAATCTGCATGGGCAGATCAGGATGGGGGAAAGTTTAAGAAAACGTGACTAACAGCTAAAAACACCCATTTTCACATGCTCCTAATAAATGGTTGCCATATCTGTTAGTAGTATCTCCTTTAATTCAACATTTTTTAAAAGTAATACTTATAAAACTTGTGTTTTTCTTTTGTTAATGCCACAAAATTACAGATAGGCTATAAATACCTCAGGCAAGTGTAACCATAGCTCACTAGTATGTGTATCGAAGATTGCAACCTTGAAAAATACTATTTTTATGTCAATGTAACCAATAATAACGACAGTAATGACCATAGTAATATTTATAATTACTGTCATCTCTATGATGTCATGTTTTAAGATCCAGTATGGTAGCCCTATTATAGTACTGGGAACGCATGCATGTTTCCTCCATGAACTTATTCACACGGGATCTTTAATACTTGCTGCATCTTATAACAGTATTGATTAGTATGGTATAGTATAGTTTTTTCTTAACGCTGACATCTTTTTCACATAAATTGTAAGAATAATTTTATTATTAATTATATTGTTTTACGTAATAAATGCAAATAAATAAACGAACAAAACGAATCATATGCTTCCATATGGGCAGATTCATGAACCTTACCCAAATCGTGCATAAAAAAAATTATTACAAAGATTGATAATTAAAAGGCTTAAAACCCGGCTTCAAGGTGCATTTCACGATTAAAGTGCGTCGCCCGGGGGGGGGGGGGGGGGGGGAAGAAGACCTCAGATTAGAGTTTCCTAGCCCCTCCTCCAAATAAATTGCATAGTGAGTTTCGTCCATGTTTTTCCCATTTAGGCATGCTTTAATGATCCCCTTCTGTCTATTATGTAAAAAAATCAGATCTCTACGAATCGTAAACAAAATATAAATCAAGATAGCAACCGATCAAGGTCACCTTGAATTAATTTCACAGTATAATACTGTTTCGTTAATAGGAGGCGTTGGATGCGTATGGAAACACAAGTCCAAATATTATAGGCCTTTTAGATTCCCTACCATTAAATGTAAACGAATCTTTCGATAGACGACTTACTTGAGAATTCGAATGTTTTCATAAAAACTAAGCACAAAAAGCATAGATCTAATAAATAGAGTACCGGTATCCCAACTTACGGATTTAATTCTTTCATGTTGATGAATACAACATTTCTGTGCCAATGCAGTGCAAACACGACTGCCTTCTTGGTTTAATGATTAGCTTTGCCGGCTATGGATGTGAAGGTCTGGGTTCGATCCTCTTTCTGGAATAGGGTGCACTTAGCCTTGTGAGTACAACTTAGAGGCTACTTTACTCAAAATGCTGTAATTAAGGGTCGTGGAAGTCTGACCACATACCTTTTAATCCTGCCACTTACCAGTAAGGTTAAATACAAAATCACTGTAACAGTAGGGCCTGTCTTCCATCGTGAGTCATAGAATCATGGAGGTTTTATTAGGCAGTGCAAAAGTATATTGTACTTCACTCACAGCAGTGATCGCGATTTAACTTACGATCAATAGAACGTGTACTGTACAACTTCAAGTAAGTATCACCTCTTACATATACTTCAGAATCAGGCTGTGCCTGGGTGTCAGTTACACGGTATACTACCGTATTTCATTGAGGTATTAGAACTTCAGAGTGATATGGATAAATAATTTGATTGGAGTGAATTAATAAATTAATTCAAAGAAATATTGTTCTACCCCCGTGGGAGATTTGGAGAGTGACTGCCTTCTGCCCTGGAGGTACGGGTTCGATTCTCATTTGAGTCTGGGATTATTCATTAGTTCAGTGTTCAGACAGGTTGTAGCGTTGTCCCTTCATCTCCATCGTGCGAGAGGCAATTGTATATCTCCTAGGTATCACCCTTACCTAAAAGAGCCTTGGATTAGTCGTGGTCGTCATCATGTGGATTCTTTCGAGTCTGGACCTTATTAGGGCAAAACACTCATCGTCGTCATGAATAAGTGTAAAAAAATGGTATTCTATAAGTGTAGAAATTAATTTTCATTCCCATATAGCAGTAGTAATTTTAAATTAATTCAATTATCAGAATTTAGTCATATAATCTTATCCTTCAATAAGGTCATAAACTATTCACCGGTTTAAATTTCAATTTTCGTAGTGGTCTGTTAATGAATAAGGTATAATAAAGTATCTGTGTAACTCGGCCCACTTGGGGACTAGATTCAGATATTTTACAAGTTATCTACCGAGGAGCAGTGGAACCAGCAATTCTGTACTGTGTTTCTTCCTTTGAAAAGGTGCTGGAAAGAAAGTGGGCTCAGAAAAAACTGTTGCAGATACAACGGGGATTTTTGTTGAGTATCACACGTGCATATAGAACTATTTCCACAGATGCTGCCTTAATCATCGCAGGCATAGAACCACTATATCTAACAGCAAAATATAGAGCCGTACTATGCAATATAAAGAAGAAACGAACAAATATTGAAGGGACGGAAATAGAGACTAGAGCAAGTCATTTACATACTGGTCACCCCGCTCAACATTGCACTAATGTAACATTTACTGAATGCTCAGCACAACACAGACACCAGATCTTCACCGATGGCTCACGTTCCAGCACCGCTGAGGGTCAGGCCATAGTAGGCCGTGCATTTGTGGTTTTTGACGATGACACCGAACTATGCAATACCAGATTTAAACTGGCTAATCACTGCTCAGTGTTCCAAGCAGAACTATTTGCCATTCAAAAAGCCATAGAGTGGTGCAATGAGAATGACGTAAACGCTAAAATATGCAGCGACTCACAATCTGCACTATATGCTATACATAATAAATCCAATCTCCATCAAATTGCAGTTAATATCAGGAATCTTCTCAGAATATCAAATAAACACATATGCCTCACCTGGGTACGGGGTCATTCCGCAATTGAAGGAAATGAAAGAGCAGACTCACTTGCTAAAGAAGCTGCATCTCTACAAATAGCCCCAGCCTATATTAAGTGCCCCATTTCCTACTTCAAAAAGGAACTTCGAAACAAAACCATTGACAACTGGAATCAAGAATGGCAAGCATCCACTTGTGGCTCTACTACAAGAGAAGTCTTCTTTCCAACGGTCTATGATCGCCAAAAATGCAAACTGTTGAAACCAAACTTTATTATAACCCAGTTCCTTTCCGGACACGGAAAATTTGGTGCTTATTTTGAACGATTCCACATAGAAACTCCGAGTAATAGTTATAACTGTATATGTTCTGAGTATCCACAGGATGTAAAACACTTGATTTTTGAGTGCCCTGTATTTTACAGGAAAAGACTAGAACTGGAACTTCATCCACACATCTGCTTTACAGTATCTAATAGGCAAGTCAAAACAGATACATTTACAAGCAGCTGCTGTTATAGCACATTTACTAAATTTATCATACATATATTTCATAGATTATGAAAGACATTAGGCTAGGCCAACAGTGAATCATATAATACAACTAGCCTATACATACTTTGTAATTAAATATAACCCTAACATACCCGGTAAAGTAGGGTTTAGAAGATTCGGAGATTCAATAATAATAAATGGCCACTAATAACAACTTTAATAGGTCTATACATAATCTTCCAAATAATAACTATAGAGTAGCTTTGCGAAACACAAGTATTTTTTTAAATATAGATTCCAGTAAGACCTAATACATATAAAAATACGGTATAAAATTGCAAACTCGCGTTATATAAAGGTAGATTAATTGCCCCTGCCTTATGGAAATGTTATTTTATTATTACTAACATAGTCTAAAATAATTTTCAGTACGCCTATAAAATTATTAAATGAATTAGCTAATAAATTAAATGTCTAAATATTAAAATTATGAGAAACTCTGTAAAATTATAAAAACAGATCAATGTTAAATATTTACAATAATTTTGTAATAACAGTTAAAATGATTAAAAGTTCAGAAGTACTGACATAGTGCCGAATATTTGTAAACTCTTGATTTGTAAAATTTAACAGTAGGCCTAAAAATTATCGAACAGAATTAGTTTTAAAAATTACATTAAATTAATATGCATTTTAAAAAACCGTGAGATCTCTCTAGAATTGTAAAAATCACATTCTTGGAACGTAATGTAATCTACAAAAAGTAGAATAAATTAAAATGATAAATATTACAAAAATTGTATTAGATCCTAGCAGAATCTTGAGATTTCTTCACTCACCTTTTAAAATGTCAGTGGGTAGGTACTATACTAGAAGGAAGCTGTATAAACATCAAAGTGATTGCAAAGCTTATCTTCTTGTGCTAGCATCGTCCATCATTAATTGTTACGGAAAACTGTTTTGCAGCCAGTCTCCTTAGCCGCGGGGGAAAAGGTAATCTGCGCCACTTCTACCTTTTCCTCCAACTTATACGATGTAAACTGCGCCACCGGCATATGTTAACTGCACCACCGACATTTAAATGGCGTCACCGTCATACTAACGCACTAACATTTTCCTTTCCACTTCTCCAGACTTAGGACTGGCTATGAAATTGCAAAGGTGTGGTTAAAAATATTAGGCTTGGTAGCTTAATCATTCTAAAAAATATTAAAAACAATACCCTAATTTCTTTTGCATGAACGCTTCGCCGCTTATAAAATTGTTAAAAACACTACCCTAATTTTTTTTGCATGAGCATTTTGTTCTCGTATGACGCCTTCTTAATAAAATCAAAACGGGATATTTCATTGTTTATATATTGTTCTCTCCACTTGAAGAGACGAGAATACTTGTCATTTATTTTAGCTGTTCTTCTTACAGGTATCCCTTGTTCAATACTCCTCAGTTTTATGTAGGCACTTGTTTGGAACTGGAGAAGTGCATCTAACATAAGGAAGATGTTGGGAGAATCGTGGTAAAACATCGAAATGCGTGAAATGATTATACTGCATTAGTCGTTTCTTTGCATTCTGTGGAATGTTCATTCGCCCATACTGATGCCGTTAGGGCCGTTTAAATAACACCTAGTAGTTAACCAGGCATTTTCACGAATTTCCATTTCATCGAGCCCGGTTACGAGTTAAACGACACTAACCGGGAGAAATTAGCTAACCGGCCCCGAGAGAACGGTTAAGTTGTTAACCAGGAGTACACCGCATACTTGAGCGCTTATAGCTGTACTCTTATAGTAACCATAAGGCGGCGTCTGTTCTGCAGCACTCAAGATGGAGTTGGATAACTATTTGTTGTATGCTAGGTATCTCGAACATCATGAGAGAAATCAGGAAGTAGTGAGGGAAAGGCCTGATCCATTCCAAGACCTGACTGAAGAAGTATTTAAGAGGAAATATCGTCTAGAAAAGGAGACAGTTTTATCCGTTCTGGAACTTCTTGGAGAAAGATTGGACTTCCCAACAAACAAAAATGTTCCCGTGTCTCCAAGATATCGACTGCTGACTGCGCTACGATTCTATGCCACTTATACATTTCTACTTTCTCATTTGCCGAAGCCCTCCTTGCCCTTCTTTTTATATTTTCATATGCTGTTTTCAGATCTGAAGCTGTCCTTTCTGTGACACCTGTGGATAAGCACAAGTATAAGCAAATGCGCTGGTTTATTTGGCATATAACAAAGAAGAAAACATTACTTTGTTTTTTAATAATGAAATAAATAAATAAATACCTTGCACGCAGTTAAACTACAAACATAGTTTCTTCCAGGCCTCTTCTTTCTGTTTGAGAGTAGTTCCATCTGTTTGCTTGTTTTCAATTGTGCCTCTGTGCTTTTCTATTAAATCAACAAGCACTGAATTTTCGTACACACTAAAATTCGGTGCCTTGCTCGTTTAATAGATTTTCCTTCCATGACTACTTAGTCATGCTTAGTCATTACTTACAAAAATGAACAATCCCTTTGGTAATACAATATGACGGTACAAAGACAACAAATAAGTCACTGCTATCTAAATACTATAGACGAATTGCTCCGGAGAGGAATAATGGCGAGATGAGCAGGCGGCAGATAACTATGGATTCTTAACCAGGCCAAATTGTCGGTGCAACGGCTTTCGTCTAACCATGGTTATTGTGGTCAAGTAACCGGGCATCCTAACCGAGGTCGGTGAAATTGGCCATGAGGGTGGAAACGGAGCGTCTGGAGATATACAGTTATCAAGCACACAGTCACAGAATTTAGTGACGTTATCGTTTTCAGGTTTACACAGAACGGTACCAACCTACAGACAAGTACGCTCCCATCACCTCATGTGCAAAAAATTGTTACTGGATAGAAACGAACATTCACATACTAGGTCTAACTTTTGTTTGCATATAACTACTGCCGCAACATCTCCGTGGCGCAGTTTACATATCTCATTTTTATTCTATTTCAAATTCGGTGTCAACCGTGGCGCAGTTTACATACACCCAGCCGCGGTAGGGTGCCTTGGAGCCGTGAGTAAGGAGGCTGTGGGTTCGAGTCCCGCCTCGGGTATGGGTGTTGGCGTGTAATAAGGAAAACAAGGAAAAAGGAAAACAAGGAAAAAGGAAAACAAAGAAAAAGGAAAACAAAGAAAAAGGAAATCAAGGAAAAAGGAAAACAAAGAAAACTGCAAACAAAGAAAAAGGAAAAAAGAAAAAAATTGCGAAGTGTCGTAAACAACAAAGTATAGGCCTACATAAGCAATTCTCTTTTAACATTCATATGCTCTCTTGTAAAAAAATATACCACTAGGGCCTGCGTTCGGACTAGGTTACTATTTCGGGGTCACAATTTAATTTATTAAAAGCATGACGATTATACGGTGTGTTTCTAAATATAGTGCGAAGTGAGTGTGCCTCCGAAAGTGATATAAGGGATGCTTACCCGTTAGAGAAAATATTTCTGTTGACAACACTCCTCTGGGTCAATGTCATATTTTTCAGTGGCGAGTGTTTACTTAACGGTATCGCCGGGAGGTTAGGAAAATTCAGAGGGAAGGAGTAAATGCTGACAAAACAACTGCTGTTCCTATGGCATATACTCTGGCCTGTCCACTCCGGAGCTTATTTTTTCACACTGTAGATAGACATACTGCAAGTTCAGATAGAGTAAGTTTCAGTAGTTGTGGAACGTGGAAGTATATCGTCGTCACGAGTTCTTTTAAATGCATCCATGAGCCCATTAGCATGCTTCCAGTCAGGTTTTTACTTCATGTGATTTATATTTTATAATAAAAGACTTGAGACTTTCCCGGCGTTGGTTATATATAATGGTCTCTCGGGCTTCCAACCGGGTTAAAGTATGGTTTATTTCCGAGCTTTCGGCTGCTGTCAGCTCTGCAGCCATCTTCTGGAAGAGAAGTGCGCTAGTTCTTCTAGTTCTTCAGAACTAGCGCACTTCTCTCCCAGAAGATGGCTGCAGAGCTGACAGCAGCCGAAAGCTCGGAAATAAACCATACTTTAACCCGGTTGGAAGCCCGAGAGACCATTTTATATTTTATAGTCACATTAATTTGCAACCAAAAGGCATTAAGCTATATTCCATTCAAGAAAATTCATCTCTCACAGTCTATGCCGTGCATAGTTAAGAGATGCATCCCCCCCAAAAAAAAAACACACACACAATTTCATTTCATTATATTGAAGAGCCATGATCTGCAGATTAAGATTCTCTCGCTTAGTCTTTTCTTGACAGCTGGCTTGATTTATTGCCACTGTTTCCAGTCTAAAGGAATGATAGACGAGGAAAGTGTTTTAATGTTTGAAAATGACATAAAGTTACATCTCCCGCTCAAAAGACGCGAGACGAAGTTCACTCTGAGTATAAGTAATAGTGAAGCGCCACTCTGGAACTGAGTAAGTCCTAGGGCATCTGCCTTACCGGCAATTTTCAAGTTGTCAAAATTATAAGTTACATACGCATTTCTATTTCCCTCTTCGTTATTTCTTTAACACTATAAGGACAGGCACTAGCTGTAGATTCAGTGTTCGTGTCAGCCCATGGGCGCCCATGCCCAGGGGCAGGGGGGCAACGGCCTCCTTAGCTCTCAGGGAAAGAAAAAAACGTATATTAAATTATAGTCAGGCGTTTTTCTTTTAAGGCAATTATTTGAAAGTCAGTGGGGACATAAAAAGTTTCCAGATTTTTACCAAATCGACAACATGGAAGCAGAAGCCACAGAACAGGGGCTCGAGGGGGTCCGGACCCCCCCAGAAATCAAAACCTAAAATTCTATTTTTGCATTTTTAAAAATGTTTATTAAATTATACAAGTTTTTCTGGTGTGTCAAATATGATATAGGCCAGCAGTTATTTTGTTTTCATAACATAATGAGTAGACCTATTATTTCCACAGTTCCATGTGTTGTTTAATTTTTTTATAAATAATAATAAATATTATAACTTAGGTAACGATTTCTTGTTTAAGTTGGCATGTCTTAGAGTATGGTAAACAAATCTGCTATCTAGTTTTCAGTGCTAACATAGCGTAAAATGTGATTTTTATTAGTTAAATATTTAAAAATTTTCCGGGGGACACCCCCGACCTTAGGGGTATTCCATATCCCTCAAACTTCCTGCCTTTTTCGACCCTCCCCGAAATCATTTTCTGGCTACGTCATTGTCGCACTAGAAAATATAATATGGGCGCCCTTTTGTCAGTCACGAACGCCGCCACCGATGACAGCAATTAGAAACTAAACACGACTACCGGTGGTCGCCACTTTTATCCTACATTATTTTCTCTTCTCGCATCAGTAACCGAATAGACTCCGATTTCGAAGGATTGTCTGTATTGTTACTAATATGAGAACGGGTAGTGTCGATAAGTCTAAACAAAATACTTTTTAAGAGAACCTTACCTAGAATACTCAATTTCATGTTTCATTCCATGTTTTTAAAGAAAGAGGTTTCATATTAAGGGGTCACATTGACGTTTGTAACAGTTCTGCATATACAAAATTGTAATTTCGTAATAGGTGAAATTTCAGTTTTAATGACAATTTAATTATTTTACTTATCGCTTTACATAAAATGTTCCTTGCGATGACATTTTTAATGTTTAATACTAATATTTGGTATGAACTACTTGACTCATATTTACTCATACTTAGCAAGTTAAAGCTCTTTATTCATATATAGGCCTACTTAAAGTTTGCTGTGAGTTTTGTTCTCCAATAAAGGCCACCATTTCTGAAATTGTTTTATAGAATCTGAATGTGGACATTAAAAACGTTAACACCATTTAACAAAGCATTAATACTATTCAACATATATTACAATAAAAGTCATAGGAAATAGTAAATAACATTTATGTAAGTATGGGCAAATTTTGAACTCTCTAACAAAAAATTATATCACAAGGGAGATTTTATATGAAAAAAATCGACGGTGATAAAGCGTAAGAAATGGTATGTGCATCACTCATCACGAAGCATACAAACTTTTCCACACTCATGCTTAAAAGCTTCATTAAGCCATATACAAATGGCGTAAGGTATAACTTGACCGTTTTTTTGGATGATGCAATAAAGTTAGTAAGGAAAGTGTGTGTGTGTTTTTTTTTTCTAAAATAGTGGAAAACTTAAGAAAAAGGACGTTCTATATATTCGTCACGGGGCATTTAAACGCGCGTAAGCTCACTTTTAAAAGGTTTGAGACAAATAGGATGGCGTAAAATTTAGACAATTTTTATGCAGGAAGAAACAGGCCCACACTATTCAGTAAACAAAGTTTAATTAATTTATGCACAAACTCAGGCTTTCAATACTGCATTTGCATGAGGCTGAGACGATGAATATGCACTCCCCGCAATGCGGCCTCTTATTCTTTGGCAGAATGTAAAGTAAGAAAATATGCCCAGATCAGAGAAAGTAATGAGTGCATCACACCAAATGTTTATTTATCTGGATTTCTATTATTGATTTAAAGAACGAATTCTAACAATATCCTCTCTAATTTGATCGATAAAATCCCAGTATATGCAATTTCCCAAGTCAGCTGTGTATACTGCAATCAATAGTGCTGTCATTGTGACTGCACATTGGCTTTGTTACCATGCAGTGTGAATTCCATGTGGTGAGTTCAGTGTAAGATAGTTTTATTATACAGGGTGTTAATGAATAACACCGAAATATTTTATCTGTGTATAGAGGGGACATACACAAGCAACTTTTATAGGAGAATTTTGCTCTATGGATTTAACTTTCCCTGTCACAGCAAAAAAAATAACCTAGGGCATGGCCGCCACTGAAGTCTAACATTTGAAAAAAAAATGCAAACAAAGGAACTTCGTTCTTAACACTGTAGTTATGAATAAAAGAACTAATGCAGTGGCGGCCATTCATGTGATTAGTCTGTAAATTTTGCAGGTTATGAAAACTCTAAATTATGATATAGCTGTTGATGAACGGTTAAGAATCAGGTTTTTGTCGATAACTAAGAAGGCACAAAGTCAAGTTAATGAACATTTTAACCCCATTATGCTTAATTATTGACTTACAAGCACCAAACTATAATGACTTCAATGCGCTGTAGCATGTACATTTTACGTCATAGAGCATAAATCTCCTAATAAAAGTTACTTGTCTATGTCCCCCTATACACAGGTAAAATATTTCGGCGTTGTTCATTAACACCCTGTATAACTATAAAATATACTACATTATATATATACATATACATATATATATAATGTATACATAATATATTATATATCTAATATATAACACAATATATTATATATTATATACCTTATATGAAGCTTTTTTTAACAGCGTAAGCTATGTCAGAAGTCTGTAAAAAAATCCTATCTAATGATAATACCTTTTTCATTTATATAGGCTTTGTAATACTGTAGCTGAAAGAAGGGATGTTGAAAACATGAATAATGTAGTCCTTTTTAGGCCCTTACCCCCGGAGTGCCAAGCAATTAAGCCATACTTCCGGACTTAACCAAAATCTGGTTCTAAGATAAATATCGATAACTTCCTGTTATTTAGCCCTTATTCTGCATCCAGCTGGGATGGTGTACCTTGTGGTCATGATTCTTTTGAGCATGGTTTCTGTGTTTCTATTACAAGTTTGGTGCAAGTGGTGTCTGCGTAGATAATCTGCATTGTGCGTGCAATGCGTGTTGTTTTCCTATAAAAATGTTTGATATTGGCTTACGATTTAATTCTTAGCAGCTAAGTATGACGCTACTAGTTGCGTACGCGTGAAGTTGGATGAATGGAACGCCACCCAGATTTTAAAAAAAGCCATTAACCTTTTCATAGTGACAACTTTGGAACTATTTCTCCTTCTCGAACAGCTGTTTGTATTTAATTCTTTTTCACGTATTTTTTCTATCATAAAAACAGATTGTATGCAAAACATGTATATGAAGTATATAACAATCTCGGGAACATAATTTTTCTTGATTTTGTTAAAATGCTAAAATAGCTATGGCCTCTTTTAATAGAAATCTGTAAATTTGGAGACAGAATTAATGGTTTTAGTGATTTGGACTTGTAGTTAATTGAATACCTCTGTGGAATGGATTTTGTAACCATCAAAATCAGAATTGCTAAAACTAAAATCTTATTAGTACATATTCATATTTCAGAATTACTGTATGACATTCATTTGTGACAGTAGAATAATGATGTATTAGCATAATAAAAATTAATAATTCGTAATATTACATATCTGGTTGAAAAAACTCATTTATCGTGTACTATACACATTCTTTTATGAAGAAAAATACTTAAGTTATTACATCCTTATTACACTTACTTCAGCACAAGGCTGTTTTTCTGCTTTTACAATGCCTTTTCTTGTTGTAAGTTATATCCCCCCCCACTCTGCTTTAGATGTTTCCTTTTTTTATTTTTCCACTCATTTACATTTGTTTTACGTCTGAGGTCTTTATTTAACAACTTAAACACGTATGGTGACGATCCAGCACAAGTACCGTCAGCTATTGTCAATGATGTTACATCCTTTTTCCACAAAACTTATTTTCTAGGTGGCTCTAGTATCCACCTAGTTCAGTAGTATGTCATAAGTAGACCTGGGATTTTAGGCTCTAAAAAATTAGTTTTAGGCACCTAAAATAGGTTTTTAAAACAAGTAAATAGGCTTTTAAAACAAGTAAATATGCTTTTAAAAGAGAAAATAGGCACTTAAAATATGCTTTAAAAATGTGTAAATAGATAGAAAATAGAGTTTAAAATATTACAATATACACTTAATCTGTAACATGGTCTTTTTTTTTTTTACTGCAAGAAACGTGGTATGCCTATTCTTAACATAATTAACTGCCAAATTAGGCATCACGAACTATATTCACTTAAACAGATGTTCTTTCACTGGAGACATGACACAGTAGTCCTTCCCCTCCCCATCAGTCAGCATTCCTTGAGCGACAATTGTTTGGAATAATCAAGTTTCTGTGAAAGTCCCACCTATGCTGTTCTGCTTTTTATTGAGGGATGTCCATTATATGATTGTAAAATTTACATAAGTTGAATTTTATTTTAAATGTACAAAATAGGCATTTTCGGCACTAATATAGTAAAATAGACTCTAAAGGTCCAAATAGGCATTTTAGGGCACTATAAAACTCTATAAATGTAAGTGATTTATCATGAAACGTCCACATATTTAAAAAAAATTCATGTTATTTCATAAGGAACAAAATAGGCATTTGCCTTAAAATCCCAGGTCTAGTCATAAGATGGTAGCCTACAGTAATGCAGAGTAGTCATGTCGCATCCTATTTCCACCAAAACATCAATCTCTACAGATGTGTTGGTTACTCCCTTATTCTAGGGATTTATTCAGTATCGTTCGCTTCTTTGCATTTCTTATAATTGAATTATTCTTTAGATCATACAGTATTCTAAGCAGTCTTCTTAATATGAGGTGTATCTCAGACCCCTCAATATAACAATAAGCCTTACGTAACAGTGCGATCTGCTAGGTTTGTATGTGCTAGCGAAGATTGATTTGGTCTCTGGAGCTGTAAACAGATACGGGCAAGTTTTATTTATTCGATATCTTGTTTATTCCGTCCCATTTACGTGACGGATTCGATCTTTTTGACGAATGACGATGAAAGTGGTTGGTGGCTAAGCGGTATGCTATATATAGGATAGAGAAGATCCCATTACCGTGGATTGACGACTAACGAAACTGTTAATCAAGGAATCCGAACTACGGCATGCTAAAAGGCGAAGGCAAGCGGTCACTCATTTAGCTTCTGATTCCTACCTCACATAAGACAACCTGTGTTAATTGAATAATGTATTCATTTACTCCTTCATTACCTAATAATATAGATTTTTTATTATTCTAAATTCTGTTCTGAAAAGAATTATGTTTATATTAATTATAATCATTATGAATTATACATTGAGCAATTGTCATTTACATAAACAAAAGTTGAAATTATATATAAACGTGTTGTACCTTAAACACTACAATTACATATTGTTTAAATATCATTCATAACCAAGTAGGTTTAAAAAGCTTTGCTTGCCTACCATGAAGGATTTTTTTTAAAAGTAAAATGCACAATAATGTGTTAAAATAAGTGAATATTTCAGTATAAAATCGTATTTACAATATTATACCATTCATGATCTATATATGTGTTAAAATATAAACATGCTGTTTTTGAATAAGGATATATTTAAAAACTGTTTACATACATATAATTTTAAACCCTTTGTTTGCTAAGTTTGTAGTCTAAAATAAGATTTTTTATTTATTCATTTATTTATTTTTGGTCCAATGACGTCTTCTTGTTGAACTATACAATGTATACTAGTATGCTAAAATGAATATTACAGCGGTTCGGTGGAATGAGATGATGTTTGTTACCTGGGCGCCACAGTATAATGCATATACTGATTATTTCTGTCTTTGTTTGTCGAACTCGCCTCCGGTCAGTCAGTCGATCGTCGAGCACTTCCCTCTAGCTTCAGGGTAGGAAGCGAAGAACACCTTAATATTATTGCTTGAATAATAATGCAGTTTCTTTGAACACTGAAGGGATATTCTGTTTATTCAAAACGTTGGAAATACAAGTCCAGTCATTGACAATAATTACAAAATTTGTTTGTGAATAATTAATATTGTTACAAGTTCTCGGTAGATCGTTACTAGTGATACAATTGCTGCCGTATATGATTTTGACTAATCGCGATTGAAAGTAAGAATCCTTCTAAGTCGATTAATTCCACAGCGAAAATTTTATAAGTCCAATTAATTCTGTGGGCACGAGGCCACAAAGATAAGTAGAGTGATTGATGTAGGCACGCGGCTTCGACGTAGAGTGATTTTGACTGTTCTAGGCACGGGGCCTTGAAGTAGAGTGATTTAATACGGTGGACACAAGTCCCCGAAGTAGAATTGACTTGACTGCTATAGGCACGGGGCCTTGAAGTAGAGTGATTTTACAGCGCCCCGGTAGGCCTAAGGAAAACTTTCTTGGACCAACATTTATCCCTACTCTTCTTAATTATTATTCGTGAATCCTGGCACGTGGTACTATAGACCAGTTCTTATTGGCAAATCTCCCGACCAATAATAATATGTTAGTTTCCCACGGAAATCAATTGGATTTCCCTTATTCTCAAAACCCACAACTTAGCGTCTCGGATTTCTAAGAAGGTTCGGACAGCGTGTTGTATCAGTAGCAACATCAGAAGCTAGGCTTGAACACAACAGCCGACTTCTTAGAATTACTTAAGTGGATCAGTACCCTCTTTTGATTAGATCTCGGGAGATTCCCGATACATTGTACCTGTGTACCTGCATTGCCTTATCTCGCACCCGCTAGGTCTGCTAGGGAAATTCCCAGCTTCTCTGTCTATTCACTGCAATCTCATTTGAATAGTTATTTAAAATGATGTTGTTAAACTTTTTACCTTTGCCTTCTTTCTAGTTAATAATATTTATAATGAATGTTCCGTCTTTTCACGGTCATTTTAAGACCAAACACGGGCTATGAGATTTTATGATTTTAGTTTGAATAAATTTGGGCAATTAATCTGTCATTTATTATACTTAATTTGGTTATCTTGTTTATTTCTTTTTGCCGAAGTATCTGAACTGCAATAATATACAGATCAGAATAATACGTCAATATACGAAATTTATCAACCGTTAATCAATCCTTTCTAATATGAGAAATATGACGAATGATTTTCAAGGAATATCAATTTTGCAGACAGTTAAGGCTCAGGGAAAGTTGATATATCTTCGTTTAGAATATGTAAGAATTAAATATTCCTTCAACCCAAATTCCCGAGACTTATGCACTTGCCGCACGAATATTATGTAATTTTGGATCGACATATGTGGCCGAACAATTTTTTTCACTAATGAAATGTGCACAGCTCAAATCAAGAAGTACATTGTCAGATCCCAACCTAAATGTAGTCTTCGATTAAATATTGCTCAAACATTACGTCCCAACATTGATAAACTTGTTAAAGAAAAAAGAGACAGGAAAGTCAGAAAATTGTTAGACTACTGTAATCTTGTATCATCTAAGGTGCAGACAAGCTTGTATGGTAATTAAGATAATGTAAGAATTAAATATTCCTTCAACCCAATCAACAGATTTTTCTGTAACTAACTCTCAGCCCAAGTGTTTAATGTATTCAGAAAATGTTGTTGCCTTTGCATGGTTTTGCATCTGTAGGATTCACAAAGTTACGTTCTTCGCTTAAAAGCACATCGATACAAGAAGGAATGGGTTTCGTTACATGAATGCATGTTTGTAAAAGCATGAGTTCGACGGAAACTTCTGAATTCCGTCGACAGGAGAGTGGAGGAATGCTGAAGCTGTATCAAAACAAGTACTGCACAAAAGTAGCGGATCTTTTATGCTTGAGTGTTGGGATGTTGAAATGCCAAGTAATGGAGAGAAATTTCTTCTAACAGTGACACAGTGCCAACTTAGGGAATTGATTTTCGTTCCGTCAATATAATGTACAGTCGCATCTAATAAAAATAGATAATTTTTCCTTTCAGTATTTTCGAACCTACTTCAGCAATTATTAATTTTTAAAATAAACCTAGGGTAATTTTATTCAAAAGTTGAAAATTGGAGGACTTCAGGTCAAGTGATTTATTTCACATATTTTTCACTGTCTAGAACAGTGGAAGTCAACTACGTCTTGTGATGACGTTTGTGGAGCAAGTGCATGCGAATCCCTTGTCTGTGACGTCAGCAAGAGCGCACGGTAGTAGGGGTGTTTAGAGTACGCTAGAGCTAGGTACTAGAGGACCTATTCACATTAGCTCTGTGGGTAGAACAACTTCTGGTTGGAAATACGGAGCATTATTCAAAGTTAATGCAAGTACGCGATCCTGATAGTGTTCTCTCTGCAGAACATGTGTTAGTTCTGCAAAACATTCTTCTTCAGTTCGAATCGAGGTTTCAGGATGTGGAAAACCTTTCTCCAATGTTTAAACTTTTTGCTACCCCATATTCAGTTAATGTGAAAAACGTTCCTTGCCGGTATCAGTTGGAACAGCTAAACTTACTATGCGACGAACTGTTAAAGGACAAATAAGAACGTAAAGTGGTCTTGGGTAACTCTTACAGAAATTTCCCTGAAACCAAATTCCCGAGACTTATGCACTTGCCGCACGAATATTATGTAATTTTGGATCGACATATGTGGCCGAACAATTTTTTTCACTAATGAAATGTGCACAGCTCAAATCAAGAAGTACATTGTCAGATCACAACCTAAATGTAGTCTTCGATTAAATATTGCTCAAACATTACGTCCCAACATTGATAAACTTGTTAAAGAAAAAAGAGACAGGAAAGTCAGAAAATTGTTAGACTACTGTAATCTTGTATCATCTAAGGTGCAGACAAGCTTGTATGGTAATTAATTTCGTTCATTTTTTATTATTTTTATTGTAGTGAATTATGTTAATTCAAATGACAGTAATGTCTATTTTTGTCAAAGAGCATAGACTTTGTGGAAAGGCAATTGTTCTCACAGAATAGAAAAATAGAATTATTTATAATATGTGGTGTAATTAACCGATAAACTATCAAGAAATTCGATTGATGTTTCATTAACTCGGAAACACGTATTACGTAAGTTCTAACCCCCTAAATTCCCGCTGCTCCTCTCTTCCCCCCTGTTCAATGATGCCGCCATACATACTCCATATATAGCCTACTCCTCGGCCCGTCGCCGTGGGTGAGTCGGTAGCGCACCTGCCTTCTACTCGGACGGCCCGAAATCTGAAATCCCTTTCCCGGGTTCAGGACTGGGTGTTTGTCAGTAGGTTAAGTCTTAGGTTAAGATAATGCACATTGTGCGCGATTCCTTAATTATTATATACTCCTCGCAGAGGTAAACGCGAGCAGTCAGAGCAGAAAACAGTGACGTCACAGAGCAACCTTCTGTCTTCCCCTGGCCTAGAACTCCTTAAAGGAAATCAGTTCAACGGATAATGCTGTCATAGTATAAACTGAGTGATAATGCTGTCATAGTGTTAACTGACAGATAATATATGAATTGTGACCTGAGCGAGACTGCCGCTTCGAAACCACTCCACAAATTCAAATTGCTATCGCGGACCTTCATATCGTGATTCTTCTCTGGTCTCCCCATGTTATACACATATTTCTATATATTTTTATTTATTTATGCAGTACAATTAACGAGCTTATTCTGCTCATTCGTCCATTGAAATGTTTGCAGTGGAAATATTATCATTTCTATCACAATTTTCTTTACTGAGATTTATAGTTCATCTTTAGTAACTCCTTAAAGCACTTACTTCATCAATAGACCTGATATTTTAAGGCAAATGCCTATTTTGTTCCTTATGAAATAACATGAAAATTGTTTTAAATGTTGACGTTTCATGATAAATCACTTACATTTATAGAGTTTTATAGTGCTCTAAAATGCCTATTTTGTACATTTAAAATAAAATTCAACTAATGTAATTTTTACAATCTTATAATGGATGAAAAGCAGAACAACTGAGGTGAGTTTTTCACAGAAACTTTATTATTCCAAACAATTGTCACTAAAGGAATGCTGACTGACGGGGGAGGGGGAGGATTAAGGGGGAAGGACTACAGTGTCAAGTCACCAGTGAAAGAACATCTGTTTAAGTGAATTTAGTTCGTGATGCCTAATTTTGCAGTTAATTCTGTTAAGAATAAGTATACCACGTTTCTTGCAGTAAAAAAAATACAGTTTAACTGTATATTATAATACTTTAAAGTCTCTTTTCTATCTATTTACACATTTTTAAAGCATATTTTAAGTGACTATTACTCTTTTAAAAGCCTATTTACTTGTTTTAAACGTCTATTTTAGGTGCCTAAAACTAATTTTGTTAGAACCTAAAATCCCAGGTCTATAGTCATCAAAAACAGTATAACCACCTCTTTAGAAATACGCTCTCTTTTTTTCCACTGCTTGCCACTCTGGATCAATTTCCAGAGTTAACCAGTGAAATTCATACCACTGTATTGTGCCATCCACTTGGTAATATAATCATTATAAACTAAACTGAACTTTAAAAAAATAAATAAAACAAAATAAAAAATAAAATAATAATAATAAAAAAAAGTTGCTTAGCAAAATCGGACAGGGGTTCAGGGAAGGGTCTCGAAAACGGGTAGTCCTCGGTAAAAAGGGGCAGTTATTGACAACCCTAACCTCCTCAGTCCCCGGGTGCCATGTATGATATGTCAGGTTTAGAATTTTTTCTCTATGAATGAGATCCCCTCAAAATAAAATTAAAATTTGATCTGTTGAATACTCGTGATGTTTTGGTCATTCCTCATTAGTAACGCACATTTCTCTACGGAATAAAGTTTAAAGCTGTCTAAATAGGTTTTAGACCTCAAAAAAGCCCCCATCCCCACTTTTTAAATTTTTTCTATTCGTTATATTTCTACGAATAGAAACTCATTAAGCACTGAAACATAAATACATCTGTCCTAATTTGATCTCGGGACTGAAGAGGGTAAATAAAACATGATTTACTAGATGCCTGTGCTTCCTGCTTTCAAATTTAACAGATAATGGTTAACAACAAGTAGGCTAAAATGTTCGTCTCCTCAGAAAGTAATCCACTCGTGATATCTCAGTAAGGGCATCAAATAGGTTACTATTTCCTACAAAATTTTGTTGAAGTCTCCAACCCGAACTCATTGTCCTCTAGCATTATTAACGCATAGTTACCGAGCAATCACAATCATAAGATTATGTTCGCAGATTATGAGTTATGGACAGATAATTCAGTCGTTTGGTATGAAGTGACAGAATGAAATTTATTGTGCAGGTACAATAGTATCATAGTACAGTAGAACCCCGATAATTCGAGCTAATTGGGGTTGAGGCTAGCTCGAATTACAAAAAACTCGGATTATACGGAAATTTCACTAAATCAATGGGTAAATTGCAAATAAATGTTTAATGAGCACAATAATGGTTTAAATAATCAATAAATAAACAATATAGTAGGCCTGCATACCTGTGTTACGCCTGTATGTATATATTGTCAAACATTTCCAATTTGCTACATCGGCATCCTTTAAGGATTAAGTCATTTGTCTGAACCTTAATGGAGTGGAACGGGTAAGCGATGCTACTAGAAAAAAAATGTTAATTACCATTGTAGGGATTACTGTAACAATACAGTATTCTTTTCTGAAAGGATGGGGAAATATGCACTGTAGAATTGATTGACACGAGGTCCCGACAAAGAAAAATCGAACCTAAAGGCTGGTTTACACAATGACACTAGGTTTCGTAGCCACTTTCATGAAAGTGATTTCGTGAAACTAATTACACACATTTTCTTTCCAATACAACCACACATTTCATGTTATTTCTGAAGTTCAAGTTGTTAAAATCCCATATAAACGTTTGAAACACGTATAAATACAGGCATTTCACAATTTCCTCACTTCCCCATTTCACTTTACAAAATGCGAACAAGCTAAATAAGTGTATAATCTCAAAATTACTATTATAGTTTCGTGAAAAGTTGGAATCAGACGAAACTGCGTAGTGTCGTAACTCATTTTTGCCAGTACATCTAGCGCTTGCGCATTCAAGTAAAAAACAGTTGCGAAACTCAGTTACGAAACCTAATTTCGTCGTGTAAACTAGCCTTAATGGTTTCTGCCAATCTGTAATAGAAATGCATTAGCAGTCTGAAGCCAAGGTTATTTCTGTGTATTATGAACAAAAACCCTAAGTGGGACAGTTTTACCTGCATTTTTGTACATGGAAAAATTGAAAGAAAGCTCAAAATGTAACACATTCGGAAGTGCGTAAAACTTACTTGCGGACACCGTATAAAAACGGGATTTTACTCTAGTTTTATGGACAATTTTAATTTTCTTAAGACCGGCTCGAATTACACGGAACCTCGAAATACCGGGGCTCGAATTACCGAGGCTCTACTGTATTGTGAAATACACTGGTCGGCTTAAATTCTTCCTTGTAAAAATGATAGCTCTTTCTTATAAACACCCCATGCTGTTACGACTGTTTTTGTACGACCATAATTAAATGTTTAATTTTGAGATTTTAGATTCAGCAAATAAACGGAGACTGCTGGCTTCGGCAATCAGCTGTTAGTAAGTTCTCATCGTTCTCATCTTTTGCCATCGATAGCTTGCGGTCAAGTCGAAACTTCTTCTTGGCCTTTTTAACTTTAAACCAACGGACTTTTACAATACGAAATTAACACAGTTTAATATAATATTAAAATTAACACGAACTGAATTTATTTTATTTTAAACACATGTTGTTTATCAAGCAGTTTCATTTGCTGCTCTCAAAGCTTCAAGATCTTTCCGTGTTCGATATTAATCGATACCACACCAGAGTTCACGTGTAATAAGCGTATTATAGTATGGTCGAACAAAAAATATGTTTCATTTAAGTTATTTTGCTAACACAGAAGTTGGTTACATTCATGGAACATTTCTAGGCCTATTGTAGAAGGTAGTGCTAATGCAAGGTCTGTCAAGCCTAACCAGTGGCTTTTAATAATAGGCTTATTATCATGTTACACGCTTAATTCAGGACTCTTTTTCCGGCCTTTCCGTGAAACGGTCTCATGTTTTGCACTGTAATCTATGAATTCGGTCAAAAGATTTAAATTCCACCGTTCCTTGATATCTATATATATATATAAATGAATGTATGTGTGTATGTGTGTGTGTGTGTGTGTCCTTTATGCATTACTACACCATTCATCCGATCGCCATGAAACTTTGGGAAGTTGTTGGGTACATTCCCGGGAAGGTTTCTGTCATACTACATTTTTAATTTTAGCCTTTATTCGCGAGTTATGAGTGAAAAACGGGCAGAAAACGTGTTTTTTTTTTTGCGTTTTCGAAGCATCAGTTCTCAGTAATACATTTCAATGTCAAATCAATTACAAATCAATAGCTTTGGCTATTTTTGTCATAAAACCATCACGATCGCTTGAATGTTGTAGCTCACGCCGGTCGACTCATTTGTTTATCATGTCAAGGCACGCAGATATATGAAATTTTCAACCAACACCGAAGAGGATTATTATTATTATTATTATTATTATTATTATTATTATTATAAGAGGGATAATCAATATAGGCCTAAATATGGTCAAACGTTGTTCGATTTGGACGAAACTCACTATACAGGGGTTTTCTGGGCCAAGTACCTCGAATCTGAGGTCGCTTTTACCAGGCGACGCTATCTAATCGTGGTATGTAATTCACGTGATTTAGGTGCTAATAAATATAGTGATTTAACTACTATGCTCTTAATTTTTAATTTCTGAAATAATTATCGCGGGCGATCGCTTGATTTTGTAGGTCCATCCTTGACGATTCATTTGTTTAGAATATCAAGTCCCGCAGACGTATGAAATTTTCAACCTACACAGAAGAGGGATATTCAATATAGACCTAAATATGGTCAAACATTGTTCGACTTGGACGAAACTCACTATGCAGGGGTTTTCTGGGCCAGGGAACTCGAATCTGAGGTAGCTTTTACCAGGCGACGCTATCTAATCGTGGTATGTAGTCCACGTGATTTTGGTGTTAATAAATATAATTATTTAACTATTATGCTCTTAATTTTTAATTTTTGAAATAATTATCGCGTGCGAAGCCGCGGGCACACGCTAGTACTAAATAGAAACCATTATTGAGCTTGACTTCTTAATTATCAAGTAATGTTGCAACTTGTTACGAATTAATTTAGCGTAACACTTCTTTCAGGCTAAGAAAACATTCTGCTCTCCAGAAGATGAAAGTGCTCCATTCTATTTTATGCGATGAAATATTGCTTCTCGGCTAAATACGCTTCTTTCAATATTAGATTGGATTTTATTTCCATGTGGCGGTTATATTATGTACACAGATTTCCATTTCTTTTACAGACTGATTCAACTCTCAAGGGAAATTATCTTGAAAGCTGTTTCGTGTTGAAGTTTGAATCTCATTAGAATACAAAGAACATTTCATGGCAATTAAGTTATAATGTATACTGTCTAAATAATTTATCAAGCATGAAAAATATGTATCTCTGTTTTCAACTAAAAGAGGTATTTTTACACATTTAAAGCTGACTAATGATAACCCCTACAAGAATTTCAGGGCTCGCAAATTTTTCTACGGAAGACTGGTCAGGTTCAAGAGGGATCCGAAATTTTGCACTTATTGCACACGTTTCTTTGCTGCTACATGATTTTTTGGTCACCACGACTTTCTTGTTCGGTACTTGGTGTTTCCTGCCATCTCACCGATTTCGAAACGTTATGTTTAGACCGGTATTCCACTCTCCAAGTTATTTGGTCAAATCGTCTATAAAAAAGAAAATGGCCGCCCGTTGTTTCAAGAAAACCGTATTGGACGAGCATTTGAAGACTTTCTGCATGTCGTTACATTGGATCAAAGATTTCCCGGCGTTCATAGCATAGGTGTCCAAAATGGCGGCTAAGTGTCGACTGTTTTGAGAAATAAACGGGGCCAAAATTGTTGATTTTTCTTCAAGTATGCCTATATATAATTATTCGGTATTTAATTCAGATTTCAAAAATGATATACCGGTACTACATGCTATAGTAGTAATATGGGAATATATTTAAAAAAAGCCCTGCAAGCTAACCTAAACTCGTCTCACATAACCTTTAATGTAAACAATGATTCAGCCTGATTTTGTCATTTAGATATTTCTCAAATGCAGGGTCGCTGCTACAAAAACATTTATAAACTAATAAACTTATGCCATTATATATACTGTTTTACGATTCACCATCGAAACTCAAGCCTTCCGTATATAGCCTGCATTTTCTAGTTAGTATTGAGTGTACCCAATGTATGTACCGCATTATAATTCACAAATATTAAAACAGTACTTTCATGTTAGAACATTTACACTATTTAAGCCACATTTCGAAAGCGACATGCCAGAAGATATAAATATTGGCATGTATTATAAAAAAAGCATTGCACGCTAACCTAAACTCATGCCATCGTTAACATAACCTTCAGTCCGAAGAAAGTAACACTCATATAAAACTAATCAATTAATGTCATTATAAAGAATTTTTAAAATAATTTAATCTTCGAAATTCAAGCTTTCCCTTTAGCCTCTATACAGAGAAAACTAGTTTTGGTCAAAGCTGTTCGATGTAGTGTAATAGCGCATCTTTGATTCAAATATCGCCTGACAAGTTCTTGGTGATGTTCTTGTCCAATACATTGGATAGTGGAATACCGGCCTTAGGCATAGCCCGCTAGTATGTTCTTAAAGCATCGGCAATTCGCCTTCCCGCTTGTTATGGAGGAAAGTTGAGGATCTCTCCACTACTCATCGATTGGCGCTGACGCTCGACCGTAGCACATCCTGGGGCGAGACTATAGCATGCTCGTACCTTAAACATCTTATGATAAAACTCGCAACATTTTATTGACTCTAATGCCGATTGTCGACCAAGAGCTAAGCTAAGTTAGTTTAGCTTAGCTCACATACAGTGCGGGATTTCATATGTAGTTGTGCCGACAAAACTACATATGAAATCCGGTACAACTATATATGAAATCCCTCACTGTATGTGAGCTAAGCTAAGCTAAGTTAGCTTAGTTCTTGGTCGACAACCGGCATTAGTGAAATTACTGTGAAGTTTCTGCAGAAATAATCTACACAGAACAACCGTACTGATGGTTAAAACAGAGCCTTACAAAAGCGGGTACAATAGCTATTTATGTATCAAGTACGCAGAATAACGGTTTAGCGGTTTAGCGGCCGAGGCATAAACCGAGGCTGAGTCCGATAAAGTTTTTGCCTATACGTGGTGCATACAATATTTTTTTAGTAAAAACTCTCTAAATTATTTGAAATGAAACAAAAAAACCTTATAATTAATTATAATGGAAGATAGTCAGTCATTTGTTAAAGTCATATTCTCACGGCCTTCTGAATCGCAGTACAACAATGAACCGTACGTACCAATAAGAAAAATGCTGTATAAATGCATAATATATGGGTCGCTTTCTGTAAACAGTAATGCATATGAATGGGAATTTATAGTGTTTATGAAAAACTTGTGGAAATATGAATGATAATCCCGAGGAAATTTCAATCCAAGCCGGAAACGTTGAATTGGAGCTGGTGCCAGCAACAACACGGCAGCAGTAGACTAGGAGAAGGAATATATTGCAAGCAATCCATGGAAAGCAAATGATTCTCTTGTGAACGAAGATGTGGAAAGTTGCTGGCTTATATTTGTTGTTATGTAATGAAGTAGACTACCGTGTGTTGTGAAAAACCCTGGTAAAGTTTCTGATTATCATAAAGAAACATGTTGACTTAAATTTGTTGTTTTATGAGCAATTATATGCTTAAATCCACGTTAAGTTTGTGTGACTGGTCAATGCCATCTGGATTTTGTTTATAGATTGCCATGACGACTTCCTGTTACAAGTTTAAATTCATAAATTCATTCCCATTTTCTTCTGTGTCTTCAAAACCTTCTGAATTAGAAGACAGCAACAAAAGAATTAAAATAAACATTTGAGATAATTGAGAAACTTAAACCATACCAGGTCACTGCCCACACAGATCTGCGACCTGCCGGTTAGCAACCAATCGTCTTGCGCATGCACACTTGATGCGCGGCGCCTGGCTCAACAGCTGGGACCAGCTAAGGCCCAGGGTTTGCGTACCTGAAGCATTCCCCTCCATTACCCCTTCCACCATCGTCTCTAACTCACCCGCTTAGCGCAGTTCCACGGAGCGTGGAAGCAGTCAGTGGCGTACGTTACTTTTGCTAACTGCTAAGGAGTACGGCGCAGCAAAAGAAAAACTCTTTCCGTAAAGATTGGGGATTACATTTTTTTATTCAACAAGATGAAAATGAGTTTTATTTTATATGTTGTACAACAATTACCTTTATTTTGCATTTCAACATCAGACGACACTTCAATACGAACCATGGGAAAAGTATCGATTTCAGGTACTGTTTTCTTATAAACCGTATGCAATAAATTACGAAATGAACTTATGCATTAATGTTTAGCTGCGACAAATGATTTTTTACTAAGAAATGTAACGATCAGCATAATATGCCACTTTGCATTGACATCAGAATTTATCTATTATAGGGGACGAGACAAAGCAGTTGTTGAAAATAATTTTTAAAAAAAGGCAAAACGCAGAATCGAACAAAATAATAGTCAAGCCACAGCAAAACAATTGTTCAGCTACCACATTTCTAAGTATATTGCGGAAAAAAGGAAATCACAATGGGGAGAATGTTAAAGACGGTTTAGTTTTGCTGCAGAAGATGTTTGCCCTAACATAGTCGAACAATTTAAATGCATCAGTCTGTCACCTCACATAGTTGGTGACAGAATAGTGGAACTGAGTTCTGATGTAGAGTCACAATTAATAAATAAAGTACAAACTATGAAGTAGTACTTCTTAGCACTGGATGAGAGTACAAATAATGAAGATACTGCTCAATTAGCTGATAAACACATGAATGTGACGGAAGAGTTTCTAGGTATGGTACCACTTAAAGATTACACACACGTAGAATTGCATTTAAAGAACTAAATATGTTAACTGTCTACTCATTGTACGTTTACTGGGCAGTATTGTATATACAAAACAGTAATTCAGTAAAAAATAGTGAAGTCCATGAATATAGTACAAGAGGCCGTCTGAATTACCATAGATATACATGCAATAAGCAACTTGTATTTAAGGATGTAAATGTAATGGGAACCATATTATACAATAAGCTACCAGCAGAAATCAAAACTACAGCCAAGGCAAACTTCAAATCACAGTTAAAGAAATATTTAATAGAGAAATGCTTGTATTCCCTGGATGAACTATAAACAGAACAGGCAACTTACGTAACAAGGAAGTGTAATAATGAATTCGGGCTACTTAGACTATTTTATTATATATTATCTAAATTTATATTGTGTTAAAATTATATTGGTAATAGGTGATAAGTAGGGAATAATGTATTTAGAATAAGATAACATGTATCTGGAATAATCTCCTTGTATTTTAGATGTATTTTATACTTAGTTTAAGATTTTAAGTGTAAAGTTGACATTGTCAGAAACTTGTTCGCCAGTCTATTGACAGAAATAAATTTTATTATTATTTATTATTATTTTACGTGGAATTTCTATATTTGAGGCAGTTACAAAAAATTTGAACTGTCATGGGGTAAATTAGTGTACCTAGCCACTGATGAAGCACCTGCAATGATAGGAGATGTGAACGGTTTTGCTGGACAATTAAAAAATGTTGTAAATGAAACAGGCGTGGATACGAAGGACATCTAGCCCATGTGCAGCGTCTGCAAATATGAAACATGTTATGGACATTGTAAAGACGGTCAATTCCATTAAGTAGTTATTTTCCAAGATGAATCAAATTAATATAAACACACGATGCAACATAAGTGATTACCATTTAGTTTTAACTTTAAGTTTGGCAAACACTACTTTAGAACCAGACTACACAGACTAGGGGAAAACAAGAAGTGCCAAAGATCTACTAATCCTGCCAAAACTCAGTGAAAATTCCCTTCAATCACAAAGTATGGAGAAGGATTGTTATACTGATATCAGTAAATGTTACCAATTATTGCATTTTCTTTACTAAAACAATACTTTAAGTCTACTGATGCTACGTCACTGATGCAGCTTGTGACTGTGACTTCGTGTTGTGTACATGAACGGAATGTGGAGTGAGATGTTACGATGATTCTCCTTCACCATGAGCTCCCGGCCCCTGAGTTAGGCGGCCAAAGAAGCTGTGTCTTGTTTTAAACCTTTAGAGACATTTTCTTAGAAAATAATTGCATGTTTCAGGAATGGTACATTTGAATTATCAGATAAATTGCGTACATTCTTTCGATCAAACAATGGGATAATTTCCTATTATACAGTGATGACACCAGGTGCGGTCGTAGAACTCATTGAAGGGAGGAGCTGACATAAATGAAAGTTTGCAATTACTGGGGGTTAAAAAATACAGCGCAAAATTGAGTTTTTAGATCCTCTGGGTGATTCCTCTAAACTACTCAACAGACTCTCTTTTTGCCCAGAGATTTAGTTCTGTTGAGGATTTTTTGTTTGTTTTACATATCACATAAAAATTTTAATCATCAATAAAATATCAAACTTTTAAAGGAAGTGTTCGTCTGAAATAGTTCACAATAAATCAGTCATTTATATCATAACTAGCTTAAAAGACCAGGCGTTTCCCGGGTTTTGTATTTTGTAATTGGAAATTAGCTTATGAAGGATTTTCAATTTTAAATTCTAGGTCCTTATATAGGCATTTATAATTTGAAATAGGAAGAACGACTTATTACACTCAAACTATTCCCTCAGAAAACGCTTGATATAGTTTTTTATGGCTCATAGAGGATCTAGAATGTTGCATCCCATCGCTTGTACAGTGCACAGCAAGCCTGGTAGAGGTTTAAATAAGAAGAAACAGAAATTCCTGTAACATAAAATTGTAATATCGAGGCGGGAAATTTCCCACTCTTATGTTACTATAAAGCATTATCACTTTCATACTTTTCTCTCCAAAAACCTGCGATATAATATAATAATATACACATTACCATACCTCGTTTTGTTTTCTCTATGTCCAGGGTAGAGAAAGTTATGTGATTCCATTATTTTAGTGGATTTCATTCTGTAATATTTATTTATAACATGAATTATTTTGATAACTTCTCTTATTTGTCAAAAGTGCATTTCAATTGTTTTTTCCAAGCCCACCTGATACCATTTGGCAACAATATTTCTGTGATTTGGAATTGATAATTCTATGTAAAAAGGGATTAAGTATTTTCAAAAACATTTAATTTTTGGCATTTAGAATCAGAATTTTTCAAAATCCTTTCTTAGTGAGCACCTACATTATGAAACGAAGGTACTGTCAAAATTCCAAGTCTCTACCTGTTATAGTTTAGGCTGTACGTTGATTCCTGTCATTCAGTCAATCAGTCAGTCAGTCATTCATTCAGTCAGTCAGGACAAAGCCTTTTATATATATATATAGATAGATAGCAATTATTAAAGATAAGAAACTAATTGCTGTATTGTGGGCTGTGACGGCTAGTCTACGCATTTGATTCTAGAGTATGAGTACTATTCAACTTGCATGTTACAATCCTTTTGTTGAAAAAGGGCGAGTACATAAATTATTTTATTTTATCTTGTTTTGTATTTATTTAAACGTTTATGTTGTTATTAGTAATTACTTTCGACGAAAAAAAGTCAAATCAACGAAAAAGAAAGAAAAAAAACAAGGAGGACGCGGCCCCTACGGCCTCTCCCCTGGATCCGCCACTGGTTGACACACGTACGGTCTAAACCAGGTATGTCAAACATATGCCCCGCGGGTCGCATTCGTCCCTTTGCAAACACATCTGCGGCCAGCATACAGTTTACAGAAATGGTTTCTTTTCAGACCTTTCTGAAAAGTTTTAAACTGTTTGCCACAACTATTATGGTAATGTTTGGTTCTTTCTTTGTGTGTGAACAGTTATTTTCCTATGTGAAATCAATAAAAACTTCTCAACATTTTGTGATCTCTGTCGGAACTGCATACACACATTACAGCCAGACATAGCAAAAATTGTCATTAAAATACGTTTCTAGTCTCAGTATAAAGCACTAAAAATAGTCTTAAACAAATGTTCATTTTGAACTGTTGTAATTTTTTTACAACGTGTCTGTTGCTATTGCTTACAAGTCTATGGTGCCATTTAAAACTACTTCATTACTTCGCATTACATGAATGTGGCTACCCGCTAAGCCATTTTTTTGCACATTGTATGTTTCCAAGTTTAAGTAATTAATCTTGTACAATAAGTTTCAGTTAGTTGTCTTGTATGGCCCTCATGACAAAACACATTTGACTCATATGGCCCTTGGGAACACTCAGTTGGACATGCTTGGTCTAGACTTTACAAATACAGTAATTTGCCCTAAATTTGCATTATCTTCATATATGTGGACGCAATGAAAACGTTTTCCTGTTCTCTTACTCTCTTGATGGTGGTATGGAATGTACTTTTGGTAATTTGATTTCGATAAATCGCTCTTCTCACGCAGTGGGCCCGGGTTCAATTCCCGGTAGGGACAAGTTTCCTGGTGGAGGGAGTTCGTCATCTGTGAGACGAATGTCCCTTTAGGCCCTTGCGGTCCACGGATATCATCTGGCCGTCATTATCATCTTCATTCCTTACGCGTCTTGAAGCTAATTCAAGACATAAATAAGACCAGCGGATTCCAAGATCTATTTATAACCGTAGATTTTCACTTGAATTAAATTCACGCCGTGAAATTGGATTTGAAATAATAGCGATTCTCTAGATGACCACGAAAGAAGTAATAGAATCAAGTTGATGTGAAGATGGCAATACTGTAACACTGAGGTAAAAGTCGTTTCGTTTTATATGATGTCATAAACAAGACACTCGCTGATTTATGTCTTGACGCTTCATTGCACATCTCGTATGTCGGTTCGCATCAGCACCATCTGATGAATCTTAACGTATTCTCCATCCGAACTCCAATAAGCCGCCTCACAATTTAATGTTCTGTGAGAACGTGCCTCTTCCATACATTCATATCGAACTTCCCTCTACAATTTATGATTCTGAGTAAGTTGCCTTAGAGTGAAGTGTATTGTAAGATGCAATGCACATGAAATGAAGGTGGTAACTGTGATTTAGAGCCCAGATTAGTATGCAAAACTCATATTGTTTTTTAATTGTCTAAACTTATGCATTCGCAGCATTCTTTACTGTTCTCACCTTTATGAGGTCACTGATTAGTTTTAAAGTGCATGCAAATGCATATTTTAATAACTATTTATTTTGCATGCATTTTATTGATATTTCATGCGTCTAGCGAAAATACAAATATCCTTACTTAACCAAATAATACAGGGTGCTTCAAAATTAATATCGGGGTTTTAAGGCTTTGTAGAATTTAGTACATTTAACATACAATTATAAATAATGCATCAAATGAAAGAGCAACTCAAACAGTTTTTCCTACAAGTGTTCAATGTGAGCCCCATTCGTCACACGGCACACATCGAGTCGATAGACGAGTTCTTTCCAAACCTTGATCGGTGTGTCTGGAGTAATTGTTGCAACAACTGCTTCAATCCTGTGTCTTAAGTTGTGTCCGAATTGATTTCCGGGGGCTACGCGTGAAAGACTCTCTCACTCGTTCAACACGTTCTTCAATCAATCTCGATCGTCCCATACTCTTCCCTTTGCATAGACAGCCGGTGTCTTTAAATTGATGATACCATCTACGGATGTTATTATCACTTGGAGGATTACAATGGAACTTAATACGGAAAGCACGTTGCACTGTTCCCAGTGAAGCTGTCCTGATCATCTGTGCTACGTAAATATGTAACGTAGTTCGGTCGTGTTAATTTCAGTAAGGATAGACAAGTATTATTTTGTTTATCATGTTAACGAAGTATTGGTTCTAACAAAAGTTCCAAATTGTACAGCATTTGAACCCTGTGTAACACGAAGATGCAGGCAGAAATCCGCTTTACGTCAAAAATTTAAAGAACAGGAGGTCATTGGAGGAACAAGTGCCTCATTCGCCAAGGAATTGCGTTCAGCATTTATAAACTTAAACATTCCTGACATAGAACGGCTATTTTCATAGGTAATCCCACGAGAGTTGACGAGTTTATCGATAGATTCGCGACTGTGCAGCAGGAGCGAATTTATTTGATGAAACTCATAACTTGAGTTGGATTTATCAAGACTACTCCATGAATAAAAATGTAACTGATTATACAAATAATAATTACTTTCGTGCTTTGTTATATAAAAACAAAACTAACAGCTGCGAATCAACCATCCATGAATCGATTCTAGTTATCAACCTTGTGACCATTGCTACATTAGAGTTACCATGTCCAGTGCTACCAGTTGTGCATATAAGACATAGTTAACTTCATTCAGGTAAGCTAACAGCAGAACAGAATAAAAGCATACGAACTTGCTTGAACCGAATCGAAATCGTGTTTTTAATCTATGTACATTTATATTATTTTCATTTCTAAACAAGTTACGTGGTATAAAATCTGTTTTCATGCTATTAATGACAGCGTATCACGTATTAATCACGGTACACTGATGCTTTCATGTCCAGTAATGAGCAGCACGTTTTACCCGATAAAATGCTATCGCGATTCCTACAAGGATATTGTAAGATGAACGGCCGTGATTGGTCTATACCCGAGGAATTGCTAAACGTTATTGGCCACGCGGAATATGAGTGGAATAGTCACTCTAAACATATTTCTTTATAGACAAACTAAGTTTCACTGCAGAAAACCTTAGGATAACATTTATCATCTATTGCAACAGCAGCATTGGATGAGAATCTAATAATCAACATTTTGTATTTTATATCCTTGTAAGGCTCATATTAAAACAGAGCAATACTTTTTCCAGCAATCATGTCAAGTAATTAGATTGTGATAATACTTGATAATCTTATTAATCTTATTTTGCATATCGTTTATACATATTTTACGAAAATTTTAGTGCTTATTTGCGTGCAAATTTTGGCATTTGTTTTTGCTTACCAATATGGGCTCTAGTGATTATGGTAATTGCATGTTTATTTTAGTTATACTATATTCACTTATTTGTTACTCAACAAAATAGTTGGCATAAACCGTAACAAATCGGAAAATAACCTACGATCAGGGGAAAAAATTGGATTCAGTCACAACGATTGTATGGGCCCATGGTAACAGACTGCGTACATAGTGCCTCGCGATAAATAGGCGAAATGCCATGAATCGCTAAACACTATGCGTAGGAGTTCCCTGACCTATTAGCCACTTTTAATTTTCTCACAAATCCGTTTTCATGTCTTTTATACAGTGAGTCCCACGCAAGAGTTGGCCAATGACGCGGGTTTCTGCGTCGTGGCACAGCTCCAATTCCCGAGCGATCGGGTGAAATATCTAAGCAAATAAAGCCGCGATCGGTGTAATGATTCAGGTTCTCACATTTACAGTTAAAATTACAATGAAAGTTACCACGTACCTCATCACAAGAGATGTCGGAAATGTTCTCCTATTGCATCCACACAATACTGGCACCTTTTTAGGAAATTTTCTTTCACGTGCATAAGTTCAGCTTCCGAGATAAGCCTAGAGTTCATTTCTCTTGTGATGTTGTCTTTATGTTCTTCTAACAGTATGTGACTATTATTTATGGAGAATAAAGTGTATAGGTCAATTTCCCAAACATTAGAAGAACTTAAAGACAATATCACAAGAGAAATGAATTCTATCTCGGAAACTCAACTTATGCGCGTGAAAGAAAATTTCCTAAAAAGGTGCCAGTATTGTGTGGATGCAATAGGAGAACATTTCCAACATCTTTTGTGATGAGGTACGTGGTTATTTTCATTGCAATTTTAACTATTAATGTGAGAACCCGAATCATTACACCGATCGCGGCTTTATTTGCGTAGATATTTCACCCGATCCCTCGGGAGTTGGAGCTGTGCCCGCCGCGACACAGAAACCTGCGTCATTGGCCAACTCTTGCATGGAACTCACTGTAGAAGGCGTGTCTGTCGCAACGGAGACCAAGTTATTCCAAGGAAGCTCAAATTGTAGGCTAATAATTCTGAAACATGCTTCACAGTATTTTCTATAGACTAGTTGTGCGATGTTCAATGTTGCCACTCTAACAGAACAACCATATTGAAATCGGAATTGGTTCCCGTAATGAATACAGCTGGTTACGTAATGTCCTTCCTGTCCGTAGTTTCATCAAGGGCTAATGAATAGAACATTAAATTTCCATTAAGTGCTCCTCTATGTTATCGACCATTTCCTATATTCAATCTGCAACTGTCACACGAGACAGACTTATAATTTTGAAAGTATTTTTCAATGAAGGACAGAGATCGTCAGTAGCTGTTAATGATACATTCTTCAGAAATTCACCTTCTAAGAAAGGCTTTGATACCCCTGCAATAAGTTTTGCAAGTTTGTAGCTGCCGCCGACCGATCTTCTAATGTTGACCGCTTTGGAAAGTACCTACATTTTGACCAGTCTTCGGTTTTGTCTGTACTTCCTGTAGAGCTTTTTGTCAATTTCTCCCTAATAATTCGTTGCCATAAGAACATCTATGCTTAGATGTAGGATCTATTTTAATGATAAAGTATGCTCTATAGGCTTACAATAACCGATTTCGGCGATAGTTTTAAGTAAGCCTATGCAATTTGTAATTCTTGTTTTTGGAAATCTGAACAGTTGACTTACGATATTATGTTCCAACTGGCCACCCGCGGGTCACATTACAGCCCATGACCTACTCAAGGGTATTCGTGGGGTAAATTTTACGATGCTAAAATATTCGTAATACTGTACTGACAACAATTAATATGTAAGACTTGAGGCTTCCTTGGCGTTGATTACTAATGATGGTTTCACGGGCTATAGGCTAAGCCGAGTAAAAGGATGTATTGCATCCAAGCTTTCGGTCGCTGACATCTCTGCGGCAGAGAAGGGGGACTCTTCCTCAGCGATGCCTGGGCTCCATCCCTGAAGCTATATCGAGAATCAACACATGAAACCTCCAAAGGTAGCAACACTTCAAACCCCCAGACCCCTATGTCTTCTGTTTAAGCATTGGCCCTGACTTGGACCGATTATTTCTATACATTTTTACATCGGTTATCCCCCCCCCCCAAACCACTCTGCTTTGACCCATATTATTAACCTTTATTTTTCTCCCACTGGTCCTGATATGGATCGATTGCATCTTCAATGTTTTTACAATAAACAAAATTCCTGCATACTGATTGGCCGATACACTGCAACCCATTTCCTCCAATCACAGAATTTCATTTTCACTCAAGAACATATATAGGCCTAAGCTCTCTCTTCCCCTTTTTTCTACACTCATTTCCCTGAGGAAGGCCGTAGAGGTGTCAGCGAACGAAATCTTGGATGCAATATATCCTTTTACTCGGCTTATAGCCCGTGAAACCATAATTAAAAATTAATATTATTATTGCAATAGTGATAATTTTACTGTTTTATTCATCCCAATGTCTACGTTACAGTGCACAACCGTAGTTAGATAACCATTGCCCATCACAAAAACGAAAATAATCATCGATAAAACAATAATAGAAACCGCCTAAAGAACTAATATGTGTAGTTGTCATTGTTGTGTGGGAAAAGAAATCTGGCCCATGAATAATAAAATAATGTTGGACCATAAAGGTCTAAGCAATGGCATAACTGAAGGCTCCGCAACCCCCCGAACTGCGGGGATCCGAGATTCTAAGGGGCCCCTAAATAAAACCAGAAGATAAGGAATGCAAATAGGTTGTCATACTGGGGGAAAACATGCAAAGCGGCAAAAGAAATAGAGTTCGCTTAACTTAAAGATGGTTTGTCCTGTGGATAATAGGCTACAAGAAAAGCCAGACAAAGTCCAAGAAATAATCTTCACCAAATATACAAAAAAACTGGAGAGAAAGCTAATATATATATATATATATATATATATATATATATATATATATATATATATATATATATACACACACATTTACACATTTACATACATACATATATAATTAGAGTGCGAACAAGTGGATAGGCCTAAACTCAAATATCTGGGAGCAATAATTACAAATACTAATAATATTAAGGTTGGAGTTAAGTGTAGACTCAAATCAGGAAATGCCTGCTTTTATGCAGTTCTATCTTCTCGTCTTCTGCCTAGAAATCTAAAAATAAACATTTATAAGACTATTATCCTGCCGGTTATATTACATGGATGTGAGATATGGTCGATTATTCTTCGGAAAGAACATAATCTGAGGGTGTTCGAATACAGGGTGCTTAGGAAAATAAATGGGCCTAAGGGAGAAGAAAATGGGGACTGGAGAGAACTGCATAACGACGAGCTTCATAACCTGAACTCGTCACCGGATGTAGTAAGGGTAATTAAATCACGGAAGACGAAATGGGCTGGACATGTTGCACGCATGGGGAGGAAAGACATGTCTCAGATATTGACGGAGAGACCCGAAGGGAAACGACCACTTGGAAGATCTAGACGTAGGTGGGAGGACAATGTTAGGATAGATTTAATGGAAGTAGGATTTGTGAGGGATGGTTGGATGGAGTTAGCACAGAATAGGGTTGGATGGTGGGCTCAGGTAAGCGCGGCAATGGGCCTTCGGATTCCATAAAGTAGATAATATTCTTTTAGCTTATTTAGGAATTTTCTATTGCCATTGAGTTGAATAAGTAAGTAAGTAAGTATTTATAGTTAGACTTCTTCGTAGCTTCCAATGACCCTTGGGGATTCTGTATGATTCTTCATATTACATTGTACCTGTGCCAGAAAATGGAGGTAAACAGTCTAGAAAATAATACTACAACTACTGCTACTAATAGTAGGCCTAATAATAATATTAATAATACCGCCTACTAGTAATAATAATAATACAGGCTAGTATTAATACCTCCGAGGTCCGCATATCAAATTTGGTATTTCCCGCGGTCGAAGACATAATACTTAACCCATATGTTTGAGCGTGAATTTTTTTTAGGGAGCCCAAATTAAACTTTGCAGAGGGTCCCAAGCTTTCTCCATTACGCCACTGTGCCTTACATCTTGCAACCCCGTCTGGAAGTAAAGATGGTTAAATAAACCGTAATTCATATGGTGAAACCTTTTCTTGCAAGAATCCAGAAAGAACCAATGGCACGAAACATTCGTTTCATAGGAATTAAACATAATATTGTGTTATGATTAGGGCTTGGGTGTTAGCCAGTAATTCGTCAAGTTAGCGGTGCACAAGGCATAGCAAGCTTTCTGACTTAGTAAACAACTTGCTTTGCTTGTGGCAGTTTTGTGTTCTGTTGACGAACAAAATGTGTCATTAAAACAAGCAAAACACCTTGTATCAGAATAGCTACTAGGTAATATCAAGTTCATTGCGAATGATTTCGGGGAACTGTCTAGATGTAGCCTACCACTCTTTTAGAGACGAAATTTGTAAATGGCACAAGCGATCAGACTCGTGGAGGGTTTATCCATAGCTCTAAGAGCCAACCTTAAGATGAAACACTTCTACAGGTGCAGCAGATATTAAAACGCATTTTCCAGAAAAATGTAGGATTTCTACTCTTTGAGCCTTTCGAGATGCATTAGAAGGTTCTACAGGAGACCATGGCCTGAACCCATATACAGGAAACACTAATACCTCAACTCGCGTCAAGCGACGTAGAGAGAAGTTTTTCCCAATACAGATTTTGTTTGGAGGAAAATAGAGGATTTTTATCTTTTGAAAACTTCAAAATGTATATTGTCATTCATTGCAACAATGTATATGCACAGACGTAATGTATAATTTGCCTTTTTAATCCTCACGGTGAATAATGTTAACAAATATTAAAGCATATGTTGTGTATAATTATGTTCGTTTTACAAGAAAATTTTTTTTGTTTCTGTGAATTACGATAAATGTGCAAACCTTTCTATGACACTGTGTCCATTTCACTAGACTAGCTACACTGCCCTTGAAATTGAATGTACTATTAAGTGCGCCTCTGAAAACGAGTCACCCGTTTCCTCATGTTTACAAGATACAGGTAGCGTAGGGCTATAACCTAGTCACCACTAACCTTAAGTAATATTTTTGTGGCTAAACCCCCGGGTCCTAGTTATTATTGTGCCAAGGATTTCAATTGATTTCAAGGAAATATATTATGTACTGAATACAAATACAAGAAGCTCTGCGATGGGCGTAGGTAGAGACATTTAATTCGTTTACTCAAGAATATTAGGTAAATTTCAATCTAGGGACTTTGAAATGCTCATTCTGACGTGAGCGCTTTGACTCCATAGCTTGTGCCTTGTAGTATGCCGCTGATGAAACGATGTAAGCATAAAATGGATGCTTTAAGTCAGTCATTATGTAGGCCAACCTACGCCACAAACAGAAACTGATCAAATAATATTCGCAATCTTATAGGCAATCTTATAGTCAGATAATGAGGTAACAAATTTGTATGTGTGATGTAAATGTAGTAAAATATTCATTAATCAGTTGCTGGTATAAAAATATTAATCATTTAAGTCAAAATACGGTTCCTCAAGTACAATAATTAAGCAACCAAAAGTATCTTAGTATTCTTTAGGCTATAAGTGTTGGATTCAGCTTAACTCCTCTGGAATGTGAGGAAAGATAAGGGGATGTATCGGTCTTTCCCCACATTCCTGAGGAGTTCAGCTGAGTCCAACACTAGTTCCGACGTTCTTAGAACGGGCATGACAAGGTTCATTGTGGAATTTTGGTCCATTATCGAAGCAGGGTTCTCTTGAAATCTCCTTTATTAGTAATAATTCTTTGTGTCTGAATTGTTTGTATTAATGGCCAGCTTCTATAATGCTGGATAAATGTGAAAATGACAGCAAAAGCGTTTCTGAAAGCTCGGAATAATTTACTTCAATGATAGATCACTAGGTAAAGTTTTTCACGAAACGCTGAATAAGCGTTTATCCTCTCGTCGGAGCAATATGGCGGTCTTATGACCGGAAGGATAAGACAAGAATCATGGCTTGTGGATGCACCGTAGGAATATTAGTTCTTGGAATGGTGGGGGGACTTCAATCTGCGGCGTGCTCTCATACTGAGAGGATCGGGCAATCCATACTATTCCAAAAGTATGTTCACGTTATTATTACTGTGTTTTGTCATGGAGCCTGAATCCAATAGAAGGGGGTAATTGGAACGAGAAAGGTAACAAGAAAGTCAAAGCAGGGATACTATATCAAATGTTCATGATTTCATGAATCAAAAAGCGAATTATGGCATAGAAGAATTGGGCAAAGTCGCAATGCAGGGGGGGGGGGCGTCTCGCGATGTGCACAGGTTTTCACGGACGGGTGATGTTTTTTGTTTCTCAGCGAGGCAGGTTGACCAACATGACGCTTCTTGTACCTTGCTTATCAGATATCATTACAGTATTTTGCAGATGACAAGCCGTTTGTCCTTCTCCTGCATAGATACTCGGTCCAATCAGAGACTGCGAGACGGAGGGAAGACTCTTACTGATAGCTGCACTTTGTTAGCTCGTACACGTGATTGGCGGTGAAGGAAAACGCTTCTCATTTGAAAAATACTGTAGTGAGAGGTTCTGTTAAGTTATGAACAATGATATTAATTTAGTAGGGCATTCTGAATTCTCCCGGAATTCTAGTTTAGTGGCAGTTAGGTTAGGAATGGCCATACTGTATTAGTATTAGTGACGTGTTCTGTTTGGTTATGAACACTGATATTAATTTAGTAGGGCGTTCTGAATTCTCCCGTTTCGTAAATGTGCCATATTGTATCACCCGCGAGGTTCGTTATGTTGGTGAATCTGTTTCCCAGAATTCTACGTGTTCAGCTGGTGTGACGTCACATCTCTAACGTCCAATCACGAGTTGCTTCATCATACGGAGATAAAAATATGGCGGAATTCACGTTACTTTTCGGTAGATCGTGTTGTAAAAGAAAGTATAACGTTTAGGGTGAATGGGTCGGACCAAATCATTCGTCGAGGAAACATCTCCTCTCTAGAGAACTATCTGTAAGAAAATACTTGTAATATTAGGTGTTTTATGAGAAGAAAGTTTGTTTTCAAAGTGGGCCCCATACAATGTGATTTCTCCAGAAATTGTAGCTGTCTTATTTCTGATAAGTAACTGTTTATGTTTTTTTTTTTGTTTTGGTATGTATAGGCAAACAACTGAGTAACCTATCTCGATATAACTTACTCCTTTGACTCGGCAATATCGTGCATATCCATGATTAATCAATTGTTGTTGTTATACACTGCTGATTGGAAAGGTCTGCAAATATCATTTTGGAAGTGCGGAATTTGTTGTTTTGTTGTTTAGTTTGGTTTGTCATTGGTAAGGTATTCTCAATTTATATGCAATTTCTTATTTATATTTTGTGTACTTTATAAAATTTGCTATATTTATATATTTTCCTTACATTATCAGGTTCAGCATTTTGAACGATTTTCTGAAGACAACAGGAAATTCTGAATTACATGGTCTGAAATAGTTGTACGGTAAAGTAACCTAACAGTGTTGAGATAGATTCCTGCAGAGGTAGCTCGTGTTGACAAATTCATGAACTACTAAGATTTTCAGAAGAATAAAAGAGGAACTGTGATTCCTGGCTAGACGTTGGATATCGTTACTGATATGTTCTCCTTAAAATTAATTTTACATAGTCACTTTCACAATTCTTTGCTTTTTGACTGAAAAATTCTTCAATTCTCTTGTTGCCTTCTTTTTGTGACGGAATATCTTAACTTAATTATTGTTTCAAATTCATTTCATAACAATATAGCAGGAGTAAATTTAATGTGAATATTAATTAATAATTACCTTAGGCACCGCTACGGGTTTGCCTGACGACCCTCCTATACTCATTAATCGTGTACCATAGGGAGAGAAACACGTCTTAACATTGGGTGTAATGTTTTTTATTATGAATTAAATTATATACAAAAAGAAACGTGTTATTTCGGTAGCGAAATGCTTTTAATACTATAAATATTTGTTTGAGATTTAATGTCTGTAGGCCTACTAAGATTTATATGATAATGATGATGACACGATTCCTTTCTATTATTCATCAGAATTTTAACATTTTAGATTCAAATGTGTTTCCGTGTGAACTGTGGTTCTTTGTTTATAATCAGGGCACTGTTTAGGGTACCCGAATCAAGAAAGTTAAGTCCGGTCAATGCTTTGTGTAGATTGAGGTGATGGATGGAGATGGAGCGTGGCGTTATTTAACTCAACGTTCAGTCATAATATAGCATAAAATAATCGTTCACATTTACAATCATAAATACATGCATTACACTTGTAGTTTAGAAACGATTTGCCTAGCATTATGTGTTTCACTTTACGTTGTAATCTACTTGTTTTAAAGGATATATATATATATAAAACCCACATTTTCTGGTGTTGCTCCTCTTTTCTAATCCGATTCATTGTCATAACAAGATTCTAAGGAGTTTTTTTTTTCTTATGGTCGACTTCCGAAAAAACTTTCTTAGCCATATGTTTTCAAGAAACTCTTTACAATATTTATTTTCGACCTTATTGAAAGCAATGTCTGTAGGCCTATGTAGGCTACCAACATCAGACATGATTTTCGATAACGTTCGGTTTGATCTTCAGTGTCTGATTTTGATATGGAAGGCCTGCCTTGGATGTGTAATTTAATATTTCCCATATACCTTTTACTATCACAAGTTTTTTTTTTTTTTTTTTTTTTAATCGAGTTCTACCTGTTCCTGTATCTTTGTGCGCAATTTGCAAAATGCAGTGTTGTTTATTTTCACATCCGATTCTTAGTTCCTTCTGAAGAGAACGCTTAGTGCTATCAATTTTCGGCATGTTCCTCAGCACTGTAAATTCCAAAATAGCACAATTAACACTTATAAGAATCCTGAAATAATTAAATAAATTAAAGAAATAGGATACAGTGGATTCATTACTTACAGGACACAAGCCAAGCAGCAACGAGGAAGTAAGTAACATTGTTATGAAACATGCTGCACCCTCTCACTCCACTAGTCATGACGTCATTTATACTCCGTGTATTCCAAATATTAGCCTCGTTACTTTGTGACTATACGCCGAGACCTGTTGATAATCAAATGATATGAAATCCCATTCTTGTAACGCAACACCTTTTTTGCAATTTTCTATATTACTTACATAAATTCCTCAAACGAATAACATTAGCAATTGCATTTTAGTAGATATGTTATTCCTTTTACAAATTGTTGTGTATAAAGTGGTGGGGTTTATAATTTTTAGGCATACCCTGACGTAAAAGTCTGTTAATTACTTAGCTGACAGTGTGTGACTGCCATTTTTATTTATTTTCTTATCCTGGATAAGCACCAGTTTTGTTTATGGGATGAAGTCTGTTTTGGCCTCCTAATTACGTAATAATACCACTTGAAAATATACCACCAAAAATTTCAAATGAAGGTTTAGGAATTTATATTTTAGTAAATTGACTTCTCATAAAGATAATTAGAGCAGTTTTGTAAAATTGTCTAGTTTTTATAAACTATAAATCTAGTGCACGTAACTAACCAATAGGGAAAGAGAAAGTAAATGTAAGATTTTATTTCTACCTCAAATTATAAATTTCTCGTACATTCTTGTAAAGATATAAACTGTAGGCCTACGAGAATACATAAATAATTAATCTCAAGTTAAGTTTGCTATATTAATGCAAACTGTTAGTCGCGTTATGACTTTATTGTTAAAGCGACTTAATAATCGTGCAATGTTTAATTTCGAGGTTTGCTGTTCAGACATAAGGAAAAAATGTCTTTGATATCCTTATCCCAATAAGATAATTTAACATAACCTTGATTTAAATATTGTTCTAAGCTACCTTGATTAAATTATGACTTGAAATAGTTATTGCTATCAGTTAAATCCTGTAGTAAGAATAAACAGTGTTTAAAGAAAGCTATTTACTTGTAATCGTTTTTATAGCAGGATGTTCATTATTTCTCTTAAGTTTTCACATCTACATGGTGCGTAAACAACAATACCAGACCATTTTCTTGTAAACATGTTGTAAACATAGAGATGTTATGCATTCAGAACCGCTTTCTTTGAACATTGCTACTGTAACTTATTCGATTGAATTTAAAAGTAAGTAATTATTGCATATTAGATGTTTATTTGGCTTGTACTCAAACATTTACCACTAGCCTAAACTGTTTATTTTATCCTCCATTTGGAGGTAATTAATTATATTATTAACATATTAATATTTCTAGTAATAATACCGGTATTAAAATAATAATAGCAGTAATAATACTACTGTTCTCTGCGATTTGAACACACGAGCTACCTCTCATTTTATAGACAATGTTGTTATTAAGAAAATGTAACACTCACGGAAGTGTTGTCTTCAGGTATATAGCCTAACTTTTGATAATACCAAGTCATATTTATTTTTACTACAATCTTTAACACCCAGCTTTAAATTATGAATTGTAGTAATAGAAAATCAGAATTAATTAATAATGATAAAAGGTAGACTGCATTTTCTCTCCTGGATTCTTTTTGATCGAAAGTTTCAGACTTCTTTCAGAGTTTGCCTTCATCTCCTTTTGTTTTCTGAAAGGTAAACTTTGATGCTTTTCTGGGGCCAAGCCGAAGTAGTGAGTTCTAAATTTGTACAGTGCACATTTTGAAGAATTTGTCTCACTTTTAAGAGAATGAAATGCTTAAAATAATAAAACGAAAATGAACTGAACATTATAAATAAGATTTTTTAATAGTAACAGTTGGTGTACGAAATTTTAACGCATTCATCAAAGATTGGGATTTCAATCAAATTAACATTCCTCAAAATTACCTTTCAGAATGTGCGTTTTCCCTTACATTCCAGAAATAAGTGCAAGTTATATGAGCATTCTCTTGTTATTAATTAATTCTGGTTTAAACAAGCACAAATAAGAGTAATAAATATTAAGGACATCCTTCATATTAACTTGTCATAAAATAGCAGTTCCGTTTATATAAAGGTAGGACGTTGCATTTCACCAATTGCAAACTACAATTTTTTTTAAATGTGCCTGCTTATATAATTGCCATACATGTTACTTTAATTGCATGCATTCCTTATAAGATATAATTGTTTATGTATTTCAAATGCTTGTGAGGAAAGGGATTGTATGAATTTGTGTGCTGTTTCGGATTTAAGATAGTAGACTCTATTATCAAAATCCGGCTTTCAGTGTAAGCCTCTGTAATGCCGTATAAGTACAGGTATAGTGGTTAGGAATTCTCGTTGATAGAAATAAAGAAATAATTACTCAAGAATTCTGATATATCTAGTCAGCCAGTAAGCAAACGTCTCAGTAGTGTTCGTATTTTTTATTGTATTAAAGTAACTTATTAATTCTTTTAACTGAATTCAAGTTAGACTTTTTATAAAGGAAAAATAACGTGCCTGAATTTCTCCTGCAGTCTCAAGTCAGTATTCATTTTGAATTGATTATATTACTTGAGTATCTATGCTTCTCCGAATTTATGCTCTATTTTGCGTTGGAAAGATTTGTTTTATTATTCCGGTATTTCAGAACTTGAGTGTGTATATTAATCTAGACTCAGGAAACATATAACCCTTACCGCTACAGCATTCTTTATTTCCATTGAATTTGCATCCTTCGTAAGTTGAGTTTGTGCGGAACCTAATCTTTGACTTTTGCTACAAAATTGTAATTAATCAATAGATACATTATTAATAAACAGAAATATGTTTGAAAGCGGTCTTCTGTAGCACTAAATATTTAAGATCTTTTCATGATTTTTACTGTCGAACAGTATTATTCGCAATAAAAACAGAAAAATACTAAAAATAATCTCGACAAAATTCAAAATATGTTATTTTTCTTACAATCATGAACTGGACACTGCACTACTGGTTATTTTGTAATCAAAATACGAATCTTGTCAGAAACATCTAAAAGTCAAAGAATTTCACGCCTCTGAATGAGATAGAAGCCGGTCCTTTTAAAACGAGGAAGTTCATTATCATGAAATAGAACTTACAGAGGAGAGAATTTTTTAAAGTGCAGCATTGACTTTTAATTTTTTCTTTGAATGTATATTCCAATTATATTTGTGAAATTGCTCTGGTTGTATTCTTGTAAGTTCATCCCTTGCCTCATAAGCATCAGTGAACTGATATGCCTCGTACACATTTTCCTATTTCCTGACAGTGAAACCTCAGATATATGTTAACCTTGCTGCTAGAATATAGCGATATACAAGTGTGAAACTAAATATCTACAATTTATTCTGATTACTGAACAATTATTTTCTTATTATGTTTTGAGTTACCGTGCACATTTGTTCATTACTCATATATAATGCACAAAATTTTCAAACAGATAAAAAATCTCAAAACTACTCCGTATGGTTTGGACAGAAATTAAGGAAATGATAATCAGTAATACATTTGACTTCGTAGGATACTGTCATTTCCGTTTGGGTTTTATTGTACTACACAAAGAATATCCGAATTTGTAAAAATTCATGTTATTGTTGGAAACGTGTTAGCAGTTAATTGTAGGTGATATATTTATTACTTATACAGTATATTAAACCATTGTGAATTAAGAAATACCTACAAACAAGAGATGATTTTTTTAAATTAAAAATAGTTATTTTATTCTGCTGTCTCCAGATTGAACTGGGACGATATTAAGTAATCCCAGGTATATTCCGCCAGTATCTACAGTACATAAATAATACCTATATAGTTTAGGGACTTCATAGAAGACATCAGGCTATTAAAGTACAAACTTACTTTTCATAAAATCTCCCAACATTTCTTCTATGGACCATTAGGATGCGTAACAGTCGAAAACCAAAGTGAGATTATATTATTAGAGTATAAGATGAAAGGGTAGGAAAGTTCAATTTCTCTTTTATATCCTTGAATCTTTTAGTTCACAGTTCACGTTCGGATGCAACGTAAAACAGCATATTCCTTAAATTTGTATTTGCCTAATATTGATTCCAAATGGAAATAGGTCATAATGAAATTCTAAATTGTTGGGTTTGACGGCATTAACTGTCAATACGTCCGATGTCGATTCGTATTTTACATTCAATAAAATGTGCTCTTTAAATAATTTATAAATTTCAATTTTGTGACTCTTTATTTCTAAAGTTTTTATACAAAGTGAATGTTAATTAATTAAATTATAGTGTTTTAATTGAAAAGTTATTTTTTATTTATTTTTTGATAGTTTTCACATCAGCTGTCTCTAATCATGAAAGATAGAAACATGAAATTCTTTCTTGCGCTGCTTGAAATTATGAAAAGTCAGGAAGATAAAAGCAGGACTTATTTCTCCTTTATTCTTGTGCCGAAAAACTCCCTTCGCATCGAACTTTTTAATATCTTTTCCATCATTGATTTATATCGATTCTTTTAACCGCAAGCGGTTCCTGGAGTAATTTCGCTAAACTTAGCTCAATTCAAAATCACAATATCTATGCAGATCCTTGTAGGCTATCAGAAAGTCATTCAAGTAGGCCTAATTGCATTGAATGTAAGTTAAGTTTAGGAAGCCTTTATATTTATTTTGATATGTGTTAGGTTTCTTTTTTTTAACGACTTATTGAAATATTAGTAATGGGTATGTCACCGAGGTGAATGTTGAAATTCTCAGTTAAATTTACAAGTCGCGAATGCAATTATCAATAAATCGGTTCACTTTGCTGTCTTCAGAATGGAGACTGTACTTTAAAGTAATAAAAGTATGTGCTTCCATTTTTTTTTCTCCTTCTATTTCATACAGTGTCAGATACTAATTGTGTTTTTTATCTTCTTTGATTAGTCACATACATTTATACCCGTTGTTACTGAAATTATAGAAAATGCACGTAAAATTAATTCAAGGACTTCTCAAACCCGGACTTAAAGCTCCATATTTTTTATATTTTTCTCCTGCTATTTCATACAATGTCAGATACTAATTGTGTTTTTTCAGAGCTTCAGAGCTGAATTTATACACTTATACACTTTTGAAAACATCAGTTTGTTTTAAGTTTTAAATAGCTGAAGAAACATTTCCACGAATTACAAACTTAATACTTTAATAAAATTCCTCACATTTTTACGTAAAATATAACTCTATCAAACTTATATCTCTCCTTTTATACAGTTCTTGAGGTGATGCTTTTATACATCAGCAGCAGCGAAAGGTCAAATCAATACTGTATCTTCCAGACGTAATTATAGGAAAACGACAAACATAAATTATAAAGTTTGCTCCTTTTCTTACATTAACACTCGAATGTGAAAATAAAAAATGCAACCAAAATTGATATAGACCATTATATGTCAATTAAAATAGGCGTACATTTTAATTTCATTGATGAAAGGTAAAAAATACCAGTAATTAATTACTGCATGCCTTACAAAGGGAATTGTTTAGTTTGTGGATCATTCTATTTGCATATTTCAATTAATTAATCAAGTTCTAATGTTTTTATCGCTTCATTCGTGTGGTACCCCTCTAAGAAGGATACATTTTTTTAAAATTTGTAAATAATAAATAGTCGTTTTCATTTTGGGAACAGAATAATAATGAATCTGTTGAATGATATGCATGCTTCAATCATTGCTATAATCAATCACAAGTAGGCCCATCTATAACTTCTGAGTTACAGAGACTGCATAGAGGCGAACAGATAAATAAGTGAACGAAAAAGAAATAAAAACATTGCAAATTATTATTTTAAATCATATTTTTGTGCACCTTTCTCAATTTTACGCCTTTTAGAAGGTGTATTTCACCCTTATTTAAAGATTGCATGCAGTGAAACAAATTTCGAGATATTTCGTGGGTATAATTCACTTAATAATGTACTTTAATCATCTACCAAGCTAAACATAGCTAAGGGAAGCTGTTTTGTAAAATATCGCGCTTACCGCTGTTACCAAAAAATATGTTCCCTGTATATAGGTATAGTTGTGTATAATTTATTGAGATTTTAATATGACGACCTTTTACTTTGAAAATGAGTTCTAATAACGTCAGGTATATTGAATAACGTATACAGGAGGTTTCATTGGATAAAGTCAATATAAAGTCATAAATGTTTTTCAGTCGTAATACATGGACATGGAAGAGTGTACGAAGCTTACTTATAGTAGAATAAGTATGAAATCATTTTAATTAAATAATATTTATATATTATATTCATTAACTTCAGTTCTTGTTTATTCTCATGTCTGATCAGAGATTACTCACAGTTGTTCTGCAGCACTTATTGTATCCTTAAGGCTGGATTGGAAACCCAATCAATGTGAATATAGAAACTGGATCAAGGATTGCTAATATTTTCCACAAAATGTGGCAGTGGAACCATGGTTCCTGGGTTAATGTTCGCTTACGTACCCCTTAGTGATTTATACACATGTCATAGACTTTTGTAGCCTTTAGTTGATTTGTGGCATTTGATTAAGACTGACGTAACTCTGAGTTGATCTGTGCCAATTTGATTCAAACTAGTGTACACCTCAGTTGATTTGTGAAATTTCATTCAGACTTGTAATCTTCTCGGTTTATATGTGCCATTCGACTCAGACTTGCGTATCTCTCGATTTATGACATTTTATGACTTTTGAACCTCACAGTTTATGATATCTGACGTTTCGAAGTAAAATTGTAGGATATTATGTATTTTGAAAATATGCACACTTCAAGCAAAATCACCGTACCCATTTTGAAGGGATTTTTTCCCGAGCAAATAATTTGCGAAAAGAAATAAACGAGTAGTTTCGTCTCACAATTTAACGAAATTCCATTCTTGTGCCTATTTGTTATTTTTCTGCCGTTAAAAGTGATTGTTCTGGAAAAAATAGTTTACTCAATTATGTTTTATGTTTTAAAAAAATAAAATAAAAATTATGTTTTAAAATAGGTTAGATGTCTCAAAATTTTAATACATACTGAGCATAGGTGGAGTATATATTAACAAAATCAAGTTATTCATGGAGCCTGTAATCTTTAGTTTTCAAACTCGAAAACAACTTTGCTCCAGTAGCTTCGTCGTCATCTGAATCCCTTAAAATAGCTCCATCCAAAACTAAAAATATAATTCTAAGATAATTCAGTCTTAATTTTAACAGATAAGAAAGTGGGGTGTACAAAATTGTTTATTCCAACCGATATTAGCCATAAAAAAAAAGGGTAATGGTCTACAGGACAGCTGCAAGAAGTCTATGACTTAAGTATCTGAAAAAAAAATAGCCAACTGAATTGTGTATATGTGTATTGGCTCATTCACTTCCAAAATTAACCGTAAACTTAGAAACATAAAACTTAAACCAAATTGTAGAAAGGCGTTGAGCATTCACAAGGAAAACTTAAACGTTGGTAACAGCTAATCACAACTGAGAACGTGAACAGCGGATAAAAATGGCTGCCAGAGGCGATGTAGAAGTAGCTTTCGTGTGTCTATTGAACACTTACCGCAACAGTAATGTAAACACCTTATATGTATGTATTATTATAAACAAAAACATTATTATGAACAATAAACAAAATTATTATTAAACAAAAATGAAAATATTTGTATAATAAGTTGCTTTTATCATACAGCCAGGGATTTCCCTGATAAAAGCGTTACGAGTTTCTAGTATGTAAACGCAATCTCTTAATTATTTCTGCTTGGTTCTCCTACCATCTGGAGCTCAAGTTTTGACAGCTGAGTAGAGAGTTCGGATTGGCTGTTTCGTTACGTTTCGCATAAACTTAACATAAAAGATTGGAGTTTTGCAAGGTGCTAAGTTGACGTTTAATTTCGCGTTATGTTTAAGGTTTACATGATGCATTGTGAATGGTCCCGTTGAAAAATATAGCCTCAAACTTTAAGTTGTGATGTGTTTACGGTTAATTTTCAATGTGAATGGGCCGTCAGCCTTTCGTTCAAAAGTTATAAATTAAATTAAATTTAGTGCCATGCGTGTGAAGTTTATATCACCCACAGTGTTCTTATTAGTGAAGTTTGGAAGATTTGTAAATTACGTTAAATTAATATAGTTTATGTGCCATGATTTTGTAATGTTATTTGTTAGTGAAGTTTGATTTATTGAGTCACAATAAATGAGCTGGTATCGCATTATAAAAAGTGTGTTTATTCACCCCCTTAACCAATGCTTTAGTAAATTTAGTCTCATTTATATATTTCTTAGTAAATTAAGTCACATAAATTTAGGTAATAAAGCAAACTGATTTCAGCGTTATGTTACCAACCATTTAGCTTTACTCAGGAGAAAACTGCAAGGAGTTATCGATGCTGTATCCCCAAGATATAGTTCACATAGGTTACCTTATGTTAACTTTTAGTTTTGATGAAACCTGTGCTTTTTATGAAACTTATACTTTTTGCTTAATTAATTAATATTACGAATAGCCGTAACCTTAGTATTAGGATTAGTCACTTATCCATTACTTTGTTTTAATGTAAATCTACATTGTATATATTTTTAACCTGGTTGAGTGGAAGAGAAGGCCTGGCCTTAACTCTGCCAGGCAAAATACATCATTTACTACTACTACTATGTTCCCGCAGATAAGACTAGGTATAAATTTTCGTCAAAGTTTTATAGTGTTAGCGTATATCTGTCGTAAAAAACGACCCACTAACCATCAACAGCCTATGAGTTTATGTTTACGAAACAACTTCAAAAGGTTTCGTTTTTCTTTCAGTTTTCTGGTTGATCGCAAAAATGTTGCCAACCATCGCACTATTATAATCTATAGGGTGGGTAATAGAAGTTAGGGCAAAATAACTGCAGACAGTTAAAAAGACTGTTGGGTAACCTTACCGGAACAAAGTTTACTCGATTTTTCAAAATGGCGTCACTGACCACTGTCTCACCACAATGGAACAGAACGATACTCCTATTGTACGTGAGCCATGTGTCATAGGTAGCCTACCGGTATATAAGGGAAAATGAAAAAAATACCAAAAATATATTTATTTCGCGAATTATGGCGATTTTGGTTATATTTACGAAATTCGCGTTATTTCTGGGCTTACATATGCCCGCAAATGGCACCTAATATCTTAGTATATCAAGATAATAGGCCTATAATCATGACATCAGAATACATCATTTTATAATGGTTTTAATTTATATAAATTTCAGTTTTTTTTTATCTGTCCTATAAGACGACCCCGGATTTTCTGGTCTTTGTTTATGATTCAACTATCGTCTTATCTCCGGAAATATACGGTAACTGTATACCGTCGTTTCTTTGAGCAAGAAGTGTTTAATTTTATTTTTACTCTCTTTGAGAGGTAGTCTCCGATAAAGGATTTTATTACGTCCTATGCTCTTTAGACTGTGTGAGGTTAAGTCTGATGTTCCAAAGGAAACGCAGGCAATAAACAGAAACATTAATCTTGGAAGTGAAAGTGAATCTTATAATCAGGGGTGCCCTCAAGGGGGGTTTAAGACGCACAGTGCATCATTGAAATTTCCGGGGGGTGAAATTTTTTGCAAAATTTGGATTTCATGTCAAAAATGATCAAGTTTTATAACTTCAAAAGGTTAAAAAAAAAACTTCTAATTCTTCAGAAGTGAATAAAATATACTGTACAACTAGTAGGCTTGAAGTTGTAATCATAGTTAGCGAAACGCATTTACTTGTAACCAATTAAAGCATTCAATTATTCTTAAACTTGTCTTAGAACATAGGCGCCGTCTTTAGGGGAAAGATACTTTCTGCCCCCCAACATTTGAGTTGTTACCGTATAAGCCCTATATATAGCTACTATAAATACGATTTTTGCCCTCCCCCTATATATATATGGGTGATTCTACAATTAGGTGTACCTTTACTGTCCCTTTCATTTAATGTTTCTATTTGAAATTGCAATTCACTGGTAAAATTTTTCCCTCTTTTTCCCGATGAGAAAGATTAAATAAATGTGTGTTCAACTTAAATTCCTTCTATATTTAGCTAAGATAAATTTATATTTTCTTATGAAATGTCATTAGCATGGATGTCCCCAGTCATAGTTTTGAGAATAAATATCGAAAAACATGGAAAATTATAAACATTTTGTTAAACTTAACAGTATTTTCATTAACATATAACTACTAAAAGCACATGCACCAAATCAAAGAAAAAAATAACTTTCATTAGAACATAGGAACAAGCCAAAAACTTTGTCCCCACACTTTTTTGTCATTAGCATGGCCACTTTTCAACTTGAAGATGGAGTGGCAGAGAATTTTTTTTAAAAGCATGTATTAGTACATGTGGCAACACTGTTCTCTTCTTCAGTGAACCTGAGTGTGATTTTGGCTATCAGGTGCTTTGTTTTCTGGATGCTGGATATTTCACTCTCAGACACTGTCGAGTACATCAATTGATTGTCATTAGCATGGACTGTGTAAAATAGCACACAAAGAAATTAAAATTTTACTAATCATGTGATGAAACATGTTAAATTATCACAAAACTGTCACCATAGTTTCAGTTGTCTAGGTCAAAACTCAAATTGGAGGGATGCAATTTTGGCTTGTTTTGTCATTAGCATGGACATCATGTTGGTCATTAGCATGGACACAGGGTGATGTCCAAACAGTCGGATCAGCTGATGATGGTGGAAAACGTCCATCGAAATGCATTCTGAGGTAAATATACCTATTAAGTGAAGTTCGTGTGCAAGTCCAGATCTCAATATTTAAGTTTGAAATCACTTCACTGTATATCTTCCCAACCCAAATTATAATTTCCTTAAGTTTGTTTAAGAAAAAATTGTAACCTTGTATTCAGTTACTTTATTAATAAATTTTTATACAGACTCAACTTGAAATTTATTTTGCTTTAATTGCTTTCAGAAAATTGTTGTTAGTGTGGATACAAAGTAATTAACATGGATTGTAACGTCATTAGCGTGGAGGTGAACAATAAAAATAAAACAAAAAATGTCTTAAAACCATAATTTCAGCTCTGCTGGATAATAGGCTGTCTTCTACTACATGTCAGGTTGGCCTACGTGTAAAATTTTTGACAAATATTACCATTATTTTTTTTTTCATTTTTTGAAGTTCGAAAGGTACACCTAATTGTAGAATCACCCATATATATATATATCTTCTTCTTCTTCTGCTACAAGGTTAGGCTATGAAGCCTGTTCCGTCGCAAAGATATCTTCCCATCTTGTCATAGGACGTCCTCTTGATCGTCGTCCTTCAGGTCTGTATTAGAGATCCAACATCCCAAGTATGAAACTATTAACTTGTTCAATTATTTCTTTATTTATATTTATTTTCGATCTTTTTGGGAACTTTCCCTCAAAAGCCATGACTTTTGATTTCTGTGTAGATATTTCCAAATTATACTTGTTAAAAGTTTGCTGTAATTTATAAGCTGCTCTTTGAAGTTCATCTTCCGAAGCTGAAAGGATGACTTGATCGTCCGCAAATAAAATTGTATTTACAACCACGTCACCTATTTTAAAATTTGTTCTTAGCTGTTTTTGCCATTCATCAACAGCCGCGTCTATATAAATGTTGAATAGCGTAGGTGATAATGGGCAACCTTGCCGTACTCCTAGATTTATAATCTCCTCTCTTCCATTCTTATTAATGCAGATTCTCGTGTTTTTGTACATTTGTTCTATTACTCTTACTAAATGTAATGGGTATCCTTTCTCTTTCATTATATCCCATAGTTTATCTCGTAGTACTCTATCGAAGGCCTTTATATAGTCCATGAACAAAATATGTGTTTCTAAATTAAATTCTCTTCTTTTCTGTATTATTTGTTTTAAGATAAATACCCCGTCAGAGCAAGATCTTCCTCGTCTAAATCCATATATATATATACGGCGCCTCTGTCTTTGAATATATTCTGTAACCATTTATCAGTTATGTAGGCTATATACAGTATCATGTAAAAGCAGCCTCATTAAACATGCTTTTACAATTGTCACTTTTTTATAATAAAACGAAAGAAAGACGTATGAGTTTAATGTAGTTATCCTTGAAAAGAAGTTTTAGAGTACTATTATTTCATTTTTGTAAGGGAGGATTACTTTTCATGAGGTTTGGGTGATACGAAGTTGAGGGTTACTTTTTATGAAATTGGGTGGGGGTGAATCATGAAGCTATGGGGGTGGGCACCCCTGTTATAATGACGGGAATCACCTGGGGATGTGAGACATTCTTTTAACACTATCATATTTCGGGGACTACACAAATCCGTTTATATGTTTTAATGTAGGCCTACAACTAACTTCATATAAACTTATGATGTGAATTATTGAAACATCCTGTACCTGTACTTTTATTTCCCGATTTGGTATGGGATATATTTCACTCGTCTTAATTCTTCCATGATTAGTGTAAGACCGTACGCCACAAAAATGTAATACGATATTTACTACCTATCGTCTAAGATTTTGTTTTCAAAAGTAAAGTAAAGTAAAGTAAAGTAAAGTAAAGTAAAGTAAAGGTTCACAATCCGGCTTATGGTATGCCTATCGTTATTAAATAAGATTAATTAGATGATAGAATCTCTGTGTATTTGAAGAAAAACAGGATATTTATTTTATGTCTTTCTTAAAGTGAATTTTTAGTTTTGTTATCGTTATTATGTATAATACACTTCTGTGTTTGTTTTATTCTTCCCATTTTAATAAATAATAATTCGTTCAATGTATGTTAGCAACATTGAAGGCTGAAAGAGCATTGTCTGTTATCGATATGGTTCACATGAGTTCTTGTTTTATAGAAATCTGACGCTGCCTTTTAGAAGGACTGGATGGAGTGCAGTTCAATCAAATTGGACGATAGTGAACATGACAGAAGTACAGCGCCTTGGGCAAGTTAACATTAGTACAGTTTTCATTTGGTGAGTAATTGAAAACTATATTTTTTATTTACACTACATTTTCAACACTGTTATAGCCTTGTGTGTCGGCCACGATGGTTTAGAGATGGCGTGCCCACCTCTGAAGTCTGGCCGTTCTAAGAAGGAAACCTGATGTAAACAAAAACCAGTACTGAAAATTATAACGAATCATTCATTCTGTAATAATAACTATGAAAATTATTTTTGTCACATCTAAGGTCTGATAGAGAAAATTAAGAATATATTGCGTTTGTTGATGTAATCATTGATCGTTAATTATACTGCTCATAACCAGAAAGAATGTTAACGTATATTACCTCTGCTGCGCTATTTGTTTAGAGCCATGTGGGCTGGTCTCTCAAGGAATTTGAGAACCAGAATTCGTTTACTTTTCTATTTACCCCTCCATTACTGTGTTGCATTAGTAGGGGGTAAAGTTGAAGTATCGAGCCGGTAGTACACTTCTCTCTCTCGAATCCTATTCCCCCATGTTGGGGCGAAGGGCCTCCAAGTGGAGGTTTCTGTTTACCTATGTGAATTTAAGTTACGCTTATTTTCCTAGAGAGGGCAGAGGGTCAGGAGGTAAGCCCATCGCCTCGCAATCCCCCTCCGGAAACTAAAGTCTGGCCGTTCTAAGAAGGAAACCTGAAGTAAACAAAAACCAGTATGTCTGTCTCATTCTAGCACATTACTTGTATGACCTAAGAGAAATACAAACTGGTTTTTATTTACTTCAGGTTTCCTTCTTAGCTCGTCTTGGGTATAGTAACGTACGTCGTAGACTTCAAACCAGGCTGCGGTCAATGGATTTTTCAGGATTTAAAGTCAGTGTCGTAGATTTGCATCACATAGAAGAACTCCAAGCCTAAATTGAAGCCTTTGGACTAAATTCTTCGGCCCTTACAAATCCGAGGATTACTATAATCTCCTCTCGAGGCTTGTTGAGGCGATAGGTTTATCCTTCTACCTGGTCTCGGAAAATAAATGTAACTAAATTCGTCCTAGGAATAGAAACCTCTGCTATGAGAAATAAATTCCTTCGTATAACTTACTGGTATTTTGGATAGTCTGTAGGCAGTCTAAACATTGAATAAATTAAGAACTTGTGACTGTAGAGAAATGAAATTTGATTAGGCCTACAACAATGAAGCGGTGGAAAAACATTTTCGCATAATTTTTAATAGTGACTCAACAAAGCAGGATACTTTCCTGACTCGCATTCGAGACATCCCGGATTAAAATTGACGGACAATTTGACTTGGGTTTTTTCATGGTTTCCCCGGTCGTAAAAGTAATACCGAATTGTATATTTACTTAACATGACTCATCGTCGCTGTTTCATCGCAGTCATTAAAATTTTTATCAGTTGAAATTAACAGAAGCCGTAAGACATCCAACAATAGAAAACAGTTGCACAACAGTAGTTACATGGCCTAACTAGTATACACACAGAATCTGACTCGTGATATGACCTCGATGTTCAAACGTCTATAAAAAAAAACTGAATTCAAAACAGTGATGATGGTACAATAAAACCAAAATGCCTAGACAGAGATAAATATCCAAAGTTGAGACAATGAACTCACATAATTGTTTAACTGTTCGGGCTCAACGGTACCGAACACTATGATTTATAACCGATCTTATGTTTGGATATTCACATCGGTGGGCGGTAAAGTAATTAGCACCGAGATGGGCGCCAACTTATGACCGATCGCTAGGGGGTCGTTGAATTGGCCTAGAGTTGGGTGACCAATTTATAACCGTTGGTTAAGGTGGGTGTCGATTTATGTGGGCGCCTTTCTTCTTTATTATTATATTATTATAAAATAAATATAATGTCCAGCTAGTGCTTTCTCAGTGGGTAGAGCGAGAGTTCTTTCTAGGGCCGTGATCGACGAAGTTAATATAGGATATAAGATTAGGGAATGCTGGGTAGTAAAATAATGTCAATCAGTTATGTACTTGAATAATAATATTTGTAAGTTTATTTTGTTCTTAATTTTGTCGCTTAGTCTGTAATTATCGTAATATGTCGGGAGGAAGAATACAGTTACTTTAAATAATGTCTTTATCTATTCACTTCGTCGTCGCCAAAATCACTTTAGGTTATTTATTATTCTCATAACATCTGCACGTTTTATCGCAGGAATTTAAGTTATTTGTCTTATGGCGGTATATATTCTTTTCACTTCACAATATAAACATTAATATATAGATAATCTTTCTTATTTCGTTACATAAATTTCTATCCTCGACCGTATTACTTGAAAAGTCGGTATAAAAACAATATTCGTATTCGTCACTATTTCACTGTATACAAGTCAATATTTCTAACTCCTGTTTCGTCTACAAAATAACGTCCGTCTCTTCTCGATCAGTGTCTTCAAGTCCGCATCCGTTGCTCATGTTTCTGTGTTAAAATATCTTGCATTTTCATTGGTTCTGTCAGGTAGCTTTGTCTCTTGTGATTGGGAATTAGTTAAGTCTTCTGCTATGGTTTTAAATATTTGTCGTTAAAGTGGAGTGAGGTTTGGGGAGGAACCTATCTGTCAAACGTCAAGCCAAGTGGTGGCGTCAAGGGTCTTTCCAGACAGAAGAGTACCGTCTCTAATACATTGTATCCCTCTATTTAGTCTAATAATTCCTAAAGTATTTGTCACTATTGTCGGTAATAAGTGTAGTTGTATAGCTTTCTTGATTACGCGTTGAATGATGTCATTTTCTAGGTTGTCGTGTTAATAATTAATCGTTTGATTAATTATTTGTAATTGCCGGTAATGTCTTTTGATTCAGATGGTCGTGTTGCATATCAAATTGTCCGTGTAAATGTCCTCTGTCTCGTCATGTAATTTGTTTTATGGTCATTGTAATAGTCTAGGCGTAATGGTAGTTTTTAGTAGTCGATAATGTTGCGGGAAGTTCAAATATTGTCCGTGAAATGTATTTTCTTATATTTAATTCTTTATTTTATTTAAGCCTATATGAACTGACCTGCCACAGATTTTAAACACTTTTCACTATGACTGTAACATTTCTTCGTGCAAGGTACTTCTTCTTAAGTTGGCTAGATCCAATTTGACGATGAAATAAGCATGGCCTTTCTTGCCTTGTTTTATGCCCATGAACTGTTCACGGTGTAGGCTATATGAGAATACAGTTCATTCTGTACTCCGAATTGTCCCGTGGAAACAGTGATTGGTATCCTCACGTTCAAAATCAAAACCACCCTCTGTCTTTCTAAATCTTTCGATTATCCGTGTCCATATCCCTGCGAAATTTGAAAAGAAATAATTATTAATATTATAATCCATTTTAGTTTTTTACATACCAGTCGCGGCACTGAAACGCAAGACAATTTGTTCTCCTCTCAACTTCATATCCGCTTGTGGTTGTTAGCTGAGATAGGCCTATTCCTGTTTCTCGCTGGATTATATGTCATTTGTTTCCTCCTATCCTGAGTTGTCATTGCATGTGATTTGATTGGGGACTGGTTCCTACTAGACGCGAATGTAATTTTCTTAGGGCCCGCAGTGACGAAATATTTGCATTACTGGAAGGTGAGTTTAATGGGAATGGTTATTAGATTACATTTGCTTCTTCGTATTTTAATTCTTACCTGACTTGATGTATTGCATTGTGCTGTGATTACATTACTCCTACACACGTCTGTAATAGATTGTTTCCTCCTGTTTGGATGTATACATTTATTCCACAGAGGAAGTCTAGTTATTAATTGTAGAGAATACGATGAACAAACATAATCATTCTAATGTATTTCCGACATTTGAAATCTTTCCTATTTGCAGTCAATTTCAGAGCCTTTTCCCCTGAAATAGGCGGTCGAAACATCAAGCCTCGGCACTAGTATGCGTAACATTTAGTAGCTGTGAATTAAAATTTATCCAAGCCACTTAATTTAAACAACTACGAATATTTACCAAGAGCTGTTGAGTATCATAGACACGCCTTTACCAGATATATACCGTATTACTTTCGTCCTGATTATTTTTGGGTCAGATGTGAACTTTAGGGCGCTATCACACTGGGACATTAGTGATGGTCACCGGTAATTTCAGTGAACACTCATGGGTCCTATGGACGAACACTGCTAGTATTGTCAATAGTAGCTTACCTGATAAAAATATTGTGATTAGTTAGCGAAAAGTATTCGAGCTAAGAGGAACCTGGGCCTACTGCTTTTGAACAGAGGGAGGAAAAGAAAGGGAAAGAAGAGAAAATATGAATTAAACATAGGCTACGTTCACAGTTACGTAATCGGCTGGAGAAACGCCTGTTTCACACTCTGTATGACGTCCAATAAGACGAAAGGAAAATTTTTCAGTACTTCCAGACGTGAAAATAGTGCATTATGCAACGAGCCTTTAATGACATTACAATACGAGTATTTTATGAAACGAGCACATTCCTGTTAAAATGTTGTATGTACACTGTACATAGCTATACATAGGCCTACTCCTGTTAACATTTTAGATAACCAGATTTCCTTTTCTATGACTGAAAAAAAAGAAAATCTTTATCAAACAACAAAAAAGATGAAAAGTAAATGTTTTAATTTTACCGAATGAAAGTGGTTTTAATATAATTTGAGAATAGTTTTAAAGGTTACAATAGTTTATCTAGACTCTGGTATTTTTGGTAACAGAATAAGCGCGGAATTTTACAAAGCAGCTTTCCTTAGCTACATTTAGCTTTCTAAATGCGTAAAATGCCAATATTAAGCAAATTGAATCCACGAAATATCGGAAGTATCGCGAAATTCGTTCGATTCTGCGAAATATCTAAATAAGTTCGAAATACGCCTATTCCGTGCGTAAATTGAGCAATGTGTACAAACATTTTAATCAAAATCGTAATAAGTTTTTTTTTGTGATTTTTTCCTTCATTTCTTATAGCATGCTCCCTTTTCTGCTATTCCAATGGCTTCCGAGAAGTTATTGATACTTGAGATCGATTACAGCAAATACTGAGGAGTATACGCTTTTCAGTGATCTGTTCGCAAAGCTAAATCATATACTGTCAAGTACCGCGACGCATGCTCACATTTTTAATAAGCTGATATATTACATTGTGTGCATACGTTGCGCAGCAAGACCGACAATGTGCGCATGCGTCGTGGTCCGTGACAGTTAGGGAGGGATTTACTTTGCGAACAAACTTCATGATAACTCCTTTTCTGCTATCTATGTGTCGGCCTTGGGACGCCTGTTGGATTGCGGCAAAGAGTGTAGAGTTAACATATTTCGTATTTTATTCACATTAGTTGGCATATTTGTGCGTATAATTTAGGTCATTTTAGGTTGTACAAATACTCACTTCATCATTATTCTTTCATTTCGCAATTTTTTTTTTGCAACAAATTTAGTTTATATATGAATTCAATAGGTTTTAAAAACATTTATAACCTCAAATGTGGCCAGTTTGCAGAGTGCCCTTAAGGATAATTGTATAAAATATTTTATTTCGCCAAATACCCAGGAAATAGAAGGAAGTTAACACCGAAATCAGCCATTTTATTTTACCAAAAAATACTGACCCTATCGATTGCAGATATTTTTTCTCGTCTCGGAAGTGGATAAGAGAATACTCGTTGGGAAATCTGAATATCGAAATTTTTGTGGAATCCATTAAATCTTGAAATATGTAAACAATATGACTGTGTTGTGAATAGAACGCATCAATAAGCATTCTTGCTTTTTATCCCTATTACTATTGACATAGTTGCATTTAAACAGTGGAAACAGTTGGTGCAAGCAACGCATATCAAGTGCACAACATATGTGAAAACAAGTCTACTCCTAGCCTTGCATTTCAAACACCGACATGGAAAACAAACACTACTTTCGGATGAAATGTGCATATTAATTCAGTATGGTTACAGACGTATTGAGACATTGGTCTCAACACGGGAGAGACTTTTGGCTCGTTTATGGTTTGGGAATTTATCTGAATACTACAAATGGTATGTTTTATTTATTTAAGTTATATTCAATATTATTATTCAGGGAGGAATTTGTTGCGGGTAAGTAGGCTATGTTTCTTTTCTTGGGTTCTTGAAGGCAGTGGATTTGGTGAATTTGGTTGTGCCATGGCCGATCCAGATTTTTAGCAGACGGATTCAGGTTAAGTGAGTTGGGCTTCGCTAATGTAGTCTGTGTGTGCTAGTAGGGCTACTCATGTCTTGATGCAGCTCATTCTGAACTGATTTAAAACCGAATTGGATGTTGGAAAGGGATCAAATTAAAATACATTCACTCTACAGAAAATTATAACGATTGATTCATTCTGTAATAATACTCGCATATGTAATAACTACGAAAATTATTTTTGTCACATCTAAGGTCTAATGGAGAAAATTAAGAATATGTATATCGCGTTTGTTAATTTATTCATTGATCATTAATTATACTGCTCATAACCAGAAAGAATGCTAACGTATTTTTCCTCTGCTACGCTATTTGTTTAGAGCCCTGTGGGCTGGTCTCTCAAGGAATTTGAGAACCAGAATTCGTTTACTTTTCTATTTACCCCTCCATTACTGTTTTGCATTAGCAGGGGGGGGTAAAGTTAAAGTATCGAGCCGGTAGTATACTTCTCTCTCTCGAATCCTATGCCCCCATGTTGGGGCGAAGGGCCTCCAAGTGAGGTTTCTTTTTACCTATGTGAATTTTTGTTACGCTTATTTTCCTAGAGAGGGCAGAGGGACAAGTGGTAAGCCATCGCCCCTTAAGCCCCCTCCTAAGGTATTACTTGGACGTGAAAGGACCGATAAATTTTGTCCAGAGGCTCTAATTCAGGCTTGGAGTTCTTTTACGTGCCGTAAACCAACGATATGGGCCCCCAGCTTAAAGTCCCTCCCGGAAGACTCCGTGCCCAGAATTTTTACGTCCTGAAAACCCCATCGACTGCGGCCGGGTTTGATCCCGCGACCTTCGGATATAGAGGCAGGCACGCTACCTCTAGAGCCGACAGTACACTTCTTGGTTAAATTTATATCGACCACACAACCTTCTTCTAGGATGACAGGAGTGCATGTATGGGTCACGGACTGAATGATTTGTGCTACTTCTACTGTAGGATTTTTGTTATAATTCAAGGTATCCTAAAAGTATTGACAGGATTATAATTATTTAAAGTATTCTAAACCGAATACGATGCTAGAAGTTGCTGGATACTATGCAATAAATTATAATTCTCTTACTATACATACAACACAATCCCATTGCCATTATATCCTTGATGGCGAAACGATGTAGGCTAACGCATTGTCGCATTGACCAAAATGTCTTATGACTGAACAAATTTACCTAGAAAGAGACCAAAACCGGCTAATACAGGATTTCATTACCTTCCCCTCTATTTCAGTAATTCCAATAGGTGGATTGTCCCTTTCTAAAGTTCCCGCACGAAATCTGTGCCGATTGCCTACGTCATTGCATTATGTTTTCGTGGGGACTGTAGCGTCGATTGGCCTGCTACCTATCTCTCTCGCACAACAGTACCTCCCTTTCTATTTGTAAAGGCCAAGCTACCCCTCTCTCTCGCACAATAGCATGTCTCTCTCTAGCTAGTAACGGTCTCATCGGCACAGATTTCGTGCGGGATCTTTACAGTATTCTATATCTGGTTGCAGCCGATTATACTATGCTACCGTGTATGTTCTCAGTATTTGTATTCTCATTGCTCACAATAGCAATTGTCTGTTCTAGCTTTTATTATGTAAGGATATGCGTAATGGCTCATTATTGCCATTATTCTTAACTTATTCAGTTAACTTGAACTTTCTCGCAAGATCTCGTATTATAGTGCAAGTAGGTATGGGTCTATTCGAAATTTTTATTTAAATTTTCGCCTCTTATCTCCCTCTAAAGAATATTTCACTCGGGGCATAATCACACGACGCTATTTTCAAAACACAATGCAAAAATGCACACACCATTTTATTAATTCTCCTAACTTGTTTTCATTAATCCACAAACACAGGCCTAAGCATTTTATTCGATGTGCTCATCATATATACAAACTCACACGCGTACTCGAACAAAACTTACTATCGTAGACGAGAGGCTATAAAAGATCCCGGATTACAACATCCGATTCTAGAATTTCTCGCCACAAAAGCAAGCTCTAAAAGTTTGTTCCACATTGATCGGCGATAAAGGTATTATGGGTGCCACATCTTAAAGACTTTCTTTCCAAGAACTGCCTCCCTAATCCTCTTCGATCTGTCAATCAATGAATAGAAAGGTAATTAGGCATATTCACACTTTTCTGCAGTCCAGTACAATGTTTCCAAATTCGTACACAGCACGATTACTTCACTTGAGAAGTGGTGAATCACAGCGGCAACACTGGGGAAACCCACGCGGTTATAAGAGCATCTGTTCTTTGAAGGTAGAGATTTTCGGATTAGGAAACAATGCTATTATATGTTTTTGTAGATAGACGATGTTTTTGGACGGGGTCTTCTTAAAATGGCACGAACAGTATTTTCAGTTTTGTATTGGAAGGGAAAATGCATTATACCTCATGAGAGAAGCTGATAATTTTTTGCGTTGGTGGTATGTTCGTGTACGTGTTGCACTGACTTTACAAGATTACCACAATACCTGCCATGTCACGAAGGGAGGTTGCATTACATTGCCATGTTCTACACGTTCACTAGCACAAAACATACAACTTCGTCTCTTCGTGCCATATTGCTAAGCTTCTCCTGTATTCACTCTGACAAGAAATTGTTTAACGCGATACATTGTTTGTCTCGTAGGGAAAGAATGGTTAACGAAGGTACACAGTACGTTACATGCACTTCTTTTTCTTGAAGAAAATACTAGTTTATTCACCATATTTGTGTATGTTCTACATTTATGTTGTTAATCCAATTATAGACTTGTAATTAGTTAATTGGTAAATGCTGTTAAAAGCAAACAGCAAAGACCGTCTTTCTACATCCAAATTAAAATTACCAGTGTTTAGTGCTGTTCTCACATATCGAGGGATAACTTGAAAACAATGGTTAAAATTTCAGGAAACTTTGTATGTAATCAAAAGCAGTTGACACAACTGGTGTACGGAAATGCTGCTACTTTTCACGTGAGAATTCTCAATGGAACGATTTTTCACAAACTCTAAATACTTTGACTGTTGCGTAATAAAAATTACGCGAAAGTATCGATAATTGTTAATAGTGTTAGTAAGAAAGTTTCTTATTTTATTTATACTACAACCACCACAAGCCTAACTTTATAGTTCAAGATGTAGTCGATAGACAACGTACTTTCTTCTAACGTATATCTAATGCCCAACTTATTTTACATCACTGAAATGGTGGAGTTTCACTTTTTATTACCAAGGGGCTATTAAGATAGTATTTGAAACAAAAAATTATTTAGAAAAAAAAGGAATTTCTAGTATATGTTTTATCAGAATGAGAAATTATTATTATTGTAATGATTATTATTCTTATTATCTTACCTTGTACCTGGTATAGCAAACGACTCTCTCTATCTCGACGCTCAGCTGTTTGTAAGTTCTAGTCTTTTGCGATAGTTCGCAGATGATAAAGGCGTGCAGAGAGCAGATCTTCTCTTGGCTTTTTAACTTCAAAGCAGCGGGCAGTAAACACACGAATGAACTCATTTTATTACTGTATTAAAATTAACATGAACAGAATTGATTTTACTTAAAATTTAAGGGCGTTTATGTGGCCCACTCCACCTGGTCCTGACAGGACCGCGACCTGTCGGGAGAGGGGTTATCTTTGCATAACAGATATACTTTTCTGACCAGACAAGGACAAAGAGGGTCTCCCAGGATGAGTGATCAGCCCAGTGCCGGGCCACCTCCAAAACATCAAGAATACATAAGACGAGACACACAGCCGCACACACACACACACACACTCACTCTAAACAAGGCGCAGTTGGGATGAAGATGATACTGACTGCCAGATGTTATCCTGGGATCACAAGATCCTTAAGTTACCCGACATTTGTCTCACAGATGAGGAAAAACCCATCTAGGTAACTTGTCACTACCAGGAATCGAACCCGGGCTCGCTGCGTGAATGCCACAGTGGTGGACTATGTTTGTTCTGATTATTATAATATGAAGTCTATACTGGGTTTTAAATTATCGTAATTGAAACACTCTTGTTACTGTTTTACACTTTCCAACGATTTTATTGAACGGTATCAAATAACAATATGAAAAGGCAAAAAAAATCGTCTAGGCTGTATCGGGGACGTAGCCGCAGGGTATGTGAAATGTCTTGTGCGTGCTACCTAAATCTAGCGCACAATGAAAATCCGTATGACGTCTCCTTATTATAGCACATACAAAAATGTGCACATATGTGTTATAATTGAAAACAAAGTGCAACTTGGAAGGAATTTTAAAAATGCAAAACGGGTGTATAGAAGCCCCCGTCCTAAACCAAAGTCTTCGCCCTCAGGTTGCGGCCGATTAAAATGTTCGGGTATTGGTGATGGTGAAGATGCGTTTGCGGTAGAGTACGATTACTTCCACAAAGTCTCTGGCCTTGAAGACCTAACCCTGCCAACGAGCTTTCGCGTTACAGCTTGCGCAGGGTCGCATGCGCATAGATCAGTGAGCTACTGGTGAGTACAGAGTGAAGATCGCGCTGGCAACACAAATACTATTAATAGTTGAGTGGAATGATAATGCCGCGGCGAGACAGAGACAGACAACACGATGTGTGGGATAGAAGAGGTGGACCAATCAGGGTGCAGCTACCTCCCCTAGGCAGGAACTCTAGGAATTGTGACACTCGCTCCTAAGGTATGTATGTACAAATCCAGAGACTTTGTGGAAGTAATCGCACTCTATAGTAGGGTTCTGTGTACAAACACGGTGACGAGGAATACTGGTGATGTAAGGCAGTGAATAAATATTTGGAATGGTGGTAACGCAAGGTGCACTGGTATTCGCGAATATTATTCCAGTTATTATTATTATATTATTATCCTCTTTTAAGCTTAAACGGCCCGGCGTCGCTGTAATTTTGTATTTTGTAATTCGAAATGAACTTATGAAGGACTTTCGATTTTCAAACTCTAGGTCCTTAAATAGGTATGTAGAATTTGAAATGAGGAAGAACGACTTATCACACTCAAACTATTCTCTCAGAAAACGCTTGATGTAGCTTTTATGGCTCATAGAGGATGTAGAATTTTGCAGCCCATTGCTTCTACTCACCAAGCCTGGTAGGGACTGAAATCAGAAGAAACAGAACTTCCGGCAACATAAAACTGTATTGTCTTTACAGAATATTTTATTTCTCACTCTCATGTTACCATACAACCGTCTTGGGGCTGAAATCAAAAAGAAATTCAATATCATTTCATACTTTCCTCCCCCAAAACCTGGGACATAATAATATACTGCGCGCATAGGACTAACAATGTTCCATTCTATTTTGTCTCCTTTTACATGCTTAGGGCTTATGATAAACATCCATATTTTTCTACTAAAAATACAAAGCCTGCAGCTATGAATAAGGTAACAGTGGATATAATTTTTTACAGACTTCTGATTAAGCATACTCGTTGGCACACACTTAGGCTAAGAACCCTGGATTAAGCTGTCCCCGCAATACGACCTCTTCTTTACATCAAATTGTGAAAAGTAAAATGAGAAAATGATATCTATGTCCAGCGCAGATAAAAGTAATGTGACTGCATCACATTATGCATTATTTTCGTGGATTTCATTCTTCATTATTTATTTACCCCAATGACTTACATCGATAGGCCTATCTTCTCTAATTTGTCAAAGTCCCGTATCAAGAGCTGCTGGCTGTGAACACCGCCTACAATACACTGTCATGAGAACTGGGCAGTCTTTGAATATAATACTGTGTCTCTCATACTGCAGCATCCCACTACAGTCTAGAGATGAATATTGGGAAAACGGAAGAACCTGCTGCACCCACTATCTGAAAATAGCCGTTTTGGTGCAAGGGTCAGGGAATAATAACAAGCTACCGAAGCTCCTGTCTAGGGTAGGCCTATCTTTTATCGTCTCATAGACACTGCGGTTTATATAAAGACGGTGGGGGGGGGGGAGTCAAAAATAGTAAATTGTAATGATCGAGGGAAATAAATTTGTGTGTATGTGTTCAAAGAGCCGGAATCAGACGCGAGAAAGTAGTAAATTTAATGATAGAGGTAGAGAAGCAGAACACAAGGTTGGGGTTGTGAAGTCAGTGTTTGTGAATTTAATACATTCAAATTTAGCAGTTAATGATTAAATATATTAATATCATTCCCGTTTTGGCTGGTGTGCACTCACCCAATGGAAAATTGGAGTGGAATGCAGCAGTGTGAGAGACACAGTATTTTATTCAAAGACTACCCAAGGTAAGTTACAAGAAATATTCATCTCTAGAGGCACAGTATTCCAGTCATGGTAACCACCATTAACGGCCGTGGGTGTCGGCATGCTGACCACATGCCCCCCAATCCTGCCATCTGCCTATGGTAGATGACGCAGCGGTCGGGTGGTAGGCCTTGTCCCTTCTGGGATGTTAGCACGGAGTTAGAGGCACAGTATTATAATTTTACCCCAACTGTCCTTAAGACCTAAAGTATACCCATTGTCATTAAGCATGCATCCTCAACACCTAGGTCAAGTCTTTCGTTTATAAATTCTATAATTAACGTAATAGCGTATATTATCATAGGTTTGGGGTGAGGAAAATAATTACCTGATTACTGACAATATAGCCTATTAGAGGACTGGTATTTTCGACTTTAATTCTAAAATGTAAAGGAATACTGAATTAAATTCATTGGAAGTAGACTACCTTTTGTTTAACTTGCTTCACTGCAGAAATACATCCTAATGTCAATCCGTCAACACTTTGACAGCTTATTATGAAATATCGCATTACAGTCCGGGTTTCAATACTCCCAATACCCATTGATATTATAATAGTAAATTCAAGCGGAACTATAATGCAGTTTCCTAGTTCCCATTAAACATACAGCACATCGCACTACACTCAGCATATGACCCATTTATTTCTGTTATATTGTAATGAATTATGCAATTTGTATGTTTCTAACAATAAGGCATTCGATAAATATTAAACAAGCTTTAGAACACTAGAGATGCATTCATTTGTTTGAATGAGTTTTCAACTGATCAAAAATAAAATATTTGAATGATCAATACATATGAACAGTCATGCCGAATAAAATTACGGAAACAAACCAGAATGTTATTTTAAGCGACTGCCACCCTAAATGAAAAAACATTTAAAGTATTTAACAAATGCCGGGTATTTCTTGAATTGTGTACAACAGAAATAAGTTACGGATAAAAAAGATGACAAAATTACGTCATCATGTCAATCTATGCAAGACGTTATGCCATTTACCCATTAAATATAAAAAACTTCGTGGCGCTGCATCCTTGAAGGGAATAGGCCTACCATCCAACCACTGTGTCATCTAAAGTAGGCAAATGGCAGATTGGGGGATATGTGGTCAGCATGCCAACAATCAAGATGGCTGTGAATATATCAGTTTCAGACTTGCACAAGTCTGCCGAAAATGAATTAAATAACATTTTAGAATGTTTAAATAAGGACAAACGTACGGATAAAAAGTGGAGTGAACATATTGTTAACTCGGTAAGTGTAATTAAGAGGTTATTATTTTCATATAACGAAGAATTTTCAAAGCTGCAAGCACATGTCTCCGCAACGCCTGTCCCTACGTATTGTGATGCTGTAAAAGGACGAAAGGAAGGAGCTGTAACAAGTAATGTTGTTCTTATCAAACCGAAAAACTGTGATATTATAAATTCAGAACAAACTTTGAAGCTGGTGCAAGAAGTTGCTAAAGCTAGTGTGATGCGTGTGGGAGTGAACAAGATTAAAAAGGTTCGTAACAATGGTATCGTACTGGAACTACGAAATGATTCTGAGTGTAAAGCTTTTATTAGTCATGTTGAGGCAAATGCCAAGCATTTGGAAGCTACTATGCCACCTAAAAAGAATCCTCGACTAATCATTCATGGTAGGGTAAGGTGGTACATTTTCGAACATGGTACAATTCTGAACTGACTAAGATTTTTATCTATTTTTGGGTTTCAAATGTTAGCCAACCTCTTTTTAAAAATATAGCGTCCATACTGATTGTTTTGTTGATCTGTATCCGCGAGAATGATGTTTTAAGTTGACTCATTCGGCCATAAAATATTATTTTCCAATCGAAGGTAAGAACTCCATGCTGGAAAAATGGCACATTATAAAATTGCTTATAATCCCACGTTGTGTTACTGGAATACATTGTTGAGGACCAATTTTTAACTCATACCAACAAAGGGCGTAGTCTTTAATACGTAAGTCATTGGCACAACAATGGTCATTCGTGAGCGGAATTTGCAACTATGTATAATTTACAAAAACTAGCTCGAGGTACAAATACGAACGGATTTTAGGTACAATTTCGAACAGTACTTTAACCCGCGATCGCTTGCATGGAAAAGCTGTTTTGCCATCACAGCATTCTGCATGTTTATTATTATTAACTGTGCCAGTCAATTATTTAAAGGATGGCATCACACAGCTTTCAACAGTGGTATTATTTCAACGAAGATGTATGAACTGCACTTCCTCTGGATTGCTATTAGGCCTACATCTCAGGAATTATGCAATACAGAATAACAAACAGAAATCGTTCTGGAGTTGTTAAGTACTTCTTATTATTGCTCTTGATGTTATGACAGACCCGCCTGCATGGTCTAGTGGTTGCTGACTACGGACCCGCAAGTCTGGGTTCGATCCCCGTTACCTCCTCGAATTTTTCTGAGGTAGGGCGATTTGGAACGGGGTGTATTCAGCCTCCTGACACCAACCGAAGAGCTAATTCATAAAGAAGTAGCGGCTCCGGTTCAGTAAGCCATTAATAACTGACGTAGGAGTCGGCATGCTGACCACATGCCCCAAACCTGTCATCTGCCTATTCAAAACGTGACAGTTCATTATTACGCTCATATTATTGATAAATAATAATAATAAAATATAATATTTGGAAGAAAGCAATTCGTTCGTTGAAAATGCCACTGTTCGAAATAGTACCCATTGGTGTTTAGAATTGTACCTACTGTGGTACATTTTCGAACGATATTCTGGAAATGAAAGATTGATTGCCATGACCAATTTTACAGCTGTTTGACTTCCATATTTTTTTGAAGGGTCAACTACATTGCCAACTTTGTGATTACGATACAGTTGAATTTGTCTTAAGTTTACTGTGTTCATAAAATAAGAATATTTGTTAAGTGTTCGAAAATGTACCACCTTACCCTATTGATGTTAATTTCTCTGAGGATGAGCTTTTAGATGCTATCATTGAGCAGAATTCCATTATTCAACAATGTTTGCTTACGCCTACTGAAAAAATTGAAAAGCGCTTTATGAAGACAACAAAAGATGGTTTATCCAATTTTGCTGTGATTGAGGTAACACCTAGGATATACAAGGCCGTGCTCAGTATTGGCAAGCTTTACGTCGGTTATTGTAGATGCTCTGTGAAAAGCTATATTCCTGTCACTCGCTGTTTTCAATGCTGTGGCTTTGGACATGTGGCAAGCGACTGTAAATCCCAGAAAAGATGTACTCGCTGTTCTGAAGAACATAATGTAAAGGATTGTGTAGAAACCAAACTATATAGAATGCATAAACTGCAAACAGTTTAATATTAAAATGGCATGCCGTAACAGTTTTCAGCCTTATGACATTAACCACACGGCAGATTCGATGAACTGTTCAATATACAAAAAAATACTGAATATAATAAAGTCTAAAATAAACTATGGGTGAGTTAATTCCCTACCAACATGGTGTATATGGTTCTTTCATACACGGGAACTGCTAATTGATTCAGAGTCCAATCCAGTTGATAATACACCAACTATATGTGACACAGTAAAGGTTCTCTGTGCTTCAGGTAATGGAGTTTTGTGGATCTGGTCTCCCAAATCAGGTTTATTATGCTCCAAACGAGGATGGCACCATTAGAGCAGCGATGGAGCTAATTGCAGCAGTGTAACGTTTGGATCTGATAGCTCAACAGATTATTACAGCTACACGATATTAGGACATTGTAAATTTGATATCTATTTATGAAGATTTGTGGAGAATCTGAACAGTCAGTGAAACATCTTTTCCTGGACTTTCCCGGATTGCAAACTAGTTTGTTGTGACACTATACTTTCAGCACACTACGGGAGTGATGCAAGCAAGATTTTATACATTTCATAAATTATGTTCATTCCTGTTTATAATTGTTACTTGTAAAATAGTTTGTTTAATTTTAATTTTTTTAATTTGTTCTATTTAACACCCTAACATGCATTCAAGGTAAAATAGGGTCACGTGTAACACCCACGGCCAGTAATGATGGTTTCCCTGACCGGAGGCGCTACTTCTCAATCAGTCACGAGGCTGATTGTACCTCGTTCCAGACCTCAGAAAATTCCGAGAAGATAGCGGGGATCGAACCAGGGCCTGCGAATTCGTAGCCAGCGACGCTACCACTAGATCATGCACATGGTTATCGTCAATATAGGCTAACATAGTCACATGAATTGTTGCGCTACGTAATTTGCTCACACCGTAGGACCGGGGATTTTTTGTATAATCATCTCCATACATCTCCAAACACATTCCAAAAATAAAACCTTTAGGATCAAAAAGTCTTTCCTACAACCCCTTCTTTGACTAGCCTAAGTATCTATGTATCTGTATCTGTATCTGGTACCCTATGATCCCCAGGTGGGGCGAAGGGGCCTCCAATGGAGGTTTCATTACCTATACTAATTTGGATATGCTTATTTTCCGAGAGAGGGTAGAGGGACAGGTGGTAAGCCCATCGCCTCGCAACCCCCCTCTGGAAACTAAGTATTTCTTGGACGTGAAAGGGCCGAGAAATTTTGTCCAGAGGCTCTAATTTAGGCTTGGAGTTCTTTTACGTGCAAAATCTACGACACGGGACCCCCAGCTTGAAGTCCCTCCCGGAGGACTCCGTGCCCAGGATTTTTACGTCCTGAAAAATCCATCGACCGCGGCCGGGTTTGATCCCGCGCCCTGCGGATCTAGAGGCGGCACGATACCTCTAGACCACCGCGGCCACTAGCCTAAGTAGGCTAACATTAACCTGTGTATTTACACTTTTCCTCAAAACAAAACTACAGTTAGCCCATGCATCAAGAAATTGTTCCACGTTATTTCAGATAATTTAAAACATAATGTAGTATGTGTATAAATGTATGTGTTTGTGGGATGGGGTGATAATTAAAGTACGGTACTTTTAGTCCGCCGCCGTGGGTGAGTTGGTAGCGTGGCGTGACTACCTTTCACCCTGGCGGCCCGGGTTCGATTCCCGGCCGGGTCGGGGATTTTTCAGTGGTGGAAAATTTCCTTCCTGGGTTCAGGACTGGGTGTTGTGTCCTTTCATTCCCATCCCGCGAGAGGCAAATCTCCGCGGTATCATCCTTGCCTGAATCACCATTAGAGTCGAGCCTATCTATAACAACCATTCACCTAAAGTCTGATCATTCTAAGAAGGGAACCAATACATCTGTCTCACTCTAGCACATTACTCGTATGACTTAAGAGTGAGACAGACATACTGGTTTTTGTTTACTTCAGGTGTCCTTCTTAGCTCATCTCAGGTATAGTGTAATGTACGAACTCCATGATATGTCTGCATGACGTACTGAAGGTGATTATTGATTAACAATCCTCATTGCAATTACAGTCAGTTCTCCTTGTCTTCATAAGATACTGAAAGCGACAGTTGCCCGAAAATGAAACTTCGGTATGTAACGCTCATTTCCAAAATAAATGACACCGTGGAGAGAAAGAAGTAAATGCAACCTTGAATAAATAATGAATAAGAGAAAAAGCATCTATGGTAATTCAGTGCCAACGGAAAACTACCGGCATTACAAACACAGAACGATATAGCAACAACCTCTTACAAATAATAAAAATCACAAGGTACCGAAGCTCCCGCCTAGGGTAACTTTTATCGTTTCATCGACACACAGTTCATGTAAGCACAAGGGAGGGGAGCCGAAATGAGACGCGAGAAAATGATAATTTTAATGATTGAGGGAAATCAAGTTGTGTGAGTGTTTGAAGAGCCGGAATGAGAAATTAGTAAATTTAATGAGTGAGGTAGCGAAGTAGAACACAAGCTTCGGGTTATGAAAGCAGTGTTTGAATTTAATAATTAAATACATTCAAATTCAGCAGTGATTAATTAAAATAATTCCTGTTTTGACAGGTGATGCACTCACAAAATGGAAACTGTAGTGGGATGCAACAGTGTGAGTGACACAGTATTATGTTCAAAGACTACCGACAGTTGGTCCACTTCAAGTGGTTGCCCTAATTTTTTTGCGGAGGGGAGGGGGTGGAATCCTTATAGATAGCTATCATAAATTAAAGGTGTCAATACTAGACACTGCCTAATATCAATTCTAAAGAATCGTACATTGCCCAAGAACCGGCCATTGATGCAATAACAGAACAGCTGGTAATTCTAGTGGGAGATGACAGTGACGCAGATGACAATGACAATGATGTTGATGATGACGATGATGGTGATGATGATGGTGATGGTGATGGTGACGATGACGATGATGATGATGATGATGATGATGATGATGATGATGATGACGACGACGACGACGACGCCGGTGCTATGTCTGGCGTTGACGCTTTGTAGACCCAACAGCGATATTCTGTGAGTTACATAACATTACTTACATAATATTTCATAACTAAAAAAAACAAATACTTTATTCACTTTATTTTTGTTTACAATAGGTACGGGCTATTATGAACCGCATAGTTTGGAATGAATAGTACAGTATATGCATTTATACCGGCGGACGATAAGCTATCTGCGCGTGTTTGGTTCAGGTCCTAACGTCCCAGTTATACATGGGTGTTAAGCACAACACAGCCCCCCCCCCCAAAATAAATTTCCACCAATATGCCAGGGTTGGTATTGTGGAAGCGACAGTGCTCTCTCTCCCTCGCAGCCGGCGCGCCGGCCACGTTGTGCACCTTCCTATGTCCGCATGCATAATAATAATAATAATAATAATAATAATAATAATAATAATAATAATAATAATAATAATAATAATAATAATAATAATAATAATAATAATAATAATAATAATAATAATAATAATAATAATAATAATAATAATAATAATAATAATAATAATAATAATAATAATAATAATAATAATAATAATAATAACAACAACTGTGAAGCGCACAGTTCCAAAACAAAGATTTTCTTTATGCTTGTTAATAAACTGGGGGATGGTTACTGGCATTAAGCTTAAGGAGTATTAAGGATTATATATTATACTAGCATGTGCCCGCGGCTTCGCCCGCGATAATTATTTCAAAAATTAAAAATTAAGAGCATAATAGTTAAATCATTATATTTATTAACACCTACATCACGTGAATTACATACCACGATTAGATAGCGTCGCCTGGTAAAAGCGACCTAAGATTCGAGGTCCTCGGCCCAGAAAACCCCTGTATAGTGAGTTTCGTCCAAATCGAACAATGTTTGACCATATTTAGGCCTATATTGATTATCCCTCTTCCGCGTAGGTTGAAAATGTCATATGTCTATGGGACTTGACATTTTAACAAATGAATCGTCCATGATGGACTTACAAAATCAAGCGATCGCCCGCGATAATTATTTCAAACATTAAAAATTAAGAGCATAATAGTTAAATCATTATAGGCCTATTTATTAACACCTAAATCACGTGGACTACATACCACGATTAAATAGCGTCGCCTGGTATAAGCTACCTCAGATTCGAGGTCCTTGGCCCAGAAAACCCCTGTATAGTGTGTTTCGTCCAAATCGAACAACGTTTGACCATATTTAGGCCTATATTGATTATCCCTCTTATAATAATAATAATAATAATAATAATAATAATAATAATAATCCTCTTCGGTGTAGGTTGAAAATTTCAGGTCTGCGTGCCTTGACATTATAAACAAGTGAATCGACCAGCGTGAGCTACAACATTCAAGCGATTGCGATGGTTTTATGTCTAAGGTATGACAAAAATAGCCAAAGCCTACTGTAATTGATTTGACATTGAAATATATTACTGAAAACTGATGCTTCGAAAGCGCAAAAAATGCACGTTAACGGAAGCTAAAATTAAAATTCCGGCTTCGAGGTGCATTTTCCGACCCTTCAGTCCACCTATGCTTAAAATTTCAGATCTCTGCGTTGAGTAGATTTCGCTGGGCATCGCGGACAGACAGACAGACAGAAGGAAGGAAGGAAGACAGACACTTCCTTTTATTAATATAGATACTATACGAGTATATATATGTAAGTATATATAGCCTAAGTATATAAGTATAAAGAAAGAAATAAAGAAAAAAGGACTCATTGGGCTATATTAAATATTACCGGTAATAGCAAGTGGAAATAGAGGGTGCTGTAGTTCCACAGTGCTTATACACGTGCCGCCACTAGTCTTGCCCCCTAAGAAACTAAATTTCAAAATTACAGAATTAAACTATAAACCATTTAATATGTTCAAGAAATTTATAATTTGTTTTATTGAATAGTCCACAGTACTCAGTCTTCTAATGCTAAAATGATATACGACGTTGTTAACGTGATGAATGACTGATCCTTTAATCCTTTGTGGAATGTAAACATTTCCAGCGAGGAAAGTAGGTCTAGATATTCTTCCTCCTGTGTAAGATCGCGTACATGTTGGAGCGACGATAACACAGTGCAACAAATTTGAACTTTCTGTCTTGCCGCGAGATGAAAATGGGCGTTCTTTACCAAATCAGATATGCTGATTATGAAAATAAAATCAGAAAAGTTCCACCACGTACCAATTTTTGTGGAAAAGATATGCCACATGTAGCTACCATTGATCCTATATTTCATATAGTTAGCAATATACGAGTATGTTAATTCATTTTAAAAAAAGAAAGTAAAATAACAACAAAGTACTAATTTTCACAACCCTTCAAAACGACTCCATTGTGTGCTGGAAGAACATGTGGCTGAGTAAAATACAGATCATGCCTTGCACGGAGTTTCGACTCCAAGCTTCTCGGTGCAGGGAACCTTTTAGTATATACGGCAATTTGGAAAGCGCTTGCAATTCCCAGGGAACGAATAAAATCGTCAACTTTTTGAGGCCTTCAACCTAAACAAACCCATCCTCCTCAACGGATAAGCCTTCAGCTGACACGTATCCTAACTGGTGGGCTCAATTCCCACCATACATTACAGAATGGTGGACCATAATCAATTCCCTTTTGCAACTTCCGACCTGAGTTTTCCGTGGTTTTTCCTAGTTGTATGCTGAATACCGTAACCCCATAACTTATATAAAATGCAACGGCCCGTCCCCAAAATCCCATTATACTTGGCCTTTATAGGTTCGAACCTTATGCGAGCAATCGTTAGCGTAAGCACAATTAAGGTAAAGCATAATAACCCTTTATCATTTCGGGCAATGCATTTCGTATGCAGGTATGGAATTGAGTCGAGGTTGTTGGTCTGGTCTGGAGCTGTCACTAATACAAAACAATTTCCAGCTATGTACTGGTTACTGTTGTCCACAGTAAATACTGCAGTTCAGGATTCGCAAAGAAAAGAAATAACCCCAATAACAGGAGACCGCAAAGAGGCTATCGGCATGTAATCATTAATCAATATAGATTTTCGGATTAGGGAACAATGCTATAGCATTCTTTTGTATAAAAACGATAGTAACTTATGGGAAGAAATTGTCACAACGTGAATACAGTCCACGCAAGGTCTGCCTTCGTTAGTCGTACTTCTCATGGTTAACTAAAAGTCAGTTTTTCCAGAGGTTACTTGACTAGAAGTGTATCTTTTGACGTTTCTTATATATGCTGTTATGCTGAGAGTCACGCTTACAATTTTGTTCGTAGAATCGCTAGAAGTTTGGAGTTCGAATCGATTCTTGTCGATGCTCTTCCAGATGTAGGAAGAGCAAGTGGTTTTAAGATGCGTTCGGGATGCAGATGGTGTACTAATTACAAGTTGCAAGGCAGAGCAATTAAAAGAGATAAAAGCGTGTGCTGGGATTGTGGCAGTGTTCGGGACAGCTCATCACACTGGCACTAATCACATTGCGGCAGCAGCAGTGTGGTCAACAACACAATCACAACTGCGGTCTCACCTGCAGAGCTCGAACAACACAACTTTACAGAAACTCTTGTCCATGTGCACTCTTCTATCTCTTACTTTGAATCCATTGGTCGTGTAAGTGCCTTGCTATTAGCAAATAATTGAATGGATCTCAGTACTAGGGGCCTTGACTACGAAACGATATTTTGAGCAAAGATCACACTTTGTACACCATTTTAAACATTATATGTAACGTTGTATACATTTTTGCCTCCCTTTTGTTAATGCTTATTTCTTATGTTTCTTTATGACTTTTCTTTACAGTTTGTGCTCAGTTTAGAATTCTAGACATATATTGCAAATCTTTGAAAATGTATTATATCTCTAATCCTAATAGACCTATCTATACCTTCGGGTGAAATAGGGTTTAATCCAATTTTGGATATTCAATAAATAAATAAATAATAAGGAATCCTCTCATGTTTACTTAACGAAATATCAAGTAATTTATAATTCTGTTTTAATAAAATATTAAATGCGAAATTACATGCTTTTTTCGGGACACCAGGTTCGCAAGAGGTGCATTTTACAGTATAGCATATACTGGGAATAGATCAATATAAGACTGTATATTTCAAATATGTTTCAGTATAAAGCAAAGGCAATTTATTGCCTTACATATGGAAAAAGCTTCTTCTTTGACAAAAATAAAGTCATCAGGATGTACTCAATTTCGAACATTTCTTGTAGATTTCTAAAGAACACATTTTTCTAGGAAAAAATCAGTTTCCAGAAATTAGAATTAACTGTGCACATCTTCATGGTTATCTCACTTTAACGATTAGAGACAATGAAACAAACTCTGTTGCTGTACCAGCACTAGAGAACCAAAAACTGACTGCGGCCCATGGTAGGGCTTAAAAAGGAAGAAATGTAAGGTGTCCATATTTCTTACAGAACACGTAAGATGCTGCTCATTTTCTTTTCAGAATTCGTCCAGTGCGACAATTCTTTAGTTCAAAAGATATTTGGGGAGAGACTCATCTTCAGTATAAAGTCCATGAGGAATGAGTATAGAATATCTTGCTTTCGATAAGCTGTGAATTATAAAGTAAATCCAGTCTAAACTACTTGAAGATACGATTTTCAAACCATCCTCCAAAAGCATAATTTCGAATTAAAAATGAAACGTTGAGATGCTGCCTACCTATTAATTGAGGCATGTCCATATATTAACCAGCTTGATAGCATTCTCTTCCTTTTTGCAGGTATCGCAAATGCAAGCCCAATAAGACCCAGTGTACACATCCGTTGTTTAAACGTATCCTGTTTTCACTATAAGAACAAAGATAAAGTAAACAAAAACCAGGAAATCTGTCCCACTCTTAGGTCATACGAATGATGTGCTAGATTTTGACAGGTACAGGTTTTTGTTTACTTTAGGTTTGTTCTTATAGTGAAAAAGTTTAGCTACTGTCTTAGATACTCCAAGTCGCAAATATAAAACCTCAATACCGGAGCATTGTTTAACAAAAGTTAATAAAAGGGAAGGAACAAATAATAATAAACTTGACATCTTCCATTTATATACGTAATTTGGATTAGGGAATGTTAATTAATTTTGTCTCCTAGAGGTATAAACGTTTGTTTCTATCAATCAGACATTAAATAATAATGTGTTATCCATCACCATCAAACTTTCTGATCTGTGACAGGTTGACATATCACAATGTTCATCTGAAATGTTTCCCTGGTAACAATACATTTGTTACTTAAATGCTAGCAAAATAATGATTTATCATCATTTGTTAATTTCTGCATTTTAAAACAACATAATCCTATGTGTGCTTAAAGCATGATACTGTATTAGAAATTTCATAGCCTATGATATTTCAACATTCAATTTGAACCGACTAAAAACTGCACTTCATTGAGTCAAAGTTACTTTTTGTAATACAGTGAAACCTCAATTCAGAGGTTTTAAATTGCCGGTACATACATTCATTATTTAATTTTATCTGTGCACATTATAGACTGTAGGCGTACTGCAGCATCAAGGATTGGAAACTTGCAGTGTTGAGTATCGTAAATCGTGTGTCAATTGTTGAATTTACATTTCTCCTTAACGTTAAACATTTACATTTCTAGGCCAGTCAGTAGAGGATCGGAACAGGGGGGTATGTTGCAAAAGGTGGTGTAGAAGCTTTTGTATTTTTAACTTGTATATATGGATACAAACATCTAAAAAACAAAAATGCTAACACGGGCGACCTCGGGAAAACTTTTGGTAGCAAAAAAAACATCGTAATTTTAGGACTTACTCCAGTTTTTTGCCTGCTATATCCATGCTATGGAACCAGCCATGATTGAATGAAAAGCATTGTCAAATACTGCCATACAAATAATTGATTTTTCGGCAATTCAGTTTACTTCAACTATATTGTCATGCAGCTTAGACACATTATATCTATGTCCAAACTCTCCAGCTAGAGTTTCGAAAACCCTCCTCCAGCCAAACAAATCACCAGTAGCTCATATGAAGTGGCTAAAGAGATGTTGGATGGATTATCTAGTGGTAATCCAATAAATATTGTTTTACGAAATTCTTATTTATTTTCTGGGTTGTGTGCCTGTGAGTGATCAGTGATCGTGTTTCCTATATTTGAGTTGGTACATATCTTTCTCTGAGGCTGATTAAGTGTAGGCCTATTAGACTGTTTCAATGGATGCTTAACTCAAATACTGCTACTAAGATGTTTATATCGAATAGAAATTAAGACATCTTAACAATACGATCAGAGGATACTCATACAAGTAATTTGTTTAGCTGTTAATATTCGATGTGACTACTATGCATATACAACTCTTAAGTGCGGAACACACTGTGGTTATTTTAACCCTGATCAAATATATTTTGGCCATAAAATAAGTCATTACTGAGAACAAACCTGGAGGCAGAGCTGGCTGAAGTGTATGGCTGTTGACTTTTTCATCTGCATGTTCAGATGTTACAGGACCCATTGCCTTTAACCTTTGAGCCTGCTTAGGCCTGCATGAGGAGCGCTGCATTAAACCAGTTTGTTTCCCTACTTGAATTAAATATTCGAATAATCGCATGGTTTTTTTAATTGATTTCATGACCAGAAAATTATTGTGAATGGCCTGGCAAAGAACACGAAGGAAATGGAATTCTCGCTTTGACTTATGAAAGCAATTTCCTCGTTTGTATAAAAAGCAGCAAACTAAAATTTTCATTTCCATTTTATAACCAATTCAAAAGAACATACAGCTCCAGGGCATTCAAATGTACAGTACCTCTTGCAGGATGTACATCTATAGTTCGTTCTTTTAGCAACCGGAAATAGCCCTCCTTCACAGAGTATATGCTTCCCAATAGAGCAGTTTATTCAATACGGAGTAAAATATGCTTTTAATCCGTTGTTGAATTAACCCTCAATATATGCTACCATAAATATTTATCGTGGTATTTTCTCCCATTGTTATAAAGTAACATTGTTTCTTTAGTACATTTATTACTGCTATTCCTATTGTTACTATTTATTATTTGTCTATATTACATTTATTCCAGCAACACAGTATTCGTTTTTACGCACAAAATGTTTCGTATCACTGTATCAAGTCCCTATTTTTTATTAGTAGTAATCAGGGCCCGGATTCTGATAACCTAAAATTGTTTGAAAAATGACCTATAAAATGACCCTGAATTTTAAAGAAAATTACTTAATAATTATGAAAAATTACCTAAAACAGATATTTTATTTATAAAAAATTATTATTGTACACACAAAGTTATAGTTGTACATAATTGTAAAAACTGTAAATAACTGTAACGTTGTGAATGCTATTTTCTCACGGAAATTTATACTGGCACTGAGACACTGGTGAGTCAAAATTCGGCACATGCTTTTGTGGTCGGCCAGATTATATTGTTGTTTATTGAGGGTAAACGGTAGTGCAGACTCTGGTGCCAAGTCAATCAAATAACAATAGCAATATAATAAAAATTTTGGCATTTCTTTGATTCTCATTTCCGACTGAGACATGTCAACACTTTAACGCCGAATTTTTCCTTCTTGCATTAAACAAACAACACTTCAAAGACAACACCGCTAGCGACGAAAAAAGTTAATAGTGTAAATATATACATGAAGATGACTAAATAAGGAAGCAAATGACACGAAAATGATAAAACAATAACCTAAAATTGAAATAAATGTATTAAAAATATAAAATTGCATAAAATGACAAAAAATGACCTAGTAAAAAAGAATTTCTTTTATCTAGAGGCCATGATTAGGATTTATCCACAAGTTGGCAATGTCTATGCAGCATCAATAAAAAGATGACAAGTCATTAGAATCCGGGCCCTGATAATAATAAACGTGTACATCAGCATGTTGTTTCACTTATTTATATTATAATTACAGTATTATTTGTAAAATACAATTGTTTACGCTATAACAAATAGTGTCCATTTCTAGTAAATTACTTGTCTGTAATTAGGTAACCATTCATAGCCTTAATAAGTCGTACATATTCGTATATCCAAGTCTAACTTAAATCTCGTCTTAAGTTGAATTTCTGGCACAAACAAGTTGTACATATGACGAGTAGGAAATCCTTACAGGATAGCTAATTAAGGATGTCAATTGGACACAGCCAAATTTTAAAAAATCGAAAAACTATATTTTTTTTATTTGAGATTTTTAACTTTATAAAGTCTAATCTATTGCTATTCACAGTCACTAAAATAGGTACTACTTATATGTAGAAATAAGCTAAACTTTTATCAAGTCAAGGGTCTTTCTGGCTTATCTCTGTTTAAGCCAAAAGCATGGACATTTAATTTGAGTATCTGGGCGAAGTATTAGAAGAAAATCACACCCCAAAACGGTACTTGCGAAACATGATGAATCCATTTAAATTCAACAGTGACAATGAATTTAGAAAGAGGTTTCGTTTGGAGAAAACACAATTTCGGAAATATCAATCGGCGTTCTTTCGTGAGCAATTCTCTTTACTGGCATTTCATATCGACCCAAAGCTTCGTAAGCAGTTTTGAATCTCTAGTCTGTCCTGCTTGCCGTTCTTCTGAATGGCATCAGGCTTGTTTTCGCATTGCACATTGTTGCTCATTGTACCCATGCGAATGAACATGACCTTCATTGTAGCTTAAACTCGGACAGGTTCTGCATCTTATCTGATGTAAATCACAGCAAAATATTCATCAGGTTTTAAATAGCATTAATTATTCTCGATCCCTCCAAGAAACTATCGATCAGCTTACTATAGGCCTACACGCTGCATAATAATAATATGGATGAACTGAATTCTTTGTTTACAATGCACTCCTTCGTCTGCATTTGTGTATCATGACAGCGAAATACGTACCCAGTCGACTTTTCTACGTGAAAGCTGGAGCAAAAATCTAAAATACGATTCACTGATTCAATTGTTATGGAAGTGCATGATTTTTCATATTATCATGTTCGACATTAATGCAAGAACAAGTAAGGCTATATGAAGTTCCCTACGACTTCAAAGAAGACTATGAATACGAAAAACATAATATAAGTCGACTTATCCAATAAGTTTAGCTTTATTAAGTCGTTCTTAAGACGCAACTATGAATACCGGCCTTAATCTTACATCTTTTTCTATATATTTGTTTGATTTTACTTCTTTATCCATTCTGTACGTTTCCATTATAACTTATCATGATTATATCTAGTGTTTGTGTATCAAAACTCTATTATTATTATTATTATTATTATTATTATTATTATTATTATTATTATTATTATTATTATTACTATTAATATTATTGTTATTCATCACCTCCCCCAGAAGTTCAGTACATAAATTCTTATCATATTTATTGGAGCCATTGTTAATCTAAAATGTTGGGGGAAATGTGCGAAGTGCTCTTTATATTATTATTACTTTAATAAAGTACGGCGTGCAAAAAAATCAAAGTTCACAATCCATACAATATTAAAACTAGTAAATATATGTTTTATATAAAAGAGTTGAAGTGCAATTATTACTGGTAAATATGGATTGCAATTAACTTGTCATTGTGTAAGCACTCACTATGTAATTGATCCATTAATTTCTAATAATATAATTGTCTTTATGTATGTTTTATTAAAGTCAGTTTAAAATATATATGTTTTCTAGTGTTATGCATACAATAGTTTCCATTTACAATTTTTAAATTAAGATACATGATGGTAAAGTAATGAAACTGTTAATATAGTACGTAATACATTTTAAGAAAAATGTGAAAAACTATTATTAACATCGTTTTGTAAGTTAAATTCTTATTATCTTTGGAAATTTATATTACATGTAAAATAATTAATATTTCCCGCCCTAGGCGGCTGCCTAGTTCGCCCATAGCCTATGGACGCCTATAGCCTATTGCCTTGATCTCAACAATAATGCAGTATATACACACTATAAATATAATTAAACTAATTCACTGGGTTTTCTTTTTTCCAGTTTGTAGTTTATGGCCCAATGTTGTTGACGCTTAGTGTTCACTCATTGTTCTTGTTTATAATAGTAAAACTGATAATATAGTACTACTAGTTTATTTGTATTTAACTATAGCCCTAATATGCTGTAGTGCAAAATAGGGATGCAATAAATGGAGATTCAATAATAATAATAATAATAATAATAATAACAATAATAAACTAATTCACCTTATAAAAAGTTACAAACTCAGTTAATTACTTAGTCGTAATCTCGAGTGGGATTTATTTATATTTATTATTTAATGGTAATATAATAAATAATTGATAATTGTTATATGAAAACAAAACTGTCAGTTGCGAGATCACGGCATACTGTGAATCAACAATCGATGAATCGATTCGAGTTACCAGATTCTAACCAATGCTGCTAATAGTGCATATGAAAAATAGTTAACCCAATTCAGATAAGCTAACATCAGAACCGAATAAAAGCACACGAACTGGCTTGCACCGAATCGAAATTGTGTTTTTAATCAATATAAATTTACATTAATTCAATTTCTAAGCAAGTTAAGTTGCATAAAATAATGTGTTTTCATTCTTTTCATTGGCAGAATGTGACGTATTAACCACGGCACGTGGACGTTTTATCAGATAAAATTGCCTCCTTGAGACCCTAGGAAGCATGTTACAAGATAGGTCGTGATTGGTCCATATCCGAGGAATTGCTATGAATGGAATAGTCAGATAAAATCGTGTCATTCTGTTCCTAGCAAGCATATTATAAGATAAACGAGCTAAATTGGTCAATATCAAGAGCGTATACCCCAACGTATCGAAATTTGGGCACCTTGTTTCTTCCAATCTTGCTTCTAGTTTAAGAATAATACAATAAATGTTTTCTATATAAAAGCAGTACTAGTAGACCATGGGCCACTAATATGAAACCCTCCCCCCCCCCCGTGGGAATTTCCGACACATATTTCTTTTGTTGGTATTGCCATCTAGTTTACGTTTTTAGTTGTTTGCCCCTTGTCAATTACAGCATTTACCCGGAAAACTACGGAAATCCGGAGAAAATGAACTTCTTTTAATTTTTCATTGTTCTTTGCTCCTAATATTCTCAGTGAATTTCTGACTCACACATATTTGTTGGTATTGGCATCTAGTTTAAGGTTTCAGTTGTTTGCCCCTTACAAATTACAACATATCCCCGGAAAACCACGTATATATGGAGAAAGTGACTATGTTTTATTTTTTAAATCTTTGTTCTTTCCTCCTAATATTCAAAGGGAATTTCTGACTCACATGTTTTTTTTTTTATTGGCATTACCATCTAGATTAAGGTTTCAGTTGTTTGCCCCTTATCAATTACAACATATCCCCAGAAAACTCCGAAAGCCACGGAAATCCGGAGAAAATGGCTTCGTTTAAATATTTTTAAAATCTTAGCTCTTTGCTCCTAGTATTCAAAGGGAATTGGTGAATCATATGTTTTTGTGTTGGTATTGCCATCTAGATTAAGGGGTCAGTTGTTTTCCCCTTTCAATTACATCATATGTCCGGAAAACTCCGAAAACCACAAAAATCCGGAGAAAATGAGTTTGTTTTGATTTTGTTTTAAACCTTTGCTCGTTGATACCAATATTCCCAGGGAAATTATGAATCACATAATTTTTGTTTGTATTGCCATATAGTTTTTGAGGGTTCATTTTTTCCCCTACCAATTACAGCATGACAAAGAATACTGGAAAAAATCCTGATGCTGAAGGGATGAAGGCGATTGAAAACCTGGCAGAACACCCTTCATATTCTAATTTTACATCTGTGAATGATAATTTATCTTGCCAAACCTGCCACAGTCCCTACCAAACTTTCTTGACTGAATTTACAGAAGGGACATTGGGTAAAACAGCACAATTTTGGATTGGTAATATGGACGAAGTGTCATTGATTTTAAGATTTCAGCGAGCAACTAAGGAAAACAACTTTAACTTACACTTGGCATATAAGAAGATATGATTCCCCTTTTCTTTGCATGTGACCATCACAATTATGGCAGATTTCTCGTAGTCCACATAGGTACTCACCCTTTTGTACCTGCAAAGGTCAAACCTGAAGCAGAAGAATTATTTCGCAATAACGATTACAATGACTGTAGATCACAAGTTCCGAGTTCTAGAAATTCTGTGGATTTCCGTGGTTTTCCGGGTTTTCCGGGTTTTACGGGGATATGCTGTAATTGATAACAAACAAACAACTGTGACGTTAATCTAGATGACAATGCCAGCAAAAAAATATGTAAGTCAGAAATTCCCTGAGAATATTATGATCAAAGAACAAAGGTTTTTTTTTAAATTATAACGAACTCATTTTCTGCGGATTTTCGAAGTTTTCCGGGGATATGCTGTAATTGATAAGGGGCAAACAACTGAAACCTTAATCTAGATAGCAATAATAACACAAAACCATATGAGTCACCAATTCCCTTTGAGTACTAGGAGCAAAGAACTAAGATTCTAAAAAATTAAAACAAAGTCATTTTCTCCGGGTTTCCGGAGTTTTCTGGGGATTTGCTGTAATTGATAAGGGGCAAACAACTGAAACCTTAATCTGGATGGCAATACCAACAAAAAAACATATGAGTCAGAAATCCCCTTTGAATATTAGAAGCAAAGAACAAAGATTTAAAAAATAAAACATTGTTATTTTCTACTTATATACGTGGTTTTCCGGGGATATGTTGTAATTGGTAAGAGGCAACAACTGAAACCTTAAACTAGATGACAATACCAACAAAAAATTTGTGAGTCAGAAATTCCCTGGGCATATTAGGAGCAAAGAACAACGAAAAACTCAATTTCTCCGGATTTCCGTAGTTTTCCGGGGTTTCCGGGTAAATACTGTAATTGATAAAGGACAAACAACTGAAACCTTAAACCAGATGGCAATACCAACAAAAAATATGTCAGTCAGAAATTCCCTGGACATATTAAGAGCAAAGAACAAAGAAAAACTCATTTCCTCCGGATTTCTGTAGTTTTCCGGGGTTTCCGGGTAAATGCTGTAATTGATAAGGGGCAAACAACTAAAAACTGAAACTAGATGGCAATACCAACAAAAAAATGTATGAGTCGGAAATTCCCACGGGGGGGGGGGGGATGGGGGGTATACAGTAGCCTACGCTCTATAGTTCTTGCATATATGGAAGTTGTTCTTTGTTCGTGATACAAGACACATCATCCTTGGAAAAGTGAAATACCTGGATGAGTGATATGTTTGCAATTTTCAGCCAGACAGGAGGTTTAAAAGCAATATTCTGCGAATTAATATTTTGATATATTGAGAAACGTCAATGTTATACTTGTAATATAGAATATCTCTCTGGAGTAAATCTTTTCTTTTGCACAGAAATGAAGTGTAGGAAACGCTGTGAGGTTATCTTTCAATATATGCATATTTCTGTCTCTTTTTCAGGATGTGAATGATACACTATTTATAACTACTCCAAACTTACTATATATACACACCTACATTTTTGTTAAAAATAAATAAAAAATAAAAAGAGCGTACATGTTATATTGCTTTCACATTTCAATCGTCTTCCTGCAAACTAATTTTATTTTTATTCAACGGTATGAAAGTAGCTGTAAAATAAAGTAATACAGCTGCTTCCAATATGTGAGACTGAAAATCCAATGTATGTAAAGGAAGAAATAAAATAATTAAATTTTTAGGATGGTTTCAGAAACACAAATTTCTTTCAGTTGTGCTCGTATGTATCAAACTAAACCATACAGTGGTGCAACCAGGATTTTAATCTGGGGGTGACAAAAGTATAAAATACATGTTAATACAAAATAAAACTCATTTATTTTAAGCTGGGTGGAATAAATTATTCCATGAGTTTGTGTGGGGAACGGGAAAATGTCTGTCCGTGTCCGTGTAACTGTACGCGCCATAACTCAAATACGCTTTATCAGATTTTCATGAAACTTACTGTACGCATTTATAACGTTCATGGGAAGAACCCTATTGATATAGAACCAAATCGGTTCACCGGTACCGGAGTAATGCCCAATTTAGTGCCTATTTTAATAGGTTATATTAGAAAGGCGCCAACTGAAACACGCTTTATCGGATTTTCATGAAACTTGGTATACGCATTTATGACGTCTATGAACAGTAACCTGTTGAATTTGGACCTAATCGGTTGATCGATACCGGAGTAAACCCCAATTTAGTGTCTATTATAAAGGCGCGATAGCTCAAATGCCCTTTACCGGATTTTTATGAAACTTGGTATATGCTTTTATAATGTCCATAATGTCCATGATATTGGATAAATTCGGTTGACCAGTATCGGAGTAGTTCCCAATTTAGTGTCTATTTTATGGAAATATATTTTAAAGAATTTAACAAATGCAAATATGTTATCCTGACAACATATCGTTTTACACTCTGCTTTGGAATAGTTAGCCATGACACATCCCTTCGCATTTAAGCTGAGACGTACGGTGATAATAACGAAGTAAATTGGAAGATTTGATTATCAAACTAGTCAGATGTTTATTTCGTTCATCAAGTTGAATACTGTTACCTGTATATACAGAAGATATCAACTCTGAAATAATAAGGCCTACATACATTAATATAAGTGGAGTTCTTCGCCAGTGTATTTTGTGAAATGTTGACATATTTTAAGAAGGTCTTATATCAGTGTATACGAGTTTGAATTAAAGTTAAGTATCAAACATTAGACCTTTGTTCTTCCGTAGGTCCTGCTTAATGAATCGATCTGCAGCTTAACTCGGAAATCGATAACAAAAATAACTTATTCTCTGCATATTATAATTCCAATTAACTTTTTACTGATTAAACAAAAGCATACTGTCACTTTGTTACATCAGTTTACCTGATTTTATTATTATTATTATTATTATTATTATTATTATTATATTATTATTATATTCATTATTACTGTTATCATTGTTATCATCACAACTTTTATCTCATCTATTGTTTATAAAACGTTTTAACGTATCAGAGCACAAAGCATTTCATTATTCTTTTGAAATAATCAGTTATCCTACTTGTAGTCTTAATCACAACTGAATCTGCTCGCCGATGATGGGACTGGGTTCCTTGTGTTTTTAAAAGCGATCATGTGAAGCGCTGTAGCAAACAAGAGATAAAATCTGCATTCAGTCAGCTGATTGAATGACTGAATAACTTAAGATTGGTTCTCGTTACTGCAGTAATAGACAATACTAAACATACTAAATTGTTTAGACTTCCGTGACTACTTGAAATTATTGCTATTAACAGACGATTTTACAATGTTCTGCGATTACGAATGCTGCAGCTAACTTTGTGCAGCTGGATTAGACCCGATTCGGCGAACCTGTAAACTAATGCATTTGAAATCGTTACCGAATTTCTGTTACGTAGGCTACGATAAAAACAGATTATTAATCCAACCAACAATTTCAAACATAGTATGTGAAATGTGTTAAACTATAGGCCTATTACATTCTTGTAACTACTGTAATTGAACTTCAGCGAAATTGAGACGTTGATTTAAAGAAGAATAATAATCTGGGGGACTGGGGGGAGGGGATTTTTAGCTCCTTCAGCCCCCCGCCCCCGTGGCTCACTGATTTTATAAACACTATTTCTCTCGTAGGTCGTTCTTTTGATTTACACCCGCATCGTGTAAGTATTAATCGTTCATAGTACCGGTACCCTGTTCTATTTCAGTAACATCCTCTTATTGCTGAGGTGTTTTCAACGCTTTGATATGAATTTCGAAAACTGTGTGCACAATTGCATTTGGAAATGAAGTGGAATTTAATTTTGTTGTTCAGCAATATTAAGTTCTCTTAATACACTGACCGGCAAAAAAAAACCGATCACTTAAAGAAATTTTTAAAAATGAAGTTTAAATAAAAATTATGTAGTAGGCCTAGTGCTTGAAATAAAATTACTGCAATTGTATACGTTTTTAAGAATAAAATGTAATGACACATTTCACACTTAATTCCCCATTTTTCCTCTTGCACCGTGGTGAATGGTGAGCCTAAGGTTGCAGGGGCATAACGGAGGCTGCCATCCGTCATCAATTAGAGCAATAGCTTTGGCAACGTCTTCGAGACTGAGAGGTGTAATTTCAACTAAACTTACATGACAGAATCACTTCAATGCGAAGGGAGATAGTTTCCGTTCAATTTGGAAGGAAATGACGCAATACAACAATGAAACACCTAGCAATATGTACGACAAGCTAGTGCTTATAATCATATTGGAATCACCGTATTGCGACGTCTTTTTTGTTTTGTTTGGTGATAAAGTGAAGATATGAAGAAAGCAGATATGCTGTATCTATAGCTAATGATCCATTAAAAATAATAATTCATCCTCACCAACAACAATGTATAAACATCCAATCAAAATTATGTATAATCTTAAAAGTACAAAACATTTTACAGTGATCGGTTTTTTTTGGCGGTCATTGTATATTTATGAGGGAAAAAATTGCACAGAACGTTCCACCAAAGACTGCAAAATTGCTAAAAAATGTTAAAGGAAGAAGGATCTCAATATGTAGTTACTGTATAGACCTACTGTGTATATTGATTTGGAATTTACATTCGATTTCAAATGCTTGAAATGTTTCAGATTTCTAACAAAATACCCAACGATTATTCCATGATGTGGGCAATACTGAAACATTACAAGCGACAGTTGATAGACAAAGGACGGATTTTTTCGTATTATTGTCCCCCCCCCCCCCGAAAACAGTCGAACCGTTTACAGCTCTGCTGAAAAAGAAACTGAGGATACATGGCTAATATTGTTCTTGTGACTTTCGAATGATACTGAAAAATAATTTCGTACCTTTCTTTACAACTTTGTCGCTGGAAGTTTTTATGTGGACTAATAGAACGAAATTTAGCCAGCGATGACATTTTCCAGTGCAACATCTAAAAATACTCTCACCTTATCTAACAAATTATTTTTTTATAAACAACATTTTTAAAATATTGCTGAACTTTTCAAATGATCATCATCTATAAGGACAAACGAATAACTGAGATTTTCTTCGTCGCAATTGTTTCGATATTTTTGTGCGTTTTAATGTTCGGAAAGAAAATATGTTAAAATTTTCGTTTAATGAAAAAAATCCAATTTTTATTATTTATATAAAAATCAACGAAAATATGAGATTTTCGTGTTCACCATCATATTCTTCATAAAATTTTGTATAGAAATGCATATTCCTATTTCACTCTGGTTATATTCTGAAAACAGGCCGATCTGGCAACATAGCGCCCGTGCGCGCTTGATTCTCCCATATGAATAACATGGCCATAAGAGCCCATTGTGCCTTCATGATGTGAAAACCAGTATAGAACTTCTGATAGAGTAAAGAAGGAAGCACACTGATTCTGTTCTGTTCCTTATACTTGACCTTGGATATTATGGAGAGCAGTGGCGGTTTCTCCTATAGTGCTGCAGTGCTACAGCACACAGCTTCTTTTCTGCTCGTCGTATAATGTTATTTTCAAACGCAATACTATATTTTCTTTTACTTAGATTTTGAACTTGGCGCGTCCACGCGAGAATTCCTTAGCTGACGTTGGAGAATGGAAGTCGGTATCGTATATTATCTTTCCCGCTTCGTGAATGCATGTTGAAAGCAGCTCTTCTCTTGTAGGGTGTGACGTCATGCTTACGCTTGCCCAGTGATCTCAATATATAAACAGGATACACAACAGCTGTGCTTTGGAACTGCATAAATCGTGACGTTCACTTTTTGTTAAGTTGGCTACTCCGTACGTATTGGTGAAGTGTGCTTCCTATAGTAAACGTATATTTATGAATGCGTTTTTGTTATTTTTCATGACAAAATGGTCAAATATTGCGTGGCATATGGCTCCACAGAGCTCCAGAGAAATGGAAGTGGACTTAAGCCCCTTCCCCCAGCAAAAGCTACGAACACGACTATTTTTAACTTATTTTTCTATGGCTAGCCTTTTTGTCTTTCAGATCGTCTCCATGGGCTAAGCTATACGAAAAAATAAAAGCCAGAATAAGGGAGCGAACTCATGTAGTATTTAATGTATTTATTTATTAAATACAAACATATATTAGTCCAAAAATATTAAGTTAACTAATTAGCAAAATACAAATATGTGCATAATTAAAAAGTAATGAAATGGGAAAATGGCCATGTTTAAATATGACAAAAAATAGGACATGTTCTATTTTTCATCAGTTGAATGATGCATTTCAGCGCAGTATCCAACTACGCATCTCCTAGTAACCTCTCACAGCAGGAGACCAAAACATTGATAATAGGAGTCAATTGTTTGTAATTGGTAACACGTCAAATATGCAATATTTGTATTTAATACAAAAATTCCGATGATAAAAAAAGAGGTGGAACATTAATTTTTATATTAGGATGGGGCATCACTAGGGGCCCCCATAGTAAGTGGGGCCCGGGGCGGACCGCCCCGCCCTAGGAACGGCACTGGTCACCCACAGCGAACAGTACATTAAGCAGCAGACACCTGATTGCTATAATGTCAAGGTCTGGTGCACTCGTAAAATTACTAAGAGATGCTGTACCACCAGTCTTCAATTTTCCAGGACATCTTCAAAAAATGATTGTTCCTAAAAGACAAGTGGTTCGTAATGTGGTTAGTAGTAGGCCTACTTTAGGTACCATGTAGGAATATAAATTATGCAATATGTCAGTCATGTAAATATAACTTAGTAGTCTTATGCATGTAGGCCTAAATTTATCATGCTAGTTTTTAATCGCAGAAATAAGAGGAAGCAGAAGTTTTTGTATAAGACCTCGCTGAAAATTATACGAAAATAGATAAACAGACACAAACAGATGACCTCCCACCATCTCCTATCAAAACAGAATTGAGAAAAAACAAAAGGCTACAGACGATTGTCTGTTGCAAGAACAAGAAGATAAATAGCATGGCTAATTAATTTCAGATTTGAAGAAAAAGGAACTTCTAAGTAGTATTAAGACTTTAAGTATTTTGAAATTTCATTTCAGTGGCTTCCCTTTGCGCTAGTCTACAGGAAGTATTAAAAAAATAATAAATAATGTGAATTGTATCCAGTACAGTAACGGTACAGTTGAAGGTCACGGTTTATGCATTTCCAAAGCACTTAGCACAGATTTTGCCTATTCTCTTTATATATAGAAATGAAGCATACTATCGCAATATGTAGGCCTAATGTGAAGTTATTTTAAATTTTTAAATGCGAGTGTTTACAACTGTTTACCAATGCACATTCACGCCTGATTTAGATTAAAGAAATATTTTTACCAAACCATTTCAATATGAAATTAGTTTTGTTATGTACTTAAAAAGCATCAAGTAGTTTATATTGAAACGCTTCATTCATAAAAGTTTTTAAAAACGCCAATACATCTTCATAATTCCATTAATTCACATGAGTTTGTTAGAAGGAGATACGGGATAGGAGCTAAAGTATACGTTCACTTTCATGGCGGACCGCGAACCCTGCCGTCACGATTTTTCATCATGCAGTGCTACCTCCAGTATGTAATAGAGCTCAATGCGCTTGCCTTTATGGCGTGTAAACTGGTTTCAACATACAGAACGGGCTGCCGCTGAATTGCGTTCACGAGATTTTAAGGCGACTCACTGGAGCGCTGTGATCTCGCCACAGATATAGACACAAAACGACACTTGCCGCGACATCTATTGGAATATAGTTGAAACTCTAGCTCTGGTTTTAGCCACTAGAACAGATTGAAAACAGAACTGAGTGTTTTGTATGAAAGAAATGATTACAGGAAAATTGATGGAGCTGTTCCACTACTATGATTAAAAACAATTTGGTAGGAACATTCTCCGAAATAACAAAGCTTCTCAGGATTATAGTCACCACTCCTATTACCACAGCAGAACCAGAAAGATGCTTTTCTACCCTGAAAAGGATAAAGACACTCCTAAGGATTTACAAGAACGTCTTACAGCTCTTGCAATGCTTTCCATAGCGAAAACGATGGTTGCAAACATGGATGGATTCAACACGAAAGTCATCGAAAACTTCTGTAGTAAGAAGGAACGTCCCATAGACTTAACTCTGAGACAGTAATTATTTAAGTAAGCCTAAACTAAACTCCGTGGCGCGACATCCCCGAGGGGACAAGGCCTACCACCCGACCACTGCGCCATCTACCTATAGACAGATGGCAGGATTGGGGGCATGTGGTCACCATGCCGACACCCACGGCCGTTAATGGTGGTTTCCATGACCGGAGCCGCTACTTCTCTATCAAGTAGCTCAATATTTTAAGTTTGCTGTATGAAATGGTATTTGCAGCACACTCTCGTTTTGAGCCACGAGCCGCTACTGATGGAGATTGTAGAAACAAATGTCCGGCCGCCCTGCTTCAATACCGCACGCTTCAGCATTTCCTAAGCTAATATCCAAGGTAAACTAAACGAAACATAATGGAGTCAGTGTGTTTCCGCCTGAATACCACCATCCCAACCAATCACCTCAGGTATTACAAGATAGTCAGAACAGAGCACTCCAGGTCATTGTGCTCTGTTTATTAACGGATCAAGTTTGCTAAGTTTCGTATTTATCTTTGACCGTCCTGTGGGTGATGCAAAAAAGACATTTCAAATTGCCGATATGATCGAGAGTGCCTAAGGTCCATAGCTAGACTGGGCCTGGCGACTATCCACTAAAAAAACTAAACTCCGTGGCGCTACATCCCTAAAGAGACAAGGCCTACCACCCGACCGCTGCGTCATGTACCATAGGCATGGGTGGCATGTGGTCAGCATGCCGACACCCACGGCCGTTAATGGTGGTTTCCATGACCGGAATATCGTGCCTCTAGAGATGAATATTTCCACAGAATATTGGATCAGTGGGTTGACAGTGTTATTAACTATACAGACCGAATGAACCGCGCTTTCAGATGCGTTGTAACAAGAGTATGCTGTTTTTACGCCTAGCGACGCGCTAAATTGCAGAAAACGCGCGCAGGAAAACTGCCTGTGAAGTTAATACGGGTAGAATGACGACCGAATGCATGCACGCAGAGGATCAGCACAACCTGTTTCTACCTCATAGCTGCCCTCGAAAGAATTCCAGCTTGCGTTTTTCAGTCAACATTCAGCATCACGCGTTTCGGTCAGCGACCTAAATTCGGCTCGTATAACGTGCTCAAAATCAGCCGGTATCGGACCGAACATTCGGCCGCGTTTTTTCGGTCCGTGTGACATGGGCCTAAGCTATAAGAACCTAAGAATCGTGACAGAGTTTGTTCATTACAGTACATACGTACAGTTTTTTCTATTGTTTGTATGCGATATTCCAGGCTTTATTTCGATACCTTATTAAAAATAGACATCTTATTTGCATGCGTTCATAATTATTACGAAATTACGTATTGTTTCCAAAATTTTAAGGGTGGTTTGGGTATTTTGCTTGTTAGATAAAAAAGTAAAGTTCTAACTTGATAGGTATGTAATCATAATCCTGATTTTTTAAAATATATATTTCTGGGTATACATCAGTTCAGTTTATTCTTATGAAGGGGACATCTAAAAGGAGTGGATTAGTAGAGATGGGTACTAAATTTAGACTTTTACACTGCCCTGAAAATAATAGATGTATCATTGTAATATCTTGAATACTTTTTCCCTCATCCTCGATGTACAAAATGTTGAAGTTGAACATTAAATTAGTGATGTCTAGCGTTGGAAATACTCAAAGTGCAAGAATTGAAGTCACTAAATCGTAAATCCTTGATGCTTGGATTATTAGTTTCCGGAACTGTAGTAACTACCCAGGTTATCGGCATTGAATGAAAAAAAGTATTTTTATTGAAGGAATTTAATTGCAAAAGTTTCAGAGACATTACAAAATAGAACCGAAAAGAAGCAACTTAGCCTATGTATGAATATGTCACAGCTGTGCTACGCATATAAAAATGCAGATTTATTTTTAAAAAGTCGATAAATTTCTTTTTATAAGGTATATGTCCGAAATAAGGCCATGCTCTTAATAAGGCCACCCACCATTATTTAAAAATCTACGAGGGTAAGTGACCGCAACTGTCGACACAACAGTACTACATGGCGCAACTTGAAACTTCCTGTGATCATGCGTTCTTCCCCGTTTTGAGAATGGACGTTATGGATACAGGTTCATTTAATTTTCAGTGCGAACTTTTCACAGAGTTGTTTTTGATTTGAGCCAATAGTCCTTGTCATTTTTTTTTCTCTGATGTTCTGTAATGTAAGATGAAGCATTTTCTATTTAGTGTAGTAGATAGTAATGTGAAATAATATTTGTATATTTGTTTTTCCTGTTGTGTTTAACAACAAAGGTGTCTCAAAAAGCCCATGCTCTTAATAAGGCCACCCATCAGTATTTGAAAGAACTAAAAGAGGAGAAGTGGTCAGGTGGCAGCACTTCCGTAACTGTCGACACAACAGCGTTACAAGGTGCAACTCTGAACTTCCCGTGATCACGCGTTTTTCCCAATTTGAAAATGAATTTTATGGATACAGGTTCATTTAATGTTGATTTAATTTTCATTGCGAACATTTCACAGTTATTTTTTATTTCAATCCAAAGTACTTGAAATTCTTTTTATTTTGATGCTCTGTAATGTCTAAATGAAGTATTTTGTATTTAGTGCAGTAGTAGTATGAAATAATATTTCTAGATTTATTTTTCCTGTTCTGTCCAACAACAAAAATGAGATGGCCTTGTTTGGTGTACTAGCTCCTAATAAGGCCACATACGACTTGATTTCATTTAATTAATTTTATCTCATTATGGACGCATAATATTTAGATTCTGATACATTTAATGCAAATACAAGTGTAAAAAATATAATTTGTTAAAGAAACAAAATCCTGTCATCAGCCAAAATATTTTTTAAAAAAAATCATCAAAGCTTAAGGTGACCTTATATGGAACACATACCTTAATAAAAAATAAATGGTATACAAAGGTGAAATAAATAGTAATACACGTTATACATGCGAAGATAATACAAAAATTTAATATGTTCTGTGTGTTGTTACATCTTACATCTTGCTTTAAGTGAGGGTTGTAGTTGTATTGTATTCAGTGGACAATAGGCCTATGCTAAAACAGAAATGTAACTGTGAGATCTTGTACAGTGAGTCTCTCTCGACTGGAGGCCGGGCTAGCGGCAAAAGTGCATGCGGCCGCCGAGTCGTCACCCTGCGCCCCAAGGTGTAGGAACTGCACGGCACTTCTCTCGCTTCTTTCACTTTGTTCGTGCATGACCATGAAAATAGCGAAAATAGGGACTTACCTTATTACAGGAGATGCTGAAAATGTCCTCCTCCTCCATCCACACATTTTGGCATCGAGATAGGAAACATCTGGAAATTGTGTTCTGAATCGTCTAACGACTTCTCTGCAAGACTCTGTTTTCACATAATTATCGTACATAAATACCCTATGTTGTACTGTGAACACAGATCGAGGCATAATGATAAATGTGAACTAAGACAAAGACCACTATATAACTTTATAACACGAGAGCACAGGCCGTGTTTGACCTTCACCTTCACCTTCACAAGCATGCACTCCAACTGCTGCCCAAGCGGAATGTTGCAATATCTGACTCACTGCAGCAGTCACGTTTCACCGCTCGCCCGGCCCGGCCCCAGTCCAAGAGAGACTCACTGTATGTTCACGAAGATGAAACAAAGTCATATACGTTACAGATATGGTCGACAATTGAAATTGAGAGTACCACAAAACATACTTATTGAAGCCAGTATTGGCAAAAAAAAAAAAAAATACACACATATAAGTATAAATAAAAAACAGCAAAAAGATAGCATTTAACTATTTTCAGTTCCTGGACAACCATTCAGATTCGTAAGATCCCTAAATGTATAACACATGGAACTTAAATGCTGTATGTATAAAATAACATTCGGGCATATAATAGGATTGGAACACATAAAACACACATTTATTATTATTGTGAAGTAGTGTCACTAGTGGAACTAGTGAAGCCATAAAATAAACTTACTTCTCTATTGGGTTGAAATGTTACATGATACTTCACTAACAAAATATTTTGTCTAGTAACTGAAGATGTGGACAAAGATACACGAAACATGCTCTGTCAAAATAGTTGGTAACTGAAATGTTATGCACAGAAATATGAATTCATAAAATTTGCTTTGTCTTCAACAGGAGATAAGACTCAAGAGCACAAGTTTAGCCTATATTACCCTATAAATAAGTTCACTGTCATTGTTCATAATACTACATATACTTACAATAATTTCCACAGTTGATCTATTAGACAGTATCTCAGTTTATTTGGCATAAGATTGCCTTTGTAATTGCATTTTCACTTGAGGCTGTGGTTTACGTCATACTTTATAATATAGACACATTTAACAGGATCAAGTCTCGTTTCATGTAATACAGTGAGTCCCACGCAAAAATTGGCCAATGATGCGAGTTTCTGCGTCGCGGCGGCCCCTGCTCTAACTCCCGAGCGATCGGGTGAAATATCTACGCAAATAAAGCCGCTGACGGTGTAATGGTTCAGATTCTCACATTTACAGTTATAATTACAATGAAAATAACCACGTACCTCATCACAAGAGATGTTGGAAATTGTATGGGAAATTGACCTATACACTTTATTTTTCAAGTTTCACCATAAATAATAGTCACATACTGTTAGAAGAACTTAAAGACAATATCACAAGAGAAATTAACTCTATCTCGGAAGCTGAATTTTTGTGCGTGAAAGAAAATTTCCTGAAAAGATGCCAGTGTTGTGTGGATGCAAGAGGAGGACATTTCCAACATCTCTTTTGATGAGGTACGCGGTTATTTTCATTGTAACTCTAACTGTAAATGTGGGAACCTGAACCATTACGCCGTTCGCGGCTTTATTTGCTTAGGTATTTCACCCGATCGCTCGGGAGTTTTAGCAGGGGCCGCCGCGACGTAGAAACCCCCATAATTGGCCAACTCTTGCGTGGGACTCACTGTTGCAGACTTCAATGTAAAATATTACAAGAATTTTCATTCAAAAACAGAATTTTAGCAATATATATTTACATATATATATATATATATATATATATATATATATATATATATATATATATATATATATATATATATATCAGATTCAAGTGAGGCCAGGAACACTTCGCAAGCTCTTATATTATTAATGGAATTATTTAATTTTGAAATTTGGGCAAACCTTCGTGAGAGTATCTTCCTTCGGCAGCACACCAAATTACCTGTCAGCCAATCATGGGAATTACATAAAAAGAAAGAAGTTATCTTTCCTGGTTCGAGCACACCATTGTGAGGATTTCACACCCTAAGATAAAATTAAGAAAAATAATAATAAAAATCTTGAAAACTAAACTAAACGCAGTTTTGCTGTAGCAACGTTTGTCTACTTGGGAGAAGGTACACATTTGATTAGCATAAAAATAGATATATTTAAACTTTTATATTTCAGCATTATAGAGACCTATGAAAATGAAACTTTGCACGGTTAGTCTGCATTATGTCCATGCTACTAAGTTTTTCTTTAATTATATATTAGAAAATTCCTTTTCGAATTTAAATGTTGCATGAATGTTATGTTGTCCAAAAGCGCTTACACGCTAACATTCTTAGTTATTTGAATTTTAATTAATTTAATGTTTTACATGGAATTATTAGGGATATTCACCTTTACAGTAGATTCTGGGATCTAAATAAAATTTGTTTTGAATTTTTACGGAAGGTAATAAAATTTAAAGTTTTTTTAGTAAGCTGCATTGGGTACAAAATAATTTTAGTAATGACGTTCAGTTGGGTAAACTACACAAGCGTGAACAGTTCTAGAGTAAAGGCTTCGTAAAATAGCTAGTTACGGAAAACAAGCTACAAAGAAACCTAGGCCTGCTTATGTGCTACGTTAATGGCCATAACCAAGAAAGTATTATAGGGACGTTTTTTCAATATATTAAAGAGGAAAGTTTTATTACAAATGAAAAAACTCGTTTAAAAATTGCATTTTGATTACTCTCAAAGATCTACCTCTCCCTTAAATGTTCTGCATTAGCTCAAATAGATTACTTTCTTCCATCTTAAGTGGATCGTCTTCCAATGGTGGTACCTCTTGTTGAATCTCATATTTAAATTCTTCTTCTGTGATGTCCTCTGTTTCCAGTGATGCAGGGAATCTTTGAATCCCCAACGGCTCTCCTTTAGCAACATCAGTTTCAAGTGACACTGTTTGTTGCAGAGTGTAAAAATAATCCCTCAAGCGATCTCTTACGTTCGCGGCCTCAATCGTAGACTGGCCTCCAATGCCATTTAAGTTGGTTAAACCTACTACTGATTTTAATTCCTGTTCAGAAGTCCAGTAGCACTTATCCTCCAGCAAGAAATTGTGAAGGCAACATACGGCGAGGACAACTCGTTCCAATTTATCTTCAGTTATAACCATTCCTTTCTCAAATATACCAAATTTCTTTGTAAGCATAGTGAAGGCATTTTCTGAAGAGTTTCTAGCCATTTTTATTTTCTCGTTGAAAATCTTGTTTTTTTCGTTTTCCTTTGTTCGGAGAACTGGATACGGTCTGATTATATTGGAGCGGGGAGGGAATGTTTCATCTGCGATCATGTAATGCGGGAAGGGAACATTAGTCCCAGGTAATGGTTTGTCTTCGGGAAAGTCCAGTGTATTGCTTGAAAACTGTTTCCCAAGATTGGAGCTAGAGAAAATACTTTTATCAGAGTCGTTAACATACTGTCCAACATCCACACAAACGAACCTGTTTGCTGCATCTACCAGTGCCAATAGTACATAATCAAAATATGCATTTTTGGTAAGGTGCGGTTTTAACCCAATAGCTCCCTTCCGTCGAACTATGTGCCTTCCATGTAAAGAACCTACGCAGTTTGGTAAGTTAAATTTTCTTGTAAATTCTGCTTCATTAGATGACCATACCGCTTTGTCTGGCTTTGGAATGACAATTGGTGACAATGTTTCCCATATTGCTTCACAGGTAGTGTACACAATTACGCTCACAGTAGCCGTTCCCATCAGATAACTCTCTGATATTGAACGGAACGAGTTGCCTGAAGCAAGAAACCTGAAATAAAGAAATCCATAACATATCAGTCTATTATTTATTTGACTGTTGGGCAGTTTTCGATTATGGTGGTGATGGTATTGATCATGACAATGACCACAGCGCTCAGTGTTTGTGATAAGCCATTTTTCATTTCTCTTATTGACTATTCGATATGCAAAACATGTAAACTAAATATATAAATTATAAGTTATTTCCATTAATGTATGCAATATTTTATAATTTATTTTTAAAGTAATATATTCTATTTGCACTCACTAAAAAATCGCTTTCGCTTCTTTAAACTCTTATGTAACAAACGTTGAGGATAATGTTCCAACAGCTCTTATTCTGTTCAGATTTATACCAAGGAATAACAATGTCATGTTTATCAATAATAATATTATTGATCTTGGTTTCTCCTGGATTGCATTGTGAATGTAGACTATCCTAATGATAATGTAGACTAGACCTAATGATTGCAGAGAGGATTAATGTAATAATTAGGACAAGAAGGCACTTGATGATTTTGCATCTTTTTTATATGAAGGTTAAAAGACAGCTGGAATACATATAAATGCGTATCATGAAATAATTGAATAAATAAGGGCAATTTTTTGCATTTTTTTGCTTTATTTTGCATTTTTGGTCATTTTCAAGAGATAGGTAATTTTCGGCATTTTTAGGCCATGTTTCAGTTCAGGTAGAGAGAAGCTTTTCCATGTACAAATCGTTACTTTCAGACAATAGACAATCGTTTTTATTTGAGAATCTCCACCAAGTGTTCATAGCTCATTTTAAGTCAGGTTTTTTGTAAACACCTTAACAGTTTGTTTTGTAGCAATATAGAATTAATTATTTTTATTTCTTTTTTAAGTGGCACATATTTTCTAGGGACAATTGATGGGCCTGCCAGTTCAGAAGATTTCTTTTGTTCGGTAAGGGTGTCCGAGTAGTATAAATTTACTTACTTCTTTAGTAACAAAATAAGTGTGTTTTATGTTGTAAATTCATACCATTCATTGTCATCCATTAAATTGCTTTTAGCAATTCATTACTTTAATAAACTAATTATATGTAATAATGGATAATTTATTGGTCATTTAATTTATAAATTTTGTCATTTTTTCACTATTTTTACGTCATAAACACAATTTTCATTTTGAATTTTTTCACTATTTTATGCTCAATAAATGCTTTGTCTTAGTAATAGTGTTGTATTTTTATTTTAACTAAAATACACTTATTCAGTTTTTAAAATACAGTTCTATGTTTAACATCAGAAATAAAATATTTCTTCTAATGAAGATGATACAATCGATAATAATAAATAATAAATAAATAAATAAAATTAGCCTAGACATCCCAAAGGGCAATGGCCTCCTGCGGATCGCAGGGCAAGCTCATATACTTCTCGTTAGGTGAGCTAATCCTAGCGAGAGTTAATACCAAGGTTTAATTTTGTGAGTACAAAACCAGCGTTGAGCAATCCTAAAAAAAATCAATTGAACAAGTGTGTCCTTCATTTTTTATAGAAAACCTTGCAGTTCAGTTCCAAAGTCTTCAGTTATATACCGTAAAAATGTACATAATCCAAAATAAAAAGAGCTAAACATACACACGTACAAAGAAACACATACACAAAAGCACACAAACTAAAAATGAAATCACAAAACACAAGGAAAGATCGTACACCCATTACACAACAATATATTACATAATTATTTATAAATATTGTTTCTTTAAGAATATATAGATTAATTATATATTTTAAATTACTAGCGGTAATCATTTAGAGTATTTTTAACTTTCTCTGCCCATTCCCCAAATTCAAATTGAGTTTTTAGCATAAATACACGTTTTGAGGTCTCCTGAATCCGAAAATAGGCCTACTATTTTTATAAATATGTATGTAAGTGTGTGTGCCTGTTTATATGTGTGGCTGTGAACAGCCTAACTCCAGAACGGAAAATCATATGAAAACAAAATGTTGTTTTGGGTTAAGTATCTTCTGAAGATGTGACACGAAGATTGGCGACGACATTCCCTAATTTTTAAAGGGGCTTTGCTTGCTTGCTTGCTTGCTTGCTTACTTACTTACTTAGACCTACTTTTTACTTACTTACTTACTTACTTAGGCTACTTACTCAATGGCATTAGACAGTTGCTACGCAAGCAAAAGGAATACTTTATATTTTTTTGGAACCCGGAGGTTCATTGCCGCGCTTACTTGAGCCCGCCATTCAACTCTATTCTGCGCTAACCCCATCCAACCATCCCTCACAAACCCTACTTCCCTTAAATATATCCTAATATTGTCCTCCCACCAACGTCTACGTCTTCCAAGTGGTCTCTTCCCTTCGGGTCTCCCAGTCAGTATTTTTTATATACACTAGAACCCCAATTATCCGAACTTCAACTATCCGGATCGCCAATTACCCGGACCCATTTGAGGTCGTATACAAGTAGTTTTTGTCAGTGGCGGACGCAGAGGGGGGATAGGGGGGTTATATACCCCCCCCCCGAAATTTGAAAAAAAGGCTATATATGCACTCTAAGTGGCCAGTTTTATAAACTAATTAATATAAGTTAATTAATTTTTCAAATCCCCCCGAAAAAAAATCTGCGTCCGCCACTGGTTTTTGCAGTAGCGAGCATAAGAAAACCATCTTTCAGGGTCTTTTATTTGTAAAAAAGCGAAACTTTTAGCCAGCAAAATCGACAGTTTTTCAGCAAAACAATTAACTCTGACAGATATGTTAAGGATGTTGTACTTGATGTAAGTACATTACTGTAAAATTTAGTTTTTTTAAAGAAATTATTTATTTATTTATTATTCAATTATCCGGATATTTGATCATCCGAATTGGGTCCAATTAATCCGGATAAGTGGAGTTATAAGTAGGCCTATGTCTTTCCTCCCCCATGCGCGCAACAAGACCATCCCATTTAATCATTCGTGATTTAACTACCCATACTGTGTTCGGTGAAGCTCATTGTTATGCAGTTTTCTTCAGTCCTTATTTTCATCTCTCTTAAGGGGAGGTTGTAAGCACATTTGATAAAAAATGTGGATTTTCGGTTTATTGTATATTCCCATTGAATTAAGTATAATTTACATGTTACATAGTCGTTTTGTGCTATAAGGGCCATAATGGCGTAGTAAATCTCTTTAACTCGTTACCGGCTGAGTGCCGGGCGCAATAATGAAAGTTCATTCATACGTTGCCGGCTGTCAGACGGGACCAATTCCTTTTCCTTTTAGTTCTAGGTTTCCCTGAGTAGATGGCGCAATATGCTATGTACAAATTTACAGCTGAATATACTGTGTTTTTTAAAATGTTTTTCACGGAAGTCAGCTTAGCATATGCTTTAATATCTACCGAGTGAATGTTGCAAAAAATTGTTATCTTACACAAAAAACAATAATTTCCCAAATATATATTCATAAAAATTAGATATTTCTTTTTTTGCATATCCCTCGCTTGTACTGTGCGCAACAGTGATCTAACTATATAATACAGTTCGGAGAGAACTTATCTCAACCTTAGCATTGTGGCATCCTGGCCAGATGACGCAATGTTCCCGGAGTATCCGGGGTTCGAGAGGCTCTGGATGCCTGTGGAACTGAGGTGGGAGGGCCCAGGTAAAATCATCGGTGGTTGGCAAGCCTGGAAGATGACGGGGTATGAAGGAGCCTCTCGAATAATAAGGTATTTTGCTCTTTTCTATAGTTAAAAAAAAACGTATCCATTAAACTTTAGCATGTACAAAAACCTTTTGGACTCACGCCTTAGAAAATCGAGAAAAGAGTACAGTGGGAACCGTCTTGAAGCCACTTACACAGCAACGAAGGCTCACTGAGAAGGAGCTGCAATTGTACTATGGGCAAGGTTTTAGAACTAAAACAGATGTAGGTACTAATACAGATAGCTTGGAAAACATGTAGAGAGCAGTGTGGGCTACATTCTTCCATAGGGTTTCATCCGACATACAAGTTTTGTCCTGAATATGCACTTCGAGCACATTATGGTATAATTTATCTTTATCGTCCCTTTTCTCTCATTTTGTTTTTTGTGCACATTTGTTCCTTTTTCTCGGGAAGTATTAAGAGTAGAGATCTGATTTTTGTTCCAGTTACTAAAACTACATTAATACAGAAACGGTGGTTTTTTAATGCATTTATCTTCAATGGCAAGAAATTTATTTCATTTTTAATGAATAAAACCGAATGAAAAAATTGAATTTTCCAAAAAAAGTTATAAAATTTTTATCCACATTTGATAAAAAATGTGGATTTTCGGTTTATTGTATATTCCCATTGAATTAAGTGTAATTTACATGTTACATAGTCGTTTTGTGCTATAAGGGCCATAATGGCGTAGTAAATCTCTTTAACTCGTTACCGGCTGAGTGCCGGGCGCAATAATGAAAGTTCATTCATACGTTGCCGGCTGTCAGACGGGACCAATTCCTTTTCCTTTTAGTTCTAGGTTTCCCTGAGTAGATGGCGCAATATGCTATGTACAAATTTACAGCTGAATATACTGTGTTTTTTAAAATGTTTTTCACGGAAGTCAGCTTAGCATATGCTTTAATATCTACCGAGTGAATGTTGCAAAAAATTGTTATCTTACACAAAAAACAATAATTTCCCAAATATATATTCATAAAAATTAGATATTTCTTTTTTTGCATATCCCTCGCTTGTACTGTGCGCAACAGTGATCTAACTATATAATACAGTTCGGAGAGAACTTATCTCAACCTTAGCATTGTGGCATCCTGGCCAGATGACGCAATGTTCCCGGAGTATCCGGGGTTCGAGAGGCTCTGGATGCCTGTGGAACTGAGGTGGGAGGGCCCAGGTAAAATCATCGGTGGTTGGCAAGCCTGGAAGATGACGGGGTATGAAGGAGCCTCTCGAATAATAAGGTATTTTGCTCTTTTCTATAGTTAAAAAAAAACGTATCCATTAAACTTTAGCATGTACAAAAACCTTTTGGACTCACGCCTTAGAAAATCGAGAAAAGAGTACAGTGGGAACCGTCTTGAAGCCACTTACACAGCAACGAAGGCTCACTGAGAAGGAGCTGCAATTGTACTATGGGCAAGGTTTTAGAACTAAAACAGATGTAGGTACTAATACAGATAGCTTGGAAAACATGTAGAGAGCAGTGTGGGCTACATTCTTCCATAGGGTTTCATCCGACATACAAGTTTTGTCCTGAATATGCACTTCGAGCACATTATGGTATAATTTATCTTTATCGTCCCTTTTCTCTCATTTTGTTTTTTGTGCACATTTGTTCCTTTTTCTCGGGAAGTATTAAGAGTAGAGATCTGATTTTTGTTCCAGTTACTAAAACTACATTAATACAGAAACGGTGGTTTTTTAATGCATTTATCTTCAATGGCAAGAAATTTATTTCATTTTTTTTATTTCATCTTTTATTTGTAAAAAAGCGAAACTTTTAGCCAGCAAAATCGACAGTTTTTCAGCAAAACAATTAACTCTGACAGATATGTTAAGGATGTTGTACTTGATGTAAGTACATTACTGTAAAATTTAGTTTTTTTAAAGAAATTATTTATTTATTTATTATTCAATTATCCGGATATTTGATCATCCGAATTGGGTCCAATTAATCCGGATAAGTGGAGTTATAAGTAGGCCTATGTCTTTCCTCCCCCATGCGCGCAACAAGACCATCCCATTTAATCATTCGTGATTTAACTACCCATACTGTGTTCGGTGAAGCTCATTGTTATGCAGTTTTCTTCAGTCCTTATTTTCATCTCTCTTAAGCCCAAATACACTAGAACCCCAATTATCCGAACTTCAACTATCCGGATCGCCAATTACCCGGACCCATTTGAGGTCGTATACAAGTAGTTTTTGTCAGTGGCGGACGCAGAGGGGGGATAGGGGGGTTATATCCCCCCCCCCCCGAAATTTGAAAAAAAGGCTATATATGCACTCTAAGTGGCCAGTTTTATAAATTAATTAATATAAGTTAATTAATTTTTCAAATCCCCCCGAAAAAAAATCTGCGTCCGCCACTGGTTTTTGCAGTAGCGAGCATAAGAAAACCATCTTTCAGGGTCTTTTATTTGTAAAAAAGCGAAACTTTTAGCCAGCAAAATCGACAGTTTTTCAGCAAAACAATTAACTCTGACAGATATGTTAAGGATGTTGTACTTGATGTAAGTACATTACTGTAAAATTTAGTTTTTTTAAAGAAATTATTTATTTATTTATTATTCAATTATCCGGATATTTGATCATCCGAATTGGGTCCAATTAATCCGGATAAGTGGAGTTATAAGTAGGCCTATGTCTTTCCTCCCCCATGCGCGCAACAAGACCATCCCATTTAATCATTCGTGATTTAACTACCCATACTGTGTTCGGTGAAGCTCATTGTTATGCAGTTTTCTTCAGTCCTTATTTTCATCTCTCTTAAGGGGAGGTTGTAAGCACATTTGATAAAAAATGTGGATTTTCGGTTTATTGTATATTCCCATTGAATTAAGTATAATTTACATGTTACATAGTCGTTTTGTGCTATAAGGGCCATAATGGCGTAGTAAATCTCTTTAACTCATTACCGGCTGAGTGCCGGGCGCAATAATGAAAGTTCATTCATACGTTGCCGGCTGTCAGACGGGACCAATTCCTTTTCCTTTTAGTTCTAGGTTTCCCTGAGTAGATGGCGCAATATGCTATGTACAAATTTACAGCTGAATATACTGTGTTTTTTAAAATGTTTTTCACGGAAGTCAGCTTAGCATATGCTTTAATATCTACCGAGTGAATGTTGCAAAAAATTGTTATCTTACACAAAAAACAATAATTTCCCAAATATATATTCATAAAAATTAGATATTTCTTTTTTTGCATATCCCTCGCTTGTACTGTGCGCAACAGTGATCTAACTATATAATACAGTTCGGAGAGAACTTATCTCAACCTTAGCATTGTGGCATCCTGGCCAGATGACGCAATGTTCCCGGAGTATCCGGGGTTCGAGAGGCTCTGGATGCCTGTGGAACTGAGGTGGGAGGGCCCAGGTAAAATCATCGGTGGTTGGCAAGCCTGGAAGATGACGGGGTATGAAGGAGCCTCTCGAATAATAAGGTATTTTGCTCTTTTCTATAGTTAAAAAAAAACGTATCCATTAAACTTTAGCATGTACAAAAACCTTTTGGACTCACGCCTTAGAAAATCGAGAAAAGAGTACAGTGGGAACCGTCTTGAAGCCACTTACACAGCAACGAAGGCTCACTGAGAAGGAGCTGCAATTGTACTATGGGCAAGGTTTTAGAACTAAAACAGATGTAGGTACTAATACAGATAGCTTGGAAAACATGTAGAGAGCAGTGTGGGCTACATTCTTCCATAGGGTTTCATCCGACATACAAGTTTTGTCCTGAATATGCACTTCGAGCACATTATGGTATAATTTATCTTTATCGTCCCTTTTCTCTCATTTTGTTTTTTGTGCACATTTGTTCCTTTTTCTCGGGAAGTATTAAGAGTAGAGATCTGATTTTTGTTCCAGTTACTAAAACTACATTAATACAGAAACGGTGGTTTTTTAATGCATTTATCTTCAATGGCAAGAAATTTATTTCATTTTTAATGAATAAAACCGAATGAAAAAATTGAATTTTCCAAAAAAAGTTATAAAATTTTTATCCACATTTGATAAAAAATGTGGATTTTCGGTTTATTGTATATTCCCATTGAATTAAGTATAATTTACATGTTACATAGTCGTTTTGTGCTATAAGGGCCATAATGGCGTAGTAAATCTCTTTAACTCGTTACCGGCTGAGTGCCGGGCGCAATAATGAAAGTTCATTCATACGTTGCCGGCTGTCAGACGGGACCAATTCCTTTTCCTTTTAGTTCTAGGTTTCCCTGAGTAGATGGCGCAATATGCTATGTACAAATTTACAGCTGAATATACTGTGTTTTTTAAAATGTTTTTCACGGAAGTCAGCTTAGCATATGCTTTAATATCTACCGAGTGAATGTTGCAAAAAATTGTTATCTTACACAAAAAACAATAATTTATATATATGCACTCTAAGTGGCCAGTTTTATAAATTAATTAATATAAGTTAATTAATTTTTCAAATCCCCCCGAAAAAAAATCTGCGTCCGCCACTGGTTTTTGCAGTAGCGAGCATAAGAAAACCATCTTTCAGGGTCTTTTATTTGTAAAAAAGCGAAACTTTTAGCCAGCAAAATCGACAGTTTTTCAGCAAAACAATTAACTCTGACAGATATGTTAAGGATGTTGTACTTGATGTAAGTACATTACTGTAAAATTTAGTTTTTTTAAAGAAATTATTTATTTATTTATTATTCAATTATCCGGATATTTGATCATCCGAATTGGGTCCAATTAATCCGGATAAGTGGAGTTATAAGTAGGCCTATGTCTTTCCTCCCCCATGCGCGCAACAAGACCATCCCATTTAATCATTCGTGATTTAACTACCCATACTGTGTTCGGTGAAGCTCATTGTTATGCAGTTTTCTTCAGTCCTTATTTTCATCTCTCTTAAGGGGAGGTTGTAAGCACATTTGATAAAAAATGTGGATTTTCGGTTTATTGTATATTCCCATTGAATTAAGTATAATTTACATGTTACATAGTCGTTTTGTGCTATAAGGGCCATAATGGCGTAGTAAATCTCTTTAACTCATTACCGGCTGAGTGCCGGGCGCAATAATGAAAGTTCATTCATACGTTGCCGGCTGTCAGACGGGACCAATTCCTTTTCCTTTTAGTTCTAGGTTTCCCTGAGTAGATGGCGCAATATGCTATGTACAAATTTACAGCTGAATATACTGTGTTTTTTAAAATGTTTTTCACGGAAGTCAGCTTAGCATATGCTTTAATATCTACCGAGTGAATGTTGCAAAAAATTGTTATCTTACACAAAAAACAATAATTTCCCAAATATATATTCATAAAAATTAGATATTTCTTTTTTTGCATATCCCTCGCTTGTACTGTGCGCAACAGTGATCTAACTATATAATACAGTTCGGAGAGAACTTATCTCAACCTTAGCATTGTGGCATCCTGGCCAGATGACGCAATGTTCCCGGAGTATCCGGGGTTCGAGAGGCTCTGGATGCCTGTGGAACTGAGGTGGGAGGGCCCAGGTAAAATCATCGGTGGTTGGCAAGCCTGGAAGATGACGGGGTATGAAGGAGCCTCTCGAATAATAAGGTATTTTGCTCTTTTCTATAGTTAAAAAAAAACGTATCCATTAAACTTTAGCATGTACAAAAACCTTTTGGACTCACGCCTTAGAAAATCGAGAAAAGAGTACAGTGGGAACCGTCTTGAAGCCACTTACACAGCAACGAAGGCTCACTGAGAAGGAGCTGCAATTGTACTATGGGCAAGGTTTTAGAACTAAAACAGATGTAGGTACTAATACAGATAGCTTGGAAAACATGTAGAGAGCAGTGTGGGCTACATTCTTCCATAGGGTTTCATCCGACATACAAGTTTTGTCCTGAATATGCACTTCGAGCACATTATGGTATAATTTATCTTTATCGTCCCTTTTCTCTCATTTTGTTTTTTGTGCACATTTGTTCCTTTTTCTCGGGAAGTATTAAGAGTAGAGATCTGATTTTTGTTCCAGTTACTAAAACTACATTAATACAGAAACGGTGGTTTTTTAATGCATTTATCTTCAATGGCAAGAAATTTATTTCATTTTTAATGAATAAAACCGAATGAAAAAATTGAATTTTCCAAAAAAAGTTATAAAATTTTTATCCACATTTGATAAAAAATGTGGATTTTCGGTTTATTGTATATTCCCATTGAATTAAGTATAATTTACATGTTACATAGTCGTTTTGTGCTATAAGGGCCATAATGGCGTAGTAAATCTCTTTAACTCGTTACCGGCTGAGTGCCGGGCGCAATAATGAAAGTTCATTCATACGTTGCCGGCTGTCAGACGGGACCAATTCCTTTTCCTTTTAGTTCTAGGTTTCCCTGAGTAGATGGCGCAATATGCTATGTACAAATTTACAGCTGAATATACTGTGTTTTTTAAAATGTTTTTCACGGAAGTCAGCTTAGCATATGCTTTAATATCTACCGAGTGAATGTTGCAAAAAATTGTTATCTTACACAAAAAACAATAATTTCCCAAATATATATTCATAAAAATTAGATATTTCTTTTTTTGCATATCCCTCGCTTGTACTGTGCGCAACAGTGATCTAACTATATAATACAGTTCGGAGAGAACTTATCTCAACCTTAGCATTGTGGCATCCTGGCCAGATGACGCAATGTTCCCGGAGTATCCGGGGTTCGAGAGGCTCTGGATGCCTGTGGAACTGAGGTGGGAGGGCCCAGGTAAAATCATCGGTGGTTGGCAAGCCTGGAAGATGACGGGGTATGAAGGAGCCTCTCGAATAATAAGGTATTTTGCTCTTTTCTATAGTTAAAAAAAAACGTATCCATTAAACTTTAGCATGTACAAAAACCTTTTGGACTCACGCCTTAGAAAATCGAGAAAAGAGTACAGTGGGAACCGTCTTGAAGCCACTTACACAGCAACGAAGGCTCACTGAGAAGGAGCTGCAATTGTACTATGGGCAAGGTTTTAGAACTAAAACAGATGTAGGTACTAATACAGATAGCTTGGAAAACATGTAGAGAGCAGTGTGGGCTACATTCTTCCATAGGGTTTCATCCGACATACAAGTTTTGTCCTGAATATGCACTTCGAGCACATTATGGTATAATTTATCTTTATCGTCCCTTTTCTCTCATTTTGTTTTTTGTGCACATTTGTTCCTTTTTCTCGGGAAGTATTAAGAGTAGAGATCTGATTTTTGTTCCAGTTACTAAAACTACATTAATACAGAAACGGTGGTTTTTTAATGCATTTATCTTCAATGGCAAGAAATTTATTTCATTTTTTTTATTTCATCTTTTATTTGTAAAAAAGCGAAACTTTTAGCCAGCAAAATCGACAGTTTTTCAGCAAAACAATTAACTCTGACAGATATGTTAAGGATGTTGTACTTGATGTAAGTACATTACTGTAAAATTTAGTTTTTTTAAAGAAATTATTTATTTATTTATTATTCAATTATCCGGATATTTGATCATCCGAATTGGGTCCAATTAATCCGGATAAGTGGAGTTATAAGTAGGCCTATGTCTTTCCTCCCCCATGCGCGCAACAAGACCATCCCATTTAATCATTCGTGATTTAACTACCCATACTGTGTTCGGTGAAGCTCATTGTTATGCAGTTTTCTTCAGTCCTTATTTTCATCTCTCTTAAGCCCAAATATTTCCCCAAGCACTCTGTTTTCGAACTCTCTCAGATTATGTTCTTCCCGAAGAGCAAGCGACCACGTCTCACGTCCATATAGTACAACCGGCAGGATAATAGTCTTATAAATTTTTGTTTTTAGATTTCTGAACAGAAGACGAGAAGATAAATGTTTCTGAACTGCATAAAACAAGAATTTCCTGATTTGAGTCTACACTTAACTTCTGCCTTAATAGTATTGGTATCTGCAATTACTGCTCCAAGATATTTGAATGTATCCACTTTTTCGAACGATTTACCGGCTGTTCTTATATTTTGTAGTGCATTATTTTGACGTTTCATGACCAAATACTTACTTCTTTTTTTTATTAATTTCCAATCCGACATTCCTGCAGGTATCGAAAAAACTTTCTGCATTTCGCTTGATTGTGTTTATGTCATCGTCCAACATACATCATCTACAAAAGTTAAAATCGGACGATTGCCATTTAATTCTATGCCTACCTTGTTTTCCTGAACTGCCCTAATGGCAACTTCCAAAGCGAAATTAAATAAATGGTGCAAAAATACGTTGCACAAACTTTCTCGCATATACGTGTTAAAGGCTAGCACAGAAAAAATTAAATTGAAGAGACAATTAAATTTTATTTATTACATTTTCATAAAACTAAGAAGTATCTAGAACGGAAACCATCAGAGTCGATCTTCATGTTTAATGCTTTTACCGTGAAATAATAATAATAATAATGAATGACAGTAAAACTGCATATTATTAGTACTACTAGTATTACTACGGGAAAATTAAAATATAAGTCGCACCTTGGGATAAATCGGCCCCACCCAGCCCACCCACCAATACAAGGACAGTTGGTCACTCTGCTTCGCTCAGAAACAAAATACATCACACAGTAAATGCAAATGTGAATATGGAATGTACGGAGCTTAAGGGGCGACTTATATTTGAATTTCGCTATACTAAAACTAAAACTAAACTCCGTGGCACTACATTCCTTTAGGGATTTGGTCTACCAACCGACCGGTGTGTCATCTACCTCAGGCAGATGGCAGGGTTGGGGCATGTGGTCAGCATGCCGACCCCCACGACCGTTAATGGTGGTTTCCATGACCGGAGCCGATACTTCTCTATCAAGTAGCTCCTCAATTTGAATCACGAGGAAGTGTACCCCTACCAGACCCCTCAACCTCAGAAAAATCCAAGGATGTACCGGGGATCGAACCCGGACCGACGGATCTGACGCTAACCACAAGACCATGCCGGCGGTCCTACTGCTATTACTACTTAGGTTATATTGCACGCTTTAACTGCATTGTAGGTCATGTAATGTGTTTAGTATGTTTGCGTGAACTATTAGTCTATTGTAACAACTCATTCGCGTCATCTGTTTCTATTGTTTAGTGTTGTCTTCGTATGTGGCATTCAGTTTAAACGATTATAATATCCAGTGACATAGCGGCGATGAGTTATGGAAAATAAGCAAGTCCTATAAACCCGGCGTTTGCTTTTGCGAACGAGGCAACCATGAAAAACCCAAGTCAATTTGGGCGGCCACGAGGTTTGACTTGAACTCAGGACCTCTTCCCTGTTAGCCCATAGGCCTACCACATCGCTGTAATTGGTTTAGTGTGTTAAATGCGACTGAGCTAAACTGTTTGCATTTCACAACAATAAGTACATTAGGCCTATAGTTTTCTTGTTGCTAGTGGCAACAAAATGCTATTCATATTTTAATTGATATGTATGTTCTGAAATTCGCATTTAAGCTGTACTTATTTCGTTTTTATCTTGATATCTATTAATTTATAAAGAAATGTTTTAAACAAAAAATGTTCATTTTAATTTTCTCTACAACTTTACTGTGGTAGGTTTTCATGTATCACTTACTGTAATGGATATAATCTAGAAAAACTGAAAATGGATACGAATAAAGTACCCCTTAAGTCATTTTTGCAGAAATACAGATATAACCATTTTATTACTCATAGATAAGAGTTCCCAATTTTAAATTTTTATTAAAATCGTTAGAGCCATTTTTTCAAAAATCAAAAATTTTAAAAAAGTTTTCATGAAAAGTCCCCTTAATATTTCAGTTGTAAAGTTAAATTTCTGGGCGGTTCGACAAAATTTCGAAAAAGTCCTTATTTCAAAAAATGAAGTAAATACAACGAGCCGTTTACCCGCTGTGCTTGTCCACAGACAGACGGACAGACGGACAGACGGACAGACGTCATTCCAAAAATACTTTTTTCGGTTTCTAGGCTTCATGAAACATGCTCTTCCGGTGTTATCTCGACTTCGATTTTTTGTCACGATCACAATACTTTCTCTATACTCCGTATAAGCGAGAAAGTAAAAGTAAGGGCGATAGTGCTTCTCCTTGCTTCAAGCCGCTTTTAACGGCAAGCCTATCTGTTAAAAATTTCCCTACCTTAACTCTGCTATAGATTTCATTTAGAAACATTTTGATTGCCCTAACTAACTTCTTAGGTATCCAAAACTCGGTGAGGATATTGTACAATTTTTCTCGCCTAAATGAATCATATGCTTTTTTAAATCATGGGTTTATGAACCTGTCATTTACTCCTGTTTCAGTAAGTCCTTTAAAATGTTGTTGAAGTAAAAAAATCACGCATGTATCGAAGCCGTGTGCCATGAAAATAGGGCTTAATTTCTGATACTGACGTATTACAGTATTATTAAAGCCCTATTGTATGCTCTGCTTTTACGCATGATTGCTATTTAATGTTACAATATGGTTTACTGCTGTATGCCATTGTATAAAGTGTAGGACGCGTGGGAAGTGGTATATCTTTCCATGAAGAAGTATAAATTATATGGCAATAAAAATTTGGTTGGACATAAGAGACATATTTTCCATAGAATTCGAACCTCCTGAAAATAGTTGGTTCGGGATTTCGTATTATACAATAATGTAAAATTGGAATTTTCTCGAAATCTGGAACATTAATGTAAAATTAGTATTTTCTCGAAATATGCAAAGAAGTTTTTATCATCACATTCGTGTTCAGGAGGGTCTACTATTACGCAGAAAATTGTATTACATTAATGTAAAATCGGAATTTTATCTCAATCTGATGCTTACGTGTCCGGTAACGAGCAGACGTTTTACCCGATAAAACAGCATCCTCGCGATTCCTTAAGAATATTGTAACATAAACGGCCGTGATTGGTTTATATCCGAGGAATTGCTGAACGTTATTGGTCAATATCAAACACGCGGCGCAAGAGTGGAATAGTCTAACATGATTACTTCGTTTATACTTTATATTTAGGTCTTCAACAGAAAATAAACTAAAATTACAAAAATTACATTATTAAAGCAAAAATAAATTTCCTTAACTTTTCATCATCAGAAACTTTTGCATTTTCATGATCAGAAGAATTAATATTTTCATAGTTTTTTGTAAACAAACAAAAACAAAACGAACAAACAAAAATCTTGCCTCCTCCATACCCATAACAAAAATAAGAAATAATTAGCTCAAGTACTGGAAAGAAAATTGTTAACACAATCAGGATTACAGAAGACTAAAGCAAAACACATGCCCCTCGCATTTCGCTCACTGGGGCTAGTTATTTTCGCTCACTATTCCAAAAAATTATTACAAATTTCCCTGACTTTTTCCTTTTGTTCATAAAATTCCCTGACCGATTTTAACTTCACGTACTTCCCAGAATGTGGACATCCTGAAAATATAAAATTGATTTATCATTATTATACCTATTACTTGTGCTGTAAAAAATACAAAGCATCGCCTCACTGCAATAAATTAAAATTAAAATACCAACGAGCAATAATAATAATGTGATTGTAGTTTCTGATCTGTATTATTCTTGAAGAGGTACAACACTATCCACAGCACTTTCCTCGCTACAGTCGTCGCTCTCTGAAGACTGGTGTCATTTAAATTAATGAAGAATGGATCAATGAGATCGTGTACGTCGTCAGCTTTCCACACATCCATTTCCACCTTTTTCACGTGGTCTACACAACTTTACACCTCTCCGGAGACACGAGAGTAATACCTTCGCTTATGAGGTCCCTCATTTCGTTTACTTTGAAAGAAGTGTTGCTGGCCTTAAGATGCCCCTTAACTTGAGACCATACAAGCTGAATTGGATTCAGCTCATAATGGTAAGGTGGTAAACGAAGTACACTGTGATCCATTTCTTCTGCCATTGTGTCAATTTTATATTTATCATACAAGGAGCGAATCCAATTAACAGTGTCCAACATATGTTTTTTTCAGCATGTATGGTTCAAAACGTTGAGCGTGAAGCTGTAACCATTCCCGTATTTGTCTTTCTTCCATGCCATGCCATTGCCTCAAGTTTCCGACTGTGGTATAGTCCAGTTATTCATTGCATGGCCAGGCGCCTTCAAAGAAATAAACCATTAAGTCGGTGTTACTTTATGTTAATTGATCTGACTAAATTGGTCTTGGTTTCCGCTTTCCAAAACAAAAACCACGTTGCAATATTCTCTCATTGTTATCAGACCTTAGTGCTTCCCTAGCTTTAATGAATTCACACATGTTATTGTTTACTGTAACTTGATCTTGCAACATCGCGTTTCACTCTACGCGGTGTTGGCGAGCAGCTGTCACAGCCGTCGCAGGACATTCTTAGATTTTGATTGGCTGGGGTAATTAGTGTATTGGTGCGGTAAAAATAAAGATCATGGGTTGAGCTGTCGGCAAACTTTTCCTCCTAACAAAAGGAAGCCGCTTGGCCATGCAATGAATAACTGGACTATAGTCCATCGCTATTACGGAGTTTGGTGGTAGATTAGGGAAGACTTGGTCTCGAAAATACCTTCCGTACACATTTCCATCCACATCGTCATGGCAGTCTTGGGTGTTCTTTTTACACAAGAAAACTAGATTGTCATTGGGCAGGAAACTATTTCATTAACAGTATGTACTATTACAACCGCGAGCTGTAGGTCAAACCTTCAGAAATACTTGCCAAGAATGCCTGTTTTGGTGTTTTCACTGTTGTGTCCTCCCATGCTTTGTTGACTGTAGTGCCTGTATTTACCCATGTTTCGTTCGTGTAGAAAATAGTTCTTCCCTCATTTCTGTATATCCTCAAGGCAATAAGATAATCACGACGCCACACATGTTATTTCTCTCAATCATTCGCGTATATTCGAATCCCATTTCCTTAATGAGAGTATGGAAAGTCGTTCTCTTCAAGTTACGAAGATCCATATCATTGTTTACTTTTGCCAGGCCAGAATTTACAATAGGTGGCTGAATTCTTAAATAAAATTAATGGATCTTTCTCCGTATACAGCTCTTAGTGAACTCTGTATAAGTTATTTCTCTACTGTTCTTTCGTATTCTCTTGTGTTTTCTTTCCGTGTTTGGAGTCAGGGCCGCCACATGGGGGGGGGGGCTGCCAGACATTTTAAATGCATAGAGTACCATGTTTCTCTTTACTTGTCAGCACTTGCCCACACTTACGTTTTTAGTGCGTTGATTACCATCCATTGTAACAATTTCAACACAGAAGGAAAAAATAAGAAGAAAAAGCGCAACAAGAAAAATAAATGCAGCACCAAAAAAACACAACAAGAAAAAATAAACGTAACACGATTAATAATAATATGACAACTGCATTAAATAAAGAATAAAATTAACATATACGCCTTAAAGATACTAGCTGCACTTGTTATAGTTGAGGAGCCCTGTACAGCAAGGGATCACATACCTGACTGACTGACTGGGGTGGGGGGGGGGGGGTGGACAAGCTGACCGTCTCCCATTTCTGGCAATGCAGGACCTGCCATTCCACTTACTGAACGGGGCACTCCTCAAGTACTCCAAAATATAATTTGTTATGTCATTGAATATAATATTCATTCATATGCATAAGAACTCATAACTTATTTGTTACTTACAATAAATATTACGTTGTTTTATCATAACGCATTTTGAAAACTACGTTAAAGAGGGGTTTGGCTACAGAATATAGATGTAACAGGGGGTGCATTACTTTGATCTGGATTAGGGATGAGCATCGATACTTAAAACATCGATGTTAAAATCGGCGTTAACCATCGATGTCACGATAATATCGACCTGGAAACATCGATGAATTTTGATGGAAAACATCGATGTGTAGCGTATTAAAAAAAGGTTATTGTTTCAGAAAATTAGGCAATATGTATAAATAAACAAATATTTCCATGAAAACTGTCTATGAAAAGCATCGATGTTTTGGGAAATTAAGCTGATGTACTCGTAAATAAAATTATATCTTGGAACTAAGGTAAGCCTATTAATCTTATTTTAGTACTGTAAATAATTAAAAACATCGATGTCAGGGAGAAACATCGATGTAGCAAAAACATCGGTTGTTTTCCATCGATGTGGAAAACATCGATTATCGACATACAAACATCGACCATCGATGCTCAACCCTAATCTGGATAAATTTGTAGGTTTGAACTTACCTTAAACATACAGCTAGTCTTTCTCGTGGTTCAATTGGTTCCCGAAAGTTTGAATGTTGGCGAGCGATAGCTGGAGTCAGAATTTCTAGTAACTCGTTGAATTTTTCATACGTCATCCGGAAATAATTGAAGAATTTCTCTGAATCGTCCAGTAGTTCTCCGAATTTACAATAAAATTCTCCTAAATGCTTCCTTTTCAGATTGTTGGGTTTAACCCAACAATCTGCCCTCTTGCTTTTCTTCTTTTCTTCTGTTGAATGTTTAAGCGGCATTGCAGACACTTCTTTGTCTATGCCAGCCATCTTGAAAGCGATCTTCGGTTACTACCGGTAAAATATTAACAGCACTTAATACCAAGACGCTTCCACTCTAGGCGACACGAAAGCTCGTACTAGTGTGATCATGTGATATTGGACATGCGCAGACACACGAAGGGGAACATCAACGGGTATTTCAATGGGGAAGTTCACATCTGCACTGCATCACACGAGAAGAGAACAACAAGCAACCGCTTCGTGACGAGGGGAAACTCACGGTGGATTTACTGCAGTTCTACCTGTTTTTCTTTTTTTACAAGATTTTGCTACCTTCAACTTTGTGATCCCCTCACCGCGGACAAGTTTTTTTTTTCTCTCTCTCTCTCCTAGAACTGCTTTCGTCTGAGGAATGTGTAGCATAACAAAGAGTGATGAACGAAGGTCAGGCAACAAAGGAAACCAAATTACAGAGGGGTGGGCTTTTTGCAACTGCATTATTGCTGTGGGTGCGTATAATGAATAAGACTAAGCGATGTCATAAAATAAATGCCAGTTCCTTGCCAACCATATTATGAAAAATAATTATAAATATTCCAGTTAACTCCAGATGTGCGTGTGGTAGTCTCTAGTTATATTGAAACATTATACTTATGCCAGTACTGTATTTAGGAATGGAAAGATAATATTGGAATGAATGCAAAGGGAATTGAAAAATTCAACAGTAACATATTCACTAGCTATTAACCTACTGGGGGAACATCATAAATATCCAGTATAGTTATTCATTGTTTTGCAATGTTAAAAAAAGTCAAGCGCAATGTATACACAATTCGAAGTAAATCACATCACCAACACTTACCCCAATAATCTAAAAAGACAATTGAGGGCTTCAGAAGCAAAGTGATACAAGTGACATTTAGTTACTTTCAAGATAAAGTACTTTGAAGTTGAAATAGCATTAAAAAAATTAATTGCTGGCTATGGTGTTGTAACTTTACAGTGGCATACAATCAAACCTATACTTCTTATACATTAAAATTAAATAATCTATCCTAAATGCACCTAGGATAACTAAAGGCCTAAAATCATTTGTATTTTTCAAATTTGTCACTTATATCACTTTGCTTCTGAGTGCCTCAATTCTGAGAGAAGATATTTATTAGGAAAATGGACAGCATTGTTTGGTTTAGAATAAAATATAACACTATTACTTGGGGGAGCAGTAGATTAATTCCTCATAAACAGAATATTTGTCTTATAAAAATGCCAAGCCCCTTGATTCCGTCAAAATATTATTTAAAATTCGCAAGATCCTCCCACTCCCATGTATCATTATTTTTTAAGGCGTCCCTTTTGCTTATTCCTATCTGACTATCATTCTTACAACACGCGACATAAAAACAGCATAGCACTGTCTGAACATTTTACCTTCGAATCGTCTCCATACTATATAATAATTATTTAATATAATATAATATTTAGTAGCCGTAGGCTACTTATAATTAATCAAATAAACAAATACTTATGTTCTAAAATATGTAATTCGCCCTCTTTTAACTTCACATCACAAAAAACAGACATTTCTTTCAAGACCATACTCAAATCCTTTCTTTTAGAAAACGTTTCTATGATATAAACAATTTTGTTCTTTGCAATTTTGTATATTACTTTAATACAGTTATCATTTCCATTGAATTTTATAATTCAATGTACAGCAAAAATGTAAATCTATTATCCAAATGCAGGTCCATATAGGCGAACTAGGGAGCCGCCTAGGGCGGGAAAGTTTTAAAAACATTTAGGGGCAGCAAAAACTTTTATATTATGTAGTTTCTTGTTTGTTTAATGTAAATATAAAAAGTTATAACCTTTTCAATTAAATGTATCTATTTTACTGTCCATACTATCTATAATATGTAGATATGTTTATAATGTCTTCATAAATAGAAGCTTTTCTCAAATTACGCCAATTCAAATCAATTTTATTCAATCACTTACCAGTACCAGACTAAAGAACATGAAATTCCATGTTTAATCAAATGTTTTTAAAAAATTATTGAAGTGGCAATTTAGGGGGTGCCGAAATGACAGTATTTCTCGCTTGGGCGCCAAAATATCTGGAGCCGGCCCTGTCAAATGTAGAGTGTTAATAAAGTATAAGGCTTTTTAAAATGTAGCATGTTTAAATTATAAAGGTTTTATTCATATGATAATAAAGTACATATTTCGTATTTAAAGGATAATTTAATAAATTAAACATCTATTGAGTATTTAGGGGCAGAAAATTTGACTGTATATTGAAAAATACTGTACTGGGTAACGAAAATTAAATTAAATAACTAACTATAGTAATTAAGAAGTCCCCTTGGAAAGCACTAGTTATTCTATTACAGACACACACCAATAGAACATACTCAGATTTTTTTTCCGCAAGAAAGAGTTGGGTCTATTTCAAGTCAAGTAAATTAATACTTTAAACATCATTAAACATTTTCCTCTCAAAATATGTTTACATGCACTTTAAACCACGCCATTGACTTCATAATGGTGAGAACAGTTAAGAATGCTGATAATGCATACATTTAGACAATGAAAACAAATGCGTTTTGCATACGAATCCGGGCTCTACATTAATCACGATACATACTGTATTCTGTTGGTCCATCGAACAAGGTGAAGGTACAGGTTATGTTACTATTCCATACATACAGGGAGCAATATTCCATTACAAACGGAGTATGATCTCGTTAAAAAAAAAAAAATCAGGGAAACTGATATAACTAGGTGCCAGAATGCTGTTGTTTAATCAGTTATAATTGCAATTATGATATGCAAAAAATAAGTTTAAAAAATTATTTCAAAGTTAAGCTCCAGATTAATTAATTAAGCAGGGCTTGAGAAGAACAAAGGTCTAGTTTAAAAAATAAAACAGATTAAAATCGTCCAGCATCAGCAGAACTATAGTCTACAGATTTGAGATATAATGACAATCGCACACTCACATAAAAATAAAACAGAAAATGTCAAATTGGTTGGCTTCAGGATTTGATTCATTAAGCATGGCTTACGGAAGAATAGGCTATATGTCCAGGTTTTTTAAAAATATATTAAAACTCTCCAGCATTGGTAGAACAATAGAGATTTGTGATTTCTTCATAATCGCACACTCACATAAAAATACAAGAAGAAAAAAATTGACTGGCTGGCTACGGGATTTGAACCAGAATGAGAGTCCAAGACATTACCATCTCGGGCACCTCACTCAGTTTAACGGTCTAGTTTGATAAGCGTATGTAAATGAATAGTGTTATTTGTCATAGCTAACTGTATTGCAACTTCCAAAGCCGTATATGGACATTCTAAAACAATATGTTGTCATGATAACTGATTTGCATTTGATAAATTCTTTCTAATACATTACCATAAAATAGGCACTAAATTGGGTATTACTCCGTTACCGGTCAACCGATTTGGTCCAATATTAATGGGCTTCTTCCCATGGACGTTATAAATGCGTATACCAAGTTTTATGAAAATCCGATAAAGCGTATTTGAGTTATCGCGCGTACAGACACACGGACGGACGGACAGACATTTTCCCGTCCCCACACACAATCTCATTAAGTACCATACTGGCACTTAATAAACGGTGCAAAATACATTTCACAAACTTTCTCACATATACTTGTTAAGAATTGTATTAGTGAGTATACCAGAATGTATTATTTAAAAATTAATGTGTAACCTCCAGGTTAAATGGGTTTAAGAATCTTAGCTAATTTTGCATATATTTTCCTTGTAGCATCGCACATGTTAACTGAATAAATAATTGCTCCAATCATTCAATAGATTTAGATTTCCTTGGTCAAGTAAATCAAGAAAAAGATTTCATATTAAACAAAATCATTATTATATGACTTAGGTCTGCTTTAATAATTGCTATTTTTAAGTGGATATGTTTTTATGGACCTATGAAGTACAATATCCGAATACTTTTCATTAACCTATTTTTTTAAATTCAGGCTTGTTCAAGAAAATATAGTAATCTACATTTGACTTTAGTATTTTCTTTATTAATAATACCATTACTATAATTGTTTTTGTTAATATTATTATTGTTATTACTAAGCTTATTTTGCATGCATTAACTGCATATAGGTCATGTCACGTGTTTAGAATGTCTGCGTGAACCAGTAGTCTATTATAACAACTCATACGTGTGCATCAGTTTATATTGTTCAGTGATGTCTTCATTTCTTATATTCAATTTAAACGATTATAATATCCGATGACATAGCGGTGATGAATTATGGAAAGTAACGAAAGTCCTACAAACCCAGCGTTTGTCTTTTCGAATGAGGAAACCAGGAAAAACCAAAGTCAATTGGCCGGCCACGAGGTTTGATGTGAACCCAGGACCCCTTGCCCATTAGCCTACACCACCTCACCCTGACTGGGTTTTATATGTTCATTACGACTGAGATAAACTGACTGCATTTCACAACAATAAGTAGATTATAGTTTTCTTGTTACTATGGACAACAAAAGAATTTCATTCATACTGTAATTAATGATTGTTCTGACATTCAAATTTAAGTCACATTTCGATTTGGTCTTCATACCTATTAATTTTATATAGAAATATGTTTTACAAAAATGTTCATTTTGATTTTCTCTAAACTTTACTGCGCCAGGTTTTCATGTATCGCCTACTGTAGTTGAGATAATCTAGACAATTTAAAAATGGAAAAGTACCCCCTAAATCATTTTTACAGAAAAATTGATATAGCCGCTTTATTAGTCATAGATGACAGTATGGAGTTTTATATTTTAACTAGCCAGCATCGCTCGGGTTTTGTATTTTGAGTGTAATTCAAAATTAAATTATCGAAAGCTAGAAGTGAAGGACGATTTATCACTCTCAGGCCCGATTGTATAAACATCGTTGACTGGAGATCAATTATGATCTAAGTTCAGAAAATGATCTGAGTTCAGGCTCGAATTGTATTGTATAACACTGATCTAAGATCAACTAATCAAAGTTCAATTTTGATCCTAGTTCATACATGAGCACTTGGCAACATCGCAGAAACAACTGAGTATCTGTTTTCCTTCGTATTCAGACTGTATTTTATGCGAAAGAAAGGACAAATATGCCCGAAATTAAGCAGAAAAGGCTCATTCCTAATTGAAATTGGGAAAATATGAAGATATTGTAGTTAGAATCCAAAATGACGGATGCGATAATATCCGTGCAAGAGTAAAATGCGTTGAAAAATGTTCTGGTAATTTCATTTCTGGCGTTATACGTAAATGGGCTTAACATTTCACGGCAAAGGACGTATAAATGCTTCGTCTCGTGAATTGTATGAAAGCGGAGAAGTAAAATTTGAGGATTTTTTTGTTCACCTGTTATGTTTGTCATTCATGGAAACCAGGTAGCCTATTCCACTGAACTTTTCTCTATCGATTTTAAACTTAATAACCCAGTGAAGTTTTTACTTCATGACTGTCTTATTACAATGTAAAATATCAGTTCTGAAAGAGTTAATAGGTCACATAAAAAAAGATAACGAAGAAAGCATTTGGGGAAAATCCAAAAACAGGTCGCCCCTTATCAGCGTGAACTGGGATCAATTTAGTCTCTGATCCAAGATCAAACTGTTTATACAATCGGCCCTCCGCTAGGTTTGGCTTTTATCGCTCATATAGGACGTATAATTTTGCAACCCATTGCTTTATACACCTTGCCTCGTAGGGCCTGAAATAAGATGAAACAAAAATTCCAGCAACATAACTTTTTACCTTCGTTACGGGATATTTTATTTGACGCTTTCATGTTACCATACAACCGTTTCAGGGCTAAAATCAAAAGAAAATCTTTCACTTTCACACATTCTTCTCCAGAAATCTAAGACATAATTTACTGCGCACATAGGACTGAAAATGCTTAATCTTATTTTTGCCTCTTTACACATGCTTAGGGCTTTCAATAAACATCCCTTTTTCTCAACTAATACAAAGCCTACAGCAGTAAATAACGTACCAGTGGACAGAATTTTTTTTACAGACTTCTTATATAGCACACTCCCTACTCATCGTTAGCATAAACTCAGGCTGAGACAACTGAAAACGCTTTCCCCACAATACCCTTTTATTCTAAATCAAAATGCGATGTGAGAAAATGATATTGTCCATGCCCAAAGTAGAGAAAGATATTTGATGTATCACACCCCATATTTTTTACTACAGTATTGATTTACTTAAATTAATTACTGTATGTCAAAAGCCTCTCTAATTATAATTATTTGTCAAAGCCCTATGTGAACATTGCGAACAATATTGTTGTCATGAGAACTGAATTGCATTTGATGATCACTGTAATATTTATTTTAAACATTCAGATCCCTAACTTTCTTTCTGCTGGTCACATCGAGGATTTCAGTAGCTTTAAACCTTCTCCGGACAACGCGGATCATATTGCAAAACATCCGCACGTAAATCGGTCCAGTATTTTTTTAGTTTATAAAGGACATACATACTAATATTGCCTTATAACTTATATATTAAAATCGTTAGAACCATTTTTTTTCCGAAAATAAAAAAGATCAACTACAAAGTCCCGTTAATATTTCACTCATGAAAATCAAATTCTGGGCGGATCAATAAAATTCTGAAAACGTATTTAGCCCATTAAAATCAGTATGAAGTCTTTTATACAGTAGAGCATGTTCAATTAAAATTAAAATTAGTCAAACATTAAAAACACTTTTTGCTCCACTTACATTATTTATGTAGAACCGGGAGCTTCTTCCCTTGAAACCGGTTCTACATAAATAATGTAAGTGGAGCAAAAAGTGTTTTTAATGTTTGACTAATTTTAATTTTTAAGTATTTAGCCCAATTAAAAAATAAAGCAAATACCCGCAAGCTTGTCCAGTGGCGCCAAATCAGGCTGTTGTTGATATATATAGTACGATCCCCTATTGTTCCAATTCAATTACGATCATTTGAAATCTTTTTCAGTTCATTAAATTTTTACGAATTTTAGCGCAGTTTTCACAGCCACCGCCGATTTTTTTTTTATTTGAAAAGGCTAAAAACATTTTTGCGTTCAAAAAAAAAAATTAAGCACATTTTTTTTTCAAGTAAGTCTGTACATAAGTTATGTGATAGGTCTGTAGCCTAAGCAGTGGCGACTCCTGGTTTTTTAGTTGTGTAGGATGGTGTGGAGAGATCGAATTAACCCATTCACTGCTATTGACGTACATATGCGTCGTCGTAAAAAAAAAATGCATAAAGGCTGAGATATAAATTTAATGCAATAATGTTTTATCGTAAAATATGAAAATATTTAACCACGTATGAAAACTGTCGTTTACGGAAATCAGCTATTCCGCTATAATTTTCGTAGTTGATATCAAACTTGATATTACTCCAGGAATACTTATATTGAAATATAAACAGCAATGTAACGTTTAATAATAGCTAGGCCTATAATATATACCAAGAAATGAAATAAATAAATAAATATTAATAAAAATATGATCACTCCCCTCTTAGAAAACAAGCTATCGAACGTGAGGAAGGACTGTGCTGTAAGACGTCCTCAACTTCCTCCATATTATGAAACTGGCTTTTCACCGCCTTTTCTCTTCCCCTCCGACCCCTTCACTTGCCAGAGCTTTAACAACGGCATCACAGATACATAGAGAACGGCATGGATACACTGAGGACATCCTCACAAATACCAACCTGCTCAAAACAGTACCGCTTTAACTTCCTTCCCGAGTGGTCTACAATAACGCTGTTTTGTCATTTTATTGTTTTAATTTTGACAATGAATGCTAGTAAACAGTGGCGGACGCAGAGGGGGGATTGGGGGGATATATCCCCCCCCCCCGAAATTTGAAAAAAGGCTATATATGCGCTCTAAGTGGCCCGTTTTATAAACTAATTATATATGTGAGTTAATTATTTTTTTTTAGTATTCCTTCTGTACCTACTCAAATCCCCCCCGAAAAAAATTTCTGCGTCCGCCACTGCTAGTAAACATTTATGTAGATGAATTTTTTTTTTTTTTTTTTTTTTTTTTAAATCCTTTATTTGCTACATGCTCCATTGCATAGCGCAATATTACATGTTTGGTGTATTCCTTACAGTCTATGTATTAAATACTTAGCCTAGATTACAATTATGAAGTGTAGGATGATCCTCACATCCTATATGGAATAATCGCCACTGAGCCTAAGTGAAGAGTGTGAAATACAAGACATTGGTGACTGGTTAAAAAGAAAAAAAGATCATAGTGGAATTAACATGTAGAAGGAACAGCAAGGGACAATAAACCATAGGGAAATGTAACTTATAGGGGGCTTAGGTATATCGAAATGGGAAAACATTGCATAAATCTTACACTTCTACTTTAATCAAATATCAGTAGAGAAAAATTACTTAAGTATGCAATTAATAAATTCAGATATTCACATATTAAAAAAACACTTTTGTAAACAATTATTGGAATTAGGGAAATCTTTTTCTGCCAAGTTTCATGGAGTCCAGGTTTTGTGGCAGCTAGCAAAAATATAACACAAAATAGTTTTGTAACAATAGGATCAAATAGTACAATAGTCCTTCCAACAAATTAGTACAGTATTTGCATTTAAAAGGACCGTCATATTAGCATTGTTATCCAAACCTTCTTTTCGATTTGATTTATCTTTAATAATAGAATACTTAATGTTGACATGGGTTATTCTTCAGAAAAGGGCAGATTCATGTCACAATTGATTTTCTGGTGTAAAATAAGTATTTATGGATTATGAATTATTTTGATAAGTTAGATTAAAATAAGGTCTATTTGATCCCATAGTCCGCTTTTTAAACAAAAGTTACAATTTTCTCCATTTTAGGGCACAGTATGTGAGATCTCACCTCCGTGCCATGTCCCCATGCCTGACTTGTCGTTTTCATTCTTTCATAATTCAACAGACTTTAATTTGTATTCCATTTTAGTGTTATAACAAGAACAAACAGCTCAAAAAATGAGTAATTAATAACTGAAAAGCAAATATATAATTTTGTAAAGACAATTTCTTGCACTAAACATGACTGTCCCAAAGTGAGACCTCACCTCCGTAAAACAATATGAAAGTTCAATTACTTCCACAGAGATTGCACTGTAATCTTTGGATCTTCCTTGGACTCTAACTTTTGGCAGTTCCCCCCCCCCCCGTTATTTATATAAAGTCAAGCTGTCAAGTGTGCTTTTCTGTGTTGCTTTGTTTGTGTAAAAGGGCTAAATGCAGAGTTGGTAATTGGACTTTCTCACCTCCGATACCTACACCCAATGGCAAAGTTGTATGTTTTTATATATACTTTTGCTATAAATTATAATATTGACTGCAAAGTTAAACTCTAGAACTGAGATTTTCTAACCTCGAATGTTCTCAAGCTGTTTGACAAATTAGAGAAAAATCTCACCTCCGTTACTGTTACCCTTGAGTCCTATCCATGGAGGTGTAATTAATGTTGTAATTGATGGCATATTTAACTGTCTGAATTTATTATTTTTGTTTAAAGAAGATACTGGTATAGCCTAATAGTTTATGACAATATATCATGTTTTGATTTAAAGTTTTGATTTGAAGGTGATAATCAAAATTAACATAGATAAAAATAAATAAATTTGTGTGTTAATCCATTTGTATGGTAATAAATATTCTTCTTTTTCATGATAACATTTAATACAGTAAATGTAATCTAATTCTCACATAATTTCTATATAATTACTATTTCTTACTATTTTCTCACCTCGGTGAATGTGCCATTTTCTTACCTTGTTAATTTAATGCAAAATATCACTCGGTAAGTAGGACAGTAGAACCAGTACCTCAGTAGGGGAGACCTGGGGGAGACCGGCCTTGGTTGTCACACGGGATGGTTGTCTCTAGTGATGAGCAAATGCAAGACCAAGACCAAGACCAAGGCGGTCTTGGTCTTGGTCTTGGTATTGCACTCTCAGTCTTGGTCTTGGTCTTGCATAGGTAACCCTGGTCTTGGTCTTGGTCTCGGTCTTGCATCAGTGGTCTTGGTCTTGGTCTCGGTCTTGCATACTCGGTCTTGGTCTTGTTGCAAGAGTCTTGCAATTTTATTTTATGCATCTTACTGTGATCTATGGCGTTTACATGATTTAAAGTTACACCGATTACATGTGTGTTATTGCTTGCGAAAGTAACGAAAGCTAATTGCTTTTAGTTGCTTTGACTATGTAAACAGTAAAGTGATGTCACACTGTTTGCCAGAATGTCCATGGTGATATAAGCTAGAACAGTAAACTTTGAGTGTAAGTTTAAATATTCTCTGTTATCCTATTGCAGAACTTTAAACCCAAAATCCACGAGATGCTAACACTATTTGAGAGTGTAAAATTATGAATATTATATTGTAAAGTTTCAAATTGAACGTCTGTGGAGACAAGAAGTAATATTAACAAGATGTGTATGATACATAACGGCTAGATATATAAGTATTCATGAACCACAGATTATTGTCTCTGTTGGACATTACATTAGAATATTATAGGAGAAAACTTAGAGCAACCATAGGAGAAAGATTCCATCTGGCGCTGTGAATTGAACTCCGGCTTAGCTCAGTTAGTAGAGCATTGGTGCAAATAGCCAAAGGTCTCATACAATACATAATCTTCACACTGATTTAATTCTGTAGTGTGTCTTCCCATATACCCGGAACATATCTTTTCATAAATATGTGACATTTACAGTTTTACCCTTGTAAATCGGAAGCAATTTTATTTATAACGCGTTTCTCCAAACTTACTTGAAACGTGCCTGATTGTTAAACTTAAAGTTTAAGTGTTACTAATTATCATCTCCTTTTCCTTAGATCATAATATACCTTTTACATTGATTGCGCATCTTTCCTGTAACATAATTAGTTCCTTCTGCTACCAAACCCTCTGTCTATTATTTAAAGTCACGTTCAGTCTACCTGGGAAAATACACCCTCGCTTTGAGATCCGCTTTAAGAAATTTGGTTTTCCAAGAACGTGCTTTTTCACAAAACCTACGTATTTACCAAGACTTATTCATACCCATCACCATTTTATAATAAAGCAATTACCTTAACTATTCAATATTCAACTAATTCATTTAATCTACTGTACTTAATCATTATTACCATCAAAAATCACCTTCTATCTAATAAATTCCATATCAATTTTATATGTGAGAGTAGGCTATGCATATTAATGATAGGTGTAAAAAAGGATATCATCGTTAATGAAATAGGCTACTGAGCATGTTAATAGGAGTTTTAAGTTACAGGGACTGATTAAAGTTTCAAACCCTCAGTCATAGGTCGCCCCATGGCTGAGTGGATAGACCGTTCGCCCTCCACCGCTGGGACCCGGGATCGGATCTCGATGGATCAATGTGAAATTTGTGATGGACAAAGTGGGGTCGGGGCAGATTTTCTCGGGGTGCTCCTGTTTCCCCTGGCATATCTCATTCCATCGTTGCTCCATTCATCATAGTATGACCATTTGGTTGTAATAACGAATTATTATAGATCCTCAGTCATAGCTTTCTTTTAACCCAGTGAGAGGTTAGAGAAACTAGTTGTTGAATAACTGTATGGCAGAATTTATTTATATTGTACGCAAAATGAAATTTCATATATGGCTTAGAGCCTTTGTTACATCCGTTTGCCTTTCGTACCATAATACTAGAGAACTATTGCAATTAAACATTTTAAAAATGAATATGGAGTGTTTATCGTGAATTTAACTCCCACCAATTGAAGGAACTAGCTATCTGGAATGCCATTCAGGGAAATCCGTCAGATTAATTGCTAGTTTTCATTGCAGTAATTTGTTTATCGTAATGGTGAGAGAGGTTGTATACAGATTTCATATGTATTATTTGAATGGTGCGCTCGTTTTTGGATACGGACAGTGTTACGCACCGGGTCTGCTCTCATTGGTTACCGCACGATGAAGCAACCTCTATATTATAGGCCCACTAGCCTTGGGACTACCCGGCTAGCGACTATGCGGCGCCTTTGAGTAGCGGTCGCTGCATACACAACGGGGCTTTATAAAACTTTTTCAAATGCAAGACTGCAAGAGTCTTGCAGTTAGGTCTTGTTCTTGCCAGAGTCTTGCAGGGTTGGTCTTGGTCTTGGTCTCGGTCTTGCATGGTCGGTCTTGGTCTTGGTCTTGCTAACGCTGATGCGGTCTTGGTCTTGGTCTCGGTCTTGCATTTTCTGCAAGACCAAGACCAAGACTGCAAGACCAAGACTGGTCTCGCTCATCACTAGTTGTCTCACTAGTATGTAACTGGATACACAGTTGGCAGGAGTGATTGGTTTTAAGTGGGGAAGATCCAAGGTCTGTAAATAAAACATAGTCATTTTCTCCGTATATACGTGGTTTTCCGGGTTTTCCGGGGATATGTTGTAATTGGTAAGGGGCAAACAACTGAAACCTTAAACCAGATGCCAATACCAACAAAAATGTGAGAGTCAAAAATTCCCTGGGAATATTGGGAGCAAAGAACAATGAAAAATTAAAACAAATTCATTTTCTCCGGATTTCCGTGGTTTTCCGGGTAAATGCTGTAATTGACAAGGGGCAAACAACTAAAAACTTAAACTAGATGGCAGTAGCAACAAGAAAATATATGTGTCGGAAATTCCCACGGGGGGGGGGAGGGTTTCATATTAGTGGCTCATGGTATATTAGTTTTGTGTCCATTGTTGAAAGATTTGTGATTTGCTGTGTTGAAAATAAAATTTTTGCTCTGAAGTTTACTTCTACTTCTTCGTAAACGGATAAATTTGCAAATATCTTCTATATTACGTTAAACAATACATTTATTTAGGAGTATATTGCTATATTCTTTTCGGCTTTTGCTTGGTAGAAAAGCTCGCTAGAGCAATCGAATTCCGAAATGGAGTCAAGGGGTTGGTTGTCACATGTGACTTCCATCCCCGTCCGGATTGGCTGTCTCGTGTGACAACAGACCAAATTAGAAGCCTAACATAAGAGATTGAAGGTAATGCAAGATTTCTATGCTATAATAATGTTTATTCATTTTTATATCAATTTTAAAGAAAAAAGAAGTTCCTTGCTAGACTCAACCCCATGTATCAGTCAAAAGTTTAATCTGTCACATGATACAACACTTTGTTTTTTTTTTTTTTTTCAACAGTTTAATAATATCGATGTTATATTATGGGAATGCTTTCCTTGCTTTCCTGAGTATTAAATACCACACAGTTGAACTTACAACATTTTTATTCCAGTTATTTTTTTGCAATGTGACAACCAACCCCAATGACTGTGACAACCAACCCTGAGCTGGTCCAAAATAAAAAATATTTTTAAAAAAATTCCAACATTGAAATCTGCCCTTTTTTGGAGAATGACACACATAAGCTTCTGTTTTAACTTGTATAGATTTTGCTCAGGCATTATAAAGATGTATACTGACAAATGGAGATCACTTCGAGTCATAACAGTAACCATAGCCTTCTGTTAACCTATGTCCTCGAGAGCCAATCAAAATGCTTCGGGTCACCGAACATCGGATATAATATAATATGTAGATGTTACTAAATAAAGAGGGCCATGGCTATACTTTACTGCAGTTATGTGTTTGCGGGCAGACTTTCACGGCTAACGTACTTTTTTCCCTCAATTTTATGTCTTGTTTTACCGTTTGTTTATCTTGTTTTACCTTTTGTTTTCCTTGTTTTCCGGATCATATAGAAAACGCCATACCCGAGGCGGGACTCGAACCCACAGTCTCCTTTACCGCGGCTCGCCGTAGGCTATTCGTATTCATTACAAGGCAACTTGGCAACATAAAGACAGTCGGTCTACCTAACCAGATTATAAACATATCTGCACTATCACAAAAATAAATGAGAATGTATTACTTACGATAAGGAATTAGGCCGGCGTTGTCAAGACGTAATCACCACAAGAGAAGCCAGTCCAGTTAATCCATTCACATCGAGTGAAATATGAAGATACAATAATGACAAACCGTATACTAACCGATAGTAGTTTTACCACTGTCACTACTGAATATTTCACGTAAAATATAAAATAGAACACCACTTTACACACTAGAACACTCAACTGCCCGCCATTTCCATAAGCTAATCTAAACAAGGTTATTTAAATCGATCGATAAAGACTCGATACACAATAGCTATTGCCAAATACAGTATTTGCTATTGCTTTTATTAGTAAACTAGCAAGTGCCCGCGGCTTCGCCCGCGATAATTATTTTAAAAATTAAAAATTATGAGCATAATAGTTAAATCATTATATTTATTAGCACCGAAATCACGTGAATTACATACCACGATTAAAGTCTGGCCGTTGTAAGAAGGAAACCTCAGGTAAACAAAAACCTGTACATCTGTCTCACTCTAGCACATTATTCGCATGACCTAAGAGTGAGACAGACATACTGGTTTTTGTTTACTTCAGGTTTCCTTCTTAGCTCGTCTCGGGTTATAGATAGCGTCGCCTGGTAAAAGCGACCTCAGATTCGAGGTCATTGGCCCAGAAACCCCCTGTATAGTGAGTTTCGTCCAAATCGAACAACGTTTGACCATATTTAGGCCTATATTGAAAATCTATGTTGAAAATTTCATACGTCTGCGGGCCTTGATATTCTAAACAAATGAATCGTCCAGGATTGACATACAAAATCAAGCGATCGCCCGCGATAATTATTTCAAAAATTAAAAAGAGCATAATAGTTAAATCATTATATTTATTAACACCTAAATCACGTGAATTACATACCACGATTAGATAGCGTAGCCTGGTAAAAGCGACCTCAGATTCGAGGTACTTGGCCCAGAAAACCCCTTTCGTCCAAATCGAACAACGTTTGACGATATTTAGGCCTATATTGATTATCCCACTTAATAATAATAATAATAATAATAATCAGGGCCGTCGCGTGGTTTGTTGGCGCCCGGGGCAAGATTTCGTCAGGCGCCCCCCCCCCCAAACTCAATCCTACGTGCACCCACCCGACATTCCACCTATCTGTAAGGATTCAAGGATTTAAGGCCCACAGTAGAGTTCATTATTAGGCTATTATTAATAGTATACAAGCAAATCCAGCTGCTCAATTTTGAGCAAATATTTATTTTGGGATAACTTAGCAAATATTTTTTTAATTTATTATTTTTTATTATTTATTATTATTACAAATTACAAAATACAAATTAATACAAAATTATTACAAATACAAATATAAATGATACAAACTAAAATTATTTTATTACAAAAGAGCATTATTTACACCGCATGAGCACAGCTCGTGTTCGGGGTCAGTTCAGTCATACTAAAATTATATTTTGAACATTATATAAAAAAACATACATATTATAGTTTTAGGCAAAAAATAAGAATAAAAATAAATAAGATTGCTTATATGAAAAAAATACATGAACAAAGGCACGAAAAATAAATTACAATAACATAACAGAGTTAAAGTTATTGGTGTCAAATATTTATTTGTTCAATAAATACATACAACGTAATGTTCAAAATTCTGTTATACCTAGCTTTAAAAAATAATGATTTATGTATAGCGTAGAGCTTTATCACTGGTACTCACTACTAAATTGCGGTATTTTGTTACCTGCTACATGCGGTTGAAAGCGCTCCAACAGGTAACAAAATACCGCAATTTAGTAGTAGTCCAATCGAATTGTCAAAAGTGGATGCAAAATTTAGGGTAGAGCTAATTTTTTTATATGATGTCTGGGATGGTTTTGAGAGTAATTTCTGACATTTTGCCAACAAAATTTTTTGCCGCCGGAGCCGCCATCTTGAAAAAACTTCAGAATTTTCTATTTTATTTCTGTGTTTGCCCATTATCTGCCAAAATACGCACCTGACAAAAATGTTTTATTACCCATCCCAAAGTAGACTAAATTTTCTACAGTTTGAGATCAAAGTGAGCTTTCTACCATGAAAAGTTTCGGAAATACAGCTCTCCGAATTTCAGCAACATTTTGCAAAAAATAAAAAAATCTGAATTTTCAACTAGTTTTTGCTCGCTATCTTCTAAATGTCCAAACCTATAGTAAAACTCCATATGGAAACTTAAACTAGAGGTAATTTGAAACTTGTCGAGTACTTTAAACTTATCCTACCTCTTTCAGGTCACAAAATACAGAGGTTTAAAAATATATATACAGCAACGATTGAATAAATGCATGTGCGTACAAGTTAGGAGCAATAACGGCACAGAACATTCATTTTTATACAAAAAGATTTTATTTAGCTAGAGTTCTGGTGAAACATTGCACTGAGTACTTTAAACTTATCCTACCTCTTTCAGGTCACAAAATACAGAGGTTTATAAATATATATACAGCAACGATTGAATAAATGCATGTGCGTACAAGTTAGAAGCAATAACGGCACAGAACATTCATTTATATACAAAAAGATTTTATTTAGCTGGAGTTCTGTTGAAACATTGCATTGAATAACTTGTTTGTTCATAGTCTTCGGCACTTAGAGGGACTTGGGCAGTTGACGTCTGCTATTTCGTCCATGATGTTCACAATCTAGCCAGTGTTGATAAAGTACTCTTCAGCGTCTTCATCCAAAAACGAATTAATTGGCTCATCAGGAGTGTCCTCACTGTCGGAGGACAGGACTATTAGTCACACGACTGCCCATTGCAATGTTTGCATATCGTTGTGCACTTTAATCCAGCTTTACGACACCCACAAGCGTTTAAACACCCCTTCTTGCAGGTACAGGAAATACTTTTCAGAATTGATTCTGGAGCTGGTTACTTCTTGGCTTTAAGGGGAAAGAGGCCTCTTGGTGTGTTCACCCAGCCCCACTTCAAAGGGTCTTTGTATTCACTGAGCCATGCCTGAACTTGGTGGTATGTTCGCATCGCATGGCATGAAGTTGAGCCGCATCACTGGTTGGGGGCAAGTTCGCTAAGTTAAATTTCATTCTTCCTGCAGCTTTTACAAATATTCCGTGCCGAAGTTCGTCAAGTGTTTGTGTAGCAGGGTCTCCTCCACATAAGTGACCCAAAAAATGTTGGCCCACTTCAGCCACTTCTCCTGATGTAGCTTGAGGGTTCAGAATTACATTAGCCTCCTCTTCTAGTTCAGGATGTTTCAAAATCGGCGAACAGAAGTGGGTTTTCCCGTGGCCAAAAACTGCAGATGTTGTGTCACAACCACTGAAAGCATGGATTAACAGCAGCATGTTGGAGAAGCTGTGGCGAAATGACTGCCTTGATTAGAAGATGTCTGCAGCTTTGCTTCTTCCGTACTTTTGGATATATGTATTCTTTATATGAGGGGATGGTAATGTAGTGAGGAAATAAGAAGGTCTATGTCCTCCCCAACTACAAAGACAGTGTCGTATTGAGATGCTTTTGAGAAGGCAGTGCTAACAATCAAGACATCTGCATCTTTAACAGCCTATTCCAGCTTTTGCCAATTCTACGAAGCGCCTCTTGTTGTTTTCATTGGTGAGAAAAGTTTCTTGTGAACTTTTCAAAACAGTAGTTCTATCAAAGACGACATCAGGAGATGGACTCGTAGCCCGTCGGAGTCTCACAATTCTTTGTGCTTGTTTGATTAGCGTCAGAAGGATAACCATCGAAGATAACTGAAACCTTTGAGTCATAATTTGTCTGCAAATATTTCAAAATGCCTAAGGTTGCCTGGTACAAACACATAAAAACAGATGTATCCGGAGAGAACGGTATGCGGAGCAGTGACAAAGAGCCTCTTAGCGCCATTCCTCCGATAACATGTTTCCATTTTGGGACAACTGTATATGCTATAGGAAGTAATTTTTTTCAGAGGACACTGCAAAAGTGTTCTTCTAAAATAAAACGCCGTTCTCTCCAAATCAAAATGCTGTACCTACACCAACTTTTCTTATTTTCTTTTTACATTGTTTTTTTAGTCTTTTATCATTATAAATTGTTGGAAATACTGTTTTGGTTGTTAATTACAATGTAAAACTTAACTATAAGACAGCACAGGTTTTTTACTGATAAACGCCATTTAGAATATCCTAGGCAAAACTAGACTTTCGTACCTTCGATAAGTTTTCTGAAATGTGAGGAGTTGTAGATACCTCTGTATCTGGTGACCTATAATAGGTATGAAAACATTAAATACTCAACTTGTTGCAAATTTACTCTACTTTAAAAGTTATCCTTCGAAATTTTACTCAAGGTTTGGTCATTTAGAAGATAGCGAGCAAAAACTAGTTGAAAATTCAGATTTTTTTATTTTTTGCAAAATGTTGCTGAAATTCGGAGAGCTGTATTTCCGAAACTATTCATGGTAGAAAACTCAATTTGATATCAAACTGTGTCAAATTTAGTTCACTTTTAGGATAAATAATAAAATATTTTGTCAGGTGCGTATTTTGGCAGATAATGGGCAAAAACAGAAATAAAATAGAAAATTTTGAAGTTTTTTCAAGATGGCGGCTCCGGCGGCAAAAAATTTTGTTGGCAAAAAATTTTGTTGGCAAAATGTCAGAAATTACTCTCAAAACCATCCCAGACATCATATAAAAAAATTAGCTCTACCCTAAATTTTGCATCCACATGACTTTTTTTGTGATAATTTGACTGGACTATAGTGAGTACCAGTGATAAAGCTCTACGCTATACATAAATCATTAAGATTATCGCTACAGAATGGACAAAACTCAAGAATTTAAAAAATACGTTATGTACATCTAACTTATTTTTTAAAATTCTATTGTTTTATTTTTGCCGTTACCACGGCGCCCCGCCCACGCGACGGCCCTGATAATAATAATAATAATAATAATAATAATAATAATAATAATAATAATAATAATCCTCTTCGGTGTAGGTTGAAAATTTCATATGTCTGCGTGCCTTGATATTAAAAACAAATGAATCGAGCAGCGTGAGCTACAACATTCAAGCGATCGCGAAAGTTTCATTTCCAAGGTATGACAAAAATAGCCAAAGCCAACTGTAATTGATTTGACATTGAAATATATTACTGAAAACTGATGCTTCGAAAACGCAAAAAATGCACGTTTTCTGCCTGTTTTTCACTCATAACTCGCGAAGGAAAGTTAATATAAAAATTCCGGCTTCGAGGTGCACTTTCCGACCCTTTAGTCCATGTGTGTTTAAAATTTCAGATCTCTGCGTTCAGTAGATTTCGCTGGGCACCGCGGACAGACGGAGGAAGACAGACACTTCCTTTTATTAATATAGATCAGGCCTGTCCAACCCGCGGCCCTCGGGCCGCATGTGGCCCGTTCTCACAGTTTTGTGGCCCGAGGACAAATAACAAAGAAATTAGAAGATATGGTTGGAAAATGCAGCTACTTTTCACTATGCTTGGATGACAGTGTCGACCAGACTGACACCAGTGAACTCTTGATTTTCATACGAATGATTAACAATGAATTTTCAACACAAGAAATTCTTCAATTAAGTGGATAACCAAGGGTGAAGATATATTTAAAGGAGTAAATGAAACAGTGGAAAGGACTGGTAGGTTTAATTAGGAAAGCTGGAGTAAGTTTCCTCATGTTCCATTGCATAATTCACCAAGAGGCGTTGTGTGGGAAGTCAGTGAAACAAAGCGATGCAATGGTTACAGTTTCCAACAAGATACGTGGTGGCACTAAGACACAACTTAACTGCAGATTCCGGGAATTTTTGGATGAGAGATTTATCACTCCACGCAAATGTACGCTGGCTGAGTGCAGGTAGTGACAATCTTGTTCGATGGGTTGAAGAGTCAGACTTTCTAAGGCAGCTTGTTTTCATGACTGATTTGACACAATACTTAAATGAGTTGAACCAGAGACTTCAGGGCAAAAATCAAAGTGTTTGAGGGTTAGAGGTCATGTTAATGGGTTTAAAGTTTTTGAAATCAACCTTATCAAGTAATGATTTAACACACTTTCCATGTTGTCAAGAGCTGTCAGAAGAAATTGAAGATGGTAATTTTTTTGAGTTTGTGAAAATATTGAAGTTATTATTCAAGAATTCAATGAAAGATTCTCTTACTTTGGAAATATTAAAGGTAAACTGCTGCATTTTAATGACCCTTTGAATATGGATATTGAGAATCAGCCAGCTGGAGCTCTGCGATCTTTAGGCTGATCCTTTTCTTCAAACCAGGTCTGAGAGAGGGCTCAACTTTTTCAGAGGGCAGGTTTCCTCAGCTTAGAGATTTTGGTTTGCAGCTTTCCTCAATGTTTGGAAGCACTTTATGTGAGAGTGCTTTCTCCAACACGAGATTCATAAAAAATAAATACAGGAACTGTCTCACTGATTATTCCTTGTTACACCTACTAAGACTGGCAGTTACTAACATATAAGAGGGCATCCATACTTTAGTGAAGCAGTCTGAAAATCCTCAGTGCTCACATTAAGTTCTAATTTCGGCCTACTGGTAATGAATCATATTTTAACAATTTGGTCTGCTGTACTTTACTATTATATTTATGTGAGTGAAGCTTTTACTGTTTGGCCCTCAGCATCAATTGCCGAAATATTGTGGCCCCCAGTACTTATGAAGTTGGACAGGCCTGATATAGATGAATCAAACACTATGACCAGGAAGGCGTTGATCCCTCGTGGTTTCCAATTCCAATCATTTTGTCTCACGCTTGTTAAGTTATAGATTTCATTTTAACCTTGTACGAGTTTGTTATAACCGAAGATGTAGTCACAGACGAATAGTCTTGTTTTTTAGAGATATAAAATAAAATTGGTACTGGTTACAGATAATACCGCAGGTATTTACATAATCCTACAGTGTAACTGAAAAATTAACAGGTTACCACGGTATGGTTGTTATAGTTGTTGGAACCCCTTAAAAACTATTGATCTTAAATATTTTTCTCTTTTCAAAGGGATAGTCTCTTGTGGCGATTTGCTCTTTTTTCTTCAGAGGATAATCACGAATACACTATGATAATACTGTATTGGAGTGTACTGTATTCGGTAATATTATTAATTGCCTTCTAATGATTTCTTATTTTATGAGAAATTTTATGGCAAGGTATTCAAAGTTGATTTTTAATAATAATAGGGATAGCGCACAATGTGCATTTGTTAGTGTTTTAGCTTCCACAGAAGCTGGTCAGAGAAATGGACCGTTTAGCACAGTTTAGCACATGATATCTGTCACAGCTATTGTCACAAAGCATGCAGATACACTGCTCTTCTGGTTGGTGATATCTCTCATTCCTGCAGATGAGATGATGGCCATTCGTGGCCATTCGTGTCATCATATGTCGCAGGTCATAATTCGCTCGTGTCCACTCTCTGTTGAGCATGGCATCTGTGGTGTAGAATTCAGGCCATATTTCATTTGCCTTCTTGTTTCGTTTGTGTAGTAAGTTTGTGTAGGCTTCTGTGGATGGCAGTAGCAGCTGGTGCCGGAGATCTTCTATGAAGAATGATTGCCCTGCAAGTACATACACCAGGCGTGAGGGCGTATACCTTGATAGACATAGTGCTCTCTTCAGGAACGATGCTTTGGTTTTCTCGAGGTCTTCAAGGTTTTTGACAGTCAGGTGATCCCAGATTATATCCAGCCCATAAGTCACAATCGGTGTTATTTTCAGTTTGAATAGTTTCATAGCGGTGTCTAGTGAAATTCTGTGCAGATTTTTTATGCTGTTTGTTGCTATGGTTGCTGCTGCTGTTCGTTCCAGTATGTGTTTTGTGTACACAGTACCGCTTGTCTGCATTGTGATACCCAAATATTTGTAGTGCGATACTTTTTTTAGCGCTCTCTCTCTGTACCAGATGGTGTCCGTAGCTGCTGATTTTCCTCCTTTTCTGAAGGTTAGTTGCACTGTTTTGGTGTCATTTAGGGCTAGATCATTTTTATCTATCCATTCCGTTAATTTATTGAAGGCCTTCTGTAAGTTTTCTGTCTTTGGTGACACTAACACCATGTCGTCTGCGTATGCATAAAGTTTTACCTCTTCGGTGGCCACTGTCTTCGGTATCTCGGCAGTGGCAATCAAGAACAGCAGTGGGCTCAGGGGATCTCCTTGTAATACTCCATTTGTTTGTTCAATGGGTTCTGATTTGGCTATTGTGTCGTCTATTTCAATGAAGTTTCGTCCAAGTATACTTCTGAGTAGTTTAGTAGTGTGATTGCTTCCCACAATTTCTTCCAGTTTTTCTATTGCTAGTGTCCTGTTGAGTAGGTCAAAAGCCTTTGTGTAGTCAATGAAAATTGCGTGGAGTTTTCCCTTTTGGTGTCCTAGTGCGTCTTTTATGTCATCCTGGAGGCATCGTACGGCCTGTATAGTGGATTTCCCTTTTCTAAATCCGAACTGTTCCTCAGGTATTGCACTTTCTGTCATTTTGTAGAGTCTTTCTGTTAGTAGTTTTGTTAAGACCTTGAAAGGCGTACATTCCAGAGCTATGCCTCTGTAAGCATTGGGATCACCTGAATCTCCCTTTCCTTTGTGAATTACTTTCAGCGTGGCATGTCTCCACTCTTCAGGGACATTTCCTTGTTTTAAGCATTGATTGAATAGGTTTGTCCAGACTTCTTTAAGGAAAGGGACTGTACACTTCAGTTGTTCATTATATATTCCATCGGGTCCACATGCTTTCTTATCTTTAGTTGATAATATCGACAGTTCGACTTCAGCTGTTGTGAAAGGCACAAGAGTGTCTCCACCTGCTGCTTCCTGTTGATTTAGTGACGGTCTCGTTTCCTTTGCTTGCAACACCTCCCTAAAATGGGCTTCCCACGTCTCCATGGGTATATCTCTTGGGAAGTTCGGCCGTTTCCTGGCTGCTCCTTTGTACCATGCCTGTTCTGCTTCTTCTATTTGCCTTTCTTCCTCTTTGGTCTGGAATGCTTGCTTTGCTGTTATCACTGTGTTTTTGTATATCTTTTTCTTGTGGGCATAGTCTTGTAGGTTTCCAGTTGACTGTGTGTCTATGGCCTTGTGAAGGGCCTGCAGTGTGGCTTTCCTTGCACTGTAGCATTCTGCCGTGAACCAAAGTTTGGATTTTCTGGTTACTTCTTTGGTGTCTATCATGGCTTCCCGTATGTGTCGTAAGACAGTGTTTAGGGCCTCGTTTAGATTGGTTTGGTCTATTTCTTTTGCTATTTCTTTACTGTTTTTTGCCATCAGTGTGTGCGTGTTTATTTTCTTCTTCTGTGGGTAAGAATATTTCCTTGGGCGGTCTTTCACGCATGAGTTCATAAATTGTATGATGGCTTCCACAGGTATATGTTTCCTTGCCACTATATCTTTTCTAGTCCTCTGTTGTAGTTTGTTCCCATTCGTGAAGATGAGATCAATCGTGCTGCTTCCATTTGGACTGAAGTAAGTTTTCTCATTCCTTTCATTTATTAGAGTTAAGCCTTCTTGAGTGATGAAGTCTATGACAGTTTCGACTTTATGTTGTGGTATATCCACTCTGCAGTTGAGATCGCCGGCTAATATTACAGTTTTGTTTCTGTCTACCATGTTTATTGCTGTGGTTAGCTCACCTAATATTTCTTCTGGTTTGTATTGAGGTTGAAAGTAAACCGTAATGAAAGTACAGTATTTTGTTTCTACTACCAACATGTTTTCTGTTTTTGTGAGTACCTTGAAGGGCGATAGTTTTGGTTTCAGTAGCAGGGTGATTCCACCTACCGGTCTTCCTCTTTCTCCCTGGTTTGCATGAGAGTGGATGGTATAGAAGTTGTCCACACTCCAGTTGGAAGTGATGAAAGTTTCAGTTAGAGCTACGATGTCGTAGGGCTCGAACGGTTCTCTTGGGATAAGATTCATGGCTTGTGTTGCTCCTTCTATATTCCACAGTAACATTTTTATGGTCATTTTGTCCGTGTCCTCGCTGTTGTCTTGTCTCCGGGTATCCGTCCATTGCCATTTATCTCAGTTGAAACGAAATCGCCGAATTATGATTCCTTTTGGCCATGCTTGTGGATCAAAGACTTTGTCTTTATCTTCGAAGGGGACTCCTACTCTAAATGACTTGTAGGTGCCTTTGGATTGTAGGTCGGTGCATTCTATGATTTCTGTTACACCCAGTAGTTTGATATGTTCTACCAATAGTTCAGTCAATGAAAAGTTGTAGAGGGAAATGGAAGGAACACAATTTTTGACTTTGGGACTTTGTTTGGACTAGTTAGGAGGTAAACATACTAAAAGTCCCCACTCCTAGGAGGTGAGCGGGGGGCAGGGGGGCCCTTAGAAGGTCCCGTTTCTCGGTTTTTCGCTTATATCTCGGAAACTATGGGTCCTAGTGATAAGACTTTTCTATACAAAATTAAAGCTGGAAAACTGCTCCAAAAGATTGATTATATTTATTGTTTCGCTATCTCGCCTAGTTTCCGAGATATCCGCGCTCAAAGTTAGCTAATTTTGAAAAAAAATAAAATTGCCTCGAGTTTTTTGCCTTATTTCGTTAGATAACTCTTCGACCCTTCGTCCTATGAAAAAGTCATAAGGAAGGACGTTGTAGAGCATTAAATTTTCTTCAAGTATATAGGATAGTTTGCTTTTTATCTTCAACCGTTCAAAAATTAGAACAATTTGAACTTTATGTGTAAATTCCGGTATTTTGCAGAAAAACTTAACTTTCGTATTTTCTGTTCTTCCACTGCTCAAACTCTATATAAAATCCAGTATATACGTATTATATATATAAATAGTGTGTATTATATATAAATGGCACATAAAGAAACTGTATATATATGTATTTATAATATATTTTCAATATATATGTAGTTCTTCAAAAGTAATATTGTTTGTTGTCGTGTAATACTATTTTCGAACCCCGAACCGAGTGGAACCACTTTGAGAGCTCCATCATTTACCACTACAGAAATACAATTACTATAATATATGATGGAAATTTTTGATAATACTCAAAATTGACAATTTATCGGGGATCGCTGAATCTTTATTGTTATTTAAGAGTCATAATAACCATCTACATAGGCAATTATACTTGTATTCAATCTATATAATACATAATGTACAGTTAATATAATATATATATATATACATAAACTATACATTTGCTCCGCAAAGGCATTGGGCAGGGGATTAGAGAGTCAACAGCAATGTGTACATTAACTATTTTACTAACACATTAACTTTTTTTGAAACTGTGTTACATTTAATTTAATAATATATATACACCTTATAGTACAATGAAACAGCAATAGTTATTATAAATTCCTAGCTCCCTTGGAGCAGGAGGGTCCTGGCTCATCATGAGAACTTGGTCCTGGGGTGGGTTCTGCTACGTTTTCTTCTTCTTCCGTTGAGGAAGGGGATACATCTACTAGGATAACTGGCAGAGGATCGATGTCAAGTTCTTCATCCTCATTGTGCAAGAGGGGGCCACCATTAAGACAGTTCCCCTGGCAGTTTTGGCACGTAGGGGAACACTTAAGAAATACCTTTATGCACCGACAAAAAATAATTTGTTATATTTCATCCGGTGCAGCCTGCTGCTCACTGTGCACCGGGGTTAATTTGTTGGTAAATTCCCACCCATACATCTGAGGAGGCAGCTCATGTCCCAACCACATTTCGACTTGGCGATATCTCCTCAGAATGTGGTTTTGCTGCCCTCTCAGTTGGTGGGAGGCACGAGATGTCCGGTTTGATATTGGCTACAGATTTTACAAAGGATTGGTAACTGTAAGCGTTTAGATTTCTCTTTAGGTGGGGCCCCGTACCACCTCAAAATACTCTTTTCCCCAGCTTCCTCTATATCATCCTTGGTTGAGGAAGGGTCTGAGAAAACTGCAGCAGCTCCCTGGACGTCTGGAGACTTCAAATACAGTTTGATAAACCCCAGTTTACTCTTTCGGAAGGCTGCTGAGGTGGTATCGCACCCAGTGAAAGCATGTATAAATAGTAAGTCTCGCAGTCCCTGGGTCTGAAGCTCCTGGGTAAAAAACAATGTAGGTTTTATGTTTCCACGTCCAGGCTTGACGAAAATTATGTTCTGGTCACTAGGTGCTTTGGCCATCAACAGAGCTATTAGGTCGACATCCTCACCAATAACTGCAACAGTGGTGGTATGTGACAACTCCACAGCCATCTCTACAATGAGGACAACCGCATCATTCCGTGCTTGAAGGGTTCTGACTCCATGTGCCTGTAGTGTGACTTTCAGCAGACTTGTTGTAGACATTTGACAGAAAGTCTCCCTGCTTCACAGTTATGACTGTCTCCTGATTGAAATGTATGTCGACTGACTTGCTGAGACGGTACCGCTTTGCTGCTCAGCGACCTTTGTACTTGAGGATGAGCTTGTGTACCCATCAAACACTACAGTGCAACTCCTTCCACGATAGTGACTGTTCACAAAATTGACATATCCATCACAAATGGCAGATATCTTGGAACCTCTTTGCCAAATAACATTCAAATAACACGTACATCTTTGATAGTTGGATTGAGCTCTTTCTAGAGAACTGACTTCGTCGATTTCCTCATCCCACCCTCATTGAAGAAGGCCAAAGGGAAAGGGGCTAATTCATACTGCAAATAAGTTTTCAAATCTTCGTTGGTTTTCCTACTTATGGATTTGCACTGGAATAACAAAAAAAAAAGGGTCCACAGACACACTTTCATCGTTGATCTTGATTGACGAACAGGGGAGTTTATTTTCAAACTCTAGAAAAAAAGTTGTTATTCTTGAAATCCAGAAAGTTAATTTCCGATCACATACAAGTTTAAAATGAACTATGCGAGATAGCGAGAAAATGAATGGAATCAGTCTTGATGGAACATTTTATCAGGTTTAATTTTGTATAGAGTGGTATTATCGTTAGGACCCATAGTTTCCGAGAAAGAAGCAAAAACCCGAAAAAAGTGACCTTCTATGGGCCCCCTGTCCCCCGCTCATCTCCTAGGAGTGGGGACTTTTGGTATGTTTAAGTTCTAACAAGACCAAACAAAGTCCCAAAGTCATCAACCGTGTTCCTTTTATTTCCCTCTATTCATTCAATCATTGATTGGTCTATACATAAGCATATAATTATGTTACTTGAAAATATGTTACAAAATACATATATACATATTGATTCATTTATGTACAACTTATATATAGTACATACTATTTATACATATAAATACGTATATAATGGATTTTATATAGAGTTAGAGCAGTGAAATAATGGAAAATACGAAGGTTAAGTTTTTCTGCAAAATCCCGGAATTTACACTTAAAGTTAAAATTGCTCTAACTCTTGAACGGTTGAAGACAAAAAATAAACTATACTAAGTTCTTGAAGGCAATTTAATGATCTACAACTTCCTTCCATATGACTTTTTCGTAGGACGAAGGGCGAAGAGTTAGCTAATGAAATAAGGCAAAAAAACGCGAGGCAATTATATTTTTTTCAAAATCAGCTAACTTTGAGCGCGGATATCTCAGAAACTAGGCTAGATAGCGAAAAAATGAATATAATCAATCTTATGGAACATTTTATCAGCTTTAATTTTGTATAGAAAAGTTTTATCGCTAGGACCCATAGTTTCCGAGATATAATCGAAAACCCGAAAAAAGGGATCTTCTAAGGGCCCCCTTTCCCCCGCTCACCTCCTAGGAGTGGGGACTTTTAGTATGTTTACCTCCTAACTAGTCCAAACAAAGTCCCAAAGTCAGAAATTGTGTTCCTTCCATTTCCCTCTACACCCCTTTTTGAGCATTCATTGACTGGACTACAAGTCGCTGTCCTTTGTATTTCTGTCCAGTTTTCCAATGAAAATCCAAGCAGCTCCTTTGCCGGTGTAACGGGAAAACTTGACTTCGGGAGAATAAGACCCCCGACGTCAAAAAATCCCGGGAAAATATTACCGGGGGTCTATTTTTCCCGGGATATTAAGAAGCAGGGTAAAATCGTCCCGGGAAAAATTGACGCACAACAAACAAAACGAACTTCAAAGAACTAATCGCCGCAGGTGGGTACAATCTTCCCAGGAGGAATTGACTTCACAAAGGGGGGTATTATTATCCCGGGAAAATATTACCGGGGGTCTATTTTTCCCGGGATATTAGGAAGCAGGGTAAAATCTTCCCGGGAAAGATTGACGCACAACAAACAAAACGAACTTCAAAGAACTAATCGCCGCAGGTGGATAGTATCTTCCCAGGAGGAATTGACTTCACACAGGGGGGTATTATTATCCCGGGAAAATATTACCGGGGGTCTATTTTTCCCGGGATATTAGGAAGCAGGGTAAAATCTTCCCGGGAAAAATCGACGCACAACAAACAACACGAACTTCAAAGAACTAATCGCCGCAGGTGGGTACAATCTTCCCAGGAGGAATTGACTTCACACAGGGGGGTATTATTACCCCGGGAAAATAAGACCCCGAAGGAATCCTTGAATATATCAAAGAACAAGTTGCCGCGGGGGGGGGGGGTATAAATACCCCGGGAAAATAAGACTCTCCACACAAACATCAAAGAACTAGTAGCCGAAGGTGGGTACTATTTTCCCGGGGGGAATTGTAACGGGAAAACTTGTCTTCGGGAGAATAAGACCCCCGACGTCAAAAATTCCCGGGAAAATATTACCGGGGGTCTATTTTTCCCGGGATATTAGGAAGCAGGGTAAAATCTTCCCGGGAAAAATTGACGCACAACAAACAACACGAACTTCAAAGAACTAATCGCCGCAGGTGGGTACAATCTTCCCAGGAGGAATTGACTTCACACAGGGGGGTATTATTACCCCGGGAAAATAAGACCCCCAAGGAATCCTTGAATATATCAAAGAACAAGTTGCCGCTGGGGGGTCCTTTTAACCCAAGAAGAATTGACTTCACAAAGGGGGGTAAAAAAATCCCGGGAAAATAAGACTCCCCACACAAACATCAAAGAACTAGTCGCCGCAGGTGGGTACAATTTCCCCAGGAGGAATTGACTTCACACAGGGGGGTATAAATACCCCGGGAAAATAAGACTCTCCACACAAACATCAAAGAACTAGTAGCCGCAGGTGGGTACTATTTACCCAGGAGGAATTGACTTCACACAGGGGCGTATAATTACCCCGGGAAAATAATACCCCCCAAGGAATTCCTGAAAATATCAAAGAACAAGGTGCCGCTGGGGGTGATATTAACCCAACAAGAATTGACTTCACACGGGGGGGGGGGTAAAAAATTCCCGGGAAAATAAGACTCCCCACACAAAAATCAATGAACTAGTCGCCGCAGGTGGGTACTATTTTCCCAGGAGGAGTTGACTTCACACAGGGGGGTATAATTACCCCGTGAAAATAAGACCCCCAAGGAATCCTTGAAAATATTAAAGAACAAGGTGCCGCTGGGGGGTTCTTTTAACCCAAGAAGAATTGACTTCACACAGGGTGGGTAAAAAATTCCCGGGAAAATAAGACTCCCCACACAAAAATCAAAGAACTAGTCGCCGTAAGTGGATACTATTTTCTCAGGAGGAATTGACTTCACACAAGGGGGCAAGTAGTAATGGCTGAGGCATAGGAAGAGATCCGCCGAGGCCGGTCAGCCAGCAGAGGTCGGTAAAGCAGAGCCTGCAGTACCCACCATAAAACAAATCATACAAAACCAATAAAAGTATTAACAGAAAAATAAGGAAATGCTACTCAAAATAGATAACCCCTTATGAATTAATTTTCAACCCCGCTATAGGGGTTGTTTTAAAAAATAAAAATAAACATAATTTTGAAAATCTAGTATTATAATTCATAGGTGACCTTATGACCATCCATGACAAAAGGGTGGTTTTCACCCCCACTACCAATCTAACCCAATTAAAAATGATTTTTTGACATATATACATCGAATGGAGTGATATCAACTATCTGACATGATTTACACCCCCAAATGAATTATTTTTACATAGGGGTGGTTTTTCAAGGTCATCCAAGTTTTCACACATACAGACAGTTTAAGCCATTCTAAATTTTCTAGAGGGTAGTTTTCACCCCCACTTCCAATCTAACCCTTTTGAAATGATATTTTCGACATATATACATCGTAAGGAGTGATAACAACTATCTGACATGATTTACACCCCCAAATGAATTATTTTTACATAGGGGTGGTTTTTCAAGGTCATCCAGGTTTTTACAGATATGGACAGTTTAAGCCATTCTAAATCTTCTAGAGGGTAGTTTCCACCCCCACTTCCAATCTAACCCATTTAAAATGATTTTTTCGACATATATACATCGTAGGGACTTATATCAACTATCTGACATGATTTACACCCCCAAATGAATTATTTTTACATAGGGGTGGTTTTTCAAGGTCATCCAAGTTTTTACAGATATGGACAACTTGAACCACTGTAAATCACCTAGAGGGTAGTTTTCACCCCCACTTCCCATCTAACCTATTTAAAATGATTTTTTTTACATATGTACATCGTATGGACTGATATCAACTATCTGACATGATTTACACCCCCAAATGAATTATTTTTACATAGGGGTGGTTTTTCAAGGTCATCCAAGTTTTTACAGATATGGACAACTTGAACCACTGTAAATCACCTAGAGGGTAGTTTTCACCCCCACTTCCCATCTAACCTATTTAAAATGATTTTTTTTACATATGTACATCGTATGGACTGATATCAACTATCTGACATGATTTACACCCCCAAATGAATTATTTTTACATAGGGGTGGTTTTTCAAGGTCACCCAAGTTTTTGCAGATATGGACAACTTGAACCACTGTAAATCGCCTAGAGGGTAGTTTTCACCCTCACTTCCAATCTAACCCATTTAAAATGATTTTCTCGACATATATACATCGTAGGGACTGATATCAACTATGACATGATTTACACCCCCAAATGAATTATTTTTACATAGGGGTGGTTTTTCAAGGTCATCTAAAATTTTACAGATATGGACAGTTTAAACCATTATAAATCTGTTAGAGGGTGGTTATCACCCCCACTTCCAATTTAACCCATTTAAATTTATTTTTTCGACATATATACATCGTAGGGAGTGATATCAACTATATGACATGATTAATATTAATGAACTTCATCTTGAATAAGAGGGCAATAGAAATTAGGAGTTGTAAGAATAATTTCTTAGCCTAAACCCTCAAAAATCAATTAACTAATGAAGCGAAAGACTATAAAGAAATGTGTATTGATTTATAAAATATAGAAAATTGTTTGCTGTAATTATGGTAATAAGAAGATAATAGAGAATTAATCTAACTATTATTCGCCATGTATTTTATTATATTGACATTAACAAACAATCAGTTAGGTTAGGAAGACCTGGCGGAAAATAAGATATTAATATACAGAATATTTAATAACGTATAAAAAGTTAAAATGTCATATTAAACATGTGAAGTATCATAATACAATAGATCTAATATTCATTATTATAACATCAAATTAAATTTAAGACACTAGTTGACAGATAAAAATGGTTAGACCTGATGATAAAAACAATTATTGGTTAATTTATTTAATTACTGATAATCAAGACCATTACAATAAAATTAAGTTTTCATTAAAAATCAAAATAAAGTACCAGTTGGTATATATATTTACAAATTATGTAGAAAAAATTAAGATATGTTGAGTGCAATATGTACCAACCTTGTTTACAAGTGTCTACAAATGTATAAGTTTCTAAAGTCTTATGATTATATATTAAAATTAATACATGTGTGTATGGTACAATTATATAAAACAATGTTAAGAGATTCACTCTACAACAGCCTAGTTTAAGTTCTAACAAAGCTGAGAGTAGCTATTAATAATAACAAATTATAGGCTACATGTGTAATAAAATTATTCATATCCTACATAGGAGAATATATGTCAATCACACTTATTTAGATAATTCTAACCTAAGTTGCATTAGCGATAATTTGTAATTGGAACGTGTGTATCTCAATAAAAATTGTGTATATTAATATCTTGTATTCTACCAGGTCTTTCTAACCTAACTGATTGTTTGTTAATGTCAATATAATAAAATACATGGCGAATAATAGTTAGATTCATTCTCTATTATCTTATTATTATCATAATTACAGCAAAAGCAATTTTTATATTTTATAAATCAATACACATTTCTTTATAGTTTTCGCTTCATTAGTTAATTGATTTTTGAGGGTTTAGGCTAAGAAATTATTCTTACAACTCCTAATTTCTATTGCCCTCTTATTCAAGATGAAGTTCATTAATATTAATCATGTCATATAGTTGATATCACTCTCTACGATGTATATATGTCGAAAAAATCAATTTAAATGGGTTAAATAGGAAGTGGGATGAAATCCACCCTCTAAAAGATTTATAATGGTTTAAACTGTCCATATCTGTAAAATTTTAGATGACCTTGAAAAACCACCCCTATGTAAAAATAATTAATTTGGGGGTGTAAATCATGTCAGATAGTTTTTATCAGTCCCTACGATGTATATATGTCGAAAAAATCACTTTAAATGGGTTAGATTGGAAGTGAGGGTGAAAACTACCCTCTAGGCGATTTACAGTGGTTCAAGTTGTCCATATCTGCAAAAACTTGGGTGACCTTGAAAAACCACCCCTATGTAAAAATAATTCATTTGGGGTGCAAATCATGTCAGATAGTTTATATCACTCCTTACGATGTATATATGTGGAAAAAATAATTTTAAATGGGTTAGATTGGAAGTGGGGTGAAAACTACCCTCTAGGCGATTTACATTGGTTCAAGTTGTCCATATCTGTAAAAACTTGGGTGACCTTGATAAACCACCCCTATGGAAAAATAATTCATTTGGGGGGGGGGGGGTAAATCATGTCAGATAGTTGATATCAGTCCATACGATGTACATATGTAGAAAAAATCATTTTAAATGGGTCAGATTGGAAGTGGGGTGAAAACTACCATCTAGGTGATTTACAGTGGTTCAAGTTGTCCATATCTGTAAAAACTTGGATGACCTTGAAAAACCACCCCTATGTAAAAATAATTCATTTGGGGGTGCAAATCATGTCAGATAGTTTATATCGCTCCTTACGATGTATATATGTTGAAAAAATAATTTTAAATGGGTTAGATTGGAAGTGGGGGTGAAAACTACCCTCTAGGCGATTTACATTGGTTCAAGTTGTCCATATCTGTAAAAACTTGGGTGACCTTGAAAAACCACCCCTATGTAAAACTAATTCATTTGGGGGTGTAAATCATGTCAGACAGTTGATATCAGTCCATACGATGTACATATGTAGAAAAAATCATTTTAAATGGGTCAGATTGGAAGTGGGGGTGAAAACTACCATCTAGGTGATTTACAGTGGTTCAAGTTGTCCATATCTGTAAAAACTTGGATGACCTTGAAAAACCACCCCTATGTAAAAATAATTCATTTGGGGGTGTAAATCATGTCAGATAGTTGATATAGTCCCTACGATGTATATATGTCGAAAAAATCATTTTAAATGGGTTAGATTGGAAGTGGGGGTGAAAACTACCCTCTAGAAGATTTAGAATGGCTTAAACTGTCCATATCTGTAAAAACTTGGTTGACCTTGGAAAACCACCCCTATGTAAAATTAAATCATTTGGGGGTGTAAATCATGTCAAATGTTAAAATCACTCAGTACGATTTTTTATTGTAAAATAAATTTTTAATGGGTTAGATTGGTTGTGGGGGTGAAAACTACCCTCTAGACGATTTACAGTGGCTCAAGTTGTCCATTTCTGTAAAAACCTGGGTGACCTTGAAAAACCACCCCTATGTAAAATTAAATCATTTGGGGGTGTAAATCATGTCAAATAGTTAAAATCACTCAGTACGATTTTTTATTGTTGTAAAATAAATTTTTAATGGGTTAGATTGGTTGTGGGGGTGAAAACTACCCTCTAGATGATTTATATAGACTTAATTTGTTCATTTCTGCAAAAATGTGGATGACCTTGAAAAACCACCCCTTCATAAAATTAACCCCCTTGGGGGTGTAAATCATGCCAAATATCTTATATCACTCCACATGATGTTTATATGTCAAAAAGTAATTTTTAATTGTGTTAGATTGGAAGTGGAGTGAAAACCACCCATTGGTCATGGATGGTCATAAGATTACCTATAAATTATTATAAAACTAGATTTTTAAAAAAATTGTTCTTTGATATATTCAAGGATTCCTTCGGGGTCTTATTTTCCCGGGGTTATAATACCCCCCTGTGTGAAGTCAATTCCTCCTGGGAAGATTGTACCCACCTGCGGCGATTAGTTCTTTGAAGTTCGTGTTGTTTGTGGTGCGTCAATTTTTCCCGGGAAGATTTTACCCTGCTTCCTAATATCCCGGGAAAAATAGACCCCCGGTAATATTTTCCCGGGATAATAATACCCCCCTGTGTGAAGTAAATTCCTCCTGGGAAGATTGTACCCACCTGCGGCGATTAGTTCTTTGAAGTTCGTTTTGTTTGTTGTGCGTCAATTTTTCCCGGGAAGATTTTACCCTGCTTCCTAATATCCCGGGAAAAATAGACCCCCGGTAATATTTTCCCGGGATAATAATACCCCCCTGTGTGAAGTCAATTCCTCCTGGGAAGATTGTACCCACCTGCGGCGATTAGTTCTTTGAAGTTCGTTTTGTTTGTTGTGCGTCAATTTTTCCCGGGAAGATTTTACCCTGCTTCCTAATATCCCGGGAAAAATAGACCCCCGGTAATATTTTCCCGGGATTTTTTGACGTCGGGGGTCTTATTCTCCCGAAGTCAAGTTTTCCCGTTACACCGGCCTTGATCTTCCCGGTTTCCCTATTGGTTCCTGTAATGTTTTCACCGTTTATTCTTTTACCTGCAAAAGGGAAATTAATAATAAAAAAAATACCTGAATACACTTGTAGTCACCACTCACCAGTTCTACCAACCAAACTGGAAGTTGGAATTTCAACATTTGATCGTTATTTCTGAAATTTATTCCGCGTATATAATATGGTTATTTCTGAAATTTTTTCCTCTGTATTATGCGTTTATAATAATTTCAGGCTTTTGGACATGCATTAATGTGAATCGTGTTCTCTGAGGTATGTTATTTAAGGCCAAATATCCAGAAAGCCTTCAATTTTAGGTTATGTTTAAATGCCACGGTTAAAGGGTAATACCGATTAAAGTATTATTACTTTGCTATCTGTGAAAATACTGCACATGTTACGCGTAAATAGCATAGCATGTTACTCATTTTTTTATCTGCAGATGTTTCCGCAACCGTTTAAAGATATTTGTAGGTATGGAACTTTGGTAGAAATGAAATTAAATAAAATTTTGATGATGCAATGACAACTACCCTGGCTTGCATTGATAAACATGTAACTGTACCTGGAAGTTTTCCGTTCAGTAGCCTAAATCATATTGTAACAGTAGTAAAAAGGGGGACGGTATAGCCGTCGACTCCCATGGGTTTTAAACAGAAAAGTCGAATTAGGCCGAGTTGAGGCTTTGTGATATTTTTAATTCTCCCAGTGTAGGCCTATTCAGTATATAATATAGTAGGCCTACTATGAGGGCTGAATTGTTAGTAGTAGTAGTAGTAGTTAGTATTAGTATTAGTATTATTATTAGTATTAATTTAGAAATTCGAAGACTGCCAGATTTGAGGTAGGCTACCTAATGTTCTTCATACCGTAACCTGTAGAATTCTTATAAACTCACATTGTTCCTGAAAATATCTGTAATGTAAGAAAAATCATGAAGGTTTATGCACTTACATAACCCCAAATGGTGTAATTTATACTGGTTATGGGCCATTCAGATAGAAAATTAACTGTAAACTTAAAAGTTTGGGGCCATGTTTTTCAATGTGACCATTCACAATGCATCATGTAAACATGAAACTTAAACGTAAAATTAAACATAACATACAACCTTGCAAACACCAAGCTTCTGTGTTACGTTTATGTGAAAAATAACGGGAAAAAATAAATTTAAGTCGCACCTTGGATGAATGTTCCCTCCCAGCCACTCCCTCGCGATGCACTTTCTTTTATACCACTTCTTCTGTCCTCATATTACGTAGAAACTCGTGATTGGACGTTGGTAGTGTGACGTCATACCGGTAAACAAAAGCCTCATGTCTTACGTAAAAGTTGACAGGCTTACTAACGTCTGGAAGATATAATATGCCACATTTTCGAAACCTACAAACAGTGTATCGTACATTATTCGAAAATGCAAGGGCGCTTCGCTTCGGCTGCCGCCTCCGCTCGCGCACTTAACTAATGTGGTTAGTGTTTTGCATTATTTAGATTATGTGAAGAGGTGATTGTGGTCTGGTCGGGAGTGCCGAGTAAGCTAGAGGGTTGTCATTTTGGTGTATGGGTTGGTAGCTTGTATTTGGTACGATCGGGAGTTTGGAGAGAAGAAACGATCGGGTGTGCCGAGATAACAAGCGAACAGCAACGCATTGTTCGGAGCGTAAGGGGCGACTTAATCTTATCTTTAGCCAAAATAACAATAAACCAATCAGAGAACAGAACAGGAGACGGAAGTGGAAGTAGCCAAGAGATGGCGTATATGAATGAGAAACTCATAACGTATCCTATCCCTGTCTTTATGAAAAAAGGCATCCATTATATAAAGATGCAGCATTGAAGGAAAATATATGAACATTAGTTCCCCAAGAAATGACCTACAGTAGTAAATACAGCCCATATAATATTCTTTTAATTTTTATATGTCTGCATATGCTTCTATGATTTCAATTTTTAATGGCCTACACATGTTTAATAGAAACACGAGAGTATTTTCGTCTGCTGCAGACATTTTATCAGCTGTTCATGTTCTCGTTTGTGATTGGTTGTTATCTACGTTTAAGATTTCATTGCGAATACTCGATGCCGTGCTAAAGTTTACGTTCTTACTTTTACGGTTAAGTTTCTATCTGAATGGCCCATTACTCAAAAGATTTTGCTGCTGGACACAACATTCACTGTAGTGGGTAGGTGGGAGCAGTGCATAGAATCATGCCCATCATGGAGCAGGACAGGAAACTTGGTGATGGTGGTGGTGGCTCATTTGCTATCACTGTTGTTAATACCACTAGAGCAAAGATCTTGTTGAAAGGTTGGAAAATCTGTTCAAATATAAACAGGCTGACCTTATGTTGCATTTCACTATTCTAGTTCCATTGTCCGAAGGTAGGGTGGCATGAGAGATGACTATAGCCCAGAGAGCAATGTTTTTCATCTTCTTTAATTCTTCCTGCCTCTCTTGGAACACTGACGTGACTTTCTCTACCTTGATGGTCTCCCCCTCAGTCATTAAGAATACTATTATCTCTTATTCCATCTCTTGGAAAATTCACACAACATTCTCTATCTTAGAATAAGAATCCAGAAGAGAAAATAGGGAGTTCCCAGAGATGGATTAAGACCAGAGAAAATAGCATAAAATTGTATTACAGTAGTCATACCAAGAGATGGCATAAGAGGAGAAAATGGTATTCTTAATGATCAAGGTAGAGAAAGTCGTGAGAGTGTTCCAAGAGAGGCAGGAATCATTAAAGAAGGTGATGAACATAGCTCTCTTGAATATGATCGTTCCTCACTACACCATACCTTCGAACAGTGGAACAACAACACCTTTTCCTTTTCATAGGAACTTCTATCTCTTCATTCACTTTCCATGATTCTTGTGCAACATCATAACTAAGTTAACTAATACAGTGAGTCCCACGCAAGAGTTGGCCAATCATGCGGGTTTCTGTGTCGTGGTACTCACAGCTCCATCTCCCAAGCGATCGGGTGAAATATCTATGCAAATAAAGCTGCGATCAGTGTAATGATTCAGGTTCTCACATTTACAGTTATAATTACAATGAAAATAACCACGTATCTCATCACAAGAGTTGTTGGAAATGTTCTCCTCTTGCATCCACACAATACTGGCACCTTTCTAGGAAATTTTCTTACACGCGCATAAGTTCAGCTTCCGAGACAGAGTTAATTTCAGTCTGTGATAGGCCTATGTGATATTGTCTTTAAGTTCTTCTAACAGGATGTGAATACTATTTATGGGAAAACTTGAAAACTAAAGTGTATAGGTCAATTTCCCATACATTAGAAAAACTTAAAGTCAATGTCACAAAAGAAATTATCTCTATCTCGGAAGCTGAACTTATTCACATGAAAGAAAATTGTCTAAAAAGGTGCCAGTATTGTGTGGATGCAAGAGGAGAACATTTCCGACATATCTTGTGATGAGGTAGGTGGTTATTTTCATTGTAATTTTAACTGTAAATGTGAGAATCTGAATCATTACACCGATCGCGGCTTAGATATTTCACCTGATCGCTTGGGAGTTGGAGCTGTGCCCGCCGCGACGCATTGGCCAACTCTTTCGTGGGACTGACTGTAAATAAATTATAGCTAGGCTAATGCCTTTAGTTGAGTAAATATTACATGGTACATGTTACAAACCACCAGTGGCGTAGGAAGGGGGGTGCGGGCCGCCCCGGTTGCCATCACCCGAGGGGGTGACAAAATAAAAATATATATTTGTAAGTAAAAAATCGCTCAAGGGAATTTAAAGAAAATAATAATATTATTTAAAACAATTAAATAAACTTAACAACTATCTACAAGTCAGTAGCCTATGCGTATTGAAACTTCTTTTAGTTTTAAATGCAGTCAACAAAGGTAATAAAACGCGGCTGACCTGGCCGCTGTGTTGATAGGAACAATAATATTATGGTTAGGGGGAGGGGTGTTTATTTCTGCCGATGCTTGTCACTGTTTTTTATTAATTTAAATGAAACTTCAACAATCGGTGATATTTTATATCACTCAAGCCGCAACCAATTCTACCCGCTGCGGCAGTCATGACTTTGACGAAAATAAACTTCGAATGTCAGTTGACTCCGAAGTCTCCGGCAATCTAGATTTTGAACTGGTATGTGTGCATATTTAAGAATAGATTATTAATAATACAGTTCCGTAAAATACTTACATTACTTGTTTATGAAATTTATTAGGATCAACCTATAAAAAAATCTTATGTATAATTCACATAACTTCCTCTGCCCAAATAAAAGCTTTTCCTTAAAAATAAGAGAAAGTCGTCGCCTATCTTTGTGTTACATCCCCAAAAGGTACCTAGCCCAAATACAAAATTTTGTTTTCGTACGATTTTCCGTTTCAAGAGGCCGTATTGCTAAGAGCGCGTATTCAGAGTGGGTGGCTTATAACTACCCTTCAGAGAATTATTTCGAAAAAGTGTTTCAAAGAAAATTTTTAGCTCTTAGTATAAGAAACCCACGGGGAAAATTTAAAGAAAAACGTTAGAGCCGTTAAAAAAAAACTTTCTTTATGCAAAAATAAGAAAAACTCTTCTCCAATCTTCGGTTCACATTTTGAAAGGTACCTGACATAAATACAATATTTTGTCCTTTTATAAAAAATCAACTTTCCAAAATTCGAGATTTCGCTTGGAAAACAAAATATAAAAAAATCACTCCAAAAATAAAACTTTGCACAATTTCGGGAGTGTATTTTGGCCTGATGTCAAATGTCTATAAGTTGTTCTCCAAGCTACTAACAAAAAGGATCACGAGGACATTAGATGAAAACCAACCGGAAGAGCAAGCAGGCTTTCGCTCGGGCTACAGCACGGTGGACCATCTGCAAACAATCACACAGGTCATGGAAAAAACGGACGAATTTAACCTACCGCTATACATTGCCTTTGTCGACTACAAAAAAGCCTTCGACTCTGTGGAACACCCAAGTATATTCCAGGCACTGACTAAACTTGGAGTAGAACATAAGTACATAAGACTAATAGCTAAATTATACGAGGACTCACATGCTACAGTGATGACAGAAAGAAAAGGGGAACCTTTTAAACTAAACAGAGGTGTAAGACAAGGTGACCCAATATCCCCTAAACTCTTCACCAGCGTGTTGGAAGAAATATTTCGTAAGATAAAATGGGGAAGCAAATTTGGAATTGTAATGAATGGCTACAGACTCACCAACTTACGATTCGCTGATGATATAGTCTTATTTGCCAGAACGGCAGAAAGCCTTCAAGAAATGTTACAGGAGCTCAGTGACCGCAGTAGAATGTCCGGACTACACATGAACATGGAGAAGACACAAGTCATGACAAACAGACAACCAACACTCATCAAGATTAACGGATCAGAACTAAAATATGTGTCAGAGTACATTTACTTGGGGCAAGTTGTATCATTCCAAAACCATATGGGGAAAGAAATAAAGAGGAGAACTCCTCAGCATGGAGAGCTTTCTGGGGACTGAAATTCATCCTGATGGACAGATCATTAAACAAAAGACTAAAATTAGGGGCACTAGAATCCTGCATCTTCCCTTCACTCCTGTATGGATGCCAGACATGGAGTTTGACATCAGCTCAGAAGAATAGCATAAAACTTGCCAACGGAAGATGGAACGGAGGATAATGGGGATATCCCTCAGGGACAGAATTTCAACAGAAAGACTGAGAAAGATGTCAGGACTAACCGACGTGGCCCAGCGCGCATGCAGCCTGAAGTGGAAGTGGGGTGGTCATGTAGCGAGACTTCCAGGTACCAGATGGGGAAACATCTCTACTGTATGGGACCCTAGAATCGGAAAAAGGGAGAGAGGAAGACCAAGAACGAGGTGGGTAGATTTCTTCAGAAGGCGTGCCGGGGTACACTGGTCCAGCGTAGCAAAGAACAGAGATGTCTGGAGAAGCCTACACACCGAGTTGCTGGAAGAAGTTTAGTGAAAGTGAAGTGTTTACCAAGCTCATATGGACCAGCTCACCATATGAGATTCTAACCGAGCTACCCCTCATCAGAGGGAGGCCCTAGCCCTGAATGGGACACATGTGGCTCATTCATTCATTCATTCATTTTGGCCTAGAGTCGGCCGCGGTGGTCTAGAGGTAGCGTGCCCGCCTCTAGATCCGCAGGGCGCGGGATCAAACCCGGCCGCGGTCGATGGATTTTTCAGGACGTAAAAATCCTGGGCACGGAGTCCTCCGGGAGGGACTTTAAACTGGGGCTCCCGTGTTGTAGATTTACGGCACGTAAAAGAACTCCAAGTCTAATTTAGAGCCTCTGGACAAAATTTCTCGGCCCTTTCACGTCCAAGAAATACTTAAGTTTCCAGAGGGGGGTTGCGAGGCGATGGGCTTACCACCTGTCCCTCTACCCTCTCTCGGAAAATAAGCATATCAAAATTAGTATAGGTAATGAAACCTCCATTGGAGGCCCCTTCGCCCCTCCTGGGGATCAAAGGGTACCAGATACAGATACAGGTACAGATTTTGGGCTAGAAATGTGTGAAACAAAAGATGTTCGCTTTATTAATGGTAACACCCATATTTCGTGAATCTGCCGCTCACGAAAACAATGTAGGCCTATATCTGTCTGTCTATAACGTACTTTAGATTAATGATAATACCAAAATAACAACAATAATAATAATAATAATAATAATAATAATAATAATAATAGCATTTATTGTCGTTTAACAGTACAATGTACAGCAAAATGTGATTGATATGTATGTCTCCTTAATCCAAAAAAATTCGCTGAATTAGGTTAACTATGTCTTATTTGCACCAATGGAAGCACTGGTTACAACATGGCGATAACATGGTAACTCGAAACGCTTTATGGATGGTTGATTCATAGTATGCCATGATTTTGGAGATTAGTTTTGTTTTTATATAACAAAGCAATTATTACTAATTTTGTATAATCCGTTGAGTTTACGAGTTACATCAGATAAATTCGTTGCAGCTGCATCTATCAATAAACTCTTAAACTCTCGTGGGATTACCTTTTACTATTCAAAATATAACGCTTGGAACTGTTCCATCTTTTCATAATTTAAATTGGGGGGGGGGGTGACAAGAAATTTTCCGCACCGGGTACCACCTAAGCTTGCTACGCCACTGCAAACCACCAGTTGTCTTATTGTACGTATGATACCAAATTCATATCATCAATATCTACAGTATTACTACAAATGTTTGTTTACTTTGAGAATTAAAACTAAAAATTACAAAATTTATTTATACAGTAGAGTCCCGCTATTTCAAAAATCCGCCTTTTCCAAATTACTTACTTACAGCACATGTTCCATGAGTTGTTGAAGGTTACTGCCCATCCCTTCTGACTTTCACTGAACCTGTTCATGAGCCGATCAACGCTGTATAGAGCTGACACTAGCAGATGTCCCTGCACTTAATTTACGCCTTAACAAGTCAATACGTTGATATTATTCATGAAATCCAGCTATTCCAAATTCCTGCTCAACTGAACAATGTTCGGTCCCAATTAGTTTGGAATAACGGGACTCTACTGTATAATAAAATGTTGTACCAGCACATATCAAGGGATTTATTTAAGTTTTAACCATTTGGCAGTTTAAATCCTCATGATAACGACCTCAAGACTCAACATTTTTCCCTCAAGGATAAAACTCATTTTATCCTGTGATATATCAGTAGCTAGATAAAACTAATTTTATCCCGTGATATATCAGTAGCTACTATTAATCTGCAGAATTTAGCATAATTGCCAATTAGCTCCTAGACTGTTTTAGGTAGAGTTAAATCAGTGATCTAATGAAGATGCCTAATTAAGTAATTTTATGTAGGAGAGCAGCTTCTATTCCCCTCTATCTTAACAACATAATTAATTCCTTTATTTAAACAAAGAAACTATGGCAGCCAAAAATTCACAAATGTTTTATATTGGTAGGCCTATTCATTATCAAGTAGCTCAGATTTGTAAGCAAAACAGAATACTAAAATAAGCAAGCAAATAGGAAAAAAAACCAAAGAAATTAATTTCAAAGTAATCAAAAGCAGATTACACAAAAATCAATTAAATTATTACTTTCATAATAATATTATCTTATTCACAGCTATACTGTACAGTATGTAAGAAGGGTCATTCGCAGATTTTTTGTGTGAAGATCCTGCATCTCTTGGGGAAGAATGATTTGTAAAGTAAAAATTTTCTTTAAATGTCGCAGGACTTAACTGACATATGTGAAAAGCAGAACAGTTCTTCTTTGATGAATTCCCTCTTCAATATTCCTTCTTCAGCAGAAAGCGTTTTAGAAATCAGAGTGTTTTATAACCTGGATTGTCCAATAATTCTATTAGCCATTAAAAGAAAGGAAACTGGTGATTATGGCATCTAGGAATGAAAAAAGCACTTTTAATGTGACAGTTTTGAGTAAAATTTGCTATTTTAATCCAAAATCATAAAATAAGCAAGCAAAATCATAAAATAAGCAAGCAAAATCATTTTTCTCTCAGAATAAGCATAATGTTTAAACTAACACTGGGTCCAGAATTAAAATACTGGATTTTCAACATCTTTGATTTGTGAAGTCCAGGCTTGTATGATACATGTTTATACAAGGTGTCCATGAAATGAGTGCAGATTTTTTGTGTCTTGGTAGGAAACATCCATGCGAGTATTTTAATAAGGTGAACCTTGGGTCGGAAAGTGTTATGGGTGTTTCACATTGGCAAACATACAATGTACTTTATTATACTAACTGTAATGAATGAATATTAAGTGATAATGATTACCCTTATATCTACTTACGTTAACTACAAAGCTACTAGTTAGCTTCTAATCTATTAAACTGAAGGTCACCAGTATCATGTAAAATTTTCATTTTCATGTTGTACATCGGTGTGCCTCAGCTTCTACTCTACAAACTACAAATTATATCTGCTTCTTCTAATTTAACTAATTCACTACATCCCTTTAATGATTTCTGTTTTGTTTTGTCTTTGTATATCTCTCTCTTTTATTTGCTGTCACTGTCTTTGTCTTCCTCTTCCATCTCCAGGAGTCAACTTTGCTGATCAGCAAGCTCCACTCTTCTCTTGTAATCTTTTCAAGTATCTCCTTCTTCCTTTCTCAGATGGAGTCTTCTCTTTTCTGCATCTTACTGCCTGCTGGTGGACTGCCAGAGTTCTCTCCTCTTTATGATATCTGGTTCCATCGCTCTTCCAATTCTGGTTGAGCTTCCGGTTCCCGAATCTTAAGAGTATTCTGAGTTCTCCGTGGACGCTCAGATCTCCTGGGAGGGTCGAGTACCAGTACTACATCATCTTGTCTTTGTCTGTTTATTCTGTCAGCCATGTAATTCTCAGCTGTCATCCTTAGCTTAGAGACTACATCCGCCAGGGCCAAGAGTTGGTCATATTTGTCTTTTTGTCTTAGAAGGTTTGCTATCTGACATCTGTGCACGGTTGTTGTAAGTTCTTTTATTTCATCTGAGGCACTGGGACATTCGAACAAGACATGCTTTGCGGATTCTGTAACTCCTTGCAATTCAGGCATTTTATCTGTTTGTCTTTTCTTTACCGTATATAAATACTTTCCTTACAGGCTTTGTCCCGTTACTATTTGAAATATATTCATAACTCATAAATGAGCAAATTAAAAAGAATACAGGCCACACCTACTTTAAACCAGCTTTATCTAAATTTTGCCATTTGGATGTTGCACTAAATAGAACACTTGCCCTGCAAATAGCAAGAATTTTGTTGTTGTTTGTTTAAAAATGGCACCTCAAGGTGTTGCTTTGTGAAGATATTACATGCACAAGATCATAACCTGAAACAAAATGCAAAGAAATGAGTCATACTTACTTACCTACTTACTCAATGGCAATAGATAATTCCTCAGCAAGCTAAAGGAATATTATCTATTTTATGGAACCCAAAGGTTCATTGCCATGCTTATCTGAGCCTGCCATTCAACCCTATTCTGTGCTAACTCCATCCAACTATCTCTCGCAAATCCTACTTCCCTTAAATCTATCCCAATATAGTCCTACCACCTACGTCTAGGTCTTCCGAGAGGTCTTTTCCCTTTGGGTCTCCCATTGAGATATGTATTTCCTCCCCTGTGCGTGCAACATGTCCAGCTCATTTCATCCTCTGTGATTTAATTACCCAAGAAATTAGTCATAAAATAAATAAAATGCTTTTATTTGTGTTTATTTTTAGGTTTCCCTAATGGAGTCAGACATTCTTTCGCGTCTTGTTCCTCAAGGAAAGGAAACAATTCGCCCTGCCTGCAAAAAGTGTGGCTATGCAGGTCACTTGACTTTCCAATGCAGAAACTTTATTAAAGTTGATCCAAACAAGGAAATAGTACTAGACGTTAGCAGTACCAGCAGTGAGTCTGAAGATGAATACACAACACCTCTTACAGAACTGCGAGACAAAGAGCTGAAAAGTAAACTGAAAAAGACAAAGAAGAAAAAAAAGAAGCACAAGAAAGAGAAGAAGGCTAAATCACGTGATCGTTCCCGTTCTCGCTCTCGATCAGGGGAAAGCGGCAGTGATGATGATCAAGGTAGAAAACATAAGAAAAACAAAAAGAAGAAAAAGAAAAGGAAACATTCTCATCATAAGAGTTCTAAAAAGGATAAACGCTCGAACTCAGAAACTTCGACAGATTCAGATTCTGACTGAAAATTTTGGACTGTTCCTGTAACATTCATTAACATATTCCTGTATTCTTATCTGAATCATTGTGCAAGTAAATTTTATTGAATTATAATACTTAGTTTAAATTATAGGCCTAAAAATTTGTACCAGCAACTTTTCATAAAATGCTTATTTCCCTAAGACTTTCGGCTATTCTGTCATTACCAGAATCTTAAAATTGGAGAAAGGTTTGCATTAGTCGTATTTTGAAAAGATAGTATCGCCTTTTTATTAAAGATCACCACTTATTACATTAATATAGGTAAAATACTAAACAGACAAAACAATGTAAGTTCTATCTGCATGTTGTCATCAGTCATTGTCAACTCTACACAATTGTATTTATTGCTCACATATAATAAGTGCCAGAATGGTACTTAATGAGATTGTGTGGGGGACAGGAAAATGTCTGTCCATCAGTCCATGTGTCTGTTTGCACGATAACTCAAATACGCTTTTTTAGATTTTCATGAAACTTCGTACACACATTTATAACATCCATGGGAAGAAGCTATTGATATTGGACACCAAATCAGTTGACTGGTACCAGAGTAATGCCAATTTGGTTCCTATTTTATGGCAATATATTACACTCGAATCTCCATATAACGAAGACCAATATAACGATAAACCCACATTAAGTGATATTTTTCTATGGTCCCAGCAAATTTCCTATCTTAATAACGTTACTTGTCCCTTGTTATAGCGATTAAGGTAGTTTTTGAACACTCTTTTGTAACAATACATATTTTGAAGTGAAATTGCCATTCTAGATCAGCAACTTAGCCCTGCTGACGGTAGCAGGTAGCGGATTAGTGTCCTTTCCAGCTGGTGTTAACCCTTAAACCACCTTTAGAAATTCCAGAAGAGAAATTCTCAATAGAGGGTGGCGTACAAGGTCACTGTGACTATTCAGTCTTTCTTCTATCTCCTCTCTTTTTATGCTCTCTTCCTTCCCTCTTTCCACTCCTCCTTGTGACTGAAATTTCTACAATGTATGCTAGGCAATTTAAACAGCTAACCAGTCTTTAAAGTTATTTTTCAGTAGGCGGGTGAAAAATAGTTATGGCGTTCACCCAACAAAAATCAAAAAGTCTCGAAACAAAATTAGCAGCGTTTAAAAATTTGGATGGTGGTTTCAAGCAGACAGAAGTTGCAGAAAGGTACGGATTTTCACAAGCTACGTTGGCTACCTTTCTTAAGAAGAGAAATTGAGGAAAGAGTTGTGTTTGTTACATATAGTACACGTGAAATAAGTTCTTCCGTTAGGCTGTGTAAGTACATAATTCGATTTGTAATTTTGCATGCTGTTTTCTTAAGATGTCCCTCAATATTACAATAACCCTAATATAACAATATGATTTGTTAGGCCTGCAAATATCGTTATAAGGAGGTTTGACTGTATACAGAATTTATCAAATGCAAATCAGTACTCATGACAACATGTTACAGTGTTCGTATATGGTTTGGAAGTTGCAATACATTTAGCTTTGGCAGATAACACTACCCACATCTTCCTTCACATATGCTTATCAAACTAGACAGTTAAACCAAGCGAGGTGGCCGAGATGGTAACGTCTTGGACTCGCATTCTGGAGGTCCCTGGTTCAAATCCCGTAGTCAGCCAATTCGACTTTTTTTTTTATGTGAGTGTGCGATTATGAAGATATCACAAATCTGTATTGTTCTACTGATGCTGGAGATTTTCATCAAATTAAAAAAAAAACTGGACATTTATTCTTCCGTAAGCCCTGCTTAATGAATCAATCTGGAACTTAACTGTGAAATCGATTAAAAAAATAACTTATTTTCTGCATGTCATAATTGCAGTTTTCACTGATTAAACAAAAGCATTCTGGCACTTTGTTACATCAGTTTACCTGATTTGATTTATTATCGTAACTTCGTCAATAATCCAGAATAGTGCTTTGTTTTGTTTTGTTTTTATTTTCCCCAATTTATTAACAAGCAAGTTCCAAGAAAATATCATTTAGTTTCCGTTGTTTTAGTAAACAATTAATTTATTTTAGTGAATTGTTCTGGGAGAAGATTGGTGAAAATTAAATAAATTAAAATAAAGGCAGGTTTCAGTTCACCTCAATAAAGATATTTAATAAAACGATGTAGGCTTTCACGGCTGGTATCCTTTTGGTTAAACTTTTCAGGGCTTTGTGGCGGTGGTCTATCGGGAAACTTCCGGAGACTTCACTTGAGACCACGCCACTGAGGATGCTTGCCGTAGACGCAGGCAAAATGTCTGGTATCTTAACCGATAGACCACGGCTGCAAAGCCCGGAAAAGTTTAACCAAAAAAGAAGATATTTACGGTAAGTTGTACTCTACAGAGGGAATTTTTCCTGTGCAGGAATCAAATCCAGGTTCTTAGCCTGGGTGTTGATACTGAGACTACTCGGCTCCTATGTCCTCTACAGAATATAATATACTGGATTTACCCAAATCTAATGAGTCACCAACTCTAACGTGCACCCCAACTTTGAAACTTTGATTATAAAAATGTTTGTGAGCAAAATATGCAAAGCACACCAATAATAGGATAATTTATTTGGTATTTTATCTTAGTTCCAGTATTTTATTTTATACTACAATAGATTTGTGAATATCAATTAATAAAGATCTGTATAACAATTCAGGGGGGATAGTGAAGAGGGTGCAGGACCATAGATACCCCTCCCGCTTTTAAACATGATTGGTGTTTAGTGTCAAAATAATACGTTAACTTCAACTCAGTTTTTTAGTATATCTTTATAAAGATAAGACATCACTTGGTGCAGAAACCCCCCATGTCCAAATATTGTGATTTTTCAGGAGAAGGAAAAAAAAAATTGTTATACACACGGAGTTACAAATTGAAATCCACGTGAACCTTTGTAAACTGGATGGAGAGCAGATGCTTTTTGTAGTGTGTTTGGAATACAAATGTGTGTAAAAAGATTAAATTTCTGGATCATCAGTAGAGTAAGGCTTGAATTTTTTCAAAACGGTCATTTTTGTCGTTAATCATTGCCACTTCAGTAGGGAAAGCTAGCTTTGATGCAAAATCTGAAATTATATTTCATTCTGAAAGTCCGAAAATATGTTCCTCCAGTCCATGAGTAAACTTTCGACTTTTGACCACACTGGGAGTTTGTGTGAAAATTTTATTTCATTACTCTAGGGACTTTTTTCCTTGTGACTTCATAGACACATGTTATAGTGCACTGACTTCCAAAATTTGAAACTGAGAATTTCTCCTTTAATGACCAAGTTCACCATGAAAGTACTTTTAGAGCTGGAAGAAGTAATCAACTCTGTGTATTCCAGGGGCAAGTAGACTGATGCCATATGCATCTTATTATTTTATACTGTAACAATCTTAAACACAAAGCTTACAGCTACTACGTGGGAAGAAACAGGAAACAACTGAAATGCACACCACATGCAGCCAACTTAGCAACTTGCAACTAGCAACCTAGAATGTCCAGGACATGAGGGATTTCTGCACCAAACAGAAACTTAGCCATCTGTCGTATCCACAACTTGTTTGTGTGATGTTGGACTGAAATTATTGGCTTTAAGAGGAGTCAATGTGAATGGGCTTTTTCTGCATTCTGGATTCTAGTTTATTTCCTTCTTTTATTATTTTGATTATCTAGGGAAGGCAGAGGGGTGCACTCAGCCTCGTGATTCAAATTGAGGAGCTACTTGATAGAGAAGTAGCGGCTCCGGTCATGAAAACCACCATTAACGGCCGTGGGTGTCGGTATGCTGACCACTTGCCCCCACTGCCAACTGCCTGTAAGATGACGCTGCAGTCAGGTGGTAGGGCAAGTCCCCCAGGGATGTAGCACCACGGAGTTTTTAGTTTTAGGGAAGGCAGATGATTATGAGTTTATGTAAACTTAAGTGAACTGTCCTGTATATTTAGTAGCTTAAGGACATCTGTTTCAAGTTGTGTCAAAAATATCAACATACCTGTACCATGTTTTTAACATTGAAGGGAAGACAGTAGTGATGTCCATTTCCAAGTATCTCACCTGTAAGTCTGCTAAAAATAAAAGAAACAGGTTTCCCATGGCTATGAGTACTTTCCTTCATTATCGAAACTATATTTTACTTGCATTTCTGGCTATTCCATGTAAGGAATTGATATATTGAAAGGAAAATCCAAGTATATTAGGAAAAATCCCACTTGACTCATGTAGAAACAGGAATGATACTGAATTTCAGTAAAATCCTTGCTTTATCCAAATTGGATGGATATTGATACTGCGGCAGGAACAGCTCTTCAGGTATAGATAATAGTTCTTCACCGTGTTGTGTCAACCCTACCTTTATTTCCTTCTTTCATTTTTTACACTTTTATTTCCCAAGCGTTAATAAATAATTAATGAGTACAGTACAGATGCTTAGCAGCCATCTAATCACTCATTCTCCAGTAGGTGCTGCCCTTCCAGTGGTTCTGTTAATCTGGCAGTACCTGTGGCATATTTCAGGGCAGTTGCAACAGCAGTGCTTGTATTCCATTTGTTTCAAGCAGAAACCTCTTCCAAGTGCAGCCCGAGCTGTGAGGGAGTTTCTTGACTGTATTTGTCCAAGCACGTTGACAAGATGCAGTCCATGCTATTGGTTTGGCACCAAGCTCATCTCAGTCTGCTTGTGTAACAATGCTATCGAATTATATCACAAATAATACTACACAATAACACATGTAATTAAAAATAATGCATATTCTGTTTTTTACTGCATTCCGTTTAAAATATAAATTTACTGTTAATTTGTGTAACATTTGAAGATGAAGTATATATATATAAATATATGTGTGTGTGTGTGTGTTGCAGTTAGCTATTAGCATGAGAGATAAGTTATTGTGATCAAAAGGAGCCATATGTTGACTTCGTGCATGTTTTAATGCTAAGTCTGCTTTTGTAAATGGGAGAGGCATAATAGAAAATCATTGTTTTATCAGACAATTACCACAACTGGCTCTGTTTTTCCACAAGAAAAGTGGTACTTTTTCTAGAAAATGTTATACTAGATAGCTTATTTTTAGGGATTCTCATTGTTCGTGAAAACAGTTCTTTTGAAAACATAATGGATCTGAAAATATATCCTGTGCAACAAAGCAGTTTTAAAAGCACAAACATATTATACAAGTGTTGTAGAGTATCATGAAAAAAAAAAAACAAATAACTGATACAATAATCATTAGTTCTCTAAACGTTTATGTTAAAAAAATTAGATGTGTTTCTACTAATTTTCACCCAAACATGGACAGCAGATAACCAGCCAGAACTGGATTAACCCTTGCTGTGGTGTACTGAGTCAACCAACATTCATTATTTATCTCCTACTCTTAAAATAGCCATCGGAAACTGATCTTCGGAGTATCTGTAAGTTGAACGTTTTTGCATCAGCAGCCATTGCAGTGAGTTCGCAGGAGTTATATGTTAGGAATTATTAATGTTTAATGAAGTCAGTGTATGATGGGTTGACAGAGCTAAACACATGATCAAGGGAATCTAACTTACTCAGAAGGAAATTGAAAGTGTCACCATAGGTTGACAGAATCAACCATTCGACTGGGATGTAAATAAGATTCTTATGCTGTTTATTGTTTATAAAATCATTGTTATATTTATTTATTTTTGAAGTAAAACTTCTTTTCTCGCGGTAGGGGGTAAATCGGAAACTTGTGTCACGCTAAAACCGTCACGGTCACACTGAAACCGTCATGAAATAAATGTCACACTGAAACCATCACAAAATAGTGTCACACTCAAAATTGACCAGACTGTTTCGAAGCGGACTGCACAGAAAACAATCAACTCAATGATTAGGAGTAATCAAAGGAAATTTTTCAGACATTACTTCCTCAATGGCAATAGACAATTCCTAAGCAATCTAAAGGTATATTATCTATTTTATGGAACCCGGAGGTTGATTACCGCGCAAATCCAAAATTAAAAAATACAAATTTCCAAAATTTATTTTATTCAAATGATTTCCTTCTTCCGTTCGATATAATTATATGTATTCCTCTATTTCACTCTCAACATTGCCAAAATTAAAAATCCAAATATCCAAAATTTAAAAAATAAAAAATCCAAAAATCCAAAATTAAAAACTACAAATTTCCAAAATTTAAAAAAACAAAATTAAAAATTATAACATCCAAAATTTACTAAATAATAAAATCAAAAATTTAAAAATTCAAAAATCAAAAAATAAACAATTCAAAGATCGAAAATTTAAAAAATCCAAAATTAAAAATTCAAAGATCCAAAATTAAAAAGTCCAAAATTAAAAATTAAAAAAGTTCAAAAACCTAATTGAAAAAATAAAAAAATAAAATAAAGTTTTACTTCTGTCGCGTGGCGTTCCATGCACACTTTTTTTATTTTTGTCTAACTTGTTCTGCAGGGCAAAATTCAGAAAAATCATGAGGAAATTGAAAGAATCCCGATGAAACTTTTGAAGAAGACAGAAGGGAAAAGCTTTGTAATTGAGGGACTTGAATGCTAGCCTACCAAAATAATATTGAATAACATAATGTAACTGTATATCATTATCATACATTATCATTAACAATAAACCATAATGTTTTTTTTTCAGGATACATTACATACAGTAATTACCGTACATATTTATATTGATTTAAAAGTTTAAAATATACTATATGCATCCAGTAGCGTACCAAGGCTACTTGGCGCCCAGGGGTAACTAGGTAGTCGCCCCCTAACACTAAAGGGTTCAAGGTTCATTGAGTTTAATTTAAACACAGTTTTATGTTCACAATTATTTATTTTTAATAAGTAGTATGTTCCTTTAACACATTATAAAGATAAAAATATGAATGAAATAAAACTAAGTATTATAAGGTTAGTTTGTTTGAAAAAAAATAAAGAGAAAAGAAGTTTCAGAGTCATAACAAAAATTTTAAAATGTGCCTTCCTAGCCTTGATGGATGCAAACTTGTTTATAATAGAGTTGAAGTCTATAGTAGCAGCGACATCACGTTCAATTGATAAAATAGCTAAATTACTTAGTCTTTCTTTTGTCCGTACACCGTAAATTTTTCCTGTGTGCTTGGCGCCACGACCTATAAAACTTTTATCAAGTTGCATACTTCCTTATAAGTTACATTCTCGTATCAATAGAACCAGAAACAAAATAAAAAAAGCAATGGTTGAAAGAGTACACTACGCGACCATTAGTATTCCAATAGTAGACAGAACTGCTCAAGGGTTAATTTTAAAATGAACTCTCAATATGGAGATAGGGGCTGCACCAACTTTTTCCCTGACATGCTATTACTGTCTTGCAGCTCTACCTAGGTAAACCTCGCATTATCCATTTTATGTCCTTTACCCATAACAAATAGCTTACATATATAAGCATTCATGAGCCACAGATTATTGTCTCTGTTGGACACTACATGAGAATATTATAGGAGAAAAATTCCTCCGGCACTGGGACTTGAATGAATGAAAAATTGAATGAAAAAGTATTTATTTCTTATCACATTAGTTAATTGAAAAAATAAGTCCCAGTGCCGGAGGAATTTTTCTCCTATAATATTCTCAAATAGCTTACATTAAGAAGCATATTTAGGCCTAGTATAAACAAATAATTGTGAATATAAGTTATTGGAGATAGTAATCGTATGACCAAGGAATTGAGATCCATTGAATGAAAAAGTATTTATTTCTTATCACATTAGTTAATTGAAAAAATAAGACCTTTCTTTTGTTTGTAGACTCACTTTTGAATTTGTTATATGAACCTCATTGCAGGCAGTTTTCAACAATGGAATGTCATAGCAACATAAACATTCTACAAGCCAGATACAAATAGAGGTTTTTATTTATAATAATATAAAGGAGTTCACCGATAATTAGAAGTTTGTATCAAATAAGAAAGATGTTAAGCAAAATGAAAGTAGTTGGGATGACAGATGAGAGGTGGACAACAAGAGATAAGATAACTCAGTATAAGGGTTTAATCAAATTTTTTGGTAAGTTTTCAGGTTTTCATAATTTACAGTATAATGTTGCATTGCTATCCTGAGTTTTCAGCCTTGAACTGGGTGGCATATTCAGTATGGCATTGCTTTTCTGCATACAAGTTGATCTAGACTCTTGGTATTTATATGTGTATAAATATGATAGTCCCATTTATGGGCATGTAAAAGAACCCTGTGCGACAAAATTCCAGAATATCAGTGATGCTCACACTTAGGTTACAGGCCTAAATTGCAATATACCACTGTTGTTAAATAGCTTTAAGTTTGCAAATGCTGTTGGCTGTAAAATTTTGTTCTAGTAGCTCTACAACCAGGCGTTTAGCCAGCCAGAGTGGTTCATTAGGTCAGGCACATACAGTAGTATTATTTCTGTCTGACACTGCTCAGAAAGATGCGCCGTAGACAGACGAGTCCACTATAGAAAAATTGTCATGTTAAGGGGTGGTTGTTTATTAGTACACAGGTCTCGGAAGAAGGAACATCTCTTGTTGCGGTGCCTAACAGACAGTGCTTCAGGTGAGTGCAGTTGTGCGCAAGACTTTTGCAACATGCCTCCGATTCATAGTAAACTGGGAGGGAGTAAAGTTATTCATTCGCAGACAAGAGAAGTAGTATATAATGTATATAAATATTTTCGGGATGTGAGGGGTCAGCGTGCATCTGTATATAAAAGGGTTTCAACAGCTACAGGTGTATCCATTAGTACTGTGAAGCGAATCGTGAAAGAGGCCAAAAGTATTGAAGAAGGAGCTTCTAATTCTTTTTCTACCCCTGATAAAGAAAGAATACGTACCTCGAAGAAATCATCTCCTGACAATTTTAACGAAGAAGTAGTCCGACGAACAATTAATAATTTCTATATTGAAGAAAAGCAGAGACCGACTTTAAAAAAAATACACTCAAGACTAAAAGAAAAAATTGACTTTCAGGGTAGCATCTCTACACTCAGGAAAATTATTTTACATATTGGTTTTCGGTGGAGGAAAACAAGAAATAATAGAAAAATTCTTGTGGAACAACAGAGAATAAAGTCCCTCAGATGTGCCTATTTAAGGTCTATTCATCAGTATAGGACTGAAGGGCGTTCAATAGTGTACATGGATGAAACCTACCTTCACACAACACATACTACACCATGTGCCTGGAGTGACGAATCGCTGAGTGGACTCTTCTCGCCAGTTTCGAAAGGACAACGGCTTATTATAATTCACGCTGGAGGAGAGCATGGCTTTGTGCCCAATGCTTATTTGAGATTCATTTCACACAGAAAAACAGGGGACTATCATGGGGACATGGATTTCAATAACTACGAGCAGTGGCTAAAGGAAAGACTAATTCCAAATCTTTCTCCTCACTCAGTCTTGGTTATTGATAATGCCCCTTACCATAACGTGCAGCTGAATAAGCCTCCCACATCGAATTCTCGAAAAGACGTGATGATATCTTGGTTGCAGTCCCACCTTGAAAACGATAATTTTGAGAAACAAAACTTTCATAGTAAGACAAAAGCTGAAATTTATGAACTAATACTGACACTTAAGCCACAACACCGAAGCTACAAAATCGATCATCTTCTCCAGCAACATGGCCACGATGTTTTAAGGCTCCCCCCTTATCACCCTGAGCTCAATCCGATAGAACTCATATGGGCTACTGTAAAAAATTGGGTAGCCGAAAACAATGTGACATTTAAAATGGAAGATGTCATGAAGATTACGGATGAGAAGTTTTCCTCAATATCTGCAGAGGAGTGGAAACGGAGATGCCAGCACGTGAAGAATATTGAACAGGAATATCTGGAAAGGGAGGGACTCCTGGATGCGGCTCAAGAATTGGTCATTCATTTGGGTGGTGAGAGTGATGCTTCTAGTGAGAGTGATTCGGATGCTAATAATGTTGGTGGTGATGGTGATGATGATGCTGATAGTAATGGTAAAGGGGAAAGACTCTCAGTCTCTGGTGTCACTCCTATGGAATAATATCCAGTCCTGTAATTGAGCACAGCGGTAACACCACACTTGGTATGTAGAGTAAATATATGAAAGTTCCATACTGTATGTTAGAGTTAAAACATTTAATGTTAGTGTTATAACATTTAATGAATGAGGTAAAAATATCTGCCAGAGCTGTACTTGGATAGGGATTTGTTTGTAAACACAAACGCTGACTAAAGATATATAAGCTACTACTGTCATGATCGGCGGGATGGGAAGGTCTCTGAATTAACCCACACCGCTGGATTCTCTTCTCCTCACTCGCGTTTCGTCGGGGTCAGACAGAAATAATACTACTGTACTTACGGAGGGAGCAGCACATAAAGAACATCTAAAATAAAGAACTTTTCACATCCAGACAACAATATAAAGGAATGTGAAAGATATTTTGTAAGTTAACAATAACGTTAGTATGTAGAGAGGCTTTAAAAATTGACAGTGATTTGAGTTTTTATAGTTCTACCAATTCTAGCTATTTTCTTGGATTTTTTAAAATGAATTTTGGGGTTATATTAATTGAAATTTTAAAAGTTATTCGCTAAACTGTGCACCATGTCAGTGGTGCCATTCTAATTATTAGCTGTAACCTAGGTGGTCGTGGCCCAGTAGTAGTTAGGTTATCAACAGCAATATTAGTTAATATCCTAGTAGCGGAGCAGAGTTTGAGATTTATCTGTTCATCGACCTGTCTCTCAAATTCAGCAGGTGTTTCAAACTATCATACAAGTCAATGGGCTATTTAATCCTTACTCATTGAAATTAACTTCTTGTTGGTTGACGTGTGAGGGTTGCGCTGTGGAGTGTTCGAATATTTCATTCTCCTACAAATAACAAAAAACATGATCCATGTCAATGAAGTAAGTGTGTCGCTCACATGTTGACCGTTCGTGTTACAAGAATGTCTCATTAGCGTGTCATTTTGTTCTGGGGTACATAGGTAACAGATTGTATTGTTGTTCCTGTCACATTGTAGATTCATTCTCATTGATCCTCCACATTTCTTAGGTTCTGACTCAGTATTGTGTTAGTTGTATGCAATGCAAGAATGGTTTGAAAGCAGAAAACACTGAAATGGCTCCAGAAAGTTAAAGATGAATCTTTTACCCTATTTTATTTTTATGAAGATGATAGTAGGCCTATGTCATGCCATGGGGGGAAAACTGAAAATCTAGACTATGAAAATTCTAAACTCAGTGAAGAAGACACAGCCTTGGATGTCTCAGCAGAATCCAATACTGAAGTTACTCAAATTTCTCCACAATATTTAGGCTGAGACAATAAAATGCCTCCTAATACACATACCACAAAAAGGAATAATTTCATTCATCTGCTGGGAGTAAACAAGGAACTCAAAATGCAATTCTGTAATGTCAAAATTTATGCCCTCATTATATTACTTACTAAAACATATTGAAACATATGTTTCCCAAAACAATAAATTACAAAAACTTGTAAAAGTAAATTGTTCTACAACAATAAATAGATAGTATGACGATGATTGGTACTATGCTGTGCGGAATCCTAATAAACTTGACCATGTTTGTTTTTTGGTTTTGTTTGCATACCGTAAGTGTTTTTGCAGAACGTCATCAGACTTCAAGGCTTGTGCATCTCAAAGATTAAAAGCCTTACGTGATATAAATTAAAGATCTTGGTGGTTTATTATTTTGTGATTTTAAATAGAGGAGAGACTTTTTAAAGGTATTTCCAATTAAATTAATATGCTAGAAACATGGTATGAAAAGGATGAATATGGAAATTCACCAGTATGGGCAAAATTTCTACCAGTACAGGTGCAACCGATATCGCTGTCACAAATATGTGGTAAGGAGAATAATTCTGCCCACTATTTTAATGAAGGGCTGCGGTTTATTATCTCTACAGTGGCACTGTAACCATTTGGCTGGAGGCTGGAATGTACGAAAAAAAGGTTAACCAAATCCGTACATTATTAAACCCAATTGGCTGTCACACAGAGCATCGATTGATCGGTCAACAACAACGAACTAGGGGCGGTTTCTTTTTATGTGCTGCAGCACACAGTTTGTTTTATGTTCGTTGTGTAATATTATTTTCAAACGCAATACTCTATTTCATTTTATGTAGATTTTGAACTTGGCATGTCCGGACTAGATCTCATCTGTTGATATCAATAATATGAATATTATCAATTAACTAACTGTCTAGCAATTTTCTTAACTACATTCTGTAATGCACAACTGGATCATGTGCAGTATGGATTTGACTAATGTGATGTCAATCCAATGTTTTTATGTAGGCCTACATCAATTTAGCAGTAGAAAGTACTGTCAAGCTACTGTGAGCTACCAAGGCTTCACTTCTTACTTAATTGATTTCTCACCTGCACTAGTTCTGTTCGTCCTGCTTGTTATCTGAAATCTTAACACAGAAACAACTTATCATGACATCTGCAGGAATGTAAATGAAACTGTAGTTTTGGTCTTAGCCACATGCTAACATAACCTACAGTAGACACAAGACCATTCCTCTCCAGCCCTACTCTTCTGGATAGTTTATGTATTGACTTTCTTCTTACTTAACGAGGTTATAAATCTTCGCAGAAGCTATGTTACAAGCCATAAATTTAAAAATGTTGGACTGTTGCATAACTGGTATACATAACTAAATACATTTAAATCTGTGAACTTTGAGATTTAAATGTGAATCTAACGGAAACGTACCCATACATTGAAAGAAAACCATGGTTGGGAATGTACCATAAGTCCGTAAATTATGTCTAACAGAACCTTTCTTAACATATATTCGCTTTGGGAAAATGTGCAGAACTGTATTTGCTATTGCAGGTTAAGCAAGAAAAAAAAAAATTATCAATTTTTGTTGAAGGGGCAATGAAGTGGGCCTACTGTCGTTATGTTGTGTTTTATTTACAAGGTCAACATTGTCAGATCCTTTTATTTTAATGTACTATATAAATTATACCTTCTTTATTATGTAAGTAGGCTTAAAAATTATTTCTTTATTTTAAATGTAGGTTTATGAAATAGTATATGCAGCACACCCTCGTTTTAAACCATGAGCCACGACTGCAACAAACTTTCAAGCGGTAGTAACTGAAGTGAATATCATTGTTACAGTAGACATGGATATATGAATAGAGATTATTGTAGGAAATCTCTTAAGAGATTACATACAAATGAATATGCTCATGAATATGTCCGATGAAACTCGTAATCACAAGTGGGATGTATTAAGGCTATTCTATAAATAAAATGTTACACATTATGTAAATGATAATTATTTTTTTCCTTGTATTTAAAATCTAGTCTATATTGTGCCAGCTATCAGATCACGGCATACTAAATAAATGAACAATTGAATGAAAATTACCATATACTGGGAATTCTACTTACACCAACATTGGAAATGAGAAAATAGTTACATCAAAATTTAGAGACAAAAGTGGCAAGAGAGACAAAGTGGCTTATACCGAATCAAATTGTGTTTTTAATCAATGCACATTTAAGGGAAGTAGGATTTGCGAGGCATGATTATCCAGAGTTAGCACAGAATAGGGTTGAATGGCGAGCTCAGGTAAGTGCAGCATTGAACCTTCGAGTTCCATAAAATAGATAATATTGCAAATTTAAATACTTTCAATTTGAATATAAGTGTTTTTTTTTTTTTTTTGTTCAATGGCAACAATACGGACAGGTAACGTATTAATCATTGCACATTGATACCGTAACAAGCTGAAGTTTTATCTCATAAAACCTGTTTCTTGTGTGCAAATACAAGATAAACAACCGTGATTTGTCGACATAATTCCAAGCTTATGTAGATACGAAGTAATGTAAATTTTTTATGTACAGGCCAATGATTTCCTGTAGATAAGTAGTTAAATTCAGGAAAGAAAAGTGAATTCATTTTCTTAGAAATATAAACATAATATAATGATAATAAGTAATAAGTCAGAATCTTTTTAAAATTTGCTTTATTCATTTGGAATACCTGAGTTATTAATTCTGACAAGTTTTGAAAGCTGGGTTCGCTCATCTGAATTTTTTTTCTTTTAAATACTATTAGGCTTAGTGTTATTTGCTAAATCTGTAAATGTTTATGTACATACAGAAGGTAGTCTGGATATAATTTTGAAATGTCGAAAAGATACTTACAGGTCACACCACAATCTTCTGCAGACCAGTAATTATTAGTCTACTGTGGCCATTAGTGATTATATTTTTGACTGAGCCACTACTATGTTGTTTAGTAACTCATCTGTTAGCCTCACAAGGCTGAGTGCATCCCATTCCAATATCAATCTTTATTTGCTAGAAAGTACAAACAGTTTTACACTAGCATCGTCAAAGAATAATATATTAAAATAGTATAAAATCACTTTTAATACATTCACTATATGTACAAAATGGATTCTGTTTCAGCCAGCACGTTATTCTATTTTTAAAAGACCCCATTGTCAGTTCCCTAACATTTACTGGTAATTTATTGTACAAGGTGATGCCATTTAGGCTATATATAATTATTCTGTGTCTTCTTAAGCCTTCTAAGACCTCCCTACCTGAGAAAAATCTTATTACCTACAGAGGATCTAACCTTGGCCTTCAGCAACACTAATCGCTAAGCATGCAGTTAACTTTTTTGTTTTATTTTGTCCTTTATTTGATCAATACTTAATTCTTTTCCGTCAAAATACATAGATATTTATTTATTTATTTAATTGAAGTGCCCATGGATACAATCCCTGAGCATCATGCTCACATTGGGACATGGCAATGGTACAAGTTATGTATGATACAATGCAAGTATACATATGATACCTGTTTACAAAACAATATGATACAAAAATTACAATACAATGATACTTCAAATAATTAATTCAAATTTGTTATTATTCGTTAGACAATTATTGTTGCAATAGACCTTGTCAAAATTACATTACCTAAAATACACATAAATATTACACAGTATGAAACAAATATAAAATCAAAGTACATTGTCATATAAAGTATAGTGATTAATAATTCATAATCATGAGATGACATGTGTCATCATTCAATACATAAAAATAGTTGCCATTTTTAAACTTTTGTTTAAAGTTCCTTAGGATGCACTTAAACATCCTATTGCACATAAAATCTATAACACTCTAGACTTACAACTAAGATTAGATAAAGGAAATCTAAGTTAAAAAAGTCATCTATTTCATGGAGAGCCTTTGTTGTTAGCCGGGTTTTAATAACAGTTCTGAATTTGTTTGTTGGTGCTTCCACTAATCTGCTTACTGTTAACTTACACATAATGCAATCATAAGTAGACTATGCTACTTTTTAATAGAACCTATCCAATCTTTTTACTTTCTCACATATAGGAAGTATGGAGAAAATATTGTGATCGTGACAAAAAATCAGAATTGAGATAACACCGGAAATACGTGTTTCACGATGTCTAGAAACCGAAAAAAAGTTTTGGAATGATATCTGTCTGTGTGTGGACAAGCACAGCTAGTAAATGGTTCTTTGTATTTTTAATTAAGGACTTTCTCAAAATTTTATCGAACAGCTGAGAATTTGAGTTTTATAACTGAAACATTATAGGGACTTTCCATTAAATTTTTTTTGAAAAATTGGCTCTAACGATTTTAATCAAAATTTAAAATTTGAAACTCTTATCTACGATAATAAAATGGCTGTATTCATTTTTTTCTGCAAAAAATTACTTAGGGGGTAATTCACTTTATTTTCCTAGATTATCTCTATTAGTTGGGTCATTCCACCTCAATTCATCCAGAAAAAAAGTGAAATGTAACCCTCCGGTCTCAGATTTTGATGAAAATTTGTAGCGTGGTTCCCATATGCATGAGAAACAAAGATCTGAATTTTTAGCTTCCTGTCTGTTATAGATTCGGAGATACACTTCTTTGAAAACATCGTGTTTTAGGAAGAATAGTGTCGGGACAGGAGTAGGTTTTGTGTGCAGACTGTTAAATTTTTGCTTGTACCATGCCTGTGAATGTTAGCAGAACCATAACACATGATCATTCCAATGCAAAAATGACTGCTGAGTTCAAATCTGGTGTCAGAATTTGTCTAACACTTACAGAAATGTTGTTATGGGCATGTAAACTTAAAAATTGAAACTGTAAAAAGGCAATCGCGCCTCCTCATAAAAACCATGATATCTCAAAAAGTAAACTAGATACAGCTGAATGCTTTGCACCATTGGAACGAGCAGGGAATTTCCATCTAGATCAAATAAAAAAACTTGTGGGACTTTGTTAGGTGAATTTTTTTTTCTGCACATATGTAAAAATAGAATATTTGAGTATGGATTACATACATATGTTGAACAGAGTTTCCAGATAATTATGGAGCTACAGTATTACAAGCCAAAGTAATTCAGTGTTATAATCAGTTCTTACCATTAAGTGCACAGAAATCCATTACCACAGTTATAACATTTTTACACGGTAAGTTAAACATAATATGTTTGGAGCAGACCTGATACATGACATTATATTAATTTGTTAACAGCTCAGTACCCAAATTATTAAGTGTGCTGCCAATCCAAATACATGAATGTTGCAAAATTCCATACACAAACTGCTTTGGATTGTAGAGGAGACCAAAAAAATTTTTTTGTTAAATAACCATAGGTCGGAAACCAATAGGTATGTTAGTAGTCACCTTCAAAGACAGACATCGTTGAGTAGAAACAAACATCCCTGTGCATGACAAACACGTGACATGTTGCAGATTGTACACAGTTTAGGTAGATGTTTGCTTTTATTCATTCTGCTTGTTCTTAGGCATTGAGTAAGGACGATGGAAGATTACAGTTTTGTTGAACTCGCGAATATCCACCTAGTTTATGGTGCATGCAATGGCAATTCCACAGCAGCACAATGTCTCTATGCTGAGCGATATCCTGGTCAGCGTTTACAAAATCCTCGCACATTTGTTTCTGTTTCAAGTTCGAGGGCATCTACGTGACACATTTGGTGAAAATTGGATTGGCCAGGGTGTACCCATTGCATGGCCTGCTCGTTCTCCTGACCTTACCCCACTTAACATTTAAAGAGTTTAGTGTATGAAACACCAGCTGTGTCAGAGGAGGATCTTGTTGCACGGATTCTTGTAGCTGCCAACCAATTACAACATACCCCTGGAGTATTCCACCATATGAGAGAAGCAGTATTGTGTCATTGCAGATCGTGTATTGAAGCAGGAGGCCGCACATGTGAACAATATCTGTAAATAAACCTCACCACAACCAGCTCAAATGGTCACCATACCTTCATTGTGTGTCAGCATGTTTCCATTCGAAGGTGACTACTGGTGTAACTATTGGTTTCCAGCCTATGGTTATATAACAAAACAATTTTGTTTTGGTCACCTCTACAATCCATAGCAGTTTGTGTATGGAATTTTGCAACACCTTATATAAAAATAGACCACAGATATAATTTTAGATAGGCCTATAGATGTGCTATACATCAAGTATTGATTATAAAAGATATTTATGAGTGGTGATAAGTAAATATTCACAGTTAATAGATATAATAACACGCCTATTACATTTGTAAGGACAATTTTAATTGGAGCTGACAGATGGTTGCACTGATTTATAACGATCTGTTACTCTATAATAGTTAGACTACTTAGTCTTCATGAAGTAGTAGGCCTAAGCATCACATTTAGTAGTACGAACTGGGGGTGCTACACTGATGTTCCAACTGAGGGCCGGGAAGGAATTTGTTACATAGAAGTCTTTGCAATATATTTGTTCCATTTTTCCTGAATTTCAGCAGTACATTTACGGCAAGTCATCTTGTGATGGCATTGAAGATGCTGTCAAGATAACTGCCACCAAGGCTAGAATGCAACGGCCGTACAAAAACAAATACTGGCGTCAAAGCAGATGTTTGATTTCTGAGCCAGCAGTTCTCAAAAATTAAATTTCACTTTATATCTGCAGCAGAAGTGGAAAATGTTCACAAACTGCAGAGTGAAAAATCCAAAGCAGCAAGTAGGGTTGCAGGAACACAAAGTTTTCATCATTTCATACCTCTATCTTGTAACATTTTGGGAGCGAAACGTCTGAGCACAGATGATCATTTGTCTTTAGTCTTCCAGTTTTCAGATGCAGAACTTACAGTACATGAAACTGTAAAACTAAACAGTTTTGTTTGTTGTGTATACGACAAAAAATGGTATATTGGTTTAGTTAATGAAGTAGATACAGATGAAGGAGATGCAAGTGTAATATTCATGCCTCCTAATGGCCCATCTACATCATATCATTGGCCAGAGAAAGAAGATAAGTGCTTGGTTCCATTCAGTCACATCTTACTACATGTACCCATTCCAGATACTGCAACAGGTAGACAGTACCACATATCTGATAAATGTACTGCTGAAATTCAGGAAAAATGGAACAATTGCCAAGACTTCTATGTAACAAATTCCTTCCCGGCCCTCAGTTGGAACATCAGTGTAGCATCCCCAGTTTGTACTACTAAATGTGATGTGTAGGCCTACTACTTCATGAAGACGAAGTAGCCTAACTCTTATAGAGTAACAGATCATTATAAATCAGTACAACAATCTGTTAGCTCCAATTTAAATTGTCCTTACAAATGTAATAGGCATGTTATTATATCTATTAATTGTGAATATTTACTTATCACCACTCATAAATATCTTTTATAATCAATACTTGATGTATAGCACATCTATAGGCCTAAATAAAATGACATCTGTGGTCAATTTTTATATTTGGATTGGCAGTACACTTAATAATTTGGGTATCGAGCTGTTAACAAATTAATGTAATGTAACAGGTCTGCTGCAAAAATATTATGTTTAACTTACCGTGTAACAGTCTGCACACAAAACCTACTCCTGTCCCGACTCTATTCTTCCTAAAACACGATGTTTTCAAAGAAGTGTATCTCCGAATCTATAACAGACAGGAAGCTAAAAATTCAGATCTTTGTTTCTCATGCATATGGGAACCACACTACAAAATTTCATCAAAATCTGAGACCGGAGGGTTACATGCCCTGGATGAATTGAGGTGGAATGACCCCTAGAAAATTAAAATGAACATTTTGTGTTTAACTCATTTTTTAATATAATTAATAAATATCAAGATAAAAATGAAATAAGTACAGCTTAAATGCAAATTTCCAAACATACATGTCAACTAAAATATGAATGACATTTTGTTGCCCATAGTAATAAGAAAACTATATTCTACTTATTGTTGTAAAATGCAGTTCAGTTTAGCTCACACACCAAAACTAATTACAGCAAGGTGGTATATGCTAATAGGGAAGAGATCCTGGGTTCAAATCAAACCTTGTGGCAGCCCAAATTGACTTTGGTTTTTCATGATTTCCTCATTCGTATAGGCAAATGCCAGGTTTGTAGGACTTGTTTATTTTCCATCCATAACTCATCGCCGCTATGACACTGGTTATTATAATCGTTTAAACTGAATATCAGAAAAGAAGACATCACTGAACAATAGAAACAGATGGCGTGAATGAGTTGTTACAATAGACTACTGGTTCATGTAAACATTCTAAACACGTCACAATATGACCTATATGCTGTTAAAGCTTGCAATATAACCTAAGTAGTAGTAGTAGTACTGGTAATAATAATAATAATCTGCTGTTTTGCAATTTCTGTTTGTGTGGTTATATGGTTTGTTGGTTGTCTACAAATTATTGTACGATCCTGCCAACTCCATTATTTGTCCACCATGCCGGCAATGCAGCTCAGTTATACTGCACTGTTATATTGACTGCGCCTTGTACCACAATGCGAGGTGTCATGTTAAAATTAATTCTACACCTCACTTTCTTAAATAATACATTTTGTACAGAAAGTCTAAATAATGCATAATACTGTCCACATAGGTAACCATGCTGAGCTGAGACGGCAGCCAAAGCAGAGAGATGTAGAATAATGTTGATATCAATAGTAAATAGAGTCATATAATATGACTACCTAATTCTATCACCCCTGGATATAAAGTATAAAAGAAAATATACTGCTAAAACACAAGTTTCTTACACTATAAAAAAAGGTTGATCTTGGTCATGTCACATGATTTCACACTAGCGTACCTGTTTCAGAGATATTTATTGTGGAACAATAAGATTATCAAAATATTTCATTTTATCTTGAGTGCATTCTTTGGTCAAAAAGAGTTCTTTCGGTATGGGCAGGTAATAAATTTTGTCAAAGCATGATTTAGTTAGAAAAAAATAATTTATTGACTGATATGTACACCCACTCAAAGTATCCACCCTCTGCATTGATGATGATGGTGATGATGATGATGATGATTATTATTATTATTATTATTATCATCATCATCATCATCAGCATCATCTTTATCATCTTTATTATTTCATGGTAAAAACATTGAACATAAAGATCGGCCCTGAAGCTTTCTGTTCTAGATACTTCGTTAGTTTTATGAAAATGTAATAAATAACATTTAATTTTTCTCTATTATTTACTTTTTTCTGTGCTAGCTTTTAACATGTATATGCAAAGAAGTTTGTGCAACATATTTTTCACCATATATTTTAATACTGTATAGCAAACTATCTATAAAAATCCTATTTTTGTTTTGCAGCTAGAGAACAGAAACAGCATCTTTTTGAAAATGCAGCTGTTAAGCGTAAACAGGTGAACCAAATAAGGGAGCTCCGAAAAGATATTGATTCCCTTCGTGCCGAACTTTATGATACCCTGTCTGGTGACCAACAACGACTTCGAAATAATTTACAACATCATCGGGAAGCCATGCTGGCTTATGGAGATTTATTACCGCCTGTAAGATGATTATGATTATTTTAATCGAATTATAAAGTATTTTAACTTAGGCTTAATTGAACTTTTGGTAATCTTTAAACTTAATTACATTTTAACTTAATTGTAGTTTTGACTTGGGATGATTGGGATCCCATTATTAATATTCTTTAAATAGGATTGCCATATGAAAACCAGGAGATAATAATTCATCAACTCGATAGTTCTTATCAATATCATATTCTGGAATGATTTTTTATTTGATATGTAGGGACTGTATTTTTTGGTAACAGTGGTAAGCATGAAATTCTTCATACTCGCCTGGACGGCAGGCAAGCAAGTTGTGAGCATCGCAGCAAGCATGCAGACAGGTTTCTTTAGACCTGAATGGGTTGGGTTGAACCCAACCCTTGCAGGTCTGAATAAGCTTGCGACATTCCGATGAGCTAATCATCAGTCGTTTAGTCGCTGAGTGTGGGTAGCTCCTTCTTACTTTTTTACAAGATAAGACATTTGTCGCCTTAGATAAATAGGGGGTGGGATATAGTAATGCACATTAATATTATATTCATTATTGTATTAATATTATTATTGTAAATTAAAAGTATATGAAAGTTGGTATGGGAGGGGGTATTCTTAAAACCTATCTTTATTCTTTGATTGATTTTTATTAAACTTTGTGCTTAGACACTCTTCTACTAGAAAACTCTATAAATTACAATTGATAGAAACCATTCCTTCCCTTATTATCAAAACCTGTCCCAATGTTTTCCCTATTAAAATCTACTTATTCTGACTGTTGTACTCAAAATTTTACACACAGAGAATGTAGAACCAGGATGAAGTTGTAGGCAACAATAATAATCTAACAAGCCCCCCGGACTTATTTTCAACCCCTATTATATGATTTCTATACAATTCTATATTCTTTTACCGATTTTTACCAAACTGCACACACAGAACTATAGAACCAGTAGAAAATTGTAGGCAATAATCAAACTGGAACAAACAGCCCCTTACTTATTTAAGCCCTTATTAGGCCTATGTAATCTCTAAAAATGTGCATTTTTTGACAGATTTTACACACAGACTCCGTAAAAATTGAAACTAAGAAACGATATCCAAATTTATATTCTTTGACCGAGTTTTACCCTATTTTAGAACCAGAAGAAAATTCCAGTGAACTTTAGTATTAAAACAATTCACCCTATCTACCCATATTACGTTATCTCTTTACGAATCTAAATTATTTGATTAATTTTTAACAGGTTTTACACACAGACTCCGTAGGACGAACAGAAATTCCTAGCCAACCTTAATATATGAACTACCCTTCCCTTACCTGTATTCAGCGCCTATTATATGATCTGTATACAAAACTAAATTCATAGACTTTTTTAAGAAATCGTACACACATACGCAGTTGTAGAATATTGAAGAATTTTAGGCAAAATTATTGGAACAGACCACCCGTTATGTGTTTTTAACACCCTATTATAGATTGTAAAAATCTACATTCTTGGCTGATTTTTATCAAATTGTGTACACAGACCCTGCAGAGCCAGGGAGAAATTCGAGGAAACATTAATGTTCGAACAAATCACTCTATACATGTTTCTACCGCTATTATCTATTCAAATATACATTCTGTGACAGATTGTTTATGAAGTTTACACACATATCATGTGTAACCAGTAAAAAGTTCTATGCAAAAATTCGAACTTCAAAACTTTTCTGTATTAACCTCATTATAATAACATAACATCTATACAAAATGTACTTTATTTTACAAAATTTTACACATCGATAATCGAGTACTAGGAAATTTAACAACGTTAACATTCGAACAGACTAATCATTCTCATTTAAACCCCTATTATCAATTCTCTATACATATCTGTGTGCTTTCCTTTTCATCCCCTATTTGTATGTTCTCGATATCAATCTAAATCCTTTGGACGATATTTACAAAAGCTTACACATAGGTCTCTACAACCATAAAAAAAAAATCTAGGTGAAATTATTACGCTATAAAACACTAAGTTGTTTTCATCCCCTATAAGATTATTTTAAAGTTTTGAGAACAGGTGCTCTAAATACATGTGAATCTACTCTGTGTAAGTGTCACACATGCCAGGTTCAAGTGATTTTAAAGTAAGCAAAAGGAGAATGAAAAAGTCTGCAGTACAATAAGTTCCTTTACTGCTGTGCAGTTGCTCACCAGGCCCAGCAGTTCTCTAGGTCCCGCCAAACCCACCAGGTTATCGAAGGCTTGTGAGTCATAATGATGACATTTCAGAGACCCACACCAATGCAAGCCTGTTATCTCGCCAAGCAAGTTAAATGCTCTGACTGGTTGCAGAGTTACAAAGGGGCAAGCAAGCTAAAATCAGAATATGTACACCTCTGATTGTAGTACAAGGGATTATAAGAAAACAATACCATTAGGATAATAATTATGGTCTATTCACATACTCAAGATACAGTTATTAAAAAGACCGTCCTTAGGAACAAGTATACCCAGTGAAGGAAGTGAGGCGGTATGCACCGGTATGGAATACCGTCATTGGTTTTAAAAGTCCAATGGCATACTGGGACTGGTTTAAATTGTTAAACAGCATACCGGGACTGAAGATCAGTTGCTATTTAATACAACTTGATAATGTCCCTTTAAGTTGTAATATAGCCTAATTACTTTTCACGATTATTTATCCACTCGTACACTTTCATCGGTAGCCACTGTCACTACAGAAGGCGACCGCTGCTCATCTACCATAGACAGATGGCAAAATTGGGGGACAAGTTGTCAGCACGCCGACACCCACGGCCGTTATTGGTGCTACTTGAGAGCAAGCTACATATAGTTGACCGTGAGAAAAGCAGGAGTCTTTGAGGTTGGTGCCGCAATGTTTTAAAGTTTGTCCTTGTACTTTTGTTAATTGTTAAACTATAGGTTAATTTGATTGGAAATTGCAGTCTTTTAAATTGGAATGGCAGTTCAGTAGAGATCAGTGGTATCCTGGGGATAAATACTATGTGTCCTTTGTCCTTCCCAGTCATAAGTTCAGCTTCGATGATGTTATTCAATAGCTGTTTGACGATCATCCTTGTTTCATTACATAGTTTTGGTGAGTTGAGATTTCTGAGTAGTATGATCGGAGATCCAATTTTCAGTCGAAGGCAGTGTAATGGCATTCCCGGTACTTGCAAAGAGTTTAAAAATTCTGTAGGGAAGTTGACACTTTCTTCAATGTTTACCATCATGTCTTTTGATTTGTATATTCTTTCTTTACAGGGAATTTTCTTTTGAATATTAAAGCTGATATTGTCTACAATATTATTTTTAGTTGCCAAAATTGCCAATGTTTGGATAAATTTGGTCGATGAGTTCATTTTCAGTAGTGGCTATGTTGCAGAAATCACTGTTGAGTTCAATGAGGCTGGTCGTCTAGTCAGTAGGATATGTGCCTTTGCCTATTTTTAAAAGTTTTTGAGCAAAATGTGCTGTTGTTTTGTCTTTCGATAGTTCAACTCTCATATTTTTTGTTAGTTGTAGTATTTGTATGTGTGGCCAGACAAGTGATTTTTTTAAGCATGCATTGATTTCGTCTCGACTGTTTTGTTTTTTCGCTGTTCTTTTTGTTTTTGCCGTTTTGCTTATTATTATTATAATTATATAGGCTACAATGTATTTACATTATTTTATATACCCCTACCAATCTGGGATGTTCTGGAACGTTGTTTAATGCTTTTGAATGTTCTTGAAATTCCTAGAGGGCAAAACTTCCAACCCTTATATCTTCAAAAGCACGCCCTTCAGGTAAAAACGGGAACCTTCTTCATGGATGGGGATAGAGGGCTACCACACCATATAACTCCCTTGATCATACCGATACTCATTTCTGAGTTTTAGGGGCACACACATTGTACACTTACTTTTATAATGTATATTGATGTCCCATAACATGTAATATGTTCCACTGAATAAAATCAACTGAACTGACTGAATAAAATAAAATAAAATCAAACTAAATTAGTCATTCTTGAGCGTGTCATGGTAAGTCTTGTTAGGACAGAGAAACTAGATCCGCAAACTGCTGTATGCAATAGCTCTTACTGCTCCTAACATGTTATAACAATTATTTTTAACACATCTCTTCAAACTAAAGAGATTTTTCAATGCTTTTTTGTGTAAGAAGTTATTTGCAACTTTCATAACTTTTACGATTGGAATGCTAATAAGGGAATAAATAAGCTGAACTGAAAAAGGTGGTGTTAAGCATTACCAAAAAGAAAGATTGAGGGTGGGGGTGGGCCCTTTGGCTACAAGCTTAGTATTTATTTGCTTACTTAAAAACAAGTTTATTGAAACTTATGAATTATCATGGATTATGCAATTTGTAGCCTACATATTGAAATGCTGTATTTAAATAGTTATGTACAGTAGAACATATTACTATTATTATTATTATTATTATTATTATTATTATTATTATTATTATTATTATTATTATTATTATTATTACTATTATTAATGTTATTTTATTATTATTATTAATGTTATTTTATTATTATTATTATTATTATTATTATTATTATTATTATTATTATTATTATTATTATTATTATTATTATTATTATTATTATTATTAGGCTATTATTTTATTATTATTATTTTTATAATCATTTTGTTATTACTTTTTGCCACTAGTGAAATGAAAATGTGCAGTCCTTCTGACTGTAGCCTACCTATAGCAAAGTATAATAGGCCTAGTATTGAGTTTCATTGTGAGAGGATAGAGACCATCTAGCAATGTTTTTCTCTTCAGTTGTATTTAATACAAGTGAATATTTCATGTTCTTAATTGTAACAAAAATGACAATAGGCCTAATAATAACAATAATAATAGCAAATATAGCAACATAAATTTAGTGCAACATCCCTATGAACTTATGAGCTGTCACTGCTATTACTACAAACGTGTAGCCCATAATTATGTTATATTTTCAGAAAGTGGTGGAACATGTCCAACAGAATTCTATTACAAAACGCAAGGAATTGGACAGATTGAAGTATAAGAAGAAACAATGCATGGAAAAACTAAAATCTTTACAGGTTTGCTTTGCAACATTATTCTTTTGTTAGCATTTAATGAACAGAGAGAAAAGAAGGCCGTAAGTAATGTTTTAATCAAAACTGTTGTATTTGCTTGTACATTTTTTGTCTTTATTGGCTTAGGCCTATATTTTTTTGTTAAAATATTTTTTTCTTCTAGTTTATGAACCAATTGTTCAACGCTAAAATAGTTATTTATGTTATTTTAAATTATTATTAGTATGCCTAAGTAATTGATAGCCTACACAATAATAGTAGGCCTAATGGTAGGTGCAATTCAATAATAGTTGTCCTATCTGTGATGGTTAAAATGAAGGCAATGAATATTTATTTGTACAAAAAAGAAGAGACAGTGGCATCTGGTGATACCCTTAGTAATTATTATAACAAGCTAGCACCTTTTTTTCACAGCTCATCCCATAAAATGGAACTTTACATAGTTCTGTTAAACAACGTTTACAATTCAAAATAACATAAAAATTGTTAAAGCACTGGGTGTGGTCTCTGGGGTTGCTTGATTCTGTTTCTTTCCCAGAAAATATATAGGCCCTAACCTGAAAATTTTTAAATGTGACATGTTACTGAAAATAGATGCCAGCACACTCTAATGCTAGCCTTTTCTGGATGCAAAATATCAGATAGCTCCATTGCAACAAATTTTGAAAAATACACAGACTACTTACTTACTTACTTAATCAATGGCAATACACAATTCCTAAGCAAGCTAAAGGAATATTATGTATTTTATGGAACCCAGAGGTTCATTGCTATACTTACATGAGCCCACCATTTAACCCTATTTTATGCTAACACTATCCACCCCTCCCTTCCAAATCCTACTCCCCTTACATATATTCTAATATTTTCTCCTATCTATGTCTAGGTTTCTCAAGCGGTCTTTTCTCTTCAGATCTCCCAGTCAATATTTTTGACCTATTTCTTTCATCCCCCATACATGCAACATCTCCAGCCCATTTCATCCTCCATGATTTAATTACCCTTACTATATTAGGTGAAGAGTATAAGTTATGAAGTTCATCAATCTGCAGTTTTCTCAGATTATGTTCTTTCTGAAAGGTAAGGGACCATGTTTCATATCCATATAATACAACCGGTGGGATGACATTATTGTCTTATAATTTTTTATTTTTAAATTTCTAGACAGAAGACAAGATTTTAGTTTTTGAACTGCATAAAAACAAGCATTTCCTGGTTTCAGTCGACACTTAACTTCTACCTTAATATTATTTGTATCTGTAATTATTGCTCCCAGATATTATATTTCAATGCTTGTTAGATACATGCATTAAAAACAAGAACTGACTTCAATAAAGTTCACTTTCAACAAACAACACCCTGAAAAAACACCTCACAAACAAACACACACACACAGACAAATTTAATTCAACTGGTATATACAAACTCAAATGTCAAGACTGCCCCAGTTTCTACATAGGCCAAACAGGCAGATCATTTCGAACCAGATACAAAGAGCACATCAAAGCCATCCACCAAGCACAAAACAAATCAAATTTTGCAGAACACATCATCACAACAGACCACAATTACGAAAACATAAACACAGACATGGAAATACTACACTTCACACACAAAAGCAAGAAATTAAACACATTGGAACAATTTGAAATCTACAAACACACAAAATCACACCCAACATCAGTTTTAAATAACCAACTCAATTTCAGATCACACACACTATTTGACACATTAATACACACAGGCAGTCAAACCAAACCCCCATCACCTACCCCCACCTCCACTACACCCCCACCATAACAGACACCCTCACAAACACCTGCTCCAGAGACCTCAGTTGGCACTCTGCTGATGATGCAGGAACACCACCTGCGAAACGGCCGTCCGGAAGTTTACTAAGGTAAAATAAATTGCGTTAAGAAAGTGTTTTTATTCAAATATTTGTACACAACGCCAAAGTCGGACTCAAGAATGAATAAAATTTGAAACGCTAGAATGCTGTATTAAACCAGTCTTATTGTATGGATGCCAAATTTGGGCCTGTATGCAAAGGCACGTAGAAAAGATAAGAATATGCTATAGAAAAATGGAGAGTTTTTAATGTCAGAATGATAGACCAGGTACCCAGCTCAGAAGTAAAAGCTAGATCCATAATGAAAGATGTAGGAATCCAAGCACAAGATCTAAAGTGGAAATGAGGAGGGCATGGTGCTAGACTTCAACAAGATAGATGTGCTTAGGCTAAAACAATAGACATCCGAACTGGTAAAAAGAGAATAGTCCATCCTAAGTGCAGGTGGGCAGATGACTTCCAGACAGCAGCAGGCGCAAACCGGACAAGGATCATCAGGAACTGAGTTCAATGGAAAACCCTAAGGAAAGAAGTGATAAAGCGTAGTGAGGTGTAATATAGTATTAACTTTAAAGAGGTAAATCACACTCACTCATATGGAATGGCTCTCCATGTGAGCAAAAATAGATCCATCCTGACATAAGTAGGAGGCCCTTGCCCTCAAGCAGTTTTATGGGCTTATTTTTATTATTATTATTATTTTTTTTTATTTTTTATAAGTACCTCATATACAAAATTTAAATAAAGTTGTTTGAGCCATTTTCTTCATGTAAAGTGGCATTAAAAGTAAAAAAAGTCATCCCCAATCTTCATGTTACATATTCAGGAGGTACCCAACCCAAATATAAAATTTATCTTTCATATGTTTTTCGTTCTCATGCTAATCTGTTCACAGACACACAGTAACACACACACAGACATGTTTCTGAAAATAGCATTTTTGGATTCAGGGACCTCCAAAAGTGTTCTTTCTTTTTCCTTTCCTTTTTTTTTTTTTTTTTTTCTTTCTTTTTTTTTTTTTTTTTTTTCTTTCTTTTCTCGGAACTGTTATTATTACAAAAATGTATTAACTGTCTGGAAATTCTGAATATTGAACACTTAAGCCAAGAGGGTCACGTTGAATTGACATGTATAAAATATAAATATACCCTTAGATATAAATTGTTTTACATTATTGGAGTACACAGAACACCAAATGGCAGTTTCAATACAATTTAGATAAACAGTCTGATTTACTTGACATGCTGTTGTCGGATTTAAAGTGTATTCATTTCATAATCGTAGGGGACTTCTATGTAAACCTTGTAGTCCCCTGCAGTTTGTTCTATTAAACCGAGGGATTCATGATTAAAAACCCTGCTTATCGAAAAGAATGGGTTTGGAGATGATTTCGTATAATCAGTCTTTTTATTTTTTATTTGTGAATTCCGCTACTCCTGCTTACAAGTCTTTCAAGAAATCATTTTTTGACATACAAACACATTGACACACCCCTAAACCATACTATTATTACTACTACCATTCCCTTTTCTATGGGTTTTGGCTTGGTTTCTCTACTCATAGTTCCTCCACTCAGTTAGCTATTTCTTTCCATCTTCAATCTCTTGGGTTTTGGTTAACATAAGTTAAATAGGCTAATCATAGTAATATTGTCATACTGTAACACAGAGACACTATTGCTGTATGTTCAGCAAACAGTTATGAATTCATGAATATGTCTTATTAGCATAGAAACAGGGTTGGTGTACATCATACATAATTTAATACTGCATTTTATTTTCTCAGCTTCAATCTGCAGAGTTGCAAAATTCCATTGCAATCAAGAACACTAGTGCCTCCAGATATTCAGAACAAGTACTAGAGAAACAGATACAGAATGTTGGTTTGAGATTCAACACTTCCAAAAACATCAATAGAGCATATCGAACAGTTATTGATTTATTGAAGCAGGTATGTAATCCACAGCATGGTCTACCCTATCAAAATTCTGGTATCCTCTTAAAACAAATAGACAATTTTAAAAATTATCTATGAGAATAATATATTAGAAGGGAAGATTTCTTTGACACTGGGACTTGAATGTGGAACCTTCAGCTGTCTGTGCTGATGCTTTACCAACTGAGCTGGGGAGAGTTCAGAATTTGGTGGAAAATGGATTTTTTCCTAATTATTTTTACATAATATCAACAGTTATAATGTACAGTACGGTACCTTAATTAAGTAAAGTGATCCCTATACAGGTCATGGGGGCTCTTAGAGTTCTAGGAGCGGTGCTGAAGTTGGGCCGGAATAAACCGGAACAGCACTCTGGTAAAGTAAAAATCTACTCTTCATCGCTTCGGCATAAATACAGGGAGAAAAAAAGAACATATGAAATCATGGTATATTTAGGCAACACGGATGCGGATGCCATAGATTCAATGAGTACATGACAAAGGTGGTTGCATTGGTTGTTATTGTAACGTAAGTTTTGTGTAATTCATTGGAAAGGTAATTTGACTATAATGTTTGGTATCATAAAATGAAAAATAAATAACCTGCATATAAATGTATGGGTTCTCCCTTGTAAAAATTTCTACCTTGAGCACTGTCCAGGAGGTTGATGCTACCAAATTTCTACACATTTGGCATATGAAGGTGGTAAGGTTGTCAGACCTATGCATTGGATGCCTTTACCTCCAGGAATGCTCCTGGCAGTCGTTTCTGTTAGAAACTGAGTCGATCCATGGCCATAGTGCCACCAAGAAGGATTGGCCATTGAAAAATCCCAATCTAATTAGGGATCGAACCTGTGACCTTATGGTTGGTAATACAATGCCCAAACATAAATATAACTAGAACAATTTTCACCTGGGTGGCACAGTTAGAATCATGCTGGTTTTCTGTGCCTGAGGTCAATGACATTTATGTGTGCATAAATGTGACAGACCTATGTCAGTAGATTTACTTGCATGTAAAAGAACTCCTGTGGACAAAATTCCGGTGTACCAGTGACAGCCACAGGCCAAAGGTGCAGTACATCCCCGTCATTAAATAACTGTAGCCTATACCAACCAACTAAAATATTCATTAGGGTATGCCAGTATAAAACTTTATGAGCAGAATTGGAAAAAATAAATAAATACAGAGAATAGGCTATTATAGGAGAAAAATTCATCCGACACTGGGACTTGAACCCAGGACCTTTGGCTATTCGCTAGCCTATTCTCAGGTAATGTTCAATAGATAAAATAATCTGTGGTTCATGAAAGCTTATATAAATAAATACAGACTTCTTCGTAGCCTTTATTACAGTTTTTATGGAGTCTTTAACGAAGCTGATAGACAACCTAAAGGCAGATAGCATGATTGGGGGGCATGTGGTCAGCATGCCAACACCCACGGCCGTTAATGGTGGTTTCCATGACTGGAGCCGCTACTTCTCTATCAAGTAGCTCCTCAATTTGAATCACGAGGCTGAGTGCACCCCTACCAGACCTCCCTACCTCAGAAAAATCCAAGAAGGTAGGCCTACCGGGGATTGAACCCGGTCCGACGGATCCGTAGTCAGCGACGCTAACCACAAGACCACGCCAGCGGTCACTATTGTAGACTGTTATATCCAATTGCTTAACCTTTAATATGCGTTTTCTTTTTCCTATATAGGATTCTCTGTATTTTGATGCAGTCTTGCATGTTCTACGTCATGATGCTATAGTACAAAGTGGTTGCATGATTCATGCAACACGAATGGGGCAAGAAGCAACAGAATATCTAGCAACTCTTCAAGATGAGTTCAAAACATTAGAAAAACAGATCAAAGAAAATATGAAAGAGCGATCTAGAGCTGTGACTGCCCTGAGGAAAGATGTTAAGCAGTTATTTTCGGGCTGCATGGGACTAGTGCGTGTAGAGGTAAGTGTTTTTGTTTTAAATAATCGGTATATTGCAGAAGTGGTTAGATACAAGTCACTACAGTCATTATACCCATTACAGACAACTCATAAATTTCAGGTGTTAATTTTAGTTGTACCTGTTTTCAAATATGGCAGATCTCAAGTATGATCAGGTGCTCTTAAATGTTCACACCCTTTGAACAGCTTAAGACTTTAAATGTTGGATACAGTAATTTGTATGAATTAAATCTCCCAAAAATGAAGATATGTATATCTCTTAGAATATCCTTTTAATTTTGAATAGATTTGTGGACATAGTTCCTAAAATTCAGTGTGTTCAACTGTTCCTTTACTTTTGTTTACCTTCAGGCACCATAGCTACTGTAGGTAGATCAGATATTGTGTTTGATCTTGAAATTTGGAGTTGAGCTTTTGGCCATAAGTGCATGCATTTATGTCTTCTGAGTCAAAACTTGTTTATATTTCTGTGTCTGTTTGTGAACAGCATGCTTAAAAAGAAGTGTCAAAAATTTAAATGATCTCAATGAATTAAGGCCTTCCTCATCTACTACCATTTAGGAATTAGGACAACATTTAGGAATGCCCAAACATTCAACCCTAATACTGTCATTAAAAAACTGAATCACAAACTAGTATCATCACCACTACTGCAATGTGGTCAGAAAATTATAATATTGAATTCGTCCATCACTCCTAGTTTGATATTCCCTTTTCAGACTTCAAAAGTAGAAGACATTTCATCGAAATTTCTCCATCATGTTGAAAAATTACTAAGAAGTGCCACTACAAAAATTCTACAACTACCATCTGACATACCTGATTGAATGTGGTATAGTGCATCTAAAGTGAAAGGAGTGGGACTTTTTTGTACATGGGAGATAAGGTTACAGCATTTTAATTCATGCAGAACTTTATTTCTTGCTAACAATCTCATCATTAAGGAATCTCACTGATGAAAGGAAATTCGACACTAAAGAACTCAATGTTCAAGTTGTTAGTTGTTTGTTTAGCAGAGCATAGGCAGTGGTATCGTTCAATAGAAGCCCACTAGTTTATTCCTTCTTGGAAACTTCCCATCTACGAGGGCCATCCACAAAGTAAGTTTCTCTGGGTCTGTTTACAGAAACAAAACATAATTTCAAGGAAATATTTATTGCAACAGACACAGCCAGTGTTCAGCTATTTCTCAACATATTCGCCACCAGAATTGAAACATGTCTTACCATGGCACCAACATTTTAACACCTGTCTCTTAGAAGTCTGCTGCCAGGTATTTGAACCACTGTGTGACAAACATCTCCGCCTCTCTGTCATTTCTTTAGATGTAGGAAAAGATGGAAATCATTGAGAGTGAAGTCTGGGTTGTAGGGTGGATGTTTAAACACCTCCTAGCAAGTCTCCTCCAGAAGTTTGGCTGGGAGGTGTTTTAAATATTCACCCTAAAGCCCGGACCTCACTCCCAGTGATTTACATCTTTTCCTACACCTAAAGAAATGACAGAGAGGCGAAGGTGGTTGTCACATGGTGGTTCAAATCCCAGGTGGCACACTTCTACGACACAGGTATTCAAAAGTTGGTGCCATGGTAAGACAAATGTTTAAATTCTGATGGTGAATATGTTGAAAAATAGATGAACACTGACTGTGACTGTTGCAATAAACATTTCCTTGAAATTGTTTTGTTGGAGGGTTAAAGTGCTTTTGAGTGGCAACAACTCTCCCCTCATTGAGCAACCACTGGTCAGATCTTCTCAGACACAATCTACATGAACACTCCAAAGCTGTTTGCGAAATTCTTTGAAGAAAGGAGTTCATCCATCTTCTATTTAATCCAAGTCCTTTAAATAAATTATTCAATGATCTTGCAGGTAAGCCTCTGGCACCCATCTCCACAGCATAAAGATGACGTTTATAATCTTTTTGTCCAATTTGTGAGCAAAGATTTGCATATTTATTCAATTTAATTTCATGTTGAGCTGGAATATTATTTTGTATCGCATGTTACAGTTAGTTCAACCAATATAACACACTTTTGCATTTTTAGATATTGCTACTAAATCTGTACACTGTGATGTGACTGCCACCTCTGGTGGAAATTCATAGCGATGTTTTCCAAAATCTATAAGAATACCTTCCTTTTTTTAAAAATTTTCACCACTTTTGATAAATGTTATCCCTCCCAGACCATCGACCTCTAATCAACACACTTATGTTTCTCTGATAATGCTCAGAACTTTATCGTGTTTCCATGTATAGTGTCCCTGTTGGAGTGCTATTGGACATCCTGCTAAGATATGACTTCTTAAACCACAAGGGGCATCAATCATCACCTACAAGACCCTATCTTCTCAAGTAGCTTGGATCTGGCAATGTACACTGAAGTGCACTTTCTTAAAATTCTGGAGGCTAGTCATATAAGAACGCCTTCCACATAACTTTTGGAGGAACACATGACTCTCCAACAGAAGCCAATCATGTTGAGTTTCCAAGTTTCCAGCATGGACAATTGTTTCTTCTTCTTCTTCCTCCTTACCAATTAACACTCTTCTTCTCCACTGCATTTTCCTTTTTGTTTTTATCCCCAACCCAACCCTAGTCTATTTGAATTCTATATGAAACATATTAAAAATTATTTGTTGTTGGAGTGGATCCAAATTTAGACAAGTTGACGCTGTGACCTCCACAACCAAAGGATCTCTTGAAAAGTGCCAATACAGATACGACTTTTTGTAATTTTTAATTGTATCTGTATTATGGTTAGTTTTTTCAACCCGAAGCCAAAATTATTTTCTGATCTGTATGGAAGTCTAGGATCCATAGATTTATGAAGACCTAACCATTGCTTTAAGGATAAAGTAGCCTTCAACTCTAGCCTTTTAATTGTTGATCTGTTTATTTCATATACCAGCAGGATCCAACACATTTTCGAAGTTAGTTTTTGGACCAGATAACAAAAGGCTATCGACTTTCCTCAAATCTGATTAAAACCCAATTGTAATAGCATGATCTAGATTTGGTCTGCCATTATGTGCAAAATATTTACCCAAAAACTTAATGATGGTGAGATTCAGCAGAGCTTGGCAAGGCTGAGTCCACTGGACATGAGTAATACTCAAATTAGCTCTCGGCAACTTAGAAGAGTTTTATGGTTGAAATCATTCGAGGAATGGTCATCAATGTCACGGCAAGGTATTGGCATATCTCATTTTAAGGAATATACAGCCACTAACAACTTCATGGCGGAGAAAGTTAAGCTCACTTCTTCAGAATGGATGGTCCTCTTGAAGTTAAATATCAATTATGCCAACTTGAAAGGACTCCCTAGAAATCATAGTGAATCGAACGGGATGTGCAGATGTGCAAAGGAGACTGAAACACCAGACCATGTGCTCGGATCTTGTCTCTTCAATTCTCTCCTAATTACCCAGAGGCACCACAAGGCACCGCAGATATTTCGGGAGGGGTTTGAACCCCCTCAACCCTCCCCCACCGTACGCCCATGCTCGAAGTGTTCTCATATGTAATTCTCTGGATGTAATCCATTCCACAAATAGAGCTCATATTGAGATTGAGTAGAAAGTAAACAAAATTAAACAAAACTTTTGAGTTCCGTTTCTCTTTATGCAAGTGAAAACATGGAACAATAATTGTATTAGTTTCTGAGCTGTAATTAATAATTTTTCAATGGGTTTTCCCCAGATGCAGTGTATGTAGTAAAAACCTAAATGCAATTAAATGGGCTACTTATTACTCATATCTTTTTAATGTTTTAAAATTTACCCATGCCTGTAGTTTGTATATAGATTGAATTATCTAAATGTACTTTTCACAGAGTGATGCAGAGATGCAAGTACCACAGAGGTCACCTTCTGAACTTCAACTGTCAGCTGAGCTTGAAGAGCTGCAAGAAATTCTAGCTGATGTTCAATCTATAACAGCTGTTTCAACATTTGATGACATCTTCCCACGGTAGGCCTATTACAAATTAAAATTTTTTTGCACGACTTAACTAATTAGTGGTACTTACGAATGTTGTTGCCGTGGATCGTAAGTTGACATTCCCACACGCAATCTTGCTGCTATGTGCGGTAAGAGTTTCCGTGCGGTATGAATTTACTTACGGCACATCATAATACAAGCCTTTATGGATAAGGCCCCCCAGGACGAATATTCGGTTCCCATAACAACAAACACATGCGAATCACTTTCTGAAATAAACAACTATCTTCAAGAATGTATATACATAATATTTTCAGGTAATATCACAATTAATATAATTAAACAGGCCCGACGAGAGGGAGGGGCAGCCGGGGCCTGAAAGGGGGCCCGGCAGACCAGGTTTTATTTTTTATCTTCTAAATTTACTCTAAAATAAAATTCGTTAAAAGTCAATAAGAAACTTATTCGGATTTCGAAATCGAAATTTAAAATTCTTTTACTAATATGCATATGAGGTATAAATGAAGTTGACTTTCTCATGAACACGTTATTATTTTTAATTACTGTCATCTTCTTAGTGTTCGTTCGTTCGTTGAATTACAGACTTTTCATTTAAATACTATAAAAAGAAAGAATAAATGTATAATTAAAGGGTAAATATCTCAATTGTTTATGCCATTTTTCGAGTGCCGATATAAGGAATAGTTACCTGTTTATTTTCTAAACAATCTAGAATAACTGTGTCAAAATAATAATACAATTTTCGGTATTAATATTAGTGTTTTATTAAGGGGGGTAAAATCTTTTGTTTAAAACCTAAAACGGGCTGTTCCACTAAAATAAAAAGCTAAAATACCTTCTATAAATGCCTAAAAGTCCGGCTCTAATAGGCCAATAGGCTCTAAATTGGGCTTCACTCCGGCATCAGTCAACCGATTTGATCCAAAATCAATAGGTTTCGTCCCATAGGCGTTATAAATGTGTATACCAAGTTTTATGAAAATCAGATAAAGAGTATTTGAGTTATCGCGCTTACAGGCACATGGATAGACGGACAGATATTTTCCCGTCTGCCACACAATCTCATAAAGTAACGGTACCATTCTGGCACATAATAATTATACGAGTATAATATCATTATGTAATCTTTTTGTTGCATACATTACAAAGGACGAGGTTGGGTTTCAGTGGTGAATTTAATATTTGAAGGGGGCCCGGAAAAATTTGTCCCTGGGGCCCTTCCTTTCTCTCCACGGCCCTGTAATTAAATTGATATAAATAATCATCATGCAAAAAATAGCATGCAATACTCGTGCCGTAAGCGCATAACAGATCTCGGAAAATTGAAAAAAACTCTTTCCTCGATCCATATGCATCACTTACGGCACTTGTATCGCAATATACTATAATTTGTTACAGTATTAAGCCTAGCCTATGTATTTAAACCTCTCTTGTTACAGAGTCAGATGCGTATAATTAGTGTGTCTAGTAATTGTTGTTGGGATCCATACAGGTAACTCAAATATATTTTGATGGGGTCAAAAAAGGTGAAAGATATTGGGTGGGAGCCACTAGAAATTAGGATGGAAATGCTAAACTGTTTGCACTTTTCAAATGGTACATACTTACTGCATGGCGAGATATTGGGTTGATTGGAGAAACCTTCATGTTAAGGGAAGAATTATCATACATTCAAACTAAAGAGTGGGAAATAAAGAACAGACATAGGAAAATATTCTTTTGTTAATATGGGTATAAATGAATAGAATCATTTGCCTGCAATGGACTTTGATGGCCATCCTCCCACACATAAGAGATTTAGGGAAAATATTAATAAATATACTTAGCAAATTGGTTAGTTATTGAGTTTCTGTTTATATTATTATTATTATTATTATTATTATTATTATTATTATTATTATTATCATCATTATCATCATTATTATTATCATCATTATCATTATTAGTATTTATTATAAAATACCACCAGGCTAAAGCCTACTTGTAGTAAATAAATGCATAATAATAACAATAGTAAATAATTTAGTCTATGTTAATTTCTTGTGGGCTTCAATCTCCTGCTTTTTGCAGGGACAAACTCTAGAAAAAGCTCATTAGATGAGTGAGTTTTAAAGAGCATGGGTATACTTGCAAATTATCCTGTGCAGCAACATTGAACCAGTAGATTTGGAGCAGTGTGCACTCAGCTACTTGATAAAGATCTTAATGTTGTTATATGTTTTGTTTTTCAGAATTAAGGAACAGTTACACCACAAGACCCGCTTACTTAAGCAACTGACTAGCAACACTCGTTTACGAGATAATTGTCTGAACAACCGAAATCATGTACAACTAATAGTGTCTAGATTGGAAAGTTCTATGGTGGATACTACATTTTCGTAAGTATGAAGGAGATATTACTGATAATACGTAATAAGATTAGACCCAGGATACCGTTATTGATGTTTCATAATGAACAGTTCTCCTCCCTTAACATATTAAAATGTTTGAAACAGGGCAGTGTTTAATGGCATTTTAATAGGCAAAAACTTGCTTTCAAGAGAACTTCGTCCTCCTTTATTCGAAATTTTTTTCTTTGATTTAATTATTTGTTTGAAGCATGTCTCCTCTATTCATTTACTATGCAGAGTACTTCAAAAAAATGTATACACACTTTGAACTGTCATAGAAAATTTATTTCCCATTCTACAAGGATAAATTTCTGGGAGGAAGTAATGTAATATTTCTTTAACAGATGGCAGCAGAATAGTTTCAACAATCGTCCAACAATCGTGCCAATAATCATCCAACAATGAAAAGTACCTAACAATGTTTACTGATTCCATATTCCTTGCCATTCGTGCATTATACGGTTTTATTACCAACAAGGTAATCACTAAGACTATCATAGGGACGTACGAGCATACCTGGAACGAAATTTGCCAAGGCAGTGGTTAGGATGCAGGGGGCCAATCGAGTTTCCTGCACGCTCTCCAGACCTTACGCCGCTGGATTTCTTCTTATGGGGCACAGTAAAAGATGTGTACAAACATAAACCATATAACCTAGACACTCTTTGGAATGAGATTCAAGTGGTGTGCGCAGAAATCTCATTTGACACTTTGGTACAATGTACGGAATCAGTGGTGACTGGTACTCAGAAATGTATTGATGCTGAAGGCCACCATTTTGAACATTTGAACAATCACATTTTCATCAGAAAGTAATTTATTTTAAAATTTGACTTTAAGCTTTCCATTTCCAGAAATTTAACGTTGTAGAACAGAAAATATAATATTTTCTATGACACTTCAAAGTATGTATACATTTTATTGAAGCACTCTGTACATGTTTGTTAATTAAGTATTTATTTATTGATTCATGTAAATCACACACTTTTTAAGTTTGTAATAAAATAGTAATCGTAGCAAAAAACATGCATTTTTATAAGCTAAGAAGAAGTTTGCTGCCTTAATTGCCACACCTTTATTACAAGCTGACCAAAAATATATCATCCTCTGTGACTTATGGCCCTACTCTGATCTATGATTCTTGACAACTCACCTTAATAAAATTCTATTTAAATTCCTTTCCAATTAACAACTTTAAAAGATATTGCAGATGATATTGTATAAACAGCTAGGAAATACTACAAAGGACTTGGACTTTCATCCAAGCTACATATCAATGCTTACAAAAGCCTTAACAAATCTTTGGATATACATTCAATAATCCGAACATTAGTTATCCGAAATATCAACTATCCAATGACCTTTTTATTTTTTTAATTATTTATTTTTACAGTTTAAAATGATCATATAATATTTACATCATTATAGAGAAACAACCATTGTATCGCAGATAGAACATTTTGACAGTCAGCAGAAGTGGCAACGATTAGGCTTGCATACTTGTACTGTTCATATCAACATGTCTTGGAGTTGAGCTTAGTACATATAGTATTTTAAAGGTTTTAACAAGATACTGAGCCGCATTCAAGAATGAGCTGTAAGGTCCTGGAGAAAGCTGTAAAAATAGAGGGTTGCTCTGTAGTACCGACTTGTTCTGATGGATGGGTTGCAAATTCCTGTACAATATTCAGCTCTGATCTCTGGTTAATGAAGTATAATCTTCTGTCAAAATATGTGTTTCTCTTTCCTTGTGCATCCAAGTTATTATGTGCTATTGATGTGTGAATGTTTTTGAAATGATTAAGGCCTTCTAGTCAGGGTTGCCAGTTATCTAAAATCAAAATAAGGGACAGATGCGTGGTCGACGAAAAAGACGGCTCGTATCTCAGAAGTTGTAAACTTTATTTAATAACGATAGTTTTGATGTGATATTGGCATCACAGTGCAGCTAATTAGTAAACAGTAAACGACTTTCTGTTGATACTTGTATTTGAGTCATTCTCCAAAAAAGTGCAGATTTCAATGTTAGAGTTTTTTTAATTATTTTTTTTATTTTGGACCATGTAATTTTTTAAATGTAATATTTCTTTCTGCAGAGTACTAATGAGGTACAAGTCCTACTTATCGAGTGGTATTTTGCATTAAATTAACAAGGTTAGAAAATGGCGCATTCACGGAGGTGGGGAAACAGTAAGAATTAGTATAAGAGAAGTTATGTGAGAATTAGATTAAATTGACTGTATTAAAAGTTATCATGAAAAAGAACAATACTTATTACCATATAAATAGTTTAACACACAACTTTTTTACTTATTTTTATCTATGTTAAAATAGATTATCAGCTTCAAATCAAAACATTAAATCAAAACATGATATATTGTCATAAACTATTAGGCTATACCAGTATCTTCTTTAAACAAAAATAACAAATGCAGACAGTTAAATAATATGTCATACTACTCAGAGTAGAGAACCAACCATTATAAGGAAAGGTAAAGATTCCTTGCAATAACTCCAGAGAAAAAGAACCAAACAGATCTTTTTGAAAGAAATATGCCATTGGTATTTACCTTCAGCCCCGCCCGGGCGCCACGACCAGGGGGGCGCTGTGGCAACGGCAAAAATAAAACAACAAAATTTGAAAAATAAGTTAGATGTAGGGCCTACATAACTTATTTTTTCAAGTTAGGTATAACTGAATTTTAAATATTACGTTGTACTTATGTATTTGTATGTATGTACGTATGTATTTATTGAACAAATAAATATTTGACACCAATAACTTTATATTTGCTAAGTTATCCCAAAATAAATATTTGCTCAAAATTGAGCAGCTGGATTTGCTTGTATACTGTTAATAATAATAATAGCCTAATAATGAACTCTACTTTGGGCCTTAAATCCTTGAATCCTTACAGATAAGTGGAATGTGGGGTGGGTGCACGTGGGATTGAATTTGGGGGGGGGGGGCGCCTGACGAAATCTTGCCCCGGGCGCCAACAAACCACGCGACGGCCCTGTTTACCTTTTACCAATTCCAAAAAGTTTCAATCCTGGCGTATTTTTTTGGGGAGGTTTCAAAATTCTCCGAAATACGGGACAATTGCTGTCCCGGTTAAGAACTCCCCGGGACAATTAACAAAAATACGGTACTGTCCCGTAAAATCCGGGACGTCTGGCAACCCTGCTTCTAGTGTACCTACATGAAACCCTCTGCAAACTGACTATTTTGCATTTCTTACGGTGTGAATTGCAAACTAAAGCAACAGTCTGTGGTCTCAGAAACAGAAGTGTACCGGTAGTTGAGTTCAGTCTAGGAGAAAAATTAAGTTTGGAAATGGTGGGGAAAAAAATGTGTGAATATTTCTGATTAGTGTTGCCGCCTGTCCCGAATTAGGCGGGACATCCCGCATTTTAAGAACATTTTCAGCGTCCCAAATTATGCCTAAGAGGGACTCATTATATTACGGGTTGCCAAATTATTCCAAAACAAAATATGAGACAGGAATTCTTGGTGGCATATTTTGTGAATTTCGACTCATGGTGAAGATAGCGATGTCGTTCCATTGCTAAAATGTATCGTGTTGGCAACAGTGAAATCACCTTCCCCTTTAATGATGTTATTCTTTGTAATTTATTTTTCTAAGTTGTGCGGGCATGTCCGTGATCTGCACACCCAGCATGCGACGGGGAAGTACCGTAAACAGAACATATGACCCTCTGCACTGATTTGCCAAGTACAGTTCCTTCTGGAATTATACAAATTTAGGTATGAAGATCGGCGATCTGCATATATTCGATAAGTGTCCCTCTTTAGCCTTACCAAAAAGTGGCAACCCTATTTCTGATAAGGTTGGCTACATAATAGTATTGTTATTCTTTTCTATTATTACATTTTTTTACAATTTGTAATATGTTATTTTGTATGTATTTGAAGATCTGAACCACTCTCAGGCCTAATTAGTACATGTAAACACCTGCCATGATTTAACTGGTGAAATCGTGACTTGCTTGCATAAACTTGGCCTACAGGACATTACAGCTGAAAGAGCCAAAGTTAAAATTTTAAGAACAAGCATTTCAATCATGTAGTTCTCTGAAACAAAAAAGGCAAAGGAGTGTACATGGGCCAGTAAATGGCTTTGTCAAACAGGCAGGCCAACTTAGTTGCAGCAAATGGAAGCTAGCTCTCAAAATGCATCTAATGTATCTATACCAGGAAGATCTAAAGATGAAACCCACTGCTGACAATGAGAATGAAATATTTGGACATGTCTTGGGTGACATGTCATGTCCTATCGGTGAGACATTAAGGAATGCAAGACATCACAGAGTAAAAGTTATACTTCCTGATACTTTGTGGGAAAAAAGTTATACTAACCGATGATGAAGTCCGTGGAGTAGATCAGAAGGGGTCATGAAGAAGAGTTGATATTATGATCATCCCACCAGAGTCTACATCAAGTTATAATAAAAACCGATGGTAAGGATTGAGTCTTATGAACAATGACCTACTGAAGTCCACAAAGAAAAATTGTAGCATACATAAACCTGCCATCCTTTATCAAAGAAATATTAAATTATATTAAAAGAAGTAATAGGGTTGATGGCTGGTAATAGTAATAGTAATAGTAATATTTAACAATTCAAGTCCACAACCTTTCCACCTGTGTCAGAATATTAAAATATAATGTACAAGACAAACTAAAATTTTTAACCAGTGGATACTTCGATAGCAACACACAGCTTTACAATGTTTCAACTGGTTCCTCCCAGTTTTCATCAGGTACTGGTTGGTAGGTCAGCTGGGTTGAATGGTGTAACCCCCTCTACGTCACCATCATCATCGGTGAGGAGTGGGTGGGTAAATTCACAAAGTAGACACTCAGATGCTGGAGGTTTTATACCGTGAAGAAACATTGTGTTACGTTGAAATCTTTTAATCCAATCCGTAGGGATTGCAAAATCAGATTCGGGGCATTTTTTAAACTGCCAACTAATTTTAGGGGGAACAATGTCTTGAACCATTCTACGAATGACATTAATCCATTCGTCTCCCAGGTCACCCTCGTAATTATTAACACATTTGTCCTGATTACTGGCAATATGTACAGCTTCACATATCTTTCTCTTAATCAAGTCTCTCTCAACTTTCACCACTTCCATATCTTTAATGCTGTGCTTTAAGGAGACCATATGCTGGAGAACTTTGGAGAATATTTTCTCACAGCATAAAAAAGTAGGTTGCAAAAAGAATCTTCTTGACGCCCCTGGGGTCTACTCTGTTCTTTGTGATGACTGTGAGGGTGTATATTTTGGCGAAACGGGGAGAACCTTTAAAATCAGGCTCCAGGAGCATGCTAGGGACATTCGAAATATGAAGACTAACACGGGATTAAGTCAGCATATGGTCTCCTTAGAGCACAGCATTACAGATATGGAAGTGGTGAAAGTTGAGAGGGACTTGATTAAGAGAAAGATATGTGAAGCTGTACATATTGCCAGTAATCAGGACAAATGTGTTAATAATTACGAGGGTGACCTGGGAGACTAATGGATTAATGCCATTCGTAGAATGGTTCAAGACATTGTTCCCCCTAAAATTAGTTGGCAGTTTAAAAAATGCCCCGAATCTGATTTTGCAATCCCTACGGAATGGATTAAAAGATTTCAACGTAACACCATGTTTCTTCACGGTATAAAACCTCCAGCATCTGAGCGTCTACTTTGTGAATTTACCCACCCACTCCTCACCGATGATGATGGTGACGTAGAGGGGGTTACACCATTCAACCCAGCTGACCTACCAACCAGTACCTGATGAAAACTGGGAGGAACCAGTTGAAACGTTGTAAAGCTGTGTGTTGCTATTGAAGTATCCACTGGTTAAAAATTTTAGTTTGTCTTGTACATTATATTTTAGTAATAGTAATACTTTATTCATCCGTTATATCAAAGTAGATTGATGTAGGATACGTCAATCTTTCCCTAAGAAGAAATAATGAACTTATAATACAGATAATCTTAACATAAGAAACAACTTATAGAGTAAGTACTCTATAGTACTATACTTAGGCACTACTTAAATCAGGGAGTAGCAAAAGATGCACTGTGCTGTGAGTTGTGGATTAGATATTCTTCTATGGAATAGTAGCACCCATCCATTAAATAATTTTTTACAGCTGCTTTAAATTTCTTGACCAAGTGCATTGCTTTGATGCCATTGGGGAGTTTATTGTAAAGATAAATTCCATTGTGTTCAAAACTTTGTTCAAACAGGGAGGTATTATGGCTTAAGATACATAAATCTGTTTTGTTCCTTGTATCGTAGGAGTGTTTCTGCGAATTTGTTTTGAATTGGGAATGTGACGATTTTATATGCGAAAGGACTTCATATATGTATACACAGGGAAATGGTAAGATTTCCAAGGTTTTGAAATATGGTTTACAGCTGACTGAAGGTGATATCTTGACAATTGCCCTAATTGCTCTTTTTTGTAGTGTGAAAATTTTTAAAACATATCTTGCACTGCCCCAACTTAAAATGCCATATAACATTAATGAATGAAAATATGAAAAGTATATGATTCTTAACACGTGAATGTCTACCAATTCTTTCATTGATTTTTATAAAGAAGCAGCCTGAACTCAATTTTAATGATAACTGTTTGATATGTATGTCCCACTTTAAATGTTGATTTAGCCATATAACTAGGAATTTGGTTGATGATGCATAGCATAATGGTTTATTACCTATATATAAGCTCGGAAATTGTATGGTGTTATTTAATTTATGGTGGAAACCTAAGGCCACTGTTTTGTCTTCATTTACCTTTAATTTATTGTTTTGAAACCATGTTAAAATGTTTGCATTAAAATTGTTGCTGATACACAGGGGTGCCCACCCCCCCAAAATTAATTGCTCACCCCCCTCAAATTCCATTGCTCACCCCGCCCCAAACTTCATTGCTCACCCCCCAAACTTCATTGCTCACACTCAACCCAATTGGCTGTCGACAAGGGCGCCCATATGATATTTTCTAGGGGAGGGGGAAATTTTTTTAATTAATTAATTTTTTGGCGCTTTAACTTCTTGGGCCACTTTGTAACATTATATTAATAATATAATAAGTGCAGCAATGACGTAGTCAGAAAATAATTGTGGGGAGGGTCGGAAGTGCCGGGGTTTGGAATACCTCCCCAAAAAGGGGGTCGGGGGTCCATCCCCAGAAAATTTTTAAATATTGAACTAATGAAAATCACATTTTACGCTATTTTAGCACTCAAAAACTAGTTAGGAAATTTGTTTACCATACTCTAAGACATGCCAATGTAAACGAGAAATTGTGACCTAAGTCGGATGTCCACCCCGGGAAATTTTTAAATATTGAACTATTGAAAATATCATTTTACGCTATTTTAGCACTGAAAAACTAGTTATGAAATTTGTTTACCATACTCTAAGACATGCCAATGTACATAAGAAATCATTACCTAAGTGGGGGGTCCATCCGCGGAAAATTTTTAAATATTGAATTAACGAAAATCACATTTTACGCTATTTTAGCACTAAAAAGCTAGTTAGGAAATTTGTTTAACATACTCTAAGACATGCCAATGTAAACAAGAAATTTTTATCTAAGTGGGGTGTCCACCCCCGGGAAATTTTTAAATGTTGAACTAATGAAAATCACATTTTACGCTATTTTAGCACTGAAAAACTAGTTAGCAAATTTGTTTACTATACTCTAAGACATGGCGACTTAAACAAGAAATTGTTACCTAAGTTATAATACTTATTACTATTTATAAGAAAAATTGAGTAACACATGGAACAGTGGACATAATAGGCCTACTCATTTTGTTATGAAAATAAAATAACTGCTATATCATATTTGACACACCATCAAATCTTGTTTAATTAAATAATTTTTTTTTTAATACAAATATAGAATTTTAGGTTTTGACTTTTGGGGGGATTTCCTAATCCACTGTGGATTCTGCTTCCATGTTGTTGATTTGGTAAAACTTCTGCAATTCAAATAATTGTCTTAAAAGAAAAACACCTGACTATAATAATTATTATTATACATTTTTTCCTTGTGCCCCCGCCCCCGGGTATGGGCGCCCATGGCTGTCGAAATTCTTCATCTTTATCTCTATAAAGAAGAGACCATTTGAAGTTATAGAACTTGACTGTTTTTATTTTTAACATATAAAACTCCAATTTTGCAACAATTTTCAACCCCCCCCCCCCAGAAAATTCATAAATGATAATATTTTGCCCCCCCCCCCAGAAATTTCAATGACGCAGTCTGCGTCTTAACCCCCCTCTGTGGGCACCCCTGTGATACAATTTGTAAGTTCTACTGTGTTTTTTCCTGTTATAAATATGCTCGTATCATCTGCAAAAAGAGTAAGTTTTATATTGTTTTCTGTTGAACTAAGACTTTCTCCTAAGTCATTTATGTAAAATAAAAACAACAACGGTCCAAGAATCGAACCTTGAGGAACTCCTTGAAGCACTAGTTCTTTAGATGAGGATTTCGATTTAATCTCCTTGCTTTCCTCGTCTACATAATCTATTTGTACAAACTGAACTCTGTTTACCAGATAGGATCGAAGCCAGTCCAGACAAAGTCCTCTAATGCCATATGAATTTAGTTTAGCCAGAAGAATGTCATGATCAACAAGATCAAATGCCTTAGAGAGATCTAAGAATATACCTAGGCATATTTCTCTACTGTCTAATGTTCTGTATACGTTTTGAAGAAAGTTTCTCAATGCAGAGGCAGTAGAGCGGCCTTTGCGAAAGCCATATTGGCATTCTGTTAGAATATTGAATTTGTTACAAAAAGATATCAGTCTTTTGTACATAATTTTTTCAAGCATTTTGGAGAAAATGGTGCAAGAGGTACAGTACAATACCTAACCTCTTAGTAAAATTTACCAAAAGGTTTAATTTCAATAATAGTTTATTGTTCCAAGTGCCCTTGTATGATGTAGTGAAAGTGAATAGTTAGTTAGGAAAGAAACACTTTCCCTAGTGAATGTATACCTCACTAAAATCATCAGTGAAAGCTTACCAGTAAATGAATAACACATATCCACCAGGGAATGTGTACAAGAGAAGTCAGAAGCGTCCATAAATGAAACTGTTTGCGTTTAGACATTACATAAAATTCATATTAGCATTCAACTTAAGAAACAAGAAATGCCACATTTAGATAACTTTTTCGTTATGTAAGATTCATATTTGCACTATGTCCATTAACATTCAATCTCAGAAACAAAGAATGCCATATATACCATTATAATTAGTAAGTAAAGTGTTCCCTTACAGTGCATGGAGGCCCAGAGGGTTCCAGGAGGTTGAGGCTCCCAGATTTTTAGACAATCGGCACGTGAAGGTGGTAAGGTTGTCAGCCTTATGCCCCAGCTGCCTTTACCCCCAGGATTGCTCCAGGTGCCCATTTCTGTTAGAGGCTGAGTCGACCCAAAGACCATAGTGCCACCAGAAGGATTAGGCCAATTGAAAAACTCCAACAACCTCATCGGGGATCGAACCCGCGACCTTCCGGTTTGTAGCACAGCACCTCAATCACTTCACTACGGCGTACCCCACCATTATACTTATTATGGTTAAAGAGTATTAATTAAAGTGATTTTTTGGTTTTGTTAAAATAATCTTGTAGAGAAAACAGTTATGCTTCCAAAGACTTGGTTGATGAAAAGCGGCCAGGGATTGTTAAAATGCAACTGCCAGCACAAGTATCAGACTTCAAGATGCTTTTCCAAATATATATATATATATATATGTTATACAGCTCCAACTGACATGGTGCAAGCCTTTGCTGCAATAAAAGCAACATTCAATGCTTTAAATGGTTTTTCTATTCAGATCTGACTTTTATGTTCCCTATATTCCCAACCTAGTGAATGTGTATTGTTTGGCAAAACTTTGGATCAATATTCCATTTTCACTAAAAGGTCAGTGAAGGTGTACCACCACTAGAAATGGTATACTACCATTGACATTTCCACTTCTCTTATAACATAAATATTTTTCTTTATTTGAAAATGATTGCTAAACCAATTTTGTCAATCATTAAAATGTTTGGGCCATATACTTTGTCTAACAAGTATCTCCCCCTGTGGGGAAAGCAGAAAGATTGTGTTTCCAAATAAATAGAAAACATTCTGGTAGCTTCAGGTGTTTATTTAGACATGTCGTAGCATATAAATATAAAAACTGTAATGAAAAACTTAGTTTTCTGGTGAACTGCCTGCATACAAACTTTCTTTGAGTCCATAAGCATTTGTTTTCAAATGATTGCAGATACAAAGAAGAAAAGAAACGATTACTCAGTGAAATTGCTTCTAAAGAAGAGAGTTCATTAAAAATTAAAACTGAAATTGAAGAACGTGGTGATCTTCTTATGATGCTACGTTGTTCACTGCAGACTATATATGAAATGGTCTCTGGTATTTGTGAACCATCAGAATTCGCTGAGATAGAGAGTCATCAAGCACAACTAACAGAAAGTCGTAGCAGAACACTACCACCTCCGAAGCCTAAGCTTATGATGTCAGAAGATGGTAAAATGCACCGCCAAATATATCATTTAATTTTAGCATTAGAAAATTATACAGCGAGTCTCTCTCGACTGAAGGCCGGGCTAGCGGCAAAAGTGCATGCGGCTGCCGAGTCGTCACCCTGCGCCCCGAAGTGTAGGAACTGCACGGCACTTCTCTCGCTTCTTTCACTTTGTTCGTGCATGACCATGAAAATAGCGAAAATAGGGACATACCTTATTACAGGAGATGCTGAAAATGTCCTCCTCCTTCATCCACACATTTTTGTCATCGAGATAGGAAACTCTCATTCACACGCAATAGGTGTGGTTCTGATATTAAGTTTATTTCTGTTTGGAGCTAAGACAAAGACCACTATGTAACTTTATAACACGAGAGCACAGGCCGTGTTTGACCTTCACCTTCACAAGCATGCACTCCAACTGCTGGCCAAGCGGAATGTTGCAATATCTGACTCACTGCAGCAGTCACCTTTCACCGCTCGCCCGGCCCGGCCCCAGTCCAAGAGAGATTCACTGTATATAGTAACAAGTATGTTCCTGCGATTATTTACTCAACTGCTTGATGTTTTATTTAAATAATTTATTTAACAGAAAAATAAGTAGAACATATTTATTAAAATATATTTTTACATAAATTGCATGAATTACATATTTTTATTATTAATTATATTGTTTTTCCAAAACAAATATAAATAATTAAACGAATAGAACAAATCTTATGCTTCCATATGGGCATACGATTAAAACATACCATAGACTCATGAACCTTACCCAAATCATGTATACACATTAAAATAACAGATAATTAAAAAAACTAGAATCCCGGTTTCAATGTGCATTTCACGATTAAAGTGTGCTGCCCATAAAAAAAAAAGACCTCAGATTCAAGGTCCCTAGTCCAAAAGCTTGCTTATATTGAGTTTTGTCCAAGAAATTCAATGCTCCTTTTTTCCCCCAGTTGCTATGGCAATTAATCTTGAAATTAAATACTGTCTTGTTTATATAATAGGTGGTGTTGGCAGTGTGTTCATGAGATATAACAACGTTTGGGGAAAAAAATTAATTTAAGTCGCACCTTGGATGAATGTTCCCGCCCACCACACTCTCGCGATGCACTTTCTCTTATACCACGATCTAGCGAGTTCTTCTGTCATATTACGAAGAAACTCGTGATTGGACGTTGGTGGTGTGATGTCAAACCGCTAAACAAAAGGTGACAGGCTGACTAACCTCTGGAAGATATAATATGCCACATTTTCGAAACCTACAAACAGTGTATTGTACATTATTCGAAAATGCAAGGGTGCTTCGCTTCGGCTACCGCCTCTGCTTGACGCACTTAACTATGTGGATAGTGTTATGCATTATTTAGACTATATGCAGAGGTGATTGTGGTACAGTCGGGAGTGCTGAGTGAGCTAGCGGGTTGTCATTTTGGTGCAAGGGTTGGTAGCTGGTATTTGGTACGGTTGGGAGTGTCGAGAGAAGGAACAGTCGGGAGTTCCGAGATAACAAGCGTATGGTCACCATAGCAATGCAGTGGTCGGAGCATAAGGGGCGACTTACATTCATCTTTTGCTAAGTTTGGTTTTATATAGCCTAGTAGATTTTTGTAATGAAGTTACACTAAAAAAATCAAATAATATTACTTTTTTATATGAATTCTGCACCTTCAAGTGCTCTGGGGCTAAAATTTGTCAGGGTATAAAAGTATAAATCATCCAGTAGTAGGCTAAGTGGAAAAATGGGAAGATACAAATGAGTAGCAGTGACTCCCCTTAGTATACTGTGTATATGATATATTTTCTTCTGTCTTTAAACATGTCTGGAGAACTTTACATTACCCACTTTTGTTAATGTTTGAAAACAACTTAAGAAAGTATTTGAGTGCCCTGTAATGTGCATTAAATGTAAACTTCAAAATACCCTAATTATTACAAACAAAATATAAGATACTATGAAATAAAAGTCTCGGCCTCTGTGTTGCAGAGGTAGTGTGCCTGCCTCTGGATCTGAAGATCATGGGTTCGTGGCTGAGGTCAGTGAATTTTTCAGACCTTAAAAATCTTCGGGACAAAGTCCTCAGAGAGTGACTGTAAACCATGCTGCATATAGTTTTGAAGACATGCTCAATTCCAAGCTTCAACTTGCCTAATAACTCATAAAGAAATCAATAGTACTCACTGAGAAAAATTCAGTACCCGGTAATTCAATATTACATTAATATTATTAATAATAATAATATTAATAACAATAACAATAATATTAATAATAATAATATTATTATGAAGAATAAGTCTGCCGCCATGGGTGAGTTGGTAGCGTGACTCCCAGCCACCTGGGCAGCCCGGGTTCGATTCTCCAGAGATGTAAAGTTTCCTTCCGGGGTCAGGACTGGGTGTTGTGTCCTCATTCCCATCCCGCGAGAGGAACTGGCCACCCTACATGGTATCATCTGGCCTAGTGTGTCCCTCGGTCAGGCCGTGGGCCTCCCCCCCCCCCATGGCTCTGTCCCAGGGCAGGATCGGCCTCCGGGGCAAACACTTCATCATCATCGTGAAGAATAATAATATAAATAATAAAACACATGTAGGTCTTAAAGGGAATAATTTTAAAAATACCAGTATACAGTGATACTTAAATTATCTCTAAAATATTAATTTTCCGGATTAGAGTGCCATGGTCTGTTGGTGCTGCTCAATGTTTTGTCCACAACTGCAGCAGCTCTGATCTGCATTCTCTGGTGGCTCGATGTAGTATAAAATCTGGTCACTGCACCTATGTTTATAAAGAATGTGGACAGTCTTGCATGTGGACTTAAGCTATAAACCTGTCAGGCATTTGTCTCTAAAATAAAAGGAATAATTCAGAAAAATCATTCCTGAAGCTATGCCATCCATTTCTGAGACACACTGTATTGGATAACTTTTATTTGTAAAGATATACAGAGTTTTCCATGTCATTTGCCTCGACAGCTGCGTCTGGCAAAAGCTGGCATTTGCATGTCGCCACTGCCAAACTGACACCCATTCTCTTGGTCATGAGGTGATGAATCCTTTTACCATGTTATTGTGTGTAGATGTTTCAGAGTTGTGGTGGTAAATATGTTACAGCAAATAATCTTGATGGTACAGACACATTTCAGAAAAAGTTTTTGTGGAAAAGTGCATACAAAGTTCATAAGGTAATATCCTAGTTACTTCAGTCCTGGAAAGTTTAAGGAAGCAGAATATGTGTCTAAAAAAAATCAAGAGAACACCCATGTGTGCTCACTGAAAATATTGATGAAATAGCTGAGAGATTAGAATAGCATCAGAATTAATTTAGGCACGATTGTGGAAGAAGAATGTGTGCCTCAATGCAAATTTTCTAAGAAAATGTCACATATGTGTGGTAATAGTAGTACCTCTTATAGTCAAAGTAAGCACCATAAAATACAATTTTCATTGGTAATATTGGTATTTGCAAGATTAAAAGAACCCATTCTTCACTAATGACCACACGAGTGCAGACTTACCAGAGTCACTGAGTCAATAAGCCAAGCAGTGGAACTCTGAGAAATTGGCTCTAATGACTTAAACGCACTGTACTTACATCATAATCTCTTTTTCTTCTTTCTTTTATATATATATATATATAAATCATTTGAACACTGTAGATGTACTAATAATTTTTCTTTACTGTATTGAGGGCCTAGCATGTTTATAGTGCTATATATTTATTTATTTACAGCTGAAGAGATCCTTGGTCAGTTATATAGGAAGTTAGAACTACTGATAAAATCCACACCACAAGTAGATAGGGCCACGGTGGAAAAAGCAACTGGTGTATTCCAAAGGAATGTAATTGAACTTTTGAGCAAAGATGAATTTTCTGAAGCTGAACAATATGAAGTGCGTAAGTATTCACATTAGAACCTCATCAAAATCAGATCTCACTTTTCTGTATTTTGTTTGAGGATGTCAGTGTTTTCACAGATGTTTCCTACGGACACTACATAAGAATGCTATCTTAAGTAAAAATTCCTCAGACTCTGAACTTGAATCCTTGACTTTCAGAATCCTGCACTGAAGAGTTTTGAGTCCTGGTCTCTCAGTAATTTTTCTCCTAAACATTCTCATGCAATGTCCATAGAAAAATTTGTGAAAAAATTGCTTCTTAATATTAAATGTTAGTGTTCAATATACAGGAAAATTTAATTTGTTTCAGCACTAGTGGATATACAGGAAACAGAAGATTCCAGCATCATGACTCGACAAGATGTTAAAAATAACAGTGCATTAATTGTACGGCAGTTTGAAAACCCTGGAGAGTATGAATCGCAGATGGCCATACCCACATTCTCAAAAGGTGGAAGGGGTCATCTGAAGTAGTAAAGGAAATACTACTAACAATTCCATTCAGTAGATTTTCCCAAATTTCATAAAAAGTTAAAAAACATTAAAATCTATACAAATATTTCAGCAAGACACAATTCTATAAATTTTTAAATAATTTCTTTTTCGATCCAGGATTTAATTGTATTTTGATACTTACTGTTTTGATTCACTTATTAAACAGAATTACACGTAGAATATGGTTATTTTGCAATATTATTGATGAAATTAATTTAGAATCTAAGTTAGAGCATGAACTTTTATATCAAAGAGATATATGTTCATTTAAATGCTTGGCAAAGGGAAAGAATGTCTATGTGTTACAGAGAAATAACGAGAAACCTGACTCACAAGATAAAAGCAATAATGAGAAGAGTCATAAATCTTTGCCACATTGCAGAAGATTGAAGGGTGCTACCACAGTATACGTATTAATACAGTAAAGAAACTCAGCCCGTTTTTCTGCCATACGGACATGCGCGCGCAGATTACTAGCGATCCTACCGGCCATTGAGTAATACTACAATCACTACTGCGGGATGAATGGAAATAAATAGGAGTCTTGAATTTTTATAGCAATGCGTGTTTCGAAAGGATGTTATTGTTCTGCTATAAATTGCAGTAACAATAAAGGAAGAAATCCTGAATTGCAATTTCTTCACTTTCCCAAAAGATCCAGAAAGGTAAGAAGGAAAATACGTAATATTTATTGTATGCCTGCTGGCTTACTCTTGACACATGTTCTGGTGTGGTTATGTTTACATTTACTTTAATGTAATATTTTTATCTTTAATTATGTTGTAATTTCTAACAATAGATACTAATGAAATGAAAATGTCAGCAGTCTATATATTTAGGATGTCGTATTGTGATTGCTTAAGATAACACAATATTTGCTGCGGTGCAGCTTATTTCCTATGTGCATTGTAATGTATATGTCAGGGCCGGTTATGTATACAAACATGTGTGCCGTGTTGGCAGTCAAGAATGGCTATGTGAGCTCTAATGCACATGGCCATTTTGCAGCATGTAGCCGATTTTTTTTTTTTTGCTTGCACAAACCTGACAATCAAAGATCCACATGCCCGGCTGTAAGGATCAATGCTAAGGAATATCAGTGCACATAACTCAATTTCGTAAAAAAGTGCACATAGCCGATTTTACAGGCGGTACGATATTTATTTTCTCGAACACGATGTAGGCGTAAAGATGACGAAAACATAATCTTACATCATAAATTCTCGGATACATGTGCCATTAAGGTGTTTGCGACAGTAAACTAACATGACATCATTATCCAAACCTAGGCAAGCAATAGGCTTACCTAAAATAGGCTACTGTTAAGAAGCGTATCTAGTCCAAGGTTTTTCCCACCTTTAAAATCAACGTTTAAGTTATAAATTATATTAAAGAGTGACCTTTGAATATAGGTTTGTCACACTGCTCGTCCTCAACTTCATTGTTGAGATTGTATTTTGTTTCTGTATCTTACGGCTTCGTTCTACCTTCAATTGTTGTAATGATTTCAGGTGTAAAAAATGGGTCATCAATAGTCGGCGACAAGACCTACTAACAAAAACTGTAAAATGTTTAAATGTAAATTGCCGCCTATGTTTGGAACACTTCGAAAACAGCCAGTTTATGAATTCCAATAAGAACTCTTTAATTAAAACTGCTGTACCGACTGTATACTAAAAGCAGTTTTGGAGTATTAGAAATTGAGAAATATTGATAGAAACCTATATTTTTATTTGAATTTTGTATTGTATTTTATGTAATATTGTATTATTTTTGTAAAATGATGACATTTCTATTCTAATGTAATATTAGGCTACTTTTAAAAATAAAAATGAGTTATAATTGGTTTTCCAATAATCATCTTGAAGTTATTAAAACTTGTAATAAGAATAGCCCTAGGAACTGCAGTGCAAGTTAACTATCCGTCACAGGTAAGTGGCATTTAAAAATTGTGCCTGATCTTAACTAAAATATAATACATGCTTCATTGTTTCTTAAATTTAAAATTCAGTTTTGAAAGAAGATTTTTTTCTCTTATTATAACATATTTTGTTATGTGTTTATGCATTTTCCCAAGTTATTTTGTATGGTGAGAATGCAGTTTTACTCAACCGCCGCATGGAGCGCTAGTGTCGCCCAGCTAACAAGTTGTCATAGGACTTTTAACACACAGTTTCCTTACTGTATTAATACTTATACTGTGGTGCTACTCTACTTTTGTAAATATATCTAGTTTTGGTCTGTTGGACACTAGAAATAACAATAAGATACCATTTGATGAAGAAATTTCTTTTTTGAGTACACAAACTTTTAAGACTGACTTAGTTAATCCAGTGGTACTACAGCGATGGAGAGGATGAGATGCTGTCCATTTTAGGAGAGAGTATAGCTTTCTTTTCTTTTCTCTCTTGATTCTCGGGATTCCATCTGGTGATCTATTCAGTTGTCAGATAAGAAAACATTTTAGAAGAAAAGAATTTGAGAATTGGTCAGCTCATAAAATCAGAGGCAAAGGAGTGCAAGTATTTGCGGAATGCCCTAAACTCAACTGGATGAGTAAGAGGGGTGGTATGTCACTCTCAGAATAAACAAATGTCATTAAGATGACATGTAACACTACATCTGTCCGAGCAATCCCAGGCAGAAGCCTCAGTACAAATTGATGTTGACATGGAGACTGCAGCAAGATTGAATCTCTTGCACATGTATTGGGGTTTTGTGCCAAGGGAGAACTTCAGAGGATCACTAGTCATTATAAAGTGCGAAGTGCATTGGCCACTCCATTGCATTCTAAGAAATGGATTGAGTCAACGAGTCAACATTAATCCAAAGGAACATCTGGGTTATATATTGGATCCAACCATCTGCTGTGAAGTTAACTGAGCTCAAACAAGTGAGGTCGATCTAGAAAAGAGACCTATAAAAGAAGCTTATATCCTCTACCCGAGTCACCTATATAATGTACCTGAAAAGAACTGCGAAGTACATGTTCTGCTGTTTGGCGAATTAGCAACATATGTGTACCAAATACTGCTACGTTTTGGTTTCAGCCGAAAATTTGTAGAGAAATTATTAATGGATATTATAAAAGATTCGCTAAGAATCTTGCACCACCGCTTGTGATAAATGATTTGTCAGGGATCTTCTGTTCTCATAATGTTTTAAACTTTAAGCTTCCTTCGTTAATGTTATATTTGTAGCAGGATTGAGTACAGAAATATACACACTAACTTCATTATTAGGTATGTTGACCCAAAATTATCGTTTCAATGGCTATCCCCATCATCATCAGCTGATTCCGACTGGCCATCTGTCGGCGGGTGGATGAACTTTTTGATCAAAGTTCATTGGATGCCCACTGAGGTGTCAAAGTTTATAAGTTTTTGGCGGTTCTTTTGAATAGATTCTTTTTCCCATACTATAAGCTCTAGTGGTTTTTGAAATTGTTTTAGTAGTACTAATTCATCCCCGATTTTATGACCTTCCCAGAAATGGGTTGCTAAAGCTGACTTTGTTTGTTTATAATATTTCTGAAGAGTGTTCCTCTCTCTGTGTATTCAAATTTCTTTTGGTTTGGCCTATGTAACATTTATCACAATCTTTGCAGCTGATTTTGTATACTCCATATTTATTATAATGAGGTTCCTTATCTTTATGGTTCGTTTTTATTCGATCTTTACCCCTGAGTTTATTCTGAGGTGCCAGCTTGATGTTGACTTCATCAAAAACCTTAAGAAATTTGTTGTTTGCCCATGGATGGTAGGTAAATTTTTTGTGATTTATATTTTCTTTTGTATTTTGTAATGTACTTATCCCTTTAAAGGAAGGGTAAACTAAAAAAATACCATTTTCTTATTTTAATCTCATCGCACGGAGCTTTGAATTACGAAACGAATGGTGATCTCGTGAACTTCAGGTGCCCAATATTACGCCTTGTACGGGTGAAGTAAAACGCTCCTGTGACGTCACTCCTGACTAACTCGCTGGCAGGACAAAAGCTACTGTAATGCTCGCGCCTGTGTTTCTAATACACCACAAAGTCTCATTTGTGTTTGTTGTTGATAGAGATGTCTGCAATGTTACCTTATAAGGACAAATCTCGGTATTCACAAATTAATTTCACACGAAAAGAAAATGACAAGGAATTATTGAAAGAATTGCAAGGAAGAAAAGAAAATACGGAATGTGGGCTGTGTATAGCCTACATATGAAAAAGGGCCACGAGAGTGTGTGTTGTTGGGACTCTGAAGTAATTTGTGAACAGAAGGGGGTTGTGGACTGTATAACACAACCTGCCTCATTCAATAGCGTTATTATAAATAAAGATACACTAGTTGCCAGGCGTTATCAGTTAATACTTAGAGCTAATACAGTTCAAAAACAAAATATTTTTCAAGATACGAACAGAGTCACTTTCAGATTCAGAATCATCTTTTGCGGTAGTAGAAATGTCTGAAATGCTAAAAAAGCTATCTAAATAACAATTTCTAGAAGAAACATTCAATGAATCTGAGCAAACATTGACATAAGTTTCATTTCCTAGTTCACACTGAGCGCCTACGCTGTTAGAAACTGAATTTTCGTCATAAATACTAGATTCCACATTCATGATTTGTCCATTCCCGGATACTGATGGATTACTGTTCGAATCTTGCAACAACTCTCTCATTTCCTTCTTCCTCAAGTACGACGATTTTCTTTTCTTCATTGGCGGTGTTTCAGATTACCCACGCAAAAGAAGTGATGGCACAGCACTTCTTTTTTAAACAGATTGCTTTGTTTCTCCAGTTAACTGTTTTCGTAACTGTACCGAAAGCTCGGTATCATTTCCTTCAAAATGTTGTGAACAAACCGTACTGTATTTACTAGGAACAAATTTTTCTCTTTTTATTTTTATCGGCCATTGCTTATAACTAGGGCCCGGATGTTTATGACCTAAAAATGTTAGAAATATGCAAGCATTTATGACCTAAAAAATGGCGAAATATGACTAATAATATGACCTAGAGACAATTTTTTTTTTTCAAAATCTTGTTGGTTTTTGCAATTAAAATTTTATGAGAACACATTAATAAATAGTAATATTAATCTTTATTAATAAATTTCGCTTTCTTTGCATCTGTCCCTTTTTACGCATCTCTCTCTTTCTCCTAATTCTCAGAAATATACGTAGGCCAACCTATATTTTGTGAAAGTATTTTTAGAACGAAAATACTGAGAAGTTACAAGCAACAATTCAGGGGTGTTCAAATCCCATCTCTGAGACGGCTGTAAGCAAACAAATGAAAATGGAATTAAAAAAAACAAAAGCATGGGAAAAAATGAAAAATGATTGAAAATATGACCATAATATGAAAAATGACAAAAAATACTGAAAAAGCTAAAATATGACATTATATGACCAATGAAAATTGATCACATTAGATGATATCATGTTTAAATTATATTTGCTATGGTAACATCACAAAGGAAAAAAATATATGTCATAAACATCCGGGCCCTACTTATAACGTTCGGGTGACTTATCTCTGTTGGGAAATCGATGGAAAGATATTTTAAGTGTGTTGTCACTCTTCGACGATGAGTATGTACACCCCACAACACAACAATAAACCATTGTTTGAACAGATACTCACTAAAAAACTGTAACAGTACACAGAATACTGTGAACTCTCTTTCACCGGGCGAGACTGAGCCAAGCACTTGTCAGGCGTGACGTCACGCGCCCACCGCGTTACAATAAACATATTCGTTTTGTGATTAAATGTGAAGGTATAAAACATTTCTAACAGTGAATATCATTTAATAAAAACATTTTCTTTCAATCCGTACGAAGAAAGTGACACTGAATTTTTAGTTTACTTTTCCTTTAACCTTCTTCTGTTCTTTGAATCTTTGTACTTTTTTTGTCAACCATCTCTTTCTGAAACCTTTTTCTTTTGCTGCTTTTACTATGTGATTGTATTCGTTTTTATTAAGAGGAATATTAACTAGTCTCTGTGTGAGGCTGTACAACACTGTGAGAGATCAACAGAAACTACAATATAGAATTTGGCATTTATAGGAAAAAGATCCACACAGACAACTACATCAAAGCCAACAGCTACAACCCCACTTTTCAAAACAAAGTTCATCCACCCACTGCCAAATGGCCAGTCAGGAATCAGCTGAAGATGATGGGGATAGGCCTACCCATTGAAACAATTGTTCTATGTAAATATACCTGATAGTGAAGTTAGTGTGCATACTTCCATACTCAATCTTGCTACAAATGTTCACACTTCACTGTGCTATTTACCTAGTAATATTAATACAGTGAGTCTCAGACAGATTGGTGCCGCTTATCGCGCGCCGTGTTTATCTTGTGATGACTCAACACTACCCGCGTCTCGGCCAGCTGTGTCCCCGCAGATAAGTAAACAATTCCTGCATAGCCTGCAGTTGAGCATTGTTCTCGTGTTGTACAGACGTGAAAGTGTTATTCGGTAGTTGTCACAACTAAAAGAAAACATTAGAATAGAGATAAACTCAATAATAATGGAAGAACAATTAATGCGTATTAATCGGAATTTCCTTTCACGATGCCAAAAATGTGTGGATGTAGGAGGAAGACACTTCCAGCATCTCCTGTAATAAGGTAGGTGCCTATTTTCGTTATTTTCAAACTTATTTCATTTATTTTCATTGTCACGCACGGACAAGTCAGTCAACTGCCGGGGAGTTCCTTTGCCGCATACCGAGGATAGGAGCGTCATCTGGGGGGAACCCAACGCTCGGCGTGGCGGAACCAATCTGACTGAGACTCACTGTATTTACATTATATACTTCAATTTTGATTTTTTCCCTCTTGAAATGAAAATTATGTTAGTATTTTGGACCCAAGTGGTCTCCTGGACTAATGGGTGGAAGTGTGTGTTAAATAATTACTGTTAGAAGTATAGGATGAAATCAATGCAAGCAAGGCAAAATATTGATTACAAGAAACCCAATGAATCATGGCCTAATAACTCTAAGTCCTGGCAAGATAACTACATGCAGATAACACCAATAGTGGAAACTGTTTATACTAAAATTAAATAAAGTTATTTACCTTCAAATCACGAAAGATTAAATCAATTGAAGAGATTAGAACAGTGATTTGTATGCAAAGTGGACCATTGCATTATCCAGACTTTAAAAAGACAACATTTGGATGTGGATATGGATAAATGTGCAATAAATGGACAAGAAAAAAGATTTACAGTACTTTGTTCTTCAGTGAGTTTATTTACATTGAATGTCAGTCTTAAATGCAAAAAAATTAATATAAACCTGAGATGAAATACAGCTTACAAAGGAACTAATCAGTCAGTAACTAAAGCTGCAAATTTATTAGCGGTTCCTAACTCTGCATCATCACTGTCTTCAGAGTCAGAGCCTTCGTTAGTATCTTCCTCTTCATCTTCTTTAGAACTGGGTTCATTATCTCTTTCATGCACTTCAGCTCTCTCTTCTTCTTCTCCTTCTGAAGATTCATACACAAATTCCTGTACGTCATCACCCTTCTTTGCTTGAATCCATTTTACTGTCTGGACATCAGGATGATTTTCCCAGAACTCTGAAATCACATAATTTAAAAAATATTTCAGTAAAATCTTAAATGACAGTTCATTGAACCAAAAGACTTTCTTAATTTGTAACAGAAAATAATTAATTTGTCAAATAATTAATAAATTATACAGTGAGTCCCACACAAGAGTTGGCCAATCATGCGGGTTTCTGCATCGCGGCAGCCCCTGCTCTAACTCTCAAGCGACTGGATGAAATATCTATGCAAATAAAGCCGCTGACGGTGTAATGGTTCAGGTTCTCACATTTACATTTGGAATTACAATGAAAATAACCACATACCTCATCACAAAAGATGCTTGAAATGTCCTCCTCTTGCATCCACACAACACTGGCATCTTTTCAAGAAATGTTCTTTCACACACATAAGTTCAGCTTCCGAGATCTGAACTTACGCGCATGAAAGAAAATTTCCTACAAAGATGCCAGTGTTGTGCGAATGCAAGAGGAGGACATTTCCAACATGTCTTGTGATGAAGTACGTGGTTATTTTCATTGTAATTCCAACTCTAAATGAGAGAACCTGAACCACTACACCGTCAACAACTTCATTTGTGTAGATATTTTACCCGATCGCTCAGGAGTTAAAGCAGGGGCATCCGCAACGCAGAAACTTGCATGACTGGCCAACTCTTGCGTGGGACTCACTGTAGTAATTTTCAAGAGGTATGGTATGCTAAAGTAAGATCAATAAGAGGTCTTATGGGGATTTTCAGAAGCTCAATTCCTCAGATATCTGAGTCAATTTTACTACCTTCCTGTGCTGGATGTCTGCAAATATAGAACAAGACAAAAACCTATATATGGAGAAAATTGTGAAATAATTTAAAATGTTAATCAGTGAATAAAATGTTTATTAAATTTATTGTTTTAAGGTTACTAACTTCTGTTAGTAATGGTCAATTTTCAAAATTTTCAAAATTCAAAATTTTCAAATTATGTAAAGGTTACATAACATAATGAGAGCAGAAGTGATTTGAATACTATTCATTTTTTTATAGTCTATTCTGATTTAAGAAGGATTCTTTTCTCTCTTCTTCCATATAATCACATGTTTACTATAATATATTACCTCATACCTTTCTTACTGGTGAAAGCAGGAGGATGAAAACATAAACAGATCTTTCCCTCCAATGCCATTCTCAGAAGATTATTTGCAGCCCTGTATGTGTCAAGACGAGCTGCTCGAGCAGTATAGAACCTTCGCTTCAAAGCCCAACCTGATAAGAAAAGGCAAGTTTAAATTCTTATCATGCATTAATTGTAAGAGGAATTTTTTTTTTCTCTCTAATGAATTTATGTTCTTTTCAGACATTACCATCACAGATATCTATGGCAGACCATTCTTCATCATTCTCAGGATGCTGCAGGTTTAAAAGACGAGGTAAGTCAAGTCTTTCAGCCAAATGCCGAATAGATGAATAAGGCTCTCGTAATTGAGCAATGGGGAAGCTTCCCATTAAGACCTGCAACAATGCAAGGAGTGTTTATCGACTTAATTTTCATTAAACATTTAAGTAACATAACATAAACAATAAACTTTTCCATCAGAAACAAGTTATATTTAAAGGCAGGGGTAATGTAAATATAATAAACAAATAAAGGAAAACTACATGGTGCAGACACCGAAACACTTTCTTCTGTTTGAACAGAGTAAACTATTTGCTATGTATCTAGTAATGAAATGTTGTATTATGTTTTGGACACATTTTTTTTTTGTAATGATGTAATTCTTAATACGGTTCTAAAAATATTTTATAAAAATAGTTTCCTGTCTAAAAATTGGCCTACCAATCTAAGTCTGTGGCACTACATCCCACCTCAGCTTTGACTACTTCCATCCTTCAAATGCATTATTAAAACGCAAGGTTGGGGCCAAGTGGACAGCATATTGACTCCTACGGTCATTTATGACAGTTCTCCTGGCCAGAGTACCTACTTCTTACTCAAGTAGCTTCTCAGTTGTCCTCACAAGGCTAAGTGCACCTTGCTCAAAAAATCCCTACCTCAGAACATTTCTTGATATACCAAGGCTTCAAACAAGGTATCCATAATCAGCAACATTAACCACTGAGCCACGGAGGTATACCAACAGTATAAAATTTTAAAGGTTCAAATGTAATATATTTTTTTATATCTTTTAGTCATTCAGGTAGTGAGCAAAACAATGCCCAGTAAAAATTGACATGATTCCAAAATCTGATATCTCACAATTAGGGATCTCAAAACATGCACACATCTGTTAAATCTCAAATTCAAATATATAAAAAAAAAATCATTCAGAGTGAAGATCAACTAATGGAGCCCACTGTATGCCTGAGCTTTAATGATACTCGTTGCTTAAAAGCAAAAAACTTGTTGTGATGGGAAAAATTAATTTTGATGTAGGCCCTACTGCATAATATGAAAATTATGCTTACCTGCAAAGTTTTTGGAACTTTGGAAGGGAACACAAGTCCTGGACAGTCACATAATCTTACATTTGGTGTTAAGTAAATTGTTTGAAAATGCTTTGTGTGTCCAGGAGTCCGAGATACACTCACAACCTAAAAATACAAAATGGACAAGACTCAATATGATAACATTCTTGCGCTTATAAATTTATGCAGTATTACAACCTTTAATCAAGAAGTGTACACTAAAATGCTCTAATAATAAATGATTATTACCTTCTTCCCCATAATTGCATTCATAAGAGAGGATTTTCCAACGTTTGGCTGACCAATACATCCTATTGTCAGCGTCCCATCTCTGAACTTCTCATGTTCAACATAGCTTGTGTCAACCTTCTTAAGCTGAAACAAGATGTATTAGAATATCACGTGAATATCATCTAATTATAAAATTCTAAATTTGTTAAAAACCATCAGGGAACAATATAATTAAATAACAATTTAATTTATTTTTTATTTAGGTCCCCTTCATGGAAGCCATTTTCACAGAAAAAGGGACCAATCTATGTATCATGTGCACAGCCTCATGAAAACTGAAGATACATCCAAGAACATCCATCTGGGTAAAGTAATACATTTTCAAGCACTTTAGTAAGATATTATTACAATAATTTCTTACCTCAACAGTCTCTCCTACTTCTACATCTTCATCTTCATCAAAATCAGATTCCATTTCTTCTATTATTTTATTATGCCACGAACTCAGGTCAACTGAAAGAAAAAAGTACCGGTACTGCATTCACATAGCAATATTCAAATAATGTAAGAAAGACAGACATACAATCAAAATAACTTGCTATAAGCCTCATGAGAAAGATAATATTTTAAAATTGTTTATTATAGCTTACCTTCATCTTTCACAATACTTTTGCATGCTTCCAACAATGTCTTTGCACCTTCAGCAGCCATTCTGATCTTTCCCTTCCTTCGGCGAATTTGCAAACCTAGAGAATAAATTTTATTATATTAATGGCCGGTTTCCATAAACTCGCGAATTACCTATGGGTAAATTACCCAATGGACAGAATTTACACAAGAATAACACCACACAAACACAAATAATTTAAAGATAGCAATCACATACACTTGTGACGAGTTTCTAGATAAATGTCCTCTGAGTAAATATGAAAATGACACAAGAAATGTTCACACAAACTCAGGCTAGATCTTTCCAAGGGTAAATCGTTGGGTTAATTTATCCTTTCATGGATGGCTGGATAAAATTTAACCTCTTTATAGGATCAGTAACAATGAGAATCAAAGCCTTCTGAATTAAATTAGCTGTACAACTCCAAGGCCTTGCTCATTATATTATTATGGTTGAATTATTATGGTTGAAATGGGACTAATTTATCCATGGATAATTTACCCATAGGTAATTCACAAGTTTGTAGAAACCGGGCATAAGTAAAACAGAAATAAACATACCGATACAGTTAAATTCCACAATATTTTCAAAATTATTTAAGGAACAATTAAAAATAAGATTACAATATAATCACTTGAAATTAACAAAGTTAATTGTTCAATAATTTTATCTCCTCCCCCCCCCCCCCCCTCAGTTCACCATATTTTATTTGAACTTCAATATGATTCAATGATTATGCTATTGTGCTTGTGTTCATGTCTTAAGCGGATAAGAAAAGAAATTAAATTATGAAAAGAAGTTCCTTTTTGTTTTGTAGTAGGGATATTTATTATATTTTCTTCTGAACATTATGTACAGAAAGCTTATAACAGATTCACAATATCTTCATGGTACGGAGATAAAGTTTAGTACTCACCAGCCTTATTTTCCTGATTCCCTCTTAAATTGTAGGAAGGATAAGATGTGAAACTTAAGATATGAAGATCAGGATATTTCTCCTTGAAATAATGTTTCCATGCCACAACAAGAGGTGCTGGAGCCAAGTCAATCTTGTTCAAAACAATTATCATTTCCTTGTGCAATGTCTTGGTCACATATTCATATACAGACGGTGGAAACATTAGTGCCTGAAATGATTGTCAGTCAGGATGTTTGTGCCAAAAGACAAAAGTAAGAAGTCTAATACTGTGTTCACAGTGAAGGATTTCTTACAGGCTCAAATCTTTATAAAGACATATTAATAGATATTGTACTTGTATAGACACACTTATCCCTAGTTCATATCTCAGGCACAAATATCCTCCTTGAGAGTTCACACTAGGTTAAGTACAGTTTCAGTTTTTCCTATGCTCATACCACATTAATAATAAAATAAAGAATTTCAATTGTAATATTCATGTAAATTCAACTAATGTCACTGAACACAATGACCATAGTAACTCGAAAAAGGTCTACAGTGATCTATCAGAAATGAAAAGGTCTGAAACAATTCAAATAAGTTGCAACAACTCTGCCAGCTATTAACGGTGTGGGTGCTTAAATCCCTAGCTTGAGAAGTTATTATTAATCTTTTCAAATTTTAATAATTTTTATTTTCAGTGTCTGTTGGATTCGATACCCGATGAAAATGCAACTATAAAGGCTAACTTAGGTAGAGTCAAAAATTTTACTTTGTATTCCTATAATTTTAGAATTATAATTAGAATTAGTTTATTTTACCTGGTGGAATTAAGGCCATTAGGCCTTCTCTTCCATTCAACCAGGATTAATACAAATGAACTTTACCAATATTACAAAAGAACAAGTATGATACAAGTACAATACAAAGTTACAAATACACAGAAACATGATTACACTATTATTATTTAAGGCTTAAGAACTAGTTCTCTAGAGATAATACAACACACAAAAAACAATATGTTAAATAGTTTGCTACTTACTAAGATTTGAACTATTACTAAAATATTAAATTACTAAGAAATATAATGTGAAAGCAAAATTAAAAGTTAAAAATGAAAAGTTGTGGATAATTGGAAACACTTACAGTATTTAGATATGTCATGATATATTGCTATTAATGTGAAACCAAGTCCCTAACTATGGCATCATTGGTCAGCTTACGTAAGAATTGTATTTGTGTTTGACAGTTCCTACAGTTTTCAGTTAAAGCATTCCAAGATCGAGATATGGAGACGACAAAGGAGCAAGAGTAATGGGTTGTTTTATGACGAGGGATACTTAGAATAGAGTTTCTTTGTGAGCGAGTACCGAGATCATGATGAGAAGATAACCGTTGAAAACGTTCATACAAATTAGTTGGTGTAGAGGACTTGAGGATGTTGAATAGTAGAGTGATGGAATGTGTCAGTCGTCGTTCGTTTAGTCTAGCCCAGGACAGTATTTCAAAAGAGGGGGTGATATGTTCATATTTACGGATGTTGCAAATGTAACGAACGCATAGATTATGAGCCCGTTGCAGTCGTTGTCCCAAGTCGGTGGTTAAGTCTGTGTATAGTATGTCGCAGTAATCAAAATGGGGCATGATTAATGTTTGCACCAGGATTTTTTTTAGTTTGAAGGGGAGGAAATTCTTGAGTTGCTTTAACGAGTGTAATGTAGAGAAGACTTTTCCGCATATCTCAGTAGTTTGAATTTTCCAATTAAGATTTTTGTCCATAATGATGCCAAGGTTTTTTACTTGATGTACAAAAGGGACAATTGATGCGTTTACCATTACAGGGATAATGTTGTTCATATCCAAATGGCAAAACATTCGCTGTCGTCCAATAATGATTGCTTGTGACTTTTCTGCATTGATAGGTCAAACTTTCCTGTCCATGTGGATGTGGTGTCTATGTCTTTATTGAGTTTTTCAATTGCATGGTGTATTGTCTCAGGTTTTGAATGTATGTATAGTTGGAAGTCGTCAGCATACAGGTGATATTTACAGTGTTTTAGGGATTTAGAAATGTCATTTATGTAGATAGAGAACAATAGTGGTGCTAATACAGAACCCTGGGGTACTCCTCTCTGTACTGGCCGCCATTTTGAGTTTTGGTTTGGAGTTGATATGCATTGTTGGCGATCAGTGAGGTAGGAGGCGAACCAGGTTACTACGTTGTCTGATAGATGCAGTGCAGTGAGTTTATGCGTTAGTAGTTCAATGTTAACTGAGTCGAATGCTTTGCTTAAGTCCAGTAGTACTAACACGGTTGTAAGACCGTCATCTAGGGCTAGTCGAATGTCTTCAGTTACGTTGCTGTACTGTGACCAGTTCTAAATCCAGATTGGTATGGGTCAAGCAGTTTGTATTTGTTCAGGTAGTCTGTCAGTTGCTTATGTACAATTCTTTCAAGGGCTTTGGACAGTGCTGGAAGTATGGATATTGGTCTATAGTCATTAGGGGTTGACGGTGATTTAATTTTGGCTATGGGAGAGATGAATGCCTTCTTCCAGTGGGAAGGATACGTAGCAGTCAATAGTGATGCGTTAAAAATATGTGTCAATATTGGAAGAATGATGTCTATGATTTTCTGAATGAGAGTTATGCTAATGTTGTCTGCGCCTGTGGCCTTGGATTTTATTTCAATTGGGGTAACTTGCGTAAAGTGGAATTTGTCACGATTGGGAGGGGGAAGGGCATAGATTTCTTTGATAGTGTTTGCATATGTTTCTGGATCTGCGTGCACGTTAGGTCTTCTAGTAAAGTGTTCATTAAGTCTGTCTACAGGAATATTTATAGTTTGAGTCTGGTCTTTTACAATGTAGACTCCAGACAAACTGACACCTATTGTTATTATTAAGTGCCAGAATGGCACTTTATGAGATTGTATCGTGGAGGGAAAATGTCTGTTCGCGTGATAACTCAAATATGCTATTTCGGATTTTCATGAAACTTGGTATATGCATTTATAATGTCCACGGGACGAAGCCTATTGATTTTGGACAACATCGGCTGACTGGTACCGAAATAATGCCTAATTTAGTGCTTATTTTATGGTAATATATTAGGTAGAATTTATCAAATGCAAATTAGTTCTTATGATAACATATTGTTTTAAAGTGTCCATAAACGGCTTTAGAAGTTGCAATACAGGTAGCTACCCACATATTCCTTTACATATGCTTATCAAGCTTTAGACATAAGTTGTTCTTCCATAAGCCCTGCTTAATGAATCGATCTGGAGCTTAACATGGCAATTGATTACAAAAATAACTTATTTTAAACATTTTATAATCGCAATTATCACTGATTAAACAAAAGCATTCTGGCACTTTGTTATATCAGTTTACCTGAATTTTATTATTATTAGGCCTACTACTATTATTATTATCACCATTATTTATCATTAATAACATTTATTATTACCAGCATTCAACTTGTTTAATCCTGAAAACAACCATTTTAGTTTGTGGTACTCTTCTACTCAATGTGCAAAATATTAAAAGATTAGCCATATTAGACAAAGTAAATTTAAAATAAAATTACTTACACAGTAGCGGATATCTGTGATTATAAGTATTATATCAGACATCTCAAGTACCCTCCATAACTGTCTCCAAGTTTCAAGATTCAATTCAAAGTAAGATAACTCCTTCCAACCAAATTTCTGTTCAAGACCTGAAACATATTCCTGAAAGAAATAATAAAAAGACAAGTTACAAGTTACAAATTAACAAGAAAATTCTACTCTCCTTATTACCGGAATTAGTAATTCTATTAGAAAACTATGGAATAAATCTACGTTCTATCTACAATAAACTCTATTCCAGAGCATACAATAAATAAGTGGGCCTATGTTGATGCTAACTTACTCGGAAATACCTATTTTCCCTTGCTTCCAATTCATCACGGCTCATATCAACATTCCATGGTGGCCTCTTTGGAAAATCAAGTTCTTTAGTGAAATAATTTTCAATTGAAATTTCTAATCCTGATGGTGGAACAGGAACAATAGTTTTGCGAGCTGCCTCCTTCCGTTCCCTTATTTCTGCTTCAGTTTCACGGTAGAACTGAAGGGCATACCTGGGATAAATAGCACATAATTAAAGTTAAGCACATTTAAAAAGTTCCCCTCAAGTTTCCACAACTGACTATAATTTGTATGCAATGGTCTGTGGATATTTAAATCCCTACGTAAATCCAATAGAAGCCAGCTTCATATGCTAAATTCTACAATTTTGATTAAAGACATTGCTACTATAATTAATGTACATTTTATATGAACAGTGTTAAATGAAGAGTGCTGCAAGTTAGAAATTGTTGTCTTTGTTCTGCAGATGGCTAAGTCATACAAGGATGAGCAATAGGGCTGCTGAAACATGGTAATTTCAATGACGGTTTGTTGAAATCAAAGAAAATTGGAAAAAGTTATAATTAGGGCCTAATATTTAAAAGTGTTTCCCTCCAACTTATATAAAATTGTTACCTGATCTAAATAGGTGCAAGCTATAACACAATACACCTAGATTATTTGCTGATCCTTAAAATATACTTCAATTTTACAACACATTATTTTAGATTGCCATTACCTTACCTGTTTACTGCACTACCTCCCCGAGCAATTGGCTGCTCATTTAACTTCACTATTTCAGACCTGTCACTGGTTTCAGGATCATCACTTTGAGGTCTATGAACACCTGCATTGTCATAAAAAATACTAGGTTAAAAAAATATTAACAATTTACAAACCTTTCTAATGAATGCTCCAAACTTCTGAAATAATTAAAATGATTCTCTCTGCTAGTGTTTAAATATAGATCCACTCTCAGGAATCATGCAATAAACAAGTTTTAAAACCTTGCATATGGATCTCTATACAAGTTGTACAATAAATGTTCTTAAAACTGTAGAGCAGTGGGCCTTCGTGTTATGACTAGGGCCCGGATTTGAAGGTTTAAACCTATTTTTTCCCCAGCTCCCTAATTAGAACATTTTAACGTAATTTTCCGTTTCATCCCCCTTGCTTCCGAATATATGAATCTTATAGAACCTGAAAACGGCTAAATCGGACTGAATGACCTAAAAGGGGCTAAAGAGGACTTTTGCTGAAAAAATAGGGGCTAAAGAGGACTTTTGCAGAAATACACAATTTTTAAATACATATTCCAATGCAAAGGGAAATAAATATGTGAATTAGTGCCTTTAAAGAAATTAGACATAATAAAAATAAATTTATACAACACACTGAAATTAACAATATATATGTCGCTTTGTTGCTTGTTTTTGTAACTCAAAAATGTGCCGCCTCGCCATCACAGGAAATGAAACTAGAGCCATCTGCAATACTTTGAAATCTGCAACTAATCCATTGTCGTTTCAACTTTAAAATAATAAGTTGCGACCAATGATAGAGAAGTATAGGCCTATGAAAGAACAAATTCGTGACACTTGAGTCTACTTATTTTTGTAGACCACAAGTGAATTAAGTGGTGTATTGATAATTGTATCATTAAAGGGTAAATATTTCAATTGTTATGCTATTTTTCGAGTAGGCTACCAATATAAGGAATAATTACTTGTTTAATTTGGGGGGGGGGGGGGAAACTAGAATAATTGTCAAAATTATCATACAATTTTCGGTATTAATTAGTGTTCATTGTATGTGTTATCAAGACAGCTAAAATAGTTTGTTTAAAGCCTAAAAAGGGCTATTCCACGAAAATAAAAGGCTAAAATATCTTTAATTATAAAAGCATAAAAATGCAGGCCCTAGTTATGACTCATTCCATCTTTCATAGAAATATCTTAACTGGTTCCAACAGTTAATTTTACATTTAGCATGACCAATAATGGATTTTATTATCTGGGACCAGATTACCGTAGGCCTAGTACAGAAATTCATTTCTCTTTTTATTGTGAAGTTGACTTTAAGTTAGTGCTGTTTCTCAAAAGGGCAATTAAAAGAATAGTCTAGATCACGGGTGCGCAACTGGTTCACATTGTGCCACTGTGCGGTGGGGTAATTTCTCCCACTACAGTCGCCCTTGACGTCAGAATAAAGCAGTTTCAACGTGACACGAACATGAAGAGTAGGTTTCATACGTCACAGCATGGGTGGGGTACTAAAACGTTTCCCCTCAGTTGCTCGGGTATGGTCTAGATATTATTGAATTTTATATAACTGATATATTTTAGTGTGGTACCAGTAATTATAAACTCTAAACTCCGTGGCGCTACATCCCTGGATGGACTTGGCCTACCACCCGACCGCTGCGTCATCTACCAAAGGGAGATGGCAGGATTGGGGGCATGTGGTCAGCATGCCGACACCCACGGCCGTTAACGGTGGTTTCCATGACCGGAGCCGCTACTTCTCTATAAAGTAGCTCCTCAATTTGAATCATGAGGCTGAGTGCACCCTTCCCAGACCTCCCTACCTCAGAAAAATCCGAGAAGGTACCGGGGATCGAACCCAGGCCGACGGATCTGTAGTCAACGACGCTAACCACAAGACCATGCCGGCAGTCAGTAATTATAAACGGAACATACTTTTAAACCATCAAACCCGTCTCAACCTGTACTCTATCAGTTATTATGGGAGAATTCCATAATTTCATGTCCTTTCTTGTGATAAGGTAGTTTTTTAAACAGCAGTAATACTTTCTCTACAGGTAATCCTTTTCATCTATTTTTACTTCAAATCAATTTTTTACCTCTCATTTGTTGCTGTATGAGCAATTTGCTCACATTGTTATGAACTTTGTGAAAACCAGCAGCCTCTGCTGGTCTTCTTGCTCTTTCCAGCTGACTTTTGAACCTTCCTGTTACAGATGTGTAGCCTACATTAGATTTGATCAATGATCCAATTCATTCCTATGTTTAACTATTCTTGTTGCAGCTGTGTCACAAGTGTGAGCATTTTCCTCATTAAGTGACAAGTTGCATTGACTTATCTTTATTTACAGTATAGCCTAGTTCATTGAGAATTAGGCAGTTCATAAACAATGAGCCGAGAGAAAAAATGATACTGTTAGCCTAACAATAGGCTAAATAGGAACCCCAAGGTATGCTTATTCTCATTTTTACTCATAATAAATGCTTATAAGTTACTATATATATGAGCCGCTCAGGGGAACAAAATGGTAAGTGCCAAATGGGGTGTGTTGAAAAAGAGAACAAATAAATTTCTCATTAACCTAGAAATCTGAATAATTTTATTTTCAGCTCAATTTTGTACTCAATACATTTGAACATATAGAGATCAATACCTATCACCTATCATTCTGTTACACCAAACAAGCTGGATAGTAAAAAATTAACTTACTTGTTTCATGGCAGTGGCACTTACCATTTTGTTCCCCAAGCAGCTCATATATATATCAAATTTCCTAGGATGTGGATTAAAACCCGGCTGAGGGCAATGTAATTTTTTGGATGAAGGAAAATTCTAAAGCACTGTGTACAAAATGCTCACATCCAACAAACCGTGTCACAACAATGTTAGCAACAAGTGTCGGGTTAACATATATTCGAACCAATTTATAACGGATTATGGAAATCCAGTCTACTATATAATCAAAAGCATTCTATTCCTTAATTGGTTTGGTGAGATGCTAGTCTTTAGACTGATATCTAAATAGTACGAAATGGTCCTGACATCAACATCTAAAGAGGAGCTCCAGGTAGCATTTGACAGGCTGACCTTATGGGCAGAGAGAAATGAACTTCAACTAAGAAAAGAGTCTGTGAGTTTCAGGAAAGGAGGACAACAAACACTGTTTCATTGCAAACAAAGACCCCTCAAAGCAGTTACACACTTTAAATATATTGGTATGACCTTCCAAACCTATGGCCCTATATGGAGCATGCACATTAAGGACAGAGTGAACGCAGCAATCAGGGCCATGAAAGACATTAAAAGCCTGAACAGGACATCCATCAAGACTGCATTAAAGCTGTTTAGCATCAAAATTGCACCTACAATACGCTTATCGTATGGCCTGGAGCTGATCTGGGAGCGCTGCACGCAAACCAAAACCTTGAACTCATTGAAAAAGCAAAATCTACCTTCTTAAAATGGTGCTATGTCTACCAAAGTTCACTCTTTCACATCTAACTTATGAGATTGTAAAAGGAACCTTCTTTGTTGAAGACTTGCATCTACAACTCCAACTACCATCCACCACCACCTATGAAAGCCTTATGGAAGACAAACAAGAGGGACATCTGAACAGAATTCTACAACACAGACAGAATGACATCAGCAGAATGGACTCTAGCCGAACTATGAACTGAGGCACCAGCCCAGTGCAAACTGTGTCTGTGAATTGTGTGAAGTGACTTCTGATCAGTATCACATAATGACATAATAAGGAATAAATATCATCATGTAATGTCCAACAGAGACAATAATCTGTGGTTCATGACTTACAATGTAGAAATGAAGTACATCATTACAACACTAGACATAATAATCAAATATATATACCGCATCACAGGTTATCCAAATCATTAAATAGAATATCAACTGCTACCTATAAACATTTTCAAAAGGACAGTATATGACTGGCTGATAAATAACCCCTACTATAGTATTGATGAATTTTATACATGTAATATACAGTTAGTTGTTAAATTTTCACTTGACAAGCAAACTTAGATTTACCTTTGGTAATCCGTATGTATAATAATATACATACACCATGGTGTGTACTCATTTTTCTTTTACTTGGGTTTTATGTATTATTTATAGGGCTTTCTGGGATGTAATATATATTTGGACAATTTTTTTTATGCTGGTGCTTAACCTGATATATTTATATCCTACTTTGACGTTGTCCATAGCTAAATGTTTTAGCTCTATGACAATAAAATTGCTTATTATTATTATTATTATTGGCTCCAATCCCCCATGCTTATATAAACTGTCAGTGTCGATGGGAGATAAAAGCTACCCTAGGCAGGAGCTTAGGTAGCTTGTTATTTTTATTATTTGTAAAAAGGTTGTTATCGTACCATACTTGCAATAGTTACAAAGTAAGTTACAAGAAATATTCATCTCTAGACTGTACTGGGATGCAGCAGTGTGAAACACACAATATTATATTCATAGACTAAAGTGTTTTGCTCCCACTAAGGTTTAAATTTGGAACTTAAAACTACTGGTTATTTTATCTGTATAAACTAAATTTGGCATTTTTATTACTTAAGCATGTAATTTAGTTTAAACACAGGTAGCATTCTGGCACACTACATGACAAACTAATAATTTATTCCTGGGCAAACGGATATTAACCCAAGATTTTAATTAATCTGATGGTCTATAATATCATGAAACTGACCATGTTTACCAGAAACGTCTAGCGTTTTCTTTTGCTTCTTGGCTTGAAGCTGCGCCTTTTTCGCTTTTCCACTGAATGGAATCTTCTTTCGTCCTTGTGGCATTGTATTTGTTATGATAATTCATTCGTAACAGATCACAGCAGGATTAAAGATTTCCTCCTTGTGTGAGATTAGTCACCTTAAGTAGCAAATATTTTTTTTATAGCAACGCCTTATTTTAAGAGGTTATGAGCGCCCAAGTAAGCGCCTTTAACCAACCACGGCCGACTATCGTCTAGCGAAGTGCAAACTGTAACTACATATTAGAGATGGGGAATATTTCTTGTAACTGTTACTTTGTAACTGTTACATGTATGTAACGGTAACGACCTGTTACAAAAAATCAAAAGTAACGGTTACCAAAGCTCCTCCTAGGATAGCTTATTTTCGTCTCAACCAAAGGCGGAACCAGAAAATACTGAAAGGAGGGACCGACACAGACGAAAGTTTGCTATTATTTGGAAATCCAAAAAATGGGGGTCCTCCCCCGGGATTTTTTTTATTAAAAAACGAGGGAAAATCAGGTCGTCCCTTTAGCTCTTCCCACTCCAGACATCTAGATGTGAATGGTGGAACAACTAGCAGTATTGGAAATTCTGACTCCCCCCCTTCACCACTTCTTTACCCTTTCCTACTATTCAACCTTCATCTTACCCACTACGCCATCGAGCAATCATTGCAATGAGAAGCGAAAATTCATCTATTTAAGTTTAGACATCTGCATGAAATGGCGGAGATTGATCATTTCCTATTAATTGCATTTGTGTGAAGTGAAATAAAATCCCTTTAGGCAGGCCTACAGGCTGAGGTAGATTTCGAAGTACTTTTGGTTTAATTTATTGTCACTGCGCAGTTCTCTTCTTCTTTAGCCTTGGCATGATAAACCCGCAATAATAACTGCAAAAAAGAGGAAAGAGCACTTGTTTAAAACATTCAAATCTTGCCTTATATGAGAGATATCGAGAAACTAGGTATTGATTTGTAGAGTACTCATCAAGAGCTTTTCAACGATACCCCACAAGACGTGGTTTCAAAAATTTCGAATTTCCATCCCCCACCCCTACTCGTACCCCTAAAACCCCCGAATCGTTACTGTCACTGTGAACTCCATAGGGAGTACTCTAATTTATTCCAACAAAGTTTCTCTCTATACTTCATAGGGGCCGAGATATAATTTTTTCAAAATTTAACCCCCTCCCACGACCCCCCCTTGGGCTAATTTTGCTCATTAACTATTGGGCCTAGAAATAACATAATAAAATTTGGTTCAAATATCTTCAAAATTACGGCCGCTAGCGTGTAAATATATATAAATATATAAGAATTCTGTATAGTTTCTCCAAATTTCTCAGCAGCTCTCCTTTTTCTCAGGTTTTTTTTTAATACTTTTATTTTTATTTTTATTTTTATTTTATTTATTTACTTATTATTATTGTTATTATTAGTTGCGTTGAGAAATTTGTCGGTGTCGAGCGAATGTAACTGGTCTGGAACAAAGTAACGTGTCGAGAGTTACACCCGTTACATTATTTTCACCTGCTCCAGTTACACGGACCCGTTACTGTTATTTCCACCTGCTCCAGTTAATCTGACCTGTTACTGATACTCTCGCCTGCTCCAGTTATTTGGACCCGTTACTGTTATTTCCACCTGCTCCAGTTACTCTGACCTGTTACTGATACTCTCGCCTGCTCCAGTTATTTGGACCCGTTACTGTTATTTCCACCTGCTCCAGTTATTTGGACCCGTTACTGTTATTTCCACCTGCTCCAGTTACTCTGACCTGTTACAGTTAATTCTAATATTTCTGTTACAAGTGTTTTATCCGTGACTTTCGCCTCGTTCCGTTACATCTGTTACTTCCAATATTTAAAAAACAAAAATAATTAAAAAATAAAAAATAACAAAAAATTAAAATAATAAAAAAACAAAAAATAAAAATAAAAATATTAAAAAATAAAAATATTAAAAAATTAAAATTTCAAAAAAAAGAATAAAAAATAAATAAAGAATAAAAAAATTAAAAAGTTATTTTCTTAATTAAAACAAAAATAATTAAAAAAATAAAAAATAAAAATAATAAAAAACAAAAAATAAAAATATTAAAAAATAAAAATTACATAAAAATAAGAATAAAAAAAATAAAAAAAATTTAAAAAGTTTTTTTTTTAATTATTAATGGGCGTCAAGAGTTCATGCATAGAATTCATGCTGTCTGATCTCATATATATTTCTTGCTTTACATACCACTTAAAAATTTATCAAAATACGATATTGCCTTTACTGGACAATTTAAACTTAGAATGTGGGTATATAGCATGAAATGTGAATTCAATAACTGTAGTAAATTATTCGAAATAATATTGATAATTTTACTACTAATAATAAAATCCCTATAATATAAAGCTACACGGCTGACTGACTGACTCACTGATATTAATGTTTGCCCACTTCCAGATGAGCTAGAAACTTGAAATTTGGTACACATATAGCTTTCAGGCTGTAAACCACAGGAAAATTCCAAAACGTTTTTTTTTTAATTTCTAGCCCAAAAACCCCCGAGTAAGGGCTCTCTCACTCACATTAACGTTTGCCCACATCCAGATGAGCTAGAAACTTTCAATTTGGTACACATATAGCTTTTAGGCTCTAAACCACAGGCGAATTCCAAAAAGTATTTTTTTTTTATTTTTAGCCCTAAAAACCTCCGAAAAAGGGCTCGCTCACTTCGAGATGAGCTAGAAACTTGAAATTTGGTACACATATAGCTATTAGGCTGTAAACCACAGGAAAATTCCAAAAAGTGTTTTTTTTTAATTTTTAGCTCTAAAAACTCCCGAAATAGGGCTCGCTCACTGACATTACTGTTTGCCCACTTTCAGAAGAGCTAGAAAATTGAAATTTGGTACACATGTAGCTTTTAGGCTGTAAACCATAGGAAAATTCCAAAAAAAAGTAATTTTTAAAAATGTTTAGCCCTATAACCCCCGAAAAAGGGCTCGCTCACTGACATTACTGTTTGCCCACTTCCAGATGAGCTAGAAACTTTAAATTTGGTACACACATTGCTTTTAGGCTGTAAACTATAGGAAAATTCCAAAAAAGTATTTTTTTAAATTTTTAGCACTATAATCCCCGAAAAAGGGCTCGCTCACTGACATTACAGCTAGAAACTTTAAATTTGGTACACATATAACTTTTAGGCTGTAAACCACAGGAAAATTCCAAAAAGTAGTTTTTATATTTTTAGCCCTAAAAACCTCCGAAAAAAGGGCTCGCTCACTGACATGAATGCTTGCCCACTTCCACATGAGCTAGAAACTAGAAATTTTGTATACTTATATCTTTTAGGCTGTAAACCACAGGAAAATTCAAAAAAGTTTATTTTCATGACGATAATCGATGTTTTTTACATCGATGGAAAACAACTGATGTTTTTGCTACATCGATGTTTCTCCCCGACATGGATGTTTTTGTAACAAAAAGAAGATTAATAGGCTACCTTGGTTCTACGATATAATTTTATTTACAGGAGCTTAATTTCCCAAAACATTGATTTTTTACATCGATTGCTTTCATGGAAATTCTTCTGTTTATTTATGAATTTTGCCTAATTTTCTGATACCATGGCCCTTTTTAAATATACATCGATGTTTTTTGTCTAAATACATCGATGTTTTCAGGCCGATATTATCGTCATATCGATGGTTATCTCCGATTTTAACCTCGATATTTTAACTATCGATTATCATCCCTAATTGAAAGCTTAATTTTACAACTGTTTTTTATTTCGGGGGTCCCTCCCTAGAGCCCCAGCCTTGGCTACGTCCATAACCGTTGTGGGGGGGGGGGGGGAGATAAAGGGCATTCCCCTACAAGTGGGAAGTGATCTGACGATTAACTACGTAATATACAAGAAAAGTAACAGGTAACGGTTATAAATAACAGTTACTTTCGTGTAACTGTAACAGTAACGTAACTGTTCCAAAAAAAGTAACAGATTCCCATCTCTACTACATATCGACTACTGAGGCACCTAGTGGTTGAGATTCACTAACAGCAAAAGTTGTGGCTGTATAGGTTCTAAACCATTCTAATCATTATGCCACGCATCTAAATATAAATAGTGGTATATTTTAATCCCTCCGATTCCAGTAACAGTATTTACTAATTCAATGAGAACTCATTGTTTCATGCTGTTGAAGAAGAAAGTTTTTCGGGCTAACCGTCGCAATCTGAAGACGTAAAAACTCGCACATAGAAACAATTAAAGCATTTGCACATGCAAACAGATTCTTCTCTCTATTTAAATTTGTTTATTAACTTCTTTATTTATTTAGCGATGTTTTTATAAGCAATATTTAATTGAGTACTAGATCTCTTTGGCCATCGGCTTAAAATAGAATATTCACGAACAAAAAGTATGTATTTAAAGTCCTATTGAATTTCTAGAAACAGAAAACCCCTAGTGGGAGGCATATTAGGATTATAGTTTAATACGATTGACAACAGATCGAAGATTTGAAGCTTGGTAAAGATGTGGTCGATAATGTTAGAAAATGGGAATATCAACATTGTTTCTGAATGCATCATACATAGGATTTTCCATAAACTGATTATATTGTCTATCCGGGTTGGGCCTAACGTTTTGGACATCCTGTCGTGTCCTTCTTCGGAGAATGATTCACATTAAAACGAAGTGCCTGTAATGAAGAATCAATAGTCGCAGTTGTCATGACGTCAGTGGGTGCATTCTTCAAAGTTAGATCTAGAAGTACTAAAAACACGACGCGGCCCAACCGTGATAGCCATTATAATCAGTTTATAGAATGACACCGGCCATGGAAGCCTACGAACTTATTAGGTTTTTCCAGTTCATTGTCACAAAAGTTCAGGTGATAATGTAGAGTATATCTTGATTTTACAAAATCAGGACTGTAAAAATCAATAATAGAATTTCGAGTTTATTTAGTCCATCTGATCAAGTATATGTTGTAGGAAGCGTCCAAATATTTACAATTCATTGTATATAAACCGGTGCGTATTTACATATTAATTAAATTCAATACAAGATGAAAATACACTACGGTTAATATTAATGAATAATTTTATACAATTGTTACAATGTTGTGCTTACAAAAATATTGAATTTTATTATCATGCCTTATAACTATGTTTGTTATAATTAGTAGCCTATTAAATCATTCCATTAAACTTGGCAGATGTTTTGGTACATGTCAGTATCTCTAGGTTACCTGAAACGTAAAGAAAAGAGGTCAATACCTACACAGAAAATATTTTTTTTTTTAGAAATTTAGAATTTTTCTTTCCAACAAGTATTTCATTTCGTATATATGATACATATGTACAGGGTGTTAATGAATAACACCGAAATATTTTACCTGTGTATAGAGGGGACATAGAGAAGCAACTTTTATTAGGAGAATTTTGCTCTATGGATTCAATTCTTCCTGTTAACATAAAATATCCCAAGGATATGCACGCCACTGTCTTCTAATACTTGAAATGATGGGAAACAAAGGAACAGTGAATATTGTGTAGTGGTCGGGAAAATCGTAAAAAATGACGATCGATATCTACAACTCTGAGGGAAAAAAAGACAAACGAAACATTTTTGTTAGGTTTGGAATTAGGAATAAAAACATAATGCAGTGGCGGGCAATCATGTGATTAATCAGTAAATTTTGCAGATTATGAAAATCCTAAATTATGGTATAGCTGTGGATGAATTGTTAAGAATCAGGTTTTTATCGATCGCTAAGAAGGCATGAAGTCAATTTAATGAAAATTTTAACCCTATTTCGCTCAATTATTGAGTTATGAGCACCAAATTTTAAGGACTTTAACGTCCTGTAGCATACACATTTTACGTCATAGAGCAAAAATGTCCTAATAAAAGTTGCTTGTCTATGTCCCCTCTATACACAGGTAAACGTTTTCGGTGTTATTCATTAACACTCTGTATATTTAAATTTTACCATGATTTAAACTATTTTTTAACTGTACTGTTCGAGGGATCCGCAGAAGCAATAATATTAATAACCTGGGATGTTCATATTAAATCGCTCGAAATACGACTTAAATTTGCCATGGTAAAATAGGAATTGTTTAAGCACAAAACTAGGCACAAACATTTTGCACGAAATCTATGCTGAATCTCTGAAAAGAATATTTCTCTCGAAATGGGTCCTTTCAAAATCGTGATTTTGATTACCAAGAGGGCTGACCCTGTCCTTCCCTGTATTCAAGTCCTCTTTTAGCCCGATAATGAATTTCATTAAGAAAGGAAAGTATTTGGGAAGTTTGAGAACACTATTTGTTTTAGAAACATGTTCTCTTCGTTGCAGCCATTTCGTCTTCGTAGTCAAAGTAGTTACCGCTAGAGACCTCTCTCAATAATATATGCGACTGGGACCTAGCCGTCAGACGATAATGAAATCTGCACAGCTGATTTTGTTATTGTAAATACACAGATAAACCACTTTTCCTAAACCTAAACATAGTTATTTTATAATAACAAACATATGTGGATAATGCGACAGTTAGAGAACTTTAATGTGAAATCTGAAGTACAGATTGTGTATAGTTATGAACACAAAGCAGTAAATAATTGCCGTATCTGATTTTTAGGTGTTCTTTGACATTAGAATGTCTTTGTAGTTTGTATTCAGTTTTCAGTAATCAGTGATCAGTGATCAGTATTGTACTTGTAGTGAGGGGAGATTTTCTTGTAATATGTTTTTTCCACTTTCGGATTTTTACTTTTCACAGTGTTTGGAAGTCTGGTGACATGTTAACGAAGTTTAACCAGTCTTTAATTAATGTAGGTTGTGCCCTACAATAATTAAACTCATAGAAAGAAATACCTGTTAATTAGAACGTGAAACGTCCATTGTTTTCAAAGTGACATTTACTAAACATAATACAGCATATATATTTGTTTTTTAAACCTAATGGAAAAAGAGTCCATGTCATACTTAGTCATGTGAAAGTAATCAATCTGCGAGAAGATTGTATCGCTTACCTTTGTTTATAACTTATAATAGTATAATCATAACCTCATAAGAACTGCAGATGAAAAAGGAATTTCTAAGTTTTAAATGACAAATTATGGTTCAGCCATGGGAGAAGAGTGGCCTTATTGTTCAAGTTATCAATCAACGAATTCTCGAGATCCTATTTGGACAAGAGTAGCAGAAGACCCAAGCATAAGTAATTCTGATCATGGAATATTTGTGGTAAGTATGGTTTGTGTTGTGTTTCTGAACTGGTCTGACATATTAGAGTAATAAAACACTCAGGTTACCAAGAGGTTTATTTGTTTGGGGTTGAAGTCCACTAGTTTCTGCTCATTAGACTGATATCTTTGCTTCTTACACATTTAGTAGCTTATTGTCTGTCTGACAGTTCTAGCCAAGCATTGTGCGTTGGGTTCCACTCAGTTACAGAGCTTCCAAGTGCATAGTTGAAAGTAATATGAATGGCAGTACTAATTTTAACAGAAACAATGAAAATAAGCCACTTATCAGTCAACAGGTTTGTTATTAGATGCCAATTTTTACTTTGTTACCAGCTTTAATAATATTAGAACTTAAAGAAATTTACTGTTATTGGTAATTTAAAATTAGTGAGGCATAAAATGTTCCCTACAATAGGCTGCAACAGAGTTTACATGAGTTAAGATTGTATTTAAAATGTTATAATTTAATAAGCCCTAGACTCATAGTTTTTGTTTTAGAACATTAACCATTTAAGTTCATTTTTTAATTGATGAATTTTAAAATGTTTAATTTTTAATACTTTTAACATGTTAATTTAAATACAATTAGGTGCCCTAATACAGGGTCCGGCATTTGGTTCTGACTAGTTTGGTGGAGCAATAAAATGAAATGTCAAACAATCATCCAAACATGCAATTTTGTTAATCATTGATGCACGGCTAGTTAACGTACATGCATATTTGTGGTATCAGCATATATTGAAAGTAAGTCTGTTGTTGAAACACGTCTATTTCGCTGTGAGTTTAATGTTCAGAGACACAGTAGGGTTCCTTTGAGGAACACAGTAGAGAGTTGATTGAACATGTTAATGCTACAACAGTTTAAAACCTTCATTCCATGGTCTTCTTCTTTAGTCTTAAATCCTTGGATTGGTTTGCAGCGGTTCTCCATTCTGATCTTCTTTTGCCTTCCTTTTTAATTCTTTGTATGTCTTACAGTTCATGTCATCCTTAATTTATTCCATGTACTGTAGTCTTTCTCTTCCTTTGCTATTCTTGCCTTCAGTTGTGCCTTCGATAATGATATATAAAAGACTTGGGTGCCTTAGTAAATGCCCTATGAGTTTTATTCTTCTTTTTCTTATTTGGTTCCAAATTTATTTTTCTGCTTTTGCTCTCTCATAAACTTCTTCATTGGTAATTTTATCTAATTACAGCTAACTTTCAGCATTTTTCCATGGTAGTTGGTTTTATAGGCCTATGTCCATACTCTAGAAATTATCCAAAGAGTGAGATTGGCTGTGCAAATAAGTCTGACAAGATCTACATCACGACATGCTGTGGCCATGAGTATTTTGATAGAACACTTCATCTCTACAAAATTCAGATTGCTCACATAAGTTGAAACCACAAGATCTGGTCTCTCGACTTCATTTTTCTTCACGGGGCACTTAATTTCTTGGTTTGGGGATGCCACTTGGCCACCCAATCTCCAGACCTGACAGCTTCTAACTTCTTTTTGTTTTTTCTGAGGAACAGGATACAGGCTGAAGTCCAAGAAATAATAAACCCCAGGTTTTATACAAAGTCTCGTAAACAACTTTCGAGCAAGATTACAACAAACCATACCTACAGAGAGGATCACTGAAATGTATATTGGTAATTTAAAAAAATAAATAAGTAAATAAATTGCATTGCAATGAATTGTGTATGGTAAGTTACTGTGTTATTTACAAATTTTCAAACCTAATGGTCTATTCACAGTAGCATGTTGAAACTCATCAGAATTAAATGTCAGGCACTGCACAAAAAAGGTGCTCTTGTAATTTTTTTCACTTTCGGATTTTGTGAGAGTTCTGCAACACATTGTTGCAGAAAAAATATAAAGTAAATACCGTAGCATTCAGGTTTATAACTTTTGTTTAGTATTTAAAGAAAACAAAATGTTTTAATACTGGTAGTTCTGTGACTTATGAACTATAGACTATGGACTGTCGCATTTGTTATTCTGCTGGTGATTATGCCTACTGTTTAGAGGGATCTTAATAAAAAAGACATCTTGCTTAATTAAATATAACTTACCTGTAGGTCTAACTGAGGTGCAACTCTCTTTTTACGGGCTAGACTTTTGCTGATGACACTTATACCCTGGAAAACAAAGTTGACTGTAGGTCTAAGAATAAAGCTGTTATGGTAGTCCTATCTAGTTACCTCCATTAGAATTTCAGGTATGATCCACCCACTATGTCCACTGTTTTAATTGCAAATAAACTTAATTCCAGGATACTGTACAGTTGGAGGGAAGAAGACAGATTTCAACTGATGGAGTCAGGAAAGGTTCAAAAGGACTTAGCGTCCTGGCAACAGCTGTTTTTATTGCTGGTGAAATGGCTGGGAGTGGTGTTCTAGCGTTGCCTAGGGCTGTCGTAGACTCTGGTGAGTTCTTTCTTTAGTTTAATTTTTTTTTCGCCATTATTGGAAATAGGGGATAGAGCACTATATCCTTAGCATTACAATTTTCCATCCTGGAACTGGAAACATCATTAAATGTACTTACTTTTGTTCAAGGAATTGATTAAGGGGTGAAATTAGTCGTTTTTAGATCTTGATCTTATTTTTACCCTTTTCAGTCAATTCATTTTTGTTACGCTTAAAACACGCCAGCCATAATTTATGATGGTTCTGAGTGAAGAAGAGAGACCAACTACAAAGCAGGATGGCCAACTGTCCATTTTGCATTAAGGTAAGTAGTGGCAGGTAGATTCTACTTTAGTGGAAGTCATGTACAACCGCATAATACACTATCTTAATTTGAATGACATTCTTACTTCATCTCAGTTTGGATTTAGCAGTGGCATGTCCACTGAGAATGCTACATTTCAACTTACTACAGAAATACTGGAAGCGTTAGATAAAAAGAAATATGCTCTGGGAATTTTCTGCGACTTAGCTAAAGCATTTGACTGTATAAATCATGAAATATTACTTCAAAAATTGGATCATTATGGGTTTGATAATTTAACACTTAAGTGGTTCAAATCATATCTTTCTGATAGAACTCAAAAGGTAATAATAAATGGAAATGAATCTAACCTAGGGGTTGTTAAGAATGGGGTACCTCAGGGATCAATACTGGGACCTTTGCTCTTTTTAATTTTCATTAATGACTTGCCCTACAACTTAAGTGACGAATCAAAGGTATTGCTCTTCGCAGATGATACTAGTGTACTTGTAACAGGAACGTCACAAGAACATTTATCAAGCCTCAAATCTTACATTTATCAAGAATAGCTACAAAGGCTTTTCACGAGTTAAACACATGGTTTCTAGCTAATAAAATGACACTTAATATTGATAAGACCCATTTTATACAATTTAGGACAAAAAACAGATGTATCTCAACAGTGGCGGACGCAGGGGGGGGATAGGGGGGTTACATCCCCCCCCCCCCGAAATTTGAAAAAAGTACTCTAAGTGGCCAGTTTTATAAACTAATTGTGTCTGTAAGTTGATTAATTTTTTTTAGTATTCTTTCTACCTATTCAAATCCCCCCCCCCCCGAAAAAAATTTCTGCGTCCGCCGCTGTATCTCAAATCTTGAAATTAATTATGGAACACAAATCATACAGAAATTAGCAATGTAAAATTTTTAGGACTGCAAATTGACCAAAATCTTGACTGGAAGACACACATAGAAATGATAAGTCTAAAACTGAGTTCAGCGTGCTTTGCTTTAAGAATTTTGAATAATATATTAAAACAGGATGCATTACTTATGGTATATTTTGCATATTTTCACTCTGTAATGAGGTACGGGATCATATTCTGGGGCAACTCTACCCATAGGGAGAAAATATTTAGATTACAAAAGCGGGCAATAAGAATAATATGTGGAAAGAAAAAAAGGGAATCTTGTAAACCGCTATTTGAAAAATTAAAAGTCCTCACTCTTACAGGGGAGTATATATACTCTGTTATGTGTTTTGTAGTGAATAATATTTATAAATTTCAAACTAATTTTAGTGTACATGGACGTACTACCAGAAACATGAATGATCTACACAGACCAAATAACTCGTTAAAACTTTCAGAAGGGTGCTTATTATTCTGCAGTACAGATATATAACAAGCTTCCAAACAACATTAAATTATTATGTATTCAAAGAAAGAGCAAACCTTTCAAAACAGCTGTCAAGGAATTTTTAATAACTCACACCTTCTACAATTTGGAGGAATATTTCCAGCTTGGATAAATTTGGCAGCTTGCAGTTTCTGTAGGCCTATATTATTGTTATAACATGCATGTATTTTTTGATCTGACGTGTTCTATATCCTTGAGCCCTGCTCAACACAGGATCTACAGGACGAGATATCTACATCTACATCTACATATACAGGTATGTTAGGTTATGAACAGTGATATTAGTTTTGTAGGGCATACCGATGTAGATGTTGATGTAGATGTAGATATCTCGTCCTGTAGATCCTGTGTTGAGCGGGGCTCAAGGATATAGAACACGTCAGATCAAAAAATACATGCATGTTATAACAATAATATAGGCCTACAGAAACTGCAAGCTGCCAAATTTATCCAAGCTGAAAATATTCCTCCAAATTGTAGAAGGTGTGAGTTATTAAAAATTCCTTGACAGCTGTTTTGAAAGGTTTGCTCTTTCTTTGAATACATAATAATTTAATGTTGTTTGGAAGCTTGTTATATATCTGTACTGCAGAATAATAAGCACCCTTCTGAAAGAGTTTTAACGAGTTATTTGGTCTGTGTAGATCATTCATGTTTCTGGTAGTACGTCCATGTACACTAAAATTAGTTTGAAATTTATCAATATTATTCACTACATAACACATAACAGAGTATATATACTCCCCTGTAAGAGTGAGGACTTTTTAATTTTTCAAATAGCGGTTTACAAGATTCCCTTTTTTTCTTTCCACATATTATTCTTATTGCCCGCTTTTGTAATCTAAATATTTTCTCCCTATGGGTAGAGTTGCCCCAGAATATGATCCCGTACTTCATTACCAGGGCCCGGATTCTGATGACCTAACATTGTTTGAAAAATGACCTATAAAATGACCCTAAAGTTTAAAGAAAATGACTTAATAATTATAAAAAATGACCTAAAAACTGATATTATTAAGAAATTATTATTGTACACGCAAAGTTATAGACTAGTTTGTACATAATTGTAAAAAAAGTAAATAACTGTAATGTTGTGAATGTTCTTTTCTGCGGCAATTTATACTGGCACTGAGGTACTGGCTAGTCAAAATTCGGCATTTCCTTATTTGTGGTCTGCCGGATTATATTGTTGTTTATTGAGGGTAAACAGTAGTTTGCACTCTCAAATCCAAGCAGGTGGCAGACTCTGGTGCCAAGTCAATCTAATAACAGTAGTAATAGGCCTATAATACAAAATGTTGGTGTTTCTTTGATTCTCATTTCCGACTGAGACATGACAACACTTAACACCTAATTTTTCCTTCTTGCATTAAAAAAACAACACTTCAAAGACAGCACCGCTAGCGACGAAAAAAGTTCTTGTACAATGTAAGTACATGAAAATGACTGAATAAGGAAGCAAATGACACGAAAATGACAAAATAATGACCTAAAACTGAAATAAATGTCCTAAAAATTTAAAATGGCATGAAATGACAAAAAATGACCTAATAAAAATGCATATCTATAATCTAGAAGCCACGCTTAGGATTTATCTACAAGTTGGCAATGTCTATGCAGCGTCAATAAAAAGATGACATGTCATTAGAATCCGGGCCCTGCTCATTACCGAGTGAAAATATGCAAAATATACCATAAGTAATGCATCCTGTTTTAATATATTATTCAAAATTCTTAAAGCAAAGCATGCTGAACTGAGTTTTGAACTTATCATTTCTATGTGTGTCTTCCAGTCTAGATTTTGGTCAATTTGAAGTCCTAAAAATTTTACATTGCTAATTTCTTGTATGATTTGTGTTCCATAATTAATTTCAGATACATCCGTTTTTTGTCCTAAATTGTATAAAATGGGTCTTATCAATATTAAGTGTCATTTTATTAGCTAGAAACCATGTGTTTAACTCGTGAAAAGCCTTTGTAGCTATTCTTGATAAATGTTCTTGTGACGTTCCTGTTACAAGTACACTAGTATCATCTGCGAAGAGCAATACCTTTGATTCGTCACTTAAGTTATAGGGCAAGTCATTAATGAAAATTAAAAAGAGCAAAGGTCCTAGTATTGATCCCTGAGGTACCCCATTCTTAACAACCCCTAGGTTAGATTCATTTCCATTTATTATTACCTTTTGAGTTCTATCAGAAAGATATGATTTGAACCACTTAAGTGTTAAATTATCGAACCCATAATGATCCAATTTTTGAAGTAATATTTCATGATTTATACAGTCAAATGCTTTAGCTAAGTCGCAGAAAATTCCCAGAGCATATTTCTTTTTATCTAACGCTTCCAGTATTTCTGTAGTAAGTTGAAATGTAGCATTCTCAGTGGACATGCCACTTCTAAATCCAAACTGAGATGAAGTATGAATGTCATTGAAATTAAGATAGTGTATTATGCGGTTGTACATTACTTTTTCAAAAACTTTTGAAAATGAGGTTAAGAGCGATATAGGTCTGTAATTTGATGGTAGATTTTTGTCACCTTTTTTAAAGAGGGGCTTAACAATAGCATGCTTCAGTCTTTCTGGAAATATTACATTTTCTAATGAACAATTGCATATGTGACTAAGAGGTTTACTGAGTTCCGATGAGCAGCTTTTTAATAACTTATTACTTATCTCATCCCATCCAGACGAGCTTTTACTTTTGAGAGACTTGATTATATTTTCAATTTCTATGTGGGAAGTCAGGTTCAATTGAAATCTATGGTTCCAAACTGTAGATTTTGTTAGTAGGTCTATTGCCTTAATGCTAATATTATTTATAGGAATACATTTCTCTGCAATATTTATAAAGTGACTATTAAAAGCATTTGTAATGTCTGATAAATTATCTAGTTTTATGTCTTGGTATATTAATGATGTACAATCATTGTTTCCCTTTGTTCTCCTCGTTTCGTTTTTTTATTATATTCCATACAGTCTTAACTTTATTATTTGATTTATTAATTACTTGTGAAAAATGCCTACTTTTTGCTTCTTTGATTACTTTCTTCAGTATGTTGCAATACTTTTTATAGTATTCCTTATGAGTTTGGTTGTTACTGGTTCTATATTTTAGGTAGAGCTCTCTTTTGTTTGCACATGATATTTTAATACCAGCAGTTAACCATGTGTTATTCCTTGAATTAGGTAAATTAGCAGTTTTCTTTTTTGGAAAATTTGCCTCAAAAAGTCGTGACACTATGTTTAGGAATTCACTTAATTTACTATCTACTTTGTCATAGGATAACATAGATTTCCAGTTTTCATTCGCAAGATCTTGTTTGAAATTTAAAATTGAATCGTCATTCATTACTCTAGTCATATTACTATGAGCATGTTTACTGTTCGAATTTACTTTAATATTGTTCAGCACTAACATTTGTGCATCATGCTTTGATAATCCATTTAATATTGGAAGTACTTTAAAATTAAAATGTTTTTCTATATCTATGAATATATTATCTATTGTTGTTTGGGAGTCGTTCTGAATTCTCGTTGGAACGTTTACTATGAAATCTAGATTATAGCTACCCAATAAAGATATCAGTCTGATTTTCTTCTCACTATCAATTGAGAAATCTACATTAAAGTCCCCACACAGTATAATATTTACGTTAGTACTATACAGTGAATTAAGAACCCTTTCTAACTGATTTACAAAATAATTGAAATTACCTGATGGTGCCCTGTAAATGGCTAGTATTACAAATGTATCATTGTCAAAATCCAATCTGGCTGAACAACATTCAAAATCCTGTTCTTTACAGAAGGAACTTGTGTCTATATCACTGAAATGTAAGTTTCTTTTGATAAATATACTCACACCTCCACATTTTATGGAATGTGCCAAATTATATCCCGTGAGGTTTGTTCTGTTGATCAACCTGTGTACCGATAAGATGGCCGTCAATTATATGTTATTATCATGAATTACGTATTTTAACGTAAGAGAATTACAGGATGTATTCTTATATTACCAAATTTTTCACCTAATTATAATCTTTGCACCTGGGGACACATTTTTAACGTTTAATTTAATAAAAATTAAAACTGTAATGCTAAGAAGATGGGGCTGGTCCCGGAAATAGGAAAAACTTATGTTAAAACTTATAAAATGTTAAAACTTAAAAATAAAAAAAATAGTATTGAACTGTTGCATGTCAGCCTCCATTTTATAGCACTATTCAGAAAAGTCTTGTTCAGTGCACACAGTGTATGGTGGAACTATGTGGAATCCTCTAATCCCAACCCCAATAATCACAGAATTTTAAAAAGGTAATTGTAGAAAAATGGAATGAAAGTAGGCTACAAAACAAAAATAACTGAATTTCAAGATGAATGTTCCTCCTAATATTATTCTTTATGTAGTCAGTTGAAAATACTGTATTGCATATTGTATATGTTTATATTTCTTTCATAAAATTTATATTTTTGTTGTTAATTTATTGTTTTTACATAGGAGAGATCCTGCAACATGTAGGTTACATTATAATATGCTCAAATAGGCTACAAAAATTGGAAAAAACAATATTATGTCTTGCACTAGGCTCCTCCCACCAACTCTAACGGGACCCGCCTGGGGAGGAGGGATTTAGGGTGGGGGTAACTTAAAACATCAGCCACTAGGTGTGTCTCTATTTGAACTACGAATGCCATCCATCTCTGCAAAAGGTGAAACTGGAAAAAAATTAAATAACTTAATTCATTTCTTCTTTTTTCTCTTCTTCTCTACCTTTTTCACCCTCTTCGTCCCTTTCTCACACCTCTTCCTCACCCTACCTACCTATTTGGGACTTATTCCTAACCACAAATTTCAGACCGACCAGTATACGAACTTGTGACTGCTAGTGCTATTACTACCAGCCTTAACCACTACACCACGAACAATTACTGACTGGTGAAGGGAAAATTCATCTAAGTTTTGAAAGCTTTATTACATGAGAAATAGCCGTTTTTGTGCAAGTGTTGTTTTTTATAATAGTGAACTATTATGGCTCTGAAAAGAGCTGTTTTGGTGCAAGGGTCATTTTCGCTGCATTTAATTAAGGCATCTTTTGGATTGATTGATTGATTTATTTAGATCTGAAGACCATACAAGATATAAGAACACGTCAACTACTAAAACTATGATAAAAACTATGAGTTTGGAACAATAAAATTTATGGAGCTTACATCGAGGTTAGCAAATTCCTCAATCTTATAAATGGGTCTGTCCACCATCCAATCAAGAAGGCACCTCTTAAATTTATCCACGCTCACAGTGTGAGCTGTCCTTGGCAGTCTATTAAACAATGATATTCCTAATGCCCTAAAGGACTGCTGAGTTAGATTTAGTCTATTGAATTGTTGGTGGATCAGATGGTTGTTTCTAGTATTGTAAGGATGTACTTTATTATTTATAGATAGGCAGTTTAGCTTACTTTTGGCATACACTAGGCATTCACAGATATACATGTTAATTACAGTCAAAATCTTATCTCTTACGAAGAGAAGCTTACAATGTTCAAGAGCGTTTGAAAATGTAATAATCCGTAGCACTTTTTTTTGTAGAAGTAAGACTCTACCAACACTATGGGCATTGCCCCAGAACAAGATTCCATATTGCACATCACTATGAATTAGTGCAAAGTAGACAGTTTTTAGGTAATATGGAGGTAAGCAAGTCTTTAAATGTCTTATTAAGTACACCATTCTTGATAATTTCTTACACAGAAAATTTATATGGGCTTCCCAATTCAACTTCAGGTCAAGGTGTATACCCAATAGCTTAACAGCAAAGTCATCTTCACGAGCAAACTCCAGTTTAAGTGTAAATTGTATTATTTGGGTTTTCTCGACATTTAGGAGAAGCTGATTAGCACTGTACCAAGCTGTGGCATCTTCAAAGACTTTACTCATAAATAAATAAAGATTTTCTAGTGAGAGATCCCGTGCAAAGAAAGTAACATCATCGGCAAACTTTAGTGTGTTAGATGCAACATTTGCATTCAAGTCGTTTATCATAATTATGGCATACCATTCAAATCTAAAATTCTTTGTTGTACAATATCATAATAGAACCTCTTGCTTCTTCTTTCCCTACGTTCATCCCAGTACCTGTAATATTATGTGTATTTTTGATATGGTGCAAGGGTCTTTTTCCTAATATTTTTTTAAAAATTTTGTGTATTTTTAATATGTGCAAGGGTCATTTTTGTAATATTTTTTGTTTTGTGTATTTTTTATACGGTGCAAGGGTAATTTTCGTAATATTTTTTAAATTTTATGTATTTTTGATATGGTGCAAGGGTCATTTTCATAATGCTGTGATTTTGTATATTTTTATGCGTATATAATGAAAGTACAATATTGTGCTGCAGCGTCTGTATTGAACAGCTTTATAGCCGGGATGATGGAAGTAAAGAAGGTGCGTACACAAGGCTCGGAAGAGAGGAAACTGCCGGCAGGCGACAGGGGTGGAGCTTGGCTGGTGCACAACCTAAAGTTATGTTCTGAATCAATGTAGGGTACCCCATCTCACAATGTGCAGGTTTTCACACACAATGTAGTGTGTTTTGGTTTTCAGGAAAGCAGGATGACCAACCTCTAGTTTAGTGGCAGTTAGGTTAGGAACGTTGACATTAATGTTAGCGGTAAACTTGAGAATAAGGTGACTGCCGTCACAACCGGGCAGTGCCGAGTGGGACAAAGTCTACAATGTCGCCAATATTATGAACATGATTACATGCCGATTGAATTCGGCAGATAACGACCGTTGTAGCGATGTTTTATGAAAGATGTGTAATGGTAAAAAAGCTTCTGCATTAAGAATTCGAGATCCATGACAGGTTATGTTAAGTTAGGAACAGTCATGTTAGTTTAGCAGCAGTATTCTGCATAGTGCGGGGTTCGTACCATGTAAGAATGTTTTACGAAAGGCGTGGAAGGGTAATAAGGCAAGGTTTCTAGAAGTAGTGACAGCCAAATTCTAGGTCAGTGACAGATTATGTTAGGTTAGAAACATTTGTATTAGTTTAGGAGCAATATACTGAATAGAGCGGGGTTTATTATGTTTCAAATTGAATCTTTTCTGCGACGGGAAATTTTACTCTAGCACCGATCGTTTCTCTTTTGTTCCCCGCGGCTCGGAGGGGCATGGTCGCTTATGGCAGAGCATGGCTGGCTATGCTATTCTGAAGGAGTTCCAATGTTAGTGATAGGTTAGGTTGTGAACACTGATTCTTTTAGTAAGGTATTTCATAAATGTGCTATATTATATTCCTGCGTGCTTTGTGGCATTTACTGACAGATTCTGTTAGGTTATGAACAGTGATATTAATTTAGTAGGGCATTCTCCCATTTCATAAATGTGCCATATTATATCTCCCGCGAGAGAATTCCCGCTGCTCTGGTGGTGTGACATCACCCCTCCAACATCCAATCATGAGTCCCTTCATCATACGGAGATGGGAATTTTGCTTTTTCGCTAGATAGTGTTATAAAAGAAAGTGTATCATTTAGGGCGGTCGGGTTGGACCAAATCATTCAAGACAAAATCTCCTCTCCACAGAACGATCCATTTCAAAATATTTGTGATATTAGGTGTTTTATGAAGAGAATCTCAGTTTTAAAATTAGGGTATCCTACATTGGGACTTGACCCAATTCTGTACTTAAAATCACAATATATTGTAAGTTTAAAGTGAACTTAAACAATGGCAAAGAGCATGACTCCTCCATTCACTCACTTCCAACCAAGTATTCTGTATGGGGTCAAAAGGTCACATTGCAGATAGTTTGATCCTAGTCCCAATTGTTTCAGCTACATTTCTTAGAAATCAAGTCACACTTCCATGTTAATACCAGCATTATTAGCAGATTATTTATTTTATTTTATTTTATCATATTTATACAAATACAAATGCAAATACATATTTATACAAGTAAAATAAAACAATTTTCAAATTTCAAAAGTAACTACAACTACTATTTAAAAAGAGGAAAAGAAATATAGGCTATATCTTCACAAGAAGTATTAGCATTTAGTAATACACCCGAATGAGCAAGACTGCTCGTGCTCGGGTGCAGTTTCAAAAATATCAAAGTGAAGAAAGAGGAGAGACAAAGAAATAGAGTGTATAATGTGATTAACTAAAACAAAAGTAAAAGATATTAAACATAAATACATAAAAGGAGTGAAACAAAAATTACTTAACAGCTACAAAATTACAAAAAATTCTTTACATATCTATTAAATTTAACAGTGGAGTATGCTGGGAGATCAGGATATTTTCTGATAATTGAGTTATAGAAGCGTGGTCGAAAATTAATGCTATGCTTTAATCCTGCCGATGTGAGACATTTGGGTTCTAATAGGAGTAAATTAGTATTTCGTCTAGTTTTGTAGACATGATCACTGGAAGAGTATTTTATACGATGTTTGTGAAAATATTTTAATGTAGAAAATTTGTAGATTTGGTCCATACTGAAAACATTAAATTCCGAAAATATTAGGCTAGTTGGGTAATCAATGTGTTTTCTTAGACAGATTTTTATTATTCTTTTTTGTAGAAGGCAGAGAGGCTTAAGGGTAGTTTTCGCTAATCCTCCCCAGGCGAGAATGCCGTATTGGATAATTGACTGGAAAAGTGCTAGATAAACGGAACGTAAAACAGTAATGGGCATACAGTGACGTAAAATGACAAATTTATGAATTGTTCTGCATAGTCTATTACAGATGTAGTTTACATGGTGAGACCATTTAAAGTGTTGATCAATAAAAATACCCAAATATTTCACAGTGGCTGTTTCTTTCAGTGGTAAGCATTTACAATTCACATCAAAATTACAATTATATATTATTAAATTTAAATTTGTACATTTTTTCCGCATTATCTGACCAGTAGATGTTAATGAGAATGGAACCAATGTTGATTTATCCGCGTTTAGTGACAGAAGGTTAGAATCAAACCATTTTTTTACAATTTTTTTACACTGTAGATTGAATATACATTCTCATATAAACAATTTGGGTTTAGTTTCCTTCATTACAAACTCCGCACACTCTCACCCTGCACTACATACAAACTTCCGATTCTAGTTAGGTTAGGAATAGAACTAGATTTGTGTTGCAGTTAGGTTAAAAATATTGATATTATTGTTAGTGACCTATGGAACTAGGTTGGTAGCAGTTAGGTCAAGAACAGTGATATTATTGTTAATCACCATCAAGTTTTCAATCCCAGCCTTGTTTCTGGATCATGTAACCCATGCGCAGTTCACTGCCATTATAACAGCAGTTTTCTGATCAGAGACTGCCATTTGTAGGTTAGAAAAGCAACATCTCCATTTTCCCAGTATTTCAGACACTTTCCTGTTAGCGTATGTCATTATTTAAAACACTAATAATATTTGAGAATTCATGGATTGTTTAAACAATAATTAAATTCATTTTTTAAATTCTAGTTTATCCAGAACCTATGCTTCATATATATGTATGTGTATATATGTCTATACACATATAATATACGGTATATAAAGGGTGGGTCTCTGTCACCAAGGCGTGGTGTGTCCTCAGGTTGCTGATAGTGCATAGGCCTAACGGCCTCCAGATATGGAGGGTAGCTGCGAACATGTTGAATAAGCAGTCGTGGACAGATGACATGAGGTGTCCTCCAGCTTGGGGGTTTGGCATGAGGTTAACAACCTCTCACAGTAAAAAAAATATTAAGTAACGCTGCCTGATTTATGGATCCTATCAGTGTAAAATTTTCCGGAGGATATAGGTCTGGGGCGCTTAAATCGGTAACTAGAGTGCGGCGAGATTCTATGATGTTACTCCAGCAGTTGTGTTCATGAGACCCATGTTTACTTACGATATCCAGCGAAGATCTTGTAGTGAGGTTAAGGGCGCCAGGATCACAATCGTGTCCACATTTATAAATCCTCACCTTCCCTGGCTGTCAGTCGGTCATCAAACACTTAACTCCATTTCAGGGCGACTAATGGGATTGCATTATGAAGTTACAAACTGTTTAATGAAAGTCCCATAGAATTTTTTAAATTCTCTAAACGATATTTTATTGTAATTATTGGAGTATTTAAACAAACACAGTCACAATTTCACACTAATGCAATTCATGTAATCTTCACTAATTTATGTTTGTTAAAGATTTCTAAGTGGTAAAACGCACTTATAAAATTTACAGAACAATCTGACTGAAACTTCACACTCGGGTTACACATTGAGGATATGGTGATCACTTTACACCACCCTCGTCGGGGGCTGAAGATACAAAGATAACCTGGATCACTCAAGATCTAGAACTTAGTGAGATTTCTCACAAAACGATACGCCCACTCAGCGTTTATTTAATGATAAAACTTTGTCACATGGCCTTTTGCCATCATTCTATTTGTTGTTGAAATATTAGTATTCAACCAATAGGACAATCTCTTGGGGTGAGACATGCTACATAATTATTACACATATTTAATTTTGTAGTGTGGCTTTTCCAAATACCCAAAACATGTCTTCTCATAAATGTGTGGAATTTGCAGGTTTTACCACTTATTTTCTTGTAAGTCGGAAGCAATTTTATTTATAATGTGTTTCCCTAAACTTTCAAGAAACTTGCCTTCTCGCTAATCTTTAAGTTTAAGTAATACTGAATATACATCTTCTTTTCCTTAAATCACAATATACACACTTTTACATTGATTGTGTTTCTTTTCTGTAACATAATTAGTTCTATAATTAATTAGTTTCATTTTTCCAGTGGTATAGTTGAATATATGGTAGTTTTGTAGATTCCGCCTATATACCACTAAATATAACAATAAGCTGAAGTTAATGAGAAAAAGGAAAAAAAAAATAATTGAATACTATGAAATACTATGGGTTTATTAAGTAATTATAAGGTAAGTATTGTAAAAATTAATACATCAATTAAATCTAAAATATTAAAATACCATTGAGCTCAATGAATATTAGTCAATTTAGATAAAAATTGTTTTTCTCTTAGTGAAACAATATTAAAAATTATAAAGATTAAAGATAATCTAGTCACTTATTGGGTTAAAATATAGTTGGATTAAAATATAATCATATTTGAATTAAACATTCAAATAATTGTCATAAATTTGCAGATGACTTGTTGGCATATAAGTTTTGTCACATATGTAAGTTAATTTTTTATACAATTTTCTTTTGCTCCCTTCCTCTTGTATATGACGTAATTATCACTATTATAAGAAACAATTCTGATAATGTCTTTCAAAATAAATGTAATATAAATAGTTCTTCTTCCTAGTTAGGTTAGTATAAATTTTGGAAGAGGTACACTTGCTTCTTGCTTCTTTCTTCTTAGGTAATACGGTTATTGTTACTATAAGTGTCGATGTTAATTTAGTCAGTAAAAAGATCAATTAAAGTCTGCTTAACAATTCCTCTTCTTGAAATAATAGTGGATCTTGTAGTATTTTAATGTGGTGAATTTTCTCAATAATCTTCAGCTTTATTTGTTTAATGTTAAATGAGATGCATTTTGACGAAACAAGGCGTCATCATCAGTCAGACCGATGCCTAGAAGATGTCATGTTGTGGTGAGTGCTTGGTTGCTACTCAGTAGCTACTCAGTAGCAATAATCTTCAGCTTTATTTGTTTAATGTTAAATGAGATGCATTTTGACGAAACAAGGCGTCATCATCAGTCAGACCGATGCCTAGAAGATGTCATGTTGTGGTGAGTGCTTGGTTGCTACTCAGTAGCTACTCAGTAGCAACCAAGCACTCACCACAACATGACATCTTCTAGGCATCGGTCTGACTGATGATGACGCCTTGTTTCGTCGAAATGCATCTCATTTAACATTAAACAAATAAAGCTGAAGATTATTGAGAAAATTCACCACATTAAAATACTACAAGATCCACTATTATTTCAAGAAGAGGAATTGTTAAGCAGACTTTAATTAATCTTTTTACTGACTAAATTAACATCGACACTTATAGTAACAATAACCGTATTACCTAAGAAGAAAGAAGCAAGAAGCAAGTGTACCTCTTCCAAAATTTATACTAACCTAACTAGGAAGAAGAACTATTTATATTACATTTATTTTGAAAGACATTATCAGAATTGTTTCTTATAATAGTGATAATTACGTCATATACAAGAGGAAGGGAGCAAAAGAAAATTGTATAAAAAATTAACTTACATATGTGACAAAACTTATATGCCAACAAGTCATCTGCAAATTTATGACAATTATTTGAGTGTTTAATTCAAATATGATTATATTTTAATCAAACTATATTTTAACCCAATAAATGACTAGATTATCTTTAATCTTTATAATTTTTTAATATTGTTTCACTAAGAGAAAAACAATTTTTATCTAAATTGACTAATATTCATTGAGCTCAATGGTATTTTAATATTTTAGATTTAATTGATGTATTAATTTTTACAATACTTACCTTATAATTACTTAATAAACCCATAGTATTTCATAGTATTCAATTATTTTTTTTCCTTTTTCTCATTAACTTCAGCTTATTGTTATATTTAGTGGTATATAGACGGAATCTACAAAACTACCATATAAAAACTACCATATAGTTCTATAATCCTAAGATGGGCTATAGCTAAGCTTTCTCCCTACATACAAGTTCCTTCAAACTACCAAACCCTCTGTCTATTATTTAAAGTCACGTTCAGTTTACCTGGGAAAATACCTAAACTCCGTTATTCTCGCTTGAAATCCCTTTTAAGAGATTTGGTTTTCCAACAACGTGCTTTTTCATAATACCTGCATATTTACAAAGACTTATTCATACCCATCACCATTCTCTATAATAAAGCAATTACTCTTACTTTTCATTATCCAACTAACTTATTTAATCTAGGTTGTAGTTCCTCCCCATAATAATCATAACACATGGCACTAATCATTTTACAATCAAAATCACATTCTATCTAATAAATTCCATATCAAGAGAATTAGAGAAATACAGGTTAGATGTAGTAGCAGTACAGGAAGTTAGATGGGAGAGTGAAGGTTCAATACAGACAGACGCGTATGCCTTTTTGTAAGGGAAAGGGAATGATAACCATCAATTAGGGACTGGGTTCTTCATACGTAGGAGAATTAATTCAGCCATTAAGAAAGTAGAGTTTATTAATGATAGGCTTTCTTATGTTATTCTAAGAGGACAGTGGTATGACATCATAGTTATGAATGTCCATGCACCAACAGAGGATCAACACAATGATGATAAGAACAGTTTTTATGAGGAAATAGAATGAACATTTGATCAGTTTCCAGCATATCACATGAAAATTGTTTTAGGAGATTTCAATGTGAAAGTAGGAAGGGAGGATATTTTCAAGCACACGATTGGTAATGAAAGTCTCCACTTGCAGAGCAACGACAATGGGGTTAGACTAGTGAATTTTGCCACCTCTAAAAATCTAATTGTAAAGAGTCCAAAATTCCCACGGGGTACGCCGTAGCATAGTGGTTGAGGCGCTGCACTACAAACCGGAAGGTCACAGGTTCGATTCCCGATGAGGTCGTTGAGATTTTTCAAATGGCCTAATCCTTCTGGTGGCACTATGACCCTGGGGTAGACTCAGCCTCTAACAGAAATGAGTACCAGGAGCAATCCCGGGGTTAAAGGCGGCCGGTGCGTAAGGCTGACAACCTTACCACCTTCGTGTGCCGAATGTCCAAAATCTGGGAGCCTCAACTTCCTGGAACCCTTTGGGCCTCCATAGCCTGTATAGGGTTCACTTTTATAAAATTCTCACATCATGTCCATAAATACATATGGACCTCGCCAGATGGAAAGACTCGTAATCAAATTCACCATGAGGGTGCTGACTGCGATTTTGATCACTATCTGGTAGTTGTGGCTGTTCGGAAGAAACTTTCATTAAACAAAGGAACTAGGCAAAATTTCGTTATAGAGAGATTTAATCTGAAACAGCTAGGTGAAGACCAAAGTAGGAATGATTACCAAGTCGAGATTTCAAATAGATTTGCAGTTCTAGAAAATACAGCAGTTCAACAAGAAGCTAGGGATGATATGAATATCGATAAAACCTGGGAATGCATTAAAGACAATATTAAAGTAACTGCAAAAGAAAAATTAGGTCCTCTTGAACTGAAACCAAATAAACGGTGGTTCGTTGATGAGTGCATGACATTAGTAAATGCAAGAAAGCAGGCAAAACTACAGTGGTTGCAGAATCTGAATGACACTGCTGTCGAAAATCTCAACAATGCTAAATGAGAAACCTCTAGAACCATTAGAACAAAGAAAAGAAACTATGTCAAAGACAAAGTAAATCGAATTAGAGCTAAATAGTAAAGACAAAAGTGTTAGGGATCTCTGCAATGGAATAAACGATTTCAAGAAAGGTTATCAACCTAGAATAAAATCAGGTAAACTGATGTAACAAAGATGCTTTTGTGAATCAATTATAATTGCAATTATGATATGAAGAAAATAAATTGTTTTAATCAGATTAATATTGACCAGCGTCAGCAGAACTACAGATTTCTGATACGTTGACCATCGCGCACTCTCATAAAATTTAAAACAATCCATGTCACATCGGCCGGCTCTGCGATTTGATCCAGGGACCTCCAGAATACGAGTCCAAGATGTTACCATTCGGCCAACTCAGTCAGTTTGACGGTCTAGTTTGATAAGCATAGGCTATGTGAAGGAATAGTGTTATTTGTCAAATCTAAATGTATTGCAACTTGAAATTCTTAAAATATGTCTACATTTCACAAAATTCAGTGACAAATAACTCGCTATTTACTCAATTTCAACTAGATCAACAAAGTAAACAAACATCTGACTTCATTCAGACAAAGCCCTCAATGATAAAAAAAAAAATGTGGCATTGTAGTATAGACATGATTTAAAGAAAATGTGACTTTTAATTAGTTGTTACTCTGGTACTGGTTAACCGATTTGGTCCAAAATAATTAGGCTTCTTGCCATGGACGTTATAAATGTGTATACCAAGTTTCATGAAAATCCGATAAAGCATATTTGAGTTATTGCGCCTTTTGTTATAAAAAAACCATAAAACGGTACTAAAATTGGGGATTATTCCGGTACCGGCCAACTGATTTGGTCCATTATCAACAGATGTCTTTCCATGGACATTATAAATGTGTATACCAAGTTTCATGAAAGTCCGATAAAGTGTATTTGAGTTATGGCCTTTAAAATACTCTAAATTGGGTTTTACTCTGGTACCAGTCAACCGATTGGGTCCAATATCAATAAGCTTCTTTCCATGAACATTATAAACGCGTATACCAAGTTTCATTAAAATCTGATAAAGTGTATTTGAGTTATCGCACGTACAGACACACGGACGGACATTTTTCCCATCCCCCACACAATCTCATAAAGTACCATACTGGCACTTAATAAACATAATTAAGGACAATGATGGCACTATACTTGCGGCTCCAAATAATATTTTGAATAGGTGGGAAAATTTCTTTAATCAATTATTAAATGTACATGAAGATGTCCAAAGTGTAGAAAGTGAAATATTCATAGCAGAGCCATTGGTTGCTGAACCAACTCAAACAGAAGTAGAAACCGCTATATATAGGTAAACTAAAAACCCACGAATCTCCAAGTGTTGACCTAATTACAGCAGAATTAATTAAGGCAGATGGGGATAGATTAAACTCAGAGATCCATAAAATCATTCTTATGATTTGGAGAAAGGAAAAATTGCCAAGGAATGGAAAGAATCTATTATTATACCAATCCATAAAAAGGAAGATAGGACCGAATGTAATAACTATAGAGGAATTTCTCTCCTATCAACATCATAAAAAATTCTATCTACCGGTAATATACTGCTGTCATGATTAACCCCATATGCAGACGAAATCATTGGAGATCACCAATGTGGATTTAGGCGAAATAGTTCAACCATTGATCATATAGTTTATTTTCGTCAAATCTTGGAGAAAAAATGGGAATATAATAAGTCTGTTCACCAGCTATACATAGATTTTAAAAAAGCATATGATTCAGTTTGGCGAGACAAATTGTACAATATCCTCAATGGGTTTGGGATAGTTAGTTAGGCTGATCAAAATGTGTCTAAATGAAACCTATAGCAGAGTCAGGGTAGGGAAATTTCTATCAGATAGGTTTGCCATTAGAAGCGGCTTGAAGCAAGGAGATGCACTATTGCCTTTACTTTTTATTTTCACTTTCGAATATGCCATGAGAGAGTTCAGGAAAACAAGGTAGGCCTAGAATTAAATGCCACTCCCCCAGTTTTTAGCTTATGCAGATGACGTTTGCTTGTTGGGCAATGACATAAACACAATTGAGAGAATTGCAGAAAGTCTTTTTTGATGCCTGTACGATGTTGGATTGGAAATTAATACAGAAAGAACTAAGTATATGGTCATGAAACGTCTAAATAATGCTCTCCAAAATATTAGAATAACCGGTAAATCGTTCGAACAAGTGGAAAAATTCAAATAACTGGAAACAATAATTACAGACACAAATAAAATTATGGCAGAAGTTAAGTGTAGACTCAAATCAGGAAATGCTTGTTTTTATGCTGTTCAGAAACTCTAATCTTCTTGTCTTCTGTCCAGAAATCTAAAAATAGAGATTTATAAGACTTTTATCTTGCTGGTTGTATTATACGGATGTGAGACATGGTCGCTTACTCTTTGGGAAGAACATAATCTGAGGGTGTTCGAAAACAGGGTGCTTATGAAAATATTTTTTGCCTAAGAGAGATGAAAATGGGGACTGGAGAAAACTGCATGACGATGAGCTTCATGACCTGTACTCTTCACTGGATATAGAAAAGGTAATTAAATCACGGAGGATGAAATGGGCTGGACATGTTGCGCACATGGGGGAGGAAAGACATATCGCAAAAGTATTGACTGGGACCACCTGGAAGACCTAGATGTAGGGGGAGGACAATATTAGGATGTATTCAAGGGAAGTAGGATTTGCAAGGGATGATTGGATGGAGTTAGCACAGAATAGGGTTGAATGGCAGGTTCAGGTAAGCGCGGCAATGAATCTTCGGGTTCCATAACATAGATAATATTCCTTTAGCTTGCTGAGGAATAGTCTATTGCTATTTTGTAAGCAAGTAAATATGTAAGTTTATTCAAAACACAATATGAAGCTACGCTAACTAGTATTACTGCTCGGTGAAAAAAATGTAAATATCTGCAAATTGGCATTAAAAGGATCCTGATTTACTAAATACCGTATTTTCCAGCTTCTGTTTTACTTTCAGATTTTAAAGTAATTCTCATCAGATATCTTTAGACAAAGACAAGCTTCAATAATGTCATGATTCAGCTCTAAACTACTACTTATTTTGAGAACTGTTAATAATTCACCAGAATCTTTTTCTGAACTCACAGCATAACAATTACAATTTAAATCCTTAGGTAGATATCATTATTAATGCTCATATGGAGCAAATGCTGCCAGACTTTTGTGTTTGTAAGATTTATAGCTTGAGATGTCTGACCTTCAGTGTCTTGTGACTGAATTTTTATGATGTTGTGACTTCCTAAACATAGGTCAAGTGTTATCAGTGTTTGCTGTAAGAAATATGCAAAATGTAGGTTATCATTCTAGACATGTGTCATTAATCTAATTTTCTGTATCTGCCCTATTTTGCAGTTTATTTATTTATTCTCTGTAATTTAATTTTCTGTACAGTAATATTCTTTATTTATTTTTGGCCGTCTCCCTTAAGAACCATTTGTGAATATTCTTAATTTATTTTTGGTTGTCTCCCTTAAGAACTATTTGTGAAGAAATACATTCTAATGTAATACAGGACTCTCTCGCTTTGAGAAACCTCACTAGAGCTGCCAGTGGATGGGATCATAGTAACCAGATATATTCCCGCTATCGAGTGAACTCTTAAGGGGCTGTCACACTGGATCAATCGAGCGACAGCAACCGACCGACTGATTTAACGAACCAATAGACAGCAGTGGTACCTGTCACATAGCGTCGATCGCCAGCGATCAACAACAAGCAAGAGGGATCAACTGGTCTGTGAAATCAAACCTGTCCGTTTTTCAATCGACGGTCAATGGCAAATGGTGGCAGCACTTCGAACCTTTGTACCCACCTGAATTTCAGAATTGATGCTGGGAAGTTTAGCTTACACAATAATGTCATTTTTAGACTCACATTTGAATGAAATAGAATTGCACAAACCAATTAAGGCACTTAAAACAATGTCTTCTTATGTAATTTAACTGTACAAATACAAATATACATAGAGTTGTAGCACCTAGCGGTGTGCGATCAAACTACAACAAACAACAAACCTCTTCGCTCGGCCAAAGCTTGAAGTAAACAGATGTAGCCTGAGATAGTAGGCCTAATATTAAACCCTACATCCTAACACATGTAGTAAGATATTATGCAGGAGATAAGCAGACGTAGGCCTAATAAGATAATATACTTTACCTCTAATATACAGTGATGAGTAGACCTAGTAAAATCATATAGGTACATAACCTATACTATTTCCGTTGATTGATGACGCTCGATGCTGTGTGACAAGGAACAGAACTGTAGTCGAGAGCGCTCGATGGCAGTCAGTTGGTCTTAATCAATCGAAGCTCAGTGTGACAGGCCGCTTAGATTTTATTTAGATGTAGCCTATTTGGATAGTTTTTTTGATGAACATTGAAAAATAACTTTTGGCAAATTTGTACTTTATATTACTGCAAAAGCCAACAGCGTGAAACCAGTTTGAAGTCTTTTTCACATTTCCAAAGCACTTCCTTGTTTTCAGCTACAACTAATGCTGGGACAAATTACTGGGTAACAGTTAACTGCACAGACAATTAATTGCGAAGAAGATAAAACATTTAACTGCTATTTGAACACATAGTTAACTGGATATTATTTGCAATTATTTGGATTATTATGTTGATTATGCAGACAATTAATTCCACTGCAGCTAATTTTTAATAATTAACTGGATAATCACAAATGACTGGATAAAATTACATCTTTATGCAGTATCTGGTTAACTGTTATTCGGTTAACTGGACAAGAGATAATGGTTATTTTAACAATTATTTGCTGATTTTAACCAGTTAATTTTTTTCAGATAATCCCATTTCTAGCTACAACCAATAGTACTTATCTGTCAGTTTTATTTTCTCCCATGCATTATTTCTCGATAATGATTGTATTGGAAGAAAGATGCTATTATTCCAAACTGCGGTAATACCGGAGTTGACGGGTCCCTGTACGCAGCAAGCCATGTTGCCTTCATTCTGGCAGCGTTCCGTAAGGACAACTCCAACCGCCGCCGCCGCCAAATTCGAATGTGTTATATTCAGAATCCACAACGCCGATTTTCAGTGGTTAAAGATTTAATATTAAAAATAGCGCAAAAGCCCGTTCTTCTCACAGGTGCTCCCGGGTGATAGTTTAAATTGGCGTAGGGACTAGTACTTAAAGGTTTAATATTACGAGCAACGACCGCAAGAGCCCGTTCTATTCACAGGTAACAGTTAAATAACCCCATTCTGCTCGCGGGTGATAGATTAAGTTGGCATAGGGACTAGTACTTAAAGGTTTAATATTAAAACGACCGCAAGAGCCCGTTCTATTCACAGGTGACAGTTAAATAACCCCATTCTGCTCGCGGGTGATAGATTAAGTTGGCATAGAAACTAGTAGTTAAAGGTTTAATTTAAAACGACCGCAAGAGCCCGTTCTATTCACAGGTGACCGTTAAATAACCCCGTTCTGCTCGCGGGTGATAGATTAAGTTGGCATAGGGACTAGTAGTTAAAGTTTAATATTAAAACGACCGCAAGAGCCCGTTCTATTCACAGGTGACAGTTAAATAACCCCGTTCTGCTCGCGGGTGATAGATTAAGTTGGCATAGAAACTAGTAGTTAAAGGTTTAATATTAAAACGACCGCAAGAGCCCGTTCTATTCACAGGTGACCGTTAAATAACCCCGTTCTGCTCGCGGGTGATAGATTAAGTTGGCATAGGGACTAGTAGTTAAAGTTTAATATTAAAACGACCGCAAGAGCCCGTTCTATTCACAGGTGACACTTAAATAACCCCGTTCCGATCGCGGGTGATAGTTTAAATTGGCGTAGGGACTAGTACTTAAAGGTTTAATATTAAAACGACCGCAAGAGCCCGTTCTATTCACAGGTGACAGTTAAATAACCCCGTTCTGCTCACGGGTCACTCTGTATATATTTTTATAATTTCCTAGCCGGTGGTCCTGGTGTTATAAAATCTTCACACGGCTTTTTCTACTCGGTATATTTTTAACCATTTTTAACTAATATGTCTTTCTGCAGAGCAAAGAATGAATGAACGTATTATGTATTTTTTCTTTGAGAACATCTCGTTTGTTGCCATAACTTGTACAAAGCCTACAGCATATTTTACCGACTTCTTGCATGCACCTAATAAGCCTATTCAGATTTTTCGGATATTTTGTTTGTTTAAAATTATCATACGTAATAATAAAGTTTATTACCCTGACTTTACGACATGAAAATCACACCGATTAAAGAAAAATTCATTATATGGAGGAACTTTTTTATCCGACATGAGTTACATGTTTTATCCATATTTCGACCCTTCTCAACTCGAATATAACAATAATAATAACCAGTTCCTTGCGCACTTTGAGAAAATTCCGATTTTCCATTAATATCACAGATTTTGAACAGAAATAGTAGGAACAGTTTCAAAAAAATTCACTACATGGAAGAAACGTTTTCTCCCGACATGAGTTACATGTTTTATCCATAATTTGACCCTTGTTAACTCGAATATAACAAAAAAAATAATCACGTCATTCCGCACTTCGAGAAAATACCGATTTGCCATTCGTGTCACACAGTTTACGCAGAAAAAGTAGGACCGTTTCAAAACAAAAATTAATTACATAGAGGGAATTTTTTTTTCCTACGTGAGTGACATGTGTTATCTATAATTCGACCCTTTTGAACACGAATATAACAATAATAATAACCAGTTTTTTCCGCACTTCGAGAAAACACCGATTTTCCATTAGTGTCACACAGTTTACGCAGAAGTAGGACCATTTCATAACAAAAATTCATTACATGGAGGGGAAATTTTTTTCCGACCTAAATTACATGTGTTATCTATAATTCGACCCTTCTGAACACGAATATAACAATAATAATAACCAGTTCTATCCGCACTTCGAGAAAAAACCGATTTCCATTACCGTCACACAGTTTACACAAGAAAAGTAGGACCGTTTCAAAACAAAAATTCATTACATGGAGGGGAAATTTTTTTCCGACCTAAATTACATGTGTTATCTATAATTCGACCCTCCTGAACACGAATATAACAATAATAATAAGCAGTTCCTTCCGCCCTTCGAGAAAAAACTGATTTTCCATTACCGTCACACAGTTTACACAAGAAAAGTAGGATCGTTTCAAAACAAAAATTCATTACATGGAGGGGAAATTTTTTTCCAACCTAAATTACATGTGTTATCTATAATTCGACCCTTCTGAATACGAATATAACAATAATAATAACCAGTTCTATCCGCACTTCGAGAAAATACCGATTTTCCATTAGTGTCACACAGTTTACGCAGAAGAAGTAGGACCATTTCATAACAAAAATTAATTACATGGAGGGGAAATTTTTTTCCGACCTAAATTACATGTGTTATCTATAATTCGACCCTTCTGAACACGAATATAACAATAATAATAACCACTTCCTTCCGCCCTTCGTGAAAAAACTGATTTTTCATTACCGTCACACAGTTTACACAAGAAAAGTAGGACCGTTGCAAAACAAAAATTCATTACATGGAGGGGAAATTTTTTTCCGACCTAAATTACATGTGTTATCTATAATTCGACCCTCCTGAACACGAATATAACAATAATAATAACCAGTTCCATCCGCACTTCGAGAAAAAACTGATTTTCCATTACCGTCACACAGTTTCATAAGAAAAGTAGGACCGTTTCAAAACAAAAATTCATTACATGGAGGGGAAATTTTTTTCCAACCTAAATTACATGTGTTATCTATAATTCGACCCTTCTGAATACGAATATAACAATAATAATAACCAGTTCTATCCGCACTTCGAGAAAATACCGATTTTCCATTAGTGTCACACAGTTTACGCAGAAGAAGTAGGACCATTTCATAACAAAAATTCATTACATGGAGGGGACATTTTTTTCCGACCTAACTTACATGTGTTATCTATAATTCGACCCTCCTGAACACGAATATAACAATAATAATAACCAGTTCTATCCGCACTTCGAGAAAAAACCGATTTTCCATTAATATCACAGATTTTGAACAGAAATAGTAGGAACATTTTCAAAAAAATTCACTACATGGAAGAAACGTTTTCTCCCGACATGAGTTACATGTTTTATCCATAATTTGACCCTTGTCAACTCGAATATAACAAAAAAAATAATCACGTCATTCCGCACTTCGAGAAAATACCGATTTGCCATTCGTGTCACACAGTTTACGCAGAAAAAGTAGGACCGTTTCAAAACAAAAATTAATTACATAGAGGGAATTTTTTTTTCCTACGTGAGTGACATGTTTTATCTATAATTCGACCCTTTTGAACACGAATATAACAATAATAATAACCAGTTTTTTCCGCACTTCGAGAAAACACCGATTTTCCATTAGTGTCACACAGTTTACGCAGAAGTAGGACCATTTCATAACAAAAATTCATTACATGGAGGGGAAATTTTTTTCCGACCTAAATTACATGTGTTATCTATAATTCGACCCTTCTGAACACGAATATAACAATAATAATAACCAGTTCTATCCGCACTTCGAGAAAAAACCGATTTCCATTACCGTCACACAGTTTACACAAGAAAAGTAGGACCGTTTCAAAACAAAAATTCATTACATGGAGGGGAAATTTTTTTCCGACCTAAATTACATGTGTTATCTATAATTCGACCCTCCTGAACACGAATATAACAATAATAATAAGCAGTTCCTTCCGCCCTTCGAGAAAAAACTGATTTTCCATTACCGTCACACAGTTTACACAAGAAAAGTAGGATCGTTTCAAAACAAAAATTCATTATATGGAGGGGAAATTTTTTTCCAACCTAAATTACATGTGTTATCTATAATTCGACCCTTCTGAATACGAATATAACAATAATAATAACCAGTTCTATCCGCACTTCGAGAAAATACCGATTTTCCATTAGTGTCACACAGTTTACGCAGAAGAAGTAGGACCATTTCATAACAAAAATTAATTACATGGAGGGGAAATTTTTTTCCGACCTAAATTACATGTGTTATCTATAATTCGACCCTTCTGAACACGAATATAACAATAATAATAACCACTTCCTTCCGCCCTTCGTGAAAAAACTGATTTTTCATTACCGTCACACAGTTTACACAAGAAAAGTAGGACCGTTGCAAAACAAAAATTCATTACATGGAGGGGAAATTTTTTTCCGACCTAAATTACATGTGTTATCTATAATTCGACCCTCCTGAACACGAATATAACAATAATAATAACCAGTTCCATCCGCACTTCGAGAAAAAACTGATTTTCCATTACCGTCACACAGTTTCATAAGAAAAGTAGGACCGTTTCAAAACAAAAATTCATTACATGGAGGGGAAATTTTTTTCCAACCTAAATTACATGTGTTATCTATAATTCGACCCTTCTGAATACGAATATAACAATAATAATAACCAGTTCTATCCGCACTTCGAGAAAATACCGATTTTCCATTAGTGTCACACAGTTTACGCAGAAGAAGTAGGACCATTTCATAACAAAAATTCATTACATGGAGGGGACATTTTTTTCCGACCTAACTTACATGTGTTATCTATAATTCGACCCTCCTGAACACGAATATAACAATAATAATAACCAGTTCTATCCGCACTTCGAGAAAAAACCGATTTTCCATTAATATCACAGATTTTGAACAGAAATAGTAGGAACAGTTTCAAAAAAATTCACTACATGGAAGAAACGTTTTCTCCCGACATGAGTTACATGTTTTATCCATAATTTGACCCTTGTCAACTCGAATATAACAAAAAAAATAATCACGTCATTCCGCACTTCGAGAAAATACCGATTTGCCATTCGTGTCACACAGTTTACGCAGAAAAAGTAGGACCGTTTCAAAACAAAAATTAATTACATAGAGGGAATTTTTTTTTCCTACGTGAGTGACATGTGTTATCTATAATTCGACCCTTTTGAACACGAATATAACAATAATAATAACCAGTTTTTTCCGCACTTCGAGAAAACACCGATTTTCCATTAGTGTCACACAGTTTACGCAGAAGTAGGACCATTTCATAACAAAAATTCATTACATGGAGGGGAAATTTTTTTCCGACCTAAATTACATGTGTTATCTATAATTCGACCCTTCTGAACACGAATATAACAATAATAATAACCAGTTCTATCCGCACTTCGAGAAAAAACCGATTTCCATTACCGTCACACAGTTTACACAAGAAAAGTAGGACCGTTTCAAAACAAAAATTCATTACATGGAGGGGAAATTTTTTTCCGACCTAAATTACATGTGTTATCTATAATTCGACCCTCCTGAACACGAATATAACAATAATAATAAGCAGTTCCTTCCGCCCTTCGAGAAAAAACTGATTTTCCATTACCGTCACACAGTTTACACAAGAAAAGTAGGATCGTTTCAAAACAAAAATTCATTACATGGAGGGGAAATTTTTTTCCAACCTAAATTACATGTGTTATCTATAATTCGACCCTTCTGAATACGAATATAACAATAATAATAACCAGTTCTATCCGCACTTCGAGAAAATACCGATTTTCCATTAGTGTCACACAGTTTACGCAGAAGAAGTAGGACCATTTCATAACAAAAATTAATTACATGGAGGGGAAATTTTTTTCCGACCTAAATTACATGTGTTATCTATAATTCGACCCTTCTGAACACGAATATAACAATAATAATAACCACTTCCTTCCGCCCTTCGTGAAAAAACTGATTTTTCATTACCGTCACACAGTTTACACAAGAAAAGTAGGACCGTTGCAAAACAAAAATTCATTACATGGAGGGGAAATTTTTTTCCGACCTAAATTACATGTGTTATCTATAATTCGACCCTCCTGAACACGAATATAACAATAATAATAACCAGTTCCATCCGCACTTCGAGAAAAAACTGATTTTCCATTACCGTCACACAGTTTCATAAGAAAAGTAGGACCGTTTCAAAACAAAAATTCATTACATGGAGGGGAAATTTTTTTCCAACCTAAATTACATGTGTTATCTATAATTCGACCCTTCTGAATACGAATATAACAATAATAATAACCAGTTCTATCCGCACTTCGAGAAAATACCGATTTTCCATTAGTGTCACACAGTTTACGCAGAAGAAGTAGGACCATTTCATAACAAAAATTCATTACATGGAGGGGACATTTTTTTCCGACCTAACTTACATGTGTTATCTATAATTCGACCCTCCTGAACACGAATATAACAATAATAATAACCAGTTCTATCCGCACTTCGAGAAAAAACCGATTTTCCATTAATATCACAGATTTTCAACAGAAATAGTAGGAACATTTTCAAAAAAATTCACTACATGGAAGAAACGTTTTCTCCCGACATGAGTTACATGTTTTATCCATAATTTGACCCTTGTCAACTCGAATATAACAAAAAAAATAATCACGTCATTCCGCACTTCGAGAAAATACCGATTTGCCATTCGTGTCACACAGTTTACGCAGAAAAAGTAGGACCGTTTCAAAACAAAAATTAATTACATAGAGGGAATTTTTTTTTCCTACGTGAGTGACATGTTTTATCTATAATTCGACCCTTTTGAACACGAATATAACAATAATAATAACCAGTTTTTTCCGCACTTCGAGAAAACACCGATTTTCCATTAGTGTCACACAGTTTACGCAGAAGTAGGACCATTTCATAACAAAAATTCATTACATGGAGGGGAAATTTTTTTCCGACCTAAATTACATGTGTTATCTATAATTCGACCCTTCTGAACACGAATATAACAATAATAATAACCAGTTCTATCCGCACTTCGAGAAAAAACCGATTTCCATTACCGTCACACAGTTTACACAAGAAAAGTAGGACCGTTTCAAAACAAAAATTCATTACATGGAGGGGAAATTTTTTTCCGACCTAAATTACATGTGTTATCTATAATTCGACCCTCCTGAACACGAATATAACAATAATAATAAGCAGTTCCTTCCGCCCTTCGAGAAAAAACTGATTTTCCATTACCGTCACACAGTTTACACAAGAAAAGTAGGATCGTTTCAAAACAAAAATTCATTACATGGAGGGGAAATTTTTTTCCAACCTAAATTACATGTGTTATCTATAATTCGACCCTTCTGAATACGAATATAACAATAATAATAACCAGTTCTATCCGCACTTCGAGAAAATACCGATTTTCCATTAGTGTCACACAGTTTACGCAGAAGAAGTAGGACCATTTCATAACAAAAATTAATTACATGGAGGGGAAATTTTTTTCCGACCTAAATTACATGTGTTATCTATAATTCGACCCTTCTGAACACGAATATAACAATAATAATAACCACTTCCTTCCGCCCTTCGTGAAAAAACTGATTTTTCATTACCGTCACACAGTTTACACAAGAAAAGTAGGACCGTTGCAAAACAAAAATTCATTACATGGAGGGGAAATTTTTTTCCGACCTAAATTACATGTGTTATCTATAATTCGACCCTCCTGAACACGAATATAACAATAATAATAACCAGTTCCATCCGCACTTCGAGAAAAAACTGATTTTCCATTACCGTCACACAGTTTCATAAGAAAAGTAGGACCGTTTCAAAACAAAAATTCATTACATGGAGGGGAAATTTTTTTCCAACCTAAATTACATGTGTTATCTATAATTCGACCCTTCTGAATACGAATATAACAATAATAATAACCAGTTCTATCCGCACTTCGAGAAAATACCGATTTTCCATTAGTGTCACACAGTTTACGCAGAAGAAGTAGGACCATTTCATAACAAAAATTCATTACATGGAGGGGACATTTTTTTCCGACCTAACTTACATGTGTTATCTATAATTCGACCCTCCTGAACACGAATATAACAATAATAATAACCAGTTCTATCCGCACTTCGAGAAAAAACCGATTTTCCATTAATATCACAGATTTTGAACAGAAATAGTAGGAACAGTTTCAAAAAAATTCACTACATGGAAGAAACGTTTTCTCCCGACATGAGTTACATGTTTTATCCATAATTTGACCCTTGTCAACTCGAATATAACAAAAAAAATAATCACGTCATTCCGCACTTCGAGAAAATACCGATTTGCCATTCGTGTCACACAGTTTACGCAGAAAAAGTAGGACCGTTTCAAAACAAAAATTAATTACATAGAGGGAATTTTTTTTTCCTACGTGAGTGACATGTGTTATCTATAATTCGACCCTTTTGAACACGAATATAACAATAATAATAACCAGTTTTTTCCGCACTTCGAGAAAACACCGATTTTCCATTAGTGTCACACAGTTTACGCAGAAGTAGGACCATTTCATAACAAAAATTCATTACATGGAGGGGAAATTTTTTTCCGACCTAAAGTACATGTGTTATCTATAATTCGACCCTTCTGAACACGAATATAACAATAATAATAACCAGTTCTATCCGCACTTCGAGAAAAAACCGATTTCCATTACCGTCACACAGTTTACACAAGAAAAGTAGGACCGTTTCAAAACAAAAATTCATTACATGGAGGGGAAATTTTTTTCCGACCTAAATTACATGTGTTATCTATAATTCGACCCTCCTGAACACGAATATAACAATAATAATAAGCAGTTCCTTCCGCCCTTCGAGAAAAAACTGATTTTCCATTACCGTCACACAGTTTACACAAGAAAAGTAGGATCGTTTCAAAACAAAAATTCATTACATGGAGGGGAAATTTTTTTCCAACCTAAATTACATGTGTTATCTATAATTCGACCCTTCTGAATACGAATATAACAATAATAATAACCAGTTCTATCCGCACTTCGAGAAAATACCGATTTTCCATTAGTGTCACACAGTTTACGCAGAAGAAGTAGGACCATTTCATAACAAAAATTAATTACATGGAGGGGAAATTTTTTTCCGACCTAAATTACATGTGTTATCTATAATTCGACCCTTCTGAACACGAATATAACAATAATAATAACCACTTCCTTCCGCCCTTCGTGAAAAAACTGATTTTTCATTACCGTCACACAGTTTACACAAGAAAAGTAGGACCGTTGCAAAACAAAAATTCATTACATGGAGGGGAAATTTTTTTCCGACCTAAATTACATGTGTTATCTATAATTCGACCCTCCTGAACACGAATATAACAATAATAATAACCAGTTCCATCCGCACTTCGAGAAAAAACTGATTTTCCATTACCGTCACACAGTTTCATAAGAAAAGTAGGACCGTTTCAAAACAAAAATTCATTACATGGAGGGGAAATTTTTTTCCAACCTAAATTACATGTGTTATCTATAATTCGACCCTTCTGAATACGAATATAACAATAATAATAACCAGTTCTATCCGCACTTCGAGAAAATACCGATTTTCCATTAGTGTCACACAGTTTACGCAGAAGAAGTAGGACCATTTCATAACAAAAATTCATTACATGGAGGGGACATTTTTTTCCGACCTAACTTACATGTGTTATCTATAATTCGACCCTCCTGAACACGAATATAACAATAATAATAACCAGTTCTATCCGCACTTCGAGAAAAAACCGATTTTCCATTAATATCACAGATTTTGAACAGAAATAGTAGGAACAGTTTCAAAAAAATTCACTACATGGAAGAAACGTTTTCTCCCGACATGAGTTACATGTTTTATCCATAATTTGACCCTTGTCAACTCGAATATAACAAAAAAAATAATCACGTCATTCCGCACTTCGAGAAAATACCGATTTGCCATTCGTGTCACACAGTTTACGCAGAAAAAGTAGGACCGTTTCAAAACAAAAATTAATTACATAGAGGGAATTTTTTTTTCCTACGTGAGTGACATGTCGCACCCCTGGTGGAAGACTGCCATAAGTCAAAAAAATTGAATTTTGAGATAACTAGTACTTATAACTGCTTGTCATCATATCCATGTCCTGGAAAAGTGGCACAACCCAAATCGTAACGATAAGGATTCTACAGCATATAATTGATTTTTCTTCTCACTAGCATCTGATGATTCAAATAGCAGAAATCTGCCATATCTCAGTTTTTTTATCATACGCAAGCCTGTAAACCCGAGATTATGCAGTGTTCCTGTCCGGAAGTGGCAGCAATTTTGTGTTAAAGTAATATTTACTGTTTTTCATATTGCATCAAAATCTTTAAATGCTCCTCCTGAACAAATGTTATTTTTGACTTGTGGCAGTCTTCCACCAGGGGTGCGATGTGTTATCTATAATTCGACCCTTTTGAACACGAATATAACAATAATAATAACCAGTTTTTTCCGCACTTCGAGAAAACACCGATTTTCCATTAGTGTCACACAGTTTACGCAGAAGTAGGACCATTTCATAACAAAAATTCATTACATGGAGGGGAAATTTTTTTCCGACCTAAATTACATGTGTTATCTATAATTCGACCCTTCTGAACACGAATATAACAATAATAATAACCAGTTCTATCCGCACTTCGAGAAAAAACCGATTTCCATTACCGTCACACAGTTTACACAAGAAAAGTAGGACCGTTTCAAAACAAAAATTCATTACATGGAGGGGAAATTTTTTTCCGACCTAAATTACATGTGTTATCTATAATTCGACCCTCCTGAACACGAATATAACAATAATAATAAGCAGTTCCTTCCGCCCTTCGAGAAAAAACTGATTTTCCATTACCGTCACACAGTTTACACAAGAAAAGTAGGATCGTTTCAAAACAAAAATTCATTACATGGAGGGGAAATTTTTTTTCAACCTAAATTACATGTGTTATCTATAATTCGACCCTTCTGAATACGAATATAACAATAATAATAACCAGTTCTATCCGCACTTCGAGAAAATACCGATTTTCCATTAGTGTCACACAGTTTACGCAGAAGAAGTAGGACCATTTCATAACAAAAATTAATTACATGGAGGGGAAATTTTTTTCCGACCTAAATTACATGTGTTATCTATAATTCGACCCTTCTGAACACGAATATAACAATAATAATAACCACTTCCTTCCGCCCTTCGTGAAAAAACTGATTTTTCATTACCGTCACACAGTTTACACAAGAAAAGTAGGACCGTTGCAAAACAAAAATTCATTACATGAAGGGGAAATTTTTTTCCGACCTAAATTACATGTGTTATCTATAATTCGACCCTCCTGAACACGAATATAACAATAATAATAACCAGTTCCATCCGCACTTCGAGAAAAAACTGATTTTCCATTACCGTCACACAGTTTCATAAGAAAAGTAGGACCGTTTCAAAACAAAAATTCATTACATGGAGGGGAAATTTTTTTCCAACCTAAATTACATGTGTTATCTATAATTCGACCCTTCTGAATACGAATATAACAATAATAATAACCAGTTCTATCCGCACTTCGAGAAAATACCGATTTTCCATTAGTGTCACACAGTTTACGCAGAAGAAGTAGGACCATTTCATAACAAAAATTCATTACATGGAGGGGACATTTTTTTCCGACCTAAATTACATGTGTTATCTATAATTCGACCCTCCTGAACACGAATATAACAATAATAATAACCAGTTCTATCCGCACTTCGAGAAAAAACCGATTTTCCATTACCGTCACACAGTTTACACAAGAAAAGTAGGACCGTTTCAAAACAAAAATTCATTACATGGAGGGGAAATTTTTTTCCGACCTAACTTACATGTGTTATCTATAATTCAACCCTCCTGAACACGAATATAACAATAATAATAACCAGTTCCTTCCGCCCTTCGAGAAAAAACTGATTTTCCATTACCGTCACACAGTTTACACAACAAAAGTAGGACCGTTTCAAAACAAAAATTCATTACATGGAGGGGACATTTTTTTCCGACCTAAATTACATGTGTTATCTATAATTCGACCCTCCTGAACACGAATATAACAATAATAATAACCAGTTCTATCCGCACTTCGAGAAAAAACCGATTTTCCATTACCGTCACACAGTTTACACAAGAAAAGTAGGACCGTTTCAAAACAAAAATTCATTACATGGAGGGGAAATTTTTTTCCGACCTAACTTACATGTGTTATCTATAATTCGACCCTCCTGAACACGAATATAACAATAATAATAACCAGTTCCTTCCGCCCTTCGAGAAAAAACTGATTTTCCATTACCGTCACACAGTTTACACAACAAAAGTAGGACCGTTTCAAAACAAAAATTCATTACATGGAGGGGAAATTTTTTTCCGACCTAAATTACATGTGTTATCTATAATTCGACCCTTCTGAACACGAATATAACAATAATAATAACCAGTTCCTTCCGCCCTTCGAGAAAAAACTGATTTTTCATTACCGTCACACAGTTTACACAAGAAAAGTAGGACCGTTGCAAAACAAAAATTCATTACATGGAGTGGAAATTTTTTTCCGACCTAAATTACATGTGTTATCTATAATTCGACCCTCCTGAACACAAATATAACAATAATAATAACCAGTTCCTTCCGCGCTTCGAGAAAATTGAGATTTTCCATTAATGTTAGACATTTCTCGCAGAAGAAGGAGGAACAATTCAAAGAAAAAATTCATTATATGGAGGGAAAGTTTTTCTCCGACTTGAGTTATATCTGTTCCTTATAACTCGACCCTTCTGAACACGAATATAACAGTAATATTAACCAGTTCCTACATGAGAATCCGCTAAAATGTATTTGAGTTACGCGCGTACAGGGACACGGACGGACGGACGGACGGACACACATTTCTCTTCCCACACACAATCTCATAAAGTACCATACTGGCACTTAATAATGTTTTAGACTATTTAACGAGAGTTTTAAGACAGATTATGACAAGAGAAAATAGCAAAAAAGCAATTAGGGCAGAGAAAATCGCGTGAGATTTCCCAGTGATGGATAAATGGGTGGATGGCAGAATGAATGAACGACGGATGAATTGATTAATGGATCAATGAATGAATGAATGAACGGGTGAATGAATGTATGATGGATGAATGAATGGATGGATGGTTGGTCGAGATGATTGAGTGACGAGATAGGGAAGAACCATCCTTCAATTAATTAATTACTCCATCCAACAAACTATCCATTCTTGCATTCATCCAGTAATTAAATCACCCACCCATACAAACAACCACTCACCCACCATCCATCAATCCATTCATTCATATATCTGTCCATCTGTATAGCCATCCAATCATTAATTCATTATTTAATTGATGGATGGACGAATGAACTTATTAATTTAAGGAAGGAATGGTAGATATTTGGATGAGTGGATGATTGAATGAATGAAATAATGGACGTATGGATGGATTAATCAGTTAATGAATTAATAAAATAGTGGATGATTTAAGTAATTATTAATAATTGAATGTAACACTAATGGAAAATCGGAATTTTCTCGAAGTACTGAAGGAACTGGTTAATATTACTGTTATATTCGTGTTCAGAAGGGTCGAATTATAAGGAACAGATATAACTAAGTCGGAGAAAATATTTCCCTCCATATAATGAATTTTTTCTTTGAATTGTTCCTCCTTCTTCTGCGAGAAATGTGTAACATTAATGGAAAATCTCAATTTTCTCGAAGCGCGGAAGGAACTGGTTATTATTATTGATATATTCGAGATTAGATGGGTCGGATTATAGATGAAACATGTAACTCGTCTCGGGAAAAAATATTTCCTCGATGGAATGAATTTTTCTTTTTAATCGTCCATACTCTTTCTGCGTTGACTGGGTCACACTAATGGAAAATCGGAATTTTCTCGAAGTACTGAAGGAACTGGTTAATATTACAGTTATATTCGTGTTCAGAAGGGTCGAGTTATAAGGGTCAGATATAACTCAAGTCGGAGAAAAAATTTCCCTCCATATAATGAATTTTTTCTTTGAATTGTTCCTCCTTCTTCTGCGAGAAATGTCTAACATTAATGGAAAATCTCAATTTTCTCGAAGCGCGGAAGGAACTGGTTATTATTATTGATATATTCGTGTTCAGGAGGGTCGAATTATATATAACACATGTAATTTAGGTCGGAAAAAAATTTCCCCTACATGTAATGAATTTTTGTTATGAAATTGTCCTACTTCTTCTGCGTAAACTGTGTGACACTAATGGAAAATCGGTATTTTCTCGAAGTGCGGATGGAACTGGTTATTATTATTGTTATATTCGTGTTCAGAAGGATCGAATTATAGATAACACATGTAATTTAGGTTGGAAGAAAATTTCCCCTCCATGTAATGAATTTTTGTTTCGAAACGGTCCTACTTTTCTTGTGTAAATTGTGTGACGGTAATGGAAAATCAGTTTTTTCTCGAAGGGCGGAAGGAACTGGTTATTATTATTGTTATATTCTTGTTCAGGAGGGTCGAATTATAGATAACACATGTAATTTAGGTCGGAAAAAAATTTCCCCTCCATGTAATGAATTTTTGTTTTGAAACGGTCCTACTTTTCTTGTGTAAACTGTGTGACGGTAATGGAAAATCAGTTTTTTCTCGAAGGGCGGAAGGAACTGGTTATTATTATTGTTATATTCTTGTTCAGGAGGGTCGACTTATAGATAACACATGTAATTTAGGTCGGAAAAAAATTTCCCCTCCATGTAATGAATTTTTGTTTTGAAACGGTCCTACTTTTCTTGTGTAAACTGTGTGACGGTAATGGAAAATCAGTTTTTTCTCGAAGGGCGGAAGGAACTGGTTATTATTATTGTTATATTTGTGTTCAGGAGGGTCGAATTATAGATAACACATGTAATTTAGGTCGGAAAAAAATTTCCACTCCATGTAATGAATTTTTGTTTTGAAACGGTCCTACTTTTCTTGTGTAAACTGTGTGACGGTAAAGGAAAATCGGATTTTTCTCGAAGTGCGGATAGAACTGGTTATTATTATTGTTATATTCGTGTTCAGAAGGGTCGAATTATAGATAACACATGTAATTTAGGTCGGAAAAAAATTTCCCCTCCATGTAATGAATTTTTGTTATGAAATGGTCCTACTTCTTCTGCGTAAACTGTGTGACACTAATGGCAAATCGGTATTTTCTCGAAGTGCGGAATGAAGTGATTATTTTTTTATGTTATATTCGAGTTGACAAGGGTCGAATTATAGATAAAACATGTAACTCATGTCGGGAGAAAACGTTTCTTCCATGTAGTGAATTTTTTTGAAACCGTTCCTACTATTTCTGTTCAAAATCTGTGATATTAATGGAAAATCGGAATTTTCTCAAAGTGCGCAAGGAACTGGTTATTATTATTGTTATATTCGATTTGAGAAGGGTCGAATTATGGATAAAACATGTAACTTATGTCGGATAAAAAAGTTCCTCCATATAATGAATTTTTCTTTAATCGGTGTGATTTTCATGTCGTAAAGTCAGGGTAATAACCTTTATTATTACGTGTGATAATTTTAAACAAACAAAATATCCTAAAAATCTGAATAGGCTTATTAGGTACATGCAAGAAGTCGGTAAATAATGCTGTAGGCTTTGTACAAGTTATGGCAACAAACGAGATGTTCTCAAAGAAAAAATACATAATACGTTCATTCAATCTTTGCTCTGCAGAAAGACATATTAGTTAAAAATGGTTAAAAATATACCGAGTAGAAAAAGCCGTGTGAAGATTTTATAACACCAGGACCACCGGCTAGGAAATTATAAAAATATATACAGAGTGACCCGTGAGCAGAACGGGGTTATTTAACTGTCACCTGTGAATAGAACGGGCTCTTGCGGTCGTTTTAATATTAAACCTTTAACTACTAGTTTCTATGCCAACTTAATCTATCACCCGCGAGCAGAACGGGGTTATTTAACTGTCACCTGTGAATAGAACGGGCTCTTGCGGTCGTTTTAATATTAAACCTTTAAGTACTAGTCCCTATGCCAACTTAATCTATCACCCGCGAGCAGAACGGGGTTATTTAACTGTCACCTGAGAATAGAACGGGCTCTTGCGGTCGTTTTAATATTAAACCTTTAACTACTAGTTTCTATGCCAACTTAATCTATCACCCGCGAGCAGAACGGGGTTATTTAAGTGTCACCTGTGAGTAGAACGGGCTGTTTCGCTCGTTTTAATATTAAACTTTAACTACTAGTCCCTATGCCAACTTAATCTATCACCCGCGAGCAGAACGGGGTTATTTAACGGTCACCTGTGAATAGAACGGGCTCTTGCGGTCGTTTTAATATTAAACCTTTAAGTACTAGTCCCTATGCCAACTTAATCTATCACCCGCGAGCAGAATGGGGTTATTTAACTGTTACCTGTGAATAGAACGGGCTCTTGCGGTCGTTGCTCGTAATATTTAACCTTTAAGTACTAGTCCCTACGCCAATTTAAACTATCACCCGGGAGCACCTGTGAGAAGAACGGGCTTTTGCGCTATTTTTAATATTAAATCTTTAACCACTGAAAATCGGCGTTGTGGATTCTGAATATAACACATTCGAATTTGGCGGCGGCGGCGGTTGGAGTTGTCCTTACGGAACGCTGCCAGAATGAAGCCAACATGGCTTGCTGCGTACAGGGACCCGTCAACTCCGGTATTACCCAAACTGCCATTCCATTCCATTCCATAATAGTGTAATAGATATTAAAAGGCACATCTCATTTACTCATACCAAAGGATTTAATTTAAATGAGGGGAACTTGACGATTCACATCAAACAATATTATACGTGTTACATGATGTCCTCGATAGCTCTGCACCAGCAAGCTAGATTTAGGAACAAGGGGTCCCATGTTCGATATCCAGCATATAATTATTATTGTTATTTTTGTCTTTTTTTTTAATTTCTTTTATAATATTTTTAAACGTTAAATACAATGTATAATTTTTTTAATTCACTGCCTTGAATTTTAAGTTTGACTGTACAATACAGTATGTAGGCCTAATACAAACCATACTTACGTACTTACTTACTCAATGGCAATAGACAATTCCTAAGCATGCTAAAGGAATATTATCTATTTTATGGAACCCAGAGGTTCATTGCCATGCTTACATGAGCTTGCCATTCAACCTTATTGTGCTTACTCCATCCAACCATCCCTGGCAAGTCCTACTTCCCTTAAATCTGTTTTAATATTGTCCTCCCAATCTACATCTAGGTCTTCCAAGTGGTCTTTTCCCTTGGAGTCTTTTTGAGATATGTTTTTCCTCTCCCAAAATGAAAAAGTAAAGGTGATAATGTATCTCCTTGCAATGGAAAATCTGTCTGATATAAGTTTCCCTACCCTGACTCTGCTATAGGTTTCATTTAGACACATTTTGTTCAGCCTAACTATCTTTTTGGGTATCCCAAACTCAATAAGGATATTGTACAAGTTGTTTTTCTAACTAAATCATATGCTTCTATAAAATATGTAAATAGCTGGTGAACAGATTTTTTATTTCCCACTTTTCCTCCAAAATTTGGCAAATTCAAAGTATGTTATCAATGCTTAATTTTTTCACCTAATTCCAAATTGGTGATCTCCAATGATTTAGTCCACATGTGGGGTTAATCTTGACTGAATATATTAAACAAAATTTTGTATGATGTTGATAAGAGAGAAATTTCTCGATAGTTATTACATTCAGCCCTATATCCCTTTTCATGGATTGGTAAAATAATATTCTTTCCATTCCCGGGAGAATTCTTCCTTTCTTCAAATCATAATGAAATTAAGGTTCTCCGAATTTAATCTATCTTTTCCTGCCTTAATTCTGATGGAATGTGGTCAACACCTGGAGATTTGTATTTTTTTGGCTTACCTATAGGCATAGGCCTAGCTGTTTCTGGTTCTGTTAGAGTTTGTTCATCAACCAATGGCTCTGCTGTGAATCTTTCATTTTCTACACTTTGAGCATCTCCATGTACATTTAATAACTGATTAAGGAAATTCTTCTATCTATTCAAAATATTATTTGGAGCTGCATGATCCTTGAAAATGTTTGTTCTAGATTGAAAACCTTTCTTGAACTCGTTTATTCCCTTGTAGGTCCCTAATATTTTGGTCTTTACTATTTTCCTCTAATTCATTACTTTCTCTTTGAGATAGTTTCTTTTCTTCATTTGAATTGTTCTGCGAAACCCATTAAAAATCATTTTCATCCAATCTTGAAATTATTACCAAAAATGGCCTGCAATTTTCAGTGTTATATTTTAAACAGTATAGTAAATATAATCAGATCTCTTGCATATGTATTGAAATTAAGGTAAATATTGTAAAACCTCTGCCGTGGTTCCATTAGGTCCATTTGTTCATACAGTCAAGAGCTAGCTGCCATTCTTCTTCTTATTATTATCATCATCATTATCATTGTCATTGTATTATTATTATTATTATTATTATTATTATTATTATTATTGATGTTGTTGTCGCTTTGTTATTACTTTGGCATCTGACTAGTGTATCTGCACTTGATTTAATTTACATTATTACCAGTGTGTAAATATATGAAATTACATAAATGAGTTATTTTATTTCCTGACATAAACTATCAGTCTTTACTTCTTTGAGAATTCAATCTGTGTTCAGTTGCCTAGCATTTTATCTCTTTCTGTCGCTCTACAAGATGATATTTGTAATGGTTTGTATTCTTCCCTGCAAGGTCTAAATATCACCAAAATGTTATTCATGAGAAAAGTGTATAATGTTGTCAATTTCAACCTTTATGATAGATCTGTTTCCGCATATAACATGAAAATATGGGTTAATGTGTGCTGCAGTATCCATTTAATTTGCATTACAGCAGACGGCCTAAAATAGTAACTACATTCCAGGCTAAGAGATGGTGTTAGCGTTTTGTTCCCTGCCATCAATATGACTCCACCAAGAATGTCCTGTATTATATTGTGACAAAGCCAGAAAAGCCTAGAAGCTGATAGAAGAAGGACTCGGGCCGAAAGCGCTAGAATTGGATAAATCCAGAAAGGGACGGCCCTCTTATTGCTGATTGGAGCCGCGCGCAGACGGGTGCGGCCTACTCCCTGGCACGGCGCGGTGAGTGACGGTGCGCGCTCGTGGGAGGGGCCAGAGGTGGAGCCACGTGCTAAGGGCTGTGACGGCGCCCCGCGCGGACATTCTAGACCATGCGCGGGCGGGGCTCTGGAATATTCGACTCTGGAACTTTCGTTAAGGCTATATAAGGAGTGCGAGCAGCCGAGCTGAGCAGTTCAGTTCAGTGTGAAGAGTCAGTACATCAGAGGAGAGACAGTCCGTGAAGAGTCAGAGGGTCAACGAGGGAACAGTCAGAGAGGCAGTCCGTGAGTAGCGGCGAGCGTCAGCGTCAGAGGGTGAGCTGGACGGAGAGGACTGATCAGCGCGGCCTCAAGTGAGTGTGTCTTGGGAAGCTGAGGAGCCAGTGACCGGAGGGACCCGAGAGCGGAAGAGCTAGTCAACAGGGAACTAGTGACCGGAGGGAAGGGTGAACGGAAGAGCTGGTGAGCTGATCTGGGCTGAGGCAGTGCCGTCCCGGGGAACTCTGCGCGATGGGTGGATCGTACAGCGGCAGCGAGGACTGTGGAGTTGACCGGCGCGACGTGGGATGATCTGGATTGGACTGGAACAGTGCTGTAATTAGGACTGAGCACAGTGAGGGTGAGCACTGAACAGGACAGTGAACTGGTGAATAGTCTGGAGTTTTCTGGCTGTATTGGCAATTGTTGTAGGAAATAAAGAATCCTCCATCCTTCAATTATAAACTCGGTGTTTTGATTTTGAACCCCGACGAGCCCTTGTTACAATATTAAAGTGTTTTTGTTGTGATTGAATAGACTTATTCTTATATTATTTGTGCAAGAAATATGAAGCTCGAATTACAGAGAAACATTGTTGCATTGTAGCTTATTTGAAATGTATTGCAGCATAACTGAATGCCATCCAACTGAAGAATGAAATAGTTGTATACAAAAACATGTGATTACTATACTTTGGCCTTTTAGGTTGCTAAAATGCAATTTTATGTGCCTAAAACAGGCTCTAAAAATCTGAAAATAATCTCTGAAAACCGGAAGCTGGGCTCTGTTATAAAACTGTTAATTCTATTTAAGTTGTCAATTTTCTTAAATATCACTTATATGTTAATATAGAATTACAGTAATTATTAATACACCCACTCATCAGTGATCATGATTAAACAACACGGATGTACAGCACACGGAAATACATACCCCTATTACTCAGGCCCATTTTACTATCATCAATATGTAATACACTGTTTTACGTCAGAATTTCATATGGTAGACATTTTAGAAGACAAAGCTTGTTAAGTAATAGGCCTATAAAGAACATAAATTAATTTCTTCCAACTCTTGTGCATAATTGGCTTCATAATAAATACCATTTATTTTCGACATTTCACATTATACACTTAAATATAAAGTTAAGTGAACAAAATAAAGGCATAAAAGCCAATTATTAATTTTTAATGTTTAAATTTCTTGTTGTATGTTGAGAAGAAGCAGTACATTTTATAGATTGTGGACATAACGTACACTGAAAGGTGGTTACATAGTCTTGAAGCCAGTGCAAAATGATAGTTTTTCTTTCGGTTTAGGTCACTATTTGTACGTTGCTCCTCTCTTTCCATCTACACCTCTTATGTCAAACAGCTCCCACACTCTGTCATGAGGTCTCGTTCTTTCACGTTTATAATTATGTACTTGCCAGTACTCAATAGTAATGCTGGTTGCATGAATTTATGCAACCGAAACAACCCTGTTTAAAGTCAAGTGTGATAAAACAGTTTAAAATGGTATTTTTGCAACCCAAGCTTAGCCATCATAATGTCAAAAATAAAAGGGGGTAACCCAACTTTTTGCCCTCGCTGCATAAATAGTAGCATGCTCCTTAAGACTTCCGGAAATCCCAGAGGAAACCTACAGGTATCTGTGAAATCTGAACTTCAGTAAGGTACTTATTAAATTTCACACATGGTTTTGACTCTAATCCTTGAACTAGATCCCTAATGTTCATTTATGAGTTTAATAGTTTTAAATTATTATGTTCTTAGTAATAATTATCTATGCTAATAATTTCATTGGCTGCACTTTATCTTCAATCTCAGACATCTTACCCCACAACACAAGGTCCTTTTATTTGTAAGAAATCAAGAACATTGAGGAATGTTAAACAACAAACTTGTGAAATTACCAATGTTCCTTTTATGACCTATGAACTGAACACTTGTTAGTAAATTGCATCATCCAAGAACAATGATGTCAATAGTTCATGTACCGCAAGCTTGTACTTGTGTGTTAAGGTCTTTCACATTTTATTGTTTCAGTTTATTGACATTCTGAACTTTGTATATTGAGTATCTTAACTTCTTTAATTCAAATTAAAAGAGAAAATGTAACTTTTTTTATATGCTTAAAATTTAAAATCTTATTATTTCTAAGCTGATTTAAATTCAATAAACAGCCAGAGTTTCTCAGATTTGTCACTGTGACAAAATGAAAGGCTCTTGAGTTGTCGCATCAGTAAGTAGAAACCATAAAATTTACGATTGACTCATTGTTGTTAGATGGCATACTTTTAAGTTTAGCGCAGAGAATTCAGCTAATACATTGTAGAACATCCTCACAGCAGTATTTTGGACACTACATTATCTTCCAATACAATTTAATAAGTGTAAATTAGATTATATTTATCCCTCTTGTTTTAATTACCTATTATTTTAATCTTAATTGCCATTAGTTGTACCGTCCCAATATTGTGTACACTTGTACATGTCAAATTAATTAATTAATTTACTTACTTACTTACTCAATGGCAATAGATAATTCCTAAGCAAGCTATCTTAAAGGAATATTATCTATTTTATGGAACCCAAAGGTTCATTGCCGCGCTTGCCTGAGTCCGCCATTCAACCCTATTCTGTGCTAACTCCAATCATCCCCCACAAATCCTACTTCCCATAAATCCGTTCTTAGATTGTCCTCCTATGTATGTCTAGGTCTTCCACGTGGTCTTTTCCCTCCGGGTCTCCCAGCCAATACTTTTGAGATATGTCTTTCCTCTCCCATGCGTGCAGCATATCCAGCCCATTTCATCCTTCGTGATTTAATTACCCTTACTATATCTGGTGAAGCGTACAGGTCCTGAAGCTCATCGTTATGCAATTTTCTCCAGTCCCCATTGTCATCCCTCTTGGGCCCAAATATTTTTCGAAGCACCCTATTTTCAAACACTCTCAGACTACGTTCTTCCTGATCAGTTAGCGGCCATGTCTCACATCCATATAATACAACAGGCAGGATAATAACTTTACTTTATTGCAAATTACAAATTATTACAAATACAAATACAAATGTAATAAAAACACCATTTTTACAATTACAAAATGGAGTATTGTTTACCCCGCATGAGCATAGTTTGTGTTCGGGGTCAGTTCAGTCATACTAAATTATATTACATAATTTTTACATAATTTATGTAACAAGTAGTGCACTACGTTACTTAGCTGCCAAATAAGAAAAGGGGTAGGCACTGCGTTACTTTACACTGTGTATATATATGGGTTAGGTTATATAAGAGTATACTAATAGTTATCAATCAATTCCTTAACTTCTTTCATAAACTACGGGGAAGTATACTCTGGGCATAGATACCATAAAATTCAGTGCACAAGAAAATAAATTTAAATAATTATAAACAGCAAGAATCTTACTAAAAATCTGATCTAATAGTATAATATTTCAAATCTGCTACCTATAAGCTCTGGAAGCGCACAATACTGGGTTAGGAACCCGGAGGAGTAGATCGAACCAACAATGCCAGGTGAGGTAGGATACCAAAATAAGAAAAGATCTAGGCACAATTGTAATAAGAGTAACAATTATATATTTTCACCAAAGAATGAATGAAAACTATATATACAAATCTGTCAATAATTTACTTGTAATTAATAATTTAATAAGATAATGTCCTACAAGATAATTAATTATTTTAAGAAGGACAAGAAGAATTTTGGTACTGCAATTAATAATTGCTATGCAGACAGCACCTAACCAAGATCAAATACAATAATGTCTAAATCTGGCAAAGGCAAAAATGGTAATCAAAATAGACATGAATCAGAATTAGCAAATGCCCCGAACCTGACGCATGATACAGCCTAAATACCCAACCTACTACAAATAATATGAATAGGAGATGAATAGCAGAACTACGATAAAAGAAAATCCCTATATATATATAACTACCGCAAAATGCAGAGGAAAACTAGTAATAAATTTTCCCCAAGAAAAAGATATAATGACCAAAATTGTATTTAGAATTAATTTATGTAATATGAACAATATAACCCAAATAATCTCTTAGGGAGAAAGCAGGAAATATCAAATAGCAAACGATAATAAGCACGCACTGGGTTACTGTACTCATCAGATGGCAAACATATTATAAATAGTACCACGAACAGCAATTAAGAATGCAAGGTAAGGTACATGACTCACCCACATATTCAAAGAACAACATTAATAGGGCCGCAGAATACCATAATCTGATATTTAAACCTTTAAGGTAGTTACTATCTCAGAAAACTGTAATAAATTTTAATATCAATGTCAAGGAATTTACCCCCAGTAAATTGAAACATTAAGAAAAGGAGCATAACTAACCACAATAATTTATATCCGCAGACTTTAACCAGAAATTTAACTACATCGGGAATTAATGATGGCATATAATGCAGACAAGAATGTGAATATTAACGCATAGAATAGACTCCCTAAAACATCGCGATACTGAATAAATCACAGAGGCAACGCATGACCAAATAATAGAAACCCAGTAATGTGGAACATTGACCTAACTACCACGCATAATAACAGACCTTGGCACGCGCCCAGACTGGAATATTAACCTTAACATAGCCACGCTAACAGTACAGGCATAAGCGAATAACTATTATAAGAAGGCACACCATATTCTGTCAAGTTTATTCCTGAAGGTAATATACTTCGGAAATATACAGTGATATTTAATTAAGTTTCTATGACAATCTGACTGGGTGAACTCCCACAATTACAACGCGCGAGCATCTCTGGATTCTGGAAATACTGTCTAATATGGCTAGCTCGGTGCTGAAGGCACTTATACCCAGACCGGGCTTAAGAATTTTTATGAAGTAATTTCATATTTCTCACTCACCAACCAAACGAAGAAGCCTGCGCTGCTAGGACAACCTTTCAACCATTCTCAAGAGCAGCTGGGTGACACACTGAGGTCGGCAAGCCGCGGAACCGCCCAGCTAAACAAAGCCACGAAGCTACGCGCATGCGCGAACAAAATGAGCATCGGCTCACGGGAAATTCATAAAGAACCGAACAAAAGGTCTGTTTACTTTTTAAAACGCTTCAGTCCTCCTCCCTCGGGAATTGAATATTTTGACTACCACGCTGAAAATTATGCCAGATATGCAAACATAAGTATTTGAAATTACCAAATAATTATATGCTACCAAGTTAAAGAAAACTGCTGCATAGAATGCTTTTTAAAAGTACCTTAATTACTTGTTTCTTTAAATAAGTTAAATTCATAGTAATTGCCCTATGAGAATTATTTTTAAAACCCTAAAAATAGTCTTTTTTTTTTGAAAGCCCCACATTTATCTTTTAACTAACTATAGTTACCAAAAAACACCAATATATGCTAAACAACAACACTCATAATTACAACTCCAGTTATATATAGATATAGTGTCACCAAAACTTCACTAACAGTAACTATACCTCGTACTCTTGATGCTTTTCCATAATATGATTATTGAAGAGTGTATTCCTCGAAAGTTTCTCTGGTAACCTCTACATACATATTTAGTACATGTGTTGAATTGGTACATAATTAGTTTTGCAATTAGCTTAATAATGTGTCCATTGTATGTCAAAATTCGTAAGTTTATAATACATCATCTGCTGATTCATGTAAAGAAGTGTTTATATGTATACCATAAGCTCATTTGGTCTGGTGTCCTTACACTGTTTTTACATAAGATAATTGCTCTTGAATGAAGAAAGTCTATTTTCTTCCAGATTAGAAAATGTTTGTACAAGATCACCATTCGACACGTCCGAGAAGCGGGCGAGCCAAAAAACACAAGAACCATTCTTGCGGTCCTTTTAAATTTCTCAATTCAATATATTAAATTTTACCACCAATACCCACAGTACGTCCATATACCGTAGAGTAATCTTCCGTAAGCCACATTAGTAGATATGAATGCTGAGCCAGGCTGCACGATGTATACAGCATCAGCCAGGAGCGGCGGAGCCAAAACGCCACAGAGGAGAGAAGAGGGCAGCGCTGACAGAGGAACAGATCCGGCCACACAAGATGGCAAAACAAGATCGGGCCGTCGCCCGATGATGCAGTCCCAAACACAGAGCCAGATGAACATGGGATCCACATGCCAATCCGGAAGGAAGCATAAGTCTTGACAACCACCCACAGTTTATAGGCTGAAACACACCCACACATACCGCACAGTATCTGATTTCTTCAACATGAGGCGATAGGGTGTGTGAATTGCTCATCCGAGGGATATACATATTAATTTATTTCTGCAGAAATGTTCATTAAACGAAGTACTTCTAAAATTTTTCTTTATCTTCTTGTCACAAATCTTTATAAACAGCTGTTTTATCTCATCATTTCAATTATTTCTATGATGAACCTTATTCTTTACATCATATTTGGTGTTTCTTAGTTTACAAGAAAATACTAGTTACATTCTTCTAAGATAATTTTTTTTTTTTTTACATTTACATTTTAATTTATTCTGGGGCATAGTAATGAGTGTGTCACGCCAAATCAGTGCGGGGACGCAGGCAGGTGAGTGAGAAATAACTTGGAACATATTTACATTGACTTCATTAATAAAAAGCTTGGCCATATAATGAAAATTAAATATACAAAAAAAACTCGGGGCAATCCACACAACCAGATATTTACACAATAATAAATAACAATGCTTTAAAACTAGTGAACAATATTTAAAATCAGTCTTCACTTACAATTAACAGGACACAGAAGACCTGCAATAAATAATTATTAGGATATGGTGCACCCTACTTAAACTCTAAGTGAAATATAAAAATATATATATACAACTACCATATTTAAACGGTAGCAACCAGCCTACTGAAAAATCCTACACACATGTACCTATATAGACACCTGACAATAAGCCACCCAAATAACACCTAACTGATACCACAAGACAGAATATACTAAGATCACCTAGTTATGACCTGAAACATCCTTAACCATCGCCTTCCACCAAAACTGCTCCTAAATATTAAATAAGATCTTTCCTATACCAAGGTGGCCACCTACAGGAGACTCGTGGAAATAACTAAATATCATAGGCACCAAAGACAACGGCAAGACAATGTTACGTTTACGCTCTCTAGGAAAACAAATATGAAGAAGATCCTTTACCCAAAAACGCAAAAAGGTTATAGCTACATCTGTATTCTCAACTTTAAATGGCTTTTGATTTTCAATAATATGTAGTAAGGGATGGACAAATTCTAGTTGAGAGATATCAGGTACACCCATCACAGGTTGTTCACCTAACTGCTGAAGATTAGGTATGGCATGACTAGAATCCCCATCACAATTCGAACCTAACCGGCTACTAGAATTTTCAGAACCCATGGAATCCAAAACTCCTTGTAAATCTGCTAATAATTGCTTAACATTATCTTTCATCATAACGTCCAAATTCAAATTCAATAAATATGTAAGCCTATTCATACTATGAAAAATTCTATTACGAAGAGGGCTTATCTGTTTCATAGAATCGTCGACATCAGATTTCTGACCAGATGCTATCTCTATAATTTCATTTGCCTTACTCCGTAAACATTCTAACTCCGACAATATACTTTGCTCAGTATCAAAAATATTCAATATCGGCTTGCTATGTATTTCTTTCAAAATATTTAATAAAGCGGGTACATCTAAATTTTCATCAGCCTTATGTCCTCGACTTTTGATTTCAAATAAGATTTCGTCCTTCCTTAACATATCACCTGAGACTATCTGACGAGTGGCCATCTTAAGAACAATTATTATTATACACCAGGATATAATTTGGAAAAATCCCATTAAGTATGCATCAAAATATAAATATAATAAAAAATCTCAAAACTATATCAAACTGTAGGTCCCCTATATTATAATTTCGAATGACAGTAATAAATATTAATGGCAAACGATTACAGCTAATGCCTTCCACATTACTAAATAAGGGCAAATTTATGAAAAAAAATTTCCAACGACTAATGAAAATATTAATCTCCAATAATATTGCAATGTAGATAATATTAAATGAATCCTAATCCACCCCCACCAGGCATTGAGAATTATAGGCTACCAACTGCACTACGTTACTTAGCTGCCAAATAAGAAAAGGGGTAGGCACTGCGTTACTTTACACTGTGTATATATATGGGTTAGGTTATATAAGAGTATACTAATAGTTATCAATCAATTCCTTAACTTCTTTCATAAACTACGGGGAAGTATACTCTGGGCATAGATACCATAAAATTCAGTGCACAAGAAAATAAATTTAAATAATTATAAACAGCAAGAATCTTACTAAAAATCTGATCTAATAGTATAATATTTCAAATCTGCTACCTATAAGCTCTGGAAGCGCACAATACTGGGTTAGGAACCCGGAGGAGTAGATCGAACCAACAATGCCAGGTGAGGTAGGATACCAAAATAAGAAAAGATCTAGGCACAATTGTAATAAGAGTAACAATTATATATTTTCACCAAAGAATGAATGAAAACTATATATACAAATCTGTCAATAATTTACTTGTAATTAATAATTTAATAAGATAATGTCCTACAAGATAATTAATTATTTTAAGAAGGACAAGAAGAATTTTGGTACTGCAATTAATAATTGCTATGCAGACAGCACCTAACCAAGATCAAATACAATAATGTCTAAATCTGGCAAAGGCAAAAATGGTAATCAAAATAGACATGAATCAGAATTAGCAAATGCCCCGAACCTGACGCATGATACAGCCTAAATACCCAACCTACTACAAATAATATGAATAGGAGATGAATAGCAGAACTACGATAAAAGAAAATCCCTATATATATATATAACTACCGCAAAATGCAGAGGAAAACTAGTAATAAATTTTCCCCAAGAAAAAGATATAATGACCAAAATTGTATTTAGAATTAATTTATGTAATATGAACAATATAACCCAAATAATCTCTTAGGGAGAAAGCAGGAAATATCAAATAGCAAACGATAATAAGCACGCACTGGGTTACTGTACTCATCAGATGGCAAACATATTATAAATAGTACCACGAACAGCAATTAAGAATGCAAGGTAAGGTACATGACTCACCCACATATTCAAAGAACAACATTAATAGGGCCGCAGAATACCATAATCTGATATTTAAACCTTTAAGGTAGTTACTATCTCAGAAAACTGTAATAAATTTTAATATCAATGTCAAGGAATTTACCCCCAGTAAATTGAAACATTAAGAAAAGGAGCATAACTAACCACAATAATTTATATCCGCAGACTTTAACCAGAAATTTAACTACATCGGGAATTAATGATGGCATATAATGCAGACAAGAATGTGAATATTAACGCATAGAATAGACTCCCTAAAACATCGCGATACTGAATAAATCACAGAGGCAACGCATGACCAAATAATAGAAACCCAGTAATGTGGAACATTGACCTAACTACCACGCATAATAACAGACCTTGGCACGCGCCCAGACTGGAATATTAACCTTAACATAGCCACGCTAACAGTACAGGCATAAGCGAATAACTATTATAAGAAGGCACACCATATTCTGTCAAGTTTATTCCTGAAGGTAATATACTTCGGAAATATACAGTGATATTTAATTAAGTTTCTATGACAATCTGACTGGGTGAACTCCCACAATTACAACGCGCGAGCATCTCTGGATTCTGGAAATACTGTCTAATATGGCTAGCTCGGTGCTGAAGGCACTTATACCCAGACCGGGCTTAAGAATTTTTATGAAGTAATTTCATATTTCTCACTCACCAACCAAACGAAGAAGCCTGCGCTGCTAGGACAACCTTTCAACCATTCTCAAGAGCAGCTGGGTGACACACTGAGGTCGGCAAGCCGCGGAACCGCCCAGCTAAACAAAGCCACGAAGCTACGCGCATGCGCGAACAAAATGAGCATCGGCTCACGGGAAATTCATAAAGAACCGAACAAAAGGTCTGTTTACTTTTTAAAACGCTTCAGTAGGCCAAATAGGATGTAATTTGTAATTAAGAGTGCTTTGTTAATTTCCACATAGATTTTCCGACAACAGGGTCCAGTGTGCATGTTATTAAATTTAAATAAGTAATAAATTAAATGTGACGAGAATATGTTTCACTATCTCATGTCTTCTGTTTACTCATATTCTGGTCTTCCTTGTTCATGAACTCGATTTAAGCACCATATCGAATATGCTTCTGTATATTGTGTTAAATGACAAAATGTGCAATTAATTATATGTGCAACCAGAAAATCTTGTCTGTTGGTTCTAAATATGCATTTAAATACTGGTAGAATACAATTTTGAACCAAAGTATATAACTTGCAAATTTACTAATATTTAAAACATTAAAACTCTGCATGGGTTCAAATCCAACGCAGATCTGATATGCTACTTTACTGTCATACATAAAACCATTTCTGACGAGGGTTGACTATGCAAGCGAACGTGTTAACACATATGATGCAGAGAAATCCATGCTATGTTCTCGACACAAAATATGCCTGTGCTTTGAAGTCTCAGCCCTTGTGATCGAAGAAGTCGTGTTCTTACTTGTATGTTTTTAGTATTGTTGACCAGGGATCACCATGCCCAGTAACATTCATGCGATAAATTTCATAATTAACTGACAATAAAGTATGAAACAGGTTCAGCCTTTTTCTTCGATACCAAAGATAAAAATCACAGACTTTCCACTTCTTTTGTTTGCCACACTGGACAAAGTAAAGAGTACAGCAATATATGCATATAGCTACAATGTAGGCCTATAATGTTTTAAAAATATTTTTAATGAAAATCTAAAACAACAAAATATATATTTAAATTTCAAAACATGTGCTTGCAAGATTTAGTGGATCAACAAATAGACAGTATTACTACTCTCCACAGTTCTGTTTTTCAGGTCAAACTTGTTCCAGCATTGCACAAAGAATTATAGACTTAAGACTTCTAGTAATTCTTTCAGGTGATACTTCTCCTGATAGTAGTAAACATTATTACCTCCTCTGGCTACCCTTTATGATGATCAAACTGGATAGAAGTACTACCATCAGCCCATGCACTTATTTGTACACAATGAGATTTTTTTTGTTTAGTTCTAAAACAGTTGATCTTATTATGTGGTGGCAGTGTTCCTTAGTACCGATAGTTATTGCCGTTAATTTGGAGTTATGGAAATTATTATTTTTGGAGCTATAATGTATTGCAATATTAAAGTTTTTAATATTATTTTTGTGATTTCTTTACGTTTATATGAGAATGTTTTTATTTGTATTTTCTTATTTTTATGTTTGGTGAAATATTATATACATACATTTGGGGTGATTATACAACATAATATGGACTGATTTTATTGAGAATATGGGTTTGATTTTTTTTAATGGTCATGGCTAAAGGATCTATTTATTTGAATTTACTGTTTTTATTTAATTTGGTTATTATATTGTTATTGGTAATATTATATTGTGCTTTAGTAGAATAAGATTATTTTCTGAAGGTGGGTAGTTTAATTCCTAGGGGCAAGATTCCAAAATGTGAGACTTCTCTTTCTTTAACTTTATCTACTTATGGCAGTATACAGTTTAATTTCTTAGTGATGGTGCTAATTTTTGTTCTTAGAGAATGTGACCATCTTTTTTTCTTTGCTGAAATTTTTTTCTTCATGATTTTTCTTGCACATTTTAAAACATTGAAATACTTTCCCATTTCAGAATTTCAAATCTTTAATTGTAGAGTAAAATATAAACAATGTATTCTATTTTATTTATCAGATTGTTATGCACCATTTCTTACTAATGTGTTCACAGGCTGGATTGGATTGGTATTGATTGTGTATTGCTGTGTAAGTGCGGCTTATGGAGGAACAAGACTTGGTGCATGTTGGGCCATTCTAGAGGAGCGGTATCCAGAGTATAGAACTGCTGTCAGAAATCCTTATCCAACAATTGCTTATAGAGCAGTGGGAAAATGGGGAAGGTATGAACAATTTCTTTTAACGTTCGTCTTCTTTTAATGTCGTTTGTTGGAAACTTATTTTAATTCATACCATAAGTTAAAATGTGCTGTGTCTGTTTCATATGGCACTTATATACTGGTGAACAAAAGTTCCATACTTTTGAATTTTATGTTTATAAACAGAACATAAGAGAAGTCAGCACCTTAGTCAATACAAAAGATAGTCAGGTTAAATACAGGAAGTTTACCTTCCATCCGAAGGTGTTTCACAAATTTGACAGAATTTTCAAAAATTACAATATTAAATTGGCGCCCCAGAACAAGTATACTCTTAGGAATTTGTTAAATCACCCGCTGAAGAACTCGACGGAAAAAACTAATGTATCAGGCATTTATCAAATGGAATGAGGAGATTGCCCCAAATCATATATCGGCCAAACCAAGAGGAATTTAAAAACTAGAATGGAGGAACATCTCAGGAATGTAAAAAAGGGGGAGATTGATAAATCATCGGTAGCATATCACTGTTGGACCGAAAGCCATCACATTAAAAAGGACATTTCATTATTGAAACGTGTCAGCAATCCAATGGACCTCAATACATGGGAAAAAATTTTTATTACAAAATATGGTAACATGGTGATGAACACTGACATTCCGCCTGTCAGCGATGTCATCAAGCTTACCGGTCGGAAGAGAGGGGGAAGCAGTACGCAGGGCGGTATTACCAGCAGCCGAGAGTCCGACACGCCAGTAGACCAGTAGCCGAGGATGGGAGAAGGTCTCCCGAAACATGTCCTACTAATTTTATGTTTGACGTAAGTGGTGCATAAGTGTTTTAAAGTTTTAATCTTATTATTAAAATATTATTATTTTATGAATTTTCTGGGGGGGGGGGTGAAAATGTTTGCAAAATTAGTGTTTTATATGTTAAAAATAAAAATGGTCAAGTTTTATAACTTTAAAAAGTCTCTTCTAATTCTTTAGAAGTGAATAGTCAATAAATTAGCGCCCATACCCGGGGGCGGGGGGGCGCAAGGGAAAAAATGTATATTAATAATTATTACAGTCAGGTGTTTTTCTTTTAAGACAATTATTTGAAAGTCAGTTGAGACATAAAAAGTTTGCAGAAGTTTTACCAAATCGACAACATGGAAGCAGAATCCACAGTGGATTAGGAAAGGGGGGTTCAGGGGTTTTTGACCCCCAAAAGTCAAAACCTAAAATTCTATATTTGTACTTTAAAAAAATATTTAATTAAACAAGATTTGTTGGTGTGTTAGATATGATATAACAGTTATTTTCTTCTCATAACATAATGAGTAGTATTATGTCCACTGTTCTATGTGTTATTCAACTTTTCTTATAAATAGTAATAAGTATTATAACTTAGGTAACAATTTCTTGTTTAAGTTGCCATGTCTTAGACATGGACGTCCGCAGAAATCTTGCCAAGGAGGGGCAAATGAACAAAATACTATCAACACTACCATCACTATGCTTGAAGCAAGCAGCTCATTTTATTCAATAAAATTAATATTAAAATAATAATCATCGCCATCCAATCGATGATTTAGTGTAATTGGACCTATGGTGATGGATACACAGTAAAAATTAATGTAGTACACTCACATGGCTTTTTCTACCCCTTACAAATTCACAGATGGGCCTTCTATTCTTATAAAATTGGATAGACTACATCCGTTGCATTACCATCATTACAATAAATAGCTTGGCTGGAAATGATTTCAAGTTTAGTGGAATTAATTATCCCTACATGCTCATGTCTAAGGTAGTCAGCTGTTACAACTCATATTATAGTATGTGGAAAAGTAGCATCACTGCATATTAGTTGCAGTAATTTAATTTAATTTAATTTACTGATTTATGTGTAAACAAAATTTCCAGAGAGGGGCAGCGGCCCTACCTTGCCCCCCCCCCCTTCAGGACGGCCATGGTCTTAGAGTATAGCAAACAAATTTGCTAACTAGTTTTTCAGTGCTAAAATAGAGTAAAATATGATTTTCATTAGTTCAATATTTAAAAATTTCCCGGGGGTGGACACCCGACTTAGGTAACAATTTCTTGTTTACATTGGCATGTCTTAGAGAATGGTAAAGAAATTTCCGAACTAGTTTTTGAGTGCTAAAGTAGCGTAAAATGTGATTTTCATTAGTTCAATATTTAAAAATTTTCCGGGGATGGACCCCACTTAGGTAATGATTTCTTATTTACATTGGCATGTCTTAGAGTATGGTAAACAAATTTCCTAACTAGTTTTTCTGTGCTAAAATAGCGTAAAATGTGATTTTCATTAGTTCAATATTTAAAAATTTTCCGGGGGTGGACCCCACTTAGGTAATGATTTCTTATTTACATTGGCATGTCTTAGAGTATGGTAAACAAATTTCCTAACTAGTTTTTCTGTGCTAAAATAGCGTAAAATGTGATTTTCATTGTTCAATTTTTAAAAATTTCCTGGGGATGGACCCCCGACCCCCTTTTTTGAGGATATTCCAAACCCCCTGGCACTTTCGACCCTCCCCGCAATTATTTTCTGGCTACGTCATTGTTGCACTTATTATATTATTAAAATAATGTTACAAAGTGGCCCAAGAAGTTAAACAAAAAAATTAATTAATTAAAAAAATGGCCCCCCCTAGAAAATATCATATGGGCGCCCTTGTCGACAACCAATCAGGTTGGGGGGTGAGCAATGGAGTTTGGGGGGTGAGCAATGAAGTTTGGGGGGGGGTGAGTCATGAAGTTTGGGGGGTTGGGCATCCCTGCATATGGCATGACTTTTTCATTGAAGTATTGTTTAATGTTCTTTCATGCTGTCACGGTGCCATTGGCCTTACACATGAACTCTGTGTAAGCTATGATAGAAATGCCAGCCTAGACCATAATTGATCCTCCCCAAAAGGCACACTTGTGACAATACAGCTGGTGCATTGCGCTCTTCTTATTTTCTCCATACACGTTTTCGTCCATCTGATAGATATGGGGCAAAAGGGACTCCATAAACAAGACAGACTCCCAACCTCCTATGGTCAGTTGATACATTGACAGGTGGAGCGCAGATGCACTATTCAATACAGTGTGAGAAGATTCAGCTCCCCGGAAGGTCTTTTGATACCAATCCATGTTCTTGAAGTCTTCGTATTATGGTCCCAGCAGACAGGTGGATCACAGATGCACTATTCAATACTGTGTGAGAAGGTTCAGCTCCCTGGAAGGCCTTTTGATACCAATCCATGCTCTTGAAGTCTTCATCTTATGGTCCCAGCAGACAGGACATTGCACTTAATTAAGTTGATATTACGGATATGGTTTGGCCATTGCACAGTCCAGACCTAAATCCCATTGAACATAAAACTTGTACAGAGTCAACATTTAAAAAAACACTTCTTGCTCCACTTACTTTTAAAGTGTTTTTTAAATGTTGACTCTGTACAAGTTTTACAACATGCTCTACTGTTTATATTACTTCAATTCATTATTTTAACACTTGGCCCATTGAACATGTATGGGATATTCTACTGAGGGGAAATTCATTGTGAAACCATAAAATGCTTCGAGCTGGTCCTTCTCCTCATATTTTTATACTTCAGCTATTATTGTACTTTTATGTTTAGTTTTAGTTTTTATTATCTTGAACAATTTTTACTACTGACTATATACAAATAACTAATGTATAATGTAATGTTGGATGTAATATTTGAAGCTCTGCCTCAGACACTGAAGTGAAAAGGATTCATACAATCCAAAATAGATTCCCACGAATCCGAATAGATCTCCATGTTGGTATGTCAGCAATGTGACTCTCCATCGAGATCTCCTTGTACCTGACGTCATCGCCACAATGCGCAAATCTTATATCAGACATCATGAAAAATTTACTATGCTTCCTAATATCGTTTTGAGACAACTTCCAGATTGTATGCCAACATCTAGACAACATAGGGGACTAAAGCAAAGGAGGCACTTATTTGTTTCACAATTAGGTATTATTGTTGGGACTTCCACTGAGAACCAACCTCAGAACAAGTTTCACGTTATGTATTGCTTTATAAATTGTCTCCATTGTAATGCATTTTTAAGCAGTAAAATTTTCAATTAAAGAAGAAAATAATATAATGTAAAATGTTTTATCCTAACTTAGAATGTAATGCAATGGAAGGCTGAATGGACATTTTATTTATCTAAGTGAATACCTGTGTATGAGGGTATAAACTTGTGTATGAAAAAAAGTAATATTACCAACCCTTTACTGTCATGAAATTTATTAACGATATCACAGAAATATTCCTAAAGATAAAGAATTTGCATGTACCTTTGATTATTAAAACAGCAAGTTATGATTTGCACCCGTTCGGTTCGTTGGTCGAAACAAGCTACCAAACCTTCACTTACAAGTCTGATCATGTTAGTGATTTCACTAGTCCAGGAGTGGCAATCTGTTGATAACAGATAACATTTATAATCTGGACCAGTCAATCATAGTCACATTTTCTTTCTCAACACTTGCAACCTCACAATTTTGGTAGGCTATTGTATACTTTGTAAGAAAATTACATATTCATTTCATTTATGGTTTATATTTTTTCCTAATTTCAGTGTACTTGTCTCAGCTAGCATTCAGTTCACCTTGTTTGGATGTGGAACAGTGTATCTTCTTCTTGCATCTCAAATACTTAAAGAACTGCTGGAAAATTTACTTCCAAAAATTGGATTCTGCGTTTGGTTTCCTATTATTGCTTTAATCCTGTGTCCTTGTATGTGGTTAGGAACACCAAAAGACTTTAGGTAAGTTCAAAGGCTACATAATTTTAACCCATGATTTGTCGCCTTATGAGCATTATACTGACATCTTTAGAAAATCTGTGAACTACTGGCAACTCATATTAGTGCAATCTTCTTACTCTTTCTACTTCTTCTTACTCTTTCAACAGTAATCTCATACATTTTACCATAACCAATCTTGTTTTAACAAAATCACAGGTGTGAGCATTTTCCTCATTAAGCGACAAACCATTTTTGTGCAGTGCATCATTTTTTGCATGCTAGATTTTGACAAATAGTAATGGTTTTTTTTTTAATCTTAAGGACGTATCTGTATTCAAAGTATGTTTTATTGATGTTTATACAATGCATAAAGCAATATTTTTATTCTTATTCTTGTTTAAAATGAGCGCATATACGTAAACACCATACTATCATAAATTAATGTGGGGGGGAACATCTAATGGCATGAAATTTTTGTTCTCAACCCCTATTTTTTCCACCCCTTCAGATAATGGTTGATGTTATCAAAACCTTTCAAGCAAAAGTTTTTGGTGCTACTCTTACGAGCTATAATTACTTTCAAAGGATTTTTCATATTAAGGGAGTTAGTCATTTTTTTCAGTTTTCTACCCTTTTGGTCCTATTTTGATAATTAATGAAACTACAGAGATTTTCCATCTTTGTTCTATTATGTATCAGTCTGGAATTAATTGTCCGCCTGCGTGGTCTTGTGGTTAGCGTCGCTGACTACAGATACGTCGGTCCGGGTTCGATCCCCGGTACCTCCTCGGATTTTTCTGAGGTAGGGAGGTCTGGTAGGGGTGCACTTAGCCTCGTGATTCAAATTGAGGAGCTACTTGATAGAGAAATAGCGGCTCCGGTCATGAAAACCACCATTAACGGCCGTGGGTGTTTGCATGCTGACCACATGCCCCCCAATCCTGCCATCTGCCTACGGGAGATGACGCAGCGGTCGGGTGGTAGGCCAAGTCCCTCCAGGGATGTAGCGCCACGGAGTTTAGTTTAGTTACTGGAATTAATTTGTGCAGAATTTCGCCAATTAATGTGTCCACAAGAAAGTTATATAGACATTTTCCAGAAGTCGCATCATGGCAATGATTACACAATAGGTAGTCTTTCTCGGAAATCTACCTAAAAACAATTGAGAAGATGAAAGAATTAAATGTGCCACAGGACTCTCAAAAGCAGAGCTGCCATTTTTCTTTTTTAATTAAGATGGATTCAACATTATTAGCCTAGCTAATGTTAAAAGGCAACAAAGTATTAATAATCATTATAAATATTGTATTAATCTGTCATTGCAGAGCATATAATTTTAAGGTGTCCCGAAACTGAAACACTAAGACAAGTTTTTAAATAAAAAAATGTTAAAGTTAAATAAAGAAGTGGCATATAAGAAATTGTCTGTAACAAAAAACACAAAAACACTAAAGGAACTGGGAAACTTTTTATACATAGTCAAAACAAAATGGGAAAAACAAATTAGCTGCTTAAGGGAAATTGGCTAGAAATGGTAAGGGGATATACTTACAAAAGGTAAACATTTATTAGTAGTAGTACTGATTTTAGATATATGAGTTCTTATGTATTCAGACGCCCTCTGGTGAAAAAACTTTCTGTAACACCAGGGGTGATCATTTGTACAACTCCAGATACAAGAATAAATCATTCATTCATTCATATTAATCTGTCATCATCAGCTACTAAAGGCTTCCCTTATTGATGCAACCATGTATTTCTTTCTGATGCTGTTCTCTTAAGTTCTTAATAATTTGTAATTTCATTATCCTTATTGATTCTTCTATGTGCGTTTTTTTTTAGATCTTCCTTTTGTCTTCTTGTTTATAATTTTCTCTTCAAAAACATTTCTGGTGAGTTCTCAATTCTTATAATTGGCCTATTAATTTTATCTTTCTTTTCTGTCATGTTTGAATTAACTTTTTTCCTTTACCTATAGCTTGGACAGAAAGGAGGACTAACATATAGATATTTAAAGAGATTAAACAGGATTTGACTCTTAAAGTACTAAGTTAGCTGTGAGACGAACGTTAAAAATTGTCATGTAACGAGGAAAACAAATTCATTAGAGGAAGACAATCGGTGCGTTGTTTTTAAAGCAAAGCTAAAGCGCTTTACAATTGCTACATCAAAAGCGTTCTTTTTTACGTTTTGCTGCAGCTTTGCTATACGTCCGCTTCACAGTCAGTGCAGCAATCTCAAATCTCACTTTGCGATTGCTACAAGGTTTTGCTGCATGAACTGTCATGGCATAGTAGGTGCTCATCGAAAATTTCCTTCATGACGTTAACCTCATTGTTCAAATTCCCAAGTATGAACGCTTTCTTCAGCACAGTTAGTACCATTTGATTTTACATGTATATCATATTGTACAATAATTATTATTTCCATCTCGGCATAACTGTTATTTGCACATGTCTTAACCATGTTGGAAGGCAGTACACAGTGCTAGTTTCATTGAGCAAGTTCTCAGGTGATCGACTTTGCCGTTCTTTTTTGTCTGCAGTGGTCGTAAAGTGATGCTGTAGCACCCGTAAAGCGCTTTACTGATTTTCTTAAAAAGAACGCACGGAATGCAGGCCATAAAGGAAGGAAAGAAAGAAAGGAAGAGGAAGAATAAGAATAAGATGGTATGCAGAAATATGCAATGCCACCAATCTGAAGTGGGAAGAAGTGATAAGTTTGGTCAAAGACAGAGCTGAATGGAGGAAGCTAGTTGCAGGGAGGACCATACTAAGGAAAAGACAGTTTGAGCAAAATTGGCTGGCAACCGACTGCCTAGAAAAACCTTATTGGATCACCAGGGATTGCATGTGATCAACACATACTTAAGGTTGTCTGACATTTTTCCTGTAATTTTACGTTTTTTACTTATGTTTTATGGCTTCTTTTGCCAGTAAGACCAATTTTCCTTCTTTTTTTTCTCTGATCCACAAACATTAACTAATTTTATTTTAAAACCCCTGGAATATTGTAATTATGTTGATGGAATTGCTTCATTTTAATAGCTTTGTTACACTTTTCATGTTTTGATGCTTTTTTCTGCTTGTTCCTGTTTGACTATATCTTTGTAAATGAAAGAGAATCACTCAAGCTCTAGCAAAAAGGATTGAATGTGCTAGAATCCTTTGAATGCATGACCTCACTAAAAAGTAAAATTGAACAAAGAATCAAAGATCAATTCTTTGGAAGTGATACAAAACAACTTCTGAAATCTTTTCACACAGCCACAATAGAATAAACAACAAATAAATTTTGTGAGTTTTATGCCAACATATTTTGATAAATGCTATGATTTTTCAGACAATACTCAATATTCAAAGCTTCATACCTTTCCATTGAGTAAAGAATTAGGCTATTCTAACTTTGAAAATACTGTTGACATATTAAGATCACAAAATTTGTGAACTTTGATAAACTTATGAAAAATTTTGTGAGAGTACTGGGTAGGGATGTTGTATTAGAATGTACTCATTATGAAAGAAGCGATAAGAGTCTTTATTTTTTCCCCAAGTTTTTAATAAAATTAATCCAACAAAAATAAATTATAGGGTTTTTATAAGTATTCCAGGTTCAAATACTTTCATAGAAAGGGATTTCCCTCTAATGAATAAATGGACAGATGTAAGAAACACGAACCATCCTGAGCTGATCCAAGTAGAAGTTGTACAAAATTTTTATTTCACATATAAACAGTTTTACCGATTTGCACAACAGGATGAACAATTGCTAAGAGCTGCAACATCTCTAAAGACGTATCAGAAGGAGTAAAAGAAATGTAGTTTGTGTAAAACCACTATACTAAATAGTAAAATAAAATGTTCGAGGTCATGGAAAATCTTCCATTTTTTGAGAGAGAAACCTGGCAACTCTAGACATACTATTACTATACTATAGCTTGAAATATTTCATGAATTGATTTCTTTTCTCTCCAGCTGGCTTTCAGCATATTGTGTTAATACGATGTACTTAAATTCATCTAATTAATTAATTGTGAATGCTCTATCAGTGGAGTAAATGCAAATAAAAAGACACTCTGGTGAAGTCGTGGAAACACCACCAGTGAAATGGCTGTCTAAAGTTTTACCAAGGTAAATACAGTGCCATCAAGAAGTTGCTCCGCAGCTCTTGTGCAGAAGAGACTCCGCTAGGAAACTGAATTCATTTGGCATCATTAGCATATGGTTATAATTTTCTGCTACATTCATTTATGAAGTAAGAAATAAAATTATCATAAAACTCACCTATTTAAAGAATAAGTTGAAAATGTTGAAAATATTTTTTATGATAACATGTCTGTGTGTGTGTGGTTGTCTGTGAACAGTCTAGAATGAAAAATCGTATGAAAACAAAATGTTGTATTTGGGTTAGGTACCATCTGAAGATGTGACACATAGATTGGTGACAAGTTTCTCTTATTTTTAAGGGGACTTTACATAAAGAAAATTCCATTTGTTGCTATTTTATCGAAAAAGCTCTTACGATTTTGTTTAATTTTTACACATGGGGTGCTTATACCAAGAGTTAAAACTTTTATTTGAAACATTTTTTTCATAAAATTATCTAAAGGGCAGTTATAAGGCACCCACTCTGAATATGTACTCTTTGCAATATGGCCTCTTCTACAGAGTGCTTCAGAAAAATGTATACAGACTTTGAACTGTCATAGAAAATTATTTCCCGTTCTACAATGTTAAATTTCTGGGAGAAAGTAATGTTATATTTCTTCAACAGAATAGATTCAACAATCGTCCAACAAACATACCATAATCATCCAACAATGAAAAGTACCAAACAATGCTTTCTCATTCCATTTTCCCTGCCATTCATGCATTATATGGTTTTATTACCAACAAGATGGCGCCCCACTGCATTATCACAGGGACATACGAGCATACCTGGACTGAAATTTGCCAAGGCAGTGGATAGGACGCAGGGGGCCAATGGAGTTTCCTGTATGCTCTCCAAACCTTACGCTGCTGGATTTCTTCTTATGGGACACAGTAAAAGATGTGTACAGACGTAAACCATGTAACCTAGACACACTTTGGAATGAGATTCAAGCAGTGTGCGCAGAAATATCTTTGGACACTTTGGTACGATGTACGGAATCAGTGGTGACTCGTACTCAGAAATGTGTTGATGCTGAAGGCCACCGTTTCGAACATCTGAACATTTGAACATTAATCACACATTTATTTTTCAAATTGGACTTTAAGTTTTCCATTTCCAGAAATTTAACCTTGTAGAATGGAAAATAGATATTCTACGACACTTCAAAGTCTGTATACATTTTTCTGAAGCATTCTGTATATCAGAATGTGAAGTGAGAAAAATGTATTGGCCTTGCTTAAAGTAAAGAAAGTTATGAGAGTACATTAATCAGATTTTATTTGAATTATGTATCCTTCGGGGATGTGATGTGATGTGGTAACGACATTCTCTTCATTTTTACAACCAATTACATGAAGAGAATGTCATACATAATTATAGTATACTATAGACTAACTTTTATTTGGGCAGAGGAAGTTATGTGAATTTCACAAGAGATTTTTAGTATTACGATGATTATTTGCATAACCATTCATTTTTAACATATATTTAATTGTTTCAGAGGTGTTGGTTTAGGAGCACTTCTTACTACAACATTTGCTTGCATCTTTATATTTGCACAAATTGTCATAGATGGATCACATTTAACAGCACCAGTACCACACAATGTTCATGGATTCAGAAGTTTCTTCCTTGGATTTGGAACTATTTTGTTCGCATTTGGTGGAGCATCTACATTTCCTACAATTCAGAATGATATGACAAACAAAGAAAAGTTTTCTAGTAGTATCACACTTGGCTTTACAGGTAAGTTGTACGCAGGAGCTTGGGTAATTTGTAATGGAGGAGTCTTGAAGCATTTTGTTAAAAATTTGTAATACAATTTTGCTAGATTACAATAGGCATTTTAAACAGTTAGAAAGCAATACAGTATATAACTTTAAATTTAGTTAAAAGACTAGCTGAATAGCAAACAGCAATTATTAGGCGATCATTTATATTTATATTTATTATAGGCCTACTCTCCTTAGACACAAATACAGCATTTAACAGTTTACAAATTAAACACTAACAAGAAAATTACAACATATTTACAATCACTTTTAAGTGAAAAATTTTTCATAAGAGTATAGAAGGGGTTTCTTATGAATCATTTGTATAGTATGTTGGAAAACCTCGTCATTATTCTGGCAGAAGTCACAAACTCCAAAAATGGCCGTTTTGAGTTATATAATACTACATTGATGAAAGGATGCTTTATAGGCAGGTAGAACACATTAATTCATTTCCTCACCCATTTCCAAGTAACTAATACTTCTATGTTTACTAAGTCCGTATATGCAGTGGTTTAATCAAACTTTAAAACAGCTGAATCTCAAAACTAAGTTTTTGAACATAGTGACTTCTGTCAGAACGATGATGATCTGGGATCTAAATATAAATACGAATGTATTGTTTTCCTTAATCTAAATTTTGGGATGTTAATACAAGAATTTATTCTAGTGGTGTGTTCATGTACATTTTTTGAAATTATAATCATTAATGTTGGTGTTGATGTGTGCTAAAAGATCTAATAAATAATAATATACCTTGCTTTTGGAAATTTTATCATTGAACCTGTAAGGTGCGAAAGCTATTCATATTATTGATGCCACCAGTTGTCCATGAATTCTTCTCATTAGCAAAAAGCAGGCATGAACAAAAAAAAGAGTTTTGATAATCCTGCACAACTACATGGTGTGTGATGTTTGGCCAATATTTGTTTTGCTAAGTTCCAAGGGATACAGAATACACCTAGTGTTTTAAGGCGCTTGTCTTTTTAACTATATATAGGAAAGTCCTTGTTTTAACCATATATAGGAAATTTCTTGTTTTAACAACCAGCCTAGTGTCCCTCGGTTGGGCCATGGGCCTCCCCCCACGGCTCTGTCCCAGGGCAGGACCAGCCTCCGGGCCGAATACTTCATTATCATCATCATCATCATCAACTATATAGGAAATTCCTTATTTTTGTTGGTGGTTTAAACATTGTTCAGATGCAATGCTTTCTCAGGGTTCAGGCTAATCTCATGAAACAGATTTCTGCAGTATTATAGGCTAGGAAGGCCGTTCTCAAATATTCTGTGGTGTCTTGTGTAGGTGTATTGGTCTAGTGAATGTTTTTTTAAGGGCCTGTCAAATTTCACTGTTTTGGTATCTATTCTGGATGAAGGTATTTTTAGGTGGCTTAGTTTTCCTGGTGGCCTTTTTCCCCACAAAATGGTGATAACTATGTTAATAAGTGTATGGAGTATTCTCCTTCCATGTGCAGGATGGTGGTGATTTGTGACTTTAACATCAGCTCTATCTTGAATGGATGCATCTGGGACTTATAAGGTAGATGAGAGACATTGGCCCTGAGAAGCAGGGCCGTAGCAAGGTCCTTCTGCGCCCTTGGCGAGTTTGACAAATCTGCGCCCTCCAAATGAACAATTTTTTTAAATTTCTATAAAACCGATTTTCTTAAATTCGCTTGCAAAAGGTTTTTTTTGGTCCCATTTCTTAAAAAACCCACTGCCTAATAGGTCAAAACTCTCGGTGGTTTCACATAGATTTCTTCTTCGATGTTCCCATGTAAATATGCAGCTGTCACGTCCATCTGATCCATTTCCAGATCATGCTTGGCTGCCAGTGCACAAAGAAACCGTATTGATGTGTAGCGCACCACTGGGGAGTAGGTTTCACTATAATCAGGGCCGTAGCAAGGTCCTTCTGCGCCCTTGGCGAGTTTGACAAATCTGCGCCCTCCAAATGAACATTTTTTTAAAATTTATGTAAAACTGATTTTCTTAAATTCGCTTGTAGAAGGTTTTTTTGGTCCCATTTCTTTAAAAAATCACTGCCTAATAGATCAAAACTAATAATGTAGACTAAGCTATGATGGTCATGGTAGTTTTAGTTGGCACATTTTTTTTACTGAAATCATTCTTACTTATACAACAGAAGCAACGCCAACATCAACAAGAGACGAAACAACACAAACATTAATATTGTTTCACTGTTTAATTTAAAAATCGCTTAGTTAAAAAATACAATAATAATCAGAGCCCGGATTCTAATGACATGTCATCTTTTTTATTGATGCTGCACAGACATTGCCAATTTGTAGATAAATCATAATCATGGCCTCTAGATTATAGAAATGCATTTTTATTAAGTCATTTTTTGAAATTGTATGCAATTTTATATTTTAGGGCATTTATTTCGTCCCCAGCGCTGCTGTCTTTGACGTGTTTGTTTAATGCAAGAAGGACACACTCTATGTTGAAGTGTTGTCATGTCTCAGTCGGAAACGAGAATTAAAGGAATGCCAAAATGTTGTATTATATTACTGTTGTTATTAGATTGACTTGGCACCAGAGTCTGCCACCTGCTTGTATTTGAGAGTGCAAACTACTGTTTACCCTCAATAAACAATATAATCCGGCCAACCGCAAAAGGAAATGCCGAAGTTTGACTCGGCAGTGCCTCAGTGCCAGTATAAATTTCCGTAAGGAAAGAATATTCACAGCAAAAATCAAAGTTTTTTAGACCTACAACATCCTCTCTGAATTTAAGGTTTTAACAATTATGTACAAATTATTCTATAATTTTGTGTGTACAATAATAATTTTTTATAAATAAAATATCAGTTTTTAGGGCATTCTTCATAATTATTAAGTCATTTTCTTTAAATTTTGTGTTCATTTTATAGGCCCTTTTTTAAACAACTTTAGGTCATCAGAATCCGGGCCCTAATAATAATACAGTATAATATAATTAAAAATAATAGCAGCGACTATAATATCAGCGCCGGCCTTAGAAGGGAACATGATCAAAACAAACAGCATGTGTACTGCCAGCGTGCATCGACCGCGGATCACAACACATATTATTCAATGTAAAGTTACAGAAATTGATTTTAATGTACATTAATACATTGTGTGATTAAAAAAACTAAACATTTTTAAAATAAGAAATGTTAGTTCACACTTAATTTATAATAAAATAGTAATAACAAAAGGAATTGAGATCTGCGCACTCGGCTTTTTCTATTGTAATAATATAGTTGGTCAGTCATTTTTGCATGTAGCATGTATAGTGCAGTTACTCATTGCATGGCCAGTCGGCTTCAAAGGTTTCGGTGTTTCTTTATGTTAACTGATCTGACTAAATCGGTCTTGGGCTTCCGCTTTCCAAAACAAAAGCAACGTTGCAATATTCTCTCATTGTTATCACTGACCTCAGTTCTTCCTTCGCTTTATTCAATTCACACGTGTTATTGTTTACTGTAACTTGATCTTGCAACCTTGCATTTCACTCCACGCGGAGTAGACGAGTAGCTGTCAAAATCGCCACAGGACATTCTTAGATTTTGATTGGCTGGGGTAACTAGCTGATTGGTGCGGTTAGAACAAAGAACATGGGTTGAGCTGTCGGCAAACTTTTCCTCCTAACGAAAGGAAGCCGCCTGGCCAAGCAATGAATAACTGGACTATAACAGTATGAGCGATGCCATTGTTGATCGCTTTGTAATCAATGCTGCCGACAGTAGTAGCACTGAGGACGACAATCAGCTGGAAAGGGATTGAGTTGAACCACTTTCATCACAATAATAACGTACATATTAATTTTCATTGTCGTTATATATTTCCATACTGTTCATGATTTACGTTTTACTCTGTCAATATAAATCGTGTTAATTAAAGGACGTTGCATGACTGCTTTTTGCTTGTAGACAATCGGCATAATACTACAGATAGTTCACGTGCAGTAATTTTTAATAACCTGAAATATTTCTTCCACTAACGTGGAATTTATATTGCTTGGTAAATTGCACCAGCCTAAAAAAGGCGGGATTTTTCATGGTTAATTTTGCGCCCTTCGTACCTGCGCCCTTGGCGGTCGCCCACCTAGCCACCGCCTAGCTACGGCCCTGCTGAGAAGGTCCTAACCTGAAAGCGATGCTCCCTGATTGGTCAAATCCATTCACTTTGAGCACTATACATATCAGCATGGTGTTTTCACTCGACACTTCAGTATTCCCTGGGGAGGAAACGTGGTCCTCAGAAATCTCAGAGTGTTCTAAACTACTGTATTGTCCTGAATATAAGATGACCTTGCATATAAGTCGACCCTGAAATTTTGAAGGGTAATCATAAAAACATAAATAAAATAGCTTATTATACCTGGGCCGCTGTAACATTGCACTTTCCAGTTTCAACTATATGCATATTTACGTTGGCTGCACTGCAATTCTATTCACTGACAGACAGAAGCCATTCGGCTTCGAACATTGCATGCTTAAATTAGGGGATTCTATCTCATTTTTCCGTAATTAATGTATTGCGTCTCAGTATTAATAGTATTTATACAAATACAAACACAAATACACTATTAATAAAAAATCGCATTGTTCATATACAAAGGCTAATGGTATCGGAGAAAGCATAATGCTTTACATCCCTATTATTCTCGTTCCTTGACAAATTTATAAGTGGTGTAATGGTTAAGGTGCTAGATCGTGGAGCTAGGGGTCCTAGGTTCAAATCCCATCCTATGCTGTAATTTTTTTAATTTATTTATTCACTATATTTTTAAGATTTAAATGCAGTGTTTAATTTTTAATTTGAAAAATTACCTGCCTTATACTTTTTGTCAAATCTATAAATGCAGATCCAGATTTCACGTACTTTGCACCTTGGGCAAAACTTTGTTAATAGCCCGTTTAATTTTTTACTTTTACCACCTACCCCAAGTTACTGTTTTAGTGTTAAGTTTGAGTTTTACCGAAGTATAAACCAATAGTATCCCGATAGCGTTTTATTATTGCAAGTAATCCCAGGCTTCACAACATTTATTAAAAAATAAAAGTAATTTTGTTTTGGAGAAAAATGCATGATTGCTATTGCAGTTTCATTTGCAAAACAATTACCTAAAACCTCTGACAATATTATGTAATATAATCGATCTTTGAAACTTTCAAAAATATTTAATATAGACTAGGTTATTTGGTAATTATAAAACATAGGCTATGCTAATTTAAATTAAGATATGTTTATAAAACATATGTATTACAGGTACCATATATTAAAACAAATATTTTAGAACAAAATAATTAATGATCCAAATGTTAAAACGAGATTTTTAATTGCGAGTTTGCTATGTTTGCGAAACGAGCCCTTAAGAGCGAATGCAGCAATCCTACGAGCAAAATAAAATAATCTTTCACGTGTATCGTACACTATTTTTTAGACAATCGTTAAAATTTGTCAAATAATAATAATAATAGATGCTAGATTTATGATAAAGAATTACGCCCTGTGGAGCCAGCCATACAGATTTTCTACAATTTCTGAGAACTTTCACATTTAAAAGGGCTTAGTGAATTTTAACATTTTTATCAAACTGAGTCTATTTCATAATCATATGTAAATATTTTTAACAAAAAGAGTTTTTCCATGTGAAGCAATCAAAGTTGGTTACTCTGGAATGTTATAATTTCTACCACCCACTTTCTTAATTTCATACCATGCAATCTAATAAGTTCAACTTATTAAGGAGGGCCGTTTACATAATATTTTAGGCTCTTGAAAACATTCCTTAAGCAGTACAGTTAGTTTGTGGTAAAGTAAAAAATATTCTAGTAACAATTTAAATATTTTTTCCAGTTTTTCAAGTTTGTTTTTCTAAATTATTGTCTTTCAAATAAATATGCATTTCAGGTTTTTTTAAATATATTTTAAGCTCAGGCATTTTTAAATGTACACACTCATTGGACAAGTCACAACTGATATCTTTGGATAAAAGTTACAAAACTTTGAAGTATCACTCTCAACTTCTGATAATTCTGACGATCTATTCAACAAATCTTGAAGACACCATATTCGTCTTGACAAAATTGCCATGAGTTATTTTCAGGAACACACTGTTGTTATGTAATAAATTTTTTTTTTGTATATAACAACTTTCCCCTAAAACTGTTCCACCCTTTTTAGGTTTGCCGCCCTGGGCAAATGCTTAATCTGCCAATTTATAAATCAGGGCCTATATATAGGGATGCCGTTTATAGGTTGCAATTAATAATTCTTCTCTTCAGTACTTCTAGCAAAAATTCTATGCTCCTCTCATTGTGAGTTTGATACCGTGTGTTGATAATTAATTGCTTTAATTAATTATTAATAGAACAAACTCCTTAAACACGGGTATCCATAAAACAGCTCATTGAGAACTTTCAAGAAACACGGCGTGGTTATGCGTGAGGTCTTCTGCATATCACCACGACTTTTGATAAGAGTACACACATCATTTTGCAGCTCTTCGCCCATTTCCCATTTTTTTTAACGAAATGACCCAGAACTCACCACGAGGGCCTCAAAACGTGTATTTATGTAAAAAACTAAAGTCGGACTTTAGGGATCGAAAACAACACTTCCTCTACCTATAGGACCTAAGGTAATGGGCAGAGGAAGTAAAGAAGGAGAATCGTGCGAAAAGAGGAACATCTTGTCCCTCTACCTGAAAAGAATTTTAATAGGTTCCGCTGCTTAAGGCGATCTTTTAATTCGCCGAGGGTTTCACTACTGATAATAAGGTTTTATACGCTACAAATTATATTATACAACAAAATATAAGACAGCTAATTCTAAAAATTAAAAATCATAAACTGTATTTGCGTTTGAAAATAGTATGAAAAAAAATAGTACCCTGCCTAGGATCGAACCCTAACTTTCTGCATAACTATCCAGCACCATAACCACTGAGCTATGATACCACGAAGCAATAAAGTGAATATTTATCATATGAAGGTGCACGATGTTCCACACATAACAGGATAAATCTTTGTGTAAAGGAACGATACGGTTTTTTTTGGTGAAACTATGGGTACGGAATAATATTACATTACATAAATATAAAAAATTACTGAATGGAAGAACTGAAAAATGATAATTGAGGGATTAGACATAGTTTCGAATGTTCAAGGCCGAATACAGCCGAATAATGCCGATCAGCACCTCCTTGTCAGTACGCAACGAAGTCGAGTAGTTCATTTGTCAATCTTTGATACTGGCAACTTAACTTGTAGAATGGAAAGTGCAACCTTACGACGGCCCAGGTATAGTATATTTTTCTTCGTGTAATACACGAATTTTGACGTCCATTTCGTGACGAAAAAGTCACCTTTATTACGCATTGAGACAATGAAGATGCTTACTTTTCCACATGGTCTGCCATATGGTGGTCAAATAGAGCTTTACTCATAGAGACGCCAGGCAACAGTGCAGTATAAGCAGAAACATGAATTCAGGAAAAATGAATTTTGGTAAAGTTCGGTGAATTTCCGCATGACTTTTACCTTGGGTTGGACCAGTGGGTCGGATGCACGTCATCATGTGTTGATTCCCACTGCATGCACAGCTGGAACCATGAAAATGAGTTGTTGAAAGTGTTAGTCTGCTCATATAAGACCAGTATAGTTTTTGCAAGCACATTTTGAGGAAAAAACATATTCTTATATTCGGGCCACCTGGTACTCACCTAGTTGACATCCTGAGAGCATTGTATTCAGACTAAACGCCAAGATTATCTTAAATCAGTATATAGAGATCATGTAGCATGTTTTTACAATCTTGGCTGGGTAAACTATTGATATACATTTGCTTCTACTGTCATTGAGTTATGGCTTGTGTTCAGTTTAATTGGTACTAAATTAAATTATGTTATTAAGTTGAACAGCGGAAATGAATCATGGTAACTAAATATCCAATTGAGATTTTGCCTTAGTGATATTACCATCTCCCCACCTTCCTTGATATGCTAGAATTAGTAATAAAATTGTGTCATAAAAGCAGAAAAATTGGAAAATTTCATGCTGACCCTTGGCACAGTTTGGATGAACCATTTACCTTAGTGGGTGCATGCAGAAGCGAGCCACAATCGATTCATACCATGAATGATGATAATCTTTATGACAGTTGTGATAATGATTAACATTATTATTATTGTTGTGTTTCACATTATTATTGTACTATAAACTTTATTACGCTTTCCAGCTGTACTCATACTATACCTGCCTATAGCTGCAGCTGCTTACTACGTGTATGGAGAACTGGTGAACCCCAATATAGTGTTGACTTTACAGCCTACCATCTGGGTGGTATTGGCAAACATTCTGCTAGCAATTCATCTGGTATTAGCTTTCCTTATCATTATCAATCCTGTATGTCAAGAATTGGAGGAAATATTTAAAGTGCCCCACCGTGAGTATGGATGTTTAATGTTAATTTTTATGAATGCAGACAAATATTTATTTAATATTTTACATCAAATGCTGTTTTGATCTTTCTTTGCAGACTTCCATTGGAAACGATGTGTTGTGAGGTTTGCCACATTGTGTCTGATGGTGTTCATTGGAGAGAGTGTTCCAAAATTTGCTAAAATTTTAGCATTGGTTGGTGGTTCTACAATAACTTTGTTAACATTTGTTCTGCCATCTTTCTTTTATATGAGGTTGTGTGATCAGGGGAAGGAGGAACATTGGCCTGAAAGGTGCGTTTTCTCTTCAGATAATAATGTTTCTTCAAATAATAATAATAATAATAATGTATTTTCTGTAGTCAGTTCCACTGGTCTTTGGTCTTTGTTCTTTGGTCAGTTCTTTATTTTTTGTTCAATCGTGATCTGAGACATAGAATTCATATAACATATAAGCATTTTTGTTTGGAGTTCATATTTTTTTAATATTGTATTCTTTACTTAAAGGGGTACGCCGTAGCGTAGTGGTTGAGGCACTGCGCTACAAACCGGAAGGTCGCGGGTTCGATCCCCGATGAGGTCGTTGGAATTTTTCAATTGGCCTAATCCTTCTGGTGACACTATGGCCCTGGGGTCGACTCAGCCTCTAACAGAAATGAGTACCAGGAGCAATCCTGGGGGTAAAGGCGGCCGGTGAGTAAGGCTGACAACCTTACCACCTTCATGTGCCGATGTCTAAAAATCGGGGAGCCTCAACCTCCTGGAACCCTCTGGGCCTCCATGGCCTGTAATAGGGAACACTTTACTTTACTTTACTTTTTATTCTTTACTTAAAGTGAAGAGTGGCTTTCATGTACACAATATAAGAAAATTGGCCATGATCAAGGGGATCAAGACAAAACTGTGAAGAAAGGAACAAACCATTTGCCTCACATTTTCACCCTACTGAAATTAAGCTTTGGTCTAAATATAACTTTAAATTCCTCAAGGAAATTCCAGAATTTTTAGGTCAATGTTATGTTGTTATTGTTCAGTTATCCTATTAGAGAAGATCAGATGCAGCAAGTAACCAATGATGATGTGCATTAAGCTAGAGCAGGCTTGTCCAGAGAGTAATTATAAGGATGTTTACCACCTTAAACAACTATAGTGAGATAGAAGTATTGTATAATGGTTTTTTGAGCTCCCAGCTGGGTGAGTAGGAGGATTGATTCCGAGCTTTCAGCAGCTATCTCTGCTGCCATCATTTGGGAGAAGTGAGCTGGTCTTGGGAATATATCTATGTTATATATATATATATATATATATTGTAACAAGGGCTCGTCGGGGTTCAAAACCAGAACACCAAGTTTATAATTGAAGGATGGAGGTTTCTTTATTTCCTACAACAATTGTCAATACAGCCAGAAAACTCCAGACTATTCGCCAGTTCACTGTCCTGTTCAGTGCTCACTCTCACTGTGCTCAGTCCTAATTACGGCACTGTTCCATTCGCACACACTGTGCGGACTCCCAGTTGAGATAATTCCACGTCGCGCCGGTCAACTCCACAGTCCTCGCTGCCGCTGTACGATCCACCCGTCGCGCAGAGTTCCCTGGGACGGCACTGCCTCAGCCCAGATCAGCTCACCAGCTCTTCCGTTCACTAGTCTCCTCCGTTCACCCTTCTCTCCGGTCACTAGTTCCCCGTTGACTAGTTCTTCCGCTCGCGGGTCCCTCCGGTCACACTAGTCTCTACGGTCACCGGCTCTTCAGCTCCCCAAGTCACACTCACTTGAGGCCGCGCTGATCAGTCCTCTCCGTCCAGCTCACTCTCTGACGCTGACGCTCGCCGCTACTCACGGACTGCCTCTCGCTGACTCTGACTCTTCACGGACTCTTCACTGTACTGAACTGCACTGAACTCCCATTCATTCACTGACTGACTGTCTCTCCTTGACTGACTCGCACTCCTTATATAGCCTTAACGAAAGTTCCAGAGTCGAGGTCTGGAAAGCTCTCCACCGCGCATGGTCTAGAATGCCCGCGCGGTGCGCCGTCACAGCCCTTAGCACGTGGCTCCACCTCTGGCCCCTCCCACGAGCGCGCACCGTCACTCACCGCGCCGTGCCAGGGAGTAGGCCGCACCCGTCGGCGCGCGGCTCCAATCAGCAATAAGAGCGCCGTCCCTTTCTAGATGTCTCTAATTCTAGCGCTTTCGGCCGAGTCCTTCTTCTATCAGTTTCTAGGCTTTTCTGGGCTTTGTCACAATATATATATATATGTAGAGAAGACAGGAAATGCTAGGTGGGAGGGGGGGCAATAAGAAAATCAGAGAATGGAACAATTAAATGGCAGCCAGTCTCACTCCAAAGGAGGCGATTAGCCTAGAAAAGGGCCGATTTCACATCCTATACTACTTATAAATTAAATTCTTCCTTTATTGAAGTGAAGTGGATCTTGCTGTAGTACCGGTAGTTCTATGTTGTATAACTGAGTTTTGATGTTATATAAAATCATTTTCTCACATTAAAATTAGAATGCTAGGTCTGTTAAAAGATCAGCATTTCCTATACTGCATCTCAGCCATTCCTTGGAAAGTGAGCCTGAAGTGTCCAGACCGTAACAACCTTTTAATATTAATTTAAAATATATGTCATCACTGAAAAATTATGAAATTAATTTTGAGAATTAGTTCTTCAGTAGACTAGTACTGAAAATTAATTCCATAATTTCTCAATGATGACATATATTTTAAAGTAATATTAAAAGGTTGTTATGGTCTGGACACTTCAGGCTCACTTTCCGTGGAATGGCTGATTTACAATGGTTACACATTTCTGTGTTCATTTTAACAAACTCATATATTTCACAAGATTCCGTATTCTTTGGCGATCTCATATTTCTTTTCTTCTAACACTTTCTTTTGGAAATATTAAACTAGTATAAACACTGTGAGTTGACATTTTCAAACGACTTTATCAACCTGAGAGTCGATTGATCACTAAATATGTTTTTACAAAAGTGTTCATTTTCCAAGATCATTGGCTAATACAGTGAAGGGTTTGAAGGTCACATACCACTACTCAAAAGCAGTTTTCAGATTCTGTTCTATATCTCCAGCACTCAATCACTGAGAAAATGGTCAAGTATGTTACAAAAGAGCACCTCTCCATAAAGGGAAAGCTACAGTAAAAATAGATAATTATTGGAAGTTCATTAAAGTCATTACTTCTTAGAATCCCTACAAGTTCACTTGAAATACTGGCTTTGATTTTCAAAATTGGCGATTAAAAATCGAATTAATTACATTTCTTAACATTTATTTAAGTAGGGATTTCAAAGGAATAAGCTACTTTTCGTATTTTACAATATTTTGAATTATTCAACATTGAATTAACATAATTATATTGTATTAACTTACGTATATGAAAATTTCATATTCAGAACCAAGTCCAACAAACATTAAATGGAAAAATACATTAGAATTTTGTAATTATTATAAAAGGGGAGTCTGCCTTGGGTTCTTGCCTCTGAATCCGAGGATTGTGAGTTCAAACACAGCAGAAGTAGATGGGAATAAAAATCCTGAGCACAAGTCCTTGAGGACAGCAAAAGTCTGTAAGCTGTGGATCTTGAATTCCAGATTTGCAATATGTTAAAGATCTCCAAAGCCTAAATTTGAGCCTCTGGTCCTAATTTCTTGGCCCTTTCATGTCCAAGCAATACCTTAAGCCAATGCCCCGTGATCCAATTATTGGTCCAAATTTCTACAAACAATCATATTGGATTGTGTGGCATGGAAGACTACCATTGCACACATTTTCATCCTACATTTTCCATCCAATTGTACTTGCAATGGAATAGAAACTTTTCCAAACATATAAAATTAACCAATGAGCATCATTCTCTCCCTGGGTGACCCACAAGACACAGAAAATTGGTAGCCTCTTCCGTACAGCTGATTCTCTGTGCTGCCAGTGTTCGATCAAAGGACATTAACCAAGAAGGTAAAATACAATATTAATGAGTCAAGAAGATCAACAGACGCTAAGGCAGGCTTTGAATTTTCAACAATATTAACTATAACCATTATTGTAATTGGCATAAACATTGAGGTGCTCTAGAAATTATGAAAAATGTTAGTCAGAAAATGTTAGTAGTGTGTGCATATTGACTGCCATGTCGATTGTAGTAGCTATCGATTTTCAATTCAGGTGAAAGGCTGACAGTATATTGGACCAAAGTGCACTTTTGTGTGAACAGCCAGAAATAATAGTATAGAAAAAACTACTTGATACATCCTTTTAAACCAAAAAAATTGGATCGTGGGACATTTGCTTTAGTTTACTGCTACTTGGTCACCAAGACAATGGGCTACCACCTGCCACCCCACTCTGTCTTTATAGGAAAATAAGCATAACTAAATTTGCATCCAGTAACTGTAACCTGCAGCAAGAGGCCCTAAGCTCCATGTATGAAGTCACAAGGATTCAATGTGTTTTGATTCAATTTGATCGAGATAAGGCATGGAAATTATTAAATTCTAAAAATTATGGCCTTAATCTTGAACATATTTGACACCTAAATTAGATTTTGGTCATGTTTGAGCTAGATGATGCTTTGAAATGTAAGGTAAATATTTTGAGTAGATGTTGGTACAAAAGCCAGTTGATCATATTGCTTTGCCATATAATTATATCACAATTTGTTATATAAAAATGATTATTCAACCTCCTGGTTTCAGTGATGTGACATTGTGATCCTTTTGGTCATGATTTTCTTGTATCTTGTGAGTATAGACAGTGAACAGTCTTTTCTGTGTAATTAAATTTTAGTCTTATAATATATCTGTCTTACATAGCTGTTTTTATTATTTGTAGTCCGCCGCCGTGGGTGAGTCGGTAGCACGCTTGCCTTCCACTCCGGCGGCCCGGGTTCGATTCCCGGCCGGGTGGGGGATTTTTCAGTAGTGAAAGATCCCCTCCCGGGGTTCAGGACTGGGTAGGTTAAGTCTTAGGTTAAGATAATGCACATTGTGCGCGATTCCTTAATTATTATTTTATTATTTGTATATTTTGTTTAGTTAAATTATGTAATGCATAATGTTTTCATTGAACATTTGGCATAAACAAAAACTATCATGAGATTATTACTGAATTTTAAATTATTAGTTCATGTTCTGGACTTTCAAGTGTGTCTTCTAAGTTTTAAGGAGGAAATCTTACCTTGAGAAATGTACATGATAATAGATAACTTAATAATGATATTTTTTCTCTGTTTACAGGACAATTCCAACGTACATTCGCATCTACATGTGGGAACTAATATTTATAGGTCTAGTTGGTGGTACAGCAACAACTTACAGTGCTCTTTTAGCAATATTTGGAGCAGATTCAATGACTCGACCATGTTATTTGACGTAGTGCTTATAATGCTAATAGTATTACTAACACTTAAAATTTATTAAGTTTTTAAAGAAAATCTTTGTCACATTTCGTACAGCAGTTTGATTTGTTATGATATTGATCTGATCAAAGAGAATCTTTCCACATTTCTTCAATATTTTTTTTTTATAATACAGAGAGATAACTCAATAATTAATTATATATATATATATATGTTGTAATAGCTATTCAGTAATTTATTAACTGTTTTACTTTTTCATTTTCCCTATATGCTTGGAATAATTCAAAAGTCTGATGAACTAACTTCAGGAATTTTAGATGGGATGATATTTAAAAATCAGCATAATGAAATCTAGTCTTTATTCTGCAGTTCAATGTAAGAAACGTATCTTGCTGGCTGTAAGCCTATGCCATTCTAATAATCCTAATTTGCACAAAAAGTATATAACAGACAAAGGTTATGTACTTCTTTTTTGGACTTTTTATACATGAAATATTGCTAAGAAAGCCTGTTTAGTTTATTAACTACTTCATTTTAGTCATATTTAAGAACATGATAGCCAGTGCAGATATCGCTCAAATGAATCACTGCATTTACTGATAATTATTCTAACTTAATTGGTTTAATAGCCTCATACATAAAACTTTTGATGTCTTGATAAGAAGTAATCAACAGTAGTGTGAGGAATTATTATTCAAGACTTATTGTTACTCAAAATTACACCTACTGTTTCTTTCGCAACCTTGAAACCTCAATATTACAAAACAACACACATATGTGAGAAAGTTTGTGCACCATATTTTAAATAGATCATGTAAATGTTGGCCTTCATAGATAGTTTTATGTATTAAGTTTTGGAATATATGTAGTATTACAGCTTTTTACACTTCCTGCAATTTACACTTTCCTGCCATGTACACTTTTTTGCATCAGTCCCTTGAAAAGTGTAAAAAGGAGATTTTACTGTACTAGGGCTAGGAATTTGGGTAAAATTGCATTCTTTTCCTAGTAACACAGAAACATAGCTGTTGTATTCGCAAGTTATATGTTAAATGCAGCCTTTTTAGACTTGTTTGGCAGGGTTTTTTTTTTTTTTTGGTCTCTTAACATTTTTATTTATTTTCAGTGCATTCTACTTCAATATTATGCGGGAAGTCCCAACAATAATATATATTTGTGTTTTTTTTTTTTTTTAGTTTCCTTTGATATTTTCTCTATTGATTTGTTAATCCATTTTTTGTAGAACATTCCATTTTTTTCCTCAATTTAAAGTTTTTGTTTTAACTTCCACCCCTGCGTAATGGAAAAACTTGCATAAAGTGTTTATTGTCTACTGATATTCCAAGTAAAATTGGAAACAAATGACAAAAAGGTCTATTGGTAATTGACAAATAGTTTTAAACAATATTTGGAAAACTATGCAAAAATAAAATTAAATAAAGATCACTGTAGTATAAAAGTATTTAAAGGTCATCATACACTAAAAGCTAATTGATTTTTTTTTTTTCAAACAAAGCCTTGTGCTATAGTGTTTATAATTAATTTGTAAATTATCAATTTCTTATAGTTAGGGAGATGAGAGTCATCATTAACATTTGCCAAAATATTGTTTACAATTGGTATTTCATTATACAGTAGAGTCCTTCCTGCAAACTTGGCCTAATGTGGACCGAGAGGGCGCAGAGTTTCCAAAATACCTAGTTACTAGGAATAAAGGCTTAAGAATTAAAACTGTTATTGAGAAAATTACTACCCGCGCGTGATTTCTTGAGCGCTCGGCTCCCTAGTCCTCATTCGGTAGGTTTCGTTCAACTTCGTAGGTAAAGCTGACATTGAAACACAACGTACGCTATACACCCTGACATCTATGGCGTCAATACTAAGCTTTCATTCTGTCTCAGGATCCTTATTTATTTATTGACATTATCTTTTCTAACGCATGGAGTTATGTGGAAAAATACAATTTTTCAAATTGCTTATTTCACAAACACGTCATTGTACATCCAACACTTTCCTCACCTCTTTAAGAATTCCATATGTGCTAATTTCTGATAACTCCTGTGAACTCTGATGTCAATTTCATGGACTGAAAGTTGAGCGAACTTTTCACAAAACGTATTAAATACGTTTAAAATTAGGCCTATAGTTTTCTCCAATTTTAGATGTCTTACCTCTCTTATGTTTTACACCACGAAATGGTGAAGCATGTTCTGCTAAGACTCTTCTTTATGCTTAAAACTAGTCATCCAGTGTAAAAATATTGAGCCTATTTATATAACATTCTCTTCCCGGAGGAAAATGATTTATTTGATAACTAAAGCCTTATGACGTGTTATTAATTGTTACGCAATACCGTCACCACGTTATATTATTGGACTGCATTAAAATCGTTGTCTATTAAATGTCACTACATAAAATAGCGAGGATGATTCATCGGAAATAATTATCCAATTCGGGATCCACACTTACGCTGTTGACGTGCGCTTACCATATGCACGATTCTGCTGAAATGTGATTTCTTTGGTTGACAACACTGCAGAAAGACTGGCGGAGTAGCTATGTTTTGTTCCCCCAACCCTCACTTCCCCGTAAATCCAGCGCCCAAGATATGGCGCGTGGGTAGTATGTGTTTATTGGCCTCACATATAACAAACATTGTTAACCCTTTTCATGCCGTGAGCCGATTCCTTTGTATTCCCATAATCAGCTGTAGAATGCCAGCAGCTCTTTACCGGTATAATGTGTATAAGTAACAATACTTAATAATTAAATACATGAAAGGTTTTTATAATAACACTCGGGTAGTGTAAAAGAGTTTATGATAATAATAGATATGATAACTTAAAATCAGCTTCACAATATAGCATCAAAAACAATATTCTTGTAAGAAAAATGTATTTTCGTTTTTCAGTTTAAAAATTATTTGGTATTGAAAATGCATGTGAAATAAAGTTAAAATGCTTGAACACCAGAACTCATCACTTACTATCGTACACTGATCTTTGTTTATTGTATTCTGGAAGCTGGAAATGCCATTACAAATCTGCCTGTGAATGATCAAAGAAAGGTCTGTCCATCCTAATAGTTTGCATTCCATCACGATAGGAGGTTTTGCAGTAGATAATGCAACTTTAAACCAATTCTTCACCTTTCATTTCCTCTTACCATTCTTTATTAACTGTGGTCATGTCAGAAACCAAAATGAACGGTTGTGTCACTGGAAGGAGTGGATTTTCTGCAGCCGATCTGTTTGATTCTATCATTTTAACGAAAGTTTGCTAGACTTTTGCTTAGCTCTAAAATGGTTAAAAACCATCATAAAATATGTATATAGGGTATAGTTACTCTTCTATGAAACAGTGCTACAGTATGTTCCAACTGAATTTCCACCACAACCAGGATTGTAGCCACTTTTATTTTTCTCGTCATGGTTGCTGAGTAATCCAGACTGCCCAGTTATTGAGTGCCAAGTTTGTGGGACTCTACTGTACTGAAATGAAATGTTTATACCTTTCTCCTGATAGCACATTAATCCAGTCTTCAGTATAATTTTTTTAAACTTTTATTATTAATATTAATTATTAATGCATCAAATGATTACCCGAATGAGCAAATTCTAAATTAATTATTGTCTTTGATTTTTGGTTTACTTTTAACTGGTGACTTAATAGATTCTGTAGATTTATATTCTTTTAGAACTTTACAAACTGTATTGAACCTACTCCCATGGATGTTGCCTCTTTCACTCCTACCTCTTCCATTGTTACTTCAGTTAATTCTAGGCTTTCTTTTTATGTTTTATATTCCTTTACAATCTGAATTTCACTTTTACCTACAGCAAGCACACTTTCAACTCAAATTATATAAATAAAAGCTAAATGAATTAATAATGTTATAATTACATATTACATTAATTTATTATATTATTATTATTATTATTATTATTATATTAAATTTTGTATATATCATTTCATAATGGGGATGACCTCTATTGCCTGCAGCATTGCGAGATGTTTGACTGCACTTGGCCATTGTCGCCATCTATCCGAGATATGAACAATCAGTCTATCGTGTTTTCTATCGTGAAAAAATGTAGTTTTAATATTTCATTAAATTGATTTTGGTTTAATTGTTGTTGTTTTCTAATGCCAGACATTTGACAACAAAGTCATTTGTCCTCTTGCACTCCAATATTTTTGTAGATATTCTCATAGTTAGCCACTGAGGTACATGTTTTGAGATGTTCCGAGTCCATTTCTTGATTTGAATTGCACGGTGGACAGTTTGGGGACAGAAATATTCCAATTCTCTGCAGATGTTTCGCTAAGCAGTCATGGCTTGTCGCCAATATAAAGGCAGCTACAGATGATTTGCATGGTAGATCAGGAATTATCTGTGGGTTTTGATACAGGGAGTTCCAATTTTTGCGTTGTCAGGTTTTGTTTGTTGATGTCCTTATATGTGGATTTGATAAATCTTTATACAGAGTGGAATGTGGATTTGATGACAGGTCTGTAAGCAGCTGTGCTGCCTTTTTTGGCTAAAACGTCAGCATTCTCGTTTTCCAGAATTCCACAATGAGATGGTATCCATTGGAATGAAATTCTTTTGTTGAGCGTTTTTAGTTGGAGGATCATTTTGGTTATTTCAGCTGATTGAGATGAAGATGCAAGGCTGGAGGCAATTGTTTGAATAGCTGCTTTAGAATCTAATATGACTGCGTTCTTGAATTTGTTGATATGGTATAAAAGACTTTCACTTATTGCAGTGATCTCTCCATCAAAATTTGTTGTCCCGTATCCAAGAGATCTATAAAGTGACACCTGGTCCTGGTCTTTGTTCCCTAGAGATGAAAGATCCATCAGTGTATATGTGGAGCCAGTCTTGTGGGTGGTATCTAATATTAATTGTCTCTAGAGACAGCGTTTTCATTGTTTCAGTATTTGTTTCTGATTTTAGTATTTCTTCTGTTAAGTTTAGATTATGTTCTATGTTTACTAATGTTAGGGGATTTGGTTTGATTTGTAGGTTTTCTTTAAATTTGGGACATTGATTTTCTGTCTTATTTTGTGGTCTATCGATATAAAACTTTGTTGAGTCTTTAATTTACAGGTAGGATTGTACGAATGCCAGTTATTATCTGGTAATCTGATAAGTTTTTCATATGGTTTGATTGTAATAATGGGTAAAATTAAGAAAAGAAGATCCTCAAAAAGGAACAATTTTAAAAAAAAATTAATTTGTTTAAGGTCACTTTTTAACAGCTAGGGTCACCAGCAACCGCAATAATTAATATATTTATATTGAACAAGCACTACAAGAAGTGAAGTATGAAGAAAAACATATGAAACTTGAATTTTAGTAAGAACAACATATTAAACATGAAATGGACTGGAAGTAATTTATCAACTATTGACAAATTATGAATTGAATTGACATTATATGAATGATTTTAACTGTGATAGTTCCAAAAGTGAGATAACCTTAAGGCATCCTTCATCATTTTGAAATATATTGTACTAGCGTGTGCCCGCGGCTTCGCACGCGATAATTATTTCAAAAATTAAAAATTAAGAGCATAATAGTTAAATCATTATATTTATTAACACCAAAATCACGTGGACTACATACCACGATTAGATAGCGTCGCCTGGTAAAAGCGACCTCAGATTCGAGTTCCCTGGCCCAGAAAACCCCTGCATAGTGAGTTTCGTCCAAGTCGAACAATGTTTGACCATATTTAGGCCTATATTGAATATCCCTCTTCCGTGTAGGTTGAAAATTTCATACGTCTGTGGGACTTGATATTCTAAACAAATGAATCGTCAAGGATGGACCTACAAAATCAAGCGATCGCCCGCGATAATTATTTCGGAAATTAAAAATTAAGAGCATAATAGTTAAATCATTATATTTATTAACACCTAAATCACGTGAATTACATACCACGATTAGATAGCGTCGCCTGGTAAAAGCGACCTGAGATTCGAGGTACTTGGCCCAGAAAACCCCTGTATAGTGAGTTTCGTCCAAATCGAACAACGTTTGACCCCATTTAGGCGTCGCGTGGTAAAAGCGACCTCAGATTCGAGGTACTTGGCCCAGAAAACCCCTGTATAGTGAGTTTCGTCCAAATCTAACAACGTTTGACCATATTTAGGCCTATATTGATTATCCCTCTTATAATAATAATAATAATAATAATAAAATCAGGTATACTGATATAACAAAGTGCCAGTATGTTTTGTTTAATCAGTTATGATTGCAGTTATGATATGCAGAATATAAAAAAAAGTCAAATTGGCCGGTTTCGGGATTTGAGCCATGGAACTCCAGAATGTGACGCCAAGACGTTACCATCTCAGCCACCTGGGTCAGTTATGGGATAAGCGCATTTAAAGCAATAGTGTTGTCATAGCTAACTGTATTTTAATTGCCAAAGCCTTAGAAATCACAGTAAAACAAAAGGTTATGTTGTCAAGATAACTGATTTTCATTTTTTTAAATAAATTCTTTTGAATACGTATATTACCATAAAATAGGCACTAAATTGAGCATAACTCCGAAACAGGTCAACCGATTTTATCCAGTATCAATAGACGTCTTCCCATGGACATAAATGTGTATACCAAGTTTCATAAAAATCCGGTAAAGTGTATTTGAGTTACCGCGTCTTTAAAATAGACACTAAATTGGGTTTTACTATGGTACCGGTCTACCGATTTGGTCCAATATCAGTAGACTTCTTCCCATGTACATTATAAATGGGTATACACAGTTTCAAGAAAATCCAATAAAGCATATTTGAGTTATATTAACATAAAATGCACTAAATTGGGCATTATTCTGGTACTGGCCAACCGATTTGGTCGAATATCAATAGACATCTTTCCATGGATATTATAAATGCGTGTACGAAGTTTCATAAAAATCCGAAAAAGCGTATTCGAATTATTGCGCCTTTAAAATATACACTAAATTGGGTTTTACTCCGGTACCAGTCAACAGATTAGGTTCAAATTCAATAGGGCACTTTTCATGGGCGTCATAAATGGGTATACCAAGTTTCGTGGCAATCGGATACAGCGTATTTGAGCTATGGCGCCTTTCTAATATAATCTATTAAAATAGGCACTAAATTGGGCATTACTCCGGTACCGGTGAACCGATTTGGTTCAATATCAATAGGGTTCTTCCCATGGACATTATAAATGTGTTTTCAAAGTTTCATGAAAATCCAAAAAAGCATATTTGAGTTATGGTGCGTACAGACACACAGACAGACAGACGGACAGACATTTTTTCGTCCACCACACAATCTCATAAAGTGCCATACTGGCACTTAATAATAATCCTCTTCGGTGTTGGTTGAAAATTTCATATATCTGCGTGCCTTGACATGATAAACAAATGAGTCGACCAGCGTGAGCTACAACATTCAAGCGATCGTAATGGTTTTATGACAAAAATAGCCAAAGCCTACTGTAATTGATTTGACATTGAAATGTGTAACTGAAAATTGATGCTTCGAAAACGCTAAAATACACATATTCTGCCCGTTTTCCACTCATAACTCAATAACGAAAGCAAAAACTATAATGTAATATGCCGAAAACCTTCCCGGGAATGTACTCAACAACTTCCCAAAGTTTCATGGCGATCGGATGAATGGTGTAGTAATGCATAAAGGACACACACACACAGACACACACACATACATTCATTTTTATATATATAGATAAGTCTCCTTTGATATTTAACAGACGTCTTACAAGCAATAACCGTGGACATTCCAGAATAAGATGGAAGTTACATCCCCATTACATTTCGGGCGTGGTTCCTTAATAGATTTCTTCATAAGATAGCCATGGTTAAGGTTGAAGTGGCCAATCCGCAGCCTGGTCAGCAGGACTTGTTGCCTTCTACAGAGGAGAGTATTCAGAATGGCTGGCTCAATAACAATACCTTAAGAGTAATGGTAAAAACAAAAGAAATCTTCACTAGAGATGTATTGTAAAATAAACAACTGACCAAGCCCTAACATAATATAGTGAAGTTGAGTGAAAGTGAAGTGATCACCAAGCTCATATGGACCAGCTCACCATATGAGATTCTAACCGAGCTACCCCTCATCAGAGGGAGGCCCTAGCCCTAAATGGGACACATGTGGCTCATTCATTCATTCATGTGCTGGTGCAGTTAACCAAATGAAACTACAGAACAAAGTTACATCAAGCTCAGTCTTTGTTAACTTCTGTATACATCATAGATTTACTATAGAAATGTGAATGATTTTGCTGTGAACTATAACGAAGACCTAATTCCATATGGCAACAACTAAAAAGAAGAAGAAGAAGAAAAACAGAATTCCAGATGCACATCTAGGTTTCTGTGGCTGATTTCATACTGTCTTGGTTGTCTGGGAGGCACTGCATGATAGGTTGTAAAATCAATGTTATAGTCTTCTTACCATGACCTTCGTTGGGGTAGTTTAAGTAGATGTTCCAGCCAAGATCTGACTGAAATATTTTATCCCTGTTTATGTTATTGGGTTGCCAAACAATCTCACAGACCTCCTTTATTCTCCTAGGCTTCCACCAATCTTCTGTGTCAAACAGCGTGGTATGGAAGGCTTTGGTGGACTTCCGGTTATTGTTGTTTCTGCAGTGTCTTAAGTTCTCATTCAACCTTTCCTCTACTGTGCTTTCCGTCTTGCCTTTGTAGACCTGACCATAGGCGTAACCAGGCCGACCATATGGGGGGGTTATAACATCTGGAGAGGGGGGTTCCGGGGTCCTTCCCCCGGAACATTTTAAAAATTAAGATGCACAATAACAAGTTTTAAGCTTCCCACGCTTTAAACTCATATTAAGTAATTTATAAGCAGATTTTTAAAAAAGGTGATATATCACAATAATGAAATAAATAGTACAATTTTCCCTTTTTTAATCAATGGGGTTTGAAACCCCCCCCCCTCGTTACACCTATGGACCTGACCACAGTCATGTGGATCTTATAAACCGCAGTCTGTGGGAGCAGTCTTTTATACGGACTAGCTTCCTGAAGGTACGTTAGTGTTGGAATATGGTTCTGTTGTGGGATCAGCACAAGATCTTGCCTATATTATTCTCCACCTTTTGGATGTACAGGTGGACGGCTATCCCTTATGTCGTTTCAGCCTCCTTCCTTCTATCTGGGATTGTATGGAGTTGTTTGTTGTGTGGTGCCTCTGCTATAGCTATTGGTCTGAAACAATTTTCAGAGTTATTCTTTTCTTTCTCTGGGTGGGCTCTTTTGGTCGCTTACTGTTGCTGCTCTTGTGACAAGTCTTAAGAATTCCATCTTTTAACCTGAGGCGATGTATGTCTGCAAGAAGGTACAAGTTATTGGGAGACTGAGATATACTGTAGGTAAAATTACACTATCCTTTTTAGATCTGAATTTCTCTGTATTACCTCAAATGTTGAATGAATCTCTTTGATTATTGTACTCGTATGTTAATTTTCCATGGCTGTTGAATCTCTGCTGTATTTTCTTGTACTAAATCAATATTTGTAAAAGAAGATCAAAGACTTCATATCGTATGAGAATTAAGAAGTTATATACAAAATTGTTATTTAATTCATTGATTTTATTATAATAGGCCCTATATCTTATTTAAGAATAATTGTTGCCCTTATTTAGTTATGATAAATGCATTTATATAAAAAGAAAAATTCATTAATTCAGTAATTCTCTTCATCACTTTTTTTGGCCTTGTAGTTAATTGGGTTTTATTTGTAATGTTCTACTTAAACGTTTAGATTCCACCAATATAAATGTTCAGGAAGCAGAACTGTAATTACATAATTGTATCCAATAAACTTCCTATTTGAGATTAATATTTGTGAATATCTAAATAGAGCAAATGATGAGAATTACTGAGATTCTGATGATCACATTCATTTAACCAAAGTATATAATGTAATAAATAAGCATAAATGCCATTGTTATGATATTACTTGTATATTATTTAGATTACCAAAGCTTTTTTTATTTATATTATTGTTCTCTTTACTACATTCAGTTCTCCAATTTGAGCCTTCAGCAAAACCTCACATACATATCACAATATTAAATATCGTTTTTACTATAATAATTAAACGTAGACTAGTCCAAGAAGTTTGACCATATTGTTGGTCATTAGAACTGAATGTATTAATTTTGCAGAGGGCTTAGTGGCAATTTTAATTTCTTAGCTTTTATTGTTTGAATTTGAAGTTGTGAAGGAATAAGGTATTTTTTATCAATTGAAGAAATAGTAGGCCTACACCAGCTCAAAATATGTGAAATTGTTTATAGGCCTACTGTAAATTCTTCAACTTAAAGGGATTAATCATATCTGAAACAGTTTATGTCTAATACGGGTGTGAGTAAAATTCAATATCCATTTATGCCCTTAAAAACTTAATTTCAGAGTATGTAATTGGTTGAGGGACTGCACTACAAGCTGGAAGATAACTAGTTCAATCCTTGATGAGGTCAGGATTTTTCAATTGGCCTAATCCTTCTTTTGGTAAGGTACTATGGTCCTAGGGTCGACTCACCTTGTAATACAAAGGAGTACAGGAAGCAATCTTGCAAGCGGTATGTCCGTAAGGCTTATCACCTTAACGGACCGATTGTCTAAAAATCTGGGAGCCTGAACCTCGAACCCTAAGTCCTCCAAGATCTGTATAGGGACCCTTCTTTATAGCTTAATTTCTACTGATAAATCATGAGGTGATTGTCTTCTCTCAATCCTTCAGCTTATAGATGGGAAGAGTGGAGAGTGTGATAGATACATACAAAACCATTGTTTCCAAATAAATTAATATTGACGTCATAAACTAAACAACTCCGTGGCGCTACATCCCTGGAGGGACTTGGCCTACCACCCGACCGCTGCGTCATCTACCGTAGGCAGATGGCAGGATTGGGGGGCATGTGGTCAGCATGCTGACACCCACGGCCGTTAATGGTGGTTTTCATGACCGGAGCTGCTACTTCTCTATCAAGTAGCTCCTCAATTTGAATCATGAGGCTGAGTGCACCCCTACTAGACCTCCCTACCTCAGAAAAATCCGAAGAGGTACTGGGGATTGAACCCGGGCTGACAGATCTGTAGTCAGTGACCACGCGCGGACATATTGACGTCATACTTGCCTAATTATGTAATTAGCAAATTATGTTCCTTCTCAACTTTGAATGTCTGATGTTGGTGTAATACTGTAGTACCTTTGATTCTTCTAAATATTTCTCATTTTGTGAGTTCTCAAGTGTTGTGAAAAAGAGCAGGAATGAGAAATATAATATAATCTTTTTCCATAATTTTGACATTATTGTTAAGCCATTTTACATCATGTTGGTTACATAAGAATTACAATATTTGAATTATGTAACAAATTACTTCACCCGAGGCCATAGAGTAGTAGTGGTCATAAAAAATGGTTACATTTTATACAAAGAATAAATAAATGGTTGTGCTAAATGATGGAAAAGTGTTGAAATGCCCTCTAAATTTTTGTAACAAGTTTAACTTGACTGATATCTATTGAGTATTATTTATTGCAGCTATGGTTTTGAAGACAATCAAAACACTGCAAATCCATTGTGACAAATTGTTCTTCGTTTTTTCTTCCAAGAGAAATAATTTATTAATTTTACATATATTATAATTACTGTCTAAAGTTGTATAAAGTTGTGATCTTCTGCTAATAATAGGACTGTTCAAAGTTACATAAAAAGAAGTTATGATGTATTGTGAATCATCTGCCCAGTAATAAGTTACTTTTGTTTTGTAGCAGTTTTCGTTTTTGTCCGTTACTCTGACACACTTGAATTTATAATAAGTAAAGACAGTTTCAAAATTATAGTAAAAAGTGAAAATGTAAAGAATTCACCTTAGAAAAACAGTAAGGAGAGTTTATATATTTTTCAGAAATATAATTTATTGTGGGGAATTATTAGTACAAATAAAGTCAAGTTAAACAATAATTTCCAGGTATTGGGTTTTTCAACCATTGCTTGTAATCTCAGATGATGATTAATGAATCACCTTTTACAATATTTAATAATATTATTATTATTGATATCTGTCCTATTTCTTTTTCTAAACAGTATTGATTTCAATAACACATGTATTCATCTTTCTTGTGTTGAAGTGAACTCATTCATACTTTTTAAATTTGTGATAGATTTTCAGAATGTATATCACAAAACAGTGGTTGTAACAAGGCAGAAACATACATTGGTTATAAAAAGTACAAAAACTTGCTAAATTGTTAACTTTTAAAAACTATACTTTGTTCAGAATATCTTAAAGTATTACATTTTATGTTCAGAGAAGATGAGATTTTATAATTTCTTACATGCCTTCTTATTTCCTTGTCACTTTTTTTATATTTAAAAAAAATATTAAATGCTTTCAGCATTGCAGCGTCAAGGGCATCAAGATCAGGACAAAAGCTTTCCTATCAAATAAAAATATTACTAGTAACTAATTGTCAAACATACACCTGGGTCAGTTGGGTACAGAAGTTGCATTACTTTGTGACAGTTCCACACCATTCTCCTCTAGGAGAAGGAGCAGTCCCCACATAATGCAACTTCTGTACTTTATCCAATTGTGTTCCCATCAATGGGGGATTTCACATTTGGTTAGGATATCTCCTGATGACAGTATTGAAGTGTGCACTGGAAGCTTGGGAGAAGTTTGACCTAGGTGCAATCTAAGATTTTTTAGAGAATACAGTAAAACCTTGTTATAGGCTCATCAAGGAACCATGGTCTAAATGCGTAATAAGCAAGACGTTGAAAAGTCCGCAGTAGCAGCACATGTATGGAACTAGGAGTTGCCCGTGGCTTCGCCCACGATAATTCATTTAAAAATTAAAAATTAAGAGTATAATGATTATTAAAGCATTATATTTATTTACACTTGCACGCGAATCATTCATAAACTAAGCCATTAATAATTAATGAAACAGCTAAAATTCCAACTTCAGAGTACATTCCACGATTAGAAAGCGCCGCCTGAAAAAAGATCTCAAATTCGATTTTACAGTTCCAAAGCTAACAGTGAACACATAATACGTATTGTTTCTCAACTATTTGTTGACAGATGAATATGATGTGAATTTTATTTGATCAATTCAGTGTAATTTTCAGAAATTATATAAGTTTCAAGGGAAGGAATGGTTTGTTTGGATTATTATTATCAGCGATATTTCAAGAGTTAAACCATCAATATTTTACTACTGGTGCCCCCGGCTTCGCCCGCCATTATTCATTGACTCCAGGATTTTTAAGAAATTTACACTGGCAGATTATTAAAAATATTAGTGGTTCAGAGCTATGAAAATTGTAAGTAAAAATAAAATTAAAATGTTTGTTCATTGTGTTCATTTCACTTAGGCCTTATATAATAAAGAAACGGTTTTCCTAATTTTGTACTCTTTGTGAAAGTTTAGACTGCGAGAGACGAACATCGCCGAGTATACCCGATGTCTCACGAAGCGGGCGAGCGAGCAAGCACGCTATTTAGGGCCGTTGAATTGTATAAGAGTAGATTCTGATCATGATGTGGTAAAGGAAGCAGCTCTACTTAAAAATCTGCATCATCCAATTCAGTTGACTGCATGGGGGAAGATCTACATACAGAAATATAGAAATAATCTCCAGAATTTTGACATCCCAGGGGAGAACGAGTTAGGCCTAAGTGTGGCAATTGGATGTAGCTGACAATTATAGAGAGGTCCTATCGAAAATCAGTTACTAGTAAGTAATGAATATTAATGAAGTGGTGAGTGTTCTCCAAGATAGTATGTATTAATAAAGCAAGACAGTGTTATACACAAAAAATTAACTAAGAGATGGGAAGACTGTTTACATACTACATTATATTAAATATATTTTAATGTGCAAATAACAGGAGTAGCTAACTTCGTACCAATAAGTTACTGTTTATTTGCTTTGTGGGCTCTAGCATATCATATTACTATATGAGGATTATTAAGTTCCATTATGGTACTTGATGAGATTGTGTGTGGGGATGGGAAAATGTCTGTCGTCCGTGTGTCTGTACGCATGAGAACTCAAATATGCTTTATTGGATTTTCATGAAACTTGGTATAGGTACGAAAAAAATAATATTGAGATAGATCCATACACTGCTTCCCTTATTTTAATTACTAACCTGAACCCAGGTTTCGGTGAGCCTTCCCACCATGTTCACCAGTTATACTCCATCTGACTGTTGGTCTTCATCAGCATCCTCTCGTGGGCTTTTGATGAACTTCTTGACGAGGTCATTTTCCGAGGGAATCTCAAAATTCATAAGATTGTTCTTATTCTTGTGGATGTAGATTTTTTCCCAAACCGTAAGCTGTCTATGTCCCTGAATACATTTTTTCAACTCTGGTTCCAATACTATTTGGTGACCAGTTTCCAAAACATGTGCTGCTACTGCCGATTTATCCCCTTGAGCATATTTAATGTGTCTAAGGTGTTCCTTTGTTCTAGTTCCCAAATTTCTTTTTGTTTTGCCTATGTATTTCAAGTTGCAGTTGTTGCAATTGAACTGGTAAATTCCACATTTTTGTTCCTGTGGAATTTTGTCCAGGTGCGTGGATTGTATCAAATTCTTAATACTGAACCTATTTACTGGTGCCAAGGTGATGTTGTATTCCCCAAATATTTTCTTTAGTTTCCTGTCTGCAATTGGATGATATGTTATTTTTCTGTAGGTTAAATTTTCTTTCTCTGTTTTTAGGGTGGTTGTTTCATTGATTAATTTCTGTTTTTTATATTTTCTTACCTTCTTTATGACTAGGTTTTTGTCAAATCCATTGCTTTCAGCTATACCCATTACATTCTTGTATTCCATTTCATATTCTATTTTATTGAGTGGGATGTTAATCAGTCGGTGTATTAGACTATTTAGTATTGCTTGTTGGTGCCCAATTGGATTCAAGCTGTTGGTATAGGTATTTATAACGTTCATGGGAAGAAGCCTGTTGATATTGGACCTAATCGGTTGACCGATACCGGAGTAATGCCGAATTTACTGCCTATTTTTATGGTAATATATTAGAAAAGCGCGATAACTCAAATACGCTTTGTCGGATTTTCATGAAACTTGGTATACGGATTTATGACGTCCATGGGAAGAAGCCTATTGAATTTGGACCAAATCGGATGACCAGTACCAAAATTGAGTAATTAACAGTCACATCTATTATAATATAATCTTCATTCTCCAACAATTCGAAGCATTTTAATTGGCTCGTGGCCAACCAATCAGCAGCCAAGCTCCCGTAACTATTGTCCTAATGTAATCAATTCTGTAAATAGAAATAATAGGAAAAATTACTTATTAAAGAGCATGCTTTCATTTCCAATTTAATATAAGTATTAACTTTGTAATGGATATAAGATGCTATAATATTAGGCTATTTGCATGGCCCACAATGTACATAACGTAACAAATTGCCGATTGTTATTGATATTGTTATTGTTATCCGCTTTGATTCATTCATTTCTTCATGACGATGTCAGTGTTAATAAAAGTTTAAAACACAACTAGCCATTGAATATTGATATAATATTTTATTTCTATTGATATGAATGGCTACCGATATCTGCATTATGTTTTAATGTGAGTATTTTTCTTATTCGCTCCTGTGAAGCAATTACCTAATGTAATTCCTGACAGATTGATTTCAGATTGACTTTAATTCATTCATAACCTATACAGCTGCTTTAAATTTGAAACAAACATGTTAGCGAATCGTAGGCCTATTACATCATTAATATTATTGTCATTGCATTTTGTAAAATGTTGACATATTTTAAGAATTTATTATATCAATGTATACCAATATGAATTAAGGTTAAGAATAAAACTTTAGACCTCAGTTCTTCTGTAAGTCCTGCTTAATGAATCGATCTGGAGTTTAACTTGGAGATCTATTACAAATAGTAACTTATTTTCTACATGGGACTATCATAATTGCAATTTTCACTGATTAAACAAGCATTCTGGCACTTTGTTGTATCAGTTTACCTGATTTTATTGTTATAGTGAGAGGCATCTTAAAAAAATTACATGTAAAGAAACTAAACACAAATTACTTATATAACCAGAAGAATTTATTTAATTCAAAATATAAACTTGAACATGTTACACAGTAACACTGAAGTAAATTGTACTGCACTGTGTTTATTTAATAATAAAAAAAACTGTAATATTTATTTTCTTTGCTGCTAATTTGGTTTCAAAATCTAATGGCTTTCGATCAGCAGATGTTGCAGCTAATTTTGCTTATGCACTGAAAAATAATTTTACAACTTTTTTCTGGTTAACAGTTTAACATCACCTATTGTATGTCATAGAAAGCTCAGTCTCATAAAGGGTGAAAGAGAAAACAATGTAAGTGAAGAAAAAGACAGAACAGAGTTGCCTCGTAACTTTAGTCAAAACTGAACCTCGGCATTGTTTTTCATTGGTGCATTCTTCCTGTGTTGAACTTGCAAGTGAAATGTTTTTGCGAACACAGTAAGGCAGGTTAATTACCTTGGTCGGGGGCCTTGCTCTCATCCTCTACTGACAAATTCTCTTTTGGATCCACATTCAGCAGATGACAATAGGTGACTGGGAAGTGGGGACAAAGATGTTATACCAGACTGGGAAGGATGCTATTCTGCTACCTGCTACTGTGCAGGGCTAATCTCCGGTTTGAAATAATAATTCCACTTCAAAATACTTATTGTTGTAAAAGGGTGCTTATTAAATATCTTAATCGCTATAATGAGTGGCATGTAATGTTATTAAGACAGGAAATTTGCTGGTGCCATAGAAAAATATCTCTCAATGCAGGTTTATCGTATGAAGGTATGACAGTTTTATGAATTATGGCATTTCCAGTGTGATTCAAGTACTGTATAATTAATTTTACTTCATTCACTGCTTGGACAACAGCAGTGAATTTTCAAACCAATCTAACTAACCGTTGGAGGCAGAAAAGTCTGTGTTCAAATTACCTGCAATGTTGCATGCCTTTTCTTGAATGATCAGATTACTTACTGGCTCTGATGCATCACGGGACTGGTGTATCCATTCAATAATTATTTCTTTGACAACTTCATATTTTCCACACATTACGTTTTTACATTTAAAACCACTTGGGTGCATTGGCAATTGCATCATAATTTTTGCATGAACATTCCTTGTCATATTTTGGACACATCATCAGTGAAGAATCTTCATAGGAAAATAAATTAATGTAGTAGTAGTAGGGCTGGGTGACATGGAAGGAATGAGGAATGAGGAGTCTAGGACATGGGCGTCCGCAGAAATTTTGTCAAGGTGGGGCCAATCAATGAATTACTGCCACCACCACCATCACTATGCTACTACAGCCACTTTATTATTATTATTACTCATATTATTATTACTATTATTATTACTACCATTCACAATATTGCTATTATTATTATTTTTTATTGCATTTCTCCACATCACATATGGGTAGTAACAGGGCACGGGATGCACCAAGTGCCTCACAATAATATAAAACATTTACATATAATTGTAATACAAGAGTTCAATTAATGTCTTCATTCTTGCGACAGGAATGATCGCACAATGTTGCATGTAGATAGGATGACAGAATGCTGCATGCTTTTGTAGGTGTTCGGTGGAAGACCCAGTTCTTGCAGACTCTTGTGAAGTGTGTAGGGGACGAGACCATTGACCGACAGGATCACAGGGACTATTCGTACTAGCTTAGCCTTCCAGATCCTCTTGACCTCCTCTGCGAGCTCTTTATACTTGCAGATCTTTTCATGGTGCTTCCTGTCGATGTTGATGTCATTAGGTACTGCAATGTCTACAAGAAACGTTGTCCCTGTTTTCTTGTTGACCAGTATAATATCTGGTCTGTTATGGTTGATTGTTTTGTCTGTCACCACACCAGTGTCCCAGTAAAGCTTACATGACTCGTTCTCCAATAGGCGTACAGGATGGTACTTGTAGTAAGGGATACGTTCCTGAATTAATTGGTTTTTGTGGGCTAGTGCCTGGTGTATGATTCCTGCGACCTGATTGTGCCGTCTCGTGTATTCTACGGAGGCAAGTACTGAGCAGCCTGCAGTGATATGATCAATGGTCTCGAGATGAATGGAGCATCGTCTACATTTGTCAGAGAGTACGCTTGTATCTTTGATGATATATTTTTTGTAATTATTTGTAGCTATTATCTGGTCTTGTATGGCAACTGCAAATCCCTCTGTTTCTCCAAACAGGCGTCCACTTTGTAACCACATGCATGATGCGTTCTTGTCTATACTCTGTTGGTTTAGATTACTGTAGTATTTTCCGTGGAGGGTCTTTTCTCCCCAGGATCTTTCTTTCTCCTGCAGGGACACTTGGTGATTTGTATGATGGTCAGAGGCGTTATATGGATGCAGTACAGTGTACCTGTCAGCGAGTGCTACAGCCTTATGGAGAAGGCTGGTTTCCTGTTTTTTAAGGAAATATCTTCTTAAGTTCCTTATCTGATTCTGGAGCATGACTTGAAGATCCAGTACTCCACGGCCTCCCAGTTTCCGTGGGAGAGTGACCCTTTCCATGCACGAATTTGGATGATGTAATCTATAGGTGGTGAGCAGAGTTCTCGTTTTCCTCTGTATGCTGTCTATTTCCGTGGCAGACCATTTCAAAATTCCAAATGAATAAACAAGGGTTGGAATAGCGTACGTATTTATAGCTTTAATTTTGTTCTTTGCATGTAAGTGACTGCGCAAAATCTGATGCATCCTCAATGTATATTTGTCAATAAGTCCCTGTTTGATTTTCTTGTGATCCAGAGTTGTATTCTGAACAAATCCAAGGTACTTATAGGTTTCCGTTTCTGTCATTCCCTCTATTATAGATCCGGTAGTAAGTTCATACGGTTGGGAGTTTGCGTGTCGACCACATTCAATTGTTAGGAGTTTACATTTCTTTACTCCCAACGTCATTCCCACATCCGATGAATAGAAGTCTATTACGTTTAGAAGAGCGTTCATTTGCATTCCATTGTGGGCATACACTTTCAAGTTTATTATTATTATTATTATTATTATTATTATTATTATTAAATCAATATCATTTACTATAGCTGGATTATGGCCATGGATAGAAAGAAAAAATATGATGTATATACACACACATGAAATTTTCTACATCTTACAATTTCATAGGTACTATTCAAATAAAATATAAAATGCGACATTTTCTTTCCCTATCTTCATTATAATAAAATGTCTGGGTATAATAAATGGTTTCAAGTTTAAGGGAAGCACTATAATTATTCCTACAAGCTATAATATCTAGTCAGCTGTTACAGCTTGTTTTCAACCAAACAACGCATACATACAACAGTATTTGGAGACTTAAACCTCACTTCACATTAGTTGCTTATAGTCATTTAATTTAGAGGTTTATGTGTAAACAATTTCCAGGGAGGGGCAGCAGCCCTACCCTGCCCCCCCTTCCGGACGGCCATGGTCTAGGAAGGTACAAGATAGATTCACGGAGTGGATTTATTATTTTGGATGTGCAGGATGCTGTGGAAACGGAATTTGATGAACTGGAAAGGGCTGCAAAGAGACACTACACATAAACAGGGATGGCTGTGAATATCCATCTGGATCTCCAAGAGTCTTTCATGACTTGATGGAATGCTTTTTCTCACCAAAGCCCCTCATATTTTTTAAAGCAAGGGTGTCTGTGGGGGCTGTCCTATAAAATAAATTCTCAAAAACAGCTGAGATGCAATTTAAAATAAGAGTTTCGCTATATTTATTTTTACAATCTGAAAATAAAAAAGTTCTATCAGATTGAGCCCCATTGAGTTATTCACTCGAAATCCCGCATTTCTATGCTACGACCAACACAGCCAAGCCCATTCCAAAGATCGCGAATTTCGCTCCCGTCAACATGGAATGTCGGCTAGCGCTGACGTGATTATTCCGCGGCACTCTCTGCCATGGGTCCGGGGACTTTCCTCGGGGCTGTTTGAGTCATAGCAGACTCTGTTTGTCACCCCGAAGCTGGAATTGATAGAACTGCCAGTAGGGGACTACGGATTCGATATATATAGTTAGTAATGTTGAACAAAATGTAATAGTGAGTGGTAGTAGATTACTATATTGTGCAAATTTTTACAGGAATAATTCGATCAACTAATGCTGTAGCTGCATTGAATGTAATTTTTCGTATTTATTAATGCTTTACTTGATTTTCTTGATTTAAATAAAATAAAGTAAGATATTTGAGGTGAAATTAAATTACTTCTCTACATATTCCACCTTTCAGGTTGGCCAACATCCACCACTCTAGCGCATCAGGGTTACCGTGATCACCCACAGTCCAAAGAGATTATCGAGAAGACAGTAGATTTCCGTATCCGTTCCAGGGTTGCCATACGTACGACTATAGTCGTACACATACGACTATTTCATAGATTTGTACGACGTACGACGCAATCATGAGTCGTACGCCTGTTTGTACGACAATTTTAACATAGCGTTTTATATTTTTTTCATCAATCTACTGACCAATTTTTTATTTTGATATGTATCCAGCTTTTTGTTTTCTCATGGTTTTTGTTGTAAGCATGCTGCCAAAATCAATATGATTGGAAAGCAGTCCTGTGCCTTTTGCAATAATTACATTGTGATAATTGCTGCTTATTTAATGTTATTGTTTTTAATCAAATTTGGCACATCGGAAAATAATAAAACACGCCTAATAATTTACAAATAAGATGATTTATTAACAATTACATGACATATGTAAGGTGCATAATACTGATTATTTTATTATTATTATTATCGCAATACATTCATTACACTGAAAAATCACATAGCATACGACAGTTTTAACTAGCATACGACTATTTTCGGATATTGATACGACTGTTTTACGATTCTGATCTGGCAACCCTGATCCGTTCTTTCGATCATGTGTACGATCTAAACTGCTGTGAGAAGTTAAATGTGAGGTGTAATTTTTGAAGTAACTTATGTCTGTATGCTGGTGTATAAATGTAAATCCGAAACTCTTTATTTCCAAGATTTATTCTGAGAATCATGCTTCATTTTATGAGTACGGTAAGTTCTTAGTAATTTAAGTAACTCGCACTGCACAAATGACAACTGAACTTACAGGTACATGATATTGATTACTTTTGCTTTGACATTTCAGCAGTAAACTTTTTTGTCGTTCCACCTAGGAAGTTATAGGGGAACGAATATAATTACGCACAACAAACGCTACCACGCGTTGTTCAGATTAGCTTATTTAACAAAATGTCAGTGCAAAAATCTATTTATTTTTAAAATCTCATTTAAGGTTGGAATATCAGGTGTGGGGTTGGACTATATTAAATTTGTATCGTGGAACAGTTGGTCGACTTCGGCAATCTTGTACTAAGTGGGGCAAAAGATAAATGTAAGTCGCCCCTTATGCTCCGAACACTGCGTTGCTATGGCGACCACACGCTTGTTATCTCGGAACTCCCAACCGTTCCTTCTCTTCGACACTCCCGACCATACCAAATACCAGCTACCAACCCTTGCACCAAAATGACAACCCACTAGCTCACTCGGCATGGCATAATCCCAATGACGCGGACCAATTCACGCGATATTCACATTTCCACGGACTGTGTGATGTTTTTTGTTTATGAGCGATGCACGGTTACCAACTGTCCTTTTATATATAGTAGCAGCAGACGACAAATATGGCGTGTGCCGGTTGTAACGTCAGTTTTCACAACTTTATTGTTCGATTTCAAGGCGAATTACGTCATACTGAATACCTCCAATGTTTTGTTAGGTTAGGAACGTTTATGTGAGTTAAGGAGCATATACTGCACAACCACCATTTCTTACGAGCAGTGACTGGCTTGTACCTCTATAGGTTTGTCACACTGCTTATCCACAATCATATCTTGTTTAGCGATATGACGTCACACCTCCAACGTCCAATCAGGAGGACGAGGACAGAAAAATGGTGGAGAAGAAGGGAGTTTTCGCTAGATTATGATATAAAAGAAAGTGTATCAATTAGGGTGGGTAGGTCGGACCAAATCATTCACCAAGACAACATCTCTCCACACATCTATCTATAACAAAATTCATGTGATATAAGTGTTTTATGAAGAGAATCTCGGTTCTAAAAAATGGTCCCCGTCAATGGGATTTTACCCTCGGCACTCCCAACCGTACCACAATCACCTCTGCATATAGTCTAAATAATGCATAAGACTATCCACATAGTTAAGTGCGCGAAGCGGAGTCGGTAGCCGAAGCAAAGTGCCCTTGCATTTTCGAATAATGTACGATACACTGTTTGTAGGTTTCGAATATGTGACATATTATATCAGCCTGTCATCTTTTGTTTAGCGGTATGACATCACACCACCAACGTCCAATCACGAGTTTCTTCGTAATATGACGACAGAAGAATTCGCTAGATCGTGATTTAAAAAAAAGTGCATCGCGAGGGCATGGTGGGTGGGAACACTCATCCAAGGTGCGACTTACATTTATTTTTTCCCCTAAGTGGGTCCCTAGTCATATACTAGATTGTCCTTCCTTTCTGTTCTGACTTTTGTGGTTTCAATCTGCCAGTTCCATGTCTAAGTAAAATCTGGCAGTCAGTCACAGCAATATTCACTGATCGTATTGGCAGAATTCTAGACAAACATATTGTTAGGACCATCCGTAAGCCTACAAAGAAAATTAAACAGTATCCCAATTCTGCTAAAGACGAATAGGACCCTCTTGATAAAGCGGGCATGAACAGAATACCATGCAGTTGTGGGAGCGTCTACATCGGCACCACGGAGAGAAGCATTAATACTAGACTAAAGGAGCATAATAGTCAATGCAGATTGGGAAACATTGAAAAATCGGCAGTGGCAGAGCACACCCTACAATCAGGCCATGACATCTGTTTTCAAGAAACAGAAGTTCTCACTACCTCCCCAGGTTATACCGGGAAACTATTGAAATACTGAAACACATGAACAACTTTAACAGAAAAGAAGAAATGCAAAGAGTACACAGAACGTGGATTCCTGTCATTTCTAAAACCAAATGCATGCCCACAAAACCCGGACCTATCGGAAGAGAGGATGGCTCACATCAGCTGAGCGCTGACCAATCAGAGCGTGAGGAGGAGGTATAAATACCAGTGATTCGAGAGCCTGCCAGCAGTTTGCAGCCAACCACCTAGCTGTAACCAGCTCTGAAGATGCCAGACGTAGTTCATGGTGAAACATCAGCAATATATATATATCAACCGATAGACCATGGCCATACAGCCCGGAAATGGATATATCGTTGGTAATATAGGACCATTCAGTGGAACACCTCTCTGTCTTTCTTGTGAAAACCATGCAAAAGCGGCTTCATCAACTTGATCAAAGTCTGACATTTTTTATGTATGACGCTCCTTGATTACCTTCTCGGTCACAGTTCCAGAAAATTGTTTTATCTTGACTCTGTTTTTCTTCCAATCACTTTTCCAATACCGAATTCAGTTGCTAATTTTGTTGCACTTTTGCCTTTATCTAATCATTTTAGAACTTCAAGTTTATCTTTTAATGGATAAGAACTATGCTTTTGCTAATTCAAGTTTATCTTTTAATGGATAAGAACTATGCTTTTGCTTGCCTACCATTTTTCATGAAGCAGCGAAAATTAAAACCACTTCACTGGATAAAAAACACAACTAAACACAATGCAGTACAATAAAAGCACTCACTACGTTTTGCGATTGATATTTGTCCAACTGAACTCAGAACAAAGATAACGGATCAAGTGCTCAAACCCTACACTGATTTTACTGCCCTTATCTAACAGAGAGTGGGAAAACATGTAGGTCATTACTCCTTACTCCTTCAGAAATTTCAGACCAAGTTCGCACCCCTACCCCTGATCAACAGTGGTCACAAACCAATTCATGTTTCAGTGGTGACTAGGATTTGACTGAATACACTATGATTTCTGTGTGTATTGTAAAATTGCATGTGTCAAGTTTAAAATATCGGTTGGACGTGAGAAGGAAAAACATGCCGCCAATGCTGGAAAATGTCTGTCTGTTGCTTAACTTTCTCTAGGAATACGACTACAGTTATACCCCTTATACTTCCAGGAATATAAACAAAGGTGAATGATCTTCAGAAGCTCGCTTTCAATAACAAGGAGTGCATGTTAGAACTGAGTTCAATTAACGCGTGTACTTCATATATAGGCTCAATTTTGTAATTAGGTCTATAAATTAACCCTGCTAATCCGAATTTTTGCCAATCCGAACAGTCCTCGGTCCCAATTAGTTCGAACTAGCGGGGTTCTGCTGTACATAACGAGAAGTGTTCAATTCGATATGCTACTACTGAAGTAATAATTGCGTTTGCGCTCCACTATGGCTACTGCCTCCACTTCATACACTTTACTATGTGGTTAGTATTATGCGTTATTTGGACTATCTGTTAAAATTTATCGTAGGGCTACTGATGCAGCAAGCATAGTTGGTCAACCTGGTTTGGTTGAAAAGAAATCCATCATGCCGGCCGTGCAAAGCAGACATATCGTGATGATGGGGGGTGGGTGGGTTGTTATTGGATTTTGCCAAACCCACTTACCGGTATTTCAACACATTTTATTCTTGGGACACTAGCGATAGGCCTATTGAGATTGCAGAACTGAGATGAAGCCCATGGGGAAAAGATAGTTTAAAGTTGCCCCCTAAGTTCTGACCACTCAACTCACTAATGGGACCTGCCTGGGAAATGGGGGTTTAGGGTGGGGAACTGTAAGATGATGAAAATGGGGAAAACTAAATTTTTCCCCCTTTCTTTTTGTCTTCCTCTTTCTCCTCTTTCCTCCCTTTCTCTCACTTATTCTTCACCCTATCTGCATATTTGGGACCAATTCCTAACTGTAAATTTTTGCATTGAGTGGGATTTGAACATGGGTTGTTGGCTTTGTAGCCAGTAACCTTAACCATTATGCCATGAAGTGATCGCTGAGCTGTGAAGCAAGATTTCATCTATTTAAGTTGAGAGAGCTTAAATGCATGAAATGAAAAATGGCTAATTTTTGGTCCTGGGTAACGCTAAAGAGGCTGTGGTGGTTGTTTGTTTGATTTGGTACAAGAGTCATTTTCGTATTGTAGTAATATTAGCGCATATGATTTGGTACAAGGGTACAACAGTGAGATGCATTGCTGGCATTAAGCAGCTTAGCCAGGGTGAATGTTGAAGGCTAGGAGAAGTAGAGGAAATGGACCACCACCTTGGTAACACACTGGAAAGTGGGTGAGAATTGGTGGAGCTTACTGGGGTGACTAAAAACTATCATTCACCAATCCATGATTAGATGTAATGTGACGTTGCATAGTAAGGAATTGTGACCAACATAATGGAAAGCATAAGATTCAGTAAGTCACATTTAAACACTAATATCACTGTTCCTAACCTAAGTAGGCCTACTACAAATGTAGCTCTATGTGTCGTTATGAAATGAAATTGATTGTTGCTAAAATGCCATTACAGCAGTGAAGTGTTAGTTAAAGAGATCAATTGTTTCTGGCCCTGGCAACTATCTCAATTGACCTCTTATCACATCACTATTTATTCAGTCTCACTATCTTCTGTTTGTCACTTACTATAACATTTTTACTTGCCATCTACAGTTTCCGTGTGCTTTCCTCTCTTACTAGGCTACATAATCAACAGAATTCTCTAAGGTCATTGGTGATTTGCACTTCCCCCATCTCTTTACATCACATCTTAACCTATTTTCATTCACAAAACCAGACTCATTTCCATTAGTAGACATGTTACCTTCCCAATGAACTCCCTATAGCATTCTTCGCAGCATTTACTATGGGACTCCAGCTCTGTACGCATCGTCTCTTCCATTGCTTTCAGATTTCTGAGAATGATATTAACTTCTTCAGTTTCTCTCTTCTTAATTTTAATCCACATCCATCTGATTCAGAATCGCTCACATGTGGTGTGTAGTTGCTGCTGGATATTGCTGAATCACCTCCCCTCAATAGCACAGCCACAGGACCCCCTAGTGCCCCAGATTAGAATGTTTTTTTCTTTAAATTAATGTATCATTTTCACTTAAGTTCAATTAGTGATAAGAATGTAAGATTGTTTAAAATATTTCACATAGAGTCTTTGAAATTGTTGATTGGATTAAAGGCCTAATTAGTTTTTGCCATTCATAACAGAAATTCGATATTGATTTCAGATGCAATAGTTTGCAGTGTTGCGTTACATTTGCCAAATTTAGTCCAAGTCCTGCTGCACAAAGCTTGCTGCAAGATTCATAATGTCATCATCATCATCATCATCATCATCATCATCATCATCATCATCATCATGTCTGGCTCAACAACCCAGGTCAGGTCAAGGCAACCCCTTAAAATTTTCTTCCAGGCTTCTCTATTCCTGGTGACCATCCACCAGTTTTTAACTTTTAGTCTTTTTATATCTTCCAGCACACCGTCCATCCACCTGGATTTAGGTCTTCCAACTTTCCTTATTTTCCATTACTCTCTTAGCCATATATAGAGGTACAGTACGTTCCAAGTACATATTCTCAAATCATTAACCTTTATCTTTGCCATTGGTCACCATGGGCTTCTCAACAGTTAAGTTTTTATGAGGTTGGATTGTCAATCCAATGCCCAACCCCCAACCTGGAGGACCATGGTATCCCTCTTCATCTGGCCCCTCACCTTTGACCTGTCCGACTTGGGTGGCCCTACCAGAAGCTTACGCTCCCGCCGGCATAGCTCTCAGGTTCTCTTGGACTCACAAGCCCCCACATCGCTACAAGATGAGGATACCACCGTGGGGGTTCATAATGGCATAATATGATAAAATCATCTGTTAATAGTAAGTTAATCATTTCAAGTCATCTGACTGTCTTAATACCGATTTTAACTCTCGTTTCTTACAGTGTTTCACATGATCACACATGAAACCCAAATACTATCGGCGATGAGCAGATTCAGTTCTGATTAGGTCTACTGGTACAATAACTGCGTATTTCAAAAGGGGAATAAAGTGCTTTGTATTATGTGGTGTTAAAAATATAATAGGTCTATCAAATTTTTTATAAACATTAGATGAGATGGAAAATTGTGATGATGATGATGATAATGATGATAATAATTATAATAATAATAATAATAATAACAATAATAACAATAATAATGATAATGATAATAATGATGATAATAATAATAATGATAATAATAGTAATGATGATGATGATGATGTTGATGCTTGCAATAGGAAAATAACTTCATTGAATAATAACAAGTTGTAAATAGAAATTAAAAATTAATTTTACTCAGCTTGTAACGTTTTTAAAAGTTTTATTAGGATCATGCATTTTATAAGTTTTAGCACCCGCAGATTAAAATACTGGTTGTTGCACCACTGACTCCCCTTCCAGGGTTTGCTGTTTGTTGCATGCTATCATGGCTGTTGCTGATACCCCTTCTCTCCTTAAGCAGACCCCTCCACCTTCCAGCTTATGTATCACTATCAGTAATATCATTGCACCACTGCCACTAACCTAACATGTCACTAATATTGTTCCTTCCCAACTAACACTAACCTAACTCACGAACACTAATATCACTGTTGTTAACCTAACTACCAGTAACCTAGCTCTATGTGTCACTAACACTATCACTATTCTAACCTAACTACCTGGCAACCTTAGTGGGTTCCAAAAGAACTCGAGTGCACACTCTTACAACACAAGGAATAGAAATAATTTGGCTTCTATTCCACACAGTACTAGTCTTTATGAAAAGAGTTTCACATACACTGGTCTCAAATTATATAATACATTACCCCAGTACATAAAGGAGATACCTGCTCTAGCTAAATTCAAAAAACAGATCAGTTCACTTTTACAGGATCATTGTTTTTATTCATTGGATGAATTTTTCTCTGTATTCCGGGGAGAAAACTAACTGCTGACCAAGGAGAAAGTGAACAAGTGAAGTGTTGAAATTAATTAAGTAGTAACGACAATGTGAAGCAAATGGACCAATGTGGCCACGTGCAGAGCCCAGTGTTAACTGGTGGAAATAACATTGACTTCCATGTATATATGTTAGTTTGGTGTGTAAATAAGGAAATGTATTAATATTAGGTCTCGATTCTAAGGCCTGTACACTTTGTATAGTCTGTATATTACTATCCCAAGCTGTTGTAACATTCTGTTATATTCTAGTTGTAACCATTTTGACGTGTCCCAAAACATGAATATGTTCCGTCGGACTAATAAATCTATTCTATTCTATTCTATTCTATTCTACCACTAACCCAGAATCTAGCTGTGGCCAACATAAGCTGCAGTAAGCATAGTCTTCCTGCCCTAGTCAGAATACAAACACATCTCAACGGCCATTCAAACCAGCATATAGCAACAGTGAGGGAGTTGATCTTGGACTATGCCCATGTCTGTAGATTTACAGGCATATCAAAAAATCCTGTGGGACAGAATTTGGGTTTACTACACCAATAGCTCATGTCATACTATAGCTATTATATAATGACCAAATTTCAAATTATCTTGCTAACTTCAAGCCCTGTAGAATCCATAAATAAGCACCATTTTCTTAAAGAAATATTCTAAGTACTGGTAAGCTGTAAGTAAAATTGCTAAGAATTTCACACAAAATTAACCTAAAATGGTGCTATGAAGCAATGCTTATTAGCAAGAAACATCTGCTCAGCTGCAGCAGGGGAGGGAGTCACTGCATTACCTGATCCAGGACTGTAAACTTGATTGTGATCTGTGGTGATCGACACTAATATCACTCTTCCAAACCCAACTGCCATCAATCTTGCTCTACATGTCACTAATGCTAATATCACTATTTCTAACCCAACTGCCACTTACTTAGAATTTATGAATATAGTTTGTGAGGTGAAAATGGGCCATATGTCTCATGGCCAACAACAATCCGGGAGCGTTGGAAGTGCCCAAAAATACAACTAACACCTAGAAAAACTATAAATGGTAACACCATCTCTCTGTGTATAAGAACTAATTCATGGGAATTAAATGTTCATGCAGCCTTAGCACCAGCTATTCTGACTGCATGCACATGAATAAAGCAGTTGCCCAGCCTCTGCGTAAAGGACCAATGAGACTAAAGTTTGTTGGTAGCCAATGGGAATGTTGGTGTCCAAGCTAGGGCCCGCATAATTGCTTGGAACACCACATAGAAACCCAATATGAGCTACTTAAGAAATTACCAACAATTCTAGTAACCAGCAGTTCTCGTGAGAGTTTTCTCTAAACTTAGGCAGGTTAAAATCTAATTAAGGGCAATCCAGGGACTAGATAAGTAGGAAGCATTGTTGATGATACACGTGGAGCAAGAAATTGCAGTGTTCATCAATTCCAGCAAAGCCATTGATGAATTTAAAAATATGGTTACCTTTGAGAGAGAGCCTATTGTTTTATCGTAATAAAGGCCAAGGAAGAAGTTTAGTAATTTTTTTCCAACGCACCCTAATGAATAATTCTAATTACCCCTATGGCAGTAATAGGCTTTTACCCCAAAATTCTGGCATACCAGCAATGGTTACAGGCATTAATCAGTATTGTACACTCGAGTGCATGGAAACTTTCCGATGCTTCTGGTTTCGTCTAGTGTTTTTCTTTATTTAAAGTTGGCATTGAATCTCCTTAAATCATTTGTGTTCAATTTGAGCCTTAGATGAGCCAATCTTATTGGTCTGAGTTCAAATTGACCACATGCATTAGCATGTGAACAATGCTCAGGTATAGATGAGCGGTGAAAGGAGGTGGAGTTTCATTTGAGTGGCTGTAAGGCGTGGGGCACAACAAATGCCTAGACCTGGATAAGACTGGCTTATATTGGTCTGATGTCAAAAGTCTGGCACTCAAACATTAACTATGAACACAGGTCAATTCAGAAGAGAATGATTGGGGGGGGGGGGGCTAAGCCACTATTAAGTAGAGGGTTGAATGAAATTGCCTTGTAAATATTGTCTTCTATATTAGGCCTAAAAATTTAGTCATATGAAGTGAACAAAGGACATCAACCACAAGCACAAATTTATTTCCCTTATACAGGGTCCGGTAGAGGAACCTGACGGTTTTTAAATTGAAATTACGACAAAACTGTATCGTTTGCTTACATTATTTTGCTTTAGAATTACAATACATCTCAAAGTATTTTACCTACATCAATTACTTTTTGAAAATTGTGTTCCTACTTCATTCCACAAAGCTAAATAAGTCCATTACATCAAAATTATTATTAGGTTTCGTGAAAAGTTGGAATCAGTCAAAACTGCGTAGTGTCGTAACTCGTCGCCAGTACATCTCGCGTTTGCACATTCAAGTAAAAAACAATTGCGAAACTTAGTTATGAACTCTATGTGTAAACAAGATTGCATCAGTTTCGCCGCCATTTCAACATTCATCAAAATGAGAATATTCCATGTCGGAATACCATACTGTTGTGGGAGGCAATTGTTTTTTACTTTTCACGAAACCATGTTAATAATTTTGATGTAATGGACTTACTTAGCTCTATGGATTGAAGTAGGAACACAATTTTAAAAAAGTAATTGATGTAAGTAAAATACTTTGAGATGTATTGTAATTCTAAAGCAAAATAATGTAAGCAAACGATACAGTTTTGTCGTAATTTCAATTTAAAAACCGTCTGGTTCCTCTGCCAGACCCTGTAGAACAAGGTTAAGATTAAAACTGAAAACATCATGTTCTCTTAATGAATCTAGAGGCTCTTGGCCTTATCCACCATCGCCAAAGAAAAAGGTAAGGGGCAGAAGTGGGGAGTGGGCATGGTGAAGCTGATTTAGAATTCCCTTAGCAAAAAATACCACTGCACATTATATCGGAAAGATTCCATACAGTTGAGGGTACAATATTGCCGTTATGCTGTATAACCAAAGAAAATTATCAGTGGAAGGGATTTTAACATAACAGGATGGCTAATGAATTTTATATAAATAGTGATCACCGCTTCCATACCTCCTCTTTTACTTGTTTCTCTTTTAAGGAGTAGGTCCTGTTCACTTTGCCGTGGAAAACTGAGTCATTTCAGGGATCTTGGGGTTAGTGGCTAGCCACAGAGGCGGACGCAGAATTTTTTTTCGGGGGAGGATTTGAAAAATTAATTAACTTATATATAATTTGTTTATAAAACTTAGAGTGCATATATAGCCTTTTTTCAAATTTCGGGGGGGGGGGGATATAACCCCCCTATCCCCCCCTCTGCGTCCGCCACTGGCTAGCCATACCCCAAGATGATAGATTAGATCCCACTACTGTGGGTTGATGAATACTAAATACTGGTTACCATTCAGAATAGAATTCCAAATAATTACTGAGTAATTATATAACTTACTAAGTTGTGCAGTTGTCTAGCAGTAGCATTTGCATTGCATATAGCCTAAGGTCAAACTATGTAACAGCTGATTGAATGTGATTGGTCATCTTAGCATTGCTGTGTTGGTATAGCACAGGGGAAGACAGAAGCTTGCTCTGTGACGTCACTGGTTTCTGCTCTGACTGCTCGCGTTATATCTCTGCGAGGAGCATGTGAAATGTAGGCATCAGTGAACAGGGGGGAAGAGAGGGGCATTAGTATTGCGGGCAGTGGGAATTTAGGGGGTTAGAACTTACGTAATACATGTTTCCGAGTTAATGAAACATCAATCGATTTTTTTGATAGTTTATCGGTTAAGTACAGCACAGCAGTTTAACTTATTATAAATAATTCTATTTTTCTATTCTGTGAGAACAATTGCCTTTCCACAAAATCTATGTTCTTTGACAAAAATAGACAATAGGCTACTATCTTTTGAATTAACATAATTCACTACAGTAAAAATGATAAAAAAAAAAATGAACCGAATTAATTACCATACAAGCTCGTCTGCACCTTAGATGATACAAGATTACAGTAACAGTTTTCTGACTTTCCTGTCTCTTTTTTCTTTAACAAGTTTATCATTGTTGGGACGTAATGTTTGAGCAATATTTAATCGAAGACTACATTTAGGTTGTGATTTAACAATGTACTTCTTGATTTGAGCTTTGCACATTTCATTAGTGAAAAAATTGTTCGGCCACATATGTCGATCCAAAATTACATAACATTCGTGCGGCAAGTCTCGGGAATCTGGTTTCAGAGAAATTTCTGTAAAAGTTACCAAAGACCACTTTATGTTTGTATTTGTTATTTAACAGATCGTCTTGTAAGTTTAGCAGCTCCAACTGATACCGGCAAGGAACGTCTTTAACATTAACTGAATATGGGGTAGCAAAAAGTTTAAACATTGGAGAAAGGTTTTCCACATCCTGAAACCTCGATTCGAACTGAAGAAGAATGTTTTGCAGAACTAACACATGTTCTGCAGAGAGAACACTATCAGGATCGCGTACTTGCAATAACTTTGAAAAATGCTCCGTATTTCCAACCAGAAGTTGTTCTACCAACAGAGCTAAAGTGAATAGGTCCTCTAGTACCTAGCTCTAGCGTACTCTAAACACCCCTACTACCGTGCGCCATAGGCGTAGCGAGGGGGGGGTTTTGGGGGTTTGAACCCCCCCCCCATTGATTAAAAAAAGGAAAATTGTATAATTTTTTTAAGTCTGCCCATAAATTGCTTAATACAAGTATAAAGCGTGGGAAGCTTAAAACTCGTTATTTTGCGTCTTAATCTTTAAAATTTTCCGGGGAAGGACCCCCGGAAGCTTAAAACTTGTTATTTTGCATCTTAATTTTTAAAATTTTCCGTGGGAGAACCCCTGGAAGCTTAAAACTCGTTATTTTGCATCTTAATTTTTAAAATTTTCCGGGGGAGGGCCCCCGGATCCCCCTCTCCTTCCATACTCGCCAGACCCCGCGGATGTTATAACCCCCCCCATATGGTCGGCCTGGTTACGCCTATGCCGTGCGCTCTTGCTGACGTCACACACAAGGGATCCGCATGCTCTTGCTCCACAAACGTCATCCCCTGGTATAGCATATTCTCAGCACAGACTGATAACAGTCTTCTCACTCGATAAAAGTGACGCACTTCGACATGCCATCAGTAAATCGTTTTTATAAAATCACTTCATACTTGAACTCCATTCTGAAACCAACATAGTTCAACGCAAAATATTTCAAAGTTTGTGATGTTATTTTTTCTGGTTTTTTCTTTCTATTTATTTAAGCTTTTTCGAAATAAAATTACATTTTAAAAAATATTACCGAACCTTAAAAAATAACTTATGTAAAACTACGGCTTTTGTACTTCAAAATGTTACAAACACATAACTAGTCTATAGCTTTTGGTAAAATGATTTTCATATAATATGGCTGGGAATTTGTGGACAAAATAATACTTAATAATTGGTTCATGTTGGTTCAAAAATAAAAAAATACAGGTTATTTAATAGAGGGTTATAATAAAACAATTTGGAGAAAGTGTTTGATTTTATTTGGAATGACTCATATACACATACACAAAGCTCATGCTCGGGACAGTTCAGAATAATGTTACAATTAAAAACTTCTTATAAGATCAAATTAGAACATGAAAAATAGAAGAGTAGGCAGCAACTTTGTATGAAGCATGAATTACAAATTAACATTAAAAGAAAACCAAAAGCTAGAAGTTGTAGTCCCATAATATAAACTGAAGCTACTATGTTTAACATTTTCTTTGTATCTATTGGTATCATAAGTTGCTGAAATTAAATTATTTTTAACAAAACAGTTGTGTAATCTTGGTCGAGAACTTGAGCAGTGTTTCTGTCCAGCAATAATAGCCTTTAAAGCATTTTGGTTCACAGAGAGGAAAAACAGAGTTTTATGGAGTGTAGGATTGTGTAATGGGATCTTGGGTAGTCTTGCAATCTTGGGCATTACTGAAGATAGGGAATTGGCATGTAGCTTTGTTTTGCTTCCAGCTTAGACTCTGTTGATTATTTCTGGGTCGTTTAGAGTGCAGATTAATATAGTCACACAACACAATATGTGTGTGTGTAATGAATGCCAACCCCATTGTTCTGATGCATTTAGTGTCCACCCTGAGGCGGATAAATGGAAATAGTGTGGCACATTTCAGAGTTATGCATCATTTGGGTGGGCCACATTACATAGCGATGTGTGACTTACTGAAACCCAGGAATATTTGGTGCACAGACTAGTGATTAGAAGCTTAGTCTACACCACTACTTCTCCTACATCCAGCCCTTGGGGTCAGATTAAAAAATACGCTCCTACTTGGAATCGAACCTGGGTTACTGGGTTGGAAGGCAGGCACCATGGCAGCAGACACACTACAAATATATATTTCCATATTATTATTTTATTCTTTCTGCACATTGGTTATCATACTTCACTAGGGCACCTTCAACATGATATTTTATCACTAACTTCACTGATCATGATTTAATGTCTCCTAAATCTTGTATTGCCTACCGTATTACACTGTTCATATATTATTCACCACATGGGCTTAATTTGTACTTCATTCTAATGTAAGGATAAAACATGAAGATTCAATGCCTGTAATATCTCCTGTTCATTAATTACTTTTGTTTTTATATTATTCTATTTTCTTAACTCTACCTATCTTTATTTCAAGGGCTGTTTCATAATTGGTTATTTGTACAATGAACTTCCTTTTTCAAGTCTCTCTGCACATTTAAATTATGGAATAGTAATAGTAAACACTAAACAGTGAACACCGCTTAATGTAATCGTGGATAATGTTATCGATTGGGTAATGTTATCACTTTTATGAAGTCCCATACAGATTAATACTGATACATTGAAACAGTGCTGTTTATTGTGATCGAAGATTAGGTGTATGTTATCACATTTTCCTTTTTTGCAGCTTTATTTCCAAGTACTGTACATCGTTCAAAATTTTGTTTTTAAGGGTTTCGTTTCTAACTCAACTGTATTGTGTTGTACTGGAGGTAGCAATTCTATTCCCAGCTCACAGGATGACCAGTTTGAGGGGGTGGCATTATCTAACTTTCTCTTTTAAGCAATAAAACATGTTTCATCCCACAGTTAAGCTGCAGCTTTTGATTTATGAAGATATCAGCGTTGACATGCAGTGATGGCTAGTATAATATGAAAAAACTTGGACAGCCGTTAGATGTTTTGCTAATGGTGTTCACCACAGATCAGTGTAGACTTCCAAAAACACTCGTAACAGAGTATGGAGTATTGGTTAATGGACTCCTAAAGTAGGGTGACCATTTTTTAAAAACGAAAAAAACGGGACTCTCAGGTGAGTTAAGCGAGTTGAGAAAACAAAACTCGTAATTAAGTAAATGTTATAATTAATATTCTATTTAATAATTGAATTTTAATGTAAACCAATAAATTTAACAATTCTTAACTTCAAAGACCTTAATAGATTCCGCCTGATATACCACTAAATTTGTTCGTACACAGCTGGAAGCTGAAGGAGAAAATGATCACTAATACAAGCTCAACGTATATTGAGTAAATTGTTTATATGTTTATTAAGCTACTATTTTAGCAAGGAACAACACTGTATAATTAGCTTAATTTGATACAATAGGCCTAATTTTTGCCCAATATGGGCTAATGTCAATAAATAAATTACATTATATATTGAACAATTAGCTCAGTGTTATCATTATCTTAATATATACAAAATTGATTCAATGTATCAGCATTAATCTGTACGGGACTTCATAAAAAGTGATAACATTACCCGATTGATAACATTGTCCACAATTACATTAAGCGGCATTCACTGTATATAAAATACAATTTTATTGTATATGTCAAAAGAATTGGGCTAATTAAGGAAAAAGTTACTTTTAGATATGGAGGTGGTCAATTATAGCCTACAGTAAAGTCGATAAGAATTGTACGGTAGACACAATCCATGTCTTTTCAGGCAGGGGCTTACCTTCATAGTCTCAAATGTTAATGAATTTAATATATGTTAAAATTCAGGACAAAGTAAGAAACCCATTTTCTTTGTTTTGCCCCAAAAAATTCCTGGGCCGAGATACAGGCCACCAAAGATGGCGTCTCAGATGCCATTTCTCGAGTGTGATTTTTGGAAAAACTTTAAAGTGCTCTATTTCTGGAACGGTTCAAGATATTTTGTTGTTTATTTTTTCATTTGAAAGATAATAATGTCCTGCTTCAAATGATATCCTAAGTTTGGAAATGCATGTACAGGGTGTTTTGTTTTAGCCTTTTGAATTTTTTTGTGATAAATCAAAAATATTTTTTTTCTCAAAAATGCCAATCCCAAAAATTCTGATTTTTTTACTGTTGATTAGTACCAAACAGTACTACATTCTCTAAAAAGGAGATCTTCCACTTTTCAGTTTAACAGGTTTTATGAACATTGTTCATTTTTTAACTTCCGTTGCTAATTTCTTTATTGCAGTTTTGTTCTTTGGAACCCTCCAGATTATTCCAGAATGTAAGAAAACCTTTTAAAACTGTCTGGAACAATTCAGGTAATTCCAGAATGTAACATAACCTTCCAGAGGACCTGCATTGTTGGCATTAATCGTAGTTTAGCATAAACTGCCGTGGGGAGAAAAACGTCTAAATTTATAAAATAATTAAAATATGAAGGAGGTGAGAAAACAACTTGAATTTTTGATCACATGATTAACATATATGTACCTAGTCATATCATAAGTTCTGTCAATAGAATCTGGACCTCCTTATCTCACTCACAGGAAGTAAGAGGGGTATGAAAATAAGGGTTGTTTACACTAGCATCCTGTACTCAATATTGTAACCTGGAACATTCAGTCAGCACTCGTACTTGAGATGGAGTGGACATCAAAAGAAAATCGTGTTGCAATAATAGCATTACACAAGTGCAATAACGACGCAAGTACCTTTTTCAAGTTATTGAAACCACTTGGAATCACACTCAGATTTGTGTACCGAACCATACAGAGATTCGTACAGCTTGGCACATTTGATGACCATATAAGGTTTGGGTGTCCTTGCACAGTTCGAACCCCGGAGATGGTAAAGAAGATAAGGGGTCGAATTCGAAGAAATCCAGTCAGAAAGCAAAAGATAATAGCCCAACAGACAGGAATTTCGCAAGTGAGTGTTTCAAGGATATTAAATCAAGATCTCAGATTGAAAGCTAACCGCTGAACTACCGGACACTATCTGGATGCTCGGCTGAAGGAAATTAGGGCCCAAAGATCAAAAGTGCTTTTTCAGCGGTACGCCAAAGGTGAACATAAAAAAATTCTGTTTACAGATGAAAAAATATTCACCATAGAGGAGAAACTGAATAAGCAAAATGACCGTGTGTATGCTCACAACAGTAAGGAGGCCCATGAAGTTGCTCCCCGTGTCCATCGTGCCCACCATCCAGTCTCAACAATGGTTTGGCTAGGAGTGGCCTATTCTGGTACCACAGAGGTCCATTTTTGCAGAAAAGGTGTGAAACCCAGTGCCAAAGTGTACAAGGAAGATGTTTTAGAACAGATTATGAAGCCACTTAATTAGACTTTGTTCAAAACTGAGCACTGGATATTCCAGCAGGACTCTGAACCTGCGCACAGGGCTAGCATCTCGCAAGAGTGGCTTAAAGCCAATGTTCCAGAGTTTATTGCCCACAGTGAATGGCTGTCCTCCAGACCAGACCTCAACCCTCTGGATTACAAACTGTGGGACATTTTGGAGACTAAGGTCAACTCTTCCTGCCATAGAAATTTGGAGAACCTGAAGAAAGCCATCGTGCATGCAATGGCCACTTTGGACATAAATGTTATACGTGCCTCAATAGATGACTGGCCACAACGTTTGAAGGCCATTGTCAAGGTCAAAGGTGGGCATTTTGAATAAGTGTATGTGCATTTTGTTTGTGAAAGTGTGGTGTTTAATTTAAGACCAAAGAATTATATATTGTGAAATTTTTGTGTTCTACAGCGGTCTCTAAAGTTGTGACAGAACTTATGATATGACTGGGTACAATTGTGTAGACAAATTTTATTTACCGTAGGTATATGCCCACACAGTTAATTTATCAGTCAAAGATTGGTCTAAAAGTGCATTTTTTGAGCCGGAGCTCTTTCTAGAGCCCTCTTACTTCTAAAGTAAGACTTTGATATAGTCAAGAAGCCTTCTGCAGATAGCCACGTTCTCAAATAAAAGGAATCCAGCGACAATAGCCTGTAGTGAATCATACTAGAATGGCAGCTGCCTCGTGAAAATTGAAATTTCCATTTTTATAAGTAAAAAGATTACTACTTTGGAGGCCAGTAGCTCAGAAACTAGAAGAGATACACCTTTTCTGACTGCAGATTCTGAAAGCCATACACACAAGCACACAGTCATACACAAAAGCCACAAAATCCCTCTTCGTAGTTTGTGAATCTGAATACTCTCAGGTCATTTCATATGAACTCAACCAGAGGTCCAATGGTGACCAACTCCGATTTGGCTAAAAAAAAAAAGTGCTGGTACCTTGACCTAATATGTCAAGGTACCAGCACTTTTTTTTTTAATCAACAATTGCCAAATTGTAGGATAAAATTCGTTTCTATGCTGTGACCCTTTAAAAAAAAGGTCTGGTGTCCTTTTTTGACACTTGTTGTACCTGCAGTATACCTTAGTATACTGAATATCATTGTCATTGTTTATCCCATATTGTAACAGCAATGTTATAATTCAGGATATGGCAATGCATGGGTCAAGGAAATTATCATTAAGCTGTTGAAAATTTGAGTTAAGAGAATTGCATACTTTTATGGATATTGCCTTAGAAGTCACATTAAAAAGGCAAAGATCATATCCCATAAAGGAAGTGAAGTATTATATTGCATTCATTGTCAGAACATTAGTACAGCAATATTTGCGTAAATATTATTGCAAATTGCTTAAGTAAGGTTAAGAAGAGCAAGCTTTTGATTGGTGGAAAATGATGTCACTATCTTTCTGTTGTTTTAGTGCAAGTTAAGCAATTATTAATTTAAGGAAACACAGAGATTTCCATATTACGTTAATGCAAATAATAAGGAGTTTGCATGCATAAAAGACGTATAGCACTTTTATATGAAGCATTATTTCATTGTGACTTTTTGACCGTGGATCGGGCGTGGCAGACGCTGGTATATATTTGTGCCCAGCGCAACCCTTATTCTCATTATTATCTTCAACTTAGTGGATTCAAGTTGTTAGTCTACGAGACGGTTTTCTCTTCAGAAGGGAGAGAGAACGCAAGACCAGTTGAGATGGCGGAACACTTCATATTATGTAAGTTTTAACACAGAAACATTTACACTTATACTTAGAATAAACATGTAGAGTTTACTTATTGTTTTATTTTAAGAACATAAGACATAGCAGTCACTGAAAATCTTTTACCTTTCAGAAAGCATTGATTTGAATTTAAATATTTTATTAAGTAAGAAAAGTAAATAATGGTGTCAGAGAAATAATATAAATGTTGTAGAAGAAAGTAAAGTTAGGTAAAGAAGATTTAACGAACGCACTGCTGACCGCAAGATTTTCCTGACAAGGGACGCCCCTAGGCGGGCCCCCAACACTCATAAATTGTGCATGCATCCACATTTGGGTGCCATTTGGGTGCCTGGAATGGCATATGATATCTGCCTGAAATTCACTATACTGGGCAATTTGAACCCAGGCTTTCAGAATTTGCCGTCAGAAAAGATGTATCTCTTCTAGTTTCTGAGCTACTGGCCTCCAAAGTAGTAATCTTTTTACTTATAAAAATGGAATTTTCAATTTTCACGAGGCAGCTGCCATTCTAGTATGATTCACTACAGGCTATTGTTGCTGGATTCCTTTTATTTGAGAACGTGGCTATCTGCAGAAGGCTTCTTGACTATATCAAAGTCTTACTTTAGAAGTAAGAGGGCTCTATAAAGAGCTCCGGCTCAAAAAATGCACTTTTAGACCAATCTTTGACTGATAAATTAACTGTGTGGGCATATACCTACGGTAAAAAAAATTCGTCTACACAATTGTACATATATGTTAATCATGTGGCCAAAAATTCAAGTTGTTTTCCCACCTCCTTCATATTTTAATTATTTTATAAATTTTGACGTTTTTCTCCCCACGGCAGTTTATGATAAACTACGATTACTGCCAACAATGCAGGTCCTCTGGAAGGTTATGTTACATTCTGGAATTACCTGAATTGTTCCAGAATGTTTTAAAAGGTTTTCTTACATTCTGGAATAATCTGGAGGGTTCCAAAGAACAAAACTGCAATAAAGAAATTTGCAATGGAAGTTAAAAAATGAACAATGTTCATAAAACCTGTTAAACTGAAAAGTGGAAGATCTCCTTTTCAGAGAATGTAGTACTGTTTGGTACTAATCAACAGTAAAAAAATCAGAATTTTTGGGATTGGCATTTATGAGAAAAAAAATATTTTTGATTTATCACAAAAAAATTCAAAAGGCTAAAACAAAACACCCTGTTCATGCATTTCCAAACTTAGGATATCATTTGAAGCAGGACATTATTATCTTTCAAATAAAAAAGAAACAGCAAAATATCTTCAACCGTTCCAGAAATAGAGCGCTTTAAAGTTTTTCCAAAAATCACACTCGAGAAATGGCATCTGAGACGCCATCTTTGGTGGCCTGTATCTCGGCCCAGGAATTTTTTTGGGCAAAACAAAGAAAATGGGTTTCTTACTTTGTCCTGAATTTTAACATATATTAAATTCATTAACATCTGAGACTATGAAGGTAAGCCCCTGCCTGAATTGACATGGATTATGCCGGTACTACTCTCGTAATCTAAGACAATAACCGCTAAAAGTAGTGTAAGAAATTCAGGTCTGCTGATTTCTGTTTATGAAACAGGATTTATCATGAGAATATTATAGGAGAAAAATTCCTCCGACACTGGGACTTGAACCCAGGACCTTTGGCTATTCGCGCCAATGCTCTACCAACTGAGCTAAGCCGGAGTTCAATTCACAGCACCGGATGGAACCTCTCTCCTATGACTGATTGCCCTAATGGTCTACCTCACAGACAGACAAGTTATGTCATATGCAGTACTGTGAGGCACACTAATTAGTGATTTTTGTGACCGGGCTCCCACTGTTATTGTACAGTTGACATTCAAGATAGATATATAAGCTTTCATGAACCACAGATCATTGTCTCCGTTGGACATTACATGAGAATATTATAGGAGAAAAATTCCTCCGACACTGGGACTTGAACCCAGGACCTTTGGGTATTCGCGCCAATGCTCTACCAACTGAGCTAAGCCGGAGTTCAAGTGGGAGCCCGGTCACAAAAATCACTAATTAGTGTGCCTCACAGTACTGCATATGACATAACTTATCTGTCTGTGAGGTAGACCATTAGGGCAATCAGTCATAGGAGAGAGGTTCCATCCGGTGCTGTGAATTGAACTCCGGCTTAGCTTTGTTGGTAGAGCATTGGCGCGAATAGCCAATGGTCCTGGGTTCAAGTCCCAGTGTCGGAGGAATTTTTCTCCTATAATATTCTCATGTAATGTCCAACGGAGACAATGATCTGTGATTCATGAAAGCTTATATATCTATCAGGATTTATCACACTGCTAAACTGCTAATTTTTACATTCCTAATAAGTAAAACTAACTGCTAACAGCAGTACTTTTATGAAACTGTAGGTACCAGAGTATGCTCCATAGGGATTAGACAAGAAGCTCTCATAAAACATTCTTTGATTTTCATTGTGTTCAAGTTGACTGTCAGGGCTCATAGGTTGATTTGGAATATAATACATGTAGGGTCAGCATGTGGCAAATCTGATTAGGCTTATCTGATACTGCTGATAACAGTAATATGTTTTGGTTGTATGGTATTAGCACAGATTTGGTTAGTTAAGGAAATGCATTGAAGACTACGTACTAATGAATCATCTATGTATCATCTATTTAATTAACTAACCATAGAGTAATTATCAGTAGGCCTACAGGTTTATAATTCCTGGCATGTTTACTTATAATTTGTTTATTTGCTTATTTCACAGTATGGCACATTTATTACAACCCTGGTAATTACTTCTATAAAATGATGGGTTTGAGCAATCTGTTTTGACATTTTTATTTTTGGAGTGGAATGTTAATGATACTGTACTGAAGTGGGGTAGTAATAGGCTATTCTAAGCAAATTTTTATTATTCTCTTTTGAAGTAAAATTAGTTTTAAACAAGATACACTACTCCAGCCAAGAATTTCATATTGAATTATGGACTCTACTAGAGCTAAGTATATTGTCAATTGTATACCGGTATTGATCTACAACAGCTATTACATAGGGGAGACTGAGGAGTTTGGGGTAATATTTTGTTTTTGCTGTTAGGGGCACTTATTTATGCTTAGAGGAAGCCTATAAACCACTTCCTGTGGATACAGATACAGTTCAGTGGGGTATGTTGCAGCTCATGTGTTTTTAACGTGCAAAAGTAATATTTTAAGAGGTAGGTTATTTCTTTCTCTTGCAGTTATAAATCAACCTAGATTATTATTGTACCAAGCCACTTAAATGAAATTTTATGTAGAATAAGATAGATATAGTAATGGATGGCTGAGATAAGCATGGAGTATGGTATGAGACAATTAGTGCCAACGTGTGCCATGAGGAGACTTGGACACCAGTGCCATGAGGATACTTGGACACCAATGCCAGTAACTTTATTCCTAAGTAATATTGATGTAATTCTTATTCGTTCTACTAAAATGCCACATTTCTAAAAAAGGAAGGAAGGTGCTAAACCAAGGAAAGTAATTGATGGAGAAACATTGAAAATGGCTGTCGAGGATGTGAATAGCAATGGACTTACCCTGTTGGCAGCAGCAAAAAAATACGAACTACCTCGTTCAACACACTTCGAAGATATGTCCAGAAGGCATCCAGGTCTGAGGAGAGGCCTAACTGTTCATTTACTCCCAACTACAAAAAAATCTGGTAATGTCAGAGGAACAAGAAAAAAAACTAGTTGAATATACCAAAACGGCATCGCAGATGCTTGTTGGCCTAATAACACCTGAACAAATCCGACCCTTCCCTAAGGCAGGTGAAGAAAGAAAAAGCTGGGAGGATGAAACAGGGGCAAGAGCAGTGTGCTGACTGACACGTCAGAAAAGGAGCAGCTTGAGGCAGAACTTGCTGCGAGGCAGTGTAGGCCTAAACAACAACCAGTGAAGAGAAGGAACTTAGTCCTACAGAAAAGAATGCCAAACCCAGTAGGAAAACTGTTGATGTAGAGACCTCTGATTCTGAATCAGACTTATCAGTAGGCCTATGTGATTCATCTCCCAGAAATATGTCAGATTTGCAAAAACCTGAACTTGATCCTCAGGAGTGGGTGTTAGTGAAGTATGAGGGCAAAAAATCAAAGAAGAATTTTGTAGGCCAAGTGTCTGACTGTACCACAGATGGACGTGTCGTGAAATTTGCAAGGCGGGTCAGCGGGAGCGGATTCAAATGGCCTATTATTGAAGATAAAGCTGAGGTAGCCTCAGATCAAATAGTCATGATTCTTCCAGCTCCTGAGATTGCCCTCCAAAATGACAGAGTGACCAGTTTTCTATTTTCTACTAGGTTTGATTTCAATATAGAATAAATTAATTCAGTCAGCTTAATAGCCTACAGGGCTTTATTTCTTATATATACAGTATTATTTTTGTGATTGGGAACATGCCTGTTAGCAGAGGGAGTGCAGTTCCTGGATCTTCTATAAGGTAAGATTGTACGCAATGTTTGGAAGTGCACGGTAGAACGTACAAACATTGTAAGAGCACTCCCAACATAAAAATGAATCCCTGTAATACTGTAAAATATAGCCTAGAGATTAGTAGCCTACAATTCACTATGCCGTCTATATGATATTACAGCTGTGTTTTATTATATCGAGCATTCTTTATTAACGGTATTAAACTAACCTCTTTTTTCCTTTAATTTGATGATTGTGCACATTATTAATTATTTTTAAATTGTATTTGATTAGGGGCTGGCACTGTTTACACATCTCCTATAATAATACACTGTTTATTGCCAAAAGCTGGGCTGGTTATTCCATTTACATCACCAGTGGTCAAGTATCCTCTTCACAGTGTCCAAGTGTCCTCATGGTAGAGGATACTTGAACACTTTGCAGCATTGTTTTGAAACAAATATTTAACCCTTATTAACATGCTTTATACTTATGTTAATTTTTGTAAATCATAGACAAATATATAAGCTTGCTGTGTATGCCATCAGTAAGTAAAAATGCCCATCCCAAAAAATTTAAAAAAATATAATTGAAAAATGTGTCCAAGTATCCTCGGTCTCCCCTAGTTAGCTTCTAAATGGTAGTACTAGATTAAAATTGATGACTCCACTAAAAAATACGCCATGTGCTTCATGGCACATTCCAAACAAAGAATGAAATAATGATGCTCTTGTAATATAGAAAATATACATTCTTAATTTAAATTATTCAGGACTGGTTCATAAGATATTAAAATCTTTAAAATAGGATATATGACAAATTCCCAATAGCTCCTTGTAAATAAGAATCTAATTGCCGGTTCTGACCCTTCAAGTTACTTTACCCAGGCTGAGTCACTGCCTGTTAAGTAAGTTATATAACTTTACTACTATAGAGAAAATCCGGCCTTATTAGTCTGTATGAAGTTCTTCCAACCGTTATTAAAACCAGTTTTTTAATTTTCAGAAACATCTGTGTATGTGTATATGTGTTGGTGTCTTTGACCAGTATGCTATACAAAATGCTTTATTTGGGTTATGTATGTTTTTAGATATGACATGAAGCCTGGCACAAACTTTCTCCTATTTTTAATACCATTTTAAATGTAGAAAATTCATTTTCGTAATAATTATCTCAAATTTGAACTTAACACTGATGTTTAAATTTTTATATAACCTAAGTTATCACTTATCACAGTCTAGGCTGTCCGGGTAGCGCTGCGTCGAGTGTTGAGAGGCCAACGTTTCTACAGCCATGTTGCTGTCTTCTTCTGGGCCAAAAGGTCACTGACTAAGCCGGGCATCAGGCTCTTATATATCTGTGTGGTGTTGCGGAGCAGTAGTGGGCGTCCGGCCAATCACAGAAGAGGCATCTGTTGGAGCTCTGGGATTGGTCGGTCGAAGCGATTGAAATAGCGAGAAGACCCCAGAACATCAACGGGGATAAAGGACGGGACTTGCCGAAAACCTGGCAACCCCTTCTTCGACACCACCATGATGCAGCAGATAGGGATAATGGAGCTCCGACCAACCGCTGCTGTCGACTGACCAATCCCAGAGCTCCAACAGATGCCTCTTCTGTGATTGGCCGGACGCCCGCTACTGCTCCGCAACACCACACAGATATATAAGAGCCCGATGCTCGGCTTAGTCAGTGACCTTTTGGCCCTGAAGAAGACAGCAACATGGCTGTAGAAACATTGGCCTCTCAACACTCGATGCGGCGCTATCCGGACAGCCTAGACTGTGATGACTCCGGCCGCGGAAGCCTACAGACTTATATAACCTAAGTTACTTTATTAAAACCTCAATTTTTTTTCTTTAACATTTTCCAATGATTAGGTATAAACCTGGTCAATAATTCAGATGTTTTAGTCTTGCCTAGCAAATAGTACAGCTATGAATGAAGTCCAGACAATTAAATGCCCACACCCACAGTAGCCTATGACTGCTTACTCTGTATACCAATATAAAGGGTGAAAAACATTATGTTAGTGTTTCATATCATATTTTTTCCTCATACCCATGAATAAAGGTATTTCTAAATTTGTTGCAGGTATAAAAATGTGGTTGAAGGATTAACATAATTTGGACGGAATGCTGCTGGAAGGAGAGGAAGTAGTGAAAGAGGACATGGCAGAATGTAAGTTTTGCTTCAAGATCATAAATAATGTTTGGTTCATTTTTTAAAAAGGTAATTTTCAAGAAATAACTTGTTATTTGCTTTGGATTGTATGTCTAGCATAGAATTACAAAGTAAAAGGCAGCAAAACATAATTTTGACAACAAGGAAGGGAGTTGTATCAAGAGAAATATTCACTGCCATAGAGTGTAATATCAGTTAGTATCAGTAGGCCTACCTTTTTTGTTCAGAAAAGTAATTTATGCTGCACACGAGTCCCCCACTCCAACTCCCTAACGGGACCCGCCTGGAAAGTAGAGATTTTGGGTGGGGAGAAACTTAAAACAGTGGAGACATTTAGCGACAGCATTTGAACTACTAGCAGCGACGATTACGCCATCTAGTGCGCAAATGGTGAAACAGATAAATTAAATAATAAATTTGTCCTTGATTCTCTTCTTCTCTTCCTCTCTTTCTCTCACCTCCTCTTCACCCTTCCTACCTATCCGAGGCCTATTCTTAACCTAAATTTTGGATCGACTGGGATTCGAATTCGTGACCCCTTGCTTCGTGGCAAGGAGCCTTAACCATTATGCCACGAGTTAACGCTAAGCTGTGAAGGAAGTGTGGTATATTTTAGTTATGATAGCTGGCATACATATGATCAGTTTTGACGCAAGAGTCTCTTTTTATAATTTTTAGATAATTTGTTAGTTATCAAAAGAGCAGTGTTGGTTCAAGGGAAATTTGCTACATCAATTTAGCCATGTTTTATACGCCTATAGGCCTACGTCTCATTTTTTTATAATTGTAATATTTTACGTATGGTTCAGTAGAACACAGTGAGCTGCATTACCAAGCGGCCGGCAGGTGCATAGGAGCAGGCGGTGGGTGGCAGGTAGCGGCGGGTATGTAGGAGAAGATAGGGGAAGCAGCCAGGCAGGGAAGTGGGCCGATCAGGCGGGCAGCGAGAGGTAGGGGGACCAGTGCACAGCATAAAGTACTCTTTTGCCTTTTGTTCCAAATTGATGATGTATTTTTCTTTTAGTTTGCATCCGTAAATTTTCCAAATCAGTGAAAGAATCCATTGATCAAAAATATGTGCATGAAAAATTATTTTGGTCAAAATGATAGGAAACAAAATGTATACAATGATGAAGGGAGGTTCTGATTACAAACCAGAATTTTGTTTCTGTTAAACATTACGTCCTTTGTATGGGTGCCTGATGTTCTTCCGGAATTTGAATCAGTATTATATCAGCGCTCATGCAATTGGATGTACAGTCCAAATAACAACCTTGTAGACGTTGGTAGGCAATCAATTCTTTGCTGTTTTAAAAGAACGAATTAGTTTGTTCTCCTAATAAGCATTGGTTGAAGATCTTCTATTGAACTGCTAAGGACACTGGGAATGTAGGAGCAATGTCTTTGAGTTTAAGCTTTGTGATTACCAACAAAATAAATCTGAAGGAAGCTATGAGGCTGGTTAGTTGAAGGGTGCAGGGAACTGAAGTGGTGATAAATCTTCCCCTGGACAGTGAATGTTGTTGGAAAGTCATGAGAAATCACTCGATCAGATGCTCCAAAAGATATCATTTGGAAGCCATATTATATTTTCAAATGTTCTTAAGAAAGTCTTTAGATTGGGGCATTTCCCTGGTCAACAAACTCTTAAGGGGTTCAAGAGACTCTTCTAGTATGTGAATCCTAACGTTACCGTTGGAACAACAGATGGCCTCAGATTCACCCATCCACTTGCATGCTTCACAAAATCCACAATTTTGGTCCATGTTACCAATACAGAGGAAGTTTGACTGTTGTAGACTAATGTAGGATCGTTCTAAGGCCAATTTCTTTAAAGAGTTTCCACATCATCCTCAAAAAACTTTTCCTTCTGACAATCCTAGCTTGAATAATGGGTTGGTTTTCCTTGACAGTTTGTGACAGAACTGATAGATAAACCTGGCTCCAACTAATTCCTTGAGTGCTCGATGTTCTTCAGGAGTTTGAGAATAACACTGATAGGCATGCCTGGCTGTATCCATTTCCATGCATGTCTCACTAGATTGCTGGGCAGCATATCTTGCATCTACACATAGTTACTTTACATCCGTTCGCCGAAAAATTACTGTTCAGACTGGTTTAACATCACAGGTCATGCCAAGCTTGAGCCTGTGCATATTCCAGAAATTTAAGACCCATATAGACTGGAAAGATAGAATAAAACAAAGCAAATTCACCACAGAAATAAGGCAAAACTAAAACCATTTGCACAGTAGAGTGTTTTAAGAGCACATGCTTTGCTTGTTGAAGTAGCAGTTGGATTCATTGTATTTTTTTTTACACACATAAGAGATGATTTTATCCTCAGTGACTTTATTTTCTGACCCCAACTGAACCTTTCTCTTCTACAATTTCTAAGAAATGTAACATGTGTAATGTAAATCTATCAGTTTCATAGATAACAATGGGTGGCTGGGCTTGGTGGCCAGGCATACTCAACGCCCTAAAGACGTTCCTATGCCCGCAGAACTTGTATAAATTAACACAATGCTACCTAAGCGAGAGACGATGCACACTAGCAACAAACAGCATCTCAGTAGAAAGAAATGTAACTAAGGGATGTCCACAGGGATCCTGCTGTGGGCCAGGTCTGTGGAATATATATTATGACTCACTACTGAAACTAAATTTCAAACCATGCACCACACTCATCGCTTTTGCCGACGACGTTCTGGTCCTTATCAAAGGAAAAAACACACTGGAATTAGAGAACCAAGCAAACATAGAAATTAGAAAAATCTCAACGTGGGCTGCAACTAACAAGATAACATTCAACAGAAGTAAAAGTCAAGTAATGCTGATATCTAGAAAGAAACCAAAAACCCAACAACACTTGAACATATACCTTAACAATGGCAAAATAGAACAAACAGATATTATAAAATATCTAGGAATAATAATAGACAGCAGATTCAGATTCAGTCGGCACATCGAACACATAGCAGAAAAGTCAAAGAAATTAATACATGCACTTTCAAAATCGGCGAGAATCAACTGGGGATTGCGTTCTGAAGTAATAAGCACAATATACGAAGGAGCAATTCTACCGCTAATCTCTTATGGCATATTCGCTTGGATAGATGCCTTAAAAACAGTGCACAATGCTAAAAAAATAAAATAGGTACAAAGACTAGTAAACATAAAAATGACCAAAGCGTTCAGAACAACATCTCATGAAGCACTATGTACCCTGGCTGGAACAACTCCGATTATCATCAAACTTACTGAGATCGCCAAATACCACAATATTATAAGGGGAAGATCTGGACATGCAAGAGTAGCAGCAGAACTTGACACCCCAATAAATTACAGAAACTGGTCTCATCCTGCAGACAACATAATCATTGAAGAAAAGAACGAAACAGATACATATGCAGTCCAAATATACACCGACGGCAGCAAAACACAAACGGGAGTAGGGTCCGGAGTTGCTATCATCTACCAGGACAAATCTATACAGAAGCATCAATATAAGCTTCACAATAGATGCTCAAACAACCAAGCTGGGCAAATTGCAATGCTAAAGGCCCTTGAAATCCTAAACATCACAGAAACAATAGATAAAACCGCAGCACTGCACACTGTCAGCAAAATAACACTAGACCTTCTTCGGAACAACAGAAAACATTACCCGCTGATAGAAGGAATAAAATCAAACATAAGAAACCTAAACTCAAAAGATTGGAAGATACATTTTACATGGGTCAAAGCCCACATAGGAATCCAAGGAAATGAGCTTGCTGATGCACTAGCTAAAGAAGCTGCAAACAACCCAACAACAGAACTTGTGTATGAACAAATGCCTATCAGCAGAATAAAAAGGGAGCTGAGAGAAGAAAGCCTGAGACTGTGGGAAAACAAGTGGGAAGCAACACGGAATGGTGCAACAACGAAGACCTATTTTCCTAGTATTAAAAAAAAGACTTCACATGAAATTAACTCTAGCGCACAATTTAACAGCAATAACTACAGGCCATGGAAAGTTTGGTGAATACTTCCACAGATTCAAGTTGACTGATGACCCTACATGCGTGTGTAAGAAAAAAACTCAAACAGTAGACCATATTCTATGGGAGTGTGAGATATTAAACAGTGAAAGAAACAATTTCAAGAAAGCTGTGCAACAGAAAGGCGGGAAGTGGCCTATTAACAAACAGGAACTCATGGAAAAGCACCTAAAACCATTTCAAAACTATATAAATACCGGTAATATAGACTTTGAACTCTTGCAAATAATTGGCAGAACGTAATTGAATAAGATCCAATAATCATTGTACAGAAATTTTATATTTATAATTAGTAGTACATAAGCATGTATTATTACGAAATGTAATGGAGCATGCTGTAATAAAATGTTACTTAAAAAAAAAAATGGGTGGCTGGGATGAGCACTAATCTGATCCCAGCTACCATCCACAAGGCTATTGGTTTGCGATAACAATTTGAACTTCAAAATAATTGTTGTAAAAGGTTGTTTCTAAAGGAGCTTCATCATTGTAGTTAATTCATTTAATTATTAAGATAGAAAATTTGCCAGGACCAAAGAAAAATATCTCTCAATGCAGGCTTATCATTAGCCCTACATCAATCTTTGTTAAACAGAGATTTGACTGTATACCATAAATGCTTAAAGTCTATCTCAGCGAACCTGATAGGAAGGAAAAACAATTTCTCCTCTCCTCGTTCCACTGGCTACAGTCAGAGGGGAGGCTAGTACGGTCCATTCCAAAAACATTGATTCGACTACTACAAAATTCAATGCTTCTGATTAAATGCTATGCATTGCATACACAATAAATATTATTTACGCAACAAATAAATAAATATATATATATATACACACAGATTTTCTTATACACACTCACAGACACAAGGCCCAGTTGCATAAAACATTAATCGAAGTTTAAGCACTGAAACTAATCTCCAGTCAAGCTAAACTTAGAATTTTGGTTGTATAAAAGCTAATCCAAGATTAATTCACCTTGATCTAAGATCAGATTTAACCGGCAAACTTTCTAAGGTTAATCTGTATGAACTTAGATTAGCAAAGATACGAGATTGCTTTTATATATTTTCAAAATATATAAAACTGAAATGGTAAGTCGTTGTGTCTTTAATTACTTGTATAGAGAATTTGTATGGAAATTTCGCATTTCAACTATTCGCTAAACACATTGTTTCGAGCTTATATGCAACAGGATGTATTTTTAGGTTATGTTATTTTTAGATTTCAGATTACTCGGATGGTTCATCCGAAAATGAAGATTTTGAGTTTCACCGGGCCCCTCGTGTATTTCAGCAGAGAAGGAATCCTATAATTGAACTCACTGAACACCAGTTTAAAATGAGATTTCGATTATCTAAACATACAGTCGAGGAACTAGAACAAAGACTGCGTCCACAGCTAGAAACTCAAACTAAAAGAAATCATGCATTGAATCCAATGTTTATGATTCTGCTCACCCTACGATTCTTTGCAACTGGTAGTTTCCAGATGGTAATTGGGGATATTTTCCATGTGAACAAAGGAACTGTAAGTAGAACCATACACAAAGTAGCAATAGAAATTGCAAATTTAAGACCCCAGTTCATCAAGATGCCTACTGACGAGAATGAAAAGAGCCGTGTAATGCGATGCTTTTATGACATATGTAATTTCCCTGGTGTTCTAGGTGCAATAGATTGTACACATGTTTCTATCGTATCACCCGGTGGCAACAATGCTGTAGTTTATAGAAACAGGCATGGTTGGTTTTCTCTAAATGTCCAAGCAATCTGCGATTCAAAACTTCGTTTTGAAAATGTTGTAGCCAGATGGCCAGGATCGGCACATGATAGCAACATTTTTGTTAATTCAAGAATTCATGCCCAGTTTGAAGCAGGGGAATTTCCACAAGGCGTACTATTGGGAGACAGTGCATATCACTGCTGCCATTACCTGCTAACTCCTACAGTGCACCAAGAAACTCCTGCAGAAAGAGCTTACAACAGGGCACACAAGATAACAAGATCTGTAATAGAACGATGTTTTGGTGTTGTAAAAAGACGATTTCCATGCTTAAGAATGAAACTGGGAGTAAAGCTACTTCGAGTTCCACCAATAATAGTAGCAACATTTGTACTGCATAATATAGCCATTAATGCAGATGATGATACTCCTGAAATTGACTGGGTTATCTTCAGGGGAAGAAGGATTTACCAGGAACTGCCTATACCTGCTGTAAACCAGATAGATAGAAGGAATAACACGGCTCTGAGAACTGCGTTAATTAATAACACTTTCAGGTGAGGTTTATTACTGTAATTTTATTAATTCAAGTATTATTTATAAATTACTTCGAGCTTCTTTAATTTTCATTTCAAGTTCTAACTTCAAAATTTTCATTTTAATTTCATGTTCCTGTTCTAGACACTCTAATCTTCTCTTATAAAACACTTCTCTAATATCTTTCTTCTTGTTTTCAGGCGGTGAAGCTTTTGATGGACCTGGAGAGTTGCAGATGTTGACTTCCACTGCATTATCTGCTTCTTCACTTCTCTCACACTCCGTAGTCATATATATTATTTCTTCACCGCAGTCCATAATGGGAACTACTTCTTCCATACCAGTTACATCAGAAATTTCATGTGTGTGAAAGCCTGCGTCGTCATCGACGTCATTTGCAACAGGAAGAAACTGTGGTTTAAGCGCCGCTATTAGCTTCTGCTCGCTTTCATCCAAGGAAGGGGGCACATACATACCTCCTCCTGTTTTGTACATTTCAACCTTATCATGTGCACTTGCTTTCTTAATGCGCTTTTTTGTATTTTCATAACACAATTTAAGGCACTTCCAGTCTCTTGAAATTACATTTCTGGAATTATACTCTGCAGCAATTTCTTTCCACGCGCTTTCTTTCTGCTTAGCAGTGATGTTATCGGTCTTCTTATTCTCTATTACTGATTTGTGTTTGAGCACAAGATCAATCAGTGTGTCTCTGTCTTCCTTTTTAAAATTTGCTGTACGGGATCGCTTCTTTTTCTCATGATCCATTTTTCTTGTACTAATTAGCTGTAACAACGATAGGCAATTACGCAACATTAACTGAGACAAAAGAAAATCGATCAGTGTAGACAACTGACATTCGATGCGATAATATTATGTATTTCCCTCGCATTTCCCTCGAACTTGGCGATGTTGTCAAACGTCTTTCTGTGATCTTCGATTAGCACTAAACCAAATTCGTGTGATCTACGATTAGCGTTATACAACTCGAGCAGCGAATTAATCTAGGATCAATTCTGAACTTCGATTAAAACTGAACTACAGTTAGCGATTTTTATACAACTGGGCCTATAACTACTAATTTAACTATACACAGGGCAAAATATGGAATTTGAAACGACACGTGCAGAAAACCACTTCGAGACCGTCAGCGACATTGTTTTCTTGGAGACTATAGTTGCCAAAGATCTGAAAAAGGTATGCCATTCCTGATTTCTCTCATACCCACGCTTATTAACACCAAGAAAATAATGTTATTTAAAATTAAGGCTATTGTTGTACATATTTCACTTATGAGATTACTATAATCACGTTTAGATGGTTATCGCATCACATCTCAATTAATACTACGTTGTTTATACTCCAGTAGTAAAACATTCTAACGTAAATATCAGAGCTGTGTGTAGGGGGTTGAAAGCGGTAAAAAGAACGGCAATTTGTCACATTGGAACTCCAGTCCGGTTCTGTGGCGGGGACTGAGAATGTTATGATTTCCTATCAGGTTCCCTGAGATACAGTATAGTAAGATTTTGCTTAATTAAAGAAGGCATAAGGTATATGCAATGTCAACATTACTGGTAGCTGCTCTTTTTGTTATTTATCAGTTCTTTCATTGCCAGTATTACCATCATGCTCTTTCACCCATGATAGGCATATGGGTCTATTTTATTATAAAAGTTCCTTTTTTTACATTTTGAGGCTACTGGATGCAAGATACTGGATTTATCGTTTATAGAGGACAAGCTTAAAAGGCCTGGCATCACCTGGGTTTTGTATTTTGTAAATCAAAATTAACTTATGAAGGATTTTCAATTTTCAAATTCTAGGTCATTATATAGGTATTAGAATTTCAAATGAGGAAGAACTATTCCCTCGGAAAACGCTTGATATAGCTTTTTATGGCTCATAGAGGATGTAGAATTTTGCATCCCATCACTTCTACACACCAAGCCTGGTAGGAGTTGAAATAAGAAGAAACAGAAATTCCGGTAACATAAAATTGTATTGTCTTTTTGGAATATTTTATTTCTCACTCTCATGTTACCATACAACTGTTGGGATGATTCTACATCAAAATGTGAAGTGAGAAAATGGTATTCTCTACGTCCAGGGTACAGAAAGTTATGTGACTGCATCACATTATGCATTATTTTTGTGGATTTCATTCTTCAATATTTATTTACACCAATGAATTAGCCTATATCGTTAGCTTCTCTAATTTTTCCAAGTCCCGTATCATTTACTTCCAAAGCTACCTGTGATCACTGCCAACAATACACTGTTGTCATGTGAACTGTACATGGGTATTGTCAAAATTCCAAGTCTTTACCTATTATAGTTTAGGCTCTACATTGATTGTCAGTTGGTCGGTCGGTCGGTCGGTTGGTCAGTCAGTCAGTTGGGACAAAGCTTCTTATATTCACGGTGTCCGGGACAAAATCTACCAATAAGAAAGTTTAATAACTTGCGTAAAAATGCAGATATGAAAATGAAATTTGTACCAAATGAAAGAGGGACATTTTAAGTTTTAAGTATGATGTTGGCAATGTTTAAGTTTTATGTATGATGTTGGCAACATTTACTCATTGTTGGTGACATGGCTGTAATTAAGATGGCATTTACAGTGCAACAAAAAGTTCAATGCTGTTATTGGCTTACCGAATTCAAATATCCGAAGATAGTGCAGAGAAGATTTGCACAACTATGGCCTGAGAAACAACCACCAGAAGGACACACAATAACTGTTTGGGATAGAAAGCTTTTGAGACCGGTTCTCTTGTAGTGAAATCACCACGCGGGAAAAAAGTGACTAAAGTGCAAGTCGACACAATTCAGCAGGCTTTCCAACGCAGCCCATGTAAGTCTATTCGTCGTGCCAGCAGGGAACTTGCAATTCCAAAGTTAACTATCCACAATGTTCTGCATATGAGATTATGTCTTCATGCATACAAGATTCAATTGGTGCAAAAATTGAAACCAAACAACTTGCCTGCACGATATGAGTTCTCTAGTAACATGCTGTCGAAGATAGAGGTTGAAAATTGATATCTACAGAAGGTAGTGTTTAGTGATGAGTCCACCTTTCATGTCTCTGGGAATATCAACAGGCATAATTGCCGCATCTGGGGATCAGAAAATCCGCATGTAATGAGGGAGTTAGAAAGAGACAGCCCTGAAGATCAATGTTTGGTGCGTGCTTACACATAAGCTGTGATTGGTCCGTTCTTTCTTGTCGAAAAGACAATCAATGGAAATATGTATCTTGATATGCTACAAAATTATGCCATTCCTCAAATTCCTCATGGATATGTTTTCCAACAAGACGGAGCTCCTCCTCACTTTGCAGTGCATGTTAGAGATCATTTGAAAGAATGCTTTCCTCAGCAGTGGATTGGTCGAGATGAACCTACAACATGGCCTCCCAGATCCCCAGATCTAACCCCACTGGACTTTTTTATTGAGGATACATACGAGTAAAAGTCATTGTGTACAAGACTGTAGTAGCCGATTTGGATGATTTGTGCCGGAGAATTGTAGCTGCATGTGCAACTGTCACTCCAGAGATGTTAGGAAACACATGGCAAGAAGTTGAATATCGCCTGGACATCTGTCGTGCTACAAGAGGTCCACACAGAAATTTATTAGTGGCGATCCGAAACTTTAGAAGTCCCTCTGTCAATGCCCGCAAACGGCATTTCCCCTCCGTGAATTATTTTGTGAGTTATCAAACTTTCTTATTGGTAGATTTTGTCCCGGACACCCGGTATATATATAGAGATAATGCAGCTTTAGAATCTGAATAAGTTGAGAGGTTGTATCTTTTTCTATAGGCCTACACTGTATATAATTTCTTTTGCCTAAATAATCAGGCTACTAGAGGAAATGCATGCCTGGACAACTGTCCTACAAACATAACTCGAACTCAAATTGAATGCTCGGTATTCAACCCCAATTTATCTGATCACCTAGGTCTGCAAATTAATTTGAAATGCACCACTAATGATCAACAAATAACTCCAGATGAGCCTGTAACTACACGAACAATTAGACTTGTCTCAGATAAAAGAATAGACCAACTCAGGGAAAAGCTATTAGAAATTAACTGGAACAACATACTACATATGTCTGATCCAGAAGAAGCCACTTCATACTTTATCAATATACTAAGATCACTTATTAATGAGTACTGTACGAGAGTGTATAAGAAGACTAAAGGTCATCACAACAAACGAAGGCCTAAACAAAGAATTATTAAATGGTTTACTCCTCAACTCAAAACTATGAGAACAAATCTCCAAATCTTGTTTGATAAATATAAACAGACCGGTACTCTAGAAGACAAAGAAAGCTATAATAAATATAAGTACCTCTATAAATCAACCATAAAAAAGGCGAAAATAGATGGTAATGACAGGTTCATTAATCTATCCAGTAATAAGTGCAAGGCGGCTTGGACTGTCATTAAAAATGAGACTAAAATTCACAATGTTAAGAACATAATACCAATCTCAGCTGATAACATGAATAATTTTTTCGTTGAAGTTCCTTACAATATACATAAGGGTAGTGAAGTAAAATTTCCGGGAATTTAAAATCTGGGAAATATTCCCAGGGAATATTGCCGGCAATATTCCCAAAATTCATAAATTCCTGGGAATTTATGATTAATTACCAAGATAGATCAAAAAAACTTTTATTAATAGATAAAAGCAGTAATTATATTGTTAAATTAAACTCAAAAAATGAAATATATTCTAAGATAAAATTATTATTAAATAAAATTACTGGGAATTTATAAATTTAAAAGCAAAATCACTCAAATTAATATGTCAGTGTGGTAATTTTGCAGTTAAATAAACACAAACACTCTTATATGTTCAAACAATGTTATAATTGATTGAATAAAAATATCAGAGACATAACTAGAATGTAAAATGTATTAGAAATTTAATTAAAACTATTGAAAGGGAAAAGGTTTATTGGGCATTTTACAGCATCTTTACTGCTCTTATTCAATATTTTGTCAAGTCCCTTAATCACTGTCACTCACAATGTCCATTAAATCTTCTTTATCCGTCTCCTTTTCTTCTACATTTCCAAAACCAAAAAATTCGTCGTCATCGTTGCCAGACTCAATATCATTATCTTCTTCAATCTCAAGGATTTCTTCATCTTCTCCCTGTCCTCCTGTCTCCTCTGGGTTACCTTCCGCTCGCTTGCTTGTTTCTTTCTTCTTCTCTTGTGGTGGAGCGTTCATAAGCTTCCAGTTGTAAGAAAGAAAAGTCAGTTTTGCTGCTCGCTCGGATGAAAGACGGTTTCTTTTCTTGGAATGCATCCAAGAGAACATACTAAATGTACGCTTTGTGGCAGCTGAAGTTACTGGTGCCCCCAATATTCTTATGGCTACATCTGCCAAGTGACAAGTACCTCTCAATCCCCTCCACCATGTTAGAGGCCTGATAATTCTATCCTTGTCGTCCATCCCTTCCCAAAGAAACTTTCTTGAGAATAAGCCTTCCTTGTCCCTGTAGTCAGCTAAACTTTCTCGTACATTTAAGACATCCAAACCCATCTGCTGAGCACAATCACAAACAAGACCTATGGCGTCTAGTATTTCCATAGGGTTGAGCAAACTTCCCTGCATTTTAGGGTCCAGCATAAATGCTGCTAGATGGACTGGTCCAATGCCAAATTTTTTTCTCTCACTGAACTTTTCCATGACTTTCCTTTCTTCAGATTTTTGCATGGGTGATGTTGGTAAGTTTTCCTTCATACTTTTCTCTATTTCGTTTAATTTCCTGACCACTCTATGTATTTGTGGATCATTTGATTCAATGGATGTGATGAGATCCACAATTGGTTTAAGCAAATGTATCATCCTTTCTATTTTAACCCAAAACACAGCATCATCTAGTAGTTTCCTTTTAATGGATGGGTCTAGATCAGCCTTTTCATTGACGGCCAATTTTTGGAGAACCACTTTGTTCGATTGCAAACTCTCCAAACAAAAAAGATGGCTACCCCATCTGGTCTGCCCAGGCAACTTCAGAGATATTCGATCTTTAAATTTTTTCTCAGAAGAAATTTCATCGAACAATGCTTTTAATATGTGACCGTTTTTGATAGTCTTTACTATAGTTATCACCTCTGCAAAGAAACTTTTAACAGTCTGACATCCTTGCTTGCATCCATGCTTGTATTCTTGAGTGCAGTATTTACAAACAACACCTTTTCCTTTAATACTAAAGAAGTCCCAAACTGCTCCTTTTTTCTTGACCATTTTGACAATAAATTAATTTCCAAACACAACAATAAACAACACAGGATTCAGGCCTATTAATAGTATATTGCGACACAAGGGCGGAAAGGCACGTTTATGGGTCGAGGAAACAGTTTTTAAGTTTTCGAGACCTGTAAATGCCTTTACGGTCCACGTGTTGCATGCTATTTTTTGCACGACGGTTACTTATATCAATTTAATTATATTAATTGTGATATTACCTGAAAATATTATGTATATACAGTCTTGAAGAATGGTGCTTATTTCAGAAAGGGATTCGCATTTGTTATTGTTTATGGCAACCGAATATTTATAAAGCAGGGAGGCCTTGGTCATTTCTGCTCGCAAATAAGCATTTGCGGGCGGTAAAGTAACTTTCTGCCTGTCGCCCCTAGCAACAAGTCACTTTCTGCCCGCCGCCCCTAGCAACAAGATTGCGTGTGGTAATGTCAAGTTACGATCCATGTAAACAACTTTCGTAAGTAACACTTACTAGCTAAGGAGTGCAAAAAAGTTATTTGATTCACCTTCCACTTCAATGTTACAAATTTCACACAAACTTCAAATGAAACTGGTTCTGTTTGCAAACAAATCAACTGAAAAAACAATATGGCTGCCTCTCTGAAAGCTGCAGTGATGCAGTTTGCAATGGGCCAGAAAGGGAGGGAAAAATTCCCTTATTTGTCTTTAAAGATCTGAATTTCCCCATTACAGCCCATTGTAATTAAATAACTCTTAATACAGTATTACAATGTTTATGATGAACTTAACTAGCTTTTTTAGTAAGTAGGCTATTTTTATTATTTGAGCACTCCTACTTTCTATTTTAAATTATACATAAAATATTTGGTAAAATAAAAAAATATATAGCCTATAAATGAGTATGGCAATATTGGCAATTATTGGCCAAACAAGTACAAATTGTAAAGCTGAAAAAGCACAAAGAAACAGGAAATTTATAAAATAGGTAGTTTTTGAACATTTATGACCTAAGATGTTTGAACATAAGTTCCCAGGGGAAATTACTTGATCAAAATGCTTGGGTTTTTAATAATGCTTTAGTAATTTAAATCCATTTATTTCCATAAATTCCCACTCGGTTATACAGGGAATTAATGTATAGAATGTTAATTCTTGGATTAAAATGTGTGAACTCGCTTAGTTAACGTAGTTTTAAGATTCCTCAATTGTTAATAAGAGTTAAAACATTGAAAATCTACAAATTTTCATAAATTCCCAGTTTTTGGCAATCTTTCCCAGCAAAAGAAATATTCCCGGCAATATTCCCATTTTATAAGTTCCCTCCCACTGGGAATATTCCCGGCCCACATCACTACATAAGGGCATTCTCAATGAAGCTCCATCCCTTAAAAACACGAACTGTGCCAGAACTTTCTTAGAAAAGGTAACTCTCCCCCCCAGAATATCACAATCCTCTTTTAAATGGAAAGAAATAGACACTAATACAGTAATGAAAATAATTATAAAACTCTCACCATCACTCACTGAGGATATATATGGCCTATCAAATACCATAATCAAGAAAATTGCTGACTTGATACTCCTACCACTAACATACTTAATAAACTTAATCCTGAAACAAGGGACTTTCCCTAATATTTTGAAAATAACTAAAATTACTCCAGTTTTCAAAAATGGTAACAAAAGTGACCCTTCTAACTACAGGCCCATTGCGCTAGTTCCTGTTATAGGAAAGATATTTGAAACATGTCTAATGCATCAATTAAACAACTATTTAACCCAGAATAATTTACTCTACAAAGAGCAATATGGCTTTAGACCGGGACACTCCACGACTATGGCAGTCGAATCCCTAGTTAATAAAATACTTGATAGCTTTGAAAAAGGTATGGTTCTGGGTGTTACCCTTCTTGATCTTACAAAAGCCTTTGACTGTGTATCGCATGAGATTCTTTGTGCAAAATTAGAATACTATGGAATTGGCGGTAATGAACTAAAGCTAATCAGATCATACCTACTCGAAAGAAAACAAACTGTATATGTAAATAATATCTTTTCAAAATTCAAAGAGGTGACTGATGGAGTACCCCAGAGCTCAGTATTGGGCCCTTTTCTTTTCTTAATAGCAATAAATGACTTACCTGTAAATGTCCCTGGTATTAGCATACTATATGCTGATGATACTACTCTCTTATCAACGGACAAAGATCCTCTATCAGTTAAGTCACAATTAAAGGAAATGATAACTAAAGCCAAAAGGTGGTTTATGGTGAATATGCTTAAGAATAATGATGCCAAAACGGAACAACTCCTGTTTAGTTTAAACAATGGCTTCACACAACTTGAAGAAAACAAAAATATCAAACTACTAGGGTTACATTTAGATAATAAATTAAACTGGAATGTGCACATAGATAATCTTTGCAAAAAGCTGTCTCGAGTGACTTTTCTGTTAAGGAAACTAAAAACGTGCACTAGCCAAACCCTTCTAATAAATGCCTACTATGCTTTCTTTCATAGTCTCATAGCCTATGGGGTAATGCTTTGGGGCAACAGTCCAAATTCAATTCAAGCTTTTATATGGCAAAAGAAAACCATTTGCATAATCAAAGGAGTTCCTCAACAACAATCATGTAGACAAATTTTTCCACAACTTAACATTATGACACTACCATCATTGTATATATACACGAATCTTATTTTTGTTAAACAGAACATCGTTAAATTCAATGACAGATCTCTTATACACAGCCATAACACAAGAAGTAAACTAGACCTGGACTCACCTCAGATTAGATTAAGTAAAACTGCCAATAGTTATAAGTATATTCAATTAAAATTATACAATAAATTACCGCTACATGTAAGAGCCTTAGACTATAATAGGTTCAAGTTTATAATTAAGAAATGGTTGAATTTGAATGCTTTTTATACAGTAGAAGAGTTCATTAACTCTGAAATAGACAACATTTTGTGACCAATATATTATATGTATGTGTGCATGTAAACATGTGATCTTATGTAATAACAACTGTCTTTAATAGGTTATATGTGTGTGTGTATGTAAGCATCTGATTTTTCTAAAATAACAACTGTCTGATATCATTGTACTATGATTCTATAGACAATAAACATTATTATTATTATTATTATTATTATTGTTTGTTGTAACTAAGCGCATTTCATTTCATAAAATGCAGTGCCTCATATAGACCTAATTATTTAAAATCTGTATGTCATGTATTTATATTTAGTTTATTATAATTAGTAATTCTGTATCTTTAAGGAAAGAATTTAGGCTTTGCTCTTTCAAAGAGTGAATAGAAAATGAATACTATTGTACTACTGCATTGTCCAATGTATGATAATTTTTTAACTTGTAGAAATCTTGTTAAATTTAAGTAAATGGTGCAAAATATGTTGCACAAACTTTCTCGCATATATTTGTTAAAAGCTAGCACAAAAATAAATTATAGAGACAATTTGTTTAATACATTTTTATAACACTAATAGGTATCTAGAACGGAAGGCATCAGGGCCGATCTTTAATAATAATATTTTGAGTGGGTGTACACATCTGTCAATAAATTTTCTTTGTCTAAGTAAATCATGCATTTTACAAAATTTATTATCTGCCCATAACGAAATAACTCTATTTGAGCAAAGAATATACACAAGAAAAGCTTAAATATTTTGAGAATCTTAATATTCCACAATAAATATTTCTGAAACAGGTAGGCTACTGTGAAATCGTCTGACATGACCAAGATTGCCAACTTTTTAGTATAGAAACTTGTCTTTTACTGATAGTCTATATTTTATAACAAATGTCAATTGGTATTTAAATAATAGTTAAAAAAAGAAGAACGTTACAGTTGCAATGATATTGAAGTTTAGATTAAGGTTTTTTGGGTATTAGCAAGAATTGAATAATGAGCAGTGATGAAAATAACTCATTACTAGGTATTCAGGAGGAGAGAGTTTTGAAAATGCATGTATAAAAAACAATTTGCTTCTCTTGCAGTGAACAGAGTCCAAAATAGAAACCAAGCTCCTCTTGTACCATCACTAAAAATTCATCATAATGAAATCTGTTGAAATAACCCTATGAATGAACAATAATATTCAGTTTGAGCAAATAATTTGGATACACATATAAGTAGACCAAGGGCGCCCATGTGATATTTTCTAGGGGGGGCAATTTTTTAAATTAATTTATTTTTTGTCATTTAAATTTCTTGGGCCACTTTGTAACCTTATATTAATAATGTAATAAGTGCAAAAATGACGTTGCCAGAAAATAATTTCGGGGTGGGTCGAAAGTGATGAGGCATTTGGGAGTATCGAATACCCCCCCAAGAAGGGTGGTCGGGGGTCCACCCCCAGAAAATTTTTAAATATTGAACTAATGAAAATAACATTGTTTGCTATTTTAACACTGAAAAACTAGGTATCAAATTGGTTTACCATACTCTAAGACATGCCACCGTAAACAAGAAATCATTACCTAAGTTGGGGGTCCACCACTGGAAAATTTAAAATATTGAACTAATGAAAATCACGTTTCACGCTACTTTAGCACTGAAAAATTAATTAGCAAATTTATTTACCATACTCTAAGACATGCCAACATAAACAAGCAATCGTTACCCAAGTTATAATACTTATTACTATTTATAAGAAAAATTAAATAACACATGAAACAATGGAAATAATAGCCTACTCATTATGTTATGAAAACAAAACAACTGCTATATCATATTTGACACACCAACAAAACTTGTTTAATTTAATTTTTTTTTAAATACAAAAATAGAATTTTAGGTTTTGATATTTATGGGTCTGGACCCCCCTTTCCTAATCTACTGTGGATTCTGCTTCCATGTTGTCAATTTGGTAAAACTTCTGCAAACTTGTAATGTCTCTACTGACTTTTAAATAATTGTCTTAAAAGAAAAACACCCAACTATAATTTTTAATATACATTTTTCCTTTTCCCTGAGAGCTGGCCCCCCCCCTACCCCCGGGTATGGGCGCCCATGAAGTAGACATATATTTAGTTGGGTAAAGTTAATGTGGTTGAAAAAATTATTTACAGAATACTTGTGGACAAAACTCCTGGTGTAATAAAATTGCATCAGAAGCAGATCATCATAAAATTTGGTAAGCGTATTTGCCATCCAACTGCCATAAGCCTGTCAAATTTGATGATTCTAGCTGCCTTATAAGTATAAATAAAAAACTAAAAGTATGTGTGAGGGCTGGACAGTCATAATGTTATTCACATCTATGACAGTCTAAATACATGGACTCTTACCTTCAATACAGGGTCAATTCATAAAAAAAAACTCTTCATGATAATTTCACAGGGGTTTTCAGGACAAAGCCTCAGTGAGAGAGGTAAGATGACTGCATAAAATAATATGCATATATCATTTTAATGTCCCCCCCCCCCCCACAAAACTGGAGAGAGTAATCTAAATAATATTTTGGTCATATGTAATTTTTAATAAAATCATGAAGTGAGATATTTGTAAATTTTATTTCTATGTCCTTCTGTTGTTTGCTGTCGTACAAATGAATTAAAGACTAAAACAGTAAAAAAAGGGCCAAGGAGAAGACATACAGTCTCTTACAATCTAATTTGTTTTTGCCTTAAAGCTCTCTATTACAGAGAAAATGGATTTGTCGTATACTTTTATTTGAAGGAAAGTAAAGATTTCGATCTAATTTCATCTGTATGAGAACATTTCTTGTAGTACAGTGTTGTTAGCTATTAGCTACAAGCTAACATTTACAAATTACAACACCTTCCCTACAATGAATTGGTTAATTGGACAGCAGTGGCAATTACCAGAGCAGATGCAATATCCATTCTGCTAAAAGCCCAATGTACTTGTGCAGGCAGTGTGAAGTTTCAAGTTTTACCTTCATTCAGTTGACATATCTTGAATTTATCTGAATTCTCTGATAAATTCTGTTAGTGAAGGTGTTTATGACCTTATGAGTGAGTAGTTGCATGCTAGTAAACTATTGATTGTCTTGTGTTCACAGCAAGCCAAGAACAGACTGGCACTGGGGCTACAGGAAATGAACATGTTGGAGGTATGTTCATTTTCTTTTACATTTTACTGGATTGCATGGCTAATTAATACACAAAGTAATTAATGGTTTTATTCAGTTTAATCTGGTTTTATCTTTCATCTAGTCAGAAAATACCTGTCTTCGATTTGTAGTTAGTTTTTGTAGACAACATAATTCTGGCAGTTTTCAAAGATGAAATATAATGAACATTTACTGCTTGCTTCTAAATTGTGGTACCAAATGTTGTACCACCAAATTTTAACATCTTGAAGCATGGTGATAACACCTATTTTTATTGTAATATTTGTTAAAGCTTGCTGGGGTTGACTCCATTATTTTGCCATCTGAAAGTTCAGATTAATATTCCTGTAAGATCACATATTTCAGAAATAATTTAAAATAAGTATGACATGCTAAAATAAATGCTCATGTTTTTTTGTATTGTATTATTCCTATATCTGAATGTAGGCTACAGAAGTAGTTAACAAATAATTTTCAACAATTAATTATACTAATATTTCTGCTCCTATATAGGGACTGCAATAATAAATTTCTCAGAATGATATTTGTCTTCATGGTAGTGCAAATTTATTTTAATAAAACACCATAAGTGTGATATTGGCCACTTATCTCAGAATTGGTTGACTTTTCTAAAAATTCCCTATATGGTCAGTGAATATTTTTTAAAACTATATTTCTGTTCCGGTCTTAACTATTACAGTAAAACCTGTCTTAAAGACCACCCCTCTTTAGCGACCACCTCCTTTAAAGACCAATTTTTCTAGGACAGTAAAACCCATAAGGCCAATGTTATTTGTACCCCTATTAAACGACCACCCCTCTCCCCGACCAACGACCAGAGTTTAATTTTCGTTAAACTCCTCTATAACGACCAAAATCTTAAAAAAAATTTACTCAAATGATAGGCATTAATCAGCATTTGAAGAGAAATACTGATGTGGGCACTGCAATTTTCAATACAATGCTTTGGGTTGTTTTCTTTTCGCGTTCTGGGAAAATCCTTACAGTAGACAGCGTACAAGTACCGTACAGCGCACGGCGTGAAAAGAACACATTCCAATCTCCTACTTCTGACCTGCTTGTTTCAATACACTTAAGAATTCATGCCTTTATTATCTACATGATCGCAGTAACTCGGGGGGGGGGGGGAATTCTATTTCTTATGAGTGGACATGAGGGGGTTCTGAAATTCTCGATTCTAAGAAATGTGCTGGACGAGTCCCTTTCATTGTCCACCAAGCAAAATGTAATGTAGGGAAAATAGACGTGTCTTTCTTTTCCTGGAAAACATTACCCAGGTATACTGTAAATAGAGGCTCGGTGTTCTTGACCTGCATAGATTAAAGTGTCTTATTGTTGTGCTGCAAATTTTAAATACATTAAAAGTAAGTAATAATCAACTGTATGTTACATAAGACACCTACTGTATTGTACCGTATTTATTTTATTGTATTTTCACTTTCAAGACATAAAAATGCATTCCCCCTATTAAGAGACCACCCCTCTTAAAGACCACTTTTTTGTGGAACCAGCGATGGTCGTTATATAGAGGTTTCACTGTAATTTAAATTATAGTACTGTATCTCAGATGTAAAATACAAATCAAGGAGGAGATACCATTATAAAACGGAGAACCAATTGTAAATTCCTCAGTAGCATAGAAGTGTCCTAACTTTGAATTAAATCTGAAAGTTATCAATTGTAATAAAAAGAACTGAATGCCTTTATGTATGATGCAATGACTTGCACACCAATGGAGAAAGAAATTGTTTTTAAATTTTATATAAGAGTATATAGCTTGACATGTTAGAACATTTTCTAAAACATTTCTGTAATCTTATTACAGTTCAAATCATGTATTGCTCTGCATAAAGAGAGTTAATACAGAATTACAGTGTTGATATTACTGCATAAAAGCATTGAAAACTTGTATAAATAAGAGTTGAACTACTTTAACATGACACGTCACATTTAATTAGCTTAAAGGATAAACTGTCTTTCTCATGAAGGGGCTTCTCCAGTTCACTCTCTTTCATATTATCGGTGTGCATTAGTGATAGAATGATGCTACAAAAAGTGAATTGATATCTGCCTTTTAAGGAAGGATTTTGCATATAAAATGTGATTTTACGATTTAACGTTTTTCTGGGGATACAGAATTTTTTTTACTTAAAATAGAGGTTTACACTAATTGAGTTTTGCTTTAGTTGTGCATAAAGCATAGTTATGCAGAAATTGACTTTATTTACTGAATCCTGCTTTACTTGGAAACTATAATTGCAATCAAAACTAACTAGCATGATATATTATGGTATTTGCTGAATTGTGGTCTAGTGGTCTAGCCATGTTCAATATTTTAACTATTGAATTTTATACTTAATGTAAAGCATGCACTTTTTAGGAAAGTGGTTTCCTCTCTGTTGTCATCACTGAAAGTTTTAAGTTCCACATAAAAAACTAAGCAACATGCGGTGGGTTCGTAAGTAATGATGATTTGCAACTAACTTGTCAAGATTCATAATTATGTTCCTCACTGCAAACACCCAACAAAGATTGACCACAGTCATGCTAAGAAACCGGTTGTTGGCGAAAGGGAACAGCAAAGAATTTCTGTTGACAGATTGCAATGTATTAAAAGTTACAGTGCTGTCATTATTATTCTGATACAACATTTTGTTGTGTAATCTGAAATTACAATTTTTTTCTGCATATAAAGGAATAACATTAAACCAAAAATATTAATACATCAGTTATATGTGATAGTATTTGAGGTTTTTATAATTTGATGTAAAATGCAGGAAAACGTTAAATCTACTGAATATGTATGAAATAACATAAGTTGTAAAAAAGTTCAGGTCGGTAAACCTTTGTTAATATGTATTAGGATTTTTTTCCAGTATGTATATGTACAGATTAGTGTACCATTATGCGAACATGCATAAATGATGTGTTAGTGAGAGTTGAATTATGTTCACATCTTACAATTATGAATCATGAAACATAGAAATTTGCTTCAATATAGTTTTGTGCATTTCTGAATTAAATCTGTGGGGTGATCATACGTGGTTACAAATGAATTGCAGTACTGTGTGTGTCAATTAGAGGAAATTTGCTTATTTTTTAATCGGATAGGCATTGTAATGAGCCACAACCTGTGGTGTGGGAGAAACACATCAGAAAGCAAAACCGGCAGTGCAATTATTTCAGCCAGGCAAGCAAGTGACTCCTGCCTCTACTAAGTCTTAACAGATGGTTAATGGCATACATTCTTCAATCATTGCTGTAATTGAACATAAGTATGCCTTTCTGTAAATTCTTGGCAGTCATAGAAACAGCATGAGATACTAAGAGATTAAAAAAATTCAAACACTACTGGTAACAATTATGATTTTAAATAATATTTTTGTGCACATTTTTTCTAAATACAACTAGTTGGAGGTGTATTTCATGCTTGTTTACACATTTTATATAGTGCAACAAATTTCGCAATATTTTGTAGATAAGTTATAATTTCCTTAAAGATATTTTAATAATCTATTAAGCTAGATATAGTTAAGGAAAGTTGTTTTATAAAATTTTGCACGTATAACTGTTACACCCCCCTATCTAATATAGTTATATATACAGCAGAACCCCGCTAGTCCTAACTAATTGGGGCTGGGGCCTGTTCAGATTGGAAAAAATTCAGATTAATGGTGTTAATTTATAATTACATAATTAGGCATGTTATGAAGATTACAAGTTAATTGTACTCAGTTGTTGTAACATATGTGTTATTTTTGTGATGCGAATGTTGCTGTTGTTGAATTCGGTGTTTAAAAAAAACAACAACAATAACGATAAGTGATTGGAAGACAAATTAATTCAAGATAGAACAGTTTTGTAGAGCTGTGACTGAGAAGGTAATTAAGGAGTGCCATACATAAAAAATTTCAGACTTAGACAAAGTTCATGAAGCTGTTTTTGTATGAAATAAAGATAGGGAGGTGTTGCACTGAGTGGTCCTATAATAATAAAAGGAAAAAAAAAAAAACTTCAGCTCAGTAAGATGGTGAATAGTGATTCCAAAATTGGATTATCCGGGTTTCTGGACTAGCAGAGTGCTGATATATATATATGTGTATATATATATACACATTTTAATTTATTGATTAACATAATATTCATTCTACACTAACTAAACAGTAATTAATTGACTAAATATTTTAAACATTAACGTGAAAAAATATATTTTTAACTTTTCTTACATAAATTTCAGTCATATGAAAGAACTAATTACCCTTCTTATTTTCATTTTAATATCAAGAGAAGTTATTCTTGTAAAACTTGTTTTCTGTAGGTACCACTTCTGAAACTTCACTAGGGAGAAAAACACTAAGGCAATAGAAGGGACAGGTTGTGGTGTTTTAATACTGATTAGATTAGAGAGAGCTTGAAAGGTTGCTTTGTTTATCTGAGTGAGGTGTTATTAAACTAGGAATGGTTATCTGTATAAACAGATAATACAGTAACTCAGTTATGTTAGGTCTAGTTGATATAGTGTTAAGTGGATCAGTTTTTTACAATAGCTATTCTTTTTCTTGGTTATGGATGGAAGGAAGAATAGATGTGTTCTGTCATTGAAATTGTGGAATTAAAATAAAAGGTAAATATATTGATACTGTTCCTATTTGGATCAAGTAAAACTGTGTTTGTTGTTGCAGTAATTCACCTTTTTTGGAAAGCTTTTAGGTGTTGACTAAATGTTGGCTTAGACATTTAACAAAACATTTAAAATTTGGCAACAGTATTTAAGATAGTATGCTAGTGTGTGTTATAACTATTAAGAATAGAAGTAAATACTCCAGTAATGAACCCTCCTGTATAGAATTTGTGGTTAACCTTGTGTATCTAGTAGGCTACTAATTGTTTAACTTATATGATTTTCCAAAATGTAACAGTGTGTTGTTAATTAGTGTTGCTTTTTATTAACCATAATGCCATAACTACAGAAATATACCGGTTCCTAATTTAGTTTATTTTGTCTGTAGCCTATTTTTGTGTGTGTGTATGAATACCGTGTGTACATTTCTCCATTTGCTTTCAATTTGCATATACATTTTTTTATGTACATTTTTGTATATACATTTAAGGATTTAGTAATTAGTTAATATTTAAATTTAATATGTATATGCTAAGTGAGTAACTAAAACTGCACAGTGATTTGAATTACAAGTTGAACTCTATATCCTAACTATTGTAATATATATATTTGATTAGTTGTTGACTCACTAGAATGTTTTTCTCTGTCTTCTGGTCATTTAGCTCGCCATCACGAGTATATTGTAAAGTGCCCCAAAGCCCACCATAGCCCATTCAATGAAATTTTCATGATGTAAATGTGAATAATTTAAATTCCAAAGGAAATACCAAAATAATATTCTCATATAAAAGGCTGAGTAAGTTCACAGTGACACATAATTACTTCTGAAGCTTTATTCTACACAAAAACCACCTTCCATTAATTTTTTTGAAAATGACAGTTTTTTCTTTTTTTACTGAACAATGATCAAACCCAGAAAGTTTGCATAGAAGCCTAGCTTTCACAACTGAGTAGTGCAGACTGTTTGAGCAGTCAATGTTCCTCTTACTATTTAACTAAAATATAGCTTTAACATAATTTTTTTTTTAACTTACAAATTATATATTGTGTATTTCAACTAATTCTGATTCATGTAAGAGTCCTGAATCATGCATTAAAACAGGATGCCTTATGCATAGTGTATTTTGCAAATTTCCACTCGGTAATGAAGTATGGAACATATTCTGGGGTAACTCGACCCATAGGGAAAAAATATTTAAGTTACAAAAGCAAGCAATTAGAATAATATGTGGAAAGAAAAAAGAGAGAGAATCATGTAAACCACTCTTTGAAAAATTAAAAGTCCTCACTCTCATAGGGGAGTATATATACTCTGTTATGTGTTATACAGTACGCACCAATAAAATGTACCTGTTTTTCTCGTTTAAAATTCTGTGAAGTTGGTAATATATCTTTCTGTTCTTTTCTGCACATTGTTGTGCAAGCCTGGGAGGAAATTCCACAATGGTTTTCACTACGCCAGAGAGAATTATAATAATCAAATTTTATTTGGAAACAAAATCTATAATAGAGACACAGCGGAGATTCCGCAATCACTTCCATGTTCGAGAAGCTCCAACACCAAAGACAATTCACAGATTAGTGAAAAAATTTGACGAACACGGAAGCTTACTTAACCAAAACAAGAGGAAATCAGGGAGTTGAAGAACTGCAAGAATACAAGACAACATTGAAGCTGTGCGGCAGTCAGTAAATCAAAATCAAAAAAAGGGGTATCGAAGACATGCACAAGAATTGGGGCTGCGTTCAACATCTGTAAGAATAATTCTGAAAGAAGAGCTCAAAATGTTTCCTTACAAAATTCACGTGAGACATGCACTAACAGATAGGGATAAAACTGAACATGTTGAAATGTGTATAATGCTTTCAACAGAAGGATGGAAGAAAATCATGATTGGACACAGAATGTGTGGTTTTCTGATGAAGCACATTTCCACCTTAATGGTTCGGTAAACAGACAAGATGTGAGATTTTGGGGTTCCAATCCACCACATGATGTCATGGAACAGCCTCTCCACAGCCCCTAATGCACCGCTTGGTGTGCCATGAGCACCAAAGGAAGTTTTGGTCCTCTATGGTTTGTGAATGACGATGAAAGGACAGTGACAATAAACAAGGAACGCTACCCGAATGTCATCAGAATGTTTCATGCTGAACTAACACATTATGCCGACATCAATTCACAATGGTTTCAACAAGGTGGTGCCACTCCACGTACAGCCAATACATCCATGGAGCTGCTGCAACAACTTTTCGGAGGTAGAGTCATTTCCAAAAGAAGCCAGTTTCCTAGGGCCCCTCGTTCACCGGGTCTCAATCCTTTAGATTTCTTCTTGTGGGGCTACACAAAAGACAATGTGTATGCACGACACCCGAACACAATCTGCCAGCTCAAAAGAAGAATTGAAGAATTTATTCATGCAGCTCTGGTGGAAATGTGTGCTATTTTGGGTTTCGTTTGAATTGTTGTATGGGTCTTGCAGGTGGACATATTGAACATGTTGCTCTTAACAGGTGATTCTCCCAACTTTGTTCTCCATGTCTTTATTTTTACAATTGATTTATTCTCGAACTTATGTGCATTTAAAAACAGGTACATTTTATTGTCTCACCCTGTTTGATAGATAATATTGAGAGATTTATAACTAATAGCAGTTAAAATGATAGTAATTGATATCCGGGTTAGGCCGCGTCGTGTTTATGGTGTCTTCTGACGTTTCGGACAACATATCGTGTCCTTCTTCTGAGAAAGAATTGCAAGAAAATAAGTGCCTGTGATTAGTAAACAGTCGCAGTTGTCATGACGTCAGTGTTAAAGTTTTAATTGTTTCACGCCAGATGTCACTAATCTTATACCCATCTTCCCTGTTTATGTTATGGGGATGTTTAATGATTTCTATTGCTTCTGTGACAAGTCTAGGGAATTTTCTGTTTTCATTTTTAAGAAGAGCTATGTTATCGAAAAGTATTCTGTAACCCGTTTCGTCCGAATCAGATGCTATGGTGGAGAAGTCAGTGTTGTTTTGTTTCTGGTGTCTTATATGTTCTTTTCTTCTGGCATCCAGAGAGCGTCCAGTTTGTCCTGTGTATACTTTTCCACACATACATGGAATTGAGTAGACTCCCGCTTTTTGTAAAATGTCGATTTCGTCTTTCTCTCTTCTTAAAAACCCTTCCAATTTGTTGACAGGAGTAAAAATTGTTTCAATGTCATATTTCTTTAACATTTTTTGAATCTGGTCAGTGATTCCAGCGATGTAGGGAAGGTAGGCCTTAGACTTAGGTGGCGGCTTTTCAGTAGGATCTGTTAAGTCTATTTGGTTTCCAGATAGTCTGTTTTCCACTTTCTTTAGACATCTTCGTATTTCACGAGATGGATAACCTTTACACCGAAAGGTATAAGATAAAGACTTCAGTTCCTGTCGAATGTTATCACTGTCACAGATTTCAACAGCCCTCGAGGACAGGGTGTTTATAATTCCTCTCTTAACTGAAGGAGGATGGTGTGAAGACCAGTTTAGATACCTGTCTGTGTTTGTCGGTTTTCTATATACAGCATGGCTTAATGACCCATCCGATTTTCTTTTGACCAGCACATCTAGAAATGGCAGGCTATCATTTTTCTCCTTCTCCATAGTGAACTGTATGTTTCTATGCAAGTTATTGAGATGATTTAAAAAAGTTGTCAATGTATCTTCTCCGTGATTCCAGATTACGAATGTGTCATCTACGTATCTCAGCCAACACAGAGGCTTCAATTCACTATTTCTTAGTGCTGCATTTTCGAAATTCTCCATGAAAATGTTAGCCACCACAGGAGATAGGGGAGAACCCATAGGCATGCCCATGTTTTGTTTGTGAAAACTCCTCGGTTTTACGGCCTACCGAAAATACATAAAGTTGGTCACCCACTTAGGCCTATAGTGAGTGCAGTGAATTCTCCCACACACCCTCTAGCTCGCTTTTTGTCGAAACGACTAACACCACTCAACGGGACTACATACTCTTATGTGAAGAACTCCACACATTTTGTGGATATTATCAAAAATATCAAATTGAATGACACAGATATAATGGTCAGCTTCGATATAGTGTCATTATTTACGAGTATCCCAGTACAAGAAGCTATACAACTAGTAGAACAAAAACTAATAGACAATAACCTACCAATAGAATGGGCTAAATTAACAGAAAGCTGTTTACTGGAAACTTTCTTTGAATTCCGCAAAGGTTTTTACAAACAAAACATGGGCATGCCTATGGGTTCTCCCCTATCTCCTGTGGTGGCTAACATTTTCATGGAGAATTTCGAAAATGCAGCACTAAGAAATAGTGAATTGAAGCCTCTGTGTTGGCTGAGATACGTAGACGACACATTCGTAATCTGGCCTCGCGGAGAAGATACATTGACAACTTTTTAAAATCATCTCAATAACTTGCATAGAAACATAAAGTTCACTATGGAGAAGGAGAAAAATGATAGCCTGCCATTTCTAGATGTGCTGGTCAAAAGAAAATCAGATGGGTCATTAAGCCATGCTGTATATAGAAAACCGACAAACACAGACAGGTATCTAAACTGGTCTTCACACCATCCTCCTTCAGTTAAGAGAGGAATTATAAACACCCTGTCCTCGAGGGCTGTTGAAATCTGTGACAGTGATAACATTCGACTGGAACTGAAGTCTTTATCTTATACCTTTCGGTGTAATGGTTATCCATCTCGTGAAATACGAAGATGTCTAAAGAAAGTGGAAAACAGACTATCTGGAAACCAAATAGACTAACAGATCCTACTGAAAAGCCGCCACCTAAGTCTAAGGCCTACCTTCCCTACATCGCTGGAATCACTGACCAGATTCAAAAAAGTTTAAAGAAATATGACATTGAAACAATTTTTACTCCTGTCAACAAATTGGAAGGGTTTTTAAGAAGAGAGAAAGACGAAATCGACATTTTACAAAAGCGGGAGTCTACTCAATTCCATGTATGTGTGGAAAAGTATACATAGGACAAACTGGACGCTCTCTGGATGCCAGAAGAAAAGAACATATAAGACACCAGAAACAAAACAACACTGACTTCTCCGCCATAGCATCTCATTCGGACGAAACGGGTCACAAAATACTTTTCGATAACATAGCTCTTCTTAAAAATGAAAACAGAAAATTCCCTAGACTTGTCACAGAAGCAATAGAAATCATTAAACATCCCCATAACATAAACAGGGAAGATGGGTATAAGATTAGTGACATCTGGCGTGAAACAATTAAAACTTTAACACTGACGTCATGACAACTGCGACTGTTTACTAATCACAGGCACTTATTTTCTTGCAATTCTTTCTCAGAAGAAGGACACGATATGTTGTCCGAAACGTCAGAAGACACCATAAACACGACGCGGCCTAACTCGGATATCAATTACTATCATTTTAAGTATAACTCTGGCCGTGGAAGCCTGCGAACTAAGTTAATACAACTCTACGGGGAGCAAGCTTTTTATGAATCAAGGAAACTCACAAATTTGAGATTGCAACGACAACGCAGATTGTGCCAACTAGCTTTTCTCAAAAGGTGTAGAGACAGTGATATCAGACCTACATTTGTAAAGATTTCTCATCACATAATGCAGGCATGGGCAACCTTAGGAAAGATACGGGCTAAACTTTACGATAGTTATGAAGTCGCGGGCCGGAGATGATAGGTAATTGTGAAAAAATAATCATGATGCGGTTTTTTATATTTATAAAGTATAATGCTGAAGTTACATGAATGAGAACTGATTAGGTATTTACTTACAATCAGCAGAAATTAATGAGAAGCTTGAGCTTGAATTTGAGAAGCAAGATAATCAATGTTGGCATCAATCCGTGAACCGAAAATATTTACTTTTTCGAGTGCAATTTTAAAATGTTCCGCGGGCCGGATCAAAATTCGGGGAGGGCCATATCCGGCCCGTGGGCCGGGCGTTGCCCATATATGACATAAAGACACCAGCAGCGAAGGAAATACTTTGTAATTCTGAAACAGCACTCATCAGGGAGAGAATACAAGACACGCGAAAGACCCTACAGATAATGGAAAAGGAGTTGTATTACCTTCATTTAAAACTGAACGGTACCTTCAAGAAGGTGGATTGGGATACGCTGGATCACATATCGATGAGCAAAGCGACGAGAGAATTCGAGGTGACTAAAGGTAGACATGTATCTAAGTTTGCAAATCTGGTTGAACAACAAAAACCACAACAGCCTGAACTAGATAAGTCTAAAACCGTGATTAATATATCAAGCAAGACTTTAGATGAAAATGAAATATCAGTTCTTAGCAAAGGCCTTAATTTTGCCAAAACACCCATACTATCCCAGGAGAAGACATCATTACTGGTGTGGAAATTTCACTCCCTAGACTAAAGCAAACAACAGCAAATAAAATCAGGTACGAAGTTTCGAAAGTTCTGGACAATGGCAAGTTACCACCTCCCAACATGACAGCGCTAGAACGCAAAGCATTAGTAAAACTAAAGAAAACTAAAGACATCCTTATCTTACCAGCAGATAAAGGTAATGCCACTGTCGTAATGGATAAAACCGATTACGAAAAGAAAATACAGAGTATACTAGAAGACAGTACATATGAGAAACTAACCTGCAACCCAATTAATTCGGTTATCAGAAGAATTACTACTGCTATAAAACAAGCGACATGCATTCCAATAAACGATAAGATGAAGCTAATTCCGAAAGGCGCTCAGACTCCTCGGTTTTACGGCCTACCGAAAATACATCAAGTTGTCACCCACTTAGGCCTATAGTGAGTGCAGTGAATTCTCCCACACACCCTCTAGCTCGCTTTTTGTCGAAACGACTAACACCACTCAACGGGACTACAGACTCTTATGTGAAGAACTCCACACATTTTGTGGATATTATCAAAAATATCAAATTGAATGACACAGATATAATGGTCAGCTTCGATATAGTGTCATTATTTACGAGTATCCCAGTACAAGAAGCTATACAACTAGTAGAACAAAAACTAATAGACAATAACCTACCAATAGAATGGGCTAAATTAACAGAAAGCTGTTTACTGGAAAATTTCTTTGAATTCCGCAAAGGTTTTTACAAACAAAACATGGGCATGCCTATGGGTTCTCCCCTATCTCCTGTGGTGGCTAACATTTTCATGGAGAATTTCGAAAATGCAGCACTAAGAAATAGTGAATTGAAGCCTCTGTGTTGGCTGAGATATGTAGACGACACATTCGTAATCTGGCCTCACGGAGAAGATACATTGACAACTTTTTAAAATCATCTCAATAACTTGCATAGAAACATAAAGTTCACTATGGAGAAGGAGAAAAATGATAGCCTGCCATTTCTAGATGTGCTGGTCAAAAGAAAATCAGATGGGTCATTAAGCCATGCTGTATATAGAAAACCGACAAACACAGACAGGTATCTAAACTGGTCTTCACACCATCCTCCTTCAGTTAAGAGAGGAATTATAAACACCCTGTCCTCGAGGGCTGTTGAAATCTGTGACAGTGATAACATTCGACTGGAACTGAAGTCTTTATCTTATACCTTTCGGTGTAATGGTTATCCATCTCGTGAAATACGAAGATGTCTAAAGAAAGTGGAAAACAGACTATCTGGAAACCAAATAGACTTAACAGATCCTACTGAAAAGCCGCCACCTAAGTCTAAGGCCTACCTTCCCTACATCGCTGGAATCACTGACCAGATTCAAAAAATGTTAAAGAAATATGACATTGAAACAATTTTTACTCCTGTCAACAAATTGGAAGGGTTTTTAAGAAGAGAGAAAGACGAAATCGACATTTTACAAAAAGCGGGAGTCTACTCAATTCCATGTATGTGTGGAAAAGTATACACAGGACAAACTGGACGCTCTCTGGATGCCAGAAGAAAAGAACATATAAGACACCAGAAACAAAACAACACTGACTTCTCCACCATAGCATCTCATTCGGACGAAACGGGTCACAAAATACTTTTCGATAACATAGCTCTTCTTAAAAATGAAAACAGAAAATTCCCTAGACTTGTCACAGAAGCAATAGAAATCATTAAACATCCCCATAACATAAACAGGGAAGATGGGTATAAGATTAGTGACATCTGGCGTGAAACAATTGAAGAGCGTTTTTTCAAAAGCTGATATCTACATGGATGGCTCAGTGCAAGAGGTGACTAAGTGCCATCAAGAAAAGTGCTAATATTTGTGTGTATTGACCGCAAAGATCGTATTTTATCTACGCATAACATGACTAGCAGCCATTACTGTGTCTGTAACTAATACAGTAAGGCTGTTTGTCATGTTTGGCTTAGATAGAATACGATCTTTGCTGGTCAATACACACAAATATTAGCACTTTTTTTGATGGCACTTAGTCACCTCTTGCACTGAGAAATCCATGTAGATATCTGCTTTTGAAAAAACGCTCCTCAATTAAAACTTTAACACTGACGTCATGACAACTGCGACTGTTTACTAATCACAGGCACTTATTTTCTTGCAATTCTTTCTCAGAAGAAGGACACGATATGTTGTCCGAAACGTCAGAAGACACCATAAACATGACGCGGCCTAACCCGGATATCAATTACTATCATTTTAAGTATAACTCTGGCCGTGGAAGCCTGCGAACTAAACTAATAGCAGTGTTCATGGACATGCTACTAGAAACATGAATGATTTACATAGACCGGTTAATTCATTAAAACTTTTTCAGAATGGTGCTTATTACTCCGCAATACAGATTACAATAAGCTTCCAAACAACATTAAATTATTATGTATTAAAAAAATCTGATGTGAAAGTCACATAACTTCCTCTGCCCAAATAAAGGTTTGCAGCATTTACGCTAATTATGCTATAAATATTTTATAGCCCCTTCTTTGAATGTTGCAACTAAAAACGCAGGCTATGGGGAAAAAAAAAACTAGTGACTGCAAACGTTTATTGAACTTTCCGCTTTTAAGAATAATTTCCGAAATTGATCAAATATTCCCCTCAGATATTTCTTCACTGTAAGCAGGGCCAACAGTACATTTTTCCCACTTCACGTGCTTATATAGAATAAAATGCCTTAAATGTCCGCCTATTGAGTTGTTCACCAGGCAAGTTGGTAGGTTACAACCACCCTTCAGAGAATGTTTTTGAAATGGTATAAGCAATCCATGTACAAAATTTAAAGGAAATTGTTATAGCCGTTTATGAGAAAATACCAAAAAACAAAATATTCTTCATGTAAAGTCCCCTTAAATATAAGAAAAGGTTGTCGCCAATCTTCACAGCCTCAGAAGGTACCCAACCCAAATACAAAATTTTGTTTTCGTACGATTTACAAGAAGCTGTATTGCAAAAAGCACGTATTCACAGTGGGCTGCTTATAACTACCCTTCAGAGAATTTGTTCGAAAAAATGTTTCAAATAAAAGTTTTAGCTCTTGGTACAAGCAATCCATGCGCAAAATTTAAAGAAATCGAGAAAATCGCGAAAAACGAAAATTTCTTCATGTAAAGTCCCCTTAAAAATAAGGGAAATTTGTCGCCAATCTTCGAATCACATCTTCGAAAGGTACCTGACCCAAATACGAAATTTTGTTTTCATACAATTCTCCGTTTCGGAGCTAGCCTGTTCACAAACTTCCACACAGACAGACCCACACACACACACACACACACACACGGACACGGACACACAGACATGTTTCCAAAAATTGTATTTTTGGATTCAGGGGGCCTTGAAACGTATATATATGCAAAAACTCAACTTCGAATTTTAGGGTCGAAAACAATATTTCCTCTACCTATAGTACCTATGGTACGGGCAGAGGAAGTAAAAAAAAAAAAGCAAATCTTTCAAAGGATCTCTCAAGAAATTTTTAATGTCTCACACCTTCTACAATATGGATGAGCATTTCCAGTTTGAATAAGTTTACAGTGTAGTATATTATATATTATTACTTTTTTTTTTTTTTTTTTTTTTTTAATCATAATCTGACATGTTCTATATCCTTGAGTCCCACTCAACACAGGATCTACAGAACGAGATATCTACATCTGCATCTCCATCTGATTGACTTTTTTAAATACACTTCTAATACAACCTGGCTAGTTGCTTATATTGAGAGTATTTTAGTTTAAGTGCCAAAATTGTTCTACCTGTCTACCTGTGAAAGAGTTTAGGCCTAATGCTATTATAATCTATACTTGTAAGTCAAATGAATGGTGAAGTGTTGTAAATCTTATACATATAGGTATAAGATTATTATTTCACCATGTATACTAAATGTCAGTTCCATGAAATCAATTCCATTATGCCCTTATCTGTGCTTCATAAAGAGTACTGTGAAGGGAGGAGTATTCTGATTTTTTTTAAAAAGATTTTTACATTTTCAGTATTTTTAAAGAAGCAACTTCAAAATTCGTAAATTCATTCTATTAAAATGTATCTTCTTGGATCATCTATATTAATAAAAATGAATTTTCAAAAGGGTTGTTGCCGCATCACTTGAGAACGGCTGAACCGATTTGGCTGAATCTTTTTTTGTTGTGTTCGTAATTGTCAGGAGAAGGTTTGTATGAAAGAAAATTTTTGGAAAATCCACGGGGAAAGTCGGAAATATGATGAAATGAGGCAAAGTTAGACAAAGTTAGAGAGTTCTGCTGTCAATTGTTTACATAAAAAATTGAAGTGTGACAAAAGAAGTGACATAGCTTGAGAGTTTTGTTTACATAAAAAAAAAGAAGTGCGAGTCTTGCAACCAAGCCATTAAAATGTGTAAAAATAAATAGAAGTGCGACATTATGAATATTATGTTAACAGTGGTGTGTTAAAAAAATTATTTTGGTGTCTTGGAAAAATTCCGCCAATAAGACGTCTTAATATCGGTCGGCGTACGCACAAAGCAAGAGAAAATAATGCATGATAGTCGAGTCAATGAGACTGATGAAGAACATAGACATCGTTTGGAGGCAGAACGAATAAGAATTTCTCAGTTGGAGATAACGTAGAGAATAATCTGGAACGTAGACAAAACAGACGGCCAAATGTAACAATTCGACATGAACGTTTGGCGTTCAGATACCATCAATCGATTACGCCGCGGATGTAACGGTGGATTTCGGAACCATGAGCACCGTTTGTCAACATTGCAATGCTTTGAGGTTTCGACATGAACCGCCAGCATTATGTTGTGCAAGCGGGAAGGTCAAATTACCACAATTGACACTGCCACCAGAGCCACTAGCATCATTGCTTTCTGGCCAAGAACCTCAGTCGAAGCATTTTTTGCAGAATATACAAAAATACAACAGTTGCTTCCAAATGACATCCTTTGGAGCGAATATAACTGAAGAACAAGGCTTTAGCCCAACTTTTAAATTAAATTCATTTTCGACTGCAACACACATCACATCTATATTAATAAAAATGAATTTCCAAAATGTATGACGGAGCATCACTTGAGAACGGCTCGACCGATTTGGCTGATTTTTGTTTTGTTGTGTTCGTAATTGTCAGGACAAGGATTGTATGAAAGAATTTTTTTGGAAAATCCACTGGGAAAGTCGGAAAAGTGAAATGAGGCAGAGTTAGAAAGTTCTGCTGTTAATTGTTTACATAACGAAAGTATTGTTTACGGTGTTTACATAGGGCTTTGGAGACTATATTATAATACTGGGCTTTAACAAATTCTGATACTATCGATGTAATTAATACATTTGTGAAAATAATTTTTAAGAATAAAATCCATGAAAATAAAGCAGTCACATAATTTTCTCTACCCTCGACATGGAAAATATCATTTTCTCACTTCACATTTTGATGTAGAATAAGCGGTCGTATTGCAGGGACAACTTAAGTGTGTGCCAGTGAGTATGCTATATCGGAAGTCGGTAACAAATCCTATCCACTCATACGTCACTCATAGCTGTAGGCTTTGTATTAGTTGTGAAATAGGCCTAGGGATGTTTATCAGAGGCCCTAAGCATCTAAAAGAAGACAAAGTTGGATGGAACATTTTCAGTCCTATGCACGCAGTATATTATGTCCCAGGTTTTTGGGAAGGAAAGTATGAAAGTGATATTGAATTTATTTTCTACTTCAGCCCCGAAACGGTTGTATGGTAATATGAGAGTGAGAAATACAATTTTCTGTCAAGACAATACAATCTTATGTAACCGGAATTTCTTTTTCTTCTTATTTGCACTCCTCCCAGGCATGATGTGTAGAAGCAATGGAATGCAACATTCGACATCCTCTATGAGCCATAAAAAGCTATATCTAGCGTTTTCTGAGGGAATAGTCTGAGTGCCATATGTCGTTCTTCCTCATTTCGAATTCTACATACATATTATATGGTCGGTACAACGCCAAAGTGAACTACGCGCCAAACTCCATATTTTGAGAAAACTGAAGTTGAAGTTTGAGTGTTGTAAAAAAATCTTGATCAAAACGAAATTTCCTTTTTTCTCAACTGATTTTACTATCGTAGTATCGCTTAGTTCGTTATTGCAGACCGTAGGATATCAAAGTCTGCACCATGGACTACCAATAGTCTATATTTTGACAATTGGCGCTTAGTTCACTTTGGCGTTGTACCGACCATATAAGGACCTAGAGTTTCAACATCGAAAGTCCTCCATAAGTTAATTTCATATTACAAAATACAAAACCCGGGCGACGCCGGGCCTTTTAAGCTAGTTTTTAAATAAAAATGTTCTGTATATTTTTCCTTAAATTAAACCAAGTTTATATAAGCCTTATAAAGCTCGTAATATTTGATAACATAGTTTACAAGTGCTGTTCTGGTTAGACAGTAATCTGGAACTTGTGGATATACAGCAAACTCCTGCTTATCCATGGATAGATTACCTGGTGTGCAGATTATCTATGCTATTTTTGTGATGTGCCGAGAATGCACGGGCCGGCAGCATTGAAGCAAGTTGTTGGCCGGTAAAGGCACTCCAGCAGCACATCGCAAAAATAATGTCTCTGTAAATCCTTTTTTAACTCTTTGCAAATGGATTACAGAAATAACTGGATACACACTATAACTTCGTCAGATTTTGAATTCCCTGCACTTACTTTCATCATATTGTGCAGGTATTCAAAATTCACTATGGGAAATTCAGAATCTCGCACCCAGTTAATTATAACTGTTTTTCAATTATTTATGCATGTCATGGTCCCAGTTAAGATAGATAATAGGAAGTTTGCTGTAATTCTTATAGTTCCTGGCTAAAGTATGTATATGGTTCTTCATAGCTCTGATGCTTAGTTATGTATGCCACTGGTGCTGTTATAAAGCTTACAGTAGAACTCAGTTAAAGCGTTAACCGAGGGACCGGGAAAATTGTCATTATAAGCAAGTGTTACTATAAAAATAATAAAACTGAAAATGGAAATTAAAGAAGAAATAAACTGACATTATTGTGATACATATTTTACAGACTTTTATAATACAATTTTAAATTTTACTGTGCAGAACTACAACTATCTTGAGAAGTAAAAATACTGAACTGAAAAAATACTGTCCTGCAGTAAAAGTTCAATACACTTTAATGTTCAGTACTTTCAGTTAAAAACAGGGACTGAAGAAATCTTTATTTTTTCTGCTTCCTTTTAGAGAACTACTGCAACTGTGAGTCACATTCAATTCCTTCTAAATCATACTTACATTATGTGCACAATTTCTGAAGTAGCTTCGTAAAAATGATTAACCACTTTCATTACTTGAGGAGCTTCACTTAATGTCGGCATATTCACTTTGATTTTAACTTTTTTTGTTGTTGTTGTAGAAACCCTTTAAGGTATCTCTATACATTTGAAATGTAAATTTTTTACAAATTTCCAAAAAAAATAAATTATATTAGAATAAAAGATTGAAGTCTCTATTTTCAGAAAATGTTACATTTGTTTGGGTTAATAGGTCATAAATGTATTTAAATCGCCATTTAAAGGGTTAGCGCAAGCCTTCTTGGCCTGAAAAGGTAATGGCATTGTTCTTCATATTCTGTCTGATCTTTTTAAAATTTCCTTTCCATTCTAGCTGTAATATTTTTGATAGCTGCTGAGGATGTAGTACTGCCTTCCTCTAATAGATGGCAGTTCCTATGCTGCAGGGGCATTTTTAAAGTTCCAAATAGGAATATTAAGTTTTAAAAGTTTCCGTAAACTTCAATTCCCCTTTTCTCAAAACTTTATTTCTCGCAATTTTTTAGGATTCAAAAAAAGATAAAAATACTTAGAACTGAGCTAGAGGCTTCATTCTTGCACCAAATGAAAGCCAATAAAACCAGTCAGAGCCTGAACCTAAATGGTTAAGAATATGTTAAGAATTGAAGCTGTGAGGCATTTAAAAGGATCAATGAATAATTTTTTTCACCCGCCAAAGTTCTAAGATTTTTTTTTTCTTATTTATTGTAGGGCATGCTAGCAATAACTTAGGTTCAGGATCTAACCTACATTATGAGGAATCATCACATAATTTTTACACATAGTTTGCATGTCTTTTAAGCAAACCAGAATTTTTAAAAAATTTGCATGTTTATTTTTCAAAATAATTTTTTTAGACCACAATAATATTATTTTTTGGTTAACTAATATTGCATTAACTTAGTTGAATGATATCTGATTCACTCTAAAAAAAATCAGAAATCCTGTTTGAAAAATGCAGATTTTCACTTGAAACGTATAAAGATACCTTAATAACTCTTTCTCTACAATATTATGTTTTAATTTCTTTATCAACTTAATTTACGTCTCATTTTTCTTTTTCGAAAGCACCAACAATTTTATCTCTGTTTTTCCAATTCATTTGCACTATTGAAATCACTAAACAGTTGCTAGGAAAGAGTTTTGCCTGAGCCTTTAACTCCTGGGCCGCTAGCTTGACCATGTATGTTATTGTCTGTCTCGGTTACTGACAAAAGAAAAGCACTGGTGCATGGATGCTAGCATTCCAAGCTCTTTACTTGGACAATAGAGTTTGATCAGTGTATATAATTGAAACAATTGACTTTCTTGAAAAATAATTTACACCATTGCCAAATGCCATAATGATGTGTGTCTTAGAAATGGTGATGGAAAAAATTGCATTCAGATTTAAGACTAGAGTGGTGTTATACCAAAGGAAGATCAAGGGTATGAAGTGTGTCATATTAAGCAAGGGAGAAAAGCTTGTCTCTTATGAGGAATTAATTACCACTGAATATTCAGTATTATAGACAAGGTGTTGTACAAATCGAGGTCGCTATAACAAAGTCCTACTGTAGTCTTTTTATAATTGGGGTAAAATGAAGATACAGTTCTCTTGTGCAAGACAATTGTTTACATTAAATTCCTTCTCTCTTTTTCCAGACTTGGGACAAACAAATTTGTAGATTTAAAAAAAAAAGTGAATTTTTAAAATATAAAATCCTCTATAGACTATAGCAGTCAAAACATTTTCTGGTTTAGAATTGGTTGAAATTATGCAATTCGGCTTTTTCAAGTTGTATTCTCACACATGCTTTAACATTTCTAATGTTTTAAAATTTCTAAGGATAAGAACTGCTCATAATCTGCAGTCTTCTCTTTCACTTTCAACACTAGTCTGCACAGGGCAATAGAAGCATAACTTTGAACTCAGCTTACTGATTCTATTAGGCTGTTCAAGTTAGAGTAGAATGACTTGTTTCATTTATTTTACATTCATGCATTAATAAAGATCTGTGCAGAAGGCCCATAGGTAAAAAAAAAAAAAAGTGAGAATGGTTGACTCTTGACAAGAAGAAAGAAACGAAAGCCAAAAACATATAAAGCCCATTTTGTTATCACTGTATGTTCAATTAAAAGTAGTTTCATTTTAACCAAACTCCTTTACTTGATAGCTCATTTAGATAGGAATTTAATTTTTTTAAACTATTTCTATTTTTAGTTTGAAATTACATTTTAGAATTAATGGTAATTTTACTATAATTTTTTTTTTCTTTTTGTGTATCACACCTCACACATAGTCCAGTGTACTAAAGAGTAACGATTTATCTTGGCTGTTTCCATAAATTGGAAGTTGCTACATGTTCAGAGAAAAATCTTTCCATTGAAATTCATGTTGCTGATATTACAGTATTTACTTTTGCTGTAGCTGCTGCTAGCCTCTTTTCAGAAATACACTTGCTCTTTGTGTTTTGTAACCTGTACTGATAATTTAAGTGGAATTTTTAGTAATTACTGACTTAAAGTAAAATTAATAAAGTAAACTTAAAGTTTTTTCAGTTTATATGATTATACAAAAAAATTATATTTCATGTCAAATTTTGCAGAAATATCTGAAGGAGGTCCATCTCTCACTGGTGTAACTCCAGAGGCAGACCAGGCAGCCCATGAGATCAATCCTGGCGCAACACTGGATGTTGTAGACCGTAGTTCTCTTGGACTAGCTACAGATGCTAACAGAATCTCTGGATCAGATGTGGATACAATAGCATCAACTTCAGGAGCATCTGGTAATTGTGTGTCCTTATAAATAGCTTTCAGCTTACTGCTTAATGGCACCTCCAAAATTGTGTGTGTAGAAAAAATCACATGAGAAACAATTTGTGTAAGTAATCAGCAATGAGCCATCCGTTACTCAATGTCCACAGTTTTGGAGCCTCCCACTGAAGGTTTCATTACTAAAGACAAATTTTAGGTTTAGTTGTACCCTTATTTTTCTTTAGAGGGCAGAGTGACAGGCGACAGGCCCATTGACTTGATAGCACTCTATGAGGAAACTAAGGTAATACTGTAGTAAGCTGTGAAAGGACCAGGAAATTTTATCCAGAGACTAATTTTGACTTGTAGTTCTTTAATGCTAATCTACAACAGTGGACCTATGGTTTATAGTCCTTCCCAGATGAATTTTTTCCCATGAGATTTTACATCCACTTCACTAGATTGCTTGTACTCGTATGTGCAAGAGGCTTCGCTGCTGTGATGATCTAGAATCTAGACACAGTGGGGTGAATAAAATTACCTATCTAAGATTCTCCAACTTTCTTTGTTTTCACTCTCTTCCCAGCAAATGCACAGTAGTTTTAAGGATGAGATATCTCATTTTGTCTACTACCCTTCATTTTTCCAGTTTCTCTCTTTGCTCCATAATTCTTCATCTTATAAGTAGGTGGCTCTGAGATGCAGTTCTCAAACTTGCCAAGACCTTGTGCAAGACCTTGACATTAGGGTGACCAGAATGTCAAACACAAAAAGCAGGACCCATTCGTTAAAGTGATTGTGAGACACTAGACTACCATTTTTTCTATCTTACTAATGTAATTGCCAGTAGGTCGTAAAGAAAATGTTTTAGCAACCTATTTAATGCTAATAAACTCTAATTATTGGAATCAAGTAAGAAATGAAGTTACCTGCATTTAATTAAAAATATAATAATTGCATATGAAAATATGAAAATATTCTTATTAGTCTATTTCTGGTTAGTTTTATTAATGTTTATTGTTTATTACATTAAGACAGATCTCTTAAAAGAGTTAATGAGATATTGTTGCCATTATGAATGTTAGTTTTATTTTACTTTTAATTATGCTAATTATATTCCATTCAAAAATATCTTTTTTATGAACGGTAAAATAATGTATTTCACATAAAATTCCATTTCGCAGGCTATTTTTTTAAAAGCAGGATATTTATGAGGTTTTCAAGCCTACTTGAGGGCTCCAGGATAAGGTGTTTAAAAAAAAGGTAGTTTCCTGCAAAAAGTAGTACATCTAATCATCCTAATGGCATTCCATATAAGCAGTAGGTAGTAACTTCAGGAGCTGTGTGTTCTACTGTCAAGAAATGCTTCTATGAAGGTACACCATCGCCTCCTTTGCGAGGGGTGTATTTGAGTCTAGTTCCATTCCTAGGACATGAACCTGAATCTCCATGCAAAAGAGGGAAAATCTCATAAAATTGATTTTACTGTTTGACTTTTGAAAACAATGTGTTTAGAAGTTTCAGTATAAACTAATGGCCCTCTTATAAAGAATGTTTTATACTTTCAGCATCCTAAATTATTCTGTACAATAATTTCTTGTTAAGATGGCTTGATAGTATTAAATAGCGAACTGTTCACTTCCATTTTGATTTTTTTGTAAAATTATTATTTAGTTTGAAATAGATTATTAATTACAGCTTAAAAGTCATATTTTAGATCTTTATTACAAATGTAGCTGATTTTGGTGTTTTCTCTCGTTTCTATTAGCAAACCATAATGTGTATTTTGTCAGCAGCATTGGACGTGGACGAGTTAAAAAATCATAATCCTAGTTATATGCAATATATTGGTCACTAGTTTTATTGTTCTTAAATAGCAATTTCTTGAAATGTTTAATAGTTATACATATGCAATCTTACAGGAAATGAGAGTGTGAAAACTGCAAGTACTGGAACTGTGTTGCCTTGGGGTGCACACAAGGAGCGTTCTCCATATCCAGCCTGTATCCACATCGACATGGACATCCGACCTGGGGAATTTGTTATGCGAACTCTGTTCGCTGACTTCACAGTTCAAGCTGAAAAGAAGATGGAAGCTGTAATGGCTGAACCAATGGTACAGTATTTAGTCCATACTTTTAAATTTTGTTGTTGAAATCTCAACAATAGCCATGCTCTGCCATGTTCTCTTAATAGTGACTATGAGTATAACTGGGTAGACTAGACAAGAAGCTTGGTTTGAAGATGTGTGGTAGCAATACAAGTTTATGGAGTGGCTTCAAAGTTGCATTCTTGTGCAGGTCATGTTTCATGTCTTATCTCATCAGTTATAGTTTAAAATAATAACCACCCAGAATAAGGATAATTCTGGCAGTATGGCTTCATTAGAAGAAATTGTTTTTGCAAAATTATTTTTACAAAATTTATTGTTGGTATCAATGTTATTGACAATCTAAATACAGTCTGTTATGCAAGATGCATTGCATTTCATCTCAGATCAGATTCTTTATAATTGTGACATATTTTTGAAGTGAAACTTCTTTAGGCGCGCTAGGAGTAAATCGAGAGCTAACCCAAACTTGTGTTACGCTCTAGTGTTACGAACAAAATCATCACGAAAGTAGTGGGGGTAAGTAGCAAGCATAGAGTTGTTATCGAAAGAGTGGGGCCACGGGGGCGCGTGGGGGAAAGGTATCAGGCATTGAGTGGGGGGCTATTACTGCTTCGAGCTAGTGGCGTGGTGAGCCCTTCACCATTATAGATGGCTCTACTCGTTGCGTGAGCATTGTTTACACATCAGTAACGTTCTTGGAAACTTAACCAAAGCGTCCCGTTCATGTAAACAAGCACAGTGGCTACGATCGGTGACAGTTTGAGCATTACTTCATCACAACTGTGTTATTGTTTTATACGTATTTGATTTAAAATGCCAAAAAAGTGAATTTCTTATTTTATTCAGATGATTTTCTTCTTCCGTTCGATATAATTGTATGTATTCCTCTATTTCACTCTTAACGTTGCCAAAGAAGTTTCACTTCTATCGCGTGGCATTCCATGCACCCGATTTTTTTAAATATTTTTATTAAATTTAGTACTAATGGTAATCATTTAAAATAAAATTGAGCTTACACTTGAAACTCCAACTCTCATCACCATTGTCAAGAAGTTGTGTTTAGTTTTTAAAGTGAGATATGAAAGGTATGCTTCTTCTTCTTCTTCTTCTTCTTCTTCTTTTGTCTTCTTTTTCTTCTTCTTTTTCCATTGGCCGGCATTGGGAATTTATCTCGTTTGCTCAATGCTAAATGAGAAACCTCTAGAACCATTAGAAAATGTAAAGAAACTACCTCAAAGACAAAGTAAATGAATTAGAGGAAAATAGTAAAGACAAAAATGTTAGGGATCTCTTACAAGGGTATAAACGAGTTCAAGAAAGGTTTTCAACCTAGAATAAACATAATTAAGGACAGTGATGGCACTCTACTCGCAGTTTCAAACAATATTTTGAATAGGTGGAAAAATTTCTTGAATCAATTATTAAATGTACATGTCCAAAGTGTAGAAAGTGAAATACTCACAGCAGGGCCGATGGTTGCTGAACCTACTCTAACAGAAGTAGAAACAGCTATAGGTAAATTAAAAACACACATGAGGGGATTGCCACAGGATTGGGCGATCAATAGGAAGTGAAAGATTTGTTTGGGAACAGTACTTACTTCGACCCTTGTTTACTCCGGTTTTCCTAGTGGCGCACCTCTCTTCCCTGGCTATTCTTGCTCAGCTTTGAACATGATTCACCTGAGGGGCGTGTTCCCTAAGGTATGCAGACTTAGCTTCTATAAAGGATACACTTTGAAACCATTTCACTTTTATTTTATTCAAAATCACTTTAAACAATTGCACGTCTGATGAATTTGTCTGAATTGTGCGTGTTGTTCATACACCACTATGATTGTCTTCATTTATAAGTACTTACTTGCCTTTTCATTAAATTCACTTCACTTGTGCAAAATATACTCACATGGCATATTTATTCATTACTTTTGATTAATTGAAAGCTATTATGAGTTAATTTTGTGAGGCACATTGCGATGCGTAGACTTGCTCTTCCGCTGTGGTTAAGAGTGAGAGTCAGAGCGAATAATTTTAACGTTCATCCTCTGTTCAAATATTCCACACTTCAGTATCATTGGCTGCGGTTTAATGATGTTACACAAAATGATTGGTTAATATTATTCGCACGTATTCTTGTTCAAATATTTCAGTTCCCGCCATGACAATAATAATAATAATAATAAATTGAAATAATGTTCATATAATGTCCAGAATATGTTTTGTTTTTATTTTATTTTATGTAAAATCGAAACTATGCCTGTAATTTAATAAAGAGGGGGAAAGGGTTCCAGCTTCACACAAATCTCCAGGCGTTGACCAAATTCCAGCAGAATTAATTAAGGCAGGTGGGGATAGATTAAACTCACATCTCCATAAACTCATTCTTATAATTTGGAGAAAGGAGGAATTGCCATAGGAATGGAAAGAATCTATTATTATATCGTTCCATAAAAAGGGAGATAGGGCCAAGTGTAATAACTATAGAGGAATTTCTCTCTTATCAATACCATACAAAATTCTATTTAATATACTGCTGTCAAGATTAACCCCATATGTGTACGAAATCATTGGAGATCACCAATGTGGATTTAGGGGAAATAGATCAACCATTGATAATATATTTTGTATTCACCAAATCTTGAAGAAAAAGTGGGAATATAATAAGTCTGTTCACCAGCTATACATAGATTTTAAAAAAGCATATGGTTCAGTTAGGCGAGACAAATTGTGCAATATCCTCTTTGAGTTCGGGATAACAAAGAAGTTAGTTAGGCTGATCAAAATGTGTATAAATGAAGCCTATAACAGAGTCAGAATAGGGAAATTTATATCAGATAGGTTTGCCATTAGAACTGGCTTGAAGCAAGGAGATGCACTATTGACTTAACTTTTTAATTTCGCTTTGGAATATGCCATTAGGAAAGTTCAGGAAAACAGAGTAGGCCTAGAATTGAATGGCAGTCACCCGATTTTGGCTTATGCAGACGACGTTTGCTTGTTGGGCGATGACATAAACACAATCGCAAGAGTTGCAGAAAGTCTTTTTGATGCCTGCAGGATTGGATATTAATACAGAAAAAACAAAGCATGGTCATGGAATGTCAAAATAATGCTGTACAAAATATTAGAATAGCCGGTAAATCGTTCGAACAAGTAGAAAAATTCAAATATCTGGAAGCAATAATTACAGACACAAATAATATTAAGGCAGAAGTTAAGTGACGGCTAAAATCAGGAAATGCTTGTTTTTATGCAGTTCAGAAACTCCTTATCTTTTTGTCTTCTGTCCAGAAATCTAAAAATATTTATAAGACTATTATCTTGCCGGTTGTATTATATGGATGTGAGACGTGGTCGCTTACTCTTTAGGAAGAATAAATCTGAGGGTGTTCGAAAACAGGGTGCTTAGGAGAATATTTGGGCTTAAGAGAGATGACAATGGGGACTGAAGAAAACTACATAATGACGAGCTTCATGACTTGTACTCTTCACCAGATATAAAGGGTCTTTCATTAAGCGCTTCCTATCTTTAAATTTAAATAAAACAAAGTATGTGTGAGATATCATCAAAATTTTTTATTCGTTTGAAAGGCCTATCGATGCCATTATGTGTGGAATATAACATCCTGTAAATGTCCGCCGCGGCTTCGCTGGGTGGCGCGCATCCGAAATGTCCAATTTTCCATGACTGGCGCATAAATTAGGCTGAATTTGACCGATGGCATGGGTTATGTTGTCTTTGAGGGCCGCTGTGGTTTATGGCTTATTCGCATAGACCTGCGACTTAAGAAAACCCCACAGGAAAAAGTCTAACTGGGTCAAATCGCACGATCTTGGTGGGTAGGTCACATCACCTCCACATGAGATGACCATGCCCTCAAATCGCTCGTGCAGAATATCCAATGTGGCATAAGCTGTGTGGCACGTAGCGCCGTCCTGTTGAAACCACATCTCGTTGGTGTCCATATCATCCAATTTAGGCCAAAAGAAGTTGGTATTCATCGACCTATAGCGCTCGCCGTTGACGGTGATGGCCTAGCCAACATCGTTCTAAAAGAAATATGGACCGATGAGGCCGGCAGCCCAAAATCCACACCAAACAGTGACTTTTTCGGGATGCATTGGACGCTCTTGGATCTCATGTGGATTGGCATCGTCCCAAATTCGACAGTTTTGTTTGTTGACGTACCCATTCAACCAGAAATGGGCCTATTATGGTGAACGTAAAATGGGCGAAGCGCGCGGAACGTTATCCGAACAGAACATCCATTTTGATAAAATAATTTTATCATTTGCAAGTGTTGTTGAACGCTATATCCGTCTATGGTGATTTGGCGAAACAGACTGAATAAATAACAGCCAATTCGACAGATGTAGCTTCAACAATATGACCGCTACCAATCGTCAAAGTTCGGAAGTCCCTATTGGAAGACCCGTTAGTAAGGGTAATTAAATCATGGAGGATGAAATGGGCTGGACATGTGCGCATGGGGAAGGAAAGACATATCTCAAAAATATTGACTGGGGGACCTGAAGGGAAAAAACCATTGGGAAGACCTAGACGTAGATGGGAAGACAATACTAGGATAGATTTAAGGGAAGTAGGATTTGCGAAGGATGATTGAATAGAGTTAGCACAGAATAAGTTTAAATGGCAGGCTCAGGTAAGCGTGAGTTCCATAAAATAGATAATATTCCTTTTACTTGCTGAGGAATTATCTATTGCCATTGAGTAAGTAAATATTAATTAATCCATACACTTACCCAATATGAAAAAGTAGTAGTAGTAGTAGTAGTAGTAGTATCTAATGCCCCGACACTAGGAAGATGAAAAACAAATCAAAAGGTACTAGGTACAATAAAAATAAAATATAATCGAACTATGATCAAGACAAAACTGCAAGAAGTGTCAGATTCTAGGTAGGTTTACAGCACTACTTAGGTGCAGGTATTGATTCTAGGATAGGCCTACTGAAATTCTCTTTAAAAGTATCTTCAATTGTTATTTGTTTATTAAACGTTAGGAATAGAAACAGTTTTTTCCCCTCATGCTATTCCCTTAGGAATATTTTAATGCAGGATTATATTCAGTTAGTTGTAAGAACTCAGGTTTCAATTTTAAAATCATCTATTTGTTAATAAAACTTTAGATATTTAGGGGGAATTTTTTTAGAGAAACTTCTTACTATAGCATTGAATGAGTCCTTTAAAACACCAGCGTCATGGGAAATTTTGGAACTACTGCTACTTCTTCTTCTTCTTCTTCTTCTTCTTCTTCTTCTTATTGTTATTATTATTATTGTTATTGTTATTGTTATTATTATTATTATTATTATTATTATTATTATTATTATTATTATTATTATTATTATTATTATTATTATTTTATTCAACCCACCCTTATGAGCATTTTGCTCATACAAAATTTTGTACTTTGTTTCCAAACATTTGGTGGAAGGGATTGGTTTATTTCACCCTCCACCTGACTTAAAATACCATCTTCCATGTAACTGTAAAGATTAAAATAATAGACTCTTTCTGGATTGTAGGCCTTGTTCAATGGTGTATTTATTAAGTGTCAGTATGGTACTTTATGAGATTGTGTGGTGGACGAAAAAATGTCTGTCCGTCCGTCTGTCCGTCTGTCCGTGTGTCTGTACGCACCATAACTCAAATACGCTTTTTCAGATTTTCACGGAACTTGGAAAACACATTTATAATGTCCATGGGAAGAACCCTATTGATATTGAACCAAATCGGTTCACCGGTACCGGAGTAATGCCCAATTTAGTGCCTATTTTAATAGATTATGGCGCTTTTCTAATAAAAAGGCGCCATAACTCAAATACGCTGTATCGGATTTCCATTAAATTTGGTACACCCATTTATGACGTCCATGAGAAGTGCCTTATTGAATTTGAACCTAATGTGTTGACCGGTACCGGAGTAAAACCCAATTTAGTGTCTATTTTAAAGGCGCAATAACTCAAATACGCTTTATCGGATAATTATGAAACTTCGTATACGCATTTATAATGTCCATGGGAAGAGGTCTATTGATATTCAACCAAATCGGTTGGCCAGTACCGGAATAATGCCCAATTTAGTGCCTTTTATGTTAATATATGAGAAGTCGCGATAACTCAAATATGCTTTATTGGATTTTCCTGAAACTTTGTATACCCATTTACAATGCACATGGGAAGACGTCTACTGATATTGGACCAAATCGGTAGACCGGTACCGGAGTAAATCCCAATTTAGTGTCTATTTTAAAGACGCGGTAACTCTAATACGCTTTACCGGATTTTTATGAAACTTGGTACACACATTTATAATGTACATGGGAAGATGTCTATTGATATTGGATGAAATCGGTTGACCTGTTTCGGAGTAATGCTCAATTTAGTGCCTATTTTATGATAATATACGTATTCGAAAGAATTTATACAAAAAAAAAGCAAATCAGTTATCTTGACAACATAGTCAATTGTTTTACTGTAATATTATAAGGCTTTGGAAATTAAAATACATGTAGCTATGACCAAAAACACTATTGTTTTACATGCGCTCATCCAACTAGACCGTTAAACTAACCCAGGTGGCCGAAATGGTAACGTCTTGGCCTCACATTCTGGAGTTCCATGGTTCAAATCCCGAAACCGGCCAATTTCACTTTTTTTTTTTTGTATTTTTATGTGAGTGTGCGATTGTCAAGATAATACAATTCTGTACAGTTCAGCTGATGCTATAAGATTTTAATCTGATTAAAAAAAACTAGACCTTTGTTCTTCCGTAAGCCCTCCTTAATGAATAAATCTGGAGCTTAACTTGGGAATCAATTTAAAAAAAAATCATACTCTGTATATCATAATTGCAGTCATAACTGATTAAAAAAACATACTGGCACTTTTTTACATCAGTTTACCTGATTTTATTTCCAAATGTTTTGATCCCAGCTATGGGGAACTTCTTCAGTCCATATATATATTGTTTTTATGAATGTGTGCTAAAGTATGAGCATTTCTCTCATCATGGGACCAGTGACATTACTGTTTGATTTCTTATGACAAGCTACTTTTTCTTGCAATGTTTTGAGCTAGAGAAAAATTTTGGAACATGCACTATTGAACCAAAATATTGCAATGTAAATGTAAGATGTAATAGTTACTAAACATAATATTAATGTATACAATAATATAATAAATATAAATATATAACATAAATTGATATAATTATGATTGTGGGCTATGAAACTAAAATTCAATTTTCTAATCATTGCTCAGTTTTTAATTCTTCACATTTTTAGTTTTATTGATAACTATGTTTTTCGTAATGTTTATCCTTATTTATTATTGCAAGTAACATAAATTTTGTGATATGGAAGCTCACACAATAGTGACAAAACTTCCAAGTACATGATATAGCAATACAGTTAGCAACTTAAACTGCAATGATAGGATACTTTAGCTACAAAAGGCATTGTATTTCATGCCAAATTAGAGGTCCAAAATTTCCCATGGCACTAGTATTTTAAAGTGCTCATTTAGTGCTAGTAACGGGTTTCTAAGGAACACAGTGAACACCCTCTCAACCTTGTTAGTTGAACCATTGTGAAGTTACAGCTAAGTGTTCTGGTAATAACTGAGTGTGAGCAAAACTCTCATACATGACCATTGGTAGAGCAATTCACCCAGGTTAACTGGGTTAAGAAAATTTATTCATTCATTTTAGAACTTCTGTTTAGTATTGGAAAAGTAAAAAAAATACACAGTAACTAACTAATTGTCAATGGTCTTAAAGAACTCCTATAAATTTCATTTGAAAAAAATTAAATGTGCTGTTTGCCTGGAAAAATGGGAAAAAAGTTTTACTAAATTAAAAAAAAATTGTATCTTTTGATACTGCTGCAATTCAGCAGAATACTATAATTATTGAACATGGTTTTTAAGCATTAAGTGTGTGCTTACAGGAAAAAAACAGTTGTTTTTCTTTTTTTTTATTCTCATCATTGTCATCCTGCTTAGAAAATGTTCATACTTAAAAACCATATTAATTTTACCATTATTTGATAAGTTTTGCATAAGTTGAAATTATATTTACAACATTATTTTGTTAGTAAAACCTTTAAAAAAACCTACATTTCTTCTCTCCAAAGAAGTTAAATGTATTGCCATGGATAGATCTGTTCAAATTGCATGTAGTATCTAATTGTATTATGTTCATTCACAGGAACTGTAAAAAATCCATTCAATTTGCTCTTAATTAGTATTCTCAGTTTAGTGTGAAACGTCATTTGGTTTGTTACTAAACTCAAGCTAAATTGAAGATGATATTGTGAGTTATGTAAAGAGTACATTTTCCATTTACAGGGTGGCGCACGAAATGTCATACCATTTAATTATCTCATAAATATTGTAATATAGCAGTTTCGCTGTTTCTAACAGTGCTAGTGTAAGCCGAAGTTCATGGAAAATCCGATAGGTGTCATCACATGTCGGATTTCACCATGACAACGAACATGGCGCACAACGGGCATTTGAATGGTGAACGTAATTTGAAAGTTGTTCTGTTTTTCGCCAAAACAAAGAGTGTAGTTTTGACTCAGAGACATTTTCGTGCTCACTTTAATACAAGATGGGCTCCTAGCAAGCAGGCAATTTACAGACTAACTGAGCAGTTTGTGTTGGAAAAAAAGCGGTCGCGGCAGGCTAGTGTTCGTACACCTGAAAATATTGAAGCGGTTCGCGTTGCTTTGACTCGAAGCCCGTCTAAAGGGCTTCTGCAGAGTTGGGGAAACAGCTCAGAGCGCAAGTAATGGAGTTGTGCCATGCGTTATCTGAAGACTTGTGTTGAAAAGTGGTGACGAATGTAAGGGTTCATTTACAAGAGATTGTGAGGCAAAACAGCGATCATATTGAACACACTCTGCATTAAAGACAAATTTCCATATCCTAATGATCAATTCTATGTATTTTATATATAGCTATAATAAAAATTAATATGTATTATGTGAAAAATAAATGGTATGACATTTCATGCGCCACCCTGTATTTCTCTAATGTATCATACATACTGTATTACTATTTCATTAGTATTTCATGAAAATCAGCACATTCTGTAGGAATATTCCGGGCTAGTAGTTTCTGTTGGATGATATTGACAACTTCACTGATAGGAACCTTGGAGAAAAGAGATGTTACATTGAAGTGTACAAGGATGTTGTTGGAATTCAAGTATAAATTGCTGATAATGTTCACAAAGTGGTTGGGGTTCTTCTTAGAGACTATGTCATCAGTAAACCTGGCTTTTTAGGCTCTAAAAAAAAATTAGTTTTAGGCACCTAAAATAGGCTTTTAAAACAAGTAAATAGGCTTTTAAAAGAGAAAATAGGCACTTAAAATATGCTTTAAAAATGTGTAAATAGATAGAAAATAGACTTTAAAATATTATAATACACTTAAACTGTAACATGGTATGAAAAACCCACCTTTGCTGTTCTGCTTTTCATTGACAGATGTCCATTATGAGATTGTAAAAATTACAGAAGTTGAATTTTATTTTAAATGTACAAAATAGGCATTTTAGGCACTAAAATAGTAAAATAGGGTCTAAAGGTCCAAATAGGCATTTTAGGGCACTATAAAACTCCATAAATGTAAGTGATTTATCATGAAACATCCACATATTTAAAAATTATCATGTTATTTCATATGGAACAGAATAGGCATTTGCCTTAAAATCCCAGGTCTAGTCATCAGTCAGCAATCTTAACTTGCCAGCCAGATGCTTGGCAGGGAGTGTTTGGCAGTCTAGGAGGCTTCTTGTGATGGAGAGTTTATTGTGCCATTGACAGTGGGCTACAGTGGTATTTTTGGCTTGTGTACCTTTGGTAATCCATGGAACATCAGTGTGATGCTGTTTCCCTTTTTGTGTACCAGATTTACTTCAGACTCAGTGGATTTGGCTTTATTTATCTAGATTGTTCCTTTGGATCTAATTTTCTACACGGGATTGCTCGGTACTGGTTGTAGGGTCCCTCTTCTCTCAGTATGTTGGTGACTTTGTAGTGGTAGTCAGCACTCTTCATAAGAACCATTATATTGTTTTTATCTGCCGAGAGAATGATGTCATCTCGGTCCTAGAGTGCAGGCAGACCAAGGTAGGCATTCATTTCATGGCAAATTGTTGGGAGGTCAATTTGAATGGATCAAGATTTGTGCGGCCTCTCTTTCAAAATTGTCAGCTACATCTTTTGGTGTTCTGCAGAGTGCAGTCTTTACTCCTGCCAATATGTCATCTCTTGTGATCTTAGTTGGTGCAGAGGCAAAGTTAAGGTCTCTGGTGGCTTTGTCTGAGTCCTCACCTTTGAGACGGACGAACGTCTTGGTCTAGGAGGCTTTTGGTCTTGTGAGGTTGTGAGCTTGAACTTCTTCAACTGCCAAGTTGTGGGAGAGATCCAGTACTTGAACTGCTTGAGCCATGGATATTCTGTCTACTCTTTCAGCCTGTCATCTTCTTACAACAAGAATGCTATCTGTACATGCTGGGGGTTATATTTCCCTTCCAGATGGGTGAGTTTGGTTTTGGTGTGGTGTATCCTCTTTTGTAAAAGAGTCATGTCAGCTCTTCCATGCAGCTGAATTTCCCACATGGTGTTTGTTTTTCATAAAATTAGGAGAGAATATCCATCATGACATCAAAGCAGAAATGTATGCTGACTCAGCAAGTGGGAATGCTTTTTTTCTCTGGTTTGTCAGTTCTTGGGTGTCTTTGATGGTTTTCTCATCATACAGGTTCATTAAATAGATCTGTAAGCTGCTGTGGCCAGTGCTAGCTATCTTAGCTGTTCAAGTAGATATTGTGTCAATAAGCCACTGTTTCCACAGCTGAGTTGCTAGTTGTTGTCTTTTTCAAGTCGTGACCACCCAAGCTATGTAAGCCAAAACAACCTTCAATGGGGACATTCACTTCTCTGACCTGAAGAAGACAGCAACATGGCTGTGGAAATGTTGGCTTACCAACTCTTGAGTCGGTGCCACCCAGACAGGCAAGTTAGTTATTATGCTACGTTCACACTGAGGAATTTGTTGCAAGGATATGTGTCTGAGCCCATGTATCACAACCTATTTGCCACAAGTCGTGAACCTATTGAACATATTCCTAGTCCCCGGACACAAACAGTATATAAAATGTACCAGAAACAAAGTTCCGCAACAAGTTCTTGTTTATGCTCTGAAGGCGATAACATTGAACAGATCCCAGTGAAAATCTTCTTTGCGCATGTGCTGTAGTCATGTTTCTTGTGACAGCTGACTGACGACTGTGAGATATGTTGCTATGTTCATGCTGCTTTATTTTACGAAATTGCTGATATTTTGCTATGGAGTGCTCTAAACAGAACATAAGACTATCTAGAAGTATTCTCCCACATTTGTAATACCTTTGTAGAAAATTTGAATTTAGGTTGAAGTTATAGGCACACTTTCTTCTTCCCTGAATAGATTCTGTGTTTAATACAAAATAATCAGGAGAACATCTACATGTGCTTACTGAGAAAATTGATGAAATAGGAGAGATATTAGAACAGCACCAGAATTGAATTAGGCCTATGCGGGATTCATGGCAGATAATGTGTCCATGTAGATCTTAAAGCAGATTTTCTACGAAGGTGCCACATATGTGGTAAATGAAAGGTCAGCACCTCTAGCACCTCTTATAAACAGTTAAGCACTATAACATACAATTTTAGTAATGATTATACCATTATTTTGCGAGATTAATCAAACCCTTTCTATACCAACTGCAATGAATCAAAGTTATCTGCTATAGCTGCTCTCACCTGCCGGGCAGCTTGATTCCGAGTCTCTGGGCTCATAAAACACGCTCTGCTAAAGAATGTTATACAAGTTTGAATTTGCAAAAAATTATACAACCGAACACAGCTTTAAAGCTGAAATATCAATGTTTAGTAAACCATTCATACTGTAAAATTCAGTTTTAAAAATACTGACTGCCCAGATAAATATAAATCCCAGCTTTTTAATGGCCGACTAACGTGACCCTAGAGCTCGGAAGATTTAATCAGCATTAGTACAGTATAATATTGTCATTTTCTTCCGCAAATTGAGTGTTTGTCGGTTACAAACATGTTCTGGGTGAATCATCAATACTTTTAAAGCAGAAAGAAGCAAAAGTTCTGGATCTAAAGCCATACTTGTGCCTGACAACAAATTCCTCAGTGTGAATGCTCACATGGGATATTTGTGCAAAGAACATGTACATAGGATAAGTATCCAGATACAAGAATCACGGAACTGTATCTGGGATTTGTGTCTGCAACATATTCCTCAGTGTGAACGAAGCATTACTCTGGTCCTGGAAACCTACGAATTTAACATTCTTATATTTCAGTGTCTACAACACTAACCTTATAATATTTGTTACATCTATATAATATTAAAATTAATGGAATTTAAATATTAGTATTTTCCATGTTATTGTACCCCTGTTATTCAGGATTGTAATTCACTTACTTTCTAATTGTTTTTATATAGGAAAGACCTTTATCCAAAGTTCTCCAGAGAGGAGAGGATCCACAGTTTGATCAGCTTCTAAGTGCATTTGGTTCTGTAGCCGAACATTGTCTTCCGTCTATTCTGCGGGCTTTATTTGCATGGTATGAGAGGCAGATGATTGAAGGAGGTTCTACAGAGCAGAAGAAAGTAGACCTGAAAGGAAAGAGGTATGAAGGAAATATTATTAAAGTTCAGCATACATCCTCAGTTTTTATACCTCTAAATGAATAATATAAAGGTGTTAACATTCAGCAATTTATTGGGACACCAGAAAAAATAAAACTGAGTTAATATAATTTCATACGAATGGGGAAAGTCATTCTATTTAACTCCTAATGATTTTATACCATATTGTAAAATTTAGTAATTGTAGAGAGTAAAAATATATTGTAACATACCAGATGACAGATGTACCAATTTTTTTATGAAGTGTATTTCAAAACAGTCTTTCATTCTAAAATGTTAATGTAATGTTCCCTAAAGCTAATAGAAAAAATCAATGTTTCCAGACATAAAAAATCAACTTTTAATTGTATGTGAAATGGTGGAATTCAGGACTGATATGGATGTTTCATAAAAAAAAATCATTTCTAAAAAAGGATTGCTTTTGTTATTCTTTTTAATTCAGTGTTGGAAGTTTATCATATAAACAATTTTTTTTAATAAATCCCAAAAAGGGACACTGCCTTAATAGGTCTAATATCTACTTTTCTTATCTGGCTAATGAGACCAGGTCAAATGAAATAAAAATTGTAGCTCTTGACGGAAGACATTTAAACTAAACAAAGACCTACAAGATGGAATAATTCAATCGTTAAATACTCAGCAATCTTATGACTTCATCTTGTGGTAAAATAGGGAATTTTTATGATTTCAAGCAAAAGATCTTCATTGAATCTGAACTTTGGCAACAAGAATCCAAAATTTTGTTTACTTTTGAATATATTTTTTCTGCAAAGTGTATCGGTAATAAACTTATTTCCTGAGGTCAGATTTAAAATTAAAATTAAAATCTTACTACAGGGTCTTTATTATAAGTTGAGACCGGGCGACCGGTGTTTTCACTCTCCGCTACGGAGTTCGCATTAGCCGCCGGTGACGCGCGCGCAGCTTCCCTGGTTAAAGTGTAGGCTATATAAAGTATTACATATCTTACCTTATAACATATGTTGGAAGTGTCGTCCTTCCTGTGTTATACAGGCATTGTATCTGGAAACCACATTCTGGCTAACGCGAGTGAGTTCTTCCACTGTAATGCCCCTAATTTGCTTTGTGTGCAGAAGAAACTGAAACCCCTACTTGTTGGGCTAATTTTGAGAGTGATTTATTTGGTGAATGTTCAAGATAAGCGCCAATCTCGTCTAGCTTTTCTTCTGTTAACACTGTTCGTGTGCGCACATGCTTTTTGTTTTGCACTGAGCCAGTATTTACAAATTTATTAACAATTCTGTGAATTTGTGCTCTTGAAGGTGGCACATCAGCAGGAAATGTCCGAATAAATTCATCACGTACACATCTAGCAGACTCTTACTTAAAATAATGTTTACACACAAAAATACGATGCTGCAGCGAAATGGGTCTCACCATGTTGACACTTTAACAATAACTGCACGTGCCGCTGTTGCATCAAGGTCAGACCGGCTGCGCGCGCCTTCCGTCGCCCGGTTTCAAGCCTTCCGTCGCCCGGTTTCAAGCCTTCCGTCGCCCGGTCTCAACTTATAATAAAGACCCTGTACTTGATGACAATTGACAAGTGTATTTGTAATGTTACAGCACTGAAACTGTGGAGCGAAGTGAAGCGGATACTCTCCAAGAACGTAGAGACCTAGCAGTAGAGTTCATCTTCTGTCTTGTACTAATTGAAGTTCTGCGGCAGTTGCCATTCCATCCTGGACAAGATGATCTTGTTACACACATAGAAAATCTTGCATTCAAGCATTTCAAATATAGAGAAGGGTAAGCATAATATTAGAACAATCAAAAATTCTTTTGATAGTTGTTACGTCAGCTAGTCACAAACAGAATTGACTCCATTGATTGCAAGTTAAACCCTGGACATGCCTGGTCTAGGGGCAGGCCCATCAAAATCCTCTTAAGATGTAATTACAGAAGTATTCATCTATCCTATCCCACAATAAAAAAAAATTTTAAGCATGGCTTTCATTTACATACTATCTTAGACAAAAAGAATGGAACATGGTATGTTCTAAGTCCTAGAAGAAGGCACTGTGTATGAACCGACAGATTCACAAGTGAATGACTAGTTGAGATAATAAGATCTGTTCTGTTTTGTTGTATGTCGTCTCCAAGTAAGCATTAATCAAAGTGCCCAGGAAGAAGAATTTAGGGTAAATAAGTCATGTATTAAAGGTTTGTGACTGTATGTAAAAAAGAAAAGAAGAAAATAAGATACAAATGAAAAAATCTGCATGACTACAAAATCATCTCGTCATAAGCAAGATTACATTACAGCCTCCATCATAGAAATATTATATATGAGCTGAAGAAATGCACGGTTATGTTATGAAAATGGTTATTATTTGGCTTATTGTTTGTGTAAGTGAAGCAAGATGCTTGTGCATTAACTATGGATATAAACAATCTTGTTATACTAGGGATCGGATATCAGAAGCAAAATATCAATATTGATATCGATATGAATATTGGTTACTAATATTGATATCATGAAAAAGATATAAAAAGGAGAGGAAGGTGCCAGAGAACTTACCAATTGGCAGGAGAAGCTGGTCTTCAATTGGTGCTGGCTCTGGTATCATAGTACACATAAAAAAAAGAGCAATAAAAACAAAAAATTTTTGGACAAACTTTGCCCTTTGTCAATCACTTAGAGAATGGAGCTTGAAGAGGAAGTGTAGGGTTGCCAACCTAGCCAACTGATGAAGAATGGCATCCTATGTTCTCTGGCCGGGAGGGAAAAGGTGTTATCTGATGTTGAGGTTGGGGGGGTTTCTGGATATGGTTATCCACTGGTGAGCCAGTTCCCACCTTCTGAGTTGGGAGGGGTTGCAGCTATCAGGGAGGCTTTTGATTACTTTGATGGTGAAACAGTCCTCAAATGATATCCCATAGTCCATGGTGTGTTTGGATACAGGTTTATCTGGATTTTTGCTTTTGCAGTAATGTCTATGGCCATTCATTCTTTTTCTTAAAGTTTCAGTGGTTAATCCTATGTATTGGGCCGGGCATAGATTGCATTGTAGTTGATACACTATGTTAGAGGAATTGCATGTGTGGTGACCCTGGATCTTATACTCTCTATGGGTGATTGAACTTTTGAAATTTTCAGCTGGATGATGAATAGAGCAGGTCTTGCAGGTAGGTCTATTGCATGGGAAAGTGCCTTGAGATTCAGAATTGGATGTAGGCCTTTCTTGTAAGCGCTTGGGCTTAACCAGTTTTTGTTTCAAGTTAGGGAGTTGTCTAAACATCACAGAAGGGGATTTTGAAAGAAGATCCCTTGTGTGTGGGCTTGCTTGCAAAATATTGTAGCCGTCATGGAGGACCTTATTGAGGTTTTGAAGGCCATGGTGGTATGTGGTGATAAGATGTATATCATCAGATGAGTGTCTTCGTGGGGTGTGCTCACCAGCGGTACTCATTTGTGCTCTTTGAATTTGACCCTGTACTAGAGTCCGCGGATAACCTTGGGAGACGAAAGCATCCTCTAGCTGTTTGTTGAAAGTAGTCCTATCTTTTTCTGCTGTAAAGATCCGTTTTGCTCTTAAAGCTTGGCTGAATGGAATAGAGCGTTTGGTGTTATTTGGGTGGCAGCTATTAAAATCCAGGAATTGTAGTTTATTGGTGGGTTTAACATGTACTGCGGTGCTGATGGACCCATTTTTGAGGCTGACATTGACATCCAAGAAAGTGACTAGTTCTGCAGACGAGTTCCAGGTAAAGTTCAATGTAGAGTGGTTCTGAAGGTTATTGAGAAATTCTTCCAACTTGTCTTGTCCATGGGTCCATATGAGGAAAATGTCGTCAATGAAGCGGAACCAACAGAGTGGTTGAAGAGTCTGCTTCTGTAAGAAAGTTTCGTCAACCTGTCCCATGTATAGGTTGGCATAGGATGGGGCCATCTTTGTGCCCATCGCAGTTCCCTTTAGTTGTAGGAAATTTCTGTCCAAGAACTGAAAATTGTTGTGTTCCAGGATAAATTTGATCAGGTTCAGTAGGAATCCGGTGGTGGGTTTGGTGTTCTTTGGTCGTTTTTCTAGATAATGTTCCACTGATGACAATCCGTGGGTATGAGGGATATTGGTGTAGAGGGATGTTACATCCACTGTGGCGAGTATTGAGTTGGCGGGTAGAGGTGAAGGTATGGAAGCCAAACGGTCGAGAAAGTTTGAAGTGTCTTTTCAGTTCTTGGACAGAAATTTCCTACAACTAAAGGGAACTGCGATGGGCACAAAGATGGCCCCATCCTATGCCAACCTATACATGGGACAGATTGAAGAAACTTTCTTACAGAAGCAGACTCTTCAACCACTCTGTTGGTTCCGCTTCATTGACGACATTTTCCTCATATGGACCCATGGACAAGACAAGTTGGAAGAATTTCTCAATAACCTTCAGAACCACTCTACATTGAACTTTACCTGGAACTCGTCTGCAGAACTAGTCACTTTCTTGGATGTCAATGTCAGCCTCAAAAATGGGTCCATCAGCACCGCAGTACATGTTAAACCCACCAATAAACTACAATTCCTGGATTTTAATAGCTGCCACCCAAATAACACCAAACGCTCTATTCCATTCAGCCAAGCTTTAAGAGCAAAACGGATCTTTACAGCAGAAAAAGATAGGACTACTTTCAACAAACAGCTAGAGGATGCTTTCGTCTCCCAAGGTTATCCGCGGACTCTAGTACAGGGTCAAATTCAAAGAGCACAAATGAGTACCGCTGGTGAGCACACCCCACGAAGACACTCATCTGATGATATACATCTTATCACCACATACCACCATGGCCTTCAAAACCTCAATAAGGTCCTCCATGACGGCTACAATATTTTGCAAGCAAGCCCACACACAAGGGATCTTCTTTCAAAATCCCCTTCTGTGATGTTTAGACAACTCCCTAACTTGAAACAAAAACTGGTTAAGCCCAAGCGCTTACAAGAAAGGCCTACATCCAATTCTGAACCTCAAGGCACTTTCCCATGCAATAGACCTACCTGCAAGACCTGCTCTATTCATCATCCAGCTGAAAATTTCAAAAGTTCAATCACCCATAGAGAGTATAAGATCCAGGGTCACCACACATGCAATTCCTCTAACATAGTGTATCAACTACAATGCAATCTATGCCCGGCCCAATACATAGGATTAACCACTGAAACTTTAAGAAAAAGAATGAATGGCCATAGACATGACTGCAAAAGCAAAAATCCAGATAAACCTGTATCCAAACACACCATGGACCATGGGATATCATTTGAGGACTGTTTCACCATCAAAGTAATCAAAAGCCTCCCTGATAGCTGCAACCCCTCCCAACTCAGAAGGTGGGAACTGGCTCACCAGTGGATAACCAAATCCAGAAACCCCCCCAACCTCAACATCAGATAACACCTTTTCCCTCCCGGCCAGAGAACATAGGATGCCATTCTTCATCAGTTGGCTAGGTTGGCAACCCTACACTTCCTCTTCAAGCTCCATTCTCTAAGTGATTGACAAAGGGCAAAGTTTGTCCGAAAATTTTTGTTTTTATTGCTCTCTTTTTTTATGTGTACTATGATACCAGACCAATTGAAGACCAGCTTCTCCTGCCAAATGGTAAGTTCTCTGGCACCTTCCTCTCCTTTTTATATCTTTTTCATGCTTAATGGCCTAGAGCCACCTAACCTATACCAATAATATTGATATCAGTATTATATCGGTAAGATAATATTGTTATTTGGTATTATCAAACGTTTTACTAAGAAAATAGATGTGTTCCTAGAGCACTCATAGTTCTCGCATACACACATGGACAGTTTCGCTGAGTGACATATAGAAGCTAACATTGTGCGCATGTGTAAACTGTGTGTACATGGTTTCATGGTGCTCTAAGACTAGTTAAAAACGAATTGTAACCCTATAGCGATTTAGGGAATGGTTAGCAGCACTGCTTGTTGTTACTTCTGACGAGTAAGTATATCTGAGACGCTCTTGTGGCCACAAAACTCAAATTGACAACAGAAATGCTGAAAATAAGTGTAATTAAACGTTGATAGCCATCAGTTCATTATGTTATACTTAAGTTTTCATGTTATTAATCTTTTACTTTTTAATTATTGCTTAAATGATTGATTATATCCGTTATTATAATCTAGTATGTTATAATAGTGTATTTTTGTCCTTCTCTCATCCTACTTTTTTACTTTTTTTTTCTTGAATTGAGAAAATTGATATTTTTTAAGATCATTGTCAACATCACAATGTAATCCCTATGTTATACCTTATGTTTTATAAATAAAAGAAGGGTTGTGAAAATCATTATTACTTTGCCATATATGACCTCTTAATAATAGATGTTTAATTGTAACTTTGTTGTCTAGGATGTCCAGCCATCCAGAAGATAAAAAATATAAAGTTGATTTTGTAAAGAAAAGAATAAAATGAACCACGATGTTATTAAAAAAACTGAAACTTGAGGAAGTTGGGAACGAAATTGTGTTCTTTTCGTGAACAACCACATGCCTTAAGCTGCCACAGCTATAAAGGTGACATGAAGAAAGGCTTATAACCGCCTCACTTGTCGACGTCAAAGGACAGGTTCTGTTGCAAAGCACAGATAAGAAGCATACTCGTGTGCATCAAAACTTTCAAATCTTTTCCACCAAGAGTAATGCCATTATATTTGTCTAAGTTGGTAACTTATAATTTTTTACTAATTTTACAGCGTTTAAAACAATTTTACTCAGAACTTAATTTATTCTGTTTCTAGAATTCAGAGTGGTCCAAATGCAGCAAACATCCATATCATAGCTGACCTGTATGCAGAGGTCATTGGCACCTTGGCTCAGTCTCGATTCATGTCTGTACGCAAGAGATTCATGGCTGAACTGAAGGAACTGAAGGCAAAGGAGCCAAGTCCAAACACAACACAAAGCATTATCTCACTTCTTATGGGCATGAAGTTCTTTCGTGTCAAGGTAAGTTTTCATTCAGCTGTAAATTGTAATTTAGAAAGGTGTGCAGTCATAAATTATTGTTATAGACTAAGTAGTTCATGCTAGCTAAAATTTAGCTTCATTCATAATGTGGGTATGATTATTTTTAAAATAATTTTCCATTGTAGGATGTAGTGCGTCTACTCAGCCACAGTACAGACAAAACTGTGATGCAAATGATATAGAATTTTCTTGTTGTAAAATATTTTATTTACATTACATTTACCAACTTGTACACATTACTTACATCTAAGTGAGCATTCACACCAAAGTAACATAGCATGCAAATCGCACTACCTGGATGCAGGCTGCCACTGCCTTCTATATCTTACAAGCCATGATTAGAGTTGATGATTTGTGGTGAATAAAAACTCAGGATTTCGTCAAATAAAATGCAAAATTTCTACATATATTTCGCTATTTAAAAATTGAATTTCGTCATAAAAATGGTAAAAAAAATAATAAATCTTGAAAATCAGCTTTTATATCTAACTGAAATATTTTCCGTACACCGATAATATGTATCAAGCAACATCCAGGAGTGATATGACAATGTCTTGAATTCATGTGAAATAGAAACTATTAATGAAATACTGTAACATAAATAAAAAAGAAACAGCTTATCTGATTTACTTGAGGTGCTTGTATTTTAATTTAAAATTCAAATAAACTCCTTACTTTACATTGTGGTTATGGCAGTTTAAAAAATGCACAAATTCATCCTAAAATATTTTATTCGTCAAATACGAATAAAGTTAAAATAATCACTCGTCGTCATCATCACCATGTTTCTCCCCGACATTGATGTTTTTGAAGTGAAACTTTTTTAGCCACTTTAGGGGTAAATCAAGTTTGCGTTACGCTCAAAATCGTCACGAAATTAGTGTTACGCTCAAAATCATCACAAAATTAGTGAGCTGTGACGGAACGGTCTGCACAGAAAACAATCAACTCAATGATTAGGCTTATCCAAAATTTAAAAAGTCCAAAAATTCAAAATTAAAAAATCCAAAATACAAAATTTTAAAACTCTAAAAAGCCAAAATTAAAAATTTGAAAATGCAAAATAAAAAAACCAAAAAATAAAAAATTAAAAGATCCAAAATTTAAAAAATTAAAAATTAAAAAATTATAAAATTATAAAATGTAAGATCCAAAATTTAAAAATCCAAAATTGAACAATAAAAAATTCAAAATTTTAAATCCAAAATTTAAAAATAAAAAAATCCGAAATTAAAATAACAAAATTAAAAAAATTAAACCATCGAAAATTAAAAAAAAAAAATAAAAAGTCCAAAAACAGATTTAAAAGTCCAACAATCCAAAATTTAAAAAATCCAATAATCCAAAATTTAAAAAATCGAAAAATTAAAACAAGTTTCACTTCTGTCGCATGGCGTTCCACGCACCTTTTTTTTAATATTCACAGTTTTTTTGCATTAATTTTTATGAATATACATACTGAGTTGGACATTCAGGACGTATTGACAAAATTTCCAAAAACATCGATAGTTTTCATGGAAATATTTCAGTCTATTTACGAATGTTGCCTAATTTTCTGAAACCATGCTTTTTTATTTTATATATACATCGATATTTCCGTCAAAATACATCGATATTATCGTCACATCGATGTTTACCGCCGATTTTAACATCGATAGTGAGTATCGATGTTTTAACAATCGATGTTCATCGCTACTTCCGTCTCTTTCGCGCGGGATTCGGCGGGAAGCATGACGTTACAGGTTGTAGCCTCCAACACCCACTTCGTTAAACGCGAGATTGTTGAAGTACGTAACTTACAGGTTGCCTTAATTCATTATTAAATTATTATTATTATTCTGCTATTATATAAAGACTGGAAGAATAGACCCGGCCGTTTGTTTACTTGTTTCGGCCGTGAATCACGCTGCCGGCCGCCGACATCCTGATCCCAGAAACTCCTTCCTCCACCCTCTTCCTTTAAAGTCCTTTCTTCAGTTAACCTTGACATCTTCGCGTTTCAAATCAAGCCGACGACTCACGTTTTCATCAACGGCTCACATTTTTAATTAAAATATTTTCCGTGGATAAATAAAATATAAATAAATACAATATATTCAAGTATGAGTTAATTTAAAGTAGAACTTTTACATTTGCCCGTATTTCGCGTAAAAATGGGATAAAACGTTAAAAATCGGGTATTTCGCAAAAAGTATCACATTTCGCGAAACTTCGCGAATGAATAAATACATATTTTGAATAAAAAAATACTAGAAACGAATTTATTACTGTAATTTGAACTTCTATTACTAATTTCGTGTTTTGGGGATTAACGAAATGTGACTATCCCTAGCCATGATGCTTGAAATCTGACAACACAGGAGGTAGTCCTATCTGTGGTGGTCTGTGGGAAGCATTTGAATACGTTTTTAATGCAGATATTTTTCTTTTTCACAAATACCGATTTTATTTAGGCGAAATCAGAAGGTCTATTATATATTACATAGCATATACTTGTGATGTGCATAATAACGTAATGCGCGGTGACTCCACATAGCCTATCTGAAGGAATTCGTAGTTTTCAGTGTCTCCTCATACGTTATGATGTCACGTTTTTTCTTATGTTATTGATAATAACCTCACTTATCCTGTTAGGCCTACGAACTCTGTTATTTAACCCACAACAGAGTCATATTTTATTAAGCTGCTACACTTCTCTGGGTCATTTTGTACCACCACTGAGCTAGTTGTCCCAGGTTTAATATAACCTAGAACACTGATATCTCTTTTCTTGTCACATGCACTTTGTGGAAGACTACGCTCATGACTGTCACTGAAAAGAATAACTTTGCCTAATTCCTTGGGAACACTCAGCTTTCCGTTAGGCCTATTTGCTGTCAAGTCATTCATTCGTTCATCCTCCGGTGGTGAACTGTGTTGATTCGCCAGCACTTTTGAGGTTAAGGTTTGAATCCCGTTCATTACCTTCACCAAACTGTAGGAAAACGCTGGTAGTAATATTGGGAGGATAGGAGATTGCATATATACGATTTGGCGTCTGCCACATTGAGATGAATTAGGCCTACTGTGAGCAACTTTATAAAAGTTCATACCAGTAGAAGTGTCTCTATTTCTCTTCAATTCTTCTTTAATGCCAGCCAATTCTTCCTTAAGAACACTAATATCATACCGTACCTCACTCTGGTAGTCGTTTGTAGCTGATGAACACGAAATTCTTCTGTGAAAAACTGTTCTCTGGTTTACTCAATTAGGGGTGACGGTGTATATAAATCTCTCATTGTGTACACGGTTTTTACCTTCTCCGTGCTCTCCAGTTGCTCTTCAGGTGTATCCAGATGTTCTCTAAACAATAGGCGATGACTGGGATTACTTTAAGCTGAAATATGCTTAATTTTTCGATAATTCTGATGGAGTACACTGCTTTATTTACGACATGTTCATAGCCGATAGGACTACCGATGCGATGTTGCCAGATTTAACATCATGGCTTGTAAGAAATAAAGAAGGCAGTGAGGCTGCACATTGAGTTGCATGATTCACAGTTTTGCATTCGTACCGAAGTAGCGAATGCGATCTGCAGTTTAACGTAATTTATATATTTTCACTTGAACTATTGAGAAACACATTTAAAATAATGTAATTTACCTAAAGAGGATATAATTTCAGCAATTTTAATCCAGGCTTTTTTCCTACTGGTTTCGATTGCCATATCGTATAGCCTACGCATGTACAAATTGTAGCTCTCTTTCCAGCACTTTTCATGACATCTATCCCATAAGCCACCGCTACACAAGTGAATGTATGTTGAATTTTCTTAACAATTAGAAAACAGTTGAAAAGGCAAATGTACGCATGCGTCATCCCGAGTAGCGTCGCATGAAATAAGTCCAGATCTATCTGAAGAAATGAATGTCTCACTCTGCAAGATTCATTATTGCTACGCTACTTCGGTATGAAGACTTGAACTTGTTTATTTGGAATTTAAAATGAGTAGCGCACAACCTGCATCCAACTTTTTCGACTCGCTTGCCACGCTACTTTGGTGTGAATGTTCCCTTACACTTCTAGTTGAATCAAACATCTGTAGTGAAAAATTACTTATGTATGTAATTATTAAGTATAGATTTTCACAAAAGCTGATAAAAACACTGCAACTAAACATTTATGAAACAGGCCAATTGACAGACTAATGGAATCTAGTGAAGTTCAATTTTTTTAAATTTACCAGGTTTGTGATAACTTGACCATTCATTGGCTGTCCTTGAGAGCCAAACAAAATGCTTGGGAGCTTCAAACTTCACAACTACCTTAACTAAATGCATTTATTAATCTAAACCTTTTATTGATTGCTATTACTACCTCTGCTAGTGAAACTACAAAGTATGGTGTAAATAGCCTAATGTCACGAATTACGAAAGTTTATAATGCACTCCCTGATAATATAAAAAATTCAAATTCCATTAGTATATTCAAAACCAATGTTCAAAAGTTCTTTTTAGATGAATACTTTAAGGTATAACTCAGAGCTATTACTGATAAGTTATTGATTCATGTAATGCACACTGTTAAGGTAATTTATACTACAAACCAGCTTATCATAATGTTTTACCAACTAATGTTTTAAGTTCTAACAACCAATGTTTTGAATTTTTACTTATTTTATGTATTATCATACTTATCCTTTGTATTGTATTGTATGTATATAGTAACAGTCCCTAACGCGAGCCTTATGGCTCATTGGGGCTAATTATGATGAATAAATTGAATAAATTGAATTCTTCATTGTTAATTACCTGGTTTATTTATTTGTAAGTTCAAGGGAGAATCAAATGAAAACTGCAATTAATTTTTGTCCACTATTTTACTGCAGGAAGAATGTTTGCTTGTACATTCAATGTGTTCAATGCACTTATGCCATGGGAAAGGAAGAGCTTCGATACCGCATGAGGAAAATGATTTTGGTTGATGCTGTAGCCACTCATGCACAGCCAATTGGACGTCTTCTTCAGACTTGAACTTCTGTCCTTTAAGGTGCTCCTTTAATGGACCAAAGATGTGAAAATCTGATGATAACCAAATCTGGCTGTTTGGCGGATGTAGGAGGCTCTTGAAGCTAATGTCTTCGATGGTTTTCATGGTTTCATGAGCAGCATTAGGACAAGCAAAACACTTGCACTCAGCAATCCCCCTCGCTTTGGCACCATCTTTGGTCCTATAAAGGAGTACCTTGGAGGGCATAAGCTCAAGTCTGACGAAGACCATCCAATCGGTATCGCGATATCGAAGCATTTCCTATCAGATGGCATAAGTGTAATGAACTGGGAGGGGACTATGTGGAAAAATAATATACAAGCAAGCATTCTTCCTGCAGTAAAATAGTGGAAAAAATTAATTGCGGTTTTCATTTGATTCTCCCTCGCATTATACAGTTCATTTATTAAGTGCCAGTATGGTACTTTATGAGATTATGTGGGGGATGGGAAAATGTCTGTCCATCTGTCCGTCCATCCATGTGTCTGTACGCGCGATAACTCAAATACACTTTATCGGATTTTAATGAAACTTGGTAGACATGTTTATAATGTCGATGGGAAGAAACCTATTGATATTTGACCAAATCGGTTGACCGGTATCGGAGTAATGCCCAATTTAGTGCCTATTTTATGGTACTATATTAGAAAGAATGTAACAAATGCAAATCAGTTATCCTGACAACATTTTGTTTTACACTGATCATATACAGCTTTGGAATTTGCAATACAGTTAGCCATGACATATTCCTATCAAACTAATCAGATGTTTATTTCGTTGATCAAGTTGAATACTGTTTATATACAGAAGGTATATTACTGTGAAATAGAATTAGAATTGTTTTATTTTACCTGGTGGAATTAAGGCCATTAGGCCTTCTCTTCCATTCAACCAGGATTAATACAACTGAGCTTTACAATCTTACAATAAAATAAGTATGATACAAGTACAAAGTTACAAATACACAGGAACATGATTATATTATTGTCATTTAAGACTTAGAACTAGTTCACTAGAGATAATACAATACACAAAAAACAATATGTTAAAATAGTTTGCTACTTACTAAGATTTAAACTATTACTAAAATATTAACTATTACTAAGAAATATGATGTGAAAAGATTTAAACTATTACTAAAATATTAGCTATTACTAAGAAAAAATTCTTTTTGTTCTAAAATATTCTAAATATGATGTGAAAAGATTTAAACTATTACTAAAATATTAACTATTACTAAGAAATATAATGTGAAACAAAAATGAAAAGTTGTGAACAATTGGAAACATTTTCAGTATTTAGATATGTGATGATTTATTGTTATTAATGTAAAACCAAGTCCCTAACTATGGCATCATTGGTCAGCTTACGTAAGAATTGCATTTGTGTTTGACAGTTCCTACAGTTCTCAGGTAAAGCATTCCAAGATCGCGACATGGAGACAACAAAGGAGCAAGCGATGAGACCTACGTAAATTAAATGGAGTTCTTTGCCAGTGTATTTTGTGAAATGTTGACATATTTTAAGAATTTCTTATATCAGTGTATACGAGTTTGAATTAAGGTTAAGTATGTTCTTCCACAAGCCCTGCTTAATGAATCGATCTGGAACTTAACTCGGAGATAGATTACAAAAATAACTTATTTTGTTCATATCATAATTGCATTTAACTTATCACTGATTAAATAAAAGCATTCTGGCACTTTGTTATATCAGTTTATCTGATTTTATTCATTATGTATTTATTTTAAAGTACAAAATTGCATCTTATCTTTATAAAAAATAGTTGTGTTTTGTTAACTTCCCAATTCACAGTTGTACAGTTACAGTTAAAGATTACAGGCTGTAGTATTATTCATTTGAATGAATACTTTGTCAGTGAAAGTATTTCAGAATATAAATATATGATTTTAGAGCCGTAAGTCATATCCTTCAATATAGAACAGTCATGTAGGTGGTATAGTGTTACCATGGTCTCCTGTCAGTCTTTTGAAGAAGTAGAATTTTCCTCCTATTACCAGTGGAGAGGGGATTGTGACTGATGAAGATCTGAAATATACCCAGTGTCTATAATTTGCAAGAGTCCTATTTGAACTACAATCTGTGGATAAACTTACTATACACAAAGCTATTGATATTAGAAAAGAGATTATCATTTCTTAAAAACTTTGAAAATTGTGTTCTGTATTTTTTATCCTGACATCTGTTTTTAAGCTTAAAAATGTGTAGTCTATCTAAGAACATTGTTTTCTTAGAACAGGGGAAGTCAACTACGGCTTGTGATGACGTTTGTGGAGCAAGAGCATGCGGATCCCTTGTGTGTGACGTCAGCAAGAGCGCACGGTAGTAGGGGTGTTTAGAGTACGCTAGAGCTAGCTCTAGCTCTGTGGGTAGAAAAACTTCTGGTTGGAAATACGGAGCATTTTTCAAAGTTAATGCAAGTACGCGATCCTGATAGTGTTCTCTCTGCAGAACATGTGTTAGTTCTGCAAAAATTCTTCTTCAGTTCGAATCGAGGTTTCAGGATGTGGAAAACCTTTCTCCAATGTTTAAACTTTTTGCTACCCCATATTCAGTTAATGTCAAAGACGTTCCTTGCCGGTATCAGTTGGAACTGCTAAACTTACAATCCGACGATCTGTTAAAGGACAAATACGAACGTAAAGTGGTCTTGGGTAACTTTTACAGAAATTTCTCTGAAACCAGATTCCCGAGACTTATGCACTTGCCGCACGAATATTATGCAAATTTGGATCGACATATGTGGCCGAACAATTTTTTTCACTAATGAAATGTGCAAAGCTCAAATCAAGAAGTACATTGTCAAATCACAACCTAAATGTAATCTTCGATTAAATATTGCTCAAACATTACGTTCCAACATTGATATACTTGTTACAGAAAAAAGATACAGGAAAGTCAGACAATTGTTACTGTAATCTTGTATCATCTAAGGTGCAGACGAGCTTGTATGGTAATTAATGAAGTTCATTTTTTATTATTTTTATTGTAGTGAATTATGTTAATTCAAATGATAGTATTGTTTATTTTTGTCAAAGAACATAGATTTTGTGGAAAGGTAATTGTTCTCACAGAATAGTAAAATAGAATTATTTATAATATGTTAAACTACTGTGCTGTAATTAACCGATAAACTATCAAGAAAATCGATTGATGTTTCATTAATTCGGAAACACGTATTACGTAAGTTCTAACCCCCTAAATTCCCGCTGCCCGCAATACGAATGCCCCTCTCTTCCCCCCTGTTCACTGATGCCACCATTTCACATACTCCTTGCAGATATATAACGGGAGCAGTGAGAGCAGATAGCAGTGACGTCACAGAGCAACCTTCTGTCTTCCCCTGTCTTAGAACATGAAATACTGGTATGTGTTTGTCATTAATTTTTTTAGTGCAACATTTAAATATTACTTTATTATTTACAGATGGTCCCAATCGAAGAATTTGAAGCCTCATTTCAGTTCATGCAGGAGTGTGCTCAGTATTTTCTAGAAGTGAAAGATAAAGATGTAAAGCATGCGCTAGCTGGTCTCTTTGTAGAAATTCTAGTCCCTGTTGCAGCTGTAAGTATTTTTGCAATGCTGATGTTACCGTAGTAAAAGTTACTGGATTGATAATATCTACAGTTTAGATACTGTTTTAATTTTATTACACTTTTGTATTTCAGACTGTGAAGAATGAAGTTAATGTCCCATGTCTGAAGAACTTCGTAGAAATGTTGTACTCACAGACATTGGATATGTGTACTAAGTCAAAACACAGATTAGCATTATTCCCTCTAGTCACCTGTCTTCTGTGTGTTAGCCAGAAAATTTTCTTTCTCCAAAACTGGCATTATTTTCTGGCTATGTGTCTCTCCCATCTAAAAAACAGGGATCCAAAAATGTGTCGTGTCGCTTTAGGTGAGTATATTAGCGTTGTTATTGTTTCATTACTTTTTCAGAGATTCTTGTGTTTACGCAAGTTCTCTTTTGAGAACCTTTGGAATAAGTAACATTCATCTTATTGAATGTGCTATGCTTTATCTAAAAATATTTCTTTCCCCGATTTCATGTTTTTAAAAGAACATGCAAACGCATGTGTGATAGCTGTTAACTATGAGTGAAAAATAAGCTCTTGAACATTCATAGTCTGTGTCTTCACTGCAAGTAATTTTTCCTGTAATTTCTATTTTTATTCTTTACCTTTTCTACAAATACATAGGAATGTAGTATTTTTGGCAGAAATTTTCCTATCATAAACCCAAAAATTAAAATTGTGGACTTACCTGGGAAGATTATGTATGTATATTGTAAAATTTAGCTAAAATCTGAATTTTCTAATTATTATTATTATTATTAATAGATTGAAATTAAAATTAAAAATGGCTGTTTTCATAGATAGTAATAACATCAGTAATTTTTTAATGCACTAACTAGTGCACAAACTCTGATTTATTATTAATTATAATTTTCCTATTCATCTGTAGCAAATTTGAGTACAGAAATTTCACAAGAACTTCACTTATTAGGTTTGTTTACTTTAGTAAGTATTTCAAAGGGTATCTGTTCTGTTTTCAGTGGATGCTGACTGGCCATTTGGTAGTGGGTGTATGGACTTGTTGATTAGAAGTCCTTGAATGCCTATTGTGATGTCAAATTTTAAAGGTTTTTTGCGGTTTTTATGAATGAAAGACTTAAATTTTGACACCACAGTGAACATCTAAGGAACTGATTTAACAAATTCATGTTACACTACAGTGGGCATTCAAGGAACTTAATCAGCAAGTTCATCCACCAGATGGCCAGTTGGAGTCAGCTGATGTTGGAAGGGTCCTTTAAAACATGTATTAAGGTACCAATACCTAATAAGTGAAGTTCGTGTGAAATTTCCATACTCAAATTTGCTACAGATGTTTAATACTTAACTGTGCTATTCCCTATTAATATCAGTATAATTTCTTATTATTTAATAACCAGTAGAGGAATACTATTTAACTAAAAATTCTATTATTTTTCCTATTTCATGGAAGTATAAATTTGGAATGATTGAAATATATTTAAATTCAAGTTATTTTTAGGGCAGTTTTCCAAGTTTTCTTCATGTCATAATATTACGAAGAAATGTTAAAAATGTACAACATTAGCATTGATAAGAATGAATTTAATTTTATTATATTGTTACAGTGTAAAACGTTCCATAATTTATTATTATTCACAATGACTTCTTTATTATTATTATATTGGATGTTTCTTTCAGAATCTCTTTACCGATTACTCTGGGTGTATATGATAAGGATCAAGTGTGAAAGCAATTCTGCAACTCAATCTCGATTGCAGAGCATAGTTAATTCATTATTCCCGAAAGGATCAAAAGCTGTAGTTCCAAGGGACACTCCGCTGAATATTTTTGTCAAAATTATCCAGTTCATTGCACAGGTATGTATGTTTTAATTTCATGAAGGAAGCCTGTAATACTTTATCAATGAAATAGAGCTATTTTTTTCAATTTCGCAGATTCAGGCAGAGAGGTAGGCCTACTATTTCATGCTGTAGTGCCAAATGGGGTATGCACCTTGCGTATGCATGTAGAGTTATATCCTAGAATGGTAGTGGATGTCAGGTATATTCCAACTGTGATCAAGCATGGATCAGATTGATAATAAAGCCCAGTACAGAAAATGGAGTGAGAGAGGAGAGATCATAATGCTGAAAAAAGCAATTGCTTATAGAAAAATAAACCCCAAAATTTTGTTTCCAGTTTAAATCAATACCTAGCTGTTTGCCTATATGAGCAGATACGTATATTTGCCAATTTGTCTTGAAACCAAGCCTAGGGATTTTTAAACAAACTGAATATACAAGAAAAGTGTGCAGAATTGAAAGAACTAGGTCTCAACTTTGGAAAACTTGTTAATAAGACTAAGTACTATTACTGTATACAGCACTGATTTGGCCCTAATCAGTAAAGACTAGGAAGCAGGTTCCAGGTTAGCAACATATGGCTCACAGTACCAAAAGTACACGTATTTTACGGACCATAAGATGCTCCGGACCATAAGACGCACCTTATTTATAAGATGGAAATTTAAAGGAAAAGAAATTTAATGCGATTCTAAATTAAAAATTTTATAGGGAATAATATACTTCATTGCATACACAATGGAATCAGTGTATATTACTTCTAACTTAAAATCCGCATTGTACAAAAATCTCTTCCGTACAGGTGGAATCGTGTGAATTTTAAAAACTGAACTGATTTCTCATGAAAGACTAAAAATACTTCTACACCCTCTAACCCTCAATTCAGCATACGGTATGAGTAAGGGGACAAGGCTGTTTAGAGGTCATTAGATTCATTTAAACCACCCAGCAAAGACACTCCTTTTGTATAAAAGAACTCAACAATACTTTCTTTTCGCATTGTATTCCTGGTTTCCAGCTACCCTCATTTTACGATTGTGACAAGTGCAGTGATGTACAGTCTGTGCCAAAATTTTAACTGTCTTATCATTTACAACACCTTGTGTATAACTACACTGTATTCCGGCAATATTTACCATAATTTTAATATTTTTTAGTGAATTTGGACCATTAGACGGACCCAACATTTACGGCTCTGTTTTCAAGTTGAAAAAGTGCATCTTATGGTCCATAAAGTATGGTAGGTTTGACTGTAAACACAAAGAATTCAAATGCCATTGTCATTGGGGATACTGGAATTCAAGATAATGAAATTCAGTTGGCGAAGCCATAAACAATACTGGAGTTGAAGAAGAAGTTATATAATACCAAAGTGTAAGATTCATGTAGATGATGATAATTTATGAGACCCAAGTGTTAGGAAAATTAAAGTATGGTACTTCTGCATCACTGAGATTAACATTTTAATGCTTACTCTTTCTTAAAGTTTGGAGGGCTGTTGACAGGCAGTTTATTTCCATTCATGTACAATATAGTGTAAATTCAAATCCTGCATTCACCTTTGTGAGAGAGGGAAACCGTAATGAGATCCTCCAGCCACAGAAGTTGAGCCCATGAACTCCACTGTATTACTGACTTATTCACCTGACTCGTTCATGATGAAGTAATCATTATTTTCTCTCTTTTCTATCTGTATCTGTATCTGGTACCCTATGATCCCCAGGTGGGGCGAAGGGGCCTCCAAGTGGAGGTTTCATTACCTACACTAATTTGGATATGCTTATTTTCCGAGAGAGGGTAGAGGGACAGGTGGTAAGCCCATCGCCTCGCAACCCCCCTCTGGAAACTAAGTATTTCTTGGACGTGACGTGAAAGGGCCGATAAATTTTGTCCAGAGGCTCTAATTTAGGCTTGGAGTTCTTTTACGTGCCGTAAATCTACGACACGGGACCCCCAGCTTAAAGCCCTTCCCGGAGGACTCTGTGCCCAGGATTTCTACGTCCTGAAAAATCCATCGACCGCGGCCGGGTTTGATCCCACGCCCTGCGGATCTAGAGGCGGGCACGCTACCTCTAGACCACCGCGGCCGACTCTCTTTTCTATACTATTTATAGCCTAAATTTAATTTTAGTAGGCAGTTGTAACTTGTCCTGGACTAGTAGAGAAGGTATCTTACTCAAGTGCTAGAGGTTTAAATCTCAGTCATTTCTAGTGTGAATCTTGAAAAAATGTATTTAATGTTAAGATCTTGGAATTAAAGTAGTCCTTTTTTTTCCTACATTGTAAGTTTATCACTGAGTCTCCTGTCAAAATTGACAGTGGTATTTTCCTAATATCTTATTCTTGCCAAGAATCCACTGCTATGTTTCTATTAACAGTGTATTATTTTGTAAATTTTTTATATTGAGTTAAACTTATAGATACTGATATTGGGAAGAACACAGTGAAGTCATAACATATATTATAGTTATATAATATAAATGAGTTAAACTTATTGTAAATGCTGACATACTGATCTGTTAATGTACAGGGAGGGGAAAAAAAGTGGACCGACTCTTGTAGCTGATTTCAGAGCCTTGTGATACGTAACTAATGTAAGAGATGTAACGGAAATGTTTGTTTTCACAAGCAATGCAAATTACATGAAATTATTTCTCAATTCAAACAATGTTCATTTCAATACATTCCCTGCTATCCTATGAATGCCGTTAGGCATGCACAATGGCTCATATTGGCAACTTAGATATTTTAGTCGGTCTGCTTTTTTTTTTCCCGTACCTGTACATAATTTCACATATATTAGGACTAATAACATGTTATATTATGATAATGTAACATCTTCAGTTTTAAATAATACAAAATTAATAAAAATTACAATTCAACCTAAGTGGCAATTGAATAAGTAACATTGCATATTATATAGTAGCTCAACTGGGGTGGGGGGGGGGGAATTTGAAGAAAACAATTTGAAAGTACATACATGACCACTGTGGGCATCAGATATTCCATTGGACCTGCATGTAATAAATTATATGAAATCAGGGTAATGGAGTTAGATGAAAAAATAAATGAAATAAAAAATAGATTTCAGTCTCTTATATGTGAGCAGCATTTCTGACATTTTCTGTATTTAATTTCAGGAACGTTTGGATTTTGCAATGAGAGAAATAGTATTCGATCTATTGTCTGTTGGACGGCCAATTAAAATAATTCTTACACCTGAGAGAATGAGTATTGGACTTAGAGCATTCCTTGTAGTGGCAGATAGTTTACAACAAAAGGAAGGAGAGCCTCCTATGCCCAGAACAATGGGCGTACTCCCTTCTGGAAATACTCTGCGTGTTAAGAAGACATTCCTTAACAAGGTACAGTGCATATCTTCTACAGTAGAACTCAAATTATCCAGATTAATTGGGCCAGGGCCTGATCTGGAAAAACAATCAATTATGTCAGCTAAAAGTTTTGCTTTTTCACAAATAATTGGGTCTGAAAGAGGGGTTTCCAATGTTCTCTGGTTCAAAACCTACTTGAATAATTGGCAGTCCGGATAATTGGAATTCTTCTGTATTTCTGAAGCTTTATGACAGAGGTAATATTTATGTTAACATTAATGTTTAGCTGTATAAGTGGGTAACATAATGTAGGATTTATATTATTATCAGACATCAATTTTAAATTTGCTGAATGAAAAAAGATGTTTAGAACATCCTATAGTGATGGCCAGTTTCTGAAAGCTTAGTTGTCACTACCTTCACAGTTATATTGGCTGTTGCTGATATTTTAAAAGTGAGTTTCCGAAACAGTAGTTACCACGTGACTCAATGTTATCAGCACATCAAAAAATTAAAATGTTTACCCTGACAAACATACCAACATTCAAACACGAGAAATTTGTAGTTCGTGGTGCCTACAAGCTCCAAAAATAGCAAATGCCACAACTACCTTCATTAACATCAGTTGCTACAGTATTTATCAGTTTCAGATCTGGAAAGCATGTCCCCCCCCCCCCCCCCCCCGGATTTTATCACAGTAAACATTTTTCCAAGAAATCAAAAACCTTCTAAAAAATTGAACATCCTTATATTCAAAGTAGTCGAACGTTTGAAACACTTTTAGCTCACTTACGTACCTTTACTAGGACATGTTTCAAGAGGTAAGTACCCTCCCATCGTCGGCTAGCGGTCGACTGGCATTCTGGCGACTGTGTTGTGTGAAGTTCTGTGTGCTGCCATCTGTTTTCTTAGTGGTGAGTCTCATTACGTCATCTGCGGGCGGGATCTCGAAGTTCATGGCAAGGTCTTCATTCTTGATGATGAAGATTTTTTCCCATACATTCAATTCGGATGATTTTTTCACGTGTTTTAAAAGTTTTATATCTTTTTTAACATGGTGGTTTTCTGTCCAGCAGTGGTGAGCAACTGCGGATTTTTCAGTTTGCATTAGTCTTACATTTCTTAGATGCTCCTTCAATCTTGTCTCTAACTTTCTCTTAGTTTGTCCAACATATACCTGGGGGCAGTCATTGCATTCTATTTGGTATATGCCTGAGAGTTCAGTTTTTTGTTTGTTGTTTTTCAATGGGTGGTTTAGTAGATTCCTAATGGTGTATTTGTTTTGTGGTGCTAATTTAATATTGTAATCCTTAAAAACTTTTTCAAATTTGTGAAACAATTTGGGATGGTAACTGAATTTCTTGAAAACTTTTTTTGTTGTTTCTAGGTTTTCTAATGTACTGACTTCTTTGATTTTGTTCCTCTTTGTGTGTCTATTGATCATCTTATCTATGAAGTTTGTTCTGAAACCATTAGTGACTGCCACTTCCTGTATATGTTGGTACTCTAAATTATATTCTGTCTTGGTCATTGGTATGTTTGTGAGTCTATGTATAAGGCTGTGAAAGATGGCAAATTGATGGGCTTTGGGGTTATGTTCGTTGTATTTAATGTAGTTATCTACATGTGTGGGTTTCCTATAAATTCCAAATTTCAGTTTGTTCTGTTCTTTCATGATTTTCAAGTCTAGGAAAGGTAGCCAACCGTCTTTTTCCATTTCCATAGTGAATTTTATCGATGAGTCTTGTAAGTTTAAAAGCTTAACAGAGTCTTCTGCAAACCTTTTTTGAATAATGGCGAAGATGTCGTCGACATATCTGTGCCAGCTTTTGAAGATGTGTGGGAAGGCTTTGGTAACCTGTAATTCTAAGTTGCTCATGAATAGATCAGCTAACAAAGGTGATAGTGGGCTACCCATGGCTAGGCCTGATGTTTGTTGATAAAATTCCTGATTGAAAGTGAAACTGTTATGTTTAATACAATGAACTGAAATTTGGAATTTATAGGAAACCCACACATGTAGATAACTACATTAAATACAACGAACATAACCCCAAAGCCCATCAATTTGCCATCTTTCACAGCCTTATACATAGACTCACAAACATACCAATGACCAAGACAGAATATAATTTAGAGTACCAACATATACAGGAAGTGGCAGTCACTAATGGTTTCAGAACAAACTTCATAGATAAGATGATCAATAGACACACAAAGAGGAACAAAATCAAAGAAGTCAGTACATTAGAAAACCTAGAAACAACAAAAAAAGTTTTCAAGAAATTCAGTTACCATCCCAAATTGTTTCACAAATTTGAAAAAGTTTTTAAGGATTACAATATTAAATTAGCACCACAAAACAAATACACCATTAGGAATCTACTAAACCACCCATTGAAAAACAACAAACAAAAAACTGAACTCTCAGGCATATACCAAATAGAATGCAATGACTGCCCCCAGGTATATGTTGGACAAACTAAGAGAAAGTTAGAGACAAGATTGAAGGAGCATCTAAGAAACGTAAGACTAATGCAAACTGAAAAATCCGCAGTTGCTCACCACTGCTGGACAGAAAACCACCATGTTAAAAAAGATATAAAACTTTTAAAACACGTGAAAAAATCATCCGAATTGAATGTATGGGAAAAAATCTTCATCATCAAGAATGAAGACCTTGCCATGAACTTCGAGATCCCGCCCGCAGATGACGTAATGAGACTCACCACTAAGAAAACAGATGGCAGCACACAGAACTTCACACAACACAGTCGCCAGAATGCCAGTCGACCGCTAGCCAACGATGGGAGGGTACTTACCTCTTGAAACATGTCCTAGTAAAGGTACGTAAGTGAGCTAAAAGTGTTTCAAACGTTCGACTACTTTGAATAATTTGTATAGTTTCACTGTCAAAAAAACTTCACTCCTAAACTTTGTATCCTTATATTCTTTCACTTTTTCCATGTATTTGACTTCTAAATGCACACACTAGAGCATCGAAGGCATTACAAATCATCAACTGAAAAAAATAAACAAGATTTATTACAATCTAAATGTTAAGTTTCTTAGCATATCAATAATCAATAAACGTGTAAATTATTAACAGCTCTGAAAAGTATGCCAGCAAGATTGTTTAATTTGTTGCACTAACGTGTTTCTCTTTATTCCACAAACAAAACTTTATCATATTCCTTTGTAAACACTTTTGATGCACTGGAAACTAAGGATGAACAGGGTAAACTTGTAGTTAGTAGGCTACTGTACTTTAAATATAATTGTCTTTTATTTCTCTTCAAGATCCTTATTGAAACAACTTGTAATAATTATAATTATATTTGCAGATGTTGACTGAAGACACTGCTCGCAGCATAGGAATGTCATCATATTTCCCTCATGTTCGAAGAGTTTTCGTAGACATTCTTAGAGCACTGGATGTACATTATGGGAGGCCTCTCATGATGACAAGTACACAAAATGTTAACAAGGTAGGCATGATTGTTAACTTCTTAATTTCTTTACTATCTCTGTGATTTCTTGATGTTTTACTGAAACTATCCTTATCTCAATGCTTTTTAAACCAGGATCGATGGACTTCTTATCTCAGTATCAAACTAGCTACCAACCCACTTGGCTCACAGATGGAGGTGGTTAATATCGAGGTAAGATTGAATAGCCCCAGCTATAGCCTAGCCCTCATCCTGCACTGTCACAAAGCAAGCAAGGACTGAATGCAAAAGGGTTGGCATTTTCCCATCCAAAACTAATTTTTACCATCCCAGTGGGAAAAACTGGTATATACCAGGATAAATTGGTAAATACCGGGCAAAAGTGGGAAAAACTTGAAAACGTTATGACATATTAAATTGTATTGGAAGTTAACACAGTGAAGTTATGTAACATAATAATTATATAAGAGTTGAATTTTTACACAAAAACTTCACTTTTGGTATAGTTTACCTGTACTAGTTTCGGGGCCTTCGCAACCATTGTCAACAGCTATACTTCAACTGCCGTGTTACCCTCCCGCAGACGTGGTACAACCTTCCCAAACTAGTACAGGTAAACTATACCAAAAGTGAAGTTTTTGTGTAAAAATTCAACTCTTATATAATTATTACGTTATGACATGTTAACAAATTCCAACTCTGTGGATTATATTCTTATTCCAAAACATTACTGTGTAATTTCTTGAGTAATAGTTTTAAAACAAATGTCATAATTATAATGTAATAATATCAAGCTTTGTGATTCCATGTTGCAATAAATAAACCTTCAGAAATATTTACTTTTATTGTTTAATTATTTTATAGACGCTGTAGTAGCCAAGCCAAAAATAAATAACAGACATATTGAAGTTATGGTTAAAAAATAGAAATATACATATAAATCCACAGTATTTGCAATACACATCTCAGTTTCAATCAGAAGAGGAACCTTTTCCAAAGACATATTTTTTCATCTGATATTATTTTTAGTAGTGTGGCACCTTCTGTGGGTGGACGATTCTTTACAAAAAGTGGAACTGATACAAACTTTCTGGAACTAATGGAACACCTTCTAGGATGTCCTGCATCATCTGCATCTTTGGAGCTTATTTTTCATTGTTCTCATTTATTCATAACAAAAATAGAAACAGATTTGGCTTACAAGCAGCTTCTAAATTAGCATTTTGTTACCATGAAGTTAAAGTGAAACTTTAAACTGGAAATGTTTAGAAATTGCATCACTGTATTTTTAATTACTTTGTGTAGAATCTACTTTAATTTTGAAGTTATTTATCGTTTTCTTGTTATACCATACTTTAAATAATGCAGGACACTTTATGCAGTACAATTTTAAAAAGAAAAATTTTATATACACTTTTTGAAGTTTTTGAATAAACATGACGAATTTAATTTGCTATAATGTTCATCCTCAAAGTTTACTTTTATGTAGATTGCAATCTCTGAGATTGGTAAAAAATGTCAGTATACCATATGTGGAAATTATCTATTACCAGAATTTATCTATATTTTGTAGAAGTATTGAATGGAATCAAGTCACTTTCAATTTATTCTAGCCTGTTTTTGTTTTACAGTCACATAAAAATATTTCAACAGCTGGATTTATATGTATATGTTGTCATTAATTACAACTATACATTTACAATGGTATTGTATAATGACAATAAGACTAAAAAAGTAAATTTTGTTACATTAAAAGTTGCAATAACAGTATGGATTAGGCCTATTAAAAAATTTAATAATGACAATTTTTCAGTTATGAATTTTTCCCAGTTTTTCCCATATGGAGAAAACTATATATTTCCCAGGACGGTAAATACCGGTTTTTACCATGGTATTTACCGGGGGTGGGAAAATCGTTGTCAACCCTGGAATGGAAATGATTAAATTGTGAATGAGTTTGTTGTGATGTGTTTATTTGTATTTGTAACTTAAAAATCTATAGACATGATCCATATCTTGAAAGTATCTTGTGAGATCCCTCAGCTTTCTTTAGCAGTAAACCCACATTAACATAATCTAGAAGGATCCTATATATATGTGTGTCTTTTTTCACATTAACTAACTAATTGCTTTGGCTTTCTTCATCCTTGCCAAATGTGTCCGATCCTGGAGCATATATTAAGATCCAATTAAATTAGCGAAATTGTAGGTTTGAAGAAGACTGTAGATAGGGTTGGCATCCTCTACTTCTCATAGTATCCTTTGCAAGATAAATTGTCTGTTCTGGCACCCTCTCCTTTCTCTTCATGGTTGGTGATGTCTGATTTTGTGATTTTGTGATGTTCACACTGAAATGCTACATAAACATAAAAGTTATTACCTATACCATTCTAATGTAATCATTCACAATGAAAAATGCAAATGTAACATACTTGTAAATGCAAGTTATTAATACAAGAGTTTGCAAACGCTAAACCTTTGTGTTTGCACTAACTTTTTTTTTTAAAAAGAAGGAATGATTGTAATAATTGTGTGCTCATAATCAGTGTGCACAGAACAGATTTTTCTCAATGCTTTCTTGATTCTGTGCTTGTTTGAGTATTTTTAAACAAACATGATTACGGAGTGCACCATTTAAACAGAAACTCTTTGAGTGTGCAGTAGTGTCATTGGATCAAAAGTGAATTATTTTATCTCTCTGTCAAGTAACCCAAGAATTATAAAAACAATGTGTTAAACGATAATACTGGAAGATGTTTTCATGGGAAATGAAATACGAGGATAGGCCATGCATACAGATTCGTTTTGCCTTCTCTCAAGATTATGTTCTTTTTATTGAACAGACTTTCTGATTTATAGGCCATGATCCATTGGGTTTTGTCATTTCCATTGTTTCTCCTGTGACTGTGTCTATGGTGGGAAGGTTGCTGATTGATTGGTGGTGCAGTTTCTTTACCTTGGCTTTGATTGGCTCTTGAGTTCCTAATATTTTTATTAGAATTTTCAACCACAAATGAGAAACAGAACATGCCATCAAAGCCTGGATCCCCAGCCTCAAAAATTCAAAATCAGAAAATTAAAACCCAATCACATCCAAGGTGAACAAGTGCACCACCAACCATTCAGCAACTTCTTCTGCTCACCATGGACAACCAATCAGCAACCTCTGCTCACCATAGACAACCAATCAACAGTGAGACCAACATCTGGAGATTATGCAGGCTACTTATATAAATATATAAGTGACATAAAGTCCTCCATCAGTTCTTATGCTGTCAGCAGAGACAGAAGATCCCCTGGTGATGCAGGTGCCATTACTTCTTGGGATGGTATCAGGGTTGTCATTTTCTTGTCCAAAACTAGTATATACCATCCCAGTGATAAAAACTGGTAAATACTGGGATAAATTGGTAAAACCAGGCAAAAGTGGGAAAAACTTGAAAACATTGTGATATGTTAACAAATTCCAACTTTATGGATTATATTCTTATTCTAAAACATCTCTGTGTAATTTCTTGACAAATAGTTTTAAAACAAATTTCGTAATTTTAATGTAATAAAATATAAAGCTTTATGATTCCATTTTGTGATTCATAAACTTTCAGAAATATTTACTTTTGTTTTACTTTTTTGATTATTTTATTTTTCATCTGATATTAGTAGTGTGTCACCTTCTATATGGTGAAGGAACCTTTAAAAATGGAATTGATACAAACTTTCTGGAGTTAATGGAATACCTTCAAGGATGTCTTGTATCATCCGCATCTTTGGAGCACTTTTTTTTTCAGTTTTCTCATTTATTCATAACAAAATTAGAAACAGGTTAGGCTTACAAACAGCTTCTAAATTAGTGTTTTGTTACATGATTGAAGTCCAAAATGGAAATTGAAACTTTAGATTGGTAAATGTTTTGAAATTCCACTACTGTAGTTTTAATGAAACGTTGTGTAGAACCTACTTTAATTTTGGAGTTATTTCATATTTGCTTGTCGTACTTGAAATAATGCAGGACGCTGTATGCAGTACAATTTTAAAAAGAAAAGTTTTATGTACACTTCTTGAAGATTTTTTTAATAAACCTGATGAATTTCATTTGCTTAGGTGTTCAGACTTTATTTTTATGTAGATTGCAATTTCTGAGACTAGTGAAAAAGTCAGTATATTATATGGAAATTATGTATTACCAGGATTTTTCTACATTTTACAAAAGTACTCAATGAATTCAAGTCATGGCATGACTTTTAATTTATTCTAGCCTATCTTTATTTTACATTCACATCAAATGTTTCAACAGCTGCATGGCCTGGGTATATATTGTAATTAATTACGATACAGCTATAATAGTATTTTACAATGACAATAAGACTTGAATAGTAAATTTTGTTGCATTAAAAGTTACAATAATAGTATATATTAGGCCTACTCAAAAAATTTAATAATCAGAATTGTTTCAGTAATGAGTTTTTCCCAGTTATATTTCCCAGGACGGTAAATACCGGTTTTTACCATGGTATTTACTAGGGGTAGGAAAATTGTTGCCAACCCTGGATGGGAAAATGGCAACACTGGTGCAGTAACCAGGAAAATGATAAAACCCAGTGGACCACAGCCTACAAGCTTGAAAAACCTGTTCCACAATTCAAATGCCAGCCATGAATACCTAATTTGTTATATTCTATTTTTGTGTTTTGCATATTTTAAAACAACATATAGTATAGCATGGTGTAGGAAACTATGTGTTCATAATTATAACAGTTTGCATTGCATTAAAGTTTTCATTGTGAATGGGCCTTAAACCTTGGTAGGTTGTGGTGTTACTGAAACAGTTTCCCTTTTGAACATTTGAACTGAAACAAATTTTGCTTCTTGCAGTTAGAAACCTATTATGTGTGATAAATCAGCCTTTTGTTGAGTATACCACTTATTATTAATGGTATTTTTTTATGTACTCCATAGCAAATATGATTTTCACAAGCTACTTTTAGTCAGTAATAATTAGGAGCCTGATTTTTGTTCACATTTGTGGTACCCCAAGATGCTTGAAAAATTGTTCCCAAACATAAACAAAAAAATAAGGTGCATGTTTCAATCAATGGCTAGAAAAAAAAAAAGCTTAAATAAATAAATAAATAAATAAAATCAGGTAAACTGATATAACAAAGAGCCAGTATGTTTTTGTTGAATCAATTATAATTGCAATTATGATATGCAGTAAATAAGTTTTTCTAATCAGATTAAAATCGACCAGCATCAGCAGAACTACAGTTTTGTGATACCTTGACAATCGCGCACTCACATTAAAAAAATAAATTAATAAATAAAAAAAATATACCCATATCAAATTGGCCGGCTCCGGGATTTGATCTGGGGACCTCCAGAATACGAGTTCAAGGAGTTACCACTAGGACAACTCAGTCAGTTTCACGGTGTCGTTTGATAAGCATAAGTGAAGGAGTAATGTTAACTGTCAAAATTAAAAAACATGTGACCTTTAATTAGTCGTTACTCTGGTACCGGTCAACCGAATAGGTCCAAAATTATTAGGCTTCTTGCCATGGACGTTATAAATGCGTATACCTAGTTTTATGAAAATCCGATAAAGTATATTTGAGTTATGGGGCCTTTTCTTATATAACACCATAAAAATGCACTAAATTGGGCATTATTCCGGTACCGGCCAACCGATTTGGTCCAATATCAACAGACGTCTTCCCATGGACATTATAAATGTGTATACCAAGTTTCATGAAAATCCGATAAAGCGTATTTGAGTTATAGCGCTTTTAAATAAAAACACTAAATTGAGTTTGACGCCGGTACCGGTGAACCGATTTGGTTCTATAACAATAGGTTTCTTCCCATGGACATTATAAATGCGTATACCAAGTTTCATGACAATCCAATAATGCGTATTTGAGTTATGTTGCGTACAGACACACGGACGGACAGACAGACACACGGACAGACAGACAGACGGACAGACATTTTTCGTCCCCCACACACAATCTCATAAAGTACCATACTGGCACTTAATAAATAAATTATTCCCATTCAGATATCTTAAAATAACTCTAGGAGTAGCTGATCTGGTCCAATATAGTCCATAATAGTCCAGCACTACGTCCAGCAAATGTTTTTAGATGAAGTATTAGAAATATCAGGAATTTAGTTTATCCCTTTTTAGAAATACTGTGCTCAATTTCTGGCTTCTTCTTGTCTGGAATGAGGTAATTATACTGAGAATCCATGACTTCCTGATATTCATCCTATGAGTGCATGCTACCTTGTGTTCCTACGTTATTCTTCAGTCCTTGTAAGTATTCTTAATAGCTTAGATCTTGCCTTTACGAGTGCTGTGGTTTCGTTTGTTTGTTATGATTATTTTAATGGTGATTGTGTGATGCTTATTAGGCCTGTAACCATTGCTGGTGGACCAGAATTTGTCTTGCAAGAGTTTGTGTATATATATATGTAAATCTACAAACATGGGGCTGTTACATTTACACAAACATAAATGACATTGATTTAAACCAGGATCTAACACCTGAACTTAGGAAGCCAGTGCCTTACCAACTGTTAGGCCCATCAGTTGCATCTTCAAAATTCAAAGCATCTTCAAAATAAAAATAAAATAAAAAAATAAAAAAAATAGTATTATGACCCATTCATCCTACAGGGAATCATGCAGGCTACTCTTTAGAGATCTACAAATATTAACATTTACTTCAATATATTTACTAGAGCTTCTAACTCATGTACACATTAATTTTGACCAATACAACACACAATATACGAACACAACACCAGAAACCAAGAGTTGTTAAAATTCCCTTCCCATAGATTAACCCTCCTAGAGCGTACCCCACAATACATGGGCTTAAATGCATACAATAAAATATCATACGAAACAAAAGCATTAAATAGCAGACAATTCAAAATTAAAATTAAAAACTGGTTATTGCAAAGAACATATTACTCAATCAGAGAATTCCTTGAAGATGAGGTTAACATATAATTATAATTAATCAAAAAATAGCAAAAGATATCATTCCATTTTCAAGCACTCATTAATAGCATTAGAAAAATTAAGAATGACATTAGTGTTAGATTTTCTTTGTTTGTAATCATGATTTACAAGTAATATAGCGTAGGCCTAAGTTAGAATATTCCTAGTTTGTAACTTCAGCAAGTAAGCTCAAATTGACAAGTCACCAGTTTACCAGCCAAATTTGAATAAATGTAAACTATATGTGACAATAAATTAACATTAAACATTAAACATTAAACCTCATCATCCTGTGGTAATCAGGTCTTATGGGAAGTTTCAGATGAAGGCAGATTGGTGAATTCATATCATAGACACAAAAGGGTGTTAAGCACATGTGTGTTTTTTTATTTTTTATTTTTTAATATTCTTCACTTGACTGGAATCTGCAATGTGCAATATTGCTTATTGCTTTTAGTTGTTTTCACTTGCTTTGTCAATTAAGCACTACATAAGCACATTATGATCAAGTTATGCTAGTTAAGTTTTTTTAACTTTTACTTCTGAGTAGTCTAGTCCTAGGGCCTATTTATTTCACTATGTTTACATGGTGCTCTACTACAATTTCATGAATTATCATTTGGGGGGGGGGGGATGGCTAGCTGAACCCCTAGAGGATGGAGAAGATCCCACCATTGCATGTTCACGACTACAGAAACTGATATGAGTTTCCGGACCTACAACTCATCCATTGAAGCAGAATCCAAATGACATCAAACCTCCAATATGCTTCATGAAACATGAGTTGTCAGAGTCTCCCATACATAGTCTCATCAGAGCTAGCAATGTTTAACCCAATGATCACCTTAGAAGTGGCATGGCCACTAGTCCACAAGAGACCCTCCAGATATAATACTCTTTATTTTTCTGACTATAAAATACTCTGGACCCATAGACACACTTTGATTTTAGAAAAAATTTAAACTTAATTCCAGCCATTGTAACATTCCCTTACTGAACAACTGAATTTATTTTACAAAACATCCCAAACATTTCTTTAGTCTTCCACCCTTAGTACAGATTAACAAAAAAAAGAAGGATGGGCCATTCCATGCAAAACAGTAGGTAAAAAATCCTCATGTTTACAATTCTTTTTTCATGTTAATACATTTTCATTCTAATGGGATCTATGTATTATGAACAAATGTTCAGAGCATTAGAAGTAATAATTTTGATGACATGGGGTTAGAAGTACTTGGCTATTTGCATTAACCCCATTTTGTATTTCTCTTTTCCTTACTTTGTCATAATTCAAATTACTTTTTAGAAGATGTGAATGCAAAAAAAAACTATTTTTTAATTCTTCATTACGAAGATAACATGAAAAAATATATTCAATCATTAAATATATTAAGTATATTTAAAGTAAAGATAATAATAAAATGGACCTCTTAATTAGTTTTAAACTTTTAAAGGCATAGTAATAGTATATATTATGCATTCTGTAAAAGTTTCATAATGGAATGTTCAAAAATGAACTCATAACATATTAAAATGTACTCATTCTGTTAAGATATTCCCACCCACAATATGCTTGGCTTCATGAGTGTGACATGCTGCCCTAGTTTAATCTTGTGAAAAGGTGGTATGACACAACCCCAGGTATGCATTTTCACACATGATTTTGATCACTCACAGTTGAATAACTCGTATTTTTGCAAGGTTCATCATGAATTCTAATTGGCATTTTAACTAAAAAATATCACCTCATATACTGATTCCACTCTTACCTTATATTGCACTGCAAATTCCTCTGCTGACTGCTGTGTTTTGGTGGGATAATGGCACTAATTATGACTATATTTCTAAACATTCACCACATGCTTAGGAGAATCCTTTTTTGGTATGAAAGCAGGAATTTACATAAAAAGAATCCATTTTAGAAACACTAATGTCTGCTCTTTATGCTATAACAGGTGCTGTATGACAGTAGGTGACAGTATCTGGGATAAAAGTGGCTGGTGGCTAAGGCTGATAACTGTACCACCTTCATGTACTGATTATCTAGAAGTCCAGGAAACTGAACCTAATGAGTCCTAAGGGCCTTGAAGGAATACAAAGTATATTTGCACCTTCTCAGTTTATGTTAATGGGTTTACTGTGATCTGATTGCTTTGTAGGGATAGCATGACTCATCAAACAGTATTAGGAAAAGTCGTAGCCTTTCAGCTTGGTATTAGATTGATTAGCATTTAAACACAGATATTAGTGTACAATAATTGGCATTGTGCGTTTTGTGCTGGAAATTGAAATGATAGAGATTTGATCAGTTTTATAAAGTTAAAAGAATTTCATATGAAATATTTTTGATGCAATTCCAGGAACCGGATGAAATGTTAACTGGGGAAAGGAAGCCACGAATAGATCTGTTTAGGACATGTGTTGCAGCAGTTCCACGTTTAATACCAGATGGAATGACAGGTGCTGAGTTAGTTGATCTTCTGTCAAGATTGACTGTCCACATGGATGAAGAATTACGTGGCTTGGCATATCAAAGTCTTCAAACACTAGTCATGGATTTTCCAGACTGGAGACAGGATGTTGTTTATGGTGAGTGAAGATAAGAATCTGTTAAAAAATATTTATATGTTTTGAAAATAACGTATCTTTAAGACGTGTCAAGTTTTACCCAGTGGCGTAGCAAGCTTATGTGGTACCCGGTGCGGAAAATTTCTTGTCACCCCCCCATTTAAATTATTAAAAGTTGGAACAGTTCCAAGGGTTATTTTTTGGATAGTCAAAGGTAATCCCATGAGAGTTTAAGAGTTTGTCGATAAATGCAGCTGCATCGAATTTATCTGATGTAGGCCTAAGTCGTAAACTCAACGGATTATGCAAAATTAGTAATAATTACATTGTTATATAAGAACAAAACTAAGCTCCGAAATCATGGTATACTATGAATCAACCATCCATAAAGCGATTCGAGTTACCATGTTATCGCCATGTTGTAACCATTGCTACCAAAGGTGAATATAAGACATAGTTAACCTAATTCAGTCAATTTTGTTAGGATTAAGGAAAGACATACATATCAAGCACATTATGCTGTACATTGTACACTGTGCTGTTAAACGACAATAAATGCTATTATTATTATTATTATTATTATTATTATTATTATTATTATTAATCTAAAGTACGTTATAGACAGACAGGTATACATTGTTTTCATGAGCGACAGACTGAGGGTGTTACCGTTAATAAAGCGAACATCTAGGCCCCAATACACTCCCGAAATTGTGCAAATTTTTATTTTTTGAGTGATTTTTTTATATTTTTATATTTTTATATTTTGTTTTCCAAGCGAAATCTCGAACTTTTAAAAACATGAATTTTGATAAAAAGACAACATTTGGAGAAACATAATGAAAGGCTTAACAAACCCAAAGTGAACAGTGATCAGTGATAAGTGATGATACCTATCAAACGCAGCACTTGAGCTCGCACGGACCGGCTCACCGAGCGAGCAAACTTAGAGCCAGCCCTACGATCGGTAGGAGGCCCTTGCCCTAAAGGGATGCCAATGGGCTTATTTTATTTATTTATTTTATTTTACCTTTCAAGATGTGAACCGAAGATTGGAGACAAGTTTTCCTTATTTTTACATAAAGAAAGTTTTCTCGAAAACTGCTCTAACAATTTTCTTTTAATTTTCCACGGGGGTTGCTTATACTATGAGCTAAAACTTTTATTTGAAACACTTTTTCTAAATAATTCTCTGAAGGGTAGTTATAAGCCACCCGCTCTGAATACGCGCTCTTTGCAATACGGCCTCTTGCAAGGGAAAATGGTACGAAAACAACATTTTGTATTTGGGTTAGGTACCTTTTGGGGATATGACACCAAGATTGGCGACAACTTTCTCTTATTTTTAAGGGGAGGCTAACTTTTATTTGGGCAGAGGATGTTATGTGAATTATACATAGGCTTGCCAGATTTCTGAAATGTTCAACCGGGACACAGGAATGCCCCCCAGCGTCACGGATATTCAAGGGTACACACCCTTGGCGGGTTTTTAGAATGTTTTAGAGGGTAGTTTATTCTCAATGCTATGAATCAATGAACATGAATCAATCAACATGAATTAGAGAGATATAATATAGGCATCTGTGCACTGCAAGAAATACGGTGGAAAGGTAAGGATATGTTTGACTGTGGTGATTACACCATATGTTACAGTGGAGCAACAACTGGGAGAAATACTTATGGTACAGGTTTCATATTCCAAAAGAAACTTAAACATCTTATTATGAATTTTGACCCAGTGGATGATCACATATGTGTGTTAAGGATTAGAAATAAGTTCTTTAATACAACGTTAATTAGTGCCCATGCACCAACTGAAGATAAGGATGAATATGAGAAAAGCTCATTCTATGATAGACTAGAAAGAGTATATCAGAGGGCAGCCACTCATGATATTAAAATAATCCTGGGCGATATGAATGCAAAGGTAGGGAGAGATATGATAATGCATAAAATAGGAATGCATAGCCTACATGACACCACAAATAACAATGGCTCAAGATTAGTGGATTTTGCGATAAGCAAAAACATGGTTATAAGTAGTACAAATTTCCCTCATAAGGATATACATAAAGCAACTTGGGTATCACCTGATGGCAGTACAGAAAATCAAATAGATCACGTCTTGATAGATGCCAGACATGCTTCAGACATCATAGATGTAAGGTCATATCGTGGAGCTGACTGCGATTCTGACCATTATCTTGTACGTGTCAAGTATCGAGCAAAATTATCAATAGCTAACAAATATACAGGTGAGAAAATGGGGAAATTTGACATTGGTAAGCTTAGAGATGACTTATGCTGTATTGAATATAAGGACTTAGTGACACAAACTTTGGATAGTCAGTATCCAATTAATAACGATATTGAACAAACGTGGAGGAAAATAAAGAGAAGTATACATACTGCGGCAGAGAAAATTTTGAGCCAGGTACAACATCAAAATAGAAACGGATGGTTTGATGAAGAATGTCAGGAGGCATTGAATTTAAGAAACGAAATGAGAATTAAAATGATCCAGAGGAACACAAGAAATAATGTTGATGAATTTAAGGAGGCAAGAAGGGAAGCTAAGGCACTAATTCGCAGAAAGAAAAAAGAATATGAAGAAAAGATGCTGCAGGATACACAAGATAGATATAATAGAAATGATACAAGGAAATTCTTTGAAAGCATCCGAAGACTCAAGGGTGGCTTTCAACCAAGAACAACGTGGTGTCGAGATAAAGATGGGAACCTGATTGGTGAACCGGCAGAAGTTATCAAAAGATGGAGTGAATATTTTAACGAAACGCTTAACCCTGATATGAATACCGATGAGGAAATCTCATCCAATAACAAGAATATATATTTTGGTCCGGAAATACAACTTAAAGTCCCAAGTAAACTTGAAGTTTTTAATATAATTAAGAAAATGAAGGATAACAGAGCTCCTGGTGAGGATCTGATAACAGCAGAGCTGATAAAGAAAGGTGGGAAACGTCTTTGGACTAATATATATGAATTAATAATAATGATCTGGGAAAAAGAAGAAATACCTGAAGAATGGAGAACAGCGCTGATATGCCCTATACATAAAAGTGGCAGCAAGCTTGACTGTAATAATTTTCGAGGAATTTCATTGCTGAGTGTTACGTATAAGATTTTCACAAATATTGTATCGAATTACCTTAAAGCATATACTGATGAATTAGTAGGAGAATATCAATGTGGCTTCAGGCGAGGTCGGAGTACTACCGATCATATTTTTACAATTAAGCAATGTTTAGAAAAAACAAATGAATACAATATTCCATTACATATGTTTTTTATAGACTTTAAGCAGGCATTTGATAGAATGAACCGATCCAAAATCTTGGAGGCAATGAGAGAATTCGGTATCCCAACTAAATTGATAAACTTAACAAAGATCACCCTTTCAGAAACCTATAACAAAGTAAAGATACAAAACAAGTTATCTGATAAATTTTTAACCAAGAACGGAGTGAGACAGGGAGATTCCTTATCTACAATATTGTTTAACATTGGCCTGGAGAAAGTTATGAGAAGTGTCCACATAAATTTTAAAGGCACAATATTTAATAGAACGAGACAATGTTTGGCATATGCTGATGACATAGTGATCATGTGCAGAAGCATAGGAGTGTTAAATGAAGTTGTAAGTCAAATTCAAGTAGAAGCAGAACAAATGGGGTTAATAATTAATAAAGGAAAGACGAAATACATGAAGAACAAAAGAACAAATGAACCTACAAATAACGTTGTTTTAATAAATGGACATAACTATAACGAAGTAGACTCTTTTAAATATCTAGGAGTCTTAATAACACAAGAAAATACTGCAGATGCGGACATGAGACAAAAAATTGCAGCAGGAAACAGATGCCTGAGAGCCCTCAATAAAACATTGAGTGCAAGATCAATAAGTAAAAAAGCCAAACTTACATTATATAAGACAGTCATAAGACCAATTGTACTATTCGGTAGCGAAACCTGGACGCTGTCTAAGAAAATGGAACAGCAGTTGATGATATGGGAACGGAAGATTTTAAGGAAAATCTATGGTCCAAAAAATGAAAATGGGTTTTGGAGAATCAGATATAATGCAGAGTTAAAAACTCAATATAATTCTCCAGATATTGTAGCTGAAATTAAAACCCGTAGATTGGAATGGTTGGGACATGTAACCAGGATGGATGATAATAGAATTCCCAAAAAGATCCTAAATTCTAAACCGGAAGGTAGGCGCAACATTGGCAGACAGAAACTAAGATGGATAGATGGAGTGGAGGATGATCTGAGGACCTTAGGTGTGAGAAGATGGAGACAGAAGGTTATGGTTAGACAGGAATGGACTAAAATCCTAAAGGAGGCCAAGGCTAAACTGCAAGGGCCGTAGCGCCAAAGAAGAAGAAGAAGAAGAAGAAGATGAATCAATAGTTACTGATTAGGAACCTAAACCAGGTGTAATAATAAATAGCATAAGCATATAAATTTGAACATTTTATTTCTAACATGTTAATATTTAAAATTTACTTAAATAAGAAGAAAGACTTTGAATGGGGAATAAAAATTTGAGCAATATTTACATGTACATTTCATTGGCTGGGACTTTTTTAAGAAAGTTTTTTTTTGGTTTTGTTTTAATCTTGTTGTAAAAATCTTCACAAGCTAATCCGATATTAATTTTACATGTCATCAAGTCTTTAACCGTAGATTCCTTCATCAAACCCCTATCATCAGTCCATGCGTTGTTCATAAAAGAAAATACTCTCTCAACTGGTTCTGATGTCGCAGGTACGCAGAAGGCATACTCAACAATCTTGATCAGATTGGGGGCTGCTATGTGATTCTCCTTGAAGTGACCAAACAGCCTGAGCCGTTTTTCTTCACTTAAATAATCACATTTCTGGTAGTCTTTTCTTGCTTCCACTGTTTTCACTTTTCATACAGTACAGAAATAAATGAAAAAGTAATTATCCTAAATAATCCTTCATAGTTAATTATTTTTATACTTTTTTGGTCATCTAGAAAATCAAATTTAATTTTTGCCGGGACGTGAAGTAAACCGGCCCGGACACCGGGATTTTGTCTGAAACCTAAGCAAGCCTAAATTTATACATAATTTTTTATAGGTTGATCCTAATAAATTTCATAAACAAGTAATGTAATTATTTTACGGAACTGTATTATTAATAATCTATTCTTAAATATGCGCACATCCCAGTTCAAAATCTAGATTGAAGGAGACTTCGGAGTCAACTCACATTCGAAGTTTATTTTCGTCAAAGTCATGACTGCCGCAGCGGGTAGAATTGGTTACAGCTTGAGTGATATAAAATATCACCGATTGTTGAAGTCTCATTTAAATTAATAAAACTGCAGAGACAAGCATCGGCAGAAATAAACACCCCTCCCCCTAACCATAATGTTATTGTTCGTATCATCACAGCGGCCAGTTCAGCCGCGTTTTATTACCTTTCTTGACTGAATTTAAAACTAAAAGAAGTTTCAATACGCATGTTGACTTGTAGAAAGTTAAGCTTATTTAATTGTTTTAAATAATATTATTATTCTATTTGAATTCCCTTGAGCGATTTTTTACTTACAAAGACACATTTTTATTTTGTCACCCCCCGAGTGATGGCCCGCACCCTCGCACCCCCCTTCCTACGCCACTGGTTTTACCTTGATGCTGGCACCATTTCCACGCTGCAGGGCGATACCAATTTGCTGCCTCAGAAACTCAGTTGATCAATGTTCCCTGGTTAGCGAACAAAGCCTTATAGCAATGTCGGCAACAACCGTCTTTGAGTTTTTATAAACTTATTATGTGAAAAAATCTTACGTGAATTATAATCATAAGTTATATCTTTTAAAACTGTCAAAAATCACTGTTTGAATCTGCTAATCTTTTGACCCCATGGCCTGTTAATTTGAATGGGGCTTTTAGGATTTTACTCACACTTAGAAGCAAATACTGGATTAGAATTTACTTACCCCTAATTTTAGAAGATATGAATACTGAATTTTATTGTAATAGGCCAGAATGATCTGTCACTGTTGATTGGCCTTAAAATGATGATAAACAAAATACAGGGTGATCTGTTAGAGATGTCAGAAAAGTAAAGCATTGTGTACAAGGAACTATTTAAATTTATTAATCGTTAATGGTACAAACAGGTGTAGGAAACCTGTAAGTTTTGTATTCCAGCATATTAGTACTCAACATGACCGCCATTGCAAATGCAGCAGAGACCATACCTCGTGAACAGGTTCCGCCACATGGCGCGGAGCATTTCTGGAGTGATTTGCTGAAATGCAGCTGTAATCATCCGTCGTAGGTCAGCTATATTCTGTGGTCTTTGTGTGTACACTGTTGACTTGATGTACCCGCACACAAAAAAAAAATCTGGAGAAGTCAAGTCCAGGCTGTTAGGAGGCCAAGGGATGGGTCCATCACGACCACACCAGCGATTGTTAAACACTTGGTTTAATTCATCCCGCACTATGAGAGCCCAATGAGATGGGACGCCATCCTGCTGATAGATGATGGTGTCCAGTACTCCATCTTCCTGTAATTGGGGACCACAAACTGCATAACCATATCCAGGTAATTGTCTCGAACAGTCTCCTCTGCAAAGAAGATCGGGCCATAGACTTTCTCATGGGTTACACCGCACCACACATTCACTTTAGGGCTGGCTCGTTCGAGTTCGTATGAGGCGTGTATATTCTCGGTTCCCCAAACAATGCAGTTATGACTGTTCACTCGGCTACTCACATGAAATGTGGCTTTGTCTGTGAACTTCCATTGATTTAGCAATTGATCTTCTGCTTCCTGTCTCTCACACATCACTATAGCAAAATTCATACGAGCTTCGTAATGATGTTGCGTCAGTGCTTGCACTCGCTGAATACGGTATGGGAACATCTTAAGGTACCGTCTTACTGTCCATTGACATGTAGTGTATGACATATTCTGCTCTGATAATAAGCGGCGGAGTGACTTTTTTGGTCTCTGAATCATGGCTTGTCGAATATCCTCTTCCTTGTTTCTATCACGTAACCTTCCACCTTTACGAGACATTTTGAGACCATCTTCCAAGAACATGTACCAGTGAACAATGTCTCGATGCAAAGGGGCATACCGACAGTTGTACTGACGTCGGAAAGTCCGCTGTGTTTGTATTACACTAGAAAACTTTGCATACCATACTACACACTGAGCGCGCTGTTGTGGCGTGACCCCCATTTTGTCTTCTATGAACGTTAGCACCGCCAAGTCATGTGGCCGAAGTCTGAAACATCACTCATTGTTAACTCCTATCCTTTCCACTTACATTACAGCAAATTGCACAGAGCTATGTACATTAACCTCTTAAATATAACGTTTTACTTTTCTGACATCTCAAACAGATCACACTGTATAGGATAATCCCTAACTCTAAAACTAATTTTTGCAGGATTCACACAGTTCCTTGCAAGAGATGTTCAGGATACTTTCCCACAGTTGGTAGACAATGGGTTGCGTATGTTACTTCAGTTACTTACAAGTTGGAAGAATGCACTGACTCCAAATCAATTGCGAGTTTCAAAGGATGCAGCAGGAGCCGCTGACGGTGCACGAGGGGTGAACATGCAGGTGGCTCGGAAGACTGAACACATTCAAGTAAGTGCAATACTTGATTATCTGTAGTTCAGCTACTTGAAAGAATAAATAATATTTGGAAGTTGCTAATGACTGATGAGCTAACTAGAGAATACTGTTTGTTATGATTTAACCTTCGTGTAGATGGTGCTGAGTAATATTTTATTCTAGCACCATAAAGTATACAGATATTTCATACTAATTTTTCCTAAACCCCAAGAAATTTAGAAATTGCAGTACCATTTATGTCAACAGCCAGTATGCAGATCAGATAACACTGTCAAACAGTCTGTTCTGTTTTATATTTACAGCCATTATCTATATTAATAAAAGGAAGTGTCTGTCCTCCGTCTGTCTATCTGTCCTCCGTCTGTCTGCGATGCCCAGCGAAATCTACTCAACGCAGAGATCTGAAATTTTATACATAGGCGGACTAAAGGGTCGGAATGTGCACCTCGAAGCCGGAATTTTAATTTTCGCTTTCGTTCGTGAGTTATGAGTGAAAAACGGGCAGAAAACATGTATTTATTGCGTTTTCGAAGCATGAGTTTTCAGTAATACAAATCAATTACACTAGGCTTTGGCTATTTTTGTCATACCTTCGACATAAAAGCATCGCGATCTCTTGAATGTTGTAGCTCACGCTGGTCAATTCATTTGTTTTTAATGTCAAGGCACGCAAACATAATATGAAATTTTCATCCTACACCGAAGAGGATTATTATTATTATTATTATTATTATTATTATTATTATTATTATTATTATTATTATTATTATTATAGGGACAATCAATATTAGCCTAAATATGGTCAAACGTTGTTTGATTTGGACGAAACTCACTATACAGGGGTTTTCTGGGCCAAGGAACTCGAATCTGAGGTCCCTTTTACCAGGTGACGCTATCTAATCGTGATATGTAGTCCACATGATTTAGGTGTTAATATAATGATTTAACTATTATGCTCTTAATTTTTAATTTTTAAAATAATTATCGCGGGCGAAGCTGCTGGCACATGCTATCTTAAAATAATAAAAAAAGTGTTTGTCTGTCTGTCCACGATGCCCAGCGAAATCTACTGAATGCAGAGATCTGAATTTTAAAACATAGATGGTCTGAAAGGTGGGCGAATGCGCATCGAAGCCGGATTTTTAATTGTAGCTTTCGTTCGCGAGTTGTGAGTGAAAAACTGGCAGAAAACGTGATTTTAGTGCTGTCGAAGCATCAGATTTCAGTAATACATTTCAATGTCAAATCAATTGCAGTTGGCTTTGGCTATTTTTGTCATACCGTGGAAATAAAAGCATCGCGATCGCTTGAATGTTGTAAGCCCACGCTGGTCGATTCAATTGTTTAGAATGTCAAGGCCCGTAGACATATGAAATTTTCAACCTACACAGAAGAGGGATAATCAACATAGACCTAAATATGGTTAAACATCGTTCGATTTGGACGAAACTCACTATACAGGGATTTTCTGGGCCAAGGAACTCGAATCTGAGATTGCTTTTACCAGGCGACGCTATCTAATCGTGGTATGTAATTCACGTGATTTAGGTGTTAATAAATATAATGATTTAACTATTATGCTCTTAATTTTTAATTCTTGAAATAATTATCGCGGGCGATCGCTTGATTTTGTAAGTCCATCCTGGACGATTCATTTGTTTAGAATATCAAGGCCCGAAGACATATGAAATTTTCAACCTACACGGAAGAGGGATAATCAGTATAGGCCTAAATATGGTCAAACATTGTTCGATTTGGACGAAACTCACTGTACAGGGGTATTCTGGGCCAAGGAACTCGAATCTGAGTCGCTTTTACCAGGAGACGCTATCTAATCGTGGTATGTAGTCCACGTGATTTAGGTGTTAATAAATATAATGATTTAACTATTATGCTCTTAATTTTTAATTTTTGAAATAATTATCGCGGGCGAAGCCGCGGACACATGCTAGTAATATATATGAGGATAACCTCTGGTACAACATTTTATGAGGTACTGGGCTAACCCTCTGACTATTGTGTCATCTTTCTTCATTACCCAACTGTAATGTACCCTGAATCTCATGACCAGGGCTAGGACTTAAATGCAAAAATTTCCCTTGAAATATGCATTTAAATATGCCCTTGAAATGACAGGATAAACAGGTTTAGAATGCAAATTTGTCAAATATTTTTCGTTTTTTTAAACATACCCTAAAATTTGTTGTTAAATCTTAAAAAGAAACTACATTCAAAACTAAAGAAATGACTAGTTCTTTCTAGAAGAAAATGTTGTGATGCTAGACTGTCTCTCAACTCATTTTGTCTTCATGCAGCTTCATCACATAGGTGATGCTCTCTTGAAACTTGTTTCCTGAATGGTCCAGCAATTTTCTTCAGGAGTGAACCATGTTTATGTGTGTAAGCATATGAGTGGAGACTTAATACACTGAACTTCACTAAATTTGTACTAACCTGGACCTGTTTCGGGATTATAACTTTACCCCATTTTCAACGTACTCCGACTCGGAGTATTAAGTCTCCACTCATATGCTTACATATTTAATAACTTCACTGTGTAAACTTCCTTCATTAATTAAATCATGTTTATGTACTCTATTTCATTCCAAGATTCAGATATCCACCTTACTACATCCAAAATGTCTATTTTCTTTAGTTTATCAGTCGTGTCATACCCTTCCTTCATGGCTAAGACAAAAGATGAAAATGTTCTGGTACGTTGATTGACATTCTGAAGTTACGTTAGGAGGGAGAAACATAGCTCTTGGTCTCGTAACTCTTCTGCATCAGGATGTAATGAATCATTATGGAGAAAGCTTTCCTTGTCAGATTTTTTTTCTTCTTTTCTTTTCTTTTTTTTTATTGTTAGACGCTTTTCTACCGAAGGAACAAATTGCTGATAAAACCAGGTCTTAAAAACAGCACGGTTAAAATGGAACCACTGAAGAAGTTCCTCGCAGCTGGGAGCAAAATGTCTATAATAAATATGCCATTGAACATGGAATACATCCCAAAAGATGACTATAATTCAATAACTTTAATTACCATTATTCATTGAATAAGTTTTAAAAATATGAGTTAATATGTTGTTAAATTAAAAATATATTATTAAAATTATTAAATTTAAATTGCTCACAATGTAACATAATTTTAAATGCTCTTCTATTTTCAGAAAGCGGAACCAGTGTCTAATGTCTTCCATCTTGTGGAGGGATTTGCACTTGTTATGCTGTGTAATTGTCGACTCTATCCACGTCGTTTATCTGTACATATTCTGAGAGAAGTGAAAACACTGATCAAGAGTTTAGGATGTTGTGAAGATGATCAGCCTGTTATTGATGTAATTGATCAGTGTTGTCCACAAGTTATGGAGAAATGTTTAGGAATGCTTCCTCCTGCTGAAAAAGCTGCAGCTCTCTCAGTTTCCAACATAGATCTACAGTGGATTGCAGATCGAAGTTCTTGCATATGGACAGCAGGTAAATATTGTAATAAAATTCTTTTAATGTTAATGTTAATGTATTAATGCATTTCAAGTGATTCCAAGATAGTACCGGATATTATCAAATATGTCTCACCAGGAATTAAAGAACCTATTTTAACATTGAAGTGCGATGAATGACATGGATATTTTCTTTTTAAGAAGTTTAGTTTGTTACTTCTGATTTAGATTGATACGGTTTATTACACAATGTGATTAGCAAGCATCTATAACATTATTTGGACAAACTTGTATAATCATAGGTAACGAGTAGAAGTTTAGTTTGTTACTTCTGATTTAGATTGATACGGTTTATTACACAATGTGATTAGCAAGCATCTATAACATTATTTGGACAAACTTGTATAATCATAGGTAACGAGTAGAATAGACCAGGATATGTAGTGAAATAAAATGAACAAAAGGGGTGGTATAAATACCTAAAGTGGTAAAGTAAAATACTCAGAGCGGTGAAATAAAAAATCAAAGAATTACAACTCAAATAGATTGTTGGTTTTCTATTGAAATAATCACAGTTACAATTATCTTATGTACCAGAAAAAGAACAGGTGACACAGAAATTAATAAAAAGAACATAATTACACTTATCTTAAGTACCAGAAAAAAAAAACAGAAATGAATGGCAAATATAAGAAAAATTACCTAAAAGTGTCACCAAAGAACAAACACAACATTGTTTCTACATTTCTGGGCATAAATTTGTTCGCTTGTCTGACAATTGGATATTGCTGAAAAGTCAGTCTTACATTTCTAGACTGTTAATGCAACATATTATTTTTCAGGAGAAACTTTTATTTACTCATTATCTCATTTAATGTGTTTTTATTTTTTTTTTTTATTTTTATTTTTTATTTTTTTTTAACACCTTATACTTATACTCCTTTGCCTTGACAATCTTCTTCTGGGCTATTAAGGCAAAAGAGTATATGTAAGTCAAAAAATATATTTTTCAGAAGAGACTTTTTTTACGCAGTCTAATTTACTTATCTCATTTTCATAATTTTTTACTTATACTCTTTTGCCTTAACAGTCTAGATTTGTAGTTGGAAACCACACTGCCTTCAAGCAATAGCTTGAAAAATCAGATATCCCTTCATCAGCCCCTTCAGTAATTCACGTACCATGTCTTGCTTCACATCAACTTTCTTTATCTGATGGTGCAGCAGTAGGTATCCTTTCAGAAATGCATCTTTAGAGAGACACTTCAGAAGTGGAATCGGACTCACTTGTGATATGGACTCATTGGATACTGATCCTACCAGTAAATTAGATAGATTCCACCAATAGCCGATACCACAATCATAATGGAACATAGGTAATTAACAACAATGTAGCAGAATCCTTTTCTGAATGTATGTTCAATGTAATGACTGCTGAGCAGTTTCAGTGCCCTTTAGAATGCAGAAACAAACAAACAAACATTTCACTCACATTTCACGTTTTAAAGTAAATTTCGCTCTGGATGAAGTTGTGTGTAATGGAAGTCGTCAATATCAAGTCCAATTCGTAGGTTTCTAGAAATCTGGACCAAAAATTGGATCATGGGACATCTGCTTTTTCTGTGTATTGGTAGTAAGATGTAAAACTCCATCATCACTGACAGTTCTCACCACAATGGACATTATGTCTTTGTGTGATACTTCTGGTGTGGTATTTGCCATTACAGAGAAAAAGCATGATTCATTGGTTTCAGCAACTATCAAACGCCTTACTTCAGTCGCAACTAAGTTTATCAGTTCATTTTGGGAAGTTGGACTTACGCTTGACAGTCTGACAAAAGTTACCTTCGTGATCCGAATCAGATTCTCTAAATGCTAATCCTTTGTTACCAAGAGTCTTGCAATGTCTATCATAGTTTGTATAACTATCTTGTTGCAGTTTTTCTTGTTCGATCATGGTCACCTCCTGTTCTTATCAATAAGGTAATCAATATGTCCAGATTTCACAAGAAAGTTAAATAATCAGACAAAGATTTGTGAGACTCTGACCTTAAGTGTTGCTGTAATTTTCCAACTTTGTGCTTTCCTTGACTTTTCATTTTTGCCTGCAAAGCAGTCACTTTGGGTTTAACAGATAATGTTGTAAAACTTAGATACATTTAATTATAGGGGGTACGCCGTAGCGTAGTGGTTGAGGCGCTGCGCTACAAACCGGAAGGTCGTGGGTTCGATTCCCGATGAGGTCGTTGAGATTTTTCAATTGGCCTAATCCTTCTGGTGGCACTATGGCCCTGGGATCGACTCAGCCTCTAACAGAAATGAGTACCAGGAGCAATCCTGGGGGTGAAGGCGGCCGGTGCGTAAGGCTGACAACCTTACCACCTTCATGTGCCGAATGTCCAAAATCTGGGAGCCTCAACCTCCTGGAACCCTCTGGGCCTCCATGGCCTGTATAGGGATGACTTTACCTTTACCTTTACTTTTACATTTAATTATTAAAAAACAAAAACAGTTGTATGCATCTTGCATGGAGCAGAGCTTTGGTTTAGTGTTTTTAACATGTATTTTTGTGATACTTTATTTTAAAATAGAAAGATAACTTATTTACAAATATTTATAAAATGATTAATAATGGACAAATGAAAATATGAAGAACAGAAAACTGAGTCTTCAAAATTGTTCTGTGTGTGATATTAATCCATAATATATAAGTTGGAAATGGTTGGAATAACAACACTAATTTAAGAATGGCAGTACTAAGTGTATGTTATTATGATACTGTTACATCATGTTTAATAAGCATATTATAGTAGGTCTCTTGTATCTTTAGACATTTCTGGTGCGTTCAATACAGCATGGTGGCCAAAAATTCTATATCATTTGAAAGTTAAAAAATGTGCAAAAAATTTATACAAGCTCATACAAAACTACTTCATGAATAGACGTGTACATTTGACTATCACCGATACTACAGTGGTTCGAGAGGTCGATAGAGGATGTCCACAGGGAGCTGCTTGCAGCCCAGGGTTTTGGAACATTCTTTATGATGACATTCTGCGGCAGCGAATACCGGAAGATTGCACACTTATTACATATGCAGATGATGCATTATTACTTGTTAAAGGGAAAACAACAGATGCTTTAGCAGAAGCTACAAATGAAGCACTGACAACTCTTTTCAAATGGGGTAGTGATAATAAACTAACATTCAATCCGTTGAAAACTCTTGCAATGTTTTTACAAAGAAACGTAAGTTCCAAATGCCATCATTTCAACTGGATGGTCAAGATATATCTCTAGTTAATGAAATGTCCTATTTGGGTGTCATCCTGGATAGCAAGTTGACATTTAGGGCTCATTTTAAGCATCTGGAAACAAAGGCCATAAAACTGTACAGAAGTTTATCTATGGCAGCACGACCCACATGGGGGCTAAATTCTGAAATTTTAAAAATCATATACCGTGGAGCAATTGAACCAATGGTCCTATATTGTGTTAGCTCCTTTGAAGAGGTCCTGCACAAGAAATGGGCTCAACGGAAGATGGCCCAAATTCAGCGAGGATTTGTTTTACGTATAACACATGCTTATCGAACCATTTCTATGGATGCAGCTCTCGTCATAGCTGACATCGAACCTCTTCATCTTGCTGGAATTTATAGAGCCACTGTCACAAATATTGAAAAGAACAGAGATGATTTTGACATTCCTGATGTGGAAATTGAAAGACTTGCTCACCACACAGCAGTAGGACAACCGGCAGAATGTGTTGCTTCCTTTGCTCAATCTGATTGTCACAGATCACATAATTATCATATCTTCACTGACTGTTCACGCCTTGAGGATGAAGATATAAAAGTAGGATGTTCATTTATAGTTTATGAAAGTGAACAGGAAATTTATAATGAACAAATAAAATTGAAGTCGCATTGCACTGTGTTTCAAGCTGAACTGTTAGCTTTATCGAAGGCTGTTGAGTGGTGCATAAATAAAAATGCGAGTGCATATATTTCTAGTGACTCACAAGCAGCATTAAGTTGCCTAAAAGATAAGTACAATTTGAACATGCTTGGGGTAACAGTTAGAAATAGCATATTAAATTATAATAATCATACAAGTAAGAATCAGCTTGAAAAATTTTATGTCATAACCGTCACTTGGCTTCCAAGTACCTACAAATGTAGGACGCCATTGGATGTGTGTTCTCAACGGAGAAACCTCCCGTGGTCTGCCTTGTCTTCTGAATCAGTTGAGGAATTTGATGTCGTACTGGCATGTTGTCATGGTAGCTCAATGGTAGAGCATCGGCGCGTTAAGCCGAAGATCCGTGTTCAAATCCCGGTTATGACATAAAATTTTTCAAGCTGATTCTTACTTGTATTAATATCCCAGGCATGGATTTAATGTCTATTTCCTTTCCCTCCACTTAATATAATAATCATATCTGTTTTCACTGGGTAAGAGGACACTCTGGTTTGATAGGAAATGAACGTGCAGACGAAGTGACCAAACTTGCAGCCAAATCAGACTTACATGCACAATACAAATAGTGTCCAATTTCACATATTAAAAGAACGCTCATAAGTGATACATACACCCGTTGGAATGTGCTTTGGCAAAGTAGTAGAAATGGATTATTGACCAGGGAGTTGTTCTTCCCCTCAGTGTATGATCGACAGAAATGTCGATTCATGAAGTGCAATTTTATACAAACCCAGATTATGTCAGGGCATGGTAAATTCAATGCATATTTTGAAAGATTAAAAATTCCTACAGCAAATGGTTATCAATGTTTCTGTACAGAGGATAGGCAGACTATAGAACACCTCCTATTTAAATGCCCTGCTTTTGAAAGAGCCCGTTATTGTTTAAATTTGCACCTTATGGAATGTAGGATTCACTTACAAAAGCCTTTGTTTAGTATATATAGTAAAAGATGTTCATCAGAATTCTTGAATTTTGTCCAGCATATTTTTAAACATTTATAATTTTGTTACATTAGTTGAAATATTTTTCTATTCTTTTGCCTTGTTTTTATTCTATGTAAAACTGTTTAAATGATTGTTCTTCTTTAAGTATGCATGTCTGTATTATCTACAACCCTAACATACCTTAGGGTAAAATAGGGTTTTACAAATTGGAGATTAATAAATAAATAAACTATAGTAGGTCAAACAAAAACTTATAATATGAACTTGTACTTACATTCTCTACATAAAAGCATTAAAAATTGTAATTTTTACCTGAAAAAAATTTAGAATTTTGTACAGAGAAACATATTCTGTCATTTGAAAAAAAAACATATTTTAATATAATTATCTAGTTTATTGAGCACCCTTAACCAGCATGAAAAGACTTGGCTCATTCCAGATAAATTTTTTCCAGTTAACTAAACACTATTTACAGCTTACGTACTTTGTCAGATTTCTGAAGCTGCCAACCATAATTAAGTTGATAATGTCAAAAATCACGTCTTTGGTGAAATTAGAAATGTTGCAAGTTTTTTACCTCTTAAGTTTTCAGTTCAACTTAGATTTTAGAAGAGCTGTTGTTCAGAATTGTTGTTTGTACAGGTTATGAGAGATTTTATTGCGTGGTACTTGATTGTACCATTAATCTTGTACTTTATTTCTCTATGAAGGGTTTCAAGATGAAAACAGCACCAAAAGTTCCTCTTCACTCAACCTGAATGGTGTAGATCCTTGGAGTACTTGTTTGTTTGGTTTTCTGGAAAGAGGAAGAGTTCTAACCCTCTGTCCTTCTGCAGTTATGCATTCTTGGCCTATTGTGTATGGCAGAGTCAACTCACTCTTCACAGTTGTTGATCCCACGTAAGTAGACATGTCAACAATTGAAACCATAATTTGATGAAGATAATATTATCTACCAAAAACCTAAAGTAGATAAAATGATGTACAGTGCATTGATTTAAAAATATATTGTTTGAGAATTGTGGCTAATTTCAAGTAAACTGTGGAAACTTTTCTTCGAGACTTTATTAAATTTTACACCTAATGTGGTCCCTAAATTACGAAGAAAACAATTTTTCCAATGATATGCGAGAAAACTTTATTTAAGAAAAATATTATAATACAGTTTTTGAACTTAACAGATGTTGTTACATCAGTAGTATTCATTTTTTTTTCTTGTATCTCATTTTAACTCTTAACTCATTGAATCTATAAACAACTGCCAGATACGACAGAGTACCCACATCCCCTAGGGGTCTACTGTTGAATGGAATCTATAAAGCCCTGCCAGCTGGGGAAAGGGTTTTGCAGTGGCGTAGCGTGAGGGTAGACTTTGAGGCTGAGTCTACCTAAATAAATTGCTAAGAAAAGTGGAATCATAAAGAAATAAATAAAAGCATCGTCAACCAAGTTATTAATCATTATAAACCCATTAGTACTATCATTCAAATATTTTTTGCCATTGCATACCCCACTTCCACTGTTATAATACGTCAATTGTGTTTCCGCATGCTTAGACAGCCTCGAAATCTCATGATGCGGCAGCAGAGGTGAGTTGAGACTGGATAGTGGTCAGCCAAGTTCTAGTCTCATTCAAGTGCGAAGTTATATTACTTTTCCCACTAAATGTTAACCTACATTGTTGAGAGAAGGCAGGCAAATTTCTTGCGCAAGAGTGACATATGGCAACACATCAGAGACTAGAAAGATTTATCGGGGTCGTAGTCTCATCCTCAGATACTTGCTCGCTTGAAACTGGGGTAACATAAACATTAAATTCTCATTGCTGACCTAAAATATGTGTTTGATTATTTCTCAGTGTTGCATGGACAATTCCACCGATATAAGTTGATCATCTATTTAAAACCCCGTTTTTGGTTATGTCTTATGAAAAAACGTGTGAAACTAAAGTAAATTACCAACTCCTGAGCTTGACATTGTCTTGCATAAAAATAACCCAACTTTTCAAACATCTTAGTACAGTAATAGTAATGCTTGATATAGGTATAGGCCTATATGAAATCGAATACATGTGCAAACATTCCCGGTATTTAAAACACTATTAATACTTGAGAATTCGTGACTCATTTAAACAGTCATTATAAATTTAATTTTTAAAACATAGTTTACCCAGAACACAATGTCAAGCTACGCCACTGGTGGTATGGCAACCTTGTAAATACATTATGTTAAGCAAAGCAGTCTATATCGTAGTGAACAATATGGGTGAAAAAAATCAATGTAAATTTCCACTATTTGTATTGTTTTCTTAACAGATATGTTGAACATTAGGGATTTTTGTTAAAATATTAAGTGTTACTGCTGAGTGACTAGCTTTATAGTAATGAAGCATAAGAACAAGTGGAAATTGCCAATATTGAAGTGTTATGGTGGCGGGATGAAATATCTTCTGCTATAGAGCAGTTCCCTTTCCAGAGAGCTGGCAGAACATACTTCCTGCTGGTCGTTTATAGATTTGACCTAGGTGTCTATCTGTTGCTGACTTTCAGCATCCTTGGAGGATATGGTATTCTAAGAACAAGGAGAAATTATGAACTTCCAAAAAATATGTAATGTGCTTTAAGAAAATAATGAAAATGGTAATAAGCTTTTTCTTGGCTTTTTTTGCATCTGCAGTTTCCTTAATCAGAGTTGGAATATATGAATTTCCATTCTTCAAGGAAATTAATGTTTTACAGTAAAAATTGTGCTGTGCTTGAAATGGGGTTATACAGAAAATATCTGATAAATTTGTTCAGAATTAATGAAATATCAATGAAATCTTAGTAGGGTACAATCTTGCACTCTGCTTATTTGGAAGGATAAATTAGTAAAGAAAACATTAAATATAAAATTGATTTTGAAACATTTCCTTGAAATTTTTCAGACTAGGTTGTGGGATCACAATAGCCTAGGATACTTCTAAGGAGAAGTAGCAGGTTGGTATCCAGCCTATCATTAAGCAAAGAGATAATTATTATTAATTTTGCCTTTTTTGTTCATACATTTTTGCAGACCTGTGAATGACAATAGGGCTTCCTTGTTGCGGGGATCAACGACTGTGAAGAAGCCTGTGAATGAGAGAGACATCTACATGCATGTGTGGAAAAACTATGTGACGTTTGCATTCCGTGTAGTTCCTCCAATTCCAAGTCCCATAGTTCGGTGTGCATCACCTGATCTCAGCCTCAGGTATGTTATCATCTCTGTTCTTTATTTTATCTTAAATAATAAAATGAAGCTTTTAGTTCTTGCATGATTGTAAGTTTTCAATTCATTCATGATTTATTTACAGTGGATTCTTGTTTATCTGGCCTACCTAAGACCTGAAGTCTTCTAAATTAACAAAAATCCCAATAATGTGGATATCTAGGAGTTAATACAGCAACTCCAATTACATAGTGCACAATAAGGGCAAGTTTCCATTTATTTAAAAACAGAAACACTTTCAAATAAGTTGGCCAGGTGTCCTGTTTTTAATTTGACAACTAAGACATTGGTTTTGTCCCAATTACCGTATATACCTGAATACTATCTGCCCTTGAATAATACCTGCACCCAAATTTTAGGAAAGCAAATTTGATTAAAAAAAAATCTATAGGCCCATTTATAAAATTATTTTGCCAGTTTTATTCTTAATTAAACAGTTATAATTGACATTATATTTCATAAAAGAATTAAATATGATAGGCTGAAATGTAATTATAAAAATAACATACATCATAACAGCCAGCCGAAATCTTGCCGTTTTATATGCGCAGCATAACACTTTCAACATAACAGCAACACTCTCCATTTGTGAATCCAGCTGTTCAGCGGCAATCATATGCGATGACGTGCGTTCCACCTGGTCTGACTCAAGGTCAAAGTTGTGTGAAAATTCCCAGTTTTTCCTTTGCTATTTTTGAAAAAAAATTATGCAGGTAGTATGTACAGTAATTGTTAACAGTATGCTACTGATTGCCACATTCAGTTGTCTCTCCTTTTTAAATTCCTGACTTATCTCTAGCGACCCTGAAAAGGGGTAAATCTATTAAAGGAAGAATGGTGGTAAATAAATTTTTTAATGTTAATATTTCTAGGGAAATAGCATGGTGAAGTGTTGAAACCTGTAGCAAGATTGAGTACACACATGCTAACTTCACTATTAGATATGTTCACCTAGAACATATGGGCAGGAAGGATTGAGAAACACTGATCTAGATGTCTCTAATAAACAAGCTTGCTTCTTTTAGTTAGCTCCAAAGTCAACAGTTGACCATATTTTAAAATAAACCCTTGATTTGTCGAAACAGGGCGTTCCTTCCCCCTCTTTTTCCAAGATGCAAGCAGGTGAGTTTTGAGGGAAGAGCAGATTCTATCTTTTAATGTTATAATGAACTGAAAAGATTTTCTGTTTAGTGAGTGTGAGAATAAGTCAAGTTGAAACGTAAATTACTTAGTTACGGTAAATTGTATAGAATATATTCAAAAATTTGATTAGAAATCTCAAGAAGGCACCCAAACAAGAATACTATATATATATATCTTTGTGTTATATATATCTCCGACCAATAAGTAGAAACTCCCAAGATATTTACTGATGTGATGTTACAAGGTCAACTCAAATATATTTATCGAAAATCGCTGAATTAACAGAATATCACAATAATACCAGAAGCGTAACCCAAACTCCCTACCCCGAGGTCCGAGGATTCAGCTCAAGGAGAGGAAAACACCAAAATACGTAACAAATTTTATATAATCAAAACTTATACAAGTAACAGAATGAGGCTACAATGAATTAATGTAAATAAAACGACTAAGATACCTCTGACTTCAGAGGAACACCAAACTTGCAGGCCAGAATCATTAAATCCAACAATACTTCGATACAACCTCAGGTAAACCCAACTAATCATATATGCACTAAGAAATCTCCAGATTAGTTTACGGAGAGAAATTATATCCGATACAGTATATCAGCCAGGTCCAATACACTTTTCTCAAAGAGGGCTATTCATTTAAATTAAGGTTCAGACTACTAGTCTGAAAAATACCTAATTACAAATTAGTAAGATTCTTTTAGAATGCAATCATTAAATACACTTAGGCCTAACCTTACTAATTGGTATAAGCAAGAATGTAATATTTAATTTAGTTTATCAAGAATAAATCTGTCAGCTAAAACTTTTTAAACAGGCCAAGCATATTTCTTATAATGGCCTACTATATCGTTTAAATATAAGTTCAAGTTACTAATCTAAGAAATGCCTAATTACTCTCTTCTTTTAGAATGCGATCATTAAATACTCTTAGGCATAACCTTAGTAATTGGTATATGCGAGAATGTAATATTTAATTTAGTTTATCAAGAATAAATCTGTCAGCTATAACATTTTAAACAGGCCAGGCATATTTCTTATAATGGACTACTATATCCGTTTAAATACAAGTTCAAGTTACTAATCTGAGAAATGCCTAATTACTCTCTTCTTTTAGAATGCGAGCATTAAATACTATTAGGCATAACCTTACTAATTGGTATATGCAAGAATGTAATATTTAATTTAGTTTATCAAGAATAAATCTGTCAGCTATAACATTTTAAACAGGCCAAGCATATTTCTTATAATGGCCTACTATGTCCGTTTAAATACAATTTCAGGTACTAGTCTGAAAAATGCCTAATTACAAATTTTTCTCTTCTTTTAGAATACAATCATTAAATATACTTAGGCATAAGCTTACTAATTGGTATATGCAAGAATGTGATATTTAATTCAGTTTATCAAGAATAAATCTGTCGGCTATAACCTTTTAAACAGACCAAGCATATTTCTTATAATGGCCTACTATGTCCGTTTAAATACAAGTTCAAGTCACTAATCTGAAAAATGCCTAATTACAAATTTTTCTCTTCTCTTAGAATGCAGTCATTAAATATACTTAGGCATAACCTTACTAATTGGTACATGCAAGAATGTAATATTTAATTCAGTTTATCAAGAATAAATCTGTCAGCTATAACATTTTAAACAGGCCAAGCATATTTCTTATAATGGCCTACTATATCCGTTTAAATACAATTTCAGGTACTAGTCTGAAAAATGCCTAATTACAAATTTTTCTCTTCTCTTAGAATGCAGTCATTAAATATACTTAGGCATAACCTTACTAATTGGTACATGCAAGAATGTAATATTTAATTCAGTTTATCAAGAATAAATCTGTCAGCTATAACATTTTAAACAGGCCAAGCACATTTCTTATAATGGCCTACTATATCGTTTCAATATAAGTTCAAGTTACTAATCTGAGAAATGCCTAATTACTCTCTTCTTTTAGAATGCGATCATTAATGGAAAATGGCATAACCCTGATGCAAATCTGTTATAACGATAATCATGTGAAGCATACTGTCCATCATAATTCAAACGCAGCAAGAACTACACACGTCATACCTAGAACCTTCCAGAACTCGCTGATGTCATGAAACATAAACTGGCATTAGAGATTTAATTAACCTTACTAACATGGTCCCGAATCATTTTTACAACTTGAAAATCCTACACAAGTTACCTACTAAATTTGATTGACTTCAAACTCTAAAGAATCTTCGTTAACTACCCAATTTTCTTTCAAACATTTCCATTCCATACTGTTACAAAATCAAGATGGCGATCCACCATAATATTGGCTTAATAAATGGATGATTAATCAGACAAGGTACTCTATACATTCGAAGAAATTATGGTTCCCAAAAGGAAGTTTACAGACTTTATTATAATAGCTCATTACTCACAGCACTGTGACCGCCTCCAAGGGAACATCCGGACGAGGAACACACTCAGAACTTAACTCTCCACAAACTCCGCAGCGACTGAATGCCGCCCCCGAGACAACAGCTGACGTACCCAAACCGTAGAAGACAGCCACTGCGCAGGCGCACTCGCGCACAGCGAAGGGAAACGCGAGCACAAAGAAGGGAAACCGCACAATGTGATGAACCCATCACAAAGTTACTGTGATGACTCTGTGTCAAAGCAGTAGGAATGTGTAATATGGGTATCCAGTGGCTTGACTTAACACATAGTGCTCCAATGAACATTAAAAATTAAGACCTCATAACATTTATTTCCAGCTTCAATTTTTGGCATAATCAAACAAAAGAAATAAAATCTCATTTATGTTACTCTGCTCAGAAAGGATTAACATTTAACCCATTTACCTGCTGTTATTATTTATCTTAAGCTCATACTAGTATAATATTTGTCATACAATGTGAGGAAATACCTTTGTCCCTCCTAAAGTTTACTAGCTACAAGAGCATGCAAGAATACAATTTATGTATCAAATGAAAGAGCAGTCCGTCAGAATTCCAATGATGTAGATACTGTACTGAGGAGATATTGTAATTATGAGAACAAAACCATATTGTCTCAGTTGGCAAACATTTCTCAGACCTATTGACCAAGATTAGTGTGTTGAGCACCCTTCTCATTTAGACCATTTGTATTGGTGCAACTGTTTCCTGGAACTAGGTGTCATGTTTTGAACTGACAAGTAAGACTTCGGTAAATTTATTGCAGTAACTTTTATAGAACTTACTAATAACCTGAATTATTGATCCTTACAAAATAGAGCTCCAGGTGATTAAAGGTCAGATATATGAGAGTCCACTGTATACAATTAACTCTAAAAACAGAAAAATATGTTGTTACTAATTTTTACTCCTAAACATGTTAGTATAGTTTTTTGTAATGTGTTGAAAACTTAAATAGATAATCATTATTATTTACTTTTATTCAGTTTATGTTTTTATTAGAATTGTCTCATGAGGATAAACCATAATAATAATAAAAGCAAAACAGAGTGTAAATTATACAACTGTTTTATGGGAGGGGATCCCTGAAACAAAATAAGTATTTCAAGGGAACTGTGACACAGCTTGGAAACTGTTGCCCTAAATAAATGCATAGATTATTTCATTTTGGGCGCTTTATGAAAGAGTAACTTTTCAAATACATCTACTATTATTCAGTTTTATTGTTCTCATTTATTTAGGTAAATATAGTAAAAGAAAGCTAGGTATTCTATAAGCACATGTGGTAATTTGTAATTGCATAATTTGTATGCTTTTTTTTTTTCTGTCCTCATGAGACGACTGTTATAGTTAAGTGTGTGATATGCCTTAAGTTTGTGTATGTGGAAATTAGTTCATAGATCTAATAAGTGTTTCCCATTGCACAGGCATGAGCGCACTGTGAAATATGTTTTTGGTCTTGGCACTTAACCCATACGCACATAAATGTTTAGTGTGCTATTTCTCTGTACAATTTTATTCAGTATTGGAGCAACAGTAATGACAATCCCGAATAAGCAAACAAAAAACAGTTTTTACACACTTCTCTTTTCTATATTGTGACTGATTTAAAATGTACTATTAATCAGATTAACGCCTAATTTTTAGTTGTGTTTTTAAGCTTCTTGAAGATAAAATATTGAGATTGGCATTCAGGTACAGGGATTAACCCCTGAAGCCGGACGTTTAAATGCCACAGAGTCGACTGTGAGTTCACCCTCCACTGATATGTAAATGCCATGCACGCATATAACACAAATTTTGCCTTGTAACTTGTAATTAGTGCTGTTTAAAGGTATAAGTTTTCAATAGAGTGAACAGTCTTGGAAGCAGGTATCAATACAAAATCCCACTAAACAGGTTGGACACCAATGTGCATCCCATCTCCTTTAATTTTTTGTGCTTTTTGTATTTCTTGCTTTTTCCCCATGTACAGTATTTTCTCTATGAAATGTCTCTCTGTGATGGGTTAGGGACAGATTTATGTAAGGCTGACCTTGTTTGTGAGTGTTCACTATCCTCCCGTATCTGTTGAAAAGGGAAGTAATTATCTGTAGTGTGAACAAATGGTCTGTCGACCAAACCAAGAATTTATTCTTTATTGCCTGCTTCTTACCCCTCCCCCCCCCCCCCACACACACACAAATTTAAAGGTAGAGGAACAAAACACATTTCCATTCATGAAATGAAGATCTTGGTTCGTCTATGCGCAAACATTTAAAATTTTGTCAATGCCTGACTGAGATATGTGAATTAAGAGACTGGCTTGCGTTCCCACAACGTCAGACCACCACACAGAATGAACACATGCACTGCGTTCTTAGCATGTCAAACCGGCTCTAAGGGTTAACAGAACAGTTGCTAACAAATTATTAAGATGTACTAGCATTAACTGGGAAATAGTAAAGTGACTGTGTTCACATCTGTAACAGATTTGAGTGCCAAACTTCACCGTTAGTTATTTTTACCCTAAAACATGTTTTAGAGGACATCTTTATCATCAGCTACTTCTGATCAGCCACATGGTAGACAGATGGTGATGTCCTCTGACACATGTTCTAATGTAAAAAACCTAATAAATAAAGTTATATGAAATTTCCATACCTAAATTTACTACAGACATTAAGATTTCTTCTGGTGGACAATACGACCATTAAATTCTCCTTCAGTTATACTCATTTTTATATTAACCTATTTTTAAATATGTGTAACAAAACAAATTGCATAAATGAATTTTTCTGACTATTTAGCTCTTGAAACAACCACCATTTCAATATAAGAATATGTGGAATTTCAACCAATATCAAGTGTCTATCGACATATTTTTGTTTTATTTTTATCACTTTCATTTTATCACACCTATGATACTTGTAGCTTCTTTGATAAAAGAGCAGCACTTGAGCATATGTAAGCTGCATATGAGCAAAGGGAGATACGAAAGTAATGTATAATTATGTGTGTGGTGAAGCATTTTAAATCTCGCATAATAATAAATACGATATCAGTAACACGATATTATTAAGTGCCAGTATTGTACTTTATGAGATTGTGTGTGGGGGACGGAAAAATGTCTGTCCGTCTGTCCGTCTGTCTGTGTGTCTGTACGCGCCATAACTCAAATACGCTTTATCGGATTTTCATGAAACTTGGTATATGCATTTATAATGTCCATGGAAAGAACCATATTGAACTAAATCAGTCCAGCTGTACCGGCGTCAAACGCAATTTAGTGTTTTTATTTTAGAGCGCCATAACTCAAATACTCTTTATCGGATTTTCATGAAACTTGGTATACACATTTATAATGTCCATGGGAAGACGTCTGTTGATATTGGACTAAATCAGTTGGCCGGTACCGGAATAATGCCCAATTTAGTGCATTTTTATGGTATTATATAACAAAAGGCCCCATAACTCAAATATGCTTTATCAGATTTTCATGAAACTTGGTATAAGCATTTATAACGTCCATGGCAAGAAGTCTATTAATTTTGGACCTAATCGGTTGACCAGTACCAGAGTAACAACTAATTAAAGGTCACATGTTTTTTAATTTTTGTCTACCGGTATAATTTGACAGTTAACACTATTCCTTCACATAGGCTTATCAAACATCACCGTCAAACTGACTGAGTTGGCCAAATGGTAACGTCTTGGACTCGTATTCTGGAGGTCCCCGGATCAAATCCCGTAGCCGGCCGATTTTACATGGATTTTTTAAATTTATTTTTTTATTTTTATGTGAGTGCGCGATTGTCAAGGTATCACAAAGCTGTAGTTCTGCTGACACTGGTCGATTTTAATCTGATTAAATAACTTATTTTCTGCATATCATAATTGCAGTTATAATTGATTCAACAAAAGTATACTGGCACTTTGTTATATCAGTTTACCTGATTTTTATTAGTTATATCAAGGAGGCTAATCTAAAATATAAAACAACTGATGAAGTACCAGTGCGACTTTTGCTGATGGCAAAATGATCAATATATTATAATATACTGATTGACCCGTCATAAGTTATCTTGCTTACATTGACACAAATAGCGATGTGTTTATTTCATTTTTGTGACTTTAATAATTTCATTGCATGCTGAATTCTGTTTATATTTGCTAAATAGTCACAATAAATATAACTTGAGGTCCAGATTCTCTCAAGATAAATTCCAGATCTCTTGTTACATTACCTATGATAAAATTCTTATTGATCCCAGTTGTCCCCTATGGTACCAACTAAGAAATCTTTCTCGCGGCCCAGCTGTCCTGCTTAGCTGTCAGGAGCATGTCTTTACATTTATTCAAAATATAGTCATTGTAAAACATTGTTCAGTGTTAATTTGTGGTCTCTATGGATCTTTATGGCCAGACCGAAAATTCACTTGGCAGTCTATACAGAATTGCCTGGTGCTGAACATGTACAGTAATTTGTAAACCGAAACAAAATTGTGATCTATAGTTAACCCCTCAAGCTAGATATCTAAATGCCAAGGAGCATCCTGTTGTTTTATCCTAAACCAATATTTAAATACTACACATAGCTTTATATTTCAGCACTGTGAACTATTATGTTTTAAAAAATAATGTATTAGTTTAAAAGTTACAAAACTTTGAACAAATAATTTCAGTACATTCGTCCATGTGGTTAGTTAGGCAATACCTTACCTTTTTTGTTCTTACCGTTTTTCTGGTTTTGCCTTTTTCCCCAACGGGTTGGTATTTTCACTATAAAATGTGTGTCTGTGCAACGAGACGAGTAGGGGAAGGATTTATGGAAGGATGGTCTTCACTTGTTTGCGAGAATTCACTGCCCTACCATATCTATTGAAAAGGGAAGTTGTTAGTTGGAGTCTGAACAACTGTTTTGCTGAACAAAACTCAGAATTTCTTCTCTACTGTGAGATCTTTTCCCTCTTTAAATTTACACTTAGCAAAACAAAAAGATATTTCCTCCTGTGGACTGAGGATCTATATTCATCCTTGTGCAGACAGTTTCAAAATTGGTCAACACATAACACCCCACAGCCTATTAAGATAAATCTATTATGTATAACATATTTGTTGGAGAATGAAAACTGCTTATTCCTAAAACCCAAAGGCCCAAATTAGGAAATGTTAATGTAAAAATAAGTAGAAGAGTTGCACATACATATGTATGAATTATGATATAGTGTGCTAATAATTTCTATGATAGACTTCATTTCCAGAAATTTATACCTAAGATCCGCTGTGGATCCCATTTTGTAGAACTCCAAGCCTAAATTAGAGCTTCTGGACCAAATTCCCAGCCTTCACTTGGCAGCCCCCTACATTCCTGTTTAAGGAGATAAATGATAATTATAACACACAAATAAATATCCTCACATTTTAACATAAATCATTACCCTATTAATCTAATAATTATGAATCCACTTAATTTTTTGTGTTGATGAATTTATACGTCAGTAGTAGTGAAAAGGTTAAAAGAACTCTTACAGGAAAATATTCACATATTGGCGATTGATACATGCTTACTTAGCAGTACACAACCATCTGTAAATAACAAAACAAACTTTCTCCAAGGTCCTACTTTTGAGACTATTTTTATTGCTTTTCTCTTTTTTCTCTTTTTTCTCTTGTTTTCCTTGCTTTAATAATGTGAGAGCTAAGGATTACCAGATTAAATGTGGGTGTACCTATGGTTAGCTGTCCCTACTAACTAGAAACTAGAAGGGAAATGGACTTGCTTCTCCTGTGGAAGACATTTTGTTTTATCACAGAAAATAGAATGTAGTATTGGACAAAATATTAAAAATATTTTAATTATAAACATTCTTTATCCTATTAAAACTAGTTTTGTTTGTTTGTTAATATCCCATCAAGTGATCATCACATAAAATAGATAGTCCCTTAACTTAACTAGTTGCAATTTAACATAAGTTTAGTTAAGCTTATTATATTAAACTACCGTATTTTACGAACTATAAGACGCTCCGGACCATAAGATCCACCTTGTTTTAAGGATGGAAATTTAAAGGAAAAGAAATCTAATTTGATTCTAAATGAAAAATTTTAAAGGAGTCAATGTACTTCATTGCATAAACAAATTATAACCTTGTACAATGGAATCAGTGTAAATCACTTCTAACTTAAAACCTGCGTTGTACGAAAATCTCTTCTGCACAGGTGGAATCGGTAAATTTTAACAATTGAACTGATTTATCATGAAATACTGAAAATACCTTTACACCCTCTAACGTCTGTTCAGCATACGGTTACTGTAGGGGACAAGGCTGTTTAGAGGCCATGCCCTTCATTTAAACCACCCGGCGGAGACAACTCCTTTCGTATAAAAGAACTCAATCAACATTACTTTCTTTTCACATTGTACACCTGGCTTCCAGCTACCCATATTGTACAATTGTGACAGTGCACTAATGTACAGTCTGTGCCACCTTGTTTATAAATATGGTGTTCCTGCAATATTTACCACTATTTTAATTTTTTTAGTGTACTTTGGACCATTAGACGCACCCAACTTTCATGGCTCTATTTGTAAGGTAGAAAAGTGCGTCTTATGGTCCATAAAATACGGTAAAAATTATTTTTAGCACACTATGAACACATGAACGAGGGATCACCTTTGCTTAAACTGTGTTAGCAATTCATATTCCGGTACTCTAATTGATATGTATCCTGCAGGTTTAATGGTTGTTATAATGTGAGAACAAAAAATGTATGTTGGGTTTTAAGCATAAGTCACCACATGGAATAGCTGTCCTTCATCAAGGGTTCCCCAGATGACATAGCTTCCTGAACAATTTTATTCTACCCTCATGAAAGGTTTTAAGTTTTGTTATTCTCCTTTAATATAAATAAAATACATTTCAGTGTATGAGGAGTATGCTGTGGCGTAGTGGTTGAGGCACTGCGCTACAAACCGGAAGGTCACGGGTTTGATTCCCAATGAGTTCAGTGGGATTTTTCCATTGGCTTAATCATTCTGGTGGCACTCTGGCCCTGGGGTTGACTCAGCCTTAACAGAAATCAGTACCAGGAGCATTCCTGGGGGTAAAAAGTGGCCAGTGCGTATGGCTGACATTCTGTGCCGATGTCTCAATCTGGGAACCTCAATCTCCTGGAAACTCTAAGGGTCTCCATGGCCCATACAGGGATCACTTTACCTTTTTACAGTATATGAAAATAAAATAATTAACTACTCTCTTATTACTTTTTCTTTTTGTACTATTAAGAAATTGTGTTTTGAATATACTGTAATATGAAAAGGAATTATTTTTTGTAATTGGATTTAAGTCATACTTTAAGGAATTCTTTTTTGTATTTTTGTGACTATCTAAGTTAGTATTGTTCTCATAAATATCTTTGTAGATTTGGTGTGAGTTACTGTAGTTTATTTTAATGCCTTTCATGGTTTTCTTAATATTTAAGAGATTATACAAGAACCTGTTCAGTGAAGGGTTTTATATTGTGTTGTTTAATGTCTGGTGGTGAGTGTTCTTTGTTATCTGTCATCACAGAATATTTTGTTTGCTTTTCACATCTTTATTGTTATGCTTTCTTGGTATTGAACCATTTCACAGCTTCATTCCTATTTGTTGGATAGATTTTTTTATTTCTCTTAGTTCAGATGACAGTTTAAATGTCACGGGGAAATATTGAATTAAGTTTTTATATATTAATATTTACCATGTCTAGTCCAATTATATTGTTAAATACTCATTGTCCATGGTAACCGACAGATGTAGGAAGGTTTGAAAATGAAATATGTATGTTAGTAATAGCACAACATTATAATGAAACGTTTTGCTTTGAATTTTTATATACATAATATAAATTTAACATATTTTGTGATATATACTGTGAAAAGAAAAAAATACTGTATCTAAAACAAAGCAAGATAAAAATTCCATGGATCATCTGAACTAAAAGAATTAAACAGAAGGAAATGGTTTTTTGTTTCAGTTTGTATTTTGTTTTCTTTCTGTTTGGAACAGTGATTTTGATCTCGGTTTCTGAAAACTATTTTGTTTTGTTATTCTGGAGTTTGTGTCGTCAGTCATTTTGAATTTTGGGAGTAAGGAATTTCTTCTTCTGAGGATTGTGTGCTTCCAACAATTGATGAAATACTGGTTTAGCAGCCTGTTTTCATCATGGCACTGTCTTTGTCAGTAAAAGAAATACATTCAGTGTATTAAGCATACATTACATCATTGATTTTAATACATTTTATTTTTGTGCCATTTCTTTGGCACATCATCACTCAGACATGGCTCTTATACCCGTCTTCACTTCTGGCCATGTTCTGATTTCAAGCGTGCAGGATTCTGGGTCATCAATGAAGCTGAATGTACTTAGTGATTCGATTGAGAATCTTCTGGTCCACACTCAGTATATAGGTCGCATCGCTGTGCCGCAAGCCAAGAACAGGCATAAGCGTAGCAGGTGAGAAGATTCAGAAAGGTCCTCATAGGTTCTGCATACTACTAATTTAAATTCCGCTCTCATCTGTTGAGTTGCTTTGCCAGTCTCTGCCATTGAACTGATAAAATGTATGAGAATCTTTGCTATTCAGGTCGTCATTAACATAATTTCCAGATAAAAATGCATAATGCAGATAGGGAGATGGCTGCTGTTCTGCAGAACTTGGCAGCTGTCCAGGTTAATTTACTGTGGTCGATATGAGTGTGAGATGTGACTTCTAAGTAACAAGCTTGGAATAAAAGCATTCTGTGCTTCTGTACATTTCGGTAAAATTAAACTAAAGAACACTATGAAACAAACGTATGTTATAAATAGGAAACATAAATATCACCATTTAGTCTCCTAAAAATTGATGATAATGATGATGATAATGATAATAATAATGATAACAATAATAATAATAAATAGGAATAGATATTCTTGGAGATTGATTTTATCATTTTGTATTTTTAACATTGCTATCAGTCGAGGTAGTTGGAGATTGTTTTATAGTCTTGATAGAGATTAATGGGAATTGTGGAAAATATAATGTTTTAGTGCACGCTCCGCAAAACATCTGCTTGCCGGACTGCTAACACACCAAAAAATCAGCACTTTACCAACCTTGGCCGGTAAAGTAATTTTTACCATACTAGGCTAGTAAAGTCATCACGGCATCTGAAAAATCCAGATGGCAGTGACCTGTCATACTAACCATAACAGGGTTTGAAACAAAATACTTGACCATAAAACAACACATATAAGGCTACATTGTTTCTGTATGGTAATCAGAATCTTGACCAGGTTTTTGGTTTACAGAACACTTAATAATTCATAGTATTCAGTCCACTATGAGAATACAGCGTCAACAAATGACTGACCATGCCTTTTATAATTAACTAGCTGAAAAGGCCCGGCGTCGCCCGGGCTTTGTATTTTTTAATTTGAAATTAACTTATGGAGGACTTTATGTATGTAAAACTTGAAATGAAGAAAAAGATTTTATCACACTCAAACGATTCCATCAGAAAACGCTAGATACGCCTTTAGCTTTTTATGGTTCATAGAGGATGTCGAATGCTGCATTCCGTTGCTTCTACACATCATGCCTGGGAGGGGTTGAAATAAGAAGAAACATAAATTAAATAAGATTGTATTGACTTGACGGAAAATTTTATTTCTCATTCTCATGTTACCATACAACCGTTTCGGGGTTGAAATAAAAGAGAAATGCAGTATCACTTCCATACTTTCCCCTAAAACCCGGGACATAATATACTGCGAGCATAGGACTCAAAATGTTCCACCCCATGCTTAGGGCCTATGATAAACATCCCTATTTCTCAACTAATACAAAGCCTACGGCTATGGATAACGTATAAGGGGAAAGGATTATTTACAGACTTCTGATTAAGTTGTCCCTGCAATACGACGTCTTCTTCTACATCAAAATGTGAAGTGAGAAAATATTTCTTATGTCGAGGGTAGAGAAAGTTATGTGACTACATCACATTGTGCTTTATTTTCGTGGATTTCATTTTCAGTAATTATTTTCGCCAATATATTACATCGATGAAATCATAATTCGTTAAAGTCCAGCATTAGCCTATATAGTCGCCAAAGCCGAATGTTATCAAAGTAAACAATGCACTGTTGTCATGTGAACTGAACAACATTTCATTTTTTTCAGTAGAATATTCACAGAAATTATATAATTTTCAAGGGAAGGACTGATTTGTTTCAATTTTAATGTTGACAGCTTTACTTCCCGGGCTTAACTGGGTATGTGTGCAAAATGTCGTGTAAATTGGTAAAGAAATGTAGATTTGTATAAGGAACAAACATACATACATACATACACACTTTCGATTTTATATATTAGATTATACAGTATTTTTATTTCATTTCATATAATTTACAGAGCTTCTACTAAAAAAATATTGTATGTACCACATATTCAAAAGGTTTAGTGGTATCTTCCATTATTTCAACCTTGGCTTATGCCTCGGCGTTATTTTGCGTACTTGATACATAAATATCTATTTTGGAAATGCAGTATTAATCCAATATGAATATCACCTAGTACCAAAAATCTAATCCATAATTAATGTGAAAATTTCATTGCATTCATGGAAGGGTGCGGTAAGATCAAATAAAATGATTAATTTCACTATTTTTAATCAGTTGTTTAATATACAATAATTATTTATTTCATGTGATAGAGAATGTTACGTTTTTAAACTCTGTTCTATATATTAACTCCGATTTAAAATTATGAAATTCCATTTGTGTTGATGAATTAACATTTGTTACTTGATAGCCATTTCTCATATTCATTTATAAATTACTCAACTCCATATGAAGTTCCGTAGCAGGAAGGAAAGCAAAGAAGATGCCGGAAAGAATGAGAGAAAAGGAAGAAAAATCTTCCTGGCGCCTGAATACCATTGATTCTCTTCTAGTTACAGCTTTGGAAGACCACACTTCAAACACATTATTGGTTTTAAGTTCCCTTAGATATGAAATACTCATAAATGTATTGCATGCTTGTTGTGCATATGCATTTATATCTCCTCTTTGTATGTCATTTCTTCTATTTTAATTATATATTGTTCTGCTTCTAAATGTAATGTTCTTTCAGTTTTACTATATTATTAAGGATTTGGAGTAAATACCATAAACAGCTTTCACACATATATTGATGACAAGGTATCGAAGAAAATCCGTTACAAGCTGGAAATAAAGACGTGAATTTCTGCTATACATTCACATAATCCAGGCATTGTCCAGATGTTCTTCTTGATTCATTATGCCATCTGTAATATGTGTTAACTCATTATGTATATTACATCCAAGTTAAGTGTGTTAAAACTATTCACTTTGTGTCATGCAGTGCCTGATTAACTTAAAACCTAATAATATGGCTATGACCATGACATTGATTCACCTATTCTCACATACACACATATACAATGAATTTGCTCAAATATTCTTCTCAGATTTACATTTATTAACTTCTCTGTATAAGGACCATAACTCATAAGGAAAATATCTGTTATTAAAATATGCTGGAATCATGCTTCATTTACCAAAGTATGCCTTAAGAAATGAGGGCTGATTGAGGAAAACTTGCATCAACAAATAGCAGTGAATAGATGTTAATTTTTGCCACTCATTACAGTATAGTTTGCTTTGTAAGATGCATACTTTGCAGCTGTGCCATTGCCTCCAAAATACCAAATGAGATGAATACCCCCTACTACTAAATTAATCTTAAACCCAATATTATTCCATAACATCCTGTATGAAGGTATTTTCACCACGCACACATAAATAATGCAGTGAATTATCCTTATTTTGCAGGATTTGGGCTATCAGAGGCAGATCTAGGATTCCCTAATGGGGGGGGGGGGCAAACTAAAAGAAATAATCCATGCCATAAATAAAAAGCAACAAATATTTGGGACTTTTTACCTCCATAGCGATGAAATTTCCAAGGTTTATTTTAAGGAAATGTTATAGTATAGAAAACACCACTTAAAGTAAGTTAATGTGATTTATTTCACCACAATATTGTATTATTCATTTTTATAAAGACTATATCAACTTTTCTTTCAGGTTTACGAACATGTACACTCTACAGTTACATATTAGCAGTTCACATTGTTTGATATATGACCAGTCAGAAACCTACAGTCTTCATGTTTTGACTTACTGAAATAGTTCAAGACATCTTCAACATTTATTGCTCTTTCCTTATGAATGTTTTCTAACAGAAGGCCATTAAGCTGGTTCTCTTCCATTTTACTTCTTAAGTAAGATTTTGGCTTTTAAAGTAGGGCTGAGAAACTTCTCTCTGTAGAGGCATGTGGCAAATACTTGAAACATTATCCTATTAACGGGAAAGAAGACTTAATTACATAGAGCTAATGTATCAATGAAATATTTTTGCCTTTTATTTTTTTCTGGATGAGAAGTAGTTCAGTTATCTCTCCATAGTGATATATTTGCTCTTAATTCAACACTTGTTGCTCTGCAATCTGCTTCATACATTTCTGCTTTAATAATTCTGTCTACTGAAAATTTAGAAAAAATTACTGGGAATAAACTCTTTTTGAATTCTTTTAAAGGTATAACTTTGAGAATGTTATCACAAAAGCATAATTCTAACTGGCTTATTAAGTGGTTGAAAAAAAGGCAAGAATGCTACTTTCCTATAGAATTCCTCAGGATCCATACTTGACACATTTATTAGACTGATTTCTTTACCCATTGAATTAGCCGTATCACTTGATACATTAAAAAAATCAAAATTTTTTGCTGTTATATTTAGTCTTCCTGTTATTGTACAAAAACAACAAAAACAATTTTGTAAACTTTTTAATTAATGTAACTAGTGGGGAATTAAGCCCTCCTTAGCCCCTCCCTGATTCAGTCTCTGTGAGCTATAGATATCCTAACTCTATTTTGAAATTGTTACACAGCAGTTCATTGCTTCGGCAGAACCCTAACACATGGCCAGATGTTTCTGTCTCATTGCAACGAGTTTGTGGCAGTGGGTTGTGCTGAGAGTTTTTCTAGGACTTGATCTTACTGCATTCACATTGAATGAAATTTTCATGGCATTTTTATATTCCCAAGAAGATATATGTGACTTATTGCCTTGTTAAAACTTTCTTCCATTGGCTTAAGCTGGAAGTGTGAAATCAAGGATATTCAGCCTTTGAAGAGCTAGGTTCTGTTCTTTGCTAAGCTTCTGAAGAAGGGGACCCTGCATTTGTGTGGGGAGAATTAGCCACCAAGCCAAATTCAAGGATCAAAGAAATGAACCATATATTATTATTGATTTATGGTATATATATTCACTTTTTATTTGAACTCATCAATAAGTAAAGAATTTGTAAGAGGATTTAAAATATGCACTTAATATTGAAGTTTGTTATATACTGATACTGAGATTTTACTATATAAGGCTTTGTTTAGTTTTGATCCATTGAAATACTACATAATAAATAATTTGTTTTGGATACATGTTTGGCAATTCTTTAAAATTGTTTAATTTCATGTGCAGATATGTTGATTCTAGAGGTATCCCATTATGATGGGGAATCAGTGGCGGCTATTCAGGAGAAGTAGGTGAAGTAGCACTTCACCAGTATTTTTCCTTTACAATACGCATTTTTAAAGTTTATTTTCCATATCACGAATGTTTGTTTTTACTATAATGTATTTCTACAATTTTGAATTTCCCTCCACTACTGGTGTCAACGCTAGGAGGCAGTGAGCTCCTAAGTCCTCCTAGCATTGAAGCTGAATATTCCCAGACGCTTGGGTAGTCTGTTCCACTAAAATTAGCTAAGGATCCACTAAGGATGGCAAGCACACGGAGGAGTGCAAGCAGCAGTTTTCTCGCTTATCCCACGTCCGCTAGGTGACGAGAACAGACTACCCACGAAGCCGTCCCGACAGCAGCTCACACTGTCAGCTCGGAGAAAGAGGTGGGCACGTTAGATCTTCCACCGTCTGATGGTCTGACACCGCCAAATTCGAATGTGTTAAATTCAGAAAAACACGGATTCCACAACCCCGATTAAGTATTCTGTCGCACTGGGAACACTAAGCGACTTCCTCTACCTCGATCATTAAAAATACTATTTCCTCGTCTCTTATTCCATTTCCGGGGAACTCTCACGCGGTTTTCCCTGCCCTAATTATTATTATTATTATTATTATTATTATTATTATTATTATTATTACTATTATTATTATCATCATTATTATTATCATTATTATTGTTATTATTATTATTTTTACTTCCTCTGCCCGTACCATAGAGGAAGTACGGTATTGTTTTCGACCCCCAAATTCGAAGTTGAGTTTTTGATATAAATGCACGTTTTGAGGCCCCCTGAATCCAAAAATGCTATTTTTGGAAACATGTCTGTGTGTCAGTGTGTCTGTCTGTGTGTGTGAAAAGTCTGTGAACAAGCTAGCTCCAAAACGGAAAATCGTATGAAATCAAAATTTCGTATTTGGGTAAGGTACCTTCTGAAGATGTGAGCCGAAGATTGGCGATAAGTTTCCCTTATTTTTAAGGGGACTTTACATGAAGAAATTTTCGTTTTTTGCGATTTTCTCAAAAACGGCTCTAACAATTTTCTTTAAAATTTGCACATGTGTTCCTTTTACTGAGAGCTAAAACTTATATTTGAAACTTTTTTTCGGAAAAATTCTCTGAAGGGTAGTTACAAGCCACCCACTGTTCACCCACCATTTGTAGAAAGTTTGTCTTGCGTAATGAACAACTGAATATGCGCTCTTTCATGGCCTCTTATTCTATAAGAATGTGAAGTGATAAGAATGTATTGTTGGCCATGCATAGAGTAAAGAAGTATCTGAAGGAAATATTCGACAAATTTCGGAAATTATTCTTTACGGCGGAAAGTTCAATAAACGTCTGCAGTCACTTGTTCTTTTTTTAAGTTTGTTATATAGCCTGTGCTTTTAGTCGCATCGTTGAAAGAAGAGGTATTTATAGGATAATTAGCGTAAAATTGTGTCTTGCGATTCTGTACAAGGATATGTGAATTATTTGGGCAGAGGAAGTTATGTGACTTTCACATCAGATTTTTTTGTGCTATTTTCTCTCGTCACACAACTCACACAACGTTCGACGAGACGAGAGAAATTAGCAAAAAAATAATTAGGGTAGAGAAAATCGCGTGAGAGTTCCCAGAGATGGATTAGGAGACGAGCAGTTTAGATAGGCCTACTAATAATTTTTAAAAATATTTTAAGTTTGCTGTATGAAATGGTATTTGCAGCACACCCTCGTTTTGAGCCACGAGCCGTTATTGGGTGAATACCATTATTAACATAAGCATGTGGCATTTTTTTTTCTCTTCACCTAATTTTCCGGCCACGAGCCGCCACTGTGGGGAATGTAATCTGCATTTTATAATAATTGAGTTTTGTTAAGTCATCTCAGCATTAGGTAGATTTCTGCATCTAGTAGTGAGTGAGTTATGTTAAGAATTTGATAGCATAAACGGTACCAGTAGTTAGTCACTCGTATGTTCAGATATTTATAAACCAATTGCCATCTACTGCTTGGCCGCCACAGTGTCTTCATAAAGGTTCATTCTGATATATTATACACTATGTATTCTCTGGTGTACTGTATTTTGATAAGGATTTTCATCTGAGATGATAAAAATAGTTTTGGAGGTTAGAACTGAATATATTGTAGGAAGAATATAATCACTGACTTAAGGGCGATTCTACTATTAATGTAATTTTCAACTCAGTGTGTTTGATGTCCTAGTACCTTGAGCAACTCTTAACCAATAGTGAACATATTTATTGTTTTGGTTTTACAAAAATGCATTTCAGAAGAAAGGTCTGTTGCATAAGAGTTGTGCAGGTAGGGGAAAAAAATATCTAAGTTGCTGATATGAGCCACTGCGCATGCCTAACGGCATTCACGGGACAGCAGGAAGTGTATTGAAATTTGTTCTACAGCCGATAAATTGCTTGAATTGAGAAATAATTTCACGTAATTTGCATTGCTTGTGAAAACAAACGTTTCCGTTACATCTCTTACATTTGTTTATGTATCACAAGGCTCTGAAATCAGCTACAAGAGTCGGTGCGCTTTTTTTTTTTTCCTATCTGTACATGCTGGTGGTCTGATTGTATTCTTGTGAAACATATTAATCCACGAAAATGATAATGAATTCAGGTTTTTTTTTGTAAATAATCATTATATATACTATGGGAAAACTGTAAAATTAATTATTAATATGTGAGTTTATTTTGGATTCTAAGTTAAATTTTGTAAAGTTCAAATTTATAGTTGTGGATTTTATATTATAGCATTACGGTACTGCACATATATCTGGATACCTTTTTAGCTGGATGTAAAATATTTACATTTATTAATATTGCATATTTTTTGCAGAAATTATTTTAGACTTAGAATCAATCATAGAATTCTGTATTGTTTTGACCACCTAGTTTTCCTACAACTTCTATAGTTAAAGAAACTTTTGTACAGCATTTTAATTTGGGTGGTAGGCATAACTATTTGCTAAATACTTTGATTTTAACATTGAAATTTGATTGTCGTAAGATCTTTTTGTAATTATTATTGAAAAAATTTACAGTTAATAAATACAGAATTTCTTAGCTGTATTAATGTATCTTAATTTGCCATACAATTTAATTTATAGGTAATGATTTTAAAAATTGGTATCTTGCATAGATATGGTTGTTATTCTCGTATAAGCTTTGTTGTTAATTAAGCATGATTTGAAAACTAATCAACTTAATAAAGTTAGAATATTAATTCTCTTATTTCTTTGTTCTTATAAAGGGACTTCATTTTCTGTTATTCTTTTTATTCCATTTTTGCTTGGAGTGTTATTTATTACAGTATATTTAAGTGCCTTACTTGGAGACGTATTAACAAATACAAAAGTATGCAATCTATTTATAAATTTGTAATTTTAAGTGCTTTAAATATTGTTAATTTTGGTCTTTCAGTTCATCACCGGATAGCTTGACAACAGAACGCAATGATAACAAATCCCCTGGAGGAAATGTTTCTCCACAAGGACTTTACAAATTAGTTGTGCCACTTCTGCGCTGTGAGACAGTTGATATCAGAGATGCTGCAGTGCATGCACTTGGAAAAGTTAACTCAGAGGCACTAAAGTAAGCATCATATCCCTAAGTATCTCTTTTCAGTGCTTATATTTAATCTAAAAAGTAACTTTTTAAATTATGTTCTTTAGAAAAGAAATTGGAATGGTTGGGAACTTGGATCAGTTTTATGCTTTGGTACTCTTACATCAAGATCACTTGGCATCCCAGTTCCATTCCAAATATTCTTCCAAGCCTTCAGTGACCTTACTACAGATGTTTACATGTTTTTAAAGTAGCGAGGATACATCTAATTCAGAAGTTTATTTTTTTTAAAAAGACTTTTAAGTTAACGTAGGTTTTTCAGTCTATCTTGCTGAAGAGATTTATAATTATAATATAGATGTATTTATAACCTGTCATCATTAAATCTTTTTTTCTTGTAGGGATCTGATGGAAGAGCTGGTTTTATATATCCGAGAGGCGGTTGATAGAAAACAAGAGAACATGAGAAGAAGAAGACGACGAGATGCTTTAAGATTGCAGTTAGTCAGAGTGTTCGAGCTTATTGCAGAATATGGGACTTTTGGAGTTAGGTAGGTAACCATTTTTTCATAAAGGAATTTGCTCTTACTAATTGAGGCCTAGAAAGCGATAGTGATCTATGACACAGATACAAGAAACCAAGATAATTATTTACAATTTTGTGTTTACTTTCATACAGAAATATCTAGTACATTAATGTATAATTTATTCTTTCCCAAGTTATTATGGTAAAATTGGTGTACTTGTTTTTGGCTCTGGAATTTTACATGTAGATCACAATTCATCCTATCTTAAGGCAGGATTAACTGAAAAGTGAAAGTCCCTCAATTTTGAACCAATTATTTTGAAATTTTAGCAACTTAAAATAATTTTGGAGTTTAACTTTTTAATATAAAATTATAATAAGTAACAGAACATCATGTTGCGTCAAAATTTACTTCAATTTTTTGTCTTGTGGTAGATATATATAATAAGAGAATTTTAGGGGATTTTTTGTGTCTACCTAATACAGAAACTAGATGTCAAGTTTTCAACATGCAGTAAATGTATAACTTGAGAACAGAAAATTGTATATACAGTAGAACCCCGATAATTTGAGCTAATTGGGGCTGAGGCTACCTCGAATTACAAAAAACTTGGATTATACGAAAATATCACTAAATCAATGGGTAAATCATACATAAATGCTTATTGAGCATAATAATGGTTTTAAAAAAATGAATAAATAAACAATATAGTAGGCTTACATACCTGTGTTACGCCTGTATGTATATTGGCAAACATTTCCAATGCTACAACATAAGTTACATTTTAAAGAAATAATAATATACAGAATAATGTATCAAATAAAACATAAATTTCAACTGTCATGCATCAAGTGGTACAGTTTATAAGTTGGGAAAACTGGAAAAAAATTATTTTTCAGAGAGCAATTTGTAAGCCTGACTTATTAATATTTTGTAAGTCTCATCTAACCATTTCTTGAGAATTGAACTCCCCTGATGCATACATGAGAAACCCTGCTTGTTTTTTTTCTGTGTGAATGACCTAAAAATATACTAAAACATAAAATGTCAAGTTTTCAAGTCCACAGAATTTCAGTTTATGCTTGCCTAAAATAAAGAGGGAAACACTGATATATTTCCATTATTTGATTTTGTCATAGTACAGTTGCTTTTTCAAATATTTTTACTTTCTCTACCTATACCATAGTTCGACTTCGACTTTGAAATTTGATGTCGAGTTTTCAGCATAATTATTCACTTTGAGGACCTCCTGAATTTAAAAAAATAGTATTTGCATGTGTGTGTGTGATCAGTAGGGCCCGGATGTTTATGACATGTCATATTTTTTTCCTTTGTGATGTTACCATAGCAAATATAATTTAAACATGATATCATCTGATGTGATTAGAATTATGCAATTTTCATTGGTCATATAATGTCATATTTTAGCTTTTTCAGTATTTTTGGTCATATTTCCGTCATTTTTCATATTATGGTCATATTTTCAATCATTTTTCATTTTTTCCCATGCTTTTGCTTTTTATTCCATTTTCATTTATTTGCTTACAGCCCTCTCAGAGATGGGATTTGAACACCCCTGAATTGTTGCTTGTAACTTCTCAGTATTTTCTTCCTAAAAATACTTTCACAAAATATACGTTGGCCTACGTATATTTCTGAGAATTAGGAGAAAGAGAGAGATGCGTAAAAAGGGACAGATGCAAAGAAAGCGAACGGAGATATTAGGATGGCTATTGTCAGTTTTCATAGCAAGGTCAACTAACTGCTTCTGTAAATAGCTTGAGCAGGTAGTTCTTCTTGGTGGTGCCAAGGGGAAGGGGTGATAGGAAGGAACAACCATCCCTCAGTTATTGAAAAGATTTTGCTGCATGGTGTGCTTCATCGCAATCTCAATACTCTTGGTTTATCATGCCTAAAACTAAGGGTCCGATAAGTGAAAAACTGAGAGCATTTGTACGGGAGTTTGGAGATAAGCATTTCAGTACAGATGGCACAATTCTGTTCTGTAAGCTGTGCGAAGTTAAGGTAGAATCTAAAAAGCGATTTAATGTGCAACAGCACTGCAGTACGGCAAAACACAAAAACAATTTGACTCGAAATGTTGCATCAGAGAACCGCCAACAGCTCATGTTTGAGAAGATTTCATCATCGTCCACCACAAGCAAAATGTCTGATTTTAACAAGGATTTATGTACAATGATGATGTCTGCTAATATACCGCTGGAGAAAGTTAATAATCAGCACTTCAGCAATTTTCTGCAGAAATACACTAATCAGCACATTCCTAATGCAACAACACTTCGCAAGAACTACGTGACTACTTGTTACGAAGATGTTTTAAATAGGATACGATCTTGCGTCGCTGATAACAAGATCTGGGTTTCTATGGATGAAACCAGCGACGCTGAAGGAAGGTATGTAGCAAACGTTGTTGTTGGTGTTTTAAGGGAAGACCGACCAGGTGAAAAATTTCTCATTTCTTGTGAAGCATTGGAGAGGACTAACCACTCAACTATTGCTGTTACCTTCGACAACGCATTGAATCTGTTGTGGCCTGAGGGAGTGAAGAGAGAAAATGTTCTTCTTCTAGTAACTGATGCAGCTCCCTACATGGTGAAAGCTGGCAAAGGTCTGCAGCTTCTCTATCCTAAAATGATACATGTAACATGCATTGCGCATGCACTACATAGGGTTGCAGAAGAAATTCGGGGAAATTATCCTGATGTGGACAAATTAATTGCAACAGTAAAAAAGATCTTCATCAAAGCTCCACTTCGAGTGCAGAAATTCAAGGAAATTGCCTCTTCTGTTCCTTTGCCTCCCCAGCCCATCCTCACACGATGGGGAACGTGGCTTAATGCTGCAAACTACTACTGTGCCAACTACAATGTTATCGAAGATGTTGTTAATGAGTTCAACGAAGGCGAAGCTTCCTCCATCAAAACTGCAAAGACGCTATTTTCAAATTCTACACTGACCGGGGACCTCGCTTATATTAAGTCAAATTTCAGTATAATATCAACAACAATCACACAATTAGAAGAAACTGGTGTTAAACTCTGTGATGCTCTTCACCTTGTGACAAATGTGGAAAGTGAGTTAACGGCTGCACGTGGTAAAGTTGGTGAATGTGTTAAAGAAAAACTACAGCGTGTGCTAGGTCGGAACGAAGGGTACTCTACACTTTGCAAGATTGGCGACATTCTATGTGGTAAGCCAGTGACATTCTACGAAGGTGAGCCTGAATTCAACAGTAATGATTTGACTTATTTCAAATATGCCCCAATAACATCCTGCGACGTTGAGCGGTCTTTCTCCCGATATAAGTCAATGCTGAGTGAAAATAGAAGATCGTTTTTATTTGAAAACTTTAAAATGCATGTGATCTGTTATTGCAATTCTTTGTGACTGTCCATCATAATGAAACATTTCTTTCATTTTGTGTAGTGTCGAGTGTGTCTTATGGTTTGTTTAAATAAATTCAAAAATTTATTAATAAAGATTAATATTATTATTTATTAATGTGTTCTCATAAAATTTTAATTGAAAAAACCGACAAGATTTTGGAAAAAAAATTGTCTTTAGGTCATATTATTAGTCATATTTCGCCATTTTTTAGGTCATAAAGGCTTGCATATTTCTAACATTTTTAGGTCATAAACATCCGGGCCCTAGTGATCAGCTTATCGCAAGAATGAAAAGTCACTAAAGGCATATTAAAACAACGCTTTATGTTAAGCTGGGTCTCCACTGCTTAACATTTAACAGCAACAAGTCAATATTAACAAATTTATATTGACATATATATTACAATTTCGAGTTCCAATTGACTTGACATGCAAACCCAGCGTGTTGCACTTAACATTTTCAGATGTTAATTTGTTTTCCGGAGAAAATGGACAACATATCAAGTCTATTGACTATTCGGTCGATATCAGCTTTGTTTCAGGAATTTCCGTTAAACAAAAAGCGATCGGCAGCTTAATCGGCTTTGGTTCGGGAATTTCCGTCTAAACAAAAAGCAATTGACAGCTTCCTCAATATTGCCAGCATCCATTTTGTAGTATGTGAGTATTTGGTATATCAGTGTTCTCAATAGTATTGAATCTACTTTCAAATTATTTTTTATGGCTTACTCCATTGTTGTAAAATGTGATAGTTATTTTGAAAAGATCAAGACATCTGTACAAAATTAGTATTTAAGAAAGTCATTGACAGTTAACAAGAAGATAATAACGAGTTTACAAAATTACTCTCATTTTGTAATGTTGGCTGCCCTCTTCAGAGTCGTTTTCTTTTTGAATGTTATTTATTATTAATTAATTTCCGTTCGTAACCGTGCCAACCCATGTTAACCTATAACACTGTAGTGGAGTTGTTAAATGGCAAACCACTTGACTTGTATACTTCAACAAGTTGATGATAAACATTTAAAATAATATGTTAACTGCAAAATGTTGGTGCTAAATGTTAAGTAGTGGGGACCCGGCTTAAGATACCTTTTCGAGATGTGTTATGAAGATTGGCAAAGACTTTCTCTTTATATAAGAAAATTTCATTTTTCAAAAACAGCTCTGACTATTTGTTAAAATTTTGTACTTGAGGTTCTTATACTAAGTCTTAAAACTTTCATCTAAATCATATTTTATAAAAAATCTCTAGAGGGTAGTTATAAGGCAACCGTTGCTTTGTACAAACTAAGGCTTTAAATCTTACATGGCAAACAGTATATCTTTGCATCTTTGCAACAGCTGAATAAACTTCATGCAAAACGACATCTTATTCTTTGTCAGAATTGTTTGAAGTGAGAAAATTGTGTTGCCCATGCTTTAGATAAAGAAAGTTATGTAAGTTTAGGTTTTTCTTTCCTCTTCATAAGTTCTATCAAACTTCCTTCTAGTGATAAAACTAAAAAAATATAGATAATTTTGGAGGTCATAAACACAAATTTTATAATATTCACAATTATAATATGATCATATAATGTGTGCATCATTTGAAGTTAAATAAATGTAACTTTTTTGTGTGTTTGCTTCATTTTCCTACTTAGATATTCAGTTTTCTTGATTTCTCACGACTGCTTGGCACTACATCACTCTGTAATCCACCATGATTTAAAAAGTCACTTGACTTTAGAGTTCCTATACTTCAGAGAACTAGTTGGGAAAAATGTTCGAAATAGATCTACCTCATGGTATAATATATCTATATATATATAAAAGGCAATGTTATTATGTGTGTCCTTTATAGACTAAAAAACTACTGAACTGATTTGCACACTTTTTTTTTTAAATGATCCTTATTGTCCGGAGAAGGTTTAAAGCTATTGAAATCCTCGATGTGACCAGTAGAACGAAAGTTAGGGGCCTAAATGTTTTATTTTGGCAACTCAAATGCAATTCAGTTCTCATGACAACAAAATTGTTTGATGTACTCACATAGGGGTTTGACAGTTGCACTTTAGTAGACTTGGACTAATAGATAATTATTATAATTAGAGAGGCTATCAATATAATTAATTTTTTAAAACCAATAAAGGATGAGGCATAATTTAATAAACAATGCTAATTAAATATGAAATGGAATTTAATAGCAATGTAAATTAATTATGAGGTAATTAATCAAATAATAATTGGAATACTTATTTTACTTAGTTAGGAACGTATCATTTAGTAATAATTCTAAATAAGTTCATTTTAGCGAAATAAGGGAATTAAATTAGTTTTCATGTTGGATATGGTGTAAGCTAGATTTTAAACGGTTTCTCACGGAATCTTTTAGCAGGTAGTTCGGCATTTTCAATAGCAAGGAAGAAGGCAATAAAAGTAGGATCCTAAATGTTTTGTAGAATTTCAGAGGCAGAGAGAAGGTTTATTGGGATATTGTGTAGAATGCCGAAAAGGAATAATTGGCCATGTTTAACAATAAGTGTATAGGGGTAATTTAGTTCTTAAGTTTGCAAAATCAGATAAAATATTTATGTGTTTCGATTTTCCCATGCGGAAATAATATATGCGTGATCATGTCTAGGCAGTGTGAGAAAATTCTACAAGTAAATGTAATTTTTCTATTGGCCGAGATTGTTAATAGGCTTAATCAATGAAATGCAGCAGAAGCTGTGTAACCAGCCCTTCTAATTAAAATAATTAAAGAGTAGGCGTTAACTAAATTTCCAAAATAGACTGGATAGTGTATTTCGGAAATGTAAGAACATTCTTCTTTTTCCAACTTCAAAAGCGAGAGGTTACACTGTAAGGAAATACTCTATACGGGTAATTTGGAGATGTGTGTGAATAGGTTAGAATAAATATAAACCTACGACAAGTAAAATGTACAGTTGCATAATGGTAAGACAACTACCATTTAGGGGCAGCTCAGAAAGTTGTAAGGTAGAAGCACAAATCACTTATGCAGTGTAAAGATTTGCAGTAGGCTACACACATAAAATAGCTTCAAAGTGTTTACCACCAGGATTATTAACCTAGGATATCATTGTACTTCAGAACAGTGTAAGTGACAAATTATATTGCATATATTTAGACATTCAAAAGGAATAAAGTCGTTAATTTTTACCAGTGCTACGGACTTTGATTTAGTAGAGAATAGCACTCCTGCAAAATTCACATCAACCCGAGAATAGGATCGACTGCTCGCACCGCTGATAGCCTGGGTAGGTGGAACAAATAAATTCGAGTGAAGGATCACTCTGGCGCCCAAACCATCTTCCAGACTGGAGCAGTTGACGTAAGTACCCATTCAGCTATAGCCTGATTATACAAACTTTTAAATTCTACCACAAGGAGTAAATAAATGTCAGGTATGATGCATCACACAGCTTTCTCTAACATGGGCGTGGAAAACATCATTTTCTCATATCACATTTTGATTTAGAATAAAAGAGTATTATGGGGAGAGCGTTTTCAGTTGTCTCGGCCTGAGTTTATGCCAATGATGGGTAGCATGTATGCTATATCAGCACTCTGTAAAAAATTCTGTCCAATGATACATTATTCATAGCTGTAGGCTTTGTATTAGTTGAGAAATAGGATTGTTTATTGGACGCATTTAAAAAGAGACAAAAATAGGATGGAAAAGTTTTAGTATAATGTCTCAGATTTTTGGGGGAAAATGTGTGAAAGTGATATTGACTTTTATTTTGATTTTAGCCCTAAAATGATTGTATGGCAACATGAAAGTGGGAAATAAAATATCCAGTAAAGACAGTAAAATGTTAAGTTACTGGAATTTCTGTTTCTTCTTATTTCAACCACTATGAGGTACGGTGTGTAAAAGCAATGGGTTGCACAATTGTAAGTCCTATATGAGAGTAATAAGTCGTCTTTCTTCACTTCAAACTCTAGATACCTATATAAGGACTTACAGCTTGAAGATCAAAAAGTCCTCCATAATGTAATTTTGAATTACATGCAAAATGCAAAACCAGGGGGCCGCAAGCCCTTTTAAGCTAGTGAACTGTAGTGAAATATCGGTTCAGTACCACATATTAATAATATATTATGCATATTATGCAATTCATGTAGAAAATATCGTCATTCCGACAGTAATCACTAACTCTAAAATTGGCTATTTTAAGTTACAGACACTACTGCATTGATGGAAGGAGGCTTTATAGGCTCATAGAACTCGCTAATTAAAACCAAACCCATTTCCAAGTAATTAATACTTATATTTTCATCAAGTCCATATATGCAGTGGTTTATTAAAACTTTAAAACAGCTGAATCTCAAAACTAAGATTTTGGTCTTAGTGACTTCTGCTGGAACGATGACGATATAAACAAAATCATTAGTGTGTTTTTTTAGAAAATTGAGAAAAATTAATTTCACTTCATGTAAAGTGGTTGTGAACATAAAGAGGATGTTGGAAAGGTGAAGTCAGACTGAAAAATTCAATGCCATAGCCGGGATTTGAACCAGGATATAAAGAGAAAATTGTTGTCGCAAATCTGATGTAATACACTCACATGGGCAATACACTTCTTCATATTCTGTTATAGAATATGAGGTAGTATTGCAAGGAGTACATATTCAGATGCTTCAACATGATGCAAGCTTATAACTACACTTCAGAGTATTTTTTCAAATAAATATTTTTGTTCTTATAAGGGAACTGTATGGGTTGTCATGTCGAAACCTACCCTCAAATTTTGCATATTGATAGGTCTTCATTATAGGTGGACACGTGCAAAATATTAGCTGCTCATATAAACTTTTAGTGGGTGAAAACGTGTTTGTTATGTTCCATAATTAATCAATGGCAGGCACTTGTAAAGCTAACTTGAGTAGCCTGCATGCTGGGTGCAAGTAACAGAGGACAGTGGGGTGTGCGATAGAGAAGGGAGGATCACCTATTACTCGTCGAATGTGTCTCACTAGATAACTTTTAGATAATCATTTCTTATCATTTCCACATTTTAAAACTATATAATCTGTGTCTAGACACTGAGGGGCTGCTTATGATTGTTAGTGTGTTTAAGTGTCCGCATTGAAGTTTTACACACTTCCGAATGTGTTACATTTTGAGCTTTCTTTCAATTTTTCCATGTACAAAAATGCAGGTAAAACTGTCCCGTCCCACTTAGGGTTTTCGTTCATAATACACAGAAATAACCTTGGCTTCAGATTGCTAATGCATTTCTATTACAGATTGACAGAAACCGTTAGGTTCGATCTTTCTTTGTCGGGACCTCGTGTCAATCATTTGTACAGTGCATACCGTCCTATCAGAAAAGAATACTGTATTGTTACAGTAATCCCTACCCAGCGACAATGGTAATTAAAAGTGTTTTCCTAGTAGTGCCGCTTTCCCATTCCACTCCATTAAGGGTCAGACAATGACTTAATCCTTAAAGGATGCCGATGTTTAATGTGGCTATAGTCTGCACTATAGGGTTTGGCAGCGCTAGATGTGGCATCGCGTTATAGCAAATGGAAGCTACTCCAACTGACACCATGCTTCTTAGAAGATGGCATGACATTGCTGCCAAAAATCGAGGTTCTATTTTAAAACAAACGACTTTGGACAATTTCTTTAAATGTAACTTATGTTGTAATAAATTGTAAATGTTTGCCAATATACATGCAGGCGAAACACAGGTATGTAGGCCTACTATATAGTTTATTTATCTATCTTTTAAACCATTATTGTGCTCATTAAACATTTATTTATGATTTACCCTTTGATTTAGTGATATTTCCTTGTAATCCGAGTTTTTTGTAATTCGAGGTAGCCTCAGCCCCAATTAGCTTGAATTATCGTGGTTCTACTGTATACAATTTTCTGTCCTCAAGTTATACATTTACTGTATGTTGAAAACTTGACACCTAGTTTCAGGATCAAACACAATACTTCCTCTACCTATGGTAAAGGAATGATGTAAAATGTTGACCTTGACAAATAATTTCAGAGATTTCAGTTTTGGAAAAAGAAAGTGGCACAGCCCATTGTCACTCTCTTATACCTCAATTTTTATGAAAACTGATGTCCAGGAATAAGAAATGTTCTAATAGTAGAAATTCTTTAAGACACATAATAATTTCACCAAGATATCATTTTAATCTCTTAATAAATTAGTTAATTGAAAATTAATTTTACCCAAAGCATCAATTTTTTTTCAAATAATGAAGTCGCTGGTGAAGTACAGTATATGGCGGCTGCAACTAAAATTTAAAATCCACATAGAAGCTTTTGTGAACATATGCTTCCAAGGTTCCTTCATATTTTTCTTTGTATATTTTTATTTATTTATGTATTCACTTTAAGGTCCCAAAGCCAAGTGGCTTGCAAATAGGGACAGTTAAAGTACAAAAATATGAAATATGAATGTGTAACTGATAATATAGTAACAAACAGAATTTATATGTTATCGTAATGTTCTCAAAAACTTTGCCTGCATTGCTTATTGAACTTCAAATCATTCTTTGTTACAGTTCTTCAGTGCTGGATAGAGATACACAATCCCTTCACCCGACTTTTGTTGAATATATAGATGGAGCTAGACTTTATCTTGAAAATGAAGCTGACAAGGATGTTTCAGCTGTGAGAGATATCAAATTACATTTCTGCAATTTTATTCGAAAAATGATTAAGAGCTTCTCATGTAAGTATGAATTTGTCTGCTTAATGGGCTTTAATTTCTATTTTATGTATATTATCCTATTGAATATCCTATTGATTTTATTGTGAACTTAATTAAACTTTTAAGATCATTGGCTTTGATGGTTCTGGTTGAATTGTCAGTGTATTTTAGGCATTTTTTCTGTTGTTTCATGGGCTCAGCAAGATTGTGATCTTCCCCATTGTCATTCATGCTGTTTTCCATTTTCAGACTATTTTTATTAGTGAAATCTAGAGAGTAGGATTGCATCATTTCATATCTACATTTGCCTCATGACATAGACTGAATAGTAGAGTAAATTATTTTTGTTAATATTTTCTGTTTTGTATTACGTACATGAATTGTGTAGATTGATGTATTTGTAAATGTATTTGTATATTTGACAGTATCTAATAGATTGTGTGATTATTATTACCTTTATCACCATTATCATCTATGTTCTCAAATCAGATCTTGCCATGTTACCAATGTATTGAATCTTGAATTTGCATGCTCTTGCTTGGGATGAAAATCATTATAAAGTTCAGTTTAAGTTCATTAATTTTTTGAACTGCTTAATAAACAAAAACACAGAAAATAAGATTGCTTTAGGGAGGGATACCTGTACTTGGAATTGTATACATTCTAATTTAAATTTGTTGTATCAAATATAAATATTGCAACTAGTTTTCTCCTTAGCTATTGTGACATATTATAGCTGCATTGTGTAAAATTGCAAGCTATATTAATTATTATCTTTCAGTAAGTAAATACATACAGTGCTGTCCAACAAGGAACCTATCACTACCCTCATATCGAAACATGCCTCAATATTTTTCATGGGTCATCTACATGCTGTAAGAAGTCCACGCTCCAAAAATTAGCTGCTGGTTTCAACTGCAAGTACCCTAAAATGCTTTGCAAATATCTTGGATCATTTAGGGAATATAACATGGTAATCTAGAGATGGGACTGGACAACCCTTACTGGCAAAAGTATTACGTCATCCATTCATTTTGAGAACGAAAAATTTCTATTATAGTAGGCCGTGTCTCCTTCCATAACAAATATCCACAAGGGCTACTTTCATCTGTCATATGCGTTAAAAAAAGACATGTTTATTTGCTTATTTCATTGTTCAAGCTGAAAATGAGTGCTAAATGAATAATTTTATACACAGAATTATATTACTGTAAAATAATTAGGCCTACGTGCATTAAGCTGAGTTCTCAGGCAGTGGCGTAACTCTCAAATCAGAAACATATCGGAACAAGCCTCCGAACTTTCACCTAATTATTCACAACAATGCCTCTTGCAGACTGAAGGATTATATTACGAATGCCACGTTTTGCAGTACGCTGAAAAATTTGTAATAAGTTAATATTGTTATCTTAATAATTTTTGTCACATATTATGAGTTTTTAATGTTATGAAGATCAAATGTAGTGCCGCACTATATTGTCTTGTAGCATGATGTGTGCTGTGGTTCAAATCACATGCATTTGTTTACATGGGCTTGGATTCGCAAATGAAAGGATCAAGCTTTTAACCTAGCTTCTGTTGTATGTCTAGTTGCCTCGTCTTTCTCTAAAGAAACAGACATGAATCCATGTAATGTGCTGAAGTGTTGACAGCTAATGAGGACATTCATTTCGAGGTTTTTCAACAGGACAGTATTTTGAAAATGCAGTCATTTATTCATTACCAAATTTCTTCCCCGCGGTTCTGGGACATGATTAAATATTCATGTTTTGCAACCAAATATACAACGCAGCGAACCCCCAAGTTCATTGTACCTGTCGAATTCTGTCTACAGACAAATGTGAAAACGTGTGAAGAAGAATGTGATAATGACGCGATTATTTGCTGTGCGTGGTGCCGAATGAACTTTTGTTTTAATCACTGCATCAACACCAATCACTTATGTTTTGTTTTCGATCCTGCAAGATGGACGGTCAATCGTATCCGCGCATCCGGAACTTCGAACAGCAGATAAGGGTTGTCCAACTTCTCCCACTGCACTGCTTCAACCCGACATTTTCTAGGTTCAATTTAGGGTACTTGCAGTTGAAAACAGCTGCTAATTTTTGGAGCGTGAACTTCTTACAGCATGTAGATGACCCAGGAAAAATATTGAGGCATGTTTCGATATGAGGGTAGTGTAGGAATAGGGGGTATATATTTGTAAGAGCGGACTGTAAGAGTCCCTAAAACCTACACGAGAATGAAACTTTAGTTGTGCTTGACACCTTTCGTGCAAACCACAACTAATGAGATCTCTGGCGGAGGACCACCTCCACTCTAATGGAGAAATAACGATATAAGAGATAATACTTAATTATAAACTAAAACACACGAATGAATACACTTTCACTTTCTTGAAAAGCGTTGGAATGAAGAAAGTATGCTTCTCAGCTGAAAGTCTTCTTGAAGATAGCATTTACAGATTAATATAATGGTTGACAATCTTCTAGTGTAGAGTGTTGGTGTTTAATGTCATATGTAAATCCATCTTAAAGCATGAGATTAAAGTTATGATTCGAGGATGTGAACATTGTCACCATCTACCATATAAACGATTGAATGAAAGTTTGTAGATAATGTAGATGATAGTTTAGTCTTGATGTCACATATAATCACATTTGTGAATAAATATACATCTGTCCGTGAAGCGTGACACTTGTAGAAATAGTTTCCACGACTAGAAACTGAATGTCAAGTCTGATGGATAGGCTATTTAATGATAGCCAAATCGCAACAATGAGATCAATGTTTAAAGCGTAGATGTATGGAAATTGGAATCACTTCTAGTAACACTAATGATTACGTACTTGAAGCGCAGTATATGTCCTTATTTAGATTGATATTAGCAGAATCTTTATCTGCTATATGAATGAGAATATGTGTCGTGATGTCCCAGCTATTTATCAATTAGCAAAACACAACACAGAAACGCCATTTTGCCAGGCATAAATTGAATGAATGATTAAGTACATTTCTTGATGCACTAGAAATTGCTTACTTGACGAAGCATATGATAAAGACGTGTAGAACTTGTAGGATATATTATCCACACAAATAGTAGAATGAATGTTGATGTTCAGACTATATCACGATAATCCGAAGCACCAAAGAACATGAATCCTTTCATGTCTGAGTAATGAATTGTTGTGATGAAGAAGAAGGAAGTCAAGTCATTGAGCTATATGAAATGCATATAAACTGCTCAAGAAATGTATCCTGAAGACTGGATACAAAAAATAATAATCAAATATGAATAATAACAGACAATGAATAGGGATAATAGCTTGCAAGATAGAAAATGTATATTATTTAAATAATAATTTGACTTCAGAAACAGGAAGTGATAGAGAAAAATATCCGTATCCAACATGATAGGCTTAAATATGAATAAATATTCTTTAAACTTCAAATATTAATGAATAGAACATAATGAGCAATATTTACTAATGGTAAATAATAAATCTAATGTTGTAAGTAAATGAATAAAGAATGTAATGCAATAACCTAAAAAGTCTAAACTTAAAACAATAAAACTAGAGAAAAATGATGAATAGCATATACTGCTGTCAAGTTGGCAGCAAAATAACTAAACTTGTACATAGTTTAAAGCTATGATTGAACAGGTAGTGATAGGTTCCTTGTAAGTAATTTGAGGTAGATGGAACTGAGACCACTTGGAATTATAAATAAACTCAGATTTACAAAATTACACAAAAAACATGTCTACATGGCGGAAAAAATACTTATGTTAAATAGTACAGCACAGCGATTTAGAAAACAAAAACATAGGTGTATTTTGAAAATAAAAACTACTTAAGTTAAACATTGTAGGGTCTATTTCAGTGGTGATTAAAACAAAAACAAGCATTTCATTACATTTTTAAAAAAGTCTCAAGTGTCTTCTGTTTTAACAAATTGCATAATTCCAAGCAGCAATTTGTGCCACCGTCTAAGCAGCAGGTTATCCGTCAGGATCACCTCGAGCTTTTTTTTAATTCAATGCATAGCTACCTCTAGTGCAGCATGCCCCTCGCTAGTGCTCATCTGTACAATATTGTCAGTTAAGATGAGAGATCTCATATCTCCAAAATAGCAACTTTTCAGAAAACTAAAACAATGTGTCAAGTAGCATGTCGTAATCATAACACTAAATCTGTCTTCTCTACAAAGCTCCTTTTCATGTAAAGCATACACTAAAACTGGTGTAGCTATGTGATCTCATATTAATCATTACCGTATTGGCCCGAATATAAGACGATGTTTTTTCCCTGAAAATGTGCTTTTAAAAACTATACTCGTCTTATACGCGCACCCTAAGACTCAACAACTCTCCAATCATGAATGCAGCTGTACACGTGTGTAGCGCCCGGGGATCACCACGCAAATGGCGTGCGTCTGATCCAAGGTCAAAGTCGCGCGGAAATTACCGAATTTTACCGAACTTTTTTGTTCCCGAATTCGTGCTTCTCCTTGTACTGCCGTGTACTGCAATGCTTGGCATCTCTATTCTCTATGCATAATGCTTTGTTTGACCACCAACATGGCAGATCATGTGGAAAAGAAAGCATCTTCATTGTCTCAATGCGTAAATAAAGACGAGAGAAGAAGTTACGACATGAACTTCAAACTTCTGTTTTATGTGAAGCAAAATGTACTAATAAGCTATTTTATTTATTTTTTCGTAACTACCCTTCAAAAATTCAGGGTCGTCTTATATTCGAGGTCGTCTTATTTTCGGGCCAATACGGTACTTTATACAATAATTTGCTACTTCCAAAGTTCAGACTACAATGATCATAGCGCCAAAATGATCGTTGTTTGCATACGAGGCATCATCAGAATACGAGGCATACAAGGCTTCTTAACCCTGTAACATCCTTGTCAGTCTCTGAAGAAGGCACTCGTGCACTGAAAACTAAAAATTCATTTATTTGTAATAAATTATTGTTAAAGCTCGGATTTATGAGAATATTAAACCACTAAGATTTGAAATACCGAGACTATACTGTAATTATGTAAGCTTTTGTTTTGAGAAGAGGGTAGCTTCTTAGACTAATATGTAAGCAAGAAGGAAAAATTTAGAAGAGATCAACGATAGATTATTAGTAATTTCTCTAAATTTGTAACGAGTATTTGGTTCAGTTTTAAATTTGTGTGATTGAAACACACCTTTTTTTTATTATTCATCACACTCAAATACATAGGCCTACATTATATAAGATACATCACTACATAAAAAGCTCTACTATTACATCACTGCATTTCTAGCAGAGCATTTCACAACGAATGGAAACCATAGCAAGATCATTATAACTGTTCAGTGATAAATCTTGACAAATCCATACATACATAGCAGAGCATGGTTTCCTTTCTAAGAAAGTCAATATTCCATGTCAGAGAAGAAAGTAAACTCTCATCATAAGTTAGGCTGATACAGTAGACTTACAACAGAATGAAGAGAGAGGCCCATATTTTAAGTCATAAGTTTATTTATTTATTCATTTCCATACTTCTCTTCTAACTCAACTCTTCTATCAGTTGCATGGTCCCAAAAGTGACTCCTCTGCTACAAACATATCACTTCAGGTATCATGGTATCCTCCCCCTTTGTTGAATTGTAACCATTTCTGGCAAGGCTATAGATGTTATAGATGCAAGGATGTATTTAAGGGGGGTCGTGGGATTTAGACCCTCAAATTATGAGATTTTTAAAGCATTAGTTAGGAAAAAAATCAGTGTTTTGTGTCAGCTATTTATGGTCAATCTGTCCATGAGACAAGATAATGTTAAGGATATTTCATCACATCACACAGCAGAATATAATGGCAGACAGGCTCTTAATCTACTTCAGATTTACAAAGTAAACATACATCATGTTATAAAGGCTATTAAATTGGCAACGGTATTGTCACAATTTTTCATCGAGGCTGTCAATCTAAACTGGCTGCTAAGAAATTACAGAATTCTTATTTTTAACTTACATGCAATAGAAGGCTACACTAGCAGTAATATACACATATTTATGCAACAAAATAAAATAAAATAAAATAAACAGGCCTAAAAGTAACTAAATAACGTAAATAATCCTGAAGATAATGAGGGATAAAACTAACACACTTGTGCCTTATTTATCCGAATATAAGCCCCATTTTTTCGCCTAGATTAAGCCCACCGAAATATGACTGAGACTTAAAATATCATACAAGTAGTTTCAGATTATTATGGTAAAAATGCGCACAATGTAGCCAGTTGATCTACTGTGGCTGGTTCCCCTCTTCCAAACTTGTCACGTGTGGTGATAAAAGTTGTTAATATATTTTTTGTATAAAAGTTGTTCCTATGTTATCAAAACGAAATCATGTAAAAGGCAAGGGTCCAACTTGAGACCTGGCACTTTTGAATAAACACCTATAAGTCCATTCCTATTGATTATCTTGAATCTCCAGGAAAATCAATATGTTAATCGAAAATATATAGATTTTAATTGAAGCATTGTAGAAAATGCGTAAGCAAGCGATATTTATTTTATGATGTGTTTTGCGTATTTTATCATTTTTATAGTGGTATTGCGGAATATGCGTGTAGCTGCTCAGATGTAAAGAAATGCAAATAATGGTAATTTTAAACTAATGGTAACTAAAAGTGCAGTTATGAAAAAGTAGAAAAAATTGCACTAAGTTCAACATCGAAAGTCATATGAAGTGTAAAGTATTGATTTCTATTTTCTTTTCCGTCAGTTTTATTTAATGTTTGATGAAATAGAATTAGAATTTCACAATTTAAGTCAGCTGATACTTTCTTTTTCTTATTTCAGGCCTATTTCAGCTAAGAAATGTTGTACTTTAATGTTATGAAAAAGAGACAATTTATTTTTTCACATTGGGGTTAATTTTTTCCTTTACTTTAGTATTAAAGAGGCATTGAAATCAGGGGCAGCTTATATTCGGGTAAATATGATATTTGTCACTGCGTTTTTGTTGATGTTATGTCATTCGGAAATGTTTAATTACATTGAGAAACCGATATTATACATACAGGTGGGAGTTACACACGAAAGGTGTAGATATTTAATCAATTTTTAATTATGTGTTTTCAGTGGAAACGTGTCATACTTTGCTCAAGAGGGACTTACGTCGCAGTATTTTCACTCTCTTTGCTGGATGGAGTGGTCGGTTTGGTCGCCCATTGGGCCATACATCAGCTACTGCTGCTTCCAGTCAAGATATGGATGAGAAGCCTTGCACAGAACTACAGCTGTCAGCTTTGCAAGCAATGAGTGCTTTATTGTGTTGTGGACCTTGCTTCAATCCTCAGGGTCTTGCAGAGGATGGCGTCCTGTATCCCTGGCTCGACATGTTGTTGGCATCACGTGATGAAAAGGTAAGTGATTGTATTTCTTTTCATTCAAATTAGATGAGCAGCTAATTTTTTGTATGTGTCTATCTGCAATGAAGACCTACTGACATGCAAAATTTGAGGGTAGATTTCGACATGACAACCCATACGGTTCCCTTCTTAATTGGTGTTAAAGGGAAGTACATTCAAAACATTTATACTGGTGAAGTTGAATGTTTTATAATTTTGTTATGATGAAATGTAACCTTCTATAAAAAATCTAATAAGAGTGCAGGTGGAACAGTCAAATTCTAGTGGTTATATGAACAGTGATGAACAGTCAAATTCATCATTAGCATATTCTTTGGTTATATGAAGCCTCCACAATGTAACATGTTGGTGAGCTGTTGTTGCAATTCCACAACTTCTTCAGTCATTCAATGATATCCCACAAGTATACTTAGCAGAGCCTTCAAGTTCCACCCTCAAATTAGCAATTCTACTGGTTTCCTTGATCACAGGACAATGTGCCAGATAATGAACATAATCTCTATCATCTTCAAAGCCGGAAGTCCTTCTTTCCATGTCACCTATGTGTCATGAATTTCCCATGCTGAAATAGAGCAGTTCTGTGAAGTCTAGTTTCTAAAGCAAAAAGTATCTCCAAATACTGTTGCTGTGAAATACAAAGAACGGGCATTTCATAGACATCTGTACGACATATCATTCATCAGCTTGATGTTTAACTATAAAAACAAACACATTGCTCACAACACTCCTCATCAATGTTCACTGAAAATTCCTCTTGACACCAGAATCTCTCTATCCATTGAGATTAAGTGGCACTTGGCACTTTCATTACTGTATGAAGCTGCAGGAATAACACCTGTGAATGTCCAACCAAGTTTAGTTTCACGTAATGAAAGGCCATCATTGGGATGTGATTTTAAGATATCTATACATAATTTGTCGAGGAAGTAACTTTCGAAACAAGCCTGTGCCAATCAACATATCCAGTCTAACTGAAATGTAGTAGTAGTAGTAGTAGTATTCAAATGTTCTGGAGATCTTGATTTGCCATCATTCGCTTGCGGGCTTCCCAATAATATTCAGCGTTTTGGAATGGTGTCCCAACTATCTTCTGAAGGTCTGCGCAGACCATCAAGTGATCCTTGTTCATTACTGTATTTGTGTTCTTGCGTACTATGCAGTGTGGAGAGTCCAGTAGCTTAATTCTATGTAGATGTGCCGCCAGGCAATCATGACCAGTCTCAAGACGGAATGACGCAACTGCGGTTGATCAGGGACTTTTAGGTATTGTATTTGGTTCTAGTAATGTTTTCCATATCTTGGTTGCACAATGGATTTTATTTTGTTGATATATATGGGATTTTATTTTCATTTTTGTGTAGAGTTCTAACTGGAATGTTGAACTTTGGTTCAATCAGTTGAAATCCTAATGGGATAGATACACAACTAATGTCTATAGGCAATGAAGGAATATCAGTGGCAGTAGTTGACAAGACTAAGCATTGCAACACACTTATAAATCCTTTAAAGTAAGCATCTTTGAGTTTAATGTGAGTACTGCACAACACTTGAGAAGAACATGAATTTACGCTAGAAACTGCTGTGGAGGCATCACAACACTTTAGTCTCAGCTGCTGACACAATTTTGCATTGTCATTTATTTACGGTAGCAAAATCTGTATTCTCGAAAACTGCTCGGTCTTTCTTAGATTCTGGATCACTGACTAGAACATAGGTGGGTACCCTTGAGATTCAAAGTATAGTAATCAGTGGTACAGAAAAAAGTTGTGAAGGGGTAGAGATGTAAACATTTAAACTGTTTCGGACTGTTCAGTGGTAGTTCCTGGTATGCAGCCATGGGATCATTATATTACTGAAAATCTGGTTCGTCATCCATGAAGCAATATTTAATATTCCTAACAAATGTTCGCTGCTAAACAAGTCCTATGTTCTATTTTAACATAGTTCATAAGGAGAATAATTGATCACATAAAAAGTGGAGTATAACATATCTGTCATTTTGGTGAGTGTGAAAGCATTTTAAAAACCCTTGATCCATCTTCAGACCTACTTTTAATGAATATATCATTTTACATTTATGTAACGTCCATCTGTAAATTTAAATGCACACTTCACACATTAACAGTCATTGGATTAGCAAACAATAAAAAATCATTTGCCTAGGGTTGGTATATGTCCCAGATTTTCTTGGATCGTACCGGAATTGAGATTTGTGTCCCAGCATCCAGCAAACTATTTTCGGTATGCGTGAATGTCCTGGTTTCCTTGAAACAGGATATAGCTAAAACAATACATTTTCTTTCTTTTCATACAATTTTATTTTCCTGTATCTGTTGATTGGAAGTTCAGACTCATGGAGTGGCTATACTATGGTGATACATCTTTCTTTGCCAGGTCCTATTCTTGCCGTATGACCATAATGATTCTTCTCGTTCATCTGTTAAATTTTCTCTCAATCTATTCATTCTCTTCCATTGTGAAGCTAAACGTGCTTCTCGACCCTCATCTGTTTCATTTCTTTGCTGTTCTTTCTGACATTCTAGAGCATTCTCTAACATTATGGAATAGATATACAGGGACCGGCAGAATAATCTGATGGTTTTGAAATGCATATAAAAATAATAAACATTACAGTAATGATAATTATTATCACATTTGTTACAGTAATAATTGCCATTTACAGTTCTTTTGTTAGTTTCTGTTTGTTTTCAAAATTGTGTCCGATAAATGACGACCATCATTTTGTAGACATTCATGTAGCCTTGCCTTCAAGTTTTCCGTCGCTCTCATGAGCATGTTTTCGGTATAGCCGTTATTTCTTTCTGAATAGCTAATTTAAGTTATCCAGTTACATGAGGTCTTCCAACATACACTTTTGACTTGAGATAGCCCCAGAGGAAATAATCACACATCGTCAGATCAGAATTCCACTGCGCACACAGCAAAACTCTCAATGGCGTGGTCCGGGAAATGTTTCCTGGACGTGTTCTGTCCCTTGGCCTGCTCGCTCCCCGAATCTGAAGATGTGTGATTATTTCCTCTGGGGATAACTCAAGTCAAAAGTGTACGTTGGAAGACCTCATGCGTTGGATAACTTAAATTAGCTACATGAATGTCTACAAAATGGTAGTCGTCATTTATCACACAATTTTCAAAATATACATAAACTAATGAAAGAACTGTAAATGGCAATTATTACTCTAACAAATGTGATGATTAAACCTTGCATTACACTGGTGTTTATTATTTTTATATACATTTCAAAATCGTTAGATTATTCTGCCGGTCACTGTGTAAGCATTCGTGAACCACAGATTATTGTCTCTGTTGCACATTACATGAGAATATTATAGGAGAAAAATTCCTCCGACACTGGTATCTGAACCCAGGACCTTTGACTATTCACGCCAATGCTCTACCAACTTAGCTAAGCCGGAGTTCAACTTACAGCATCAGATGGAATATTCTAGAACATTCTCGAACCTTCTGGAAGATTCTACTATTCTGGAACTTTCTAGAACATTCTGTCTGAAACATTCTGGAATATTCTAGTACATTCTGGAAGGTTCCAAACCGAAACCTTCTTCATAGATGGGGGATGGAGGACTACCATACGATATAGCTTCCATGTGGCTAAGGGGTGCGTTGTGGAGCTATAACGGCACGCATGGACAAACCATGATTATTGATTAGTAAATTAAACACCCCCAAGACTATGATTATAGTATTTAAGATAGGTTACGCAATTTTCATAGGCCCTCACAATATATTTATAGCAATAACCTAAGCTTAACTCTTTCTGAATTTATACATTAACATAAGCAACATACAGTCATAAGCATGTATGACTGAACTGACCCCGAACATGAGCTATGCTCATGCGGGGCAAATAATACTCTTTTCAAATTGTACAAATTGTGTGTATATTATTTGTATTTGTAATAATTTTGTATCAATTTGTATTTTTTAATTTGTAATAAACTTAATTTGTAATTTGTAAAAAAACTGTCAAGTGAAATCATCAGTGGGCTCTATGTTTGAAAATGATGAGGGGAATATTTTAGTGAATTATATGAATGGCAGTTCTAACGTGTGTATAAAAATACCCACATTTACATAAAATATTATGCTGTTAACTTACATCTCTGCTTCTTACAGTTTTTGAGATGCAAAATATGTGTCAGTAGCAGTGAAAATGTTAACTGAATGCTTTATAAATAGCCTTTATTCTAAAGTGTTCATTTACTGAAATCTAACAAAAGAAATCTATAACCAAAAAGTCTCATTGTTTTAAAATAATTTATTTCCTATGCAATATCCTTTGTGTGGATCATGCTTGAGAATTTTATTATCTCGTAAATTCTTTGTGTTGGCTACATTTACACATGAATCGACATGAGGTTGGCTGTAACATGACCTTTTAATTCAAGTAATTTTGTTAAATTATTTTTCTTTAATGAATTATCTTGCTCTAGCTACACTGGAAGTTACCTAAAGAGCAAAGGCGAGATTTTGTATGTACCGGTACTTCATGAATTATAATGCCTGAATAAGTTAAAGCCATGTGAATGATTCAATTAGAGTTTCTGCAGAGAAAAAGCTTCGAGGTTAAATAACTGATGCAAGATAAAAGGAAAGATCATACCATAAAAATTATCAAGTTTTAATTGCACTTAGTGATTCTGAGAATTAAACATACTGTACTGTTTATGTTAAATCTCCTGCCTCTTTATTGTCATACACAGCTTACATTCATAAAGAATTCAAGAGGATAACGAAATTCAATATTTAAATAATACAATTGATAATCTTGATGCCAATAATAAAGTCAATTTGTAGATCTATCATCTCATAGTACAAAAATGATTTAATAATATTAATGGTAGAGGTTGTTGTTATGGTGAAGCTATGAAATTTTAAATTTAGACTAGGATTAGATACCCTATTATTTGAAATTTAAATTAATTAAACTTGAGTAGTAGTAGATATGATCTTGAAACTTAAAGAATTTGGCGGTATTTTAGTCTGGTTAGAGGAATCTGTTCCGTGATTGATAATCCGCGTTGGACGTTACTTAATCTTTAATTTGTATATCGTTGTTCTTGAGAATCTTTCTAATGGTAGAGGCTAGAAGCACAATCTCATACATTGCAGCAGTTTTGAGTGAAAAATATCCTTTATGACGTCAAAGTTACTGCAATCAGAGTTTTAAGAAACTATTTATTTGGAACATAACATTTGATTTTCAAGCTGTAGGTCCTTATATAGGTATCTATAGTTTCAAGCGAAGAAGTACTACTTATCACACTCAAACTATTCTCTCAGAAAATGCTAGATATGGCTTTTGTTGCTCATACAGGATTTAGAATTTTGCAACCCATTGCTTTTACACACCATGCCTCATAGGGGTTGAAATAATAAGAAAAAGAAATTCCGGTAACATAACATTTTACTGTTTTTGCGGGATGTTTTATTTCTCACTTTCATGTTGACATATGAACATTTCAGGGCTAAAATCGAAATAAAACGAATATCACTTTCACATATTCTCCCCCAAAAATCTGAGACACAATAATTTACTGTGCACATAGGATTAAAAATGTTCTTCATATCTGATTTTTGTCTTTTTTTAAATGCTTCTGATAAACATCCCTATTTCTCTACTAATACAAAGCCTACATCAATGAATGATACATCAGTGAACAGATTGTTTTACAGACTTCTGATATAGGCCTAGCATACTCGCTATCATAAACTCAGATTGAGACAACTGAAAACCCCAGAATACTCTTTTATTCTAAATCAAAATATGATGAAAATGCTATTGACCATGCTCAGGGTAGAGAAAGCTATTTGATGCATCATACTCGATATTTATTTACTCCATTATTGATTAAAAAAATTAATCATATCAATAGCCTCTCTAATTATATTATTTGTCAAAGCCCAATAAAATGCAACTGCCAAATCCTTATGTGAACACTGCAAACAATATTGTTGTCATGAGAACTAAATTGCATGTCATGAATTCAGTGTAATATTTAAATAAAATATTTAGGCTCCTAACTTTCCTTCAACTGGATTTCAATAGTTATAAACCTCCAGACATTGTGGATAATTTTGCAAAAAACAGCACGTAGATCGGTCCAGTAGTTTTTCAGTGTATAAAGGACACGAGTACTAATATTGCCTTTTATATAATACTAGCTTAAGAGGTCCTGCGTCTCCCAGGTTTTGTATTTTGCATGCAATTCAAATTAATTATGGAGGACTTTTGATTTCCAAGCTGTAATTCCTTATATAGGTATCTAGAGTTTGAAGCGAAGAATGACTTATCACACTCTAACTATTCCCTTAGAAAAAGCTAGATATGGCTTTTATCGCTTGTACGGAGGGACTTAGAATTTTTCATCCCATTGCTTTTACACACCATGCCTGGTAGGGGTTGAAATAACAAGATATGAAATTCCGGTGACATTACATTTTACTTTCTTTATGCCACGGGATATTTTATTTTCCACTTTCATGTTGCCATACACCTATTTCGGGGCTAAAATCGAAAAGGAAATCAATATCACTTTCACACATTCTTGCCCAAAAATCTGGGACACAATAATTTGCTGTGTACATAGGACTAAAATGTTCCATCTTATTTTGTCCCTTTTTGCATGATTAGGGCTTACAATAAACATTCCTGTTTCTCAACTGGTACAAAGCCTACAACGATGAATAATGTATCAGTGGGATATGATTTTTACTGACTTCTGACATAGTTTACTCGCTACCCATCGTTGGCTCAAACTCGAGCTGAGACAACTGAAAATGCTCTTTCTGCAATACGACCTTTTATTCTAATTAATATTGTCCATGCCCAGGATGGAAATGATTTCTATTGCTAATGTGTCTTAATTATTATTTATCAAATCCCAATGTGAACACTTCAGACAATATTGTTGTCATGAGAACTGAATTGTAATTGATGAATTCAGTCTAGTAATTTTAAAAATTAGGCCCCTATCTATCTTTCTACTGATCACATCGAGGATTTCAATAGCTTTAAACCTTCTCCGGACAATGCGGATCATTTTGCAAAAAAAAACCAGTTGTGTAAATAGGTCCAGTAGATTTTTAGTCTATATAAAGGACACACATAAGAACATTGCCTTTTATATAGAGAGACTAGATGTGATACAAAAAAAATAGTGACGTTTCTGAAATCATGAGATCTTATTTAGATAAAATCAATTATTAGATGCTCTGCCACAAAAATCATGCTGGGTAGTGTTATTTGTCAAAGCCCAGTGTATTGGAGCTTCCAAAGCTCTATTGTATACTGTAAACAATATTATTGTCATGAGAACTGAATTGTATTTCTTGAATTCAGTGTAATATTTTCAGAGATTGTGCCTCTAACTTTCTTCTTACTGGACACATAAAAAATTTCAATAGCTTTAAACCTTCTTTGGACAACGCGAATCATTTTTGCAAAAAAACCATGCGTAAATTGGTCCAGTTTTCTTTTTAGTCTATAAAGGACACACATGTAGAGAGATTGATTATCTTTCCAGATGTTTTTGTGAGGCAGTCGTATGTTATTATACTTTATCATTTGACTGCCCTCGACTGGGGAAAATAAAATAAAGTAAAGAAAGAAAAAATATAATAATAATAATAATAATAATAATAATAATAATAATAATAATAATAATAATACAGTGGAACCTCTATATAACGAAGATCGATATAACAATAAACCTGCATTTTTAAACAATATTCATCTTTGACCCTGGCAAATTTCCTATCTTTATAATGTTACATGTAATGTTATATTAGAAAGAACCTTATACAACAATTCTTTGAGGTTCAACAGTTATTGCAAACATGTGGCTAATAGAAAATAACAGATTAGTGTTCTTCTGAGCCAACAATTGTTTTCTGGAAGCCTGATTTAACAGTTAATTTTTCTTATAAATTTCACAAGAGAAAGGGTCAATATACAGTGAGTTCAGTTTCTACTGCGTCTGCAGATAAAACATCATAACAAGCAAATGGTTTTTAGTTTTGCCTTAGGAATGTGACGAACTTGCTCTTTCTCTTTCTTCCCTCTTCCCACCCGTCTGTGAGGTTGAAATTTCTGACACATGGGTTGGTGATCCACAAAGTTAAATTAATCTTCCTATTAATTTTTAATTTTAGTTATGGACTCTGGTTATTGGAAATTAGTAAGTTTGAAATCAAAATTAGTACTTTTAAATGATTTGGATTAGTGGTTAGTTCTTTCAGCTTCTTTGCATGTCTGTCACACAATTTTCTAAATGTAGTCTTCCTAAAATGTGGTACTTTAAAGCCCCTCATCACAACAATAACCCTTATATAACAATACAATCTACTAGGGTCCACAAATATTGTTATACCTAGGTTTGACAATAATACTAATAATAATAGTAATAGTAATAAATATATAACTACAAATTACAATATAAAATATTTACAAATGTGAATTCAAATGCCACCCGAAGAAGCTAAGCTTGTGCTCGGGGGTGGTTCAGTCCAATACAATAAAATACACTAAAGTAATTATTTACAGTTATACAAAAATTGATTTACAGGCATAAAAAGTATGGTTATTTATAGTAAGGACAGAACGTGTTATATTTACAACAATGGAAATGTACGAGTTAATAACACAATAATAATATATAAAATGTTAAAGTATAATTTTAAAATAAAGCAATTTATTATATCTATATTTTAACATTTAATATTAAAAATGTTGTAATAATGACAGAAGTAAGGAAATAATTTAAGAATTAATTATATAAATTTTATAAATTTACAATTAATTTTTTTTTTGTTTGACTCAGTTAATTCAGATGTTTGCTAATAATAATATGCACATCATGTTCAATGATACATGAAACTTGCCTTTGATAAGATATATACAGTGAGTCCCACGCAAGAGTTGGCCAATGACGCGGGTTTCTGCGTCGCGGCTGGCACAGCTCCAACTCCCGAGCGATCGGGTGAAATATCTACGCAAATAATGCCGCGGTCGTTGTAATGATTCAGGTTATCATATTTTCAGTTACAATTACAATGCAAATAACCACGTATCTCATCACAAGAGATGATGGAAATGTTCTCCTCTTGCATCCAGACAATACTGGCACCTTTTTAGGAAATTTTCTATCACGCGCGTAAGTTCAGCTTCCGAGACAGAGTTACTTTCTCTTGTGATAGGCCTATGTGATATTGTCTTAAGTTCTTCTAACAGTATGTGAATATTATTTACGGGGAAACTTGAAAAATAAAGTGTATAGGTCAATTTCCCATACACAAGAAGAACTTAAAAGACAATATCACAAAAGAAATTAACTCTATCTCGGAAGCTGAACTTACGCGCGTGAAAGAAAATTCCCTAAAAAAGGTGTCTGTGTTGTGCTTATGCAAGAGGAGAACATTTCCAACATCTCTTGTGATGAGATACGTTGTTATTTTCATTGCAATTTTAACTGTAAATGTGATAACCTGAATCATTACAACGACCGCGGCATTATTTGCGTAGATATTTCACCCAATCGCTCGGGACTTGGAGCTGTGCCAGCCGCGACGCAGAAACCCGCGTCATTGGCCAACTCTTGCGTGGTACTCACTGTAGAAAGATTGCACTGATAGATGGTTCTTATTAGGTGAAATTTATAAGTTCTTAAGACTCCATTGGCAGAGGGACATGAGCTAAATAGTCAGCCTAATTCGAAATTCGCCCCTCTTGGCGAAATTATCGAATAAAGCGAGCACTGGAAAATATGTTCAATTCCAGATCCAAGGGTATTTTTTAAATGGCTGTTTTGAAAAATATAAATTATTCGCGATACTCCTGCAAGGTAATTTAAATATTTAATTGTTAATTTTTATGAAAACTAACTTATCCCCTGGCAGTGTGTAGTGTAAGTTTAAGATGCCCGTGAAACGAAGTTTATTTATCACTATTGTTGACATGACGTTTGTAGCAGTTTCGTGAAAATAATCACATATCCTTTTCCGGTTAAAATATATGTGATATAATTGTTTAAAGAAACACCTTTTAATTAAAGTTGGATTCGAAATTGGTTTTACTACTGTGAAATTCTAGGTTTTCAGGGGGTGAATTACAGAAGTATTCATGTGAGAGGGCAGAGCTGGTAGGTGCAAACGAAATACAGTATTACAATTTGCTTGTTAGTCGAGTTGATGGACGAAGGTGTAAAGAGGTAAAATTAGTCACGGGACAGTTGCTGTGCAGTGCGATTCTCATTTGGGAGATTGACAGTTTAATCCGTGTCTGCCATCATTGCATATAATGATGGGCCCTTAAAGAGAGAGAATTGAAGGAAGAGTTTCATATAATCCTACTGAACACCACCAGCTGTTGGGCAGACGTAGAATGACTGGTTCAGTTAGCATAGTTGTGTCTTTTTTATTCATTAGCTTATGTAAATCACATTCCTGACGTGGGAAAATAATTCCGCCCCCCAAAATTGACTTATCCTACTTACTCAGTGTAATGTCCAGTTTATCGTGCAGTCGCAACACGAAATATTTCTCTTTCTGTGCCCAAGGTTGCGGGTTCGAACCCGGCCCAGTTCGATGGCATTTATGTGTGCATAAATGTGACAGGCTCTTGTCAGTAGGTTAACTGGCATGTAAAAGAAATCCTGTGGAACAAAATTCTGGCACCGGCAACGGTCAAAGACCTAAATAGCAGTACATGCCCGTCGTTAAATAACCATATACCAGTCATCGAAGTATTGCTCAGCTTTTACAGTACCGGTAGTTTTTTTTTAAGCGAATGACGTAATGTGATTTATGGTTCAAGTAGAATTAAAAAAAAAAAAGAAGAATTTCAATAGGCCTAATTGAGGTCGTTTGAGGACATTTGCACCAACTTCTGCACATATGCCTGTACATTCACTCAACATCTCCTTCACTTGTTTGTAATTCAGATTGCCCATGCATCTGTTTGCGCCTGCCTCTCTAGTTCTCTTTCTCTCCCCTCTTCCACCCCCACCCACCCATCTATCTCTCACAATCCAGTCCCCTCAATCCCTCCACAATAACCTCTCTCACCGTGCTCTCTCATACCCGCTCCTCTCACTCTCCAGTCCTCTCCATCCCTCCACAATAACCTTCCTTACACTTCCTCCCACTCTCCATCCCTGACATTCTTTTTCTCCAAACTGATCTCCCTTAATCTCCTTTCCCTTTCTTTCGTAATCTCCCCTTCCCTCTCTCCCTCTATCTCTCACTATCTCTTCCTATTTCCCCTCTCTTCCCCTTCTCCCTGTTTCTCTAACCTCCCTGTTCTGTATTCCTCTCAACTTTTTTCTCACTCTCACCCCTCATTTCTTTCAGTTTTTCCTCCTAACGTCTCCTTCCCGTCTCTCCACCACCTCTCCTTCCTTCTCGCTATCTATCTATTTCATATTCAACTTTGTAACTTTCAATTAACTTTGTTAATTTATTGTCATCCATGCATTTTCTTGCACCTGATGTAATTTAAAAAGAACGTAATGTGGAATTTTGTATATCCTTCATTAAAATTTTAAAGCTAAGTTAAAGAGATGTGAATAATGCAGTTTTTTTAAAATTCTGCATATACAATTGAGTTTGTTAAAAAGGGGAAATTTGATAACTTTTTATGGGTTTTGAGTTAAGGATAGTAACAGTAATTCTTTCTTTAATACATTAACTACCCTCATACTATCTTGTTTTTGTCATTGTATAGGTAGTACGACATAAGTAACAGTAACAATTAATGCACCAAGTTAAAAAATACACAATTGAAAACTTATTTTACATAATAATCTGAGTTTCAAATTTGGTAACGAACGTAATAGTAGTCTATTAACGCTACAACGCATAACCTCTGAGCCAACGAAACGTCATTTTATTGAAATTTCGCCATTTTTGCTAGACTTCTTTTACAGTTTTCAAATATCGTACAATAAGGAATACTTATTTCCTTAGAATATTATTACTATTTTTTTTCTTTTAATAATGCTTGTCCATAAAATTCAATCCCAACTATTATTTTACGACGAAAGCCATAGACTTTGAATTAGGATGGTCCAAACTCATTATAGATTTACCTGAATGTTTCCGATTTGAACGTACACTCAAACAGGCTTGCAGAGTGCTCGAATTTTTTTATCCTGACTTGACATGAAAGTTGTACTTCGAATTTTTACTTCTATGTATGCAGAGTGGAAGTGGTATAGCTGTATAGATTTTAACAGCTTGTAGGCCTACTTTCGATAGAAAAAATTAAATAGGCCTACCATTTTGTCGCAAATGACTACTTTTCTCAGAAAAAAGTTCGTCCTTAAACATTAACCGTGCTTTCTTTGATAAGTATTATTTGTAGGCCTATTGTTCTTCCTTTTTTTTAACGTCACCAGAGGAAAGAATAAGGAATACACTTTGTCGGATTTCTAATTAAGTGGTAGCTTACGTGCAAATTAAATACAAAGATTATTACAGGTTCCGCATATTCCACGAAAGTTTGGCAACGTCAAGACAAGAGTGCCTTCCCTTGGGTGGTGTGTTTTGTACGAGCGATAGATAGATTAATATACATACTAGCCTTGGATTGTTGCCTCCACATCGGCGATCTGACGATTGTAATTCAGTAGAGACTAATAATATACTTATCTCTGAGTCACTTAATCCTAAAACGCAAAATAGGTTTTGTGTTCATTTTAATGTTGTCTGTTGCCGCTTTTAATCTGGGCAGTTATTTCTACTTGCATCCTGTATAGGCGAGCAATGAAACATTTGAATAGATTTGACTTTTCTGATTTCGAAGTCAGTCCTTCTGAAATTTAGTAACATTTCCAAATTTTGTTAAAAAAAAATAGCCTCAGATTTCTTGATTGCAAAGTAACTGATTATGAAATGACCTTTTTGGTTTTCTTTTTCGACACTGAGGTAATTAGCAGTAAGTGTAATTAGCAAAATGTCCAATATTGATTAGTCTAGGCCAGGGCTGTCCAACTGCAAGTGCCCCAAGGGCCGCTTTAAAGAAAATGAGGTATGGACGGCCGCATTATAAAATACTTCGTATGTAACTTTATCAGTGAGTTTTAATAGCTATGGTATACAAAGAAAAAACGCGTTTGTATTATTATTTTAATTTATTCAAAAATATAAAATTACAAAAATATTAGTGGGAAATTTGAGGATGTTGGTTTTCACTAACTAATGCATCAACATTAACTTTAACTTTAACGTTGTTGATAAACGAAGCAACTGAGTTAAGTCACTTATCAGCAGGGCTAGGATTTATATGTAATTACATATTTCTTAATTTCACATATAGGCACATTTTTTTCACTTATCTCCATCTATTATGTTGTCCTCTATTCAAATTAAACAAATTTATTTTACATATTTTTCCATATTTCTGACATTAGTACATATTTATATGTAAAATAAATATTTGTCCATATTTAGTACTTTAATGCAATATTCGTACATATTTCATTCTTAAGAGTAAAACTATATAAAATTGTCGTTTTCAGTGACAGAAAATATGGCAGCACAGGATAAGTTTACAGTTATGTACAGAAATGAATGTGTGAAAAATGATTTGTGTTACATTGAATCAAATTTTTGTAATAAATCGGTAACAAAAATAATTCAGAAACTACAAAATAATAATCTGACATTACCTGGACATATTGACATTGTGAAAAACATGATTCATGAACTCAAATGTATACGTGGACATTTAGCCGATCTTATCAAATGTAAAGTGGACAATGTGTTTTCAAGAAATCCAGGCTTTGAAGAAATGTGTAAAATCAGTGCAATCTTAAGTAGCTCGTCAAATGTAAAACTAGAATCAGTGAATATTAAACACACGCCAATCACTTCATGTGCAGTAGAACGAAGCTTCAGCCAATACAAATCACTTTTGAAAATTTAAAACAACATTTGGTGGCATACTGTTATGGTAGCAGAAATAATCAATGAATGAATACAAATAAAGTAAGTGATCTGAAAAAAATTGAATAATTTAATTTATGAATCCAGTATTTGTAATGCATTTTTATAGGTTCTAAAAGTAACAAAATGTAGTGTCTAGTGGTTAAATTTGTTTTGATGTCCATATTTTGCAAAATATATTTGCATATATATATGTACGTATTTTGACATTTTTAGTACTTATATATGTACATATTTTGACATTTTTAAGTACATATATATGCACATATTTTGACATTTTTAAGTACATATATATGTACATATTTTGACAATTTTTAGTACATATAAATCCTAGCCCTGCTTATCAGAGAGGGAACATCTATATTTTGACTTTATAAATTTCGTATTTGAGGGTAATTTATACATTTAGAGGCCGAAAAAGTGAGGTTGCGGGCCGCACGTTGGACAGCCCTCGTCTAGGCTATAGTCTACAATCTACATGATCCTATGAGAAACTTCTTGCTTCTCTCGGATGCCGAGATAACATTTCTAGCAGTAAAATACTCCTATGTTTTCGTTTTTTGGTTGGCTTTAGTTGAAAGTGGATTTAATATGCATACCCTTGTTTTATATTAGAATGTTTATTAAATTAGAATGTTTACTTATTCGGAATAGTTTTCTTCAGTTTACCATCTGCATTGCTTTGTTAGTACATAACACATAGCGTAGAAAAATTCCTCTTCCACAAACATTTACCTACTCGTTCGTTAAAATTAAATTCTCTTGTATATCAGGGCTGGTTTATTTTGTCTGGCGTTCGGAAATTGCTTCTAATTGCTTTTATTTCCTCACAACAGAGTAGACAACCAGCAATATTCACTGTAAATGTGAACGAGAGAGAATGTGTTTATTGTTATGAAGTTAGAGGCTCGTGGGAAATTAGTAAGCCGTCATCCATATGACACCTGTTATGGGTTCTGTATTAATTTTCAATTTCTACTGTGATTCTAATTGAACTGTTAGTAAAATATGGTTAAAAATTACTTTACGATGAAGATAATTATTGTATTGAACGTTGTTCCCAAGTTATTGGAAGTATAAGTGATGACTAGGGCCCGGAAGTTTAGCCAAACAACATTGCTTACAAGTGGGTGAAGCATGGAGTAGTGCAAAACTCGTCGTGAACGCGAAGAAACGGAGTTCCAATGTCAACATACTGTAGTAATATAATTACTGTGTAGTACAGTGGAATTAAATAATAAATACTCCTCTGAAATAGCAAGCTAACTGGAACTGCAAAATACACATTTCGTAATTATTAGGTAATTGTTCAGTGTGAATTTTGCATCTACAGCATTATGTAGGACATATGTACGCATAGTTTTTAATATGAATTCTATACGATGTCAGAAATTAATAAAAATTCAGTTATAATATAGGCTATATTGCACGTAGATCGTAATCTTGTTACAGTACAAGCACATGTAAGCCGATGGGGTGATAAGTCGTTTTGTGTCGTACGCTTTATTTCATTAGATTACAATGTACACTGTCAACTTCTAAAATTAAAGATTTATTCTTTACTCCCAAAAAATAGATTAGCTGGGAGAAATCTTCTTTCAATGTCACATGACGTCACAGGAGCAAACTTAAAACATGGGATGTATTATGGACCATTCAGATAGAAAATTAACCCGTAAACGTAACGTAAACTTAAAAGTTTGAGGCCATGTTTTTCAATGTGACCATTCAACTTGAAACTTAAACGTAAAATGAAACTTAACTTAGAACCTTGCAAACATCAAGCTTCTGCGAAAAATAACGATACAACCAATTAGAGAACAGAACAGGAGACGGAAGTGGAAGTAGCCAAGAGATGGCGTCTGTGAATGAGAAACTCGTAACGTTGTATCCTACCCCTGTCTGTATGATAAAAGGCATCCATTATATAAAGATGCAGCATTGAAGGAAAATATATGAACATATGCCTAAGTTTTTCAAGAAATGAACTACAGTAGTAAAATCTGCCCATATAGTATTCTGTTAATTTGTATAGGCCTATGTCCAACAGAGACAATAATCTGTGGTTCATGAATGCTTATATATCTATATTGTATATGTCTGCATACGATTGTATGATTTCAATTTCTAAAAGCCTACACGTGTATAATAGAAACATGAGAGTATTTTCGTCTGCGGCGGCCATTTTATCAGCTGTTCACGTTCTCATTTGTGATTGGTTGTTATCTACTTTTAAGTTTTCGTTGCGAATGCTCAATGCCGTGCTAAAGTTTGCGTTGAGTTTCTAAGTTTCTATCTGAATGACCCATTAATGTTTCCTTTGGTTGCATTGTTATGTTTGTTCCCTGCTAATTCACCTCGAACGTTGCACGGACAGTTCGCTATTCTGTAACCTGTGCACCACTAACCTACAAATAGCTCAACTTCAGGGCCCTAGTGATGACTGAATCGACAATTTCCTTGAGTCGCCCCCTATCTTAAGTTACTTCGAGAGAAAAAGTGCTTCAAGGAGTTGAGAAGCAAACCGTATTAGATGATTCTTTGAAAGCTTTCTGCATCAAAGATTTCCCGGCGATTTTCGAAACTTCTGGGATGGTCTCATGATTACATACTATGTTTATTCAAAGAAAAAATGGTTCAAAATCTGTGATTTTTAGCTTGTGTAATATAAAATTGAATGTTTATATGTTTGTGGGTATGTTTGTTCCCTATACAAATCCAGGGCTAAGCTGCAGTACATCCCCGTCGTTAAATAACCATATACCAACCAACCAACCAACCAACCAACCTATAGGCCTACAAGTCTACATCCTTTGGGCAATTTGCACGAAATTTTGCATAAAACCAGGAAAGAAATTAGGTAACATTAAAATTAAAATAAAACACCCCTTCCATTTTAAAATTATATAATTTCTGGAAATATTATACTAAATTCACCAAATGCAATTCATAAATAAAATCAGGTAAACTAATATAACAAAGTGCCAGTATGTTTTTGTTGAATCAATTATAATTGCAATTATGATATGCAGAAAATAAGTTTTTCTAATCAGATTAAAATCGACCAGCGTCAGCAGAACTACAGATTTGTGATACCTTGACAATCGCGCACTCACATCAAAATATATAAAAAATATAAAAAATCCATGTCAAATCGGCCGGCTCCGGGATTTGATCCGGGGACCTCCAGAATACGAGTCCAAGGCGTTACCATTTAGCCAACTCAGTCAGTCTGACGGTGTCGTTTGTTAAGCATAAGTGAAGGAATAGTGTTAACTGTCAAATTATACCGGTAGACAAAAATAAAAAAAAAAATGTGACCTTTAATTAGTCGTTACTCTGGTACCGGTCAACCGATTAGGTCCAAAATTCTTGCCATGAACGTTATAAATGCGTATACAAAGTTTCATGAAAATTCGATAAAGCATATTTGAGTTATGGGGCCTTTTGTTATGTAATACCATAAAAATGCACTAAATTTGGCATTATTCCGGTACCGGCCAACCGATTTGGTCCAATATCAACAGACGTTTTCCCATGGACATTATAAATGTGTATACCAAGTTTCATGAAAATCCGATAAAGCGTATTTGAGTTATGGCGCTTTTAAATAAAAACACTAAATTGGTTTTGACGCCGGTACCGGTGAACCGATTTGGTTCAATAACAATAGGGTTCTTCCCATGGACATTATAAATGCGTATACCAAGTTTCATGAAAATCCGATAAAGCGTATTTGAGTTATGGCGCGTACAGACACACGGACAGACGGACAAACATTTTTCGTCCCCCACACACAATCTCATAAAGTACCATACTGGCACTTAATAAACAACTGCGTGTGCAATTCCCATGAGATCAGAATTGTTTTCAGTGTTCACAGATGTCTTTGCAAGTTACATGATACTGGTCTTTGACTAATAATCAGAGAGACTAGCGATAGAAAACATTTCTGTAAATTCATAATGAAGATTGAAATCCACTTAAATATCGAATATGATGCATCACATAACTTTCTCTGCCTTCGGCATAGACGATATCAGTTTCTCACTTCACATTTGTAGGCCTATATAGAGTAAGAGGTCATATTGCAGAGAGAACATAATATTAGTTAACTCAGCCTGAGTTTGTACAAATACTATAGTATGGTATTGTATAGTAGCCTCTAGTCGGTATGGTGACTACATTCTCCACAGTTCCGCACTTGTCTATGGTTGTTGATGCAATGGTCGGATGGTAGGCCTATTCCCACAAGGAATGTAGCGCCATGGACATTAGTATAGTTTTGGTTCTATTTAGAGGTTTTAAAATTAAATTGTTATTAAATTAGTTACAGCCATTTCTTTGTATTCAATTATTTCATGGAACGTATCCTCAATGTTTTAGTTGGTCTAGTAGAAGCAGAATTTTAGTTAATTGAGAAGAAAGAGCCTTACATCATTAATATTATTTAAAGTATATAGGCTTTTATGAATTTCAGTGTATATTATCGTAACACATGAAAATATTAACAACATTATTACGATAGTATTTTGTTTGTACCAACGATGGGTAGCGAGTATGCTATGTCAGGAGTCGTTAAATATCCTATCCACTAATACGTTATTAATCGCTGTAGGCTTTGTATTAGTTGAGAAGTAAGGTTGTTTATTGTGAGCCAAGCATGTTAAAAGAGACAAAATGAGATGGAACATTTGGGTTTAGTTTCCCACTCTACTGGATTTCCACACGCGATGTTCGGCGTTGGTATGCGGGCTGTGGCTTGCAGACCAACACTCCCATTGGCTGCCAACGACCTTGCATGTCATTGGTCTGTTCCATACGGTCCTGCAACCTCTACATAAAGCTAAATAATGCAAAACACTAACCACATTAGTTAAGTGCGCGAGCGGAGGCGGCAGCCGAAGCGAAGCGCCCTTGCATTTTCGAATAATGTACGATACACTGTTTGTCGGTTTCGAAAATGTGGCATATAATATCTTCCGGAGATTTGTCTGGCCCTTATCATGTTGGCAGTTGATTCCAGCACCACGTGACCCATCGGATTCTTCCCAGCATGCACTGCGCTGTCTCTAGCAGCTGATTCTGTATTATTGTGATTCCTTTCTGAGCGCCATTTTAGGTTAGTTTTTTGTGAACTTCTTACCGATTTTACCCATATTTAAAATATTCTTAGAACAGTAAGCTGTAGGCCTATCTAGCATTTTATGAAGGAATGGAAATTTGTTGAGTGTGGTAGATCTCTAGATAAAGTAAAGTAAGAAAGTAATTTTATTATAGCCATTGATTAATACATGATTAAAATAGGCATAGTCAAATATAAAAATTACAAACAAATTAAAAGTTACAATCAAGATACTCCTGTACAGTATAAAAGTTAGTGCTTAGGAGCAGGTCTTTTAACCTTTCCTTAAAGTCACCATTGTTTCTAGTATTCCTAACATTTAAAGGAATTTTATTAAAAAGTTTAACACCCATGACAATATGGCTGTTTTGAGTCCTTTTTAGTCTAGGCCTACTTCTTGGTACAGTTAGGTTATAATTGTTACGGGTCTCATCGGAATGTATGGCGTTGACAGGAACAAAATCTTGTATATGTTGATACACAAATAGCACAGTTGAAAATACATAAAGAGAGGTGACAGTTAATATGCCAAATTCCTTAAATATAGGCTTACAGTGATATCTACATAAGGATCTAAATTTTGAAAAACCTCCATGAACTAATTTCGAATTACAAGCAAATTACAAAACCCGGGTGACGCTTGGCCTATTAATCTGGAATAGAATAAAATCAGGTAAACTGATGTAACCAAGTGCCAGAATGCTTTGTTTAATCGGTGAAAATTGCAATTATGATATGCAGAAAATAAGTCATTTTTAATCGGTTTCGGAATTAAGCTTCAGATCGATTCATTAAGCAGGGCTTATGGAAAAACAACGGTCTAGTTTGATAAGCATATGAGCAGTGGCGTAGGAAGGGGGGTGCGGGGGGTGCGGGCCGCCCCGGGTGCCATCACCCGAGGGGGGTGACAAAATAAAAATATATCTTTGTAAGTAAAAAATTGCTCAAGGGAATTTAAAGAAAATAATAATATTATTTAAAACAATTAAATAAGCTTAACAACAAACTATCTACAAGTCAACATGCGTATTGGAACTTCTTTAAGTTTTAAATGAAGTCAACAAAGGTAATAAAACGCGGCTGAACTGGCCGCTGTGTTGATAGGGGCAATAGCCTACTATTATGGTTAGGGGGAGGGGTGTTTATTTCTGCCGATGCTTGTCACTGCAGTTTTATTAATTTAAATGAGACTTCAACAATCGGTGATGTTTTATATCACTCAAGCCGCAACCAATTCTACCCGCAGCGGCAGTCATGACTTTGACGAAAATAAACTTCGAATGTCAGTTGACTCCGAAGTCTCCGGCAATCTAGATATTGAATTGGTATGTGCGCATATTTAAGAATAGATTATTAAGAATACAGTTCCGTAAAATACTTACATTACTTGTTTATGAAATTTATTAGGATCAACCTACAAAAAAAAAACTGATGTATAATTCACATAACTTCCCCTGCCCAAATAAAAGCCTCTCCTTAAAAATAAGAGAAAGTCGTCGCCAATCTTCGTGTTAATCCTCAAAAGGTACCTAACCCAAATACAAAATTTTGTTTTCGTACGATTTTCCGTTGCAAGAGGCCGTATTACAAAGAGCGCGTATTCAGAGTGGGTGACTTATAACTACCCTTCAGAGAATTATTTCGAAAAAGTGTTTCAAATAAAAGTTTTAGCTCTTAGTATAGACTAAGAAACCCACGGGCAAAATTTAAAGAAAAACGTTAGAGCCGTTTTCGAAAAAAAAAAAAACTTTCTTTGTGTAAAAATAAAGAAAACTCTTCTCCAATCTTCGGTTCACATTTTGAAAGGTACCTGACATAAATACAAAATTTTGTCCTTTTCAACCTTCCAAAATTCGAGTTTCGCATGAAAAACAAAATATAAAAATATAAAAAAATCACTCCAAAAATAAAACTTTGCACAATTTCGGGAGTGTATTTCGGCCTAGAAATGTGTGAAACAAAAGATGTTCGCTTAATTAATTAATGGTAATACCCACAATTCGTGAATCTGCCGCTCACGAAAACAATGTATATCAGTCTGTCTATAACGTACTTTAGATTAATAATAATAATAACAAAATAATAATATTAATAATAATAATAATAATAATAATAATAATAATAGCATTTTTTGTCGTTTAACAGTACGATGTGCAATATACAGCAAAATGTGCTTGATATGTATGTCTCCTTAATCCTAAAAAAATTGGCTGAATTAGGTTAACTATGTCTTATTTGCACCATTGGAAGCACTGGTTACAACATGGCGACAACATGGTAACTCGAATCGCTTTATGGATGGTTGATTCATAGTATGCCATGATTTTGGAGCTTAGTTTTGTTTTTATATAACAAAGTAATTATTACTAATTTTGTATAATAGTTTACGAGTTACATCAGATAAATTCGTTGCAGCTGCATCTATCGATAAACTCTTAAACTCTCATGGAATTACCTTTGACTATCCAAAAAATAACACTTGGAACTGTTCCATCTTTTCATAATTTAAATTTGGGGGGGGGGGGGTGACAAGAAATTTTCCGCACCGGGTACCACCTAAGCCTGCTACGCCACTGCATATGAGAAGGAATTTGCGGGTAGTGTTATTTGTCATAGCTATCTGTATTGTAATTTCCAAAGCCGTATATTTACACTGTAAAACAGTATGTTGCCATGAGAATTGATTTGCATTTGATAAATTCTTTCTAATATATTACCATAAAAGAGGCACTAAATTGGGCATTACTACGACACTGGTCAACCAATTTGATCCAATATGAATAGGCTTCTTCCCATGGACATTATAAATGCGTATACAAAGTTTCATGAAAATCCGATAAAGCGTATTTGAGTTATCGCGCCTTTCTAATATATTACCATAAAATAGACACTAAATTGGGCATTTCTCCGGTACCGGAGAACCGATTTGGTCCTATATCAATAAGCTTCTTCCCATGGACATTATAAATGCGTATAGCTAGTTTCATGAAAATCCGATAAAGCGTATTTGAGTTATGGCACGTACGACACACAGACAGACATTTTCCCGTCCTCCACACAATCTCATAAAGTACCATACTGGCACTTAATAAATAAGTAATGAAATAAATAAATAAACGAATCAAATTGTATGCTGGCTCCAACAATATAACATCTAGAGACGCAAATCTACTAAAATTGCTTTAACACTATTGGAATTTAGTTGTGATCGTACTGCCTACATTTTATTTCCTCATTTTAATCCTCCCTTTCGCATTGTTGCACTAGTGCAATGTATATTAAGGTGGAATTGTGAGGTAAAAAAATTAAGGAAAATATTCGCCGATATGTTCATATTTTCAGTGGAATAAAACTAAAGGCTTTTTTAATGTCTCTCTTCTCGTATTCCGTATTTTTAAGCCAACCTGAACAGTTCCAATTAAGTTGTAATGCTTTCGGTGTTATTAGTGCATTGGAGCATACAGCCGGGAACTGCCTGCGAACACTAAGACGTACTACTGATCGATTCAATTCCATTTCAGGTCCAATTACATGACTCAAGCCTGTTGTTCATATCCACGTTTTAGTCACCAACCCCGCAAATATCTTGTCTTTGCATTCGTGTGTAATTACATATTACAGATGCCTGTTTACCACGTCTCCAACTTACTTGGAAGTTGCTTTCCAATTTACACGGAAGACATGTTAGTGGAAAGGCATGTAGTATATAATACTGAATGTTAATACCAGCAACAGGTGAAATTACTGCTGCATGGATGAGTATGCAACCTCTTGTAGATTTTATTTCTTAAATTTTTACAGGACATCACGTTTAAAGCTCGACATAAAATGCTGTGCCCATGTTATTTCTGAACATAATTTTCTACAGATTATGCTATATTACACTACTATATATATATACAGGGTGAAATAGAACTGTACCGACAAATGTTCACAAGTTGTTCAAAAAACATCCCTCAACAACTTGAAAGTTTGTCGGTAGAATTCTGGTTCATCCTGTTTGTTAAGTATTATGAAGACCTCGTTTTTTCTTTTCATTATCAGCAGTCTGTTTTGTGAATACAGTATTGTAATAGTATCAAAGTTCAAGAACGGTCTATTTCCCAGATCTGGCGTATGGGATCATAAAATACCAGATACTTAATATTATTGAATAATTCAATAATAAGATGAAATACATGCCTGTAAACCTCAGATTTATTACGAGGCCTTTCTTTAAGGAATTTATATATATTCTTATAATTGAATCGGTCATTTAAGAAAGGGCTCAATTACACTTTTTTCCAAAATGAATGTTATGAGGTAAATGGATTCACCAGGGGTAGATGCATGATTCTGTTAAAGAAAGATTCAATTCCACCTACTAAAGTTAGTTCTACAGCAGCTTGAATAAACCATTCAGTTTAGAAATGCCTCAACTCCAGGAATGGAGTCCTTTCAATACTGAACCTTTCTGATACCTAGCAGTAAATGTAAGACTTATGGTCATTGTTCCTTGATTTTGGTTTAATCAATAGATGTATCTATAAGCTAGATAGAATTCTTCCTATCAGGGAATATGTACAAATCATTGTCAACTCAGGAAAACAAGGAAAATTTACAGTTTTATTGATATTGGCTGATGACTTTCTACAAGTCTCAACATAGTGACAAAATTATTGCAAAAAGACTGAAACCCAAGTTTTTTAATGAATGTCAGTATGATTCAATGAACCCAGTACAAATTTGTGCTTCAACATACATTAGGGGTATATATCAGCCACACCTCAGATGTGAAATATCTGCAATATCAATTGTGAAACTTCCTGAAAAGTGTGCTTATGAAAATAATGTTCCCATTTACACCAAGCAAGATTTGTCAAAACTAATGTGTTATAACGTATACCAGAAGAATATAAGCATTTCTATGTAGATATGTAGATTTTACACTTACTGAATGTTTTCATTGATGTAGGACTGTATTTAGTATTCAAGATATTAAGTTTTTCATACATCATATTTTAATGCTACATAAATCAATCATAATAGTTGATTTTATTTTATAACTGTGTTTTTGCACAATTTCAATGTAAAGTCTGTGAGATATACTTTTGAAAGGGCTCAATTCCATTACTTTCAATTACTATAATGCATCATGTAAGCACATTGTATTTCCATTTCGCATGTAGAGATCTTAAAAACACCTATAATAAGACATTGCATATGCAAGAATTTACTAACTGTCAATGTTTCTGTAAATAAACAGTTTTTTCTTTCTCCTGAAAAATGATCTTTTCTGTCATTAAGCCCTTTCTTAAATGACCGATTCAATTAAATTATGTAACATTGATTAATTTCATTGCCGTTAGTGGATGTTTTATAACACAATCTATAATTCATTGATCCACCAATATACCATTAACCAAGTTTAATAGGCTCAAGATTCTGCTGAAAACGAACAAATACAAAAGAAGACAGAACATCACCAGGACTTTTAACATAGGCCTACTGATATATATATATATATATATATCACCACTCATGAAGCTTTTACTATATACGTGTGTAGACATTGATATTTTAATTGATGCAACACTATTTTACAAACTGTGTATATTTTATACCTTAACTGCTGTATTTAGAAACCTGTTGAATAGACCACCATTGTAAAATACGATTTATAGACATTGATCTATTATTCTGGAACCACTCTCTATTTAACAAGTTGTGTACATTTTATATTTTAACCTTTAAGACGCCAGTTAAAAGAATACTTTTTTTTAGGATCTCGTAATAGGCAAAGATTGTGTGTTTTGTGTGTGACTTTATATAATGGGCCTACACCTTTAATATGTAATCTATAACATACCTGTACATAATTTTAACTGGTTCTATTGTGAATGATGAAAGTGTGAAAATATGAATGTTTGATATGTAATGCAGTACATTTTGATGAGTGATTGATCGTTTTCAGCAAGAAATCCATAATCATTCATATGCCTATAAAAACTTGGTTAATAATATATATTATTGGATCAATCAATTATACATTGTGTCCTAAATTAAGGAAGGCATCAGTATTATCCTGCAATGATGCAGTAATACAGCCGTAGATGTATCAATATTATTAAATAATTTCGTCTTCTTGCATTGTCATTGTGATGAAACAAAAACTTTTAAAAGTTTTATTAAATCACCAACACTGATATTGACAAAGATAGATGTGAAAATTTTCATGTAGCCCAATCTATTAAAATACACTAAGATAAACGAAGCTTTTTGGCTGCCTTCAACGGACTGCAGAAATCTATAACTGTCACTAGTTTATATTTTCCGTATGATCTTAAAGGTTAAAGGAAAAGCTTAAACGAGTGATATTGATACATTGAGGAACCACTGAAATTCTGTACTAGTAGTTATACTGCCGTGGAAGCATGATTTGAACCTTGTAAATTATGTGAAAGGACGGAAATTAAGTCTGATAGTTTTAATTAACTCCATGATTGTCAGGAGAGTAATCGAATTTTAATAGGTCATCTCGTTGGAGAATGAAATTTGTGTAATAACTCCTCTAAAACACGACGCAACAAACTTGAAATTGTAGTTGAAGTGAGTATTAACAAAAGTTTTTTAATAGCCTATAGCCTACTTTACCGCCATTAACCGCTGTTATGCCAATTTCTTTATACTGCTGTAATACGCTATGTTTTCCCATATGGCGTAATAGAGATTATATTAGACCTAAGTATTAAACAAAAATAAACATTTTAAATGTGATTTTGAATTGATGTTACTTATATAAAAATGCATTCACTCATCCAAAAGGCTTTCCATCAAGGGAAAATGTTTTGTTCCTTCCATCTGATTGTTTTAAATGTGTAAATAGACATGCAGAATGTAACAAAATGGTAGGCCAAAACTTTGAGAAAACTTTCCTTTCATATAGAGGGTGAGATTATGTTATATGAACATGGGTCCGGAAATGTGAGAACTGGAGTCGGTATCCGAGAACTACTAGGCCCTAATAACCAGGGCTAGGATTTATATGTACTAAAAAATGTCAAAATATGTACATATATATGCAAATATATTTTGTAAAATATGGACATCAAAACAAATTTAACCACTAGACACTACATTTTGTTACTTTTAGAACCTATAAAAAGGCATTACAAATACTGGATTCAAAAATTAAATTATTCAATTTTTTTTCAGATCACTTACTTTATTTGTATTCATTCACTGATTATTTCTGCTACCATAACAGTATGACACAAAATGTTGTTTTAAATTTTCAAAAGTGATTTGTATTGGCTGAAGCTTCGTTCTACTGCACTTGAAGTGATTGGCGCGTGTTTAAAATTCACTGATTCTAGTTTTACATTTGACGAGCCACTTAAGATTGCACTGATTTTACACATTTCTTCAAAACCTGGATTTCTTGAAAACACATTGTCCACTTTACATTTGATAAGATTTGCTAAATGTTCACGCATACATTTGAGTTCATGAATCATGTTTTTCACAATGTCAATATTTCCAGGTAATGTGAGATTATTATTTTGTAGTTTCTGAATTATTTTTGTTATATTACAAAAATTTGATACAATGTAACACAAATAATTTTTCACACAATCATTTCTGTACATAACTGTAAACTTATCCTGTGCTGCCATATTTTCTGTCACTGAAAACGACAATTTTATATAGTTTTACTCTTAAGACTGAAATACGAACGTACATTAAAATTAAAATCACTAAATATGGACAAATATTTATTTTACATATAAATATGTACTAATGTCAGAAATATAGAAAAATATGTAAAATAAATTTGTTTAATTTGAATAGAGGACAACATAATAGATGGAGATATGTGAAAAAAATGTGTCTATATGTGAAATTAAGAAATATGTAATTACATATAAATCCTAGCCCTGCTAATAACTGACTCGATTGACAACTCAAATCGTCATTCGAATGTTTAGCTCGGCAATTTTATCATGTTACAAAATCTACTGCTATTGGTTCCCGCAATGGGTGTGGCTCACCCATAGTTAACTTCAAACTGGTAGGAATTAGTTTCATGCAGCGCTGTCAGATATTGCGTTAATGGCATTCTACTAGGCCTACAAGCTTACACAGAGTGAAGATCCATAAGACAACATCACTGTCTCGTCTGCTGTGCAGTGTTCTGTTAAAGTCGGCAATCTGGCAACACGGAACTGCCTCGTGCGCATGGTAGCTTGGCGTTCATATATATGCCTTTCTTACCTGCAGAACTTAGGCTATACCGAACTATATAAGAAGATAGTTCACCTTCAAATGATACAGATTGGGTCAATATCTGCTTTAATGCTCTTACGGAGGGGTTAAACCGCTGTTGCGCTGACCCGCTCAATTCTTCAAGTACTTGCTTAGGAGAAGATGCTTGAAATGCTCATGAAGTCACATAATCTATTAATTATGTTAAATAACTTTCAAATCGTGAAATATGAATTAAGTGTGTCATAGACCCGTTGAAATATCTAAAATTAAGTACTACCCGCGCGCCATATCTTGAGCGCTGGATTTACGGGGAAGTGAGGGTCGGGGGGAACAAAACATAGCTATTCCGCCAGTCTTTCTGCAGTGTTGTCAACTAAAGAAATAACGTTTCAGCAGAATCGCTCGTATGGTATTTTATGTAGTGACTTTAATATACAACGATTTTAATGCAGTCCAATAATATAACGTGGTGACGGTATTGCGTAACAATTAATTACACGTCATAAGCCTTTGGTTATCAAATAAGTCATCGAATAAGAATATTATGCATAATATAGGCTCAATATTTTTACACTGGATGACTATTTTAAGCATAAAGAAGAGTCTTAGCAGAACATGCTTCACCATTTCGTGTTTTAAAACGTAAGAGAGGTAAGGCATCTAAAAGTGGAGAAAGCTATAGGCCTAATTTTAAACGTATTTAATACGTTTTGTGAAAAGTTCGCTCAACTTTCAGTCCATGAAATTGACATCAGAGTTCACGGGATCGTCAGAAATTAGCACATACGGAATTCTTAAAGAGGTGAGGAAAGTGTTGGATGTGCAGTGAAGTGTTTGTGAAATCAGCAATTCGAAAGATTGTATTTTCCCCATAACTCGATGTGTCAGAAAGATAATGTCAATAAATAAATAAGGATCCTGAGACAGAATGAAAGCTTAGTATTGAAGCCACTAGATGTCAGGGTGTATAGCGTACTTCGTGTTTCAATGTTGTCAGCTTAACCTACGAAGTTGAACGAAACCTACCGAATGAGGACTATGGAGCCGAGCGCTCAAGAAATCGCGTGCGGGTAGTATGTTTTCCTTACTTACGAAGGATGGGACGTACCTATTTTTTTCTTTTGAAAATGGAGGACCATATTAAAGTTTTGAAATTTACAATTGAAAGGACAGTGTATGGAATGTATGTATAATGCAGATTATGCGTACCAGTCACTAGATGTAGGATATTGAAGGAAACGCCTACAAACATCCATACGCGACTACATCGTGCTACTCTAATGTAGGGCGGTAGTTGGAAGCATGAAAGCATTCATAGCCACTCCATGATCCCTTAAAGTTCAGTACGGATGGGCATTATTCCCCAAAGCTTCCATCAACTCTTTATGGTATTCTTTGGCATTTCTCCTTCTAAATAGTGACTATTTTGATGTAAGAATGCTGTTCACTTATTGTCATATCCATTCCTACTCACAACTAAATTGCCAGCCCCTCTCTTCGTAAAATCGTACGTCACAATGCTACCAAATAATGTGTCCATTTACTAGAAATGCCACATTCTCCCGTGACATACAACATCTCATGGTGCCATCGCCTTGCTTTGATAAAGAAAAAAAGAGGCCTACCATGACCTATGCTCCAACCTCCGTATGTAAAATTGTGCGTTGCAACAGGGACATGGGAAAAACAGTAATAGTAATATGTATCTTAAATCACTACACAATAATAATATTAATAATAATATTATTACTATTATTATTAATACAACATTTCAGTGATAATTAGTTAGACTACAAATATTCAATTTGAATACTACAATTTAAATACCGATCCTGGCCCAGGTCTATGGCATTTATGTCTGCATAAATGTGACAGGCCCATGTTAGTAGATTTACTGGCATGTAACAGAACTCTTGCGGGACAAAATTCCGGCACACCGGCGACGGTCACAGGCCTAAGTTGCAGTACATCCCCTTCGTTAAATAACCATGTACCAACCAACAATTTAAATACCTAATTATTCCTCTATGCATAAGAATTCACACTATGAGAAGAGAAGTGTCATATTATTATTCTTCGGTGAAATTTACATCCGTATAAACAGCTCTGTTCATGCATGCGCTTCCCTTCTGTGTTTAATTGCGCGTTCATTTGAATATAAGATTATGTAGAACGTTCTTGCCGCTATTTCAAACGTGACACCTGTCAGAGTTCTTCCAAGAATTCTACATACTTGCATGCCGTTCTGAGTTTCCTGAATTTTGTCACGAGCTTTCGTGAAGTTTACTCGACAGTCAATAAAACGCGAATGTCAGTCGATCTGACAAAGACACTTAATTAAGTAGATCTGCGTTGTACAGAAGCGAAGAACTATGTATGCTCTGTGACTTGTACTCATTACAAACCCGGAAATCAGATTTTATCCTTTAGTGCCAATGATTTTTGAGATATTGTTTGAAATTAGTTTACAATCACAAGGTCCGAAATGAAGCATGAAGTGATCCATTTATGTAATATTTTAATTTTAAAACAACCCTTATCACCAGGGCCCGGATTCTGATGACCTAAAATTGTTTAAAAAATGACCTATAAAATGACCCTAAATTTTAAAGAAAATGACTTAATAATTACAAAGAATGACCTAAAAACTCATATTTTATTTATAAAAATTATTATTGTGCACACAAAGGTATAGACTAATTTGTACATAATTCTAAAAACTGTAAATGTAGAAAGGATATCGCAAGTCTGAAAGCTTTGTTCTTGAATGGAACATTTGAGAAGAAAAATAAAAAAATTGTTTTGAAAGTAGATTCTACAACAATGTTGCATTATAGTAACCTAGTCATATATTTAAAGTAAATGCATAAAAATGACAAAATAAGGAAGAAAATGACATGAAAATGACAAAATAATGACCTAAAAGTAAAATAAATGCCCTAAAAATATAAAATTCCATAAAATGACAAAAAATGACCTTATAAAAATGCATTTCTATAATCTAGAGGCCATGAGTAGGATTTATCTACAAGTTGGCAATGTCTAGGCAGCATCAATAAAAAGATGACATGTCATTAGAATCCGGGCCCTGCTTATCACATATAGATATTGGATAACAGGGGCTAAGTTTCTAAATTGTTACTGGTTAATGATTATAATGAAAGTACCATTACCATATTTTAATAGCTACTATTACATTGTCTTTGTCTAGTTGTTCAGCTGGATCTAATATTTACATTTAGTTTGTCCCTTTTAAAAATTCTTTTCCTTGCGGCTGCGCTATTATTTGTACAGGCGATGTCCCACGATCCAATTTGTTGGTTGAAAAATTTGTATCAAGTAGCATTTCTACACAATTTATCTGGCTGTGCACACGAGAGTGCGTTTTGGCCAAATATACAGCTCAAGCTGTGCTCCGGAAACGAAAATTGATAGCTACTACAATCGACACGGCGGTCGATATGAACGCACTTGACACAAGTAACATTTTTTACAGAACCTATATCATAATTTCCAGAGCACCTCAGCGTTTATGCCGGTTGTAATAATGGTCATTGTTAATATTGTTTTAAATTCAAAGTCTTAGCATCCGTTAATCTTCTTGACTTTAATATTATATCATTTTATCTTTTTGGTTACGTTCGCTGGTCGAGTTAGCGCTGGCAGCGGGGATGAATCAGGGGCCGTATTCTGTAACTCCACCAACGCTCTCAACTACGATTACACCAATGTAACTAGAAAAAGTTATTCTGTAACTATTGGTGTCAAGTATCGAACTTTTCACACTTAGAGAAGCATCTGTTTTTAACTGCACAAAAAATATGCCTCCCTGCCAATGTAGCCTATTGTAATTGAAAATATTATTTAAATCTAGCTACAATATTGGCTTTACCAATTTTTTGTCTAATTTAAACCATCTATTTTATTCCCTCTAATTCCTTTTATAATAATATGAGCTATATTGTATCGTGATTTTCCGTCAAGTGGGTGTGGCTTATACTATGTAAGTTGAAATGCATGTTGAATTTTCAGAGCCATTTTCCCATAACTTGATATTTTCAACACAAAAGGCACAATATCTCTTAAAGTAATGGTCCAAATTGCATGAAACTTTGCACACCCATAGTTTTTTGTGTGTTCTAGAGGATAAACCTAAATAATCTGATGTATTTGCAACACAAGATTATTTCACTTGTGAACATGATGTGAAAAAATTCGTAATAATTTTATATTGAAATTTTAAAATGCCTGAAAATTGTATCAGGCATACCACAGTATAAATTGATGGTTTATCCTCGAGATTATAGTGTCAGCTGTGAATAAAAAAAATATTACACCAATCAGATTGACTTTTGCATGAAATCATGTTACTTAGGCTTAATCGCATGCTGAAAAATAAAATAATTTTCTAATATCAACCTTCATATTTGTGACACTGTAATAATTTTTGTGCTCATTTCAACCCCCAAATGTATACTTCTAATGTCCAAAATTTCATTTTATTATTGCAAATAGTGTTGAAGATATCGAACAGTTACTGCAATGCCTGCTTGGGCATGGTCTCTTGGTGTATGAGCCCCTTAAGACACTTTTTCAGTGATATTATGGTGTTATTTAAATTAATATATAATTATGAACAACTATGAGGCCAATTGTAATGTTTCAAAGTACTGTGTAAATTAAATACTAGTGAATTCATTTTAAGTTAACCTAAAACGCAATTAATTTATTTCAAGGTTTTTATAAATGTCATAAAAGCAGTAGGCAAGATAAGATACTCTTATTTGCTTAAACTTTACTATTTGCTTTATCTATATAAAAATAATTTTATAATTGGCTTGTGTTCTATAAATTAAGTAAAAACTCATACTGAATTTTTTTTTTACTTTCTCTGCCTGTACCATAGGTAATACAGATAAAGGAAGTATTGTTTTCGACCCCAACTTTGAAGTTGAGTTTTTAGCCCAAATACACATTTTGAGGTATTCTGAATCCCCAAATACTATTTTCGGAAACATGTCTGTGTGGTAGTGTGTCAACAGCCTAGCTCCAGAATGGAAAATCTTAAGAATTTTTTTTTGTATTTGGGTTGGGTACCTTCTGAAGATGTGACACAAGGATTGGCGACAAGTTTCTCTTATTTTTAAAGGGACTTTACATGAAAAAATGTTCGTTTTTCGCGATTTTATCGATTTGTTTAAATTTTGCACATGGGTTGCTTATAAGTTACTTGGACTTAAAACTTTATTTGAAACTTTTTTCGAAGAAATTCTCTTTAGGGTAGTTATAAGCCACCCACTCTGAATACGTGCTAAAAGTTTTATTTGAAATATTTTTTCGAAGAAAATCTCTAAAGTGTAGTCTTTATCTGAATGTGAAGTGAGAAAAATGTATTGTGCATGCTTAAAGTAAAGAAAGTTATGAGAGTACAATAAATATATTTTATTTGGGTTGTGTATCCTTCGGGGATGTGATGTGTTAAGGACATTCTCTTTATTTATACAACCAATTTACATTACAAGAATGTCATACACAATAATTATATTATACTGAGAGACTAACTTTTATTTGAACAGAGATTGGAAAGTTCATTCCTTTCACTGAGTATGAATCCAGCAACATTTTGTTAAAATGAGTATTCTGAAAAGGGCTACATCTTACTTTCTGTTAATCGTTAAAATGAATACTTTCACACAAACAAGGTGAGTTGCAATGGAAATATATAACTACTTCGAGATTGCATATTTTTTTATAATCATAATTTAAATCAGACATTGGCAAACTATTGCGGAATTTGCTAATTGGATTCCCCGAGATACCCTCCTTATTATATATATGACAGTAAACATTACTAAAAACCATTGGCATTTTGCGAATTTCTCCTATTATTATAAATCCGCCTTTTCCCCCTATAAGCGTCTTGCAACATGACAGTACGTGTAATATAAACGCCCACTTTCAAAATATATACATGAAATTAAACTCCCGCCCAGTTTGGAAATTATGAAATCACATTCCCGCACTCCATCAGCCAATGATATTCATTGCAGTTTGTTAAGACAGATTTCTCATAGCTACTTTCATTGCCAACATTCACGAAAATTCACAAAGTTATTGGTGGGCCTCAACAACGGTTCTCCAGATACCAACAGGGAGTTACAGAATCGCTCACGCTCTGGCCGTTGGTATCTTGCTGTCGGTTGTTGAGCTCTCAACAACACCAATGCGTTGGTGACGAAAGTTACAGAATACCGCCCCAGCTGTACGGAGGAAGAAGCCATGATTCTACGTCATGCAGATCACACGGGGAGAATGGTGCTTATTCGTTGATTTCATTTTTTTGGATGGAAAAATAGAAACTTTTCTATTCCGTTGCTTGCAAAACAATTGTATGGAAAATATAGGATGAAATTGTGTGCAATAGCAGTATCTGACGGTTTGTAGACATTTGGGCCAAAACTTGGATCGTGGGACATCGGGATCGGGACATTATCATCATCATCATCATCATAATTATTAGAAAATTTCCGTAAAAATACCGCAGACTACATGCAGATCAAGTAGATGTAGTAAATAAATTACTTCCGTTTTGTAAGTTCAAGTAATGTGTATACATAAGTATAAACAAGTGTAGTAATCAGTAACAGTGGAAATCCGGTCACAAAAATCACTAAATCAGTATGTGACGTAAATGTTTTCCAGTGAGGTCGACCAATCACAGGTTAGAGATTCCATCTGGCGTTGTGAATCTAACTCAGTTGGTAGAACATCGGCTCGGATAGCCGAAGGTCTTGGGTTCGAATCCCAATGTTAAGGAATTTTTCTTCAAAAGTATTCTAATGTGATTTTCAGCAGAAACAATAGGCTATTCTGTAGTTTTCGTGAATTATTCTACAAGTGTAGGAATATTTAATTAAACCCTGATTGTGAGGAGGTACGCCATGGAATATTGGGATTTTTTAGTTTTTTAAATTGGGCTAATCCTTCTTGTTGCACTATGACCCTGGGTTCGACTCAGCCTCTAACATAAATAAGTACTAGGAGCAATCCTAGGGGTAAAGGCAGCAACCTTAACCATCTTCACATAAAATCTGGGTGCCTGAACTTCATGGAACCGTTCCCTGTTATATTAGCAAAGTAGCATTTTGAAAGTGATCTGTACTCGTTTCTACATGGAAATGATCAAAGGGAAAAGTTGTTATTCATGTGGCCGAATAAGCAAAGTGTATCGGAGGTAGCAAGAGTGTGTAAAATCTCGAGAACCGCATTGACCGAATGGATAAAACACATAAAATTTGGAAGGATAGAAAACTGTTTGCGCCTCCTGAGCTTATACCATTCTTGATTCATTCCTGATTGAAAGTCGCAAAGTAGCGAATTTAAAAAGATGCGCTTCAGTTATTTGTTTGTAAATTTATATTATGAACATTAGCTATTCGTGGCAGTAGATTGTCTACATGAATCATGAATAAATCCAGTTTTAATGAGTGATGAGTGAATCATAGTTTGGATGAACGTCGACATCAGACGTTATCGAAGCAGAACATTGTCTTTAGGCAGGGCCGTCCGGATAGGTTCAGCAGTTTCCTAGGTAGAATTACTCACAAAAGCATTCACATTGACAAACTTTCTTTCTTGTGCTTGGTTGTAATAGTCGCATAATTGTTACTGTGAACTCTGCTCTAGAAGTCGAGATCGAGAATCCAATATTCCGTTTTCCAGTTAACTTTTCGGCAAAAACAAAAATGGATAGAAATACCGTAGCAACTTATTCCTACTCTATATTCTGCAAGTCTCTATTTTTCTGTCTACGAAGTCTTCAGCTATTGTACATAACTAATCTTGTGCACTTGTCATTTCTCACTGGATAAATGTTTTTAATGGAAAACATAAAATATTCAATATACTTGAACCAAGATGTGTACGGAGCAAAAGTAAACAACAGACTTGCCTTGACTAAGTGTGTCCTGTCGTTTCATTGGTTAAATGCACCAGCGCAAACTTCACGATAGTGCGGCAAGCTCAGCCAGATGTATATTTGCACTCCGCACACATCGTACAATTATTTATATCTTATGTAATTGCGAAAAGAAAAGTTCCGTTAAACGAGTTGCTTGCTTTGGCATTTATATCATAGACTTACATGTTTTACAACATAATGTATCTAACAAACAAGATTCCATTTGCTTTTATCGTTGCCTTGGCAAATTTGTTGATTCTGAAGAAAAACGAGTGACATAAATTACTAAATACAAAACATATTTTATAACAAAATTAATTAACTCGTTGAACTTATCATCAGGCTTTAAAACTTAGTGCCCGATCGAATATGTTAACAGCAACCGTACCGTACAGACTTTGCTCGGCGTATGCCCTAGCTACCATATGCTAGTTCACGTGATAGTAAACAAACCGAAATACAGATAGGCCTATAGGAAGACCACAAAATAACTTCTCATTATCTAAACTCACATTACAAGCATGCAAAACGATACTTTCTCCTGTTTGTGTATAATAGTCCCTCCCAAATGTTTCAATATTTGTTTGCGTTTTAGAACACTTTACTTTCGGCATGCCGAACACGTATAAACACGCACAATGACAAGGTACACTGTTGACCAATTTGAGAGGCACCGTACCACAAGCGCATTCACTTCTCAGTACTGCTATCAGCTACTGTCTTATCAGCCTATGCAATCAACCCCCACCCCCTATACTCAGGTTGTTGGTAACCGGAATCAACTCCCTCTGTGTGTTCGGGCACTAAGTTTTAAAGCCTGCTTATCATTTAAACAATATGTGATGAAGTGCACTACATATTGTAAGTAAAAGTAACAGGCATATCCTCTAAAAATTTGTATTATAGAAGAAAATTGCGACTTCAGAACTTTCGTCACCATTAAAGAAACGTGCGAGGAAAAGGTTTGTCCAGCGGCGAGAAGACACAAATTGTAAATACATACAAAACATTAAAAGAAAACTCTGAAGTATCTGTGCAAGATGTAGGAGTGAAAGTCCGTGGAAGTGGTTTCAAGTACGGTTTTCAAAGTCCTAGAAGAATACGGATCTACAGGAGGTATCAAGTCATCTGTCAAAATTAAACGAGAGTCAAAGCCAATCACTTGGCAGAAATGGGAATCGAACCCGGGACTCTTCGCGCTTAATATAAAAAAGAAAGTTGAATTGACTAAACAGTCTCAAAAACGAACTCTTGTGAACTGTGCTTTGTACTTTCACATTAGTTTGTTTGCTATGTACACATCTTGGATCAAGTATAGTTGATGATTACCGTACTGCAAGTTACCGTATGCGTAACTCTGACATGCGTCATCCTAATTCAGTGACAGTAATTATACAGTGTGTCATTGACGCATGTCTTGATCATTTAAACCTAAAAACCTATATTATACCATAGTATATTGTTATTTGTGCATTTGACTTTTAATAATACTAAAGCAAGTACAATATATTTCACATTAAGAATATGACTGGCCGTAAGGTAGCATTATTAAAATTGTATTAAAGATCACAAGTAATTATATCATTATTAAGTGCCAGTATGGTACTTTATGAGATTGTGTGGGGGACGAAAAAATGTCTGTCCGTCTGTCTGTCTGTCCGTGCGTCTGTACGCACCATAACTCAAGTACGCTTTTTCGGATTTTCATGAAACTTGGTATAAACATTCATAATGTCGATGGGAAGAACCCTATTGATATTGAACCAAATCGGTTCACCGGTACCGGAGTAATGCCCAATTTAGTGCCTGTTTTAATAGATTATGGCGCCTTTCTCATAGAAAGGCGCCATCACTCAAATACGCTGTAACGGATTTCCATGAAACTTGGTATACCCATTTATGACGTCCATGAGAAGTGCCCTATTGACTTTGAACCTAATCTGTTGACCGGTACCGGAGTAAAACCCAATTTAGTGTATATTTTAAAGACGCGGTAACTCAAATACGCTTTACCGGATTTTTATGAAACTTGGTATACACATTTACAATGTCCGTGGGAAGACGTCTATTCATAATGGATAAAATCGGTTGATCTGTTTCGGAGTAATGCTCAATTTAGTGCCTATTTTATGGCGATATACGTACCGTATTCGAAAGAATTTATAAAAAAAATGAAAATCAGTTATCTTGACAACATAGCCTATTGTTTTACTGTGATCTTATAAGGCCTTGGAAATTAAAATACAGGTAGCTATGACAAAAAACACGATTGTTTTACATGCGCTTATCCAACTAGACCGTTAAAATGACCCAGGTGGCCGAGATGGTAGACCTTTATTCTTCCGTAAGCCCTGCTTAATGAATAAATCTGGAGCTTAACTTGGAAATCAATTAAAAAAAAATATTCTGCATATCATAATTGCAGTCATAACTGATTAAACAAAAACATACTGGCACTTTTTTACATCAGTTTACCTGATTTTATTAGCCTTTAAATGCGTGAGACTCAATATAGGCCTACAATCCCGTGCCGGACCGCAAAGAAAATATGATTAGGTCCCAAGAACAATTCTTGTACGTACTTTAAATGATGACACTAGATTCCGTAACCACTTTCATGAAAGTGATTTCGTGAAATTAATTGCACACATTTCCTTCCAAACACATTCCAGTGCTGCCGCACGTTTCACTTCATTTTTGAAGTTCAAGTCAATGAATCCTACAAACATGTTTACACCGCGTATAAATCCAGGAATTTCTCAATTTCCACACTTCGTCAATTCATTTTACAAAATGTAAAGCTGTTATAGGCTATATTTAACTCGAAACACATAATTTCGCGCGGAAAGTTGGAATTAGCCTAAACAGCGTACTCATTGTCGCCAGTCCATCTTGCGCATGTGCATTCAATGATTACGAAACTTTATTTCAACGTGTAAACGAGCCTTTATTCTGAAATTTGACATTGAATTAAAAGTTTTCTTCCGATTTCTTTTTCATAATTTTATTGCTAGTTATAGACAAACTACTGTACCCTAAAGGATGCATTATAAATTTAAGGGTTGTTATTTTTTATATCATCAATACAGTTTTCTCAGTGTAGAATTTCATTATATTTCTGAAATATATCTGTAAGTAATATGCATTGTTAATGGTATTTTGTAGAAAATGAATACTTGTCATTATAATAATTGCTTTATTTTTGTTTCAGGTAAGTGTGATTATACCTTCGTTGCAGTCTATTTCAAGCATGTAAGTAAAATCGCCTGTTTATTGCTTTTCAATAACTGTTTACATACATCAGCTGTCAGTTATATCGACCAGTATTTTTTTTATTGACAGTGTTCAGAAGCAGCTTTTGCTGAAGAATGGTGCGTGAAACGTAATGTCGTTGACTAAAATGCGTACCTTTACTTTGTTTTACTACTGTACTGACAGTATACAAAACTCGTTTTTATTAATGAATTTCACCATTCCGTTTGCGGTATTCTAGGAAATTTTATAACGAACGATCCATCTTAGGCCTGTACCACAAATATTAGTACACGGAAAGTTCAATTTCGCACGTTTATTACATTGTTACAAACATTAGCTACATAGTTAATACAGTTTAAATAAACGTGTTAATAATTTGTTACTTACATTGATAGTTCTAACCTAACGTACAAAGTGTATATAGATATATTAATTTTTAATTCCTGGTGCTACATAAAACTAATTTGGTATCAAACAAAACTTTTAATAATTTTATAATGTAATACCAATAATTTCATGACCTTTTTAGCATATGCTACAATATATTGTATTAATGGCTGCTGATGTTATACACTACTTTTAGTTTTTAATTTGTATATCATTAGTTAACACAGGAAGGAATTTATAACAATATTTAGTTTGAACAGATCAAATAATTTAGATACTACAGTACGAATATTGGAATATGTAAATAAAGTTTACCTGCAGTAATATAACTTATATTGATAACATTAACATTTTCATACAGGTGTTAATTATTAAATATTCATTATACTTGATCCAAGATGTGTACGGAGCAAAAGTAAACAACAGACTTGCCTTGATTAAGTGTGTCCTGTCGTTTCATTGGTTAAACGCACCAGTGCATACTTAACGACAGTGCGACAAGCTCAGCCAGATGTTTTAAGAAATTATCAAGTATAGTAAAAAATTAGCAAGTATATTTAAACTGTATTGAGAGATATGTATCTAATGTTTTTTAACAAAGTAGTAAAGTTGTGCCAAATTGAACTTTGTGTACTAATATTTGGGGCATAAGGCATTATAAAATTTCCTTACAACTTGTTTTTCTTTTAGTGCAAATCATAATTAATTTCAAAGAATCAAACCAATGATCACAGCTGTGGTAAAGTGGTGGAATATTAAGGAATGTCTACCGTCATTCAGAATGAAATGGAAAATTCATTCAATGCAAACAAATACGTATGCCTTAGTTGTGCGAAATTTATGAAGATTTTCCGAGAAACTTAGTATTTTTCCGTTATTGAAATTTATCAGCCATCTACAACCTAAAAACTCTTTGTCTCCTAGGTAACATTCGAGGTAGTTTACATAAATTATTAAATACTACCGGTACTTCGAGATATACCGTTAGATTATATGTAAAATACTTTCCCATACTGATGTCTATATTATAGAACAAAATATACAACGTTCTGAAGATACCACCATTCTGTATACATCTCGTTGTTGTTATTATTATTATTATTATTATTATTTGTTTATTTATTTTTTTGGTGAGTTGAAAATAATATTTTTTCTCATTCATTATCACAATTATGTTCAAAGTGTTTGCAATTCATTTTATGAAGACGTCAAACAGACGAATTAGTAATTCCTAAATCATAATTCCTTTGTATTTAATGTTTGATGACTACAATGTCCTTTTAGAGAATAGTTTCAGATTACATTTTGAACCTTAGTCTTAAATTAAACGGTGCGTTTAATAGTTGCCTACCACTTTAATAGGATTTTCACTTAACCTTATAAAATCCAGCAGAGGAGTAGAACTAGTACCGGCCATCCTATATAGATTAGTCTGGCTAATATTTTAATCATTGTTGTGAGTTTAATCCAAAATTGAGAGTTTAATGGAGGGAGCGTACCATGTCGGTGTTCTAATTGAGTTCCCTGGATCGTAAGCTGCCGTAAATAGGAACGGTGGCCTTTGTAATTAGAAATTAGGTTACATGTAGGTTAATTATCGAATACGACGAGCTCGCATATCAAATGGTTGTACGCTTCAGAGTACTTTCATCATCTTGTACTTTCTCAAGTATGGTTTATTCTCTGCTTCTGACTCCCTAATTAGTTTTTATATTACTGTCCGTTTCAGATGTCTTGAGAAGTGAAATAAACAGTGGTTGTAACGGGAGAAAAGCACGGTTCACCAGCTATCAAAACTCAAGTTGAAATTTATAGAAATAACACTATAGAAAATAACACTAAAGTGGTAATACATCTACACGCACAATTCGTTTCAAAATTACGTTTGCCTATCTTTGATCTTAACATTCACAAATCACAAGGAAACTGTCGACCTGTGAAGCGAAAGAATGTGAATTGTGCTTATGGTTGCAGGGCGTGTGCCAGAAAAAGGTTGACCGCTGTCCAATAGGATATCGTCGTTGATACTGCAATATGTCGTATGTAAAAAAATTACCATTTTAATTTTAGTGCTTTTGTGATCAAAATTATCAGACCTACCTTCTTATAAGAAGATAAATCTGAACATTTTGATCACAAAAGCACTAAACTTAAAATTACAAGACGGTAGGTTTGATCATTTTGATCACAAAAGCACTAAAACTAAAATGACAATTTTTTTTTACATACGACGTATTGCAGTATCAACGACGATATGAGCATTCAAACCGAGGTCGCATACCTTCGTTATCGATCGCACTTTTTCTCTCTAGAAATCTGGTATGGACAATATAAATAACAGTACGGCGATAGGTATCATGAAATTGTGATTGAGTTTCCTTTATGTAATATACAGTATATATTTTTTGTCTCTTCAGAACTTAACTTATATATAGTGAAATCTCGATGGAACGCTTTTTCATGTAACAGAAAAAAGTACTGTTGTAGAGAATGTTATTGTTATATCGGGAATTTAAAAAAGTGTACTAATTTTGATGGTATGTAAGGAGCCATCTGTTAATTGAAGTTTTCTTTAACTATTTAAGGAAAACTAATGTAATTTTAGCATATGAAGTTCTTACTCTAAACTTAAATTAATACACTACACTACTTCGCACAGTAGCAGTCAGGGAATACATGGGGTACATTTTATTTTTGGCTCTCTTGAAAAAGTCGCGATATGACAGTCTCTTTCACTTTTCATGGAAAGGGACACTCACAAAGGCCGTATTGTGTCAAATGTCCTTCTGGAACACGCTAGAAGTTTCTGTAGAGCTTGCAAGAGACAGTGGTTTCTAATGTGCTTAAGGTTGGTAGACTCACTCTTTGTTTTTTCTCCTCTGCTTTCGATTTACACTTTTGCGACCTATTTTATCGTTGTACGGGGGGGGGGTATGATACACTGATTCTGAATGTAATCGTAACGGAGAAGTTTATCGTTATTAAGAGTGTCGTAAGATCTAGGGGAATTTTATTTTAATGGAATAAATGCCGGGACTATAATAGTTAACGTTATTCCGAGTATTATCGTTAAATCGGTAATACGGAGATTTCATTATATTAATATGAGTAAGCATCAGGTGAAGTCATTAGAAGGCTCTAAGTTTGTATGTGAGGGTCACTGGCCTAAGTTACAGCACTCCTGTCGTTAAAAAGGGTGACCGACGGGAACCGGACGTTTTTTAAATGAACAGTACTCGCTTGTTTTTGTACCAAAAAGCTACTTTATTACACAGTAATATTTGGAATTACATGCCATTTGAAATGCACCTTATGAATGGAAGATAATGTCAGACAGATGGTGTCCACTTGCTTGAATGCAGGATTCAGTCCTTTGCAGAAAAGCCGTGTGTGAGTGGTCCAACATCTCGCGATCAATTGCTGCCACTTCCTGCCTGATTGCCTCCTTCAGATCGGCCAAAATGCGTGGTCTATGAGAATAGAGACGTGATTTCAGAAATCCTCACAAAAAAAAAGTCGCAAGTGCTTAAATCGGGGGACCTCGGAGGCCACGGGATATCGCCAAAACATGAAATAACCCTTCCAGGAAGCATGCGACGAACCAAGTCCATTGGAGCACGTGCAGTATGCGGGGTGGCACCATCTTGCTGAAAAAATACATTTGCATTGTTGTGTGGACGTCGTCTTGACTTGAATCCTGCATTCAAGCAAGTGGACACCACCTGTCTGACATTATCTTCCATTCATAAGATGCATTTCAAATGGCATGTAATTCCAAATATTACTGTTGTAATCGTCCTTCGTACTCAATTCAACCGAGAACACCACACATAGCCCCCTCCCGACTGACAATACTGAACCCTACAGTTTATTCTTCCCACATAACACCTAACTTTAAACATTAATTGCTCCATAAGGGAAATAGACACAACAAAACTAATTACACCAATTAATAGCGGACAAAATCTACAACAGTTTCATATAAAACACTAAATGTTTTATTAACCCTTTTATCATTTTAATATAAAAACATCAATAACTCTTTTGATTTACATCACTCAGAATAGAGACTTATACTGATAAATGTGGAATAAATTAACCGATACAGATTGATACAAATACTAAAAACAACCACGCCTACATCCGGCCCACTAGACTCAAAGACGACGAGGGAGTTTGACACATTTTGTAATTAATGACTGAAGCCAGAGTAGCGTTGGACGCTCTTCTAAACCGACATAATTTTAAACAGCATAGCAGAACAACATCTCTGCAACCAATTAGAAGCAACTTATACATTAACACAACCAATGACATTTATTTTCCCCCACCACAGCAGAAGAACATATTAGCACCGAGGACCCCAAAATCATCATCATTCGATCATTAGACAGAAGACAGACTCCACGTTACTTAAGACTAAAAATTACACCACGTAACTTAACTATAATATATATAGTAATTTCGAGACAGCATAAGTATAGAGATAAAAGTGAAATATATCCGCGCGTTAGAAATGGATTAAAAGGAACTCAGCGAAGCGCGTAAGTTAAGCATATTGTATTTATAGAGACATTGATAAAAAGTAATCAAGTGAAAGTATAATTAGTGAAGGTTAATTAAAATATTGTTTGAGTAAATTTTCCGCGCGGTAGAAATAGATACAAAGATTCAATACAAGTGGAAAGAAATATAATCAACAGATAGCGCGTATGAATTAACACAGTAATTACTAATATAATATTGAATATAGTTACCAAGTGAAAGACAGACATTAATCGACGAACTTACATCATCTAACCTCAAAGACAATGTTAATTCGATAACTCAACGAAAATCATTTTGAGATAATATATTTAGATCTGGAAATCAATTGTACTGTTTAATTACCCTAAATCCTGAGCATCGACCACCCAATTAACATAGCCCCGATATTCTGTAACCACGACCCTGATAAGAATCCTCGTGCTACCACCTACCATCTGAGTTAATTAACCGGCATTCCCATTTTCTACGTGACAATAAATAATATAACAGGATTTCAATCATCGCTCCCCCCAGTAACTTCATCAGAATCTAAGTACAGCTATAAATACCGGACCCGACGACCAGAACTCTTATAAATGACACCCAACATTTGTAGGGCCACTAAAGAACTCTTATAAATGGCGACCAACTCACGGGCGTGAATTAGAATATCGAGGGACTAATAAATAAAATTTAATTTTCGACATATATATTTTAGGAACACTACCACAAATTGTACAAATCACAGTTTGAATTTAAATAAAATCAGTGCAACACCATCATTGGATAACTCCTCAACTAAGCAAAACCCTCCCATTGGATCAACACCTACAGCATTTCCCCATCAACTGGACATCACCAACCCTGGAACCTGGACACCTGGATCATCAAAGGGTATCGTTGATCAAAACTTAAGTGTCGAATTCTGGATTTTGCTTCTTTATTTGTTTTAAAGTCAAATTTTAAGTAATTTTTTTTAATTTTTAAATTTTAAATTTCATTTTTATTTTATTTTAATTTTTACATTTTCAAAGTACATTAAATTTTAGCATTGTAAATTTTATGAAATTAAGAAATCATAAAGAATTTCACATCATGGAGCAAAATTCAGATGCTCAGACGTTATGCTCAGATCCCATTCCTACAATTTCTGAAAATAGTGAAAGTGCATTAGGACATAGTTCTGAAAACGCAGATGTTATGCAGGACGAAATAGGAGGTGACCTTGCTACAAATTCTTTGCCTTTCACAGAGAACACATTCCCCCAAGTTAGCACTCCAGCTGAGGATGTAAACATGACATTGAACCCTACACAATGTATTGAAAACTCAAACCCTCACACTTCATCCCTTACTCCAGATTTTCTGTCTCAGCTACAAACAATGATAGCTGGTATTTCTACACAACTTACTTCTCAGATGAATGACCTGGCTACACAAAACACTACACTTAAGAATGACATCGAAAGTAAAATTTCAACAATGAACTCTAATTTCAACACTACTTTTGAAAATCAGAACCAACAAATAAGACAAGAAATCACAACAATGAATTCTAATTTCAACACTACTCTTGAAACTCAGAACTTACAAATAAGACAAGAAATTTCAACAATGAACTCCACATTAAGTAACAACATCGAAAGTAAAATCACAACAATGAACTCTAATTTCAATACTACTCTTGAAACTCAAAACTTACAAATAAGACAAGAAATCTCAACAATGAACTCTAACATTGAGACTCAGAACCATCAGATAACAACATTAATAACAGAACACCGAACACAGGTTACCTCTGAACTACAAAATTTAGATTCTAGAGTAACTACACAAATTGCTAACACAGAGCAAGTTTTAAGTAACCAGGTAGATTCTGTTAGGGGTCATATTTCATCGGTAGAACAGCAAGTAACATCCATCGAAAGAACAACTGCTAATAACTCTACTCGGTTGGTTACCCTCCAATCCGAAGTTGATAGGCTTAGACAGAGAGTCAGGGAACAAGAACACCTGAGTGAACAAGCTAGTGAAAATGCTGTAATACCCCATGTGTGTAATGCCCCTTCAACTTCAGCATCCACATCTTCAAATCCACCCGATCCAGTACCACCTGTTCCAGAAGTACCCGAGCCCCCCGCCCCATTACCTAGGATGGATAATGGACTAGACCAACGAGCTGCCAGTAATAGCCGGGATCCACAAAATTTTGTTAATAGTAATTTTGCTCTTCACAGTTCGGATTTTCCCCTTCCTAGCTTTGAAGATACAGTAAAGACCAATCCAGTAAGATACATCAACGATTTGAAAACTTATTTTGCATTAAGATCAGTACCAGAACATTTAAAAAGGATATTCATTGCACAATCATTGAAGTCTAGCGCAGCTCGGTGGCTACAAGTAATCGATCCCAACAATCAGCTGTCCATGAATCAATTTGAAGAAATGTTTTTGTCAGAATTCTGGAGCCAGAGCGAGCAATTACGCCTAAGGGCTAATATATTTCAAGGCAAATTTGACCGTAGTCACGGTCAAAGCTATTCGGAATATTTTATCTCATTGTGTCAAAGCCGCCAACTTCTAAAACCTGAAATCTTGGAAGCAGACTTTCTCAAGGCACTCCCGTCTCATTTCCCCCCTTTAGTAAGGAATTGCTTAATTGTCGCGTCTCCGCAAACCACTGCAGAAATGTTGAAATTGTTAAAACCTATGCAGGACCTCCCCTATTTAGCAAACAAACCCCAACACCCTGTAGTATCAGCTAACCAAAACCAGCGCAAAAACATAAATCTAGTTCAAACTCTCCCTGAAAATGAATCATTTCAAATTGGGTTACGGACAGAGGCATCTAGCCCAGATAACAACTTCCAAAGCACTAAACCTTATTGGCCACAGACTGAATATGTTAGAAATTCTAGAAATAATTGGCAAACTCGTGGTTACCGGTGGCGACCATATGGTAACAACAATGGCAGATCTAATAATAATTACCGAGGACAGTACCGACGTGGTTACGCAGGCAACAGGCCTAATTGGTTCAACAGAAACCAGTACAATCAAGGCTTCTTCCGTCCATACTACCGAGGACGAAATAATTTTCGCTACACCCGCAACAACCATAACCAGTATGAAAGTAACAATGACCGTGAAAACACAAGAAATAGGCAAAACAACCACAATCAAAGTAACAATGAACAGCGAACACAGTCTCCCACCCCCACCGTTACTTTAAACGAGTAAGGGTTTTACACGCTCCTTCTGTGGACAACCCTGCAACTCATTTGAATAAAAATGGAGGAACTTCAGCAAGTGTCGATATCATACATCGTGAAGCAAACTTTGTAAATAATTCTCTTGTCTTCAAACCTTCACAAACTAGTGAAACTTATCCATTATTGACTAGGCCTAATGAAAGAAATCACATATTTAATATGATGAAATTTCCCAAGGCAGCTGTGAAAACTAAAATTGCTCCAGTAAAAGTAAATAACCAGTTAACTAGTACTATACCATTGAATAAGTCTCATAGTAATCATCAAAGAGAAACAGAGAATAACAATGCCAGCGTCAACAATGAGCAAGAACAGCCCATTGTTGACAACAATCAAATTGTTGGTAAAGTGCTTTCTCCCCTTGTTGATGATGAAAATGAAAATCACCCTCTTCGTGGTAACAATGAACCCATCAACAATAATAATAATATATCTAATAATGAAATTGCACCGGGACACTTGCAAAACAACACAGACAGTGAAGAAACAGACATTGTTATAGGAATTTTGCAACGAGAGGAATTAATGAGCACCCAGCATCGACCTCCGGTCATAGAAGTCAATATTGGGGAAAAGTTATTTCCAGTTACCCTAGATACAGGAAGTGACGCTCAAGTAATTTCTTATACTACTTTCCTTGAATTACAGCGCACAAAAGCGATTTCGCAAATATTGCCTGTATTTAATATGACTGCCCTTTTGGCAGCCGGAAAGCAGCGGTGTAGGATTAAACATCAATGTTTAGTACCTATTACACTAGCTGGTCAAACAATTGATATACTATTTTTAGTTATACATGGACTAAATTTACCCATCATTGTTGGCTTAGAAGTATTTCAACAATTAGAAGGGATCATAAATTTCAGAAATGAAAGCTTTGCCTTCATTGATGAAAATCGTCAAGAACAAATAGTACCTTTTTGTAACAGAGCAACCACCGCTCAGGCTACCGCCCGCGGCGAGGCAGATGTGAGCCAGGAAGAATTCTTCATAGAATCTTTGACCGTGAATACTCACCCCCTTTGTCACATTCTTACAGACAGACCCTCACCCACGCAGACAAGAGATGACCTACTCTCTAAAAATCCTCTCTTAAATGAAAATATCTTACAAACAGAACCACGAATAAATCACATAAATACACAAGGCGAAATTAAAGAATTAATAGCCCTTAAAGTACAGGAAGCACATGACTTAGACCCCGCTACACGGAAGGATTTGTTTGATGTGTTGTATAAACATAAGGATTTATTTTCAAATAAAATTGGAAAGTGCCGTTTGTACACACACCGAATAATCCGTCCATCTACCACTGTAGTCAGACACAAGCCCAGACACATCCCACTTAGTTTGCGTGAGAAAGTTTCAGCTGTCATACAGGACATGTTATCGCAGGGAATCATTGAAAATTCCACGAGTCCCCACTGCAATCCTCTCTGCATAGTACTTAAGCCCTCTGGACAAGTACGCATCACGATTGACGCTAGGTCGATCAATGCTGATTCCCAAGAAGACCATTACAGACCTTTAACTTCAGATGAACTTCTTACCCGCGCCAAAGAAGGAAACTACTTCTCCACCACGGACTTAGTTTCTGCCTTCTGGCAAGTCCCCCTTGATCCAGATTCACGAGATTTAACTTCTTTCAATTACCAAGGACGGAATTTCAGATTCACTAGGACACCCTTCGGGTGCCGCACTTCCTCGTCTGCCCTTTTGCGTGCACTAGCTCTTACTTTTGATTGGCAGACGGATAACTTCATTATCCCCTATTTAGACGACGTCCTTGTAGCCTCAGAAACCATAGCTGAACATCTGGCCCATATAGACCAGACCCTGGGAAAGCTATTACATGCAGGTTTCACCCTGAATATTTCGAAATGCCATTTTTTTCAAAAGGAGGTGAAATTTCTCGGATATATTATATCCGGGAAGGATTGCCGAATTGATGAAGAAAAAGTGGAAGCCATCTTGAAAATCCCAGCCCCCCGTAATCAAAAACAACTAAGATCTTTCCTTGGCGTATGCCAATATCAGTCACGCTTTGTCATCAACTACTCCCAAGAACTTTGCCCCTTAAAGCCACTCCTAAAGAAAAATCAAAAGTGGACATGGACCCCCGAGCATGATGTGGCCTTTAACAGGGTTAAGCAGCTGTTCGCGGAGTCCATTAAACTACAGAAACCTGAAGAACAGGAGATGTTCTACGTTCAAACGGACGCAAGTGCTAAAGGCATAGGAAGTATCCTGTTTCAGGTGATAGATGGCGAAAAACGCATTATTGCGACTGCTAGCAAAGGTCTTACTATCGCCCAGTCCCGAATGTATCCCACGGAACTTGAAGTGTATGCAGTGTATGAGGCCCTCAACAAATACAAACACTACATATACAACCGTAAAATCACCGTTTTATGTGACCACATGAGTCTCAGTTTTCTAAAACAATGTAAGTTAAGTAATTCACGAGTATCACGTCTCATCAGCGCTATCACTATGTATGATATCGAAATAAAGCACATTAAGGGATCCCTAAATTACCTGCCGGATCTGCTATCCCGGTTGCCTAACCATCCAGGAATGGCTAGCTTAGAAGGTCAAGTCGAGAAAGAAGTCAAAATTATGAAAATTTCAGTTAATGATCGACATCAGTTAAACAAGAAATTTAGTAACTTGTCTAAATTGCAATTTGAAGACCCATATTTGTCCACCATAAAGAATGAGTTGCGGGAACTACAACAACCAGCCACTAATCCATTGAATGAAACTAATGCTCAAAGCACCTTAGCCACATACAATGGCATAATCTATAAATTTTGCGGAAGAAAAAATCCAGCCTGGCGACCCTACATCCCCCCCTCCTTGGAAAACGACCTCATTGCTGGATACCATGAAAGTTTGGCGCACAGTGGAACTGAAAAGATGATAGATTCCATCAGCGAACATTTTTATGTTAAACAGCTAGGCCGTAAAATCAGACTTTTCATACGAACTTGTCATCTCTGCCAAGTCGGCAAATGCAAGAACACTGCATATGAAGTTTCTGTTAACTCCATAGAATCCACAAAACCGAACCAATTGATCTGCGGAGACATTTTAGGTCCTTTGGTGAGAAGTAACTTCGGTTGCCAATATATTTTTCTTTTGGTTGATGTGTTTTCAAAGCTAGTTGCCCTATATCCTATCAGAAATTTATCAACAGGCATATGTTTGAAAAAAGTTGAGGAATATGTAAAGTCGTTTGGCAACGTCGGAGCCTGTTTGACAGATAATGCTAGTATATTCTCCAGTGCAAAATGGAACACAGGACTTTCACAACTAAACATCAAAACACTACATTGCTCTGCTTATAATCCCAGTTGTAATTTATCAGAAAGGTATATTAAACAAGTCATTTCATACCTCAGACTGTTGACCCATAGGCAACATAAGAACTGGTACAAATACCTAAAACCCATTCAAGCTATTCTCAATGAGACAAAACATCAAGTAACAAAAGAGATCCCATTGCAAGTCGTAACAAAATGTAAGATAGACCCGCTATTCAAGAACACCCCCCCTGTGCTACCGACATGCAATAAATCAGACCTTGACATTTGCCACTCCATCCTTAAACGCCTCCAGAGCAGGTGGTTAAAGAGGAAAATGAAGCCTAGGCGACCCCGCAGGAGATGGAACCCCGTTCCGGGAGATTATGTACTGTTAAAATCCCATGTAATCTCTAGCACTCTACATAACCGTCAGAAGAAATTTTCTTTATTGTTTAAAGGCCCCTACTGCGTAAAAGCAAAGTTTGGAACGGACACCTTCCAACTCACACAAATAAAGAACCCTAAGAAAATCCTTGGTAAATATAGGAAACATCTGTTAAAACCCTACCATGTTATGGCCCATAAATCATAATGCCACTGAAAGTTTGAAACAGAAGGAGAGTTTGAAAAGTTGAAGACCTGGACTGTGACAAGAGGATTTGATGATAATGACTATGTAAAATAATCAGAGTGATTCATACTTCTCAAATTAATGTTTTACCTGACGTCATATGACGAATGTAGTTATTTATGGTTGAGTAGAATATGCCACCGAATGATTGCTGAAAAGACAATTAAGACATGAGGCTTATGGTATAAGATATCGTATGACTTCACAGCAATTATTACACTATAAAATATAGATGCAATCCAATAAGTTTATTGCTTTTATAGTGAATCCAGTGTATATAGTTAGTATTTAAATAGGCACCTCCCCTCTAGGTAATTTACTGAAGAAGTAAAACATTTATTTGACAAAGGGAATCACAATGTTATTTGAATTTATAATTAAGTAGACATTTAAATTTTGACATATTTTATATTTTTGAAATTTTATTGGAGTAGTACACAAAGCAATAGTAACAAAATTATTTTATTTTTCAAAAAGAGATATTATTTTACATAAAAATGGACAGATGATTGCCCCCTCCTAATAACCAATTGAGTAAAATTATTTAGCAAGTGAACCAATTGAAAGCATAGCGAAGAATGAGTCAAAAAGTAATTAAGAATGGATTATTATTGAAATAAATGGAAATAAAGTGAAACATGTATGAATTAAAGATACGATGGAAGATTATAAGATGGAATATGAATGAATTAAGAATATGAGGAAGAATAAGTAAGTGTAAGGTAAACCAAATGAAAAAGTAACATTGAATAAAGAATGTAACAAGGTACAGAATATGTTGACTAATAAAAAGTGTAATGATGATAGCTACGAAATCAGAAATATGAGAATATATGAGAAAAATGGTTATGAATAGTAAGAATGTTAAAGAATTACAGAATATTGAAAGTAATAAATGAAGAATAATTTACAAGGTAAAAGAAGTATGAAAAGAATAGAAAGAGTATTGAAGGATTAATTAAATAAATGAAGGAAAATGTATAAGGTAAAGAAATTGAGTAGGAAGGAAATCTGTGTAATTTGAGCATAATTGACGAGATGAGTAGACTATAATAAGTGAAGAGAGACATACCCCAACGGTTTACAGCAACAATATATGGATTAACATCAAAAACAAGTTTAATAGAAGATATAATTAAAATTAACATTGCAATTAACAGTTCAAGTGTATTTGATAATTGTGTTGATATACAAGGTATAATTATGATTTTTATTTACTAGTGTATTAAATGGACCATGGACTCAATAATACGTGTACTACTACCAACGAGAAATCGACTACTTCAAGGTAAACTAAGATTAAGAGTGTATTTTATTGTTTATGAATTTATATGTGTATGTTTAATAATAACAGAATTAATCAAAGGTTTAGATGATGTAAGGTTCATAATTACTTCGAACATAAAAGCGAAGATAATTGAAGAATGATATCATAAGACAGTAACTCGATAACGAAACTCCAAAAAATAATTTGAAATGGCGCCAAGAATTATTTTAGGGAGTCGAAAAATTAAATTTTAGGACTTTTATTTTAGACACAACATAGGAACTTTTAGGTTTTTCAAATTGGGTATTACAATTATCGTAAGATCACGCTCGTATTGAATTCGCGACTCAATCTTTCGCGTGTTTTTCCAATTATTGTACGGACATTTGTAATCGTCCTTCGTACTCAATTCAACCGAGAACACCACACATAGCCCCCTCCCGACTGACAATACTGAACCCTACAGTTTATTCTTCCCACATAACACCTAACTTTAAACATTAATTGCTCCATAAGGGAAATAGACACAACAAAACTAATTACACCAATTAATAGCGGACAAAATCTACAACAGTTTCATATAAAACACTAAATGTTTTATTAACCCTTTTATCATTTTAATATAAAAACATCAATAACTCTTTTGATTTACATCACTCAGAATAGAGACTTATACTGATAAATGTGGAATAAATTAACCGATACAGATTGATACAAATACTAAAAACAACCACGCCTACATCCGGCCCACTAGACTCAAAGACGACGAGGGAGTTTGACACATTTTGTAATTAATGACTGAAGCCAGAGTAGCGTTGGACGCTCTTCTAAACCGACATAATTTTAAACAGCATAGCAGAACAACATCTCTGCAACCAATTAGAAGCAACTTATACATTAACACAACCAATGACATTTATTTTCCCCCACCACAGCAGAAGAACATATTAGCACCGAGGACCCCAAAATCATCATCATTCGATCATTAGACAGAAGACAGACTCCACGTTACTTAAGACTAAAAATTACACCACGTAACTTAACTATAATATATATAGTAATTTCGAGACAGCATAAGTATAGAGATAAAAGTGAAATATATCCGCGCGTTAGAAATGGATTAAAAGGAACTCAGCGAAGCGCGTAAGTTAAGCATATTGTATTTATAGAGACATTGATAAAAAGTAATCAAGTGAAAGTATAATTAGTGAAGGTTAATTAAAATATTGTTTGAGTAAATTTTCCGCGCGGTAGAAATAGATACAAAGATTCAATACAAGTGGAAAGAAATATAATCAACAGATAGCGCGTATGAATTAACACAGTAATTACTAATATAATATTGAATATAGTTACCAAGTGAAAGACAGACATTAATCGACGAACTTACATCATCTAACCTCAAAGACAATGTTAATTCGATAACTCAACGAAAATCATTTTGAGATAATATATTTAGATCTGGAAATCAATTGTACTGTTTAATTACCCTAAATCCTGAACATCGACCACCCAATTAACATAGCCCCGATATTCTGTAACCACGACCCTGATAAGAATCCTCCTGCTACCACCTACCATCTGAGTTAATTAACCGGCATTCCCATTTTCTACGTGACAATAAATAATATAACAGGATTTCAATCATCGCTCCCCCCAGTAACTTCATCAGAATCTAAGTACAGCTATAAATACCGGACCCGACGACCAGAACTCTTATAAATGACACCCAACATTTGTAGGGCCACTAAAGAACTCTTATACTGTGTAATAAAATAGCTTCTTGGTATAAAAACAAGCGAGTACTGTTCATTTAAAAAACGTCCGGTTCCCGTCGGTCACCCTTTATAACCTCAAAATCAATCGACCAGAGTCGAATAGGTACTTCATAATTATATGGATTCACAAATGCGTATATTTGGTGATACATATTTATTCGAAAGAAAATACTGTGCTTGAAAATTTGTATCAATATAATCGCATGAGGAAAAGGTATTCAGAGATACAACAATCTTGTTCTTATTCTAATGTTTTATTACACAAGAAACAAATTTGTGAGAAAAAATAAAGTGTGCCTATAGTACTAGAGACAAATCATAAATAATGTGATTTGGACACTAGTGGCCATATTGTAAAATTGTGACACATTGTCCCTGTTACTATTTTTCGTATGAATTTCTGTGTGAGAATATTGTAAACTTTTTTGCAGTTATTGCACGCAGAATAAAAAAAATATATTTTTTTTATGAGTTTGGCAAATATTGTTATAACTGCATCAGTGTATTTATAATAATCTGTCACCAATTTAAAATGTTGTAAACAATAAACTAACGCTTACGTTTTATATAAAAATTAAAACAGTTTCCTGATATTTGAGTCTGCAATTGTGTGTGCATCACAATGTTACCAAATCAAAAGCATTAAATCCGTAACAATGAAGAATGTATACAACCAGCAGGTGCCCGCGGCTTCGCCCACGATAGATAATTGAAAAATTAGAAATTAAGAGTATAATAATTATTAATGCATTATATTTATTAACACTTGCACGCGAATCATTCATAAACTAAACCATTAATATTTAATGAAGCAGCTAAAATTCCGGCTTTAGAGTACATTCCACGATTAGAAAGCGCCGCCTGGGAAAACTGTCTCAGATTCGATTATGCAGTTCCAAAGCTACCTGTGAACAATTATAATATGTATTGTTTCTCAACTGTTTGTTGACAGATGAATATGATGTGAATTTTATTTGATACATTCAGTGTAATTTTCAGAAATCATATAATTTTTCAAGGGAAGGAGTGGTTTGTTTGGATTTTTATTGTGCGTGATACTTCCAGGGTTAAACTATCAATATATTAAAGCTGGTGCCCGCGGCTTCACCCGCCATTATTAATTGACTCCATGATTTTTAATAAATTTACAATGGCAGTTTATTAAAAATGTTTGTGGTTCAGAGGTATGAAACTTGTGAGTAAAAATAAAATTAGAATATTTGTTCATTGTGTTCATTTCACTTAGGCCTTGTATAATAAAGAAACGGTTTACCTAACGGTATTATATTTCTATAATATTGTGAAAGTTTACACGCGAGAGTCGATCATCGCCGAGTATACCCGATGTCTCACGAAGTGAGGGAACAAGCACGCTATTTAGGGCCGTTGAATTGTATAAGAGTAGATTAACACATATTATAATAAATGTGCGCGAGAGGGGAAGTGTGTACTAGCTTCCACTATGGTTCCTACAAACATTCCTACCGCTGCACACACTGGCAACAAGTAGCCTAAGGCCGTGTTTAGAGTAAAGTTAAAGGGGATCCATCAAAATTTTCTGGTAAAACTGGCGATCAAAGAAATCACATAAGTTTTTTTTATTTTTTATAATGGATGAAAAGACCTTCAAATTCTTAAAACTTTAATATCATGGGAAAAGACGCATTTATGAAATCCAATCAGCGTTATGGCAACTGTATGATTTCTAGATGCCAGAGGGGCCAGCAATTGTTTTTATGTTTCCAGGTTTTGTTTTGACTTATTTATCACGAACGTCGTGTAGCATATTGTTTCGTTCATATTCTGAGAATAACAGCTTCGTGGCCACCGCAGACCACCTGTTGTCCGCCATCATTATACGACTGTACGAAATTGTTTTATAAAATGTAGGATGAAGAGTCTATCTGTGATAGAAGGACGTTTATAAAAAATCTTCCTTTATAAAAGTTGAGCTCTTACACTGTCATATTTCTTGTCCACATCTTTTATACAATAAATCTTTTATAGTGTCATATTGGCCTAAGTATTATGGTAGAGGTCCCGTAAATCTGAAATTACTATTTCCAGAAATATGTATACGTGTGAGTTTGTCTGTGTCTGTCTCTCTGTGAACAGCGTAACTTTATGAAAGATCATATCCAAACGAAATGACGTTATCTTTGGGTTAGAATATAATGGGGACGTCACACGACTATCTCTTACTTTTACTACCACTTTATATAAGGATATAATTTTTCGAAAAGAGCTCAAACTATTTTCTTTAAATTTGTGCACGAGATTCTTATACTAAGAGCTAGAACTTTAATTTGAAACATATTTTTCGTGAAAATTATCTTTAGGATAATTATGAGCCAGTCGTTTGCACATAGTCAGGCTTTATGACCTGCACTTTCGGATGAAGCTGAAACAGTTGAATACGCACTCGCTGCAATATGGCCTCTTCTTCAGTTTCTGATCATGAGGTGAGAACGTTACATTGCCCATACTGAAGGTAGAGAAATTTATGTGAGTGTGACCGTAAGATTTTATTTCTTCCAGTATACCTTTGTGAATTTTTCGAGTTTAATACGGTTTTTGCATATTTTGTTTAGGTTTCTAAGAAGTCGTTAGTAGACCTTGGTACTTTAGGAAAAAATTGACATTTTAGGCATCTAAAATAGGTTCAAAATTATAAAATTAGGCACTATTCTTTAGTTTTAGGTAATTTTTTATTTCTGCTATCTAAAATGAGCCAAGAAACAATTGGTTATGCATAAAAGTATTTATGTATTTTTATGTGTATGACTATAAGCATCACAAGCTATTTATTAATAATAATAGTAATAGTAACAATAATAATAATCTCACAAAAAGAAATGGTTTACGATTTTACATTTTTAAAAATAGACTTAGGCTAATTTGTGACCGAATATTTTAGCCTTAATTATTGTGAAAACACCACTGAAAACTAATTATTTAATTGCCGGCTTGCGTACCATAACTAGGCTTCGGACTTTTAGGTCGTTAAAAATGCTTTTCTAGGTACCTAAAATAGGCTCTAAAAATTTGAAAATAGGTTCTAAAAATAGTAAAATAGTCTCTTATAAAATTGTTAAGATGCCTATTTTCTGAAATATTTCAATTGCAATGCAGAATATTATAGGCTATTTATTGAAGTCTCCATTAATCAATAATCATGATAAAACACAGATATAGGCCTATGGTACACAGAATTATATAGACTACTAGGGCTTGTATTACTACTGTAACTTTCATATAGGTTCTACTATATAATTTTAGAAAACAATGTTCATCAATTAATGGACCTGTAAACAACATTGATCTTTTCCTTACAATTCTTGTCCGCAATTGGCTTTACAATAAACAACTAGTACTTTTTCTAGATTTTCTAGTGCAAAACAATGTCGTCTATTGCTCAACACTAACTTATAGGCTGAAAATGAACGCTCCGCATCTACTAAAGTAACAGGAGGATAGTTAATCTGAGGCTTTCACGGCCGGAATCTTGGAGTTGAAGCATCTTCCGGGCTGTGGGCCGTGGTCCAAAGGCAAAATTACAAGTCTCGCCAGACGTTTCGCTCCCGCTGTGGGGAACTTCTTCAGTGGCTGCTATCTTGACGCTGACTGGAATGCTTGACCAGACCAAATAAGCTAACTGAGATCAAAGCATTGCGGGCGAAGCCCGCAATGCGATGATCTCGACTCCGAGTCCATACCTGCATACGAAATGCATTGCTGGAAATGAAAACGGGTTCCTATCCTATAACTTATATTTGCTTACGCTAACTGTGTTTCGCATAGGACTTTAACCTATGCAGGGCAACTGTCTTTTATTTTGGGGTTCGGGCCGTGTCCCTTTTTTAACTTAAAGTTCCGGTATTCACCTTACGACCAGGGAAAACCACGGAAAACCCTGGTCGGAACTAGCAAAGGGGATTTGGTCATGGTCCTCCATTCTGTAATGCCTGGTTGGGGTTGAACCAACCAGTTGGGATACGTTTCGGCTGATGGCTTCTACGTATTTGGAAGGGGCATTGTCAGGCTGAAGGCCTCAAAAATTTTGACGATTTTACTCGTCCCTTGGGAAGCGCAAGCGCTTTCCAAGTTGCCTTTCTAAAGGGATCTCAGCATCGAGAAGCTTTGAGTCGGAACTCTGTGCAATACTTCTGATGTCGTTGGCAGTTGGAGAAACCTTTAGGTCCTCCAGAGTCTGCCTGTTATAGACGTAGTTATACGCCTATATCAGGCGAGGACAGTGCTGTGAACTCCATCGGCGTTCCAGTGAGCAAGCCTCATGAAGGGCCATGCGTTCCTTGCTTAGTTTGCATTGCCATATCCAGCCAGGAAAAGGGCTATGACTTTGAGAACTGCCTTGGGACGGGCATTCCCAGTGGGAAGGAATGGAGCTTGTTTTAGCAGACACTTGGTCACCTCAAAACAATCTTCCAAAGGAAGGTCATCGATAAGTTGCTTTAACTTTTCGGAATAACTGTCCGGTGTGGTTGGTTCGGGTCCCGGAGCAGTTGGATTGCTACCAGACGACATCTGCGATGCGCCTGAGTCGCTAGGGACTTGGGGTGGTAAAGTGGGTGGCTGGTTATGGACCACACGCCCCCGCTCGGTAACATGGCTCCAACCGGGTCCAAGCTTCTCCTGCTCAGAGGAGAGACTGGGTGCAATGCCATTCTTCACAGCAGAAACGGAGCGTGAGCTCCCAGAACCTCTGGGTCCCGCCTTAGTGCGCTTCGCCGCTGCCCCTTTAACTTGCTTCCACTTACTGCAACCCTTATAGTTGGCAGTGTGGGAGGAGTTGCAGTTACAGCACCTCAGTGCGTCCTTGGGCGTACTACAACCCCCTGAGGGGTGGTCTCCGCCACAAGCGACACACCTTGGAGTGTAACCACAATTACGCTTTGTGTGACCAAAGCGTTGGCAGTTGCGGCATTGTAGAGGGCCGCTCGGAGCGTGGTAAGATTCCACAGAGATGTGCAGACCACACAAAGTGGTGAGAGCTCTCACCTTCGCTGCCGAGGGTCCACGCGACACTGACACAATAAAGTGCGGCGTTAAAGGCCTATCCTTCGCAGGATCGGCGTCGCGCCGCTGCGACCGAAGTTGCAGTACAGAGAGTACGGGAACTCCAAGTGCAATGAGCTCCTCGCGTACATCTTCTGTTGGCATTCGACGCCCTAGGTTCTTCAGGAGCAGTCTGACAGACCGCTCCTCCGGCTGAGAGTAGGTATGGAACCTGACTCCCTTCTCCGGTTCGATGGCGCGGAGAGCGGAGATGGTGGCCCGGAAACAATCGGCAGTATCCGGAACTAGCAAAAGAGCATCGCCCCGCATAGCTGCCGTGCCGTTACCACCAGTCTTTTCTCGCAACCATCTCAAAAAATTCCTAGTGTTTGTCACACCAGTGACATACACAGGGACCTTGTTGCGGAGCTTCCCTGCGGGAATGGCAGCAACATCCGCTTGGGCGTGTAGTGTGGTGCCAATAGGCGTGCCTAAGTGACTGTCAGACTCGCTGTGCGAGCGCCCTAGTGCAGAGTCCATCGACTCTGCGGTAACTGGTGAACCAGTGACCTTGGCTTTGACAGTGTTAGGCCCACATGCCGTGTTAGGAGCAGTAGGCTGGGCTTGTAAGGCCGCAGCATACAGTGCTCTTTCCTGGGTTTGACCCAGTTGGCTTCCACTGGAAGTGGATTGTTCGCCCGCGGAGAGAGAGACTACGGGGGCCTCTAGGCCTTGAGCGGCTTTTTCAGCCACAGTCAGGGACGCATTCCCGGCTAAGGACAGTGGCCCAAGAGCCGGGCGCCGAGTGGCTGGTTCCAACGAACCAGCAGAGGTAGGTGAAACTGCCTCAGTGGCCTTCGCAAAATCCCCGGACGAGCCAGGTTGCTGCCCGGCTGGCGCAGTGCCAGCGGGTCGTTCGCTCGGCCTGTTTGCCGGTCTGGCGGTTGCCTTACCGGACTTCTTCGACGCTGTAGCTCGTTTCTTCTTCTCCTTCTTCTGCTGCTGCTTCTGGTAGATGACGCTCATCTCCTTCTCCAGCTTCTCACGCAGAGTCGGGGGTAACCTGGAGTAGTTCTCCTCGAGGAAGTTCTGGTCGAGGAATTCCATGGAGTCATCCATGGCTGCCACATGTAGAGGAGACCTAGAAAAAATAGAGAAAGGTTGGGTGGAATGGGAAAGGTAGAACAAGCAAGCTCTTTCCGAAGTGCCCTGAAAAGGGCCGTTCGTAGTGTTCTAAAAAGAACAGCTACGAGAGGTGGGTTGGATAGGAAGGGAAAGATAGAACAAGCTAGCTCTTCCTGAAGTGCCCTGAAAAGGGCCGTTCGTAGTGTTCTAAAAAGAACAGCTACGAAAGGAGGGTTAAGGAAGGAGAGTAAAGGATGCTCTTTCGGAAAGCCCTTAGAAGGGCGGAAGTTAAGTTCTAAAAAGAACTTTAAGTTCAGGCAGTATGCGCTGAACAAATGGAGATCGAAGATCGATCACCAACAGTAGTCAGTAATAGAGGCTTCCCTCTCAGCCAACTGAAGAGATCAGTGGTCAGGTCAACTCAGATGCTCTCTGCTCTGCTGCCTGCTGCTGTCTCTCCCGTATCCGCAGAATCCTGGAATGCTTGACCAGACCAGACCAAATAAGCTAACTGAGATCAGAGCATTGCGGGCAAAGCCCGCAATGCGATGATCTCGACTCCGATTCCATACCTGCATACGAAATGCATTGCTGGAAATGAAAACGGGTTCCTATCCTATAACTTAAATTTGCTTACGCTAACGGTGTTTCGCATAGGACTTGAACCTATGCAGGGCAACTGCAATGAATTAGGGTTCGTGCTTGAAGAAACGGAGCTGCTTATATACTCGCGGTGGGCGTGGCTTAGCTGGTTGCGGTTGCTACCGTCGCACCAATGGTGGCGTTCGACGCTGGCTGTTGTATTCCTTCTTGTCTAATACGTGATTTTAAGGCCGGAAACCAAGCAACAACATGAGGGAGTCGCCATGGGGAGCCCGTTAAGCCCGGTTATTGCTAACTTCTTTATGGAGAAGTTTGAAGAAGAGGCATTGAAGACAGCTAGTAAGAAACCCAAGCTTTGGCTCAGATATGTCGATGATACGTTTGCGATTTGGAACCATGGGGAAGAAGACCTTCCACAATTCTTGAACCATCTGAATAGCCAGAACAAAAAGATCCAGTTCACCATGGAGATGGAAAAAGAAGGCAGGTTACCTTTCCTGGACGTTCTCATCAGTCGTAAGACCGACGGCACCTTGGGACGTAGTGTGTACAGAAAACCGACGCACACTGACAGATATCTGCATAAACAGTCTAACCCTCATCCGCAACAAAAACGGGGACTTCTTAAAACTCTGATGAACCGCGCCACACGCATCTGCGAGCCTGATCGTATGAAGGAAGAAATCGAACATCTTAGTAACGCCCTCATTAGCAAATGGCTACACTATGAAAGATATAAGAAGAGCGAATCAGAAGAACAAAAAACAAGCACCAACAAAAGAGTCGCCTACAGTTGATAAGGCGTTCCTTCCTTATGTGAAGAATGTAACGGATCGCATTGGAAAATTGTTGAATAAACACAACATCAAGACCATATATAAACCAACAAGAAAAATCAAGGAGATGCTAAGGTCGGCCAAGGACCAGTTAGAGCCATTATCCACATGCGGTGTGTACCAGATACCGTGTTCCTGTGGTAAATCTTACATTGGAACTACGAAGAGACACATCTCGACCAGGTTAAAAGAACATAGGACCTATTGCCGCCAGGGGCATGTGGAGAAGTCAGCTGTGGCCGAACACGCGTTCACAGACGGTGATCACGACATAGGCTTCCAGGAGACGAAAGTACTGGCAAGAATTTCGCATTACTATGCCCGCCTTAACAGAGAAGCTATAGAAATTTTCAAGTTTAGAAACAATTTCAACAGAAAAGAAGAGGGGCTAAAACTTCCAAAAGCTTGGTTTCCGGCCTTAAAATCACGTATTAGACAAGAAGGAATACAACAGCCAGCGTCGAACGCCACCATTGGTGCGACGGTAGCAACCGCAACCAGCTAAGCCACGCCCACCGCGAGTATATAAGCAGCTCCGTTTCTTCAAGCATTCCAGTCAGCGTCAAGATAGCAGCCACTGAAGAAGTTCCCCACAGCGGGAGCGAAACGTCTGGCGAGACTTGTAATTTTGCCTTTGGACCACGGCCCACAGCCCGGAAGATGCTTCAACTCTAACAGGAGTATATTTCAATTTTGGCACTGAGTTGATTGGAATATCACACTGAATGTCCGTTGTTTTCCCACCAGAATGTCTGAAGCAAAGACACCGACAGTGAAAACCTAATCCCTGCGCCAGAAGCTACGCACGCTATCATATTCAACCCCTTGTATTCCTCAGTGATTCAGAGAACTACTTTTTTTTTTAACTGGATGTGGGCGTCGGGAAAAAACACTACATTTTTCTACTGAAGACGAAACATTCCTTACTATTTAACCACTCACAAATGTGTCATGTAGGCCTACTGCACATTCCGAGCTAAAAATTTAGTACGGACTGAAAATAAATGCTAAAACTTATAACAAAAAATAATTTATTTTGAACTGTGGAGGAAAAACAAGCAAAAAGGCATTATTAGGCTCTAACGTAAAAATAGGCTGTTTTAGGTCCTATAAAAGTATCAGTTTTAGGCATAGTTACTTATGGAACATGCACATACAAGTTTTCGTCCATATATCACTTAAGGATTAAAATAGGTTTTTACCTAAAATCCGAAGTCTAACCATAACAAAGAAAATGTCTTACCTGTTTGTTACATAAATGACGAAAATATATATTTTTTCGTTGCAAATATCATTATAATCCACTCGCCAGGAACGAATTAAATAAATCTTCAAATTAAAAAAAAAACTGTTTAGGCAAGCTTAGACACAAAAAGGAAGAAATAGGCACTGACATTTTGGGTATTTTAGGCACTATAAAACTGCTCCCAATGAGTATAATTTTCCATAAATTGCAATTATTTTGCACATTTTCCCAAAGGAACTAAATAGGCGTGTACCTAAAATTCCGCTCTTAGATTATAAGAGCGCTGCTGTAAATTCCCTTACGCTTAATGTTTATCATACTCCAGCGATGAGATTTAATAAATTATGCTTCTGAATGTGCTCTCGGCCGGTTAATAAGCTTAAATTAAGCCATATACCCATCGGAGAATCTGGTCGCTCGCTAATCTTTGCTTCCTCTCTTCGCATAATTCTTAGACATCTCTCGAATTACTATCCTTGCACTGAATTATCCACTGTGATCAAATTGTGTAAAGATTATCGTCCCGTATGATATTAGAGTCATTATGATCTTATAATCGATTTGTTGTAGAAAATTTGCCTAATGTTTCTATTGTATGCAATTGTCACTACTACATCAAAACTTTACTATGCGATACTTTATGAGTATTTCGATATTATGGCAATACGCAAGTGAAATTCTGATTAATAGCTGTATTGTTATTTATGATGCTGATGTATTTATATTTTGTAATGTGATTTGATTTTTACTGCCGTGTCTTTTAAAAGGCATTACGTCACGTTTAAATGACCGCTCGCGCCAGAAGGCATATATAACATTTGTATTATTTTACTACCTTCATGATTGTTTATAGTATTTTAATAGGTTATAATTATAATAAATCTTCTACAGCATGAGGATAGCCACGTTATGGAAGAAAGGAATCAGGGTCACTGGATATAACATGAAATATGCATTATATTCTGTAATCAGAAACTGTAATGCTTGTTTTCTTATTGTAAGATTCCAATTTTTCTACATTTCGACTTATAAATCAAATATTCCCGATAGAATAGTTTCTGTGCAATTTGAATAAACGTTTGAACATTGATAAACAACATAATTAAATGTAAAGCCTTAAATGTAATGCTTAGATTATAACATTTGAAAGAAATTGCACTTTAAGCTCGTTTTAGTTCAATGTATTGTCAGCTGTTCACCCGAAACGAAAATCGATCACTATACAATCGACATGTGATGTCACAGGCAAATATTGTGAGTTCAGTCTTTTTACAAAATGCCGGCATATTATTAATGAAATATCCATTCTGAAATTTGACTGGCATATTAAAAATCAGAATGGAATCAGTCAGATTGCTAAAAACAGCTCTGTTTGAAATGCATATCCAGTCTACGTAACAATGCAGTGTTACATTTCCATCAGTCTTCTTTCAATTTTATAAAAGAGTACATGTTAAAATGGATGAAAACAGTGTTTTGAGATGTAATACAATTTGCTTTCAATTAATACTAGCCATGAAATTATTTTTTGTCTGTAAAATTTACTGCAATCTGACTCCATTCCGGTTTTTTAAAATATGCCTAAAGGGTAATCAGTCAAATTATAGAGCCAACATTTTAAGTAGAGATAACGATTTTTTTTAAACAATCTGACTGACTCTATTCCGGCTTTTTCAACAAGCCTGAACGGTAAGCACTCAAATTGCAGAACAGATATTTCATTAATAATTTGCCGGAATTTTGTAAAATGCTTGGGCATTTTGTAAAAAACTGAATTTACAATTAGCCTGCGGCATATAGGCCTAGCCTATACACTGGCCTCATTTTCTATGGAATGTTTTTCATGATTTTCAGAGAACCTCACCGTTTATACGGGTTGTAATAATGGTTACAAGTAGTATTGTAAATTTAAAGTCTACCTTAGCGTCTGATAATAATCTTCTTGGCTCTAATATCCCATTGGTAAATGTTCGCATGATCGCACTGCTGGCTGCGCAGAGGACCAAAAGAGAAAGCTGCCATGTTTCTAAATCTTCCGGGTGACGCAGGGAATTAAACTTTTTTTAAATTCATAATATCCATACAATAGCATTCTGTTCTTTAAACTAGGAGTTTACAGATCCAGTGATTTTCAGGGTCTTAATGTAACAAACATTATTCGCATAGGCATAGCGATCCAGAAGGGAAATTCCGCAAGCTTAATGGGTACGTTCTTCTTCATTAGAATAAATATTTTATTTCTGACTTAAGTATAGAAAACCATTATAATGTGTAAAATGTATAAATGTATCTCAAATGTATAAAAGTATTAAAAAAATTCTTATTTGTCTATTTGTACCTTATATTATTAATGTCCAGTGATTTGATTTTTGTAGAATCTATTTTTTACGCTTTTTCCCCGTTTTATTGTTTAAATTAAATGCATCATGACCCAATATTCAATTAAAAATAAACATTTATATATATTAGTTTCTAGAAGTGAAGTAAGTGTGAGGAAAACATTTTGAAATTATCAAGCTCTAGCCCTCCCCCCCCCCCCCCAAAAAAAAATTAAGTCAATCAAAGTTTTCTTAGCGCACATTAGGCCTAGGGTATGCTCACACATTTTTTTCTCACATTTCTAGTGAATATCTCAGTGAAACTTCGGAGAGTTAATGTACAGTAGATATTATAAAGAATAGAAAAACATAATTTTTATAGAATATGATAGACATCCCTCTTAAAATCCCAGAGGATATTGAATAATTGCAAGGCATTTACAAGACATCCTGAAGTAGCTCTAGCGAACAATGTTGTACCAGAAGATAAAAAGCTTACATTACTTTACAAAATACGATTTTAAGTAAATTATAGATTTTTATTAAAAATACTCGGGACTCAACCGCAGGATACATGAAACGTCTCGTGCGTGTTGCCTGAACCTAGCGCGCTCCATAGGTTCCGATGTGTTTTCACATTTGCAAAAAATAAAAAAAATACATGTATACTCGCTCTCATAAGTTATAGCATACTTTTTAGTTAATATCGTATTTTTAAAAAAACAATTAGCTATAATTTAACATAACTTACACTTTTTTTAAAATTTTCATGGGCAGAACGTATACTCGCTTCTCGTATGTTGTAGCCTAATGTTTACTTAATATTTTAAATTTAATGTAGTCATAATTTAACAAACATTCCCTGTTAAATTTGTACGTATAAAGCAAGGCGTAAATTTACGAACATCTGACTGCAATGTATTCAACGCCTTCTCTATTCAATATCAAGTATTAATAATAATTGTTTCTATTAAAGTACATATCTGTGTGTGAAAAGATAATGCATAAATTTCATTTTGTATCACCACGTATTTTTCTGTAATTTAACATGAGTAAGGAGTGAGCGATACAAGACTGAAAGCAGTAATTAAGCCTGATTTATATGCTATCTGAATGTCATACATTGGAAAAATAAATATTATTTTCTTAGAAGAATCGAAACAGTAGCTTTTCTAACCGATTAACCATAATACTTCTTTTACTTTGTTGCATGGCGTTGAGGTTATTATGAAGAATTTGAATGTAGTTATCTACTCTTATACAATTCAACGGCCCTAAATAGCGTGATTGCTCGCCCGCTTCGTGAGACATCGGGTATACTCGGCGATGTTCGTCTCTAGCAGTCTAAACTTTCATGACGACTACAAAATTAGGAAGGAAAACCGTTTCTTTATTATATAAGGCCTAAGTGAAATGAACACAATGAACAAATATTCTAATTTTATTTTTACTTACAATTTTCATAGCTCTGAACCACAAACATTTTTAATAATCTACCAGTGTAATTTTCTTAAAAATCCTGGAGTCAATGAATAATGGCGGGGCAACAGCTGTAAAATATTGATGGTTTTATCTCTTGAAATATCGCTGATAATAATAATCCAAACAAACCATTCCTTCCCTTGAAACATTATATAATTTCTGAAAATTACACTGAATTGATAAAATAAAATTCACATCATATTCATGTCAATAAACAGCTGAGAAACAATACGTATTATGTGTTCACAGGTTCTTTGGAACTGCATAATCGATTCTGATATAGTTTTCCCAGGGGGCGCTTTCATGTCGTGGAATGTACTCTAAAGCAGGAATTTTAGCTGTTTCATTAATTATTAATGGCTTAGTTTATGAATGATTCGCGTGCAAGTGTTAATAAATATAATGCTTTAATAATTATTATACTCTTGATTTTTAATTTTTAAAAGAATTATCGTGGCGAAGCCACGGGCACCTCCTAGTGTTGAACATTGCATGGTGGAAATTGCGCCTCGAGCTAGAGAAAACCAATCTCGTTCTTGGACAACTTTTGTCATTAGTATATACTACGCCGTTTGCATTAAAGCTGCAATGACCATTTTGTAGAAAACAGAATGGCCAATGGACTATCGTTGTGTGAAACTTACACAATTTTCTAAAGTAACTTACATCTTAACTGTATGTTTCTTAGAGTTGTTCATAATGCAACACATTTAGAACTATAACATTTGTATGTAAGAATGTGATTTGATTACTTTTTTTACTTCTTGTTTCTTCCACAGATTAGTTTCGTCCAGATATATTTTATTTTACGATAGATGTTATACTCAAGAGTTATCTGCATTATGGAAAGTAAATACAATAGCAAGTTATATATAATTATATATAGGCACGCAAACTGGCACAAATACAGACACACATACAGACACACACACAAACTTACAGACACACACGTATACACACACACCCGTTCGCTACCACAAACATGTAGTTTACTCATCCCATGCAAATATTCACATTTAGTGCCTGCAGGAAACGTAAATATTAAAATATTGTTCACGAAAATTGTAAAAAGATTAAAATCTACAACGTAGAAGCTAAAACACGAAGAAACTGTAACAATATAAAGCTTTAAGAGAATAACCATATTTATTTTTAGGGGCTGCGCTACGTAATGCCCAGAACACGAAGTGTATTTTCTGCATTTAACCGGTCTATCGCATTTATCTGGGTTTATCTCCAAACCGATAGCTTTTCCAGTATCTATAATTGATGTGAAATCAGATAAGATCACCTCAGGATCCCCTGCCAGAGTGCCGTCATCTAAATAAAAGAGATTTAGAGGGCTACGTAAATCGGAAATAACATAGTGTAATGTGAGACTAAACATTAGTGGCCCCAAAGGATCTCCCTGTTGCACTCCAGTCTGAGAAGGTATTATTTCAGTGTTGTAAAAGAGGTTAGAAGGGTTCCTATAGGCTTGCCACATGTAGCCATATAAGTTAGGAATCTTGCTCTTAACTATTTCCAGCATGGAGTCTCTTGAAATACAGTTGAAGGCATTTTTGAAATCAATTTTCAAAAGGATGTTGCATGTATTGTCATTTATTTGAAGGTAGGTGCGCACGGTATGAATAATTGCTTCGCATCCTTTTGAAGTACCAAAACCCAGCTGGTCTATCTGATACTGAGAAATGTGCTGTAAACATGCGTTTGTGGTGTGGATAACGCTGTACCTCAGTACGGATTTTGTTTCCTTTTCCATCTGTTAAAATATTTCGATGTAAATCTTTACTTGCGGTATTATCTCCATGTCAGAAGTTAAGAAAGTCAACTCCTTCAGTAACTGTTTGACTAGTGTACACTTGTGAAGCTCTCACAACTATTAAGAATAGAACTCTGCTTCTTTGTAGACTTTTTCGATGCTGCATTATTAATATAGAAGAGGATGGAATGACTGGAAGTTGAGTAAGTTAAAGAAGTGCTTTTATTTTTACTGTTATTATATCTCCGTCAGAACTCTAGTTTTACTGTATGTATTAACATTGTCTTGCAAAGGTAATAAAGGATTAATATCAATATTAATATTAAAACTCTAACGACCAACTTTTCAAGTAGGCCTAATTAAGTTCTGCTTTTTACTAAATTGCGTGATAATTGATAATATCATGAGTTTTTTATGCATAACATTTGTGAAAATATTTATTCGATGCACTCACATGGCTTTCTGTCATATGCATTGTTAATACAATTATTTTGCTTCACATGCATACTTAGAATGAGCGGTTGCCTTACGGGAGTGTACATTCATTCTCACGCGGAGCCGTAGACTATTGTTCGTTAGCCCGTTCCTAAAATCCCGAATAATAATAATAATAATAATAATTATGATGTTGATAATAATAATATTTACATTGAAGTTTTATTCAGATGTTGGTGCAAGTGGGGTCCATAAGGTAATTGTTATCCTACTATGGAGTTCAGTGTTATGGATTGTTTTAAATATCGAAGAACAAATGAAATATGATTTAGTATGTAGCCTATTAATAGTAGGCTATTTGGCGAAACTAGGTTGGAAAGAGCTCCATAACAAAGGGGAGTGAAAGTTTGAAATAAATGAGACAATTACACAGTTTTCTTTTAAATCCGGAGATTCTGTTATGCACTTAACCTCCTTGTACTGCATGCTATTCTTACGACGATAGTGAATGATAAAAATATTACTTACGTGATATGTAATGACCAGGTACCTGTAGCGCAGGATGGAGAGGATGCATATTAAATGCACAGCCAACATAGAAAGCAAAACAGAATGCAGTAAATGATACAAACGAGAAAATTCAGAAAGTGGATGCCTTTCGTTACCTTCGTTCAATATGAGAAAAGAATGGAACTTCAAACGTGGAAATAAAAAGAGGGATAAATGGCTGAAAGAAGGTAGGCTAATAGGTATGTTCAGTTCGATCTTGTGGAATCGAAATATCATCAGCAAGACTTGGAAGTTAATATATAATTCCATATTGCAAAGCATTATGTTGTATGGAGCAGAAGCATGAACTATGAATAGAAGACATATGAAAAAGGGAACAGCAGTAGAGATGGACTTCTGGAGAAGATCGGCTAGAAAATAACGACGAGAAAGAATACGGAATACTACGATTAGACAAATTATGGAAACAGAACGAACAGTAGGCGATGTAATTGAGGAAAAGATACTTACATGCTTTGGACATGTCAGAAGAATGAGTTGTGACTGGATCCCAAAGATTATTCAAGAATGGGAAATAGAAGAGCGACGAAGAAGAGGACGACCATTGACTGCATGGAAGAACATTGTGTAGACTTCAATGTAGAAGTTTGGCCTTGCACCAAAAGATGCGAAAGACAGGATTCGATGGAGAACGGAAATAGGAAGACGAAATTTAATGTAGACCTACATATTATGCTTGCACTGGGTTATTTGGTCGCAGGAAAAACCTCCGTATAATAAGTCCTATAATAAAGAAGGAGAAAAGTAATGAATGGCTAACAGCTGTTTGAAATTGTAATCAAGTTCTAGGACTACCAACCTTTAAAAAAAAATTACTTTTAAACTTGGTGGTGATCGATACATCAATTACTTGAGTAGATCCTACAGTCGCATCATACTTGGGTGTTGGATGAATTAAATCGTAAATCGATATTAAAAGGGTATAAAGACATAGGTAAAATTGATAGGGTAAGATTCAACTAGCAAATATTTATATTCCATGTCTGGAATAGTAAATTTAGGTCTATCAAAAGTTAGAGTGTTTAATATAATGAAGGCGTTAACTGCCAAGATGAAAAATAAAAACCGCTAAGCTAGTAGTTTAGGTCATCAAAGAAAACCGAGAGATTGATGATAAACATGAAGAAGGTAATCGAATTTTAAAATTCTGCTCAAAATCACGTTTAAATAAACTGTCCCGTCCTATAACATGACACATAAACGGCACCTTGCACACTTCACCTTATATTCTTTCAATTCGTGACTTTTATGTTGAGTACACTGACAACTCACTTCCCCTGTTGCCTAATAAAGCGGCGGAATCTTACGAAATTGTACTCGGGCAATTTTCTACGTATGGATAGGATGTACGGCCGTTTGTAAGTTGTCACAGACTTCGACTCAAGTGCAATATGATACTACTTAATGCAAGTGTTGTGATTTTATTTTTCGCTGGCTGAATGGTTTTCGTTTTCATAGAAATATCGGCTTGGTTACCCGCCGTTGCCAGGCAACTAATACCACGCTTCCGCGGTTTAATGATTTGTCATCGCTTCCCCACTTCTTCGGTATTATGACATATTTTCTGTGCATTTGAATGACATTCTTCTGAATTGAAATTTTTACTAGGAAATTATGTTGGATTTATTGCTGGCTGCGTGTTCCGAAATCGAATTTTTGTAGATAGACCACTCCGCATCCATTCATAAAACGCATATTTAATAATGACCAATAATAATGTTTAGCAATGCTTCGGATATCGACCTATCACCGGCCATTTATAATTTGCTTGCTAGGAACACAAGGATGCGATATTACGTGGTAAAACCTCGGTTCTTTACAATATGCATTGATTATTATGTCACATGCTGCTAGTCAGAATAAAAACAGATTATATTATACAACATAACTTTTTTAGGAATTGAAGTAATATTATGAATTTGCATTGATTAAAAACATAATTACTGAATTAAGTTAACTGTTTTTCATAACCGCTACTAGTAGCATTGGTTAGATTGTTAGAATCTGTTAACTCGTTAAATTCATCGATTGTTGAACATAGTATACCATGACCTCATAGCTGATAGATTTGAATTTAAATAACCAAGTATGAAGTAAACAAAACCCAGTATAGTACAGTTACTCATGCTTTTATTGTCACCGCACATATCAGATAGTTACCTCAGACAATAAAAATTTAAGAATGTTTTGTGCCAGCTACTCGTCTACTCCGCGTGGAGTCAAAAGCGGGGTTTCAAGATCTAGTAACAGTGAAGAATAACACGTGTGAATTGATTAAACCGAGGGAAGAACTGAGGTCAGTGATAACAATGAAAGAATATTGTAATGTTGATTTTGTTTTGGAAAGCGGAAACCCAGACCGACTTGTCAGATCCACTAACGTAAAGAAACACGGACTTAATGGTTTAATCCTTTCCAGACGCCTGGGTATGCAATGAAAAAATCTACTATACGTCTGTCTCACTTTTAGGTCATACGAGTAATGTATTAGAACGAGACCGCCTACTGGTTTTTGTTTACTTCAGGTTTCTTTCTTAGAAATGTCATACTTTAGATATAGTTCAGTTTTTCATCGCTGTCTACTCTTCAGTAAAATTCATCTTTCTCTATTGTCCTCCTTGCAGGTTTCTTTGCTTACACATTACGTATGGCATCATCTAATTCTTAATATTATCTGTTTGTCGAGTATGATTCGACTAATCTTCACGCACTGATGTGACTTTTCTATACTTTATAGAAAAATTGTTCTTGTTTTGTTTGTTTGTGGAAAAACAAAGAACAGTTGATTTGACAACAGTTGGCCATAGTAACGCTAAATATTACACCAGTGGTTACTATTTCGGACAGTGACATTTCCAACGAACGATCTGCTTTCTTCCAAATTATTTTATTTATTATTATTTACCAATAATATGGGCGTAATAATGAAGTGTCACATTTTGAATAGCCAGATGGCAGGATTGGGGCATGTGGTCAGCATGCCGACTCCTACGGCAGTTATTGATGGCTTACTGAACCGGAGTCGCTACTTCTTTATGAATTAGTCCCTCGGCTGAATGCACCCCGTTCCAGATCGCCCTACCTCAGAAAAATCCGAGGAGGTACCGGGGATTGAACCCAGACTTGCGGGTCCGTAGTCAGGAACCACTAGACCATACAGGCGGTCTGTCATAACATCAAGAGCAATAATAAAAATACTTAACAGCTGCATGCTATATTGCTGAGATGTAATAAAATTGCAGAGGAAGTGTCGAGTATAACTTTTCGTTGAAATAATACCACTGTTGAAAGACTTATGAATGCCGTCCCTTTAACTTATTTTGAGTAGCACAGGTTATAATAATAAACATGCAGAATGCTGTGTCGGCAAAACAGCTTTTCCCTGCAAGACATAAGTGGGTTAAACTGCTGTTGGAAACTGTACCTAGAAAATGTGTTCGTATTTGTAATTTGAGCTAGTTTTTGTAAATTGTAAATGTCGATGGTTTTATCCTATAAAACAGGTCTCGCTTCGATTAATGAATTGAGAATTTCATTATCAATAATACTCGTACTACTCATAATACTCATGTTCATTGTTATTCGAAATACGATCAACCTGCCAACACAACTCAAATCACACTGAACATATAACTCGACGGTAGAAAAAACGCTGTGTGTGTAAATATGCATTTGTTTACGTGGACCACTACTTCAAAGCGACGGTAAAATATCCGTCGGACTCCAGTGGCACCAGGCGGCTGCAAAACTACCGCCGACGGAAATTTTACCGATCGTTTTTTTTTCGGCCTCGTGTGCAAGCTCTAATTTACTTCAATGTACTACTGTCTTTGGGCGGCGACGGTAAATTCTCCGCGACGGGGGAAAAAAAAAACGCCGTGTGTGTAACGGGGCTTAGACACGTGTTGCAGTAAACACCACGTGCGGCCTTGCAAGGGTAAAATATGAAGGTTACTCCGAACTACACATGTGTATTTCCCACCCCTCTTATGTAAATATTATTCACTTCGCCCACGCACTTCAATGAATAAACACTTCGGTGGAAGTAAACAAGACATTGACTTCCTTTTGTGTGCTATTGATTGCAGTTAGAGAATAAACCTCTCTTGTCGATCGGTGGAGGGGTCCCGATTTTAGACTTGCCTCGGCGTCCCGAATAAAAATTCCAGTGTCCCGAATAATCTGATTACTGTGGGAAAACAAAAACTATCAAACAGAAAATAAAAAATAATTGTATAAAAAAAAAGGGAAGCAAACATTTGAACTCATATCCATCAGAGATTACTTGACAGAATTGACGAACCAGTAGCTTTCATCAGAACAAAAAGTGGTTGACCGTGTTCCAGGATTTGAAAAAGAAGATATAATTGTTCCTAATCTTATGATGTTTGCTGAGTTTCTTCTTAGCTTGCCGGGAACCAATGGATGAGCTTTGGATGAGCGGAAATTTTTATTCATAAACAACTTTTGAGGGGCTGAAAATGAAAAGTCCACGGTGTCAATTGATTGTGTAAAAGCAGTTATAGTAATTCAAATTAGCTGTTTACAAACGTGCACAGAAATGTGCGAGAACATTAAGAAAAACAAGAACCTTTTAAAAGCTCTAGCTTCATCAGAGAAATATGATTGGAAAGAACCCAAAACCATTTTTTTTCTATGAGCACCGAAAAAAAAGCAATAAGAATGGGCATAACATATGAACTAATCTGTTTTCTTTTTCTTTTTTACTCTGACCATCAGTTAATGCAATGTTCGTCTTGTTGAAAAATAGGAAAACGTACTTAGAGTACGATTACTTCCACAAAGTCTCTGGCCTTGACGACTTAACCCAGCCAGCGAGCTTCTCGTTATCAGCTTGCGCAGACTCGCATGCGCAGACTCGCATGCGCGTAAGATCACTTTTCTACTGTTGAGCACAGTGAAGATCATGCAGCACGTTGTTAGTCGTAGAAAATACTAATAGTTGATTGGAAGGATAATGCCGCAGCGAGACAGATACAGACAACACGTTGAGTCGGCTAGAAGAGCTGAGCCAATCAGGGTGCAGCTACCTCCCCTATAGACCGTCCCAAGCTTAAAAAACAGTATTGGTCTTATGCAGCGCACTGATGCCAGATCTACTCACATTACAAGGCCCGGCACATGATGTGAGAAAGCTCTTAAACCTCGTGAAAACATCGAAATTTGTTTTTTGTACATAATAATTAATGTAAATCATACCCTGCAGATAGAACGACGGCACACCCTTCTTCCCTTATTTTCAACCCCCATGAGTAATATTTTCTCTATAGGCCCACAAATCTACATTTTCTGACCAATGTCTACAAAATGTTACACATGTACCCTGTGGAATCAAGTAAAAATTCTACGAGACAATCATTCTCGAAAAAAACACCCCTTGCGAAATTTTCAATCCCTACTTTGTGATCTTTTTACTAGTCTACATTGTTTGAACGATTTTTACCAAACTTTACACACAGACCCTATAAAAACAAGAGAAAAATTAGGCGAAGTTAATTTTGGAAGAAGCCACCCTTTAAATGTTTCTACCCCTATTACACCACCAAAATTTAGATCTACATTCTTGACGTGTTTTTAACAGACTTTGTACACAGAACGTATAGAATCAGGAGAAAATGGTAGGAAAACTAATTTTGGAACAAACCACATTTTAGATCTTTCACCCCTATTTTGTGATATATATTTATCTACATCCTTTGACCAATTTTATCAGACTTTATAAATTTTTAACCAAAGTTTATTTGGATGAAACCACTCCTTAAATGTTGCAACCCCTATTATATAAACGTTATTTAAATCTAAATTCTCTGATCAATTTTTGCCAGACTTTACACAGAGCTAACAGAACCAGGAGAAAAACTTAGGTAAAACTAAATTTGTGGAAAAAAAAGTCCCTTAAATGTTTTAATCCCTATTAAATGACGTTTAAATCTACATTATTTTGGCTCATTTTACGACTTGACACACAGAAAAGAAAGACTAATAGGAATTTCTGTCTCTTCTTACCTCAACCCCACCCTCCATGGTCTTTAGAAGTAATAGGGTCCTTGAGTGTGACAAGTTGTGCTTTCTCTAGGGCCTAAATTTTGAAAATTAAAGGGGCTTCCTCCAAAATTGACTTCGAAGTACAAGTAAAATACAAAACCAGGTGACGCCGGGTCCTTTAAGCTAATAATTTATAAATGTTAAATTTAATATTAAATTTCATTTCGATAATATTATTTTTCATCATTATTATTATTATTATCATTATTATTATTATTGATATTATTATTACTATTATTGTGTTATAATTTTCAAGAATATAATTATAAAGGGAAGTAATAGTTAAAATACATTACATGCCTTTAGGCCTGCTCACTATCCTCAGGGAGTAGTATTATTCCTTCTCAGAGGGCTTTTCGTTTTTTTCTTTTCTTATTCTATACAGTAAACTTTCTGGACACCCGGTAGCTTCTGCTATCTCTTTAATTGCCTGGGTAACGTTCATTTTATTCAAGAAATAATTAAGTATATTTAATACTATAATTTGCTCTTTACTGCGCAATTTGTCAACACTAAGATTTCTAGTTCCTCTATTCATAATTAGCCTAATATAAAATTTAATTTAAAAAAATAAAAGAACCACTTCACATCAAAGTTAAACTTCACTACACAGCTACTATATAACAATGAGCTCTGAAGAAGACACGATAGTCTTAGAAACATCTGAGTACACAAAATCTCAAAGCAACCAAGTCATGAGCGCGAGAATGCTGAGCTCGGGAAAACTGTGATAATTTATTAATGCTACATGATAGAGAGCTCTGGTTTGTTTTAAATACTTTTTCAGACATCTATAAACATTTCTTCTCGCTTAGTCACCAACGTAAAGTCAATACCAAAGTATGTTACTCACTACCTAACTTTTCTGTGTTGCCGTCCGAGAATTTTCAGGTAGCACTTAATAAAAAAATATATAGCTTTCTTCTTATGTAAAATTTATTGCCGACGGAAAGGGAGTACTTACTTTCACCATCAGGCAGTCCAAGAAAAAAATCTTTACTTGTTTTGATTATTAGTTTTCTGTCTATCGCGTGATAAGTTATTAATGTGCAAAAATATTGACTTCCGCCAAAATAACGTAATTATGAAAAATAGGCCTCATATTAATTATTTATGGCTTTACAATTGACATCATTAGAAAGGGCGGAAAATTCCCTATCAGACCACGCAATCACATTATTACATTTATCACTTTGGAAAATGGCAACATTGTCGGGATAGAAAAGGACGAAGCTAATTGCAGAACGTACGAGTGCAAGTGAGATGCAAATACTACATTTAACTCATTACTGTCTTTTAAAGCTGGGACGATCTATAGACAGGAATTCTAGGAACGGTGACACTCGCTCCTAAGGTATAGGGTAAATCCGGGTGAGATGGCCATCCTTTTTTTAATGCTTAATAACTTGAAGGATTTTCAAGATAATTCGTGTGCAAAAAGTTCAATTAGGTCCTTGGATGTCACATTCTCATAGCATAACTTTTTATGGAGAAAAAAAGTAATTTAGGGTAAGAAATCCCAACATTTAAAAAAATGGTGCGTTGGCCATCTCACCCGAGGTGTAAGGGGGAGATTGCCATAGGACATAGGGACAGTTTTCGAAGGTAGAAAGTACAGGTAAAAAAGTAGAAAGACTAGTTAGCTCTTCTCGAATAAATATATACAAATAAAATAAACTTAAGTTCCAAATAAGTTATCACAACGTAAAATAAACATATTTTGGAAAATAGAATCAATTCTGAGTAACTGAAAAGTTCTGATACATTTCTGAAAAGATAACTAAACTCTACTGTATGCCACTACTGCATGAATGGCGGGGAAGGGCATACTATCTAACGTCTACATCATTTATCTCCATCTTTCGACTTTGTTAGTTGATGACAGGAAAACGTAAATATGAAAAATAATACAATATTATGGAGCCACCTTTGGCATAGAAACATGAGTCCAATCCACTTTTTAAGCACATAAATAATTTTGAAAATGAATTTAATAATATATTTAATTAGGGGTACCGGTACACTGTCAAAGTCGTCTCTATTTACATACATCTTTCCGGATTGGATTTTCAAAATTGTTTCATTAAGGTATACGTATTTACATGTTCGTTTATGTCAATTCCCTAGCAATAAAAATAAATAAGTAATTGAGAAGCGATGGAAATTTGTCTAAAGTGAAAGTTTTTGCATTTCGCGTTAGAAAAAATCAGAAGATCTTGAAAATATGGCTCTTAAGTTGTTGGCCAACTCCCCCGGAAAAGCAGTGGGCCATCTCTCCTATTTGTAAAGGTGAGATGGCCATACTCAATAGTTAAAAATTGAAAAGTTTAGAACAGAACACGTAATAGAAGTTAAATATATAAGGTTCACTCACCTCACACAGTGAGTATCGTTTAACTGTTAGTAATAATGTCGGACTTCTGCTTATTTCATTCAACATACAAAAAATAAATGGCCAGTTAGAAAACAGTAATGTTAAATCAATCTCGGATTTCTAAATATAAACAGCGCAGGTGTTCAACAATCGACTCTTAGTACCAAAAGCTTGCCGCCTACCAAGTTACGTTCAAATATGTTTATCGGCCTTGAAATCAGAGCGATTGGTCCGTCTCCCCCGCATGGCCGTCTCTCCCGGAATTGCCCTATACGTAAAAACCCAGATACTGTACTTTGTGGAAGTTATCGTACTCTACAACTACCATGTGAAAAGATTTGGATTCCTTTTTCGTAGCAAAAGAGGGCTGGGAGCTTTGGAGATAAATCGTCCTGATCTTCACTAACAAAAATACGGTCACCGTAAGTATAGTGTGTAAGTTTATGTAAAGGTAAAGTGATCCCTATACAGGCCATGGAGGCCCAGAGGGTTCCAGGAGGTTGAGGCTCCCAGATTTTGGACATTCGGCACATGAAGGTGGTAAGGTTGTCAGCCTTACGCACCGGCCGCCTTCACCCCCAGGATTGCTCCTGGTACTCATTTCTGTTAGAGGCTGAGTCGACCCCAGGGCCATAGTGCCACCAGAAGGATTAGGCCAATTGAAAAATCTCAACGACCTCATCGGGAATCGAACCCGCGACCTTCCGGTTTGTAGCGCAGCGCGTAAGTTTATGTATTATTGTAAAATAATTTGCAATCAAAGACATAGGCCTACAGAAGAATCTGAAAAAGTTTAATCGTTATTATAGAAGTTCATAAAGTTTAACGAAGCTAAATTTTTTCACAAGAGAAAAATGAGTTTGAAGCTGTGATACTTTTATTATGCAACGAGCCTATAATGGCTCGAGTAGGTTTTCATATCATTATAGGCTTACGACAGTTTTTGTTTGACCATAATTAAATGTATAAATTTTGAGTTTTAAGAATACCTTGTAATTGATAGATGGCAGGCGACAAAGACAGCAACGAACAGGGCTTTGCTTCGACATTTTAATCTCAAAGCAACGCACATTAAAGCACACGAAATTTTCTCAGTTTATTAAGTGCCACTATGGTACTTTATGAGATTGTGTAGGGGTCGGGAAAATGTCTGTCTGTCCGTCCGTCTGTCTGTACGCGCGATAACTCAAATACGCTTTATCGGATTTTAATTAAACTTTGTATACGCGTTTATAATGTCCTTCGGAAGAAGCCTATTGATATTGGACCAAACCGGTTAACCGGTACCGGTGTAAAACAAAATTTAGTGTATTTTAAAGGCGCGATAATTCAAATACGCGTTATCGGATTTTCATGAAACTCTGTATACGCATTTATAATGTACACGGAAAGGCATATATTAATATTGGACCAAGTCTGTTGGCCGGTACCGGAATAATGCCCAATTTAGTGCCTTTTCATGGTAATATATAACAAAAGGCGCGATAAATCAAATACGCGTAATCGGATTTTCATGAAACTTGGTATACGCATTTATAACGTCCATGGCAAGAAGCCTGTTCATTTGGGACCAAATAGGTTGACCGGTAGCAGAGTAAAAACTAATTAAGGGTGATTTTTAAAATCATGTCTATACTGCAATGCCGCATTTCTAATCATTTGAGGGCTTTGACTGTTTACGTATTTCGTTGATCATGTTGAAATTGTGTACTACGTGAATACTATTATGTACAGAAGATTATTACTGTGAAATAACTACCGGAGTTCTTTGCCACTGAACTTTGTGAAACGTTGACATATTTTAAGAATTTCTAGTTGCAATACTTTTAGCTTTGACAAATAACACTATTCCTTGACATATGGTTATCAAACTAGACCGTTAAACTGAACGAGATTGTCGAAATGGTAAAGTCTTGGACTTGTATGCTGTAGGTCTCTTGTTCAAATCCCGGAGCCGCCCAATTTGGCATGTATTTTTTATTCTTTTTTATTTTTTATTTTTATGTGAATGTGCGATTGTCAAGATATCACAAATCTGTAGTTCTGCTGATGATGGACAATTTTAATCTGATTAAAAAAAAATATTTTCTGCATATCATAATTGCAATTATAATTGATTCAAAGAAAGCATTCTGGCACTTTGTTACATCAGTTTACCTGATTTTATTATAATATTAAAATGAACACGAACAGAATTGATTTTATTTTAAATCAGTTTGAATTGCGTTGAAAGGCTTGAAGGTTGTTCAGCGCCCGATAGGCCTACTATTTCTAGTTTTCGATTTATCAGCAATAGCAAACAGATGCCAATAGTTAACATGGCCTACTCTGGTATACCTCCTACGAGTCTGAAAGGAAGGAGGGAGAAATACCAAGATTCGCCTGGGTGGCGAACATAATCAGAAGTGCGGAGAGATTTCTTAACAGGCAAGCAGGGGCGTATCCAATATGTTCCCCCCCCCCCGGGAGGGACTATAAGTTTAACGTTATTATCACTAGGTCCCGGAAGTTTATGACAACCATATTTTTAATAATGCAATCTATTACATTTACTATTGAAGTCAAAGAAATAACACGAAATTGATGGTTTAATTTAGCATATTTTGTTAGTTTTGCTATAATAAATCATTTGCTCTATATTAAAATATTTGTGCATGTTTAACCAACTTGTCACATTTCTAACGGCATATTATGTCAGATCTCTGTTAATTCAAACATTTTCAGCTATTTGCTAAGCGAATCTTTTGAGAACCGACTAGGCCTATACAATTTGTTGATAGTATGAGTTATAGCCCTTTTAGGTAGATTTCGAAGAAAAATCTACCTATTGCAATGGATACCATGTCATGATTTTCGAAAAATTCTTTCATATCTTTACGTTTCATGCTCCCCTAAGTACGAAACCACCGCCCGTTCAAAAAAAAAATGTGTGATATTTATATATATATATATATATTGTGACAAAGCCCGAAAACCTAGAAACTGATAGGAGGAGTAAGGCAGAAAGAACTAGAACGACGGAGTCTGGAAACATCGCGGCCCTAGTGGGCGGGCGGCAGACGAGCGCACGTGGGCACGAGCGCCAGTGGGCGTGACAGCAGCACGGCTATTGGACCAAGCTTCGGGGGAAGGCCTGTTGGGAGGAGCTCGCGCTATGGGGTGCGCCCGCGCAACGCAGCGCACATTCCAGATTCCACGCGGGCGGAGCTTTCCAGATCTCGACTCGGGAACATTCGACGGGCCTATATAAGGGCGGCGAGCGAGCAGAGTCAGTCAGTTCAGTGAGGAGAGGCAGTCAGTGAATCGGAGTTGAGAGAGTCAGTGAATGAAGAGAGTTCAGTGTGAAGAGTCAGTACATCAGAGGAGAGACAGTCCGTGAAGAGTCAGAGGCTCAACGAGGGAACAGTCAGAGAGGCAGTCCGTGAGTAGCGGCGAGCGTCAGCGTCAGAGGGTGAGCTGGACGGAGAGGATTGATCAGCGCGGTCTCAAGTGAGTGTGTCTTGGGAAGCTGAGGAGCCAGTGACCGGAGGGACCCGAGAGCGGAATAGCTAGTCAACGGGGAACTAGTGACCGGAGGGAAGGGTGAACGGAAGAGCTGGTGAGCTGATCTGGGCTGAGGTAGTGCCGTCCCGGGGAACTCGGCGCGACGGGAGGATCGCACAGCGGCAGCGAGGACTGTGGAGTTGACCGGCGCGACGTGGGATGATCTGGATTGGACTGGAACAGTGCTGTAATTAGGACTGAGCACAGTGAGAGTGAGCACTGAACAGGACAGTGAACTGGCGAATAGTCTGGAGTTTTCTGGCTGTATCGACAATTGTTGTAGGAAATAAAGAAACCTCCATCCTTCAATTATAAACTCGGTGTTCTCATTTTGAACCCCGACGAGCCCTTGTTACAATATTTACATATATATATATATATATATATATATATATATATATATATATATATATATATATATATATATATATATATATATATCTTTACACGCTAGCGGCCGTAATTTTGAAGATATTTGAACCAAATTTTATTATGTCATTTCTAGGCCCAATAGTTCGGACAAGTTCGTTAATGAGCAAATTTGCCCCAAGGGGGGGTCGGGGGAGGGGGTTGAAATTTTTAAAAATGTATATCTCGGCCCCTATGAAGTATAGAGGGAAACTTTGTTTGAATAAATTAGAGTACTCCCTGTGGAGTCCACAGTGACATCAACGATTCGGGGTTTCGAGTGAGGGTGGGGGTGGGGGTGGGGGATGAAAATTCGAAACTTTCGAAACCACGTCTTGTGGGGTATCGTTGAAAAGCTCTTGATGAGCACTCTGCAAATCAATAAATGGTTTCTTGATAGCTCTCATATGACGCGAGATTTTAATGTTTGAAAATAATAACACTTAAAAGAATTATTATAATATCATAATTTTGTCTAGCGGTTTTGCTAATTTTATTCATTGCTGATCTTGCGCACGGCCTCCCAGAATATTATATCCTATTCTTGTTTTCAAAACAAATGATTGTAGGCTTTTGCTCTTTGCCGAATTCAGTCATTATTGCGGGTTTGCCGTGCCAAGGCTAAAGAAGGAGAGTGCTGCGCAGCGACAATAAATTAAACCAAAAGCGCTTCGAAATCTACCTCAGCCTCTAGGCCTGCCTAGAGGGATTTTTTTTTAAACCGATTGTATGATATTAAAGCAACCTTTCACTCATTAGTTTTCAATTTACTAAAATTTATTGCAATAACCTTGTTTTATTTTTCATTTTTATTATGTAATTTATACAATAAAATTTATATTATTTTTTTAAATTCATTATGTAATACAGCCAACAACAGAACGTCAAGTATTAAAATTACTTAAACGATAGAGGATACCTCATTTTTCCGGAGCTTATTTTACAAATTCCGTATAGCCTGTACTTTGACAAAGCAGTAACAGCATTTCTGTTTCACGATTCGCCTTACACATTTCATGAGTCAGGATGTGCAATTAAACTGTTTGCTATCTGCCAAAATTAAAGCATCCTTATGTGCAACTTATTAGCATAACTTAACTTTTCGGGGGGGGGGCTGTAGCCCCCTCAGCCCCCTTCTGAATACGCCGCTGCAGGCAAGTACGTAGTTAACAAAACGAGTGCTAACTGCAACATACAGGTATATTACCACACAATTCAAGGAAATAACTAATTTTGGCATTTAAGGGTGAAATTCATAGGTGAGAAATAGGTTAATTTCATTACTTTTTCCTCAGCATGAATTGCTCTACAATCTTGCAATCTGACATTCTCTTTATTGACTACTTATACAACTGCATACTATTTTCAGAATTAATCAAGCTGTTACAGTTATGGGTAATTATCGTTACAAAATGGCAGCCACGTTTCGTGCTCTGAAATGCCGTTTCCTTGATAATTTCCACAAATGACAATATTTTTTAGTGATTCTTTTTTTCTATCTATTTGCAAACATCACATGAACAACATCAGTGCATGGAACGCGGCTGCTATTTTGAAATGATAATTACCCGTAACTGTAACAGTTTGATTAATTTTGAAAATAGTATGCAATTGTAGAAGTAGTCAATAAAGAGTAGGCCTATACCAGATTACAAGATTTTAGAGAATTTCATTGCTGAATGAAAAAATAATGAATATCACCATTTCTCACCTATGAATTCCACCGAATGCTGTATGTCCCTCCTTAAAGGAATAATGTCGATTGATTTGATATTGAATGTGTTGTAAAGATTCATATTCACTAATAAACATCTCAGACTGAATACATGGAATCTACTTATCACCTGCTACCACTGTTACAACTTTTATTCCAATTTTACAATTGTACAATTATGTAAGAGCATTTCATGTAAGCTTTTTATCTAACAGGTAAACACAAAAGAAATTGAAAATTTAATAGGGTATACCATTTAATTCCATTCTGAAACACTATATTACACGCCGTTAATGTATGTGATGCAAGTCCAAACACATTAAATGGAAAGCTAAAAATTCAATTAACACCAATCCCGTACATGAAAAGAGTGGATTTTTAAAAGTTAATATTCTCTTTTATGCATGTTATTCGGAGAGCGATTTCAGAATCATTAGCGAGGATGGAAATATTGCTGCCAGCATGAACATATTTTAGGGCAGAGCTCCATATCCTCATATAGAGAAGTTGCCAAACTGAGCAATGGGTTTATAACGAGAAACTGCTATGGGAAACTTCCACTCATACTTTCTCTCATTCACTTAGGGTAAGTAGAGGCAGGGTTAGAGTAATGTTCATAATTTCCCACGAGATGTTCTGGCCTAACTTTACAATGGCGTTCACATTCGAAACGGATAAAATTACGTGAAAATGTGAAAAACATTTCCTCCATCATATTAAAACTTTTATATCGTCTCGCCTGGTAGGGCGATTCTAGTTTTATAACAAGCAAAACGTTCGGAGGAATGTAGACATAACTAATAGCACAATACTGGAATGCAGTTCAATATTGATAAGTCTAGGAAACATTTGTGAACGAGAAGAACAGCAACATCATCCAGTCATTCTCGCAAATCCTACTTTCCTTAAATCTATTTAATATTGTCCTCCCTTCTGCGCCTAGGTCTTCCCTTTGGGTCTTACCCATGCGCGCAATACGTCCAATCTATTTCATCGTCCATTCATTTTTAATTATCCTTATTATATTCAGTTGAGAGTAGGCCAACAGGTTATGAAGCTCTTCATGATGCAGTTTTATTCGGTCCCCATTTTCATCTCTCTTAGGTCCGAATATTTTACTAAGCGCCCTGTTTTCGAGCACTTTCAGATTGTTTTTTCTCAAAGAGTAAGGGACCTCGTCTCGCATCCATATAATACAACCAGCAGGATAATGTCTTGTACCAGTTTTTAATTTAAAAAAAATCATTTTACGAGTGTTACTGGACAAGAAACGAGAAGATAAAAGTTTCTCAATTGCGTAAAAAAGGCATTTCCTGATTTTAGTCGACACATAACTTCTGCTTTAATATTATTTGTAATTATTGCTCCCAGATATTTGAATTTCTTCGCTTGTTTAAATGCTTTTTCGACCATTCTAACATTTTTAGCGCATTATTTTGGCGTTTCATGGCCATATACTTAGTTTTTATCTATATTAATTTCCAATCCAACATTTCTGCAGGCATCGAAAAGACTACATATCTTTCGTTTGTGTTTATGTCCTACCAGAGGCAACTCATGTTTGGACTTGTTGTTACTAATATTTCCCTTGATTCTATATGTACTGAAGTAATAAAATTTCCATTGTCCGGCCATGATGCATTGTCAGCAACTGTTGCTTTCAGTGAAAATATTTCTAGTGGTAAACACTATGAAATGGTTAATACTCGTAATTCTAAAGTTCATACTTTTAATTATGTTATCAATTATGTGTCTACTCTCGAATGGGACTTCATATTAAATTCTAATTTCTGTTTTTTTTTTTTTTTTATTTTTTTTATTTTTACATTTATGTCAGTATTTCATAAATATTTTAATATGTGTTTTCCAGTTAAGAAAATTGAGAGAAATTGTGCTAAGCCTTAGGCACAGGTTAATTGGTTTACTAACGAACTTAAGTAATTGAGAAATATTGCTAACTCTCTTCATAATCTCTTAGAATGAATGGTCTTTGCAACATGCTAGTATGACTAAGGATGTTAAGGCTCTATATATCCATACAAAAAAAATAATACAAATTACCTTTACAACAGGCCAAGCTATCACACAATGATGAATTTCTTAATAGTTCGACGAACAAGTGCAAAGATGTCTACAAGGTCATTAATGCACATAATAAACCCAAAGAAAGTAGCTAACCTAAATCTAGATGTGATTCAATTTCTTTCATAGTTGAGTCTTTTCTTTCAGTCCGGAAAATAAATAACTCTTCAGTAGGCTACACTTCACTTGTTATCAGTTATCACTATTTTATATTTATTACTTGCCAGTTATTGGTAGATGCTTCTTTAAGTCTAGCAGTCATATTCTGCATGATATTCTCTTAGTAAAGAATTAATTAGTTGAGATATTTACACTTGCTTCATTCTTAAACTGCAGTTGTTTCACTGAGCCATACTTCCCTCTCCCATCTATATTATATATATATTTTTTGCATGACTTAACTAATTAGTGGTACTTACGAATGTTGTTGCCGTGGATCGTAAGTTGACATTCGCGCACGCAATCTTGTTGCTATGTGCGGTAAGAGTTTCCGTGCGGTAAGAATTTACTTACGGCACATCATAATACAAGCCTTTATGGACAAGACCCCCCAGGACAAATATTCGGTTCCCATAACAACAAACACATGCGAACCACTTTCTGAAATAAACATCCATCTTCAAGAATGTATATACATATTTTCAGGTAATATCACAATTAATATAATTAAATTGATATAAATAATCATCGTGCAAAAAATAGCATGCAATACTCGTGCCGTAAGCGCATAACGGATCTCGGAAAATTGAAAAAACTCGGCGCGAGCGCCTCGTTTTTTCAAACTATTTCCTCGATCCGTATGCATCGCTTACGGCACTTGTATATATTGCGATGTTCGAACTCCAAAAATTTTGATTGGCTCTCAAGGACAACCAATTAGCGGCCGATCTGCCGCAAACCCGGCAAATTGAGAGAGTGAATCTAGCAGGCCATGTCCCAAGAACATTTTACTGATACAAGTATTTTGAGAAATTGAAATTGTGTTTTTTTCCTTTCTTCTTCTTCTTCTTCTTCCTGGATTGTTCCTTTTTTGTTTCCTGGCTGGAGTCAAGTTGTGGCTAAGAAAAAGTTAAGAAATAAAGGCATCTGAAATCCCACAATTTAGGTGCTCAGTTGGGATTGAAAAGTACAGAAGGACCGAGAACTTGAGAAAATAGCGACGACGGCATGACGTAACTAGTAGCAACTTCCCCGGAATTTTCTGTAAACCATCTTTCATAAGAAGCATATTCCATGTTAAATAAATGTTTAATATTACCTTATCAACTTCTCTAGCTTTTACAATAGCATGAGATATCCATTGCCTTCCATAGCGATCGCGGTGCTATTATTTCCAAGGTATGACAAAAATAGACAAAGCCTTCTGCAATTGATTTGACAACTGAAATGCATTACTGAAAACTGATGCTTAGAAAGCGCAAGAAATGCACGTTTCATTCCCTTTTTCACTCATAACTCGCGAACGAAAGCTAAAATTAAAAATGTAGTTTGCCAGAAACCTTCGCAGGAATGTACTCAACAACTTCCCAAAGTTTCATGGCAATCGGGTGAATGGTGTAGTAATGCATAAAGGACGAACACATGCATTCGTTTATATATATATATATATATATATATATATATATATATATATATATAGAAGATTAGACTGAATTTATTAAACTCAAATCAGTTCTCATGACAAAATATTGTTTAAAGTGTTCATAGACTATACGGCTTTCGAAGTTGCAAATCATTTAGCTTTGATAAATAACACTACCCAATATTTCTTCACATATGCTTATCAAACTTTAGACCTTTATTCTTCCGTAAGCCCTGCTTAATGGTTGATCTGGAGCTTAACTTGGAAATAGATTACAAAAATAACTTCTTTTCTACATGTCATTTTACCTGATTTTATTTATTTTACTGAAGTTGAAAATACCACTATTTTGCTTAGAAAGCATTTCAGGAACATAAAGTATGTATTTCAGAGAATTTTCTGTGACTTCGAACGTAAGCCTTTTAATATTTCATAACATTTTTGGACTACGCCACTTGAGAAATACACGGCTGAATTGATTTTTTTTTTATCTGTAGGCTATTTATAAGAGATCACAAGCCTCTTACCTGGAAACTACTGTATATTCTCTGCAGAAGAAGCTTGATCACAGCATACTATTTACCTCATTTCTACGTAGAGGAAGGACTTCTGATTTACTACCTCACCTTCCCGCATGTGCTTGCTAGCATACCAGACTCCATTTGTCAGAAACATACGGCTGTTATGGTTTATTCATAATATAGTTGTTGGCTTCTATAATGTCTGACCTGTAAGTTTACAAGCAGGATTCATAGCGTCATTGTAGAATTTCCTCCACTATTGGATTTCGCTGTCACGTTCCATGTTACAAATAACTTCTTGGCTAACTCATGCAAGTTGTTACCGAAGCTGACATTCTCATGTAATTGTTTTCCAACTTGTCTTCTGTAAAATGAACAGAAAGAGTTCGCCGTACAGTGTATTAATATGATTCTTTTTTCTTGGTTTAACAGAATCACCAACGATTCAGAGAAAAAATATACATTCTGAATTTACTTTTCGATTTGCTTTAATTAAAATTTAATTGGTAAATGCTGGTGGCTTCGTTTGCATTGGCACTGATTTTAATCTGAAGTTCTGAGAATTACCTACAGTATTCCCGAGACCAGCTTAGAGAGGAGTAGCATACATTTTCTGATTGTATTAGTAATAGATTAGTCAACATTATTGCCGTGAACTACCGTGCAACAAGATTAATTACTATGAAGTACCGGTACCTAACATAATTCCGTATTTTTGTGCCTCGTATCAAATATTTTTATTTATATAGATGTCCATTTTATAGTGTCGCAAGAACCGCTGAATAGTTGTAATAGTTGCTGACGATGGCTGCTTATAGGTAAAAGAAACGTGCCGTGCAACGAGTCGTTCGAAACTATTCTTCCCTTCTTTTCAATAAAAGTGATTTGCGGAGCGCAAGCGCATTTGTAGAATAATGTAGCATAAACTGAGTCAACAATTAGTGTAGTAGAGCATACTGAATTCTCCCGTTTTGGTAATGTCCTATATTATATCTCCCGCGAGGATCTGTTTACCCAGAATTCTAGCTACTCTGGCTGCGTGACGTCACACCTACGTCCAATAACGAGTTTCTTCATGACTCGAGGAAGGAAATATGGGAAATCTCACTATTTTTCGCTAGGTCATGGCATAAAAGAAGGTATATCATGTAGGGCGGCTGGGCTGGACAAATCATTCGCCAAGACAACATCTCCTCTCCATAGAACTGTCTATAACAATACGTGTCATGTTAGGTGTTTTATGAAAATAATCTCGGTTTTAAGATACGGGTCCTCTACAATTGGACATTACCGTTTTTATTTTTTTTTATTTATTTATTCATTTCATTCATTTAGTTTCATTCTTGCCTCCTAAGGCAACCATTACTTCAGTTGGATATATATTACTTCTCTATCTCTCTAATCCTATTCCCCCATGTTGGGGCGAAGGGCCTCCAAGTGGAGATTTCTGTGCCTATGTGAATTTTGTTATGCTTATTTTCCTAGCGGGGCAGAGGGACAGGTGGTAGGCCCATCGCCTCTCAACCCCCTTCCGGAAACTAAGCTATTACTTGGACGTGAAAGGGCCGATCAGTTTTGTCCAGAGGCTCTAATTTAGGATTGGAGTTCTTTACGTGCCGTAAATCTACGACACGGGACCCCAAGCTTAAAGTCCCTTCCGGAGAACTCCGTGCCCAGGATTTTTACGTCCTGAAAACCCCATCGACTGGGTTTGATCCCGCGACCTTCGGATCTAGAGGCGGGCACGCTACCTCTAGACCACCCGACTAGTGATGGATATAATTCTCCAGCAGTCTTATCTGTCTTATTAACGTTTCCAGAATCTAATATATAAGATCTGAAAATTAGATATATCAAATTCTATCATTTTGATTGCAGATCGAGGATGCTGATGTATAATTGGGTGTGTTAATTTTAAATTCTCAGATACTGCTCTTCAGTTGTTCATTAAGTGATTGGGTTGAAGTACTAATCTAGTGTTAGTGAAATGCAGATAATGACTGGAGTGCCAGAGATTTGAATGAAATGAAACGGCATCCGTTTCCGTACTGCTGGAAATTGTGCCCTTAAGCTAATGTTTAAAACACTTGACCCCGGGATGAGGTTGGTGCACTCCAAACTTGAACGGTTTAATTTGCATATTCCGTCTTGTGCCATTGAATTTGCATACTCGTTTCCGTTGTAACTGTTTGAATATTATGCAGAAATTGTGAAGGAAAATCCTGTGCTGTACGAGTTCACTCAGCGTGCTGCGATTTGTATTTTTCAGTCTGATTTTTAAATTGACTGAGTTTAGAATTCTAATGCAGAATGTATGGCATTAATATTTTCTTGCACGACTTAACTAATTAGTGGTACTTACGACTGTTGTTGTCGTGGATATTCCCGCACGCAATCTTGTTGCTATGGAAACAAAATAAATTTCCATGCGGTAAGAATTTACTTACGCCACACATCATAATACAAGCCTTTATGGACAAGGCCCCCCAGGACAAATATTCGGTTCCCATAACAACAAACACATGCGAATCACTTTCTGAAATAAACATCTATCTTCAATCTCTATATATATAAAAGGCTTTGTCCTGACTGACTGACTGACTGACTGAATGACAGGAATCAACGTACAGCCTAAACTATAACAGGTAGAGACTTGGAATTTTGACAGTACCTTCGTTTCATAATGTAGGTGCTCACTAAGAAAGGATTTTGAAAAATTCTGATTTTAACTGCCAAAAATTAAATGTTTTTGAAAATACTTAACCCCTTTTTACACAGAATTATCCAAACAAATTCACAGAACATATTGTTGCCAGTTGTATCAGGTGGGTTTGGATTAAATGAAATGGATGTTTGACAAATTAGAGAAGGTATCATTATAATTCATATTATCTGTATTAATAAAAGGAATTGTCCTCGATGTCCAGCGAAATCTACTGAACGCAGAGATCTGAAATTTTAAACATAGGTGGGCTGAAGGGTCGTAAAATGCACCTCCAAGCCGGAATTTTAATTTTAGTTTTCGTTCGTGAGTTATGAGCAGGGCCGTGGAGAGGAAGCAAGGGCCCCAGGGAAAAACTTTCCCGGGCCCCCGTCAAATATTAAATTCACTACCCAACTTGCACGTTATAATGTATGTAACAAAAATATTATATAATGATCTTACATAATTATTAAGTGCCAGAATGGTACCGGTACTTTATGAGATTGTCTGGTAGACAGTCCGTCTGACTATCTGTCTGTCCACGATAACTCAAAGATGATTTTTTCGGATTTTCATAAAACTTTGTATACCATTTATAACGCTCATAGGACAAAGCCTATTGATTTTGGACCAAATAGGTTAACGGATGCCGGGCACGAAACGGAAAATTATTTTAAAATGTTCTATTTAGGACCAAATTTATCTGTATGTACCAGTTTAATCTCTTCAAAATTATGATTTTAAATGCGGAACGTTAGTGAGGCCTACTGTTGAGTCCAAAAGGATTTCTCCTTCTACTTTTAGAAAATATGAATTTTTCTTCAAGAATAATCCGTTTCATATTAACTGATTAATTTCGTGTCACCATTATACGACAGGAAAATGCAGATAAAATAAATACATAAAACATAACTAATTCTGTTTACTGATTTATAAGCAGTTTTATTTTAGAATAAATTTAGAAAGTTAAAAAATAAAACCGGGTCGGCCGGGCCCCAAATGGGGACCCGGGCCCCGGGGCTGCAGCCCCGGCTGCCCCTCCCTCTCGTCGGGCCTGGTTATGAGTGAAAAACGGGCAAAAAACGTGCATTTTGTGCGTTTTCAAAACATAAGTATTCAGTTATACATTTCAATGTCAAATCAATTACAGTTGGCCTTGGCTATTTTTGTCATACCTTGAAAATAAAATTTTCGCGATCGCTTGAATGTTGTAAGCCCTAAATATGGTCAAACGTTGTTTTTTTGGACGAATCTCACTATACAGAGGTTTTCTGGGCCAAGAAACTCGAATCTAAGGTCGCTTTTACCAGACGATGCTATCTAATCGTGGTATGTAGTCCACGTGATTTAGGTGTTAATAAATATAATGATTTTACTATTATGCTCTTAATTTTTAATTTTTGAAATAATTATCGCGGGCGAAGCCGCGGGCACATGCTAGTAATGTATATACATAATATCTTCAGGTAATATCTCAATTAATATAATTAAATTGATATAAATAATCAACGTGCAAAAAATAGCACGCAATACTCGTGCAGTAAGCGCATAACGGATCTCGGAAAATTGAAAAAACTCGGCGCGAGCGCCTGGTTTTTTTCAAACACTTTCCTCGATCCGTATGCATTGCTTACGGCATTTGTATCGCAATATACTGTTGTTTGCACCTCGTTGGAACCAATAGCATAATATACCAAATGCGGTTCTCAAATATTTTAAACTTATTTTACCTTGGTAAAAAAACGAACAAATACTTTGAAAAATCGTGTAATAGGCCTGTCTAGAACTGCACTGTTCGAGCAGATTTAAAACTAAAATTATACCCCACGGCTTTGCATTCTGTGAAGGAAGAGAGCCCCATCTGATCGCTGTGTTATCTACCTACGTCAGTCGATTCATTGGTAGATGTTAGGCTAATTTTGGCAGTGTGTGGATAGTATACCGACTCTCACTGTCATTAATGGTGGTTTTGTTGACCTGAGCTGCTGCTTATGTATCTAGAAGTTCAGTTACCCTCGCGAGGCTGAGTACACCCGATACCACAAATTTATACCACAGAATAATCCAAAGAGGCCACTGGGGATCGAACCCAGGCCTCGAATTCTATGGCCTCAACACTAAGCACTGGATCATGGAGGCGTCATTTTAGTGGATTTACCACCTGGAGAAATATGTTTGAGATAATATTATTATTCAGTAGGTAATTTGATACTCGTGTTTTGAAGATTTTGCAAATTTATTGAGCTTCCGAAGGTGTCCACTGTATTATTAAAAAAAAAGTTTTCACTTTGATTTAAAAGTAATAATTCTTATCTGTACTCTTATATAATGTGGTTTACATTGCTGACAGTTTCTGGTGTGTTATAACTAGACCTCGGAAGTTTAAGCAAATACCTATTTAGTTTCTTTAGGAAAACGTGCAAAATAATTGCAGATGTTTGCAATTTATGGAAAATGTACTCATTTGGCCCAGTTTTATAGTGCCTAAAATGAGGGTCAGTACCTATTTCTTCCTTTTTGTGCCTAAACCTGCCTAAACAAGTAATTTTTAAGAATTTTAAAAATAATTTCAAGGCTTGACTTGATTCGTTCCTGGCTAGTGGATTATAATGATCTTATTTGTAATGGGAAAATAATTTGTTTTTCATTTACATAACAAAGAGGTAAGAATTATAAATTTGTTAGGGTAGCAAGCCAGCAATTAATTTATTAGTTTTCAGTAGTGTTTTCAGATTATTTAATGCTAACAATCAGTGACAAATTAACCTAATTCTATTTTTAAGAATTGTAAAATCTTAGACCTTTTATTTTGTGAGTTATTAAAATTATTATTATCATCATTAACAAATAGCCAATAATATGAGATGCTTAAAAAGTATTAATAAAAAGTATTAAAATACTTACTTTTATGCATAACTAATTGTTCTGTGGCCCATTTTAGATACCAGATTTTTTCTTGTGATTAAAATGTCAATTTTTCTTGCATAAATCATCTCATCTGCTAGCTGTCAGTGCAGTAGATTTATTGCCTTAGTTCAGAGTAAATATCTTATTTGTTAATTGTCAGTGCAGTAGGTTTATTTGCTTAGTTCAGAGTACCGGTAAATCTTTACATTTAATAATAATTGTCAGTACAGTAGGTTTATTTACTTAGTTCAGAATAAACCATCACATTTATTAATTATCAGTGCAGTAGTTTCATTTTATTTGTTTAGTTCAGAATAAATAATCTCATTTGTTAATTTTCCGTGCAGTTGGTTTATTATTTTCGATAGTATAGAGTAATCATCTCGTTTGCTACTTGTCAGTACAGTATGCTTGTTTGCTTAGTTCAGCGTAAATCATCTCATTTGTTAATTCCAGTAGAGTGTACTTAGTTAGTTCAGAGTAAACCATCCCATTTGTTAATGGTCACTGCAGGAGGTTTGTTTGAGTTATTCAACATCATATTATTCATATTAGATACTTTCTAGTTTTAAAATAATTTATCTTTCAGTTATATTGCGGGAGGGATGCAAAAACATATTGATATTATATCTATATGTATATTATATTGTATATTATTAGTTACTTTCTAGTTTTAAAATAATTTATCTTTCAGTTATATTGCGGGAGGGAGGCAAAAAGATTTGCGAGAATTTAGATCAGGGGTGCTCAAACGGTCGATCGCGATCGACAAGTCGATCGCAGAAGAAAAAAAATTTTAATAAGTAGGTAGGTAACTAATAAAATAACACTGCTTGCGGCGAAAGGTGGCTTTATCAAAGGAACGCGCGGCACTTGTCAAAGAAAAGCCGCGTTGTTTCTAGACTAGACAGTGGAGTCTAGTCTAGAAACAACGAGAGACAGTACAGTCTAGTTTCGGGCGGCGCGTTTGACGGGAACATTCGAGACTTTCGTTCACGCCGATATAAATGTTGCGCCTGCAGGAATTGGAGTCATTCTGAATTGTAACTTGATGGCGATACTACGTCGATAAGTACAAAGTTTATTATTAAATAGTGGAAAATGAGTGCAGTGAAGAAATCTAAAACGTATCATTTTAATAAGGATTGGGAGGAAGAATTTTTCTTTTGTATGGTGAAGGATAAGTGCATTTGTGTTATTTGTCGTGCGTCAGTTGCAATACCTAAGCGTGGTAACTTAGAGAGGCATCATAAAACGGTTCATAAAAACTATGAAAAGAATTTTCCGCCACAGAGTGAATTAAGAAAACTAAAGGTACGTGATTTGATATCTTGTTTGAAAAAAGAACAATCCATGTTCACAAGACCAGTCAAACAATCAAAAGCTGCTACGATCGCGTCATTTAAAATATCTCATATATTGGCGAAACACAAGAAACCATTCGAAGATGGATCGGTGGTGAAGGAAGCATTTATTGAAGCGGGTGAGACTTTATTTGGAGATTTTAAAAATAAAACAGAAATCATGTCTGCTATTAGAGAACTTCAGTTATCTCGTCCGACTGTCACAAGGCGTATTGAAGTCATGAGCCAGGACATCGCAGATAAACTAAAACATGATATCATGGAATGTACATACTTTTCTTTACAGTTCGACGAATCCACCGATATGACAGACACTGCCCAGCTGTGTATTTTTATTCGGATGGTATTCAATGACATGTTGGCTAAGGAAGAATTTTTGACAATCATACCTCTGAAGGGGAAGACCCGTGGCGAAGATATATTTGACGTTTTCTTCAATTTTGTAAAAAACTACGAGCTACCAATATATAAATTAGTGTGCATTACAACCGATGGAGCACCAGCAATGACTGGAAACAAAAACGGTTTTGTGGCATTGTGTCGAGCTAATGAAGAATTCCCTTCATTTTTTTCATTCCATTGCATTATACATCAACAAGTTTTGTGTTCAAAAGTTTTAAACACGGAGGAAATTATGGGCATTGCGACAAAAATTGTGAATTCCATCCGTGCACGTAGCTTGCAACGGCGGCTCTTTCAGTTGCAGTTGGAAGATAGGGAGTCAGCTGAACACACTGATTTAGTTCTTCACACGGACGTCAGGTGGTTGAGTCGCGGAAAATTCCTAGAAAGGTTTCAAGAATTATTGCCCGAAATAACAGCTTTTCTAGACGAAAGAGGTGATGACACTCAGATTTTGAAAAACGAAAAATGGCTAAATGATTTGGCATTTTTGACTGACATCACAATGCACTTAAACACCGTTAACTTGGAGCTTCAAGGTAAAGGAAAAACTATTATTGAGATGATTAGCGCAGTAAACGCATTCAAAAGTAAATTGCAACTTATGATAGATCAACTGAAAAGAAAGGATCTGAAACATTTTCCGTCTTTGAAAGCAAGGATTCCTCAGTTGAATTATGATACGTATGAGGCTGAATTATCAAATATTTTGGGACAATTCGAAATGCGTTTTCATGATTGCAGTAAATTGGAAAATATAGCATCATTTATGAGTTATCCTTTTTCATGTAAAAACATTGAGGAATTAGCTACTGAAATAGCCAGTCAGTTTAATATGAACTCATGTTCTGTTGAAAATGAGTTGGTGCAGATTATATCAGATATACATCTCAAAGCTACAGCATCTGATACAAATTTCTGGTGTTTTATATCTGAAGATAAATATCCGAATGTAAGGCAAATCGCCCTTCAACTGACGGCATTTTTTGGGTCAACTTACTTGTGCGAGTCTGCATTTTCTGAAATGAAGATAATTAAGTCAAAATATCGCAATCGACTAACTGACGATCATATGTCATCATGCTTGCGATTAGCACTCAGTGGTTACGTACCATCTTATGAAAAGTATGCTGAGGACATGCAGTGCCACGCTTCAACATCCAAAGCCACTCCTTAGTTAAGTTTAACACCATATGTAACTCTTTTGTTTTGTAACAACCAATAAACTCGCAATTTTGAATAACTATGAGTTTTTTCATTGATATTGTAGAGAAGAACCTAACTAAACCTAACCCAAACCTTGACTAAAATAATGTACCTATACTGCGCAGAAAGCTAATATCTATATATGCTACGGTACGCCCTACCTAGGTAGGTAGGGTGTATCGTGTATGTACGACAACCCTGCATCACACACACTTGCAGTCTCTCAGAGTCGATCGTAAGTAGTCTAAAAATATTGAGGTAGATCGCCAGCAGTTCAAGTTTGAGCACCCCTGATTTAGATTCATATCGCATTCTTCACAATTTTTTATTTTTTATTCTTGCTGTAGCGCATTTATTACGAATAATTGTAGTTGCCAAGTCTACGTCATATAGGATAGTAACGTGACCGGATACTAAGCCCATTTTGAAATCTGCCGGACGTGCTTTCCTCTCCGATAATATGCTTACTCCGTATATGATACCATTTTATAGCGTTAAGAGGATTGTGTCAAGACTTAGTTTTAAGCTGTTTTCATTCTATTTTAGACACTTACGCCTGATAGAAATTTAATATATGTCAAATGTTTTTTTTTTAAGTACGGAAGAACTCAGCCATGTTTACTACTTATGCTACTTATTTTGAATAGGTCTTCATTTTCCCCCCGAGTATTCTTCTAAGGTAGCAGTTTTCGAGATATACAACATCACGCACCTGTTTTCTCTTTCTTACGTGTTTATGCGTTATTGATTTCAGTTCGAATGTTTTCGAAAGTGCTTCTGGATTCTTTATGATACTAGATCCCCACGGTTTATGATAGAATATATAGGCCTATTACGTGTATTAATGAATTTTATGGTTGATTATGAGAGTGTTGTATATTAGTACGGTTCACATCTTTCGCCCTGTATCCCCGTATAAGGAACAAATTCAATGCAAGGGGTTGACCGACGTATTGAAAACTTTGTGTATAATTTCTGTCCTTGGATTTGGTTCATGAATAAGGCGAATGATCTTACCTGTACTAATAGTATTTGAATTATTAGACATAGGGAATAGTTTGTAATTCAGGCAGTTACTACAATCATATTCAGGAGGAAGTAGCGAAACATGGTTTAATTCTGTTTAATAATTAATAGAAGTAGCAAAATATGTTAGTTTGTATTTCTCATGTCATAATTTCCATTGATTACTGTATTTTGTTTTTGAAACAGAGTGCTTCAGTAAGCAATATAAAATGTAACATTACTTTTAGTAGACACAGTGAGGACCGATGGGTTAGCCGAGACATTAATGTCGCGTACTGATTTTCTGGAGGCCGCTGATTCAAGCTAATTTGAATATGGAATTTCGAGATTTTTCACTTTCAAAGGCGAATGCTGAATTGGAATTACATACCCTTGTTTGTTAACAGAACGTACATGGGTTGATACCAAACTGAGTGCATGCCTTCATACAAATAAAATTCAAATACTGAAATATAGTTTTCAATCGTTCAACGAACACAATCCCATCATGATCTTTTCGTGTTCTTCATTATTGTTGACCGTGGAGTTGGGGGACTGTAATTCCGTGGCAGTTAATGTCAACGGAAAAGTTTAATAGGCCTACATTGTTTCGTAATTATTTCAATATAAACTGAAAATTAGTCCTAAATCATTTTCCTTCAGCTTATGCGCCTGGATTTAGATCCAGAATGGTGCTGGTGTTTTCTGGAATTGTATGTTGATTATAGAACGTGAGTACATTTTATTCAGCAACATTTACAATTTATGGATAATGCTATTGTGAATGAAATTAATTGTTTTTTTTATGTAATGTGTTACAATCTGAATTTTACAATAACCCTATTATATAATTGTCGGCCGCGGTGGTCTAGAGGTAGCGTGCCTGCCTCTAGATCCGCAGGGCGCGGGATCAAACCCGGCCGCGGTCGATGGATTTTTCAGGACGTAAAAATCCTGGGCACGGAGTCCTCCGGGAGGGACTTTAAGCTGGGGGTCCCGTGTCGTAGATTTACGACACGTAAAAGAACTCCAAGCCTAAATTAGAGCCTCTGGACAAAATTTCTCGGCCCTTTCACGTCCAAGAAATACTTAGTTTCCAGAGAGGGGTTGCGAGGCGATGGGCTTACCACCTGTCCCTCTACCCTCTCTCGGAAAATAAGCATATCAAAATTAGTATAGGTAATGAAACCTCCATTGGAGGCCCCTTCGCCCCACCTGGGGATCATAGGGTACCAGATACAGATACAGATACTATTATATAATTACTTGATTTAAATTGTGTTTACACTTGATTAGTTCTACGATTGAGTAATTAATTGTTCATTTCACTTGTGGCCGTGGATCGTTACGTACTATATGAAGGAAAACAATACTAGAAAGCTGTATTAAAGAAAGAAAGTTGTAAGGTAGATTTGTGGATGTAACATACTAGAAAATTGTTAAATGCTAATATGAGATATTTTTTTTGTCTTTGAAGTAACTTATTCAGCAGTAATTCTTAATGAAATAATCGCGAAATTAAGTCTCCTTTGAACTGTCTGTGTTAATAGTAGAAGAAGACTGGATCGACTCCTAATTACACTCTTTTTTTTTTTTTATTTGATTACCGAATCGAAAACTTTAAGTTGAAAATCCGATTCAGTTAAACTTTAATGTCAATGAACAATTATAATATATTTTTAGTAATTCTATCGTCTAACCTAGTAATTACAGTAGCCTAAAGCAGCACTTATAAATAATCTTGCAATACATCGACAGCAACTTTGCGAAAAGAAGTTGCAAGAGTAGGCTATATTCGGAGAGCATAAAGTTTTACCTCGTCTCTCTCGGTGGTTATGAAACGTATTTGAACGTCATGAAATGTCCTAAAAAAAAAAAATTCATGTTACCTTCTCTATCATAAGTAGAGGGCGGATGTTGACAACCTAAAAGTCACTTAAAATTATCAATAAAATTGTCGAATTTCATATGAAAATGGCCTAAAATGAATGGAAAAGTCTTAAAAATATGAAAGCAGGAATTGACGAACTTCATTGTTGCTCAAGAGAGCGATTTTTAATAGAGAAGGGCAATTTTCTCCTTATACCATCTACCCATAATGTATGGGACAAATTTTTACCAGTTGTCAACACGAGCTGGACTTAATTTATTAATTCAAACAACTTTTACATATGGTTGTGTCTTGTATTGCGGTATCAGTTATAATAAAATACACTGTTATTAATAGTAATTGAATTTAAAAATTAATAACTAAACCTACATACATAAGAACTATAGTTAGTACAATGAGAGACCAGTGAATACTATTCAGATAGTTAAAGCCAACAAAATAAAGGCAGACTCTAGGCCTGTTATATACAAGTCTATGTTGCAAAATAACCATCAGCTAAAGTTAACATAATATAGCTTACCAAGCTTACCAAAGTTGAGGAATGGAGTGTTTTATATATAAGATTAAATATGTCTGAATCCTATTGATACAAATTAGGCCTATTAGGTACAGCCTTCTGTGGCGTTGCTTTAAGAATGTAGTGTATTAGCCTGAATACCTATTTGGCTTGTATGTTATGAAATTCTGTATTGTTAGGTGTATTATAAACTATTTGTTAAAAGCTTAAGAAATTCAGTTGATACCCAAGTCATGAAACCCAAGTATAAAAATCAACTCTGGTACACTAATACAAAACAATATGTTAATAGACTAGTTAGAAGAATACACACAGTAGAATAAATCCTTTGAGGTCGAGGTTCTTGGTCCACAGGACTACAGCTGCTGTAGATCAAGAATCTCGACTTCACAAGTATTTCTTCTTCTGTGGGTATTCATCACGGAGGAAAGAATACACGGAGACGCCGTGCTTGCGGTGTCGTATGGGAAACAGATGAAGCCAATGACCACGCCCCCTTAGATGACCAAAAGGGAGGCTTGCTATATACAATAGCACGCAAATACTCCGAAGTTTCACGGGTTATAACAACGTAACGGTAGGGAAAATATGTAATATCCTAATTTCATATATTAACTACATACTCTGACATCATAATAATCCCGGTAGTAAGCATTAACCTATCTCAGAAGAGCCAAAAATGTAACTTTCAAATGAGCAACTTTACATGTGCGAGTATAAATACTGAGTCAGAAAATGATTAAGTGACCGTGCGACTATGATAATTCAGAACGAGAAAAATATTTTGGACAGTTATATAGCTACACCATGTGGTTATTGACTCTATTAAACGCAATAAATGGCAACTAATATAAATATTGAAAATTTAAAGCAATAAATTACTTAGTATAACTAATAATTCAGATAAATGCACTTTATTTGATTAATTACAAGTAGCCTAAGGCCGTTATAAAGAAAATACATCAATAATTAGCAGCCTAGTGTAAAATACAAGTAAATTATGCTTAGCAATTATACCCATATTCAGGGGTGCCCACCCCCCAAACGTCATGACTCACCCCCCAAACATCATTGCTCACCCCCAAACTTCATTGCTCACCCCAACCCAATTGGCTGTCGACAAGGGCTCCCATAAAATATTTTCATGGGGGGGGGGGCAATTTTTTTAATTAATTGATTTTTTGTCACTTTAAGTTTTTGGGCCACTTTGTAACATTATATTAATAATATAATAAGTGCAACAATGACGTAGCCATAAAATAATTGCGGGGAGGGTCGGAAGTGCCGGGGGTCCATCCCCAGAAAATTTTTAAATGTTGAACTAATGAAAATCACATTTTACGCTATTTTAGCACTGAAAAACTAGTTAGCAAATTTGTTTACTATACTCTAAGACATGGCAACTTAAACAAGAAATTGTTACCTAAGTTATAATACTTATTACTATTTATAAGAAAAGCTGAATAACACATGGAACAGTGGACATAATTGGCCATTATGTTATGAAAAGAAAATAACTGCTATATCATATTTGACACACCAACAAATCTTGTTTAATTAAATATTTTTTTAAATACAAATATAGAATTTTAGGTTTTGACTTTTGGGGGTCCAAACCCCCTGAACCCATCTTTCCTAATCCACTGTGGATTCTGCTTCCATGTTGTCGATTTGGTAAAACTTCTGCAATTCAAATAATTGTCTTAAAAGAAAAATACCTGACTATAATAATTATTAATATACATTTTTTTTCCTTGCGCCCCCCCCCCGGGTATGGGCGCCCATGACTGTCGAAATTCTTCATCTTTATCTTTATAAAGAATTAGAAGAGACCTTTTGAAGTTATAAAACTTGACTGTTTTTATTTTTAACATATAAAACTAATTTTGCAACAATTTTCAACCCCCCCCAGAAAATTCGTAAATGATAATATTTCCCCCCCCCCAGAAATTTCAATGACGCAGTCTGCGTCTTAACCACCCCCCCCCCCCCTGTGGGCACCCCTGCCATATTCATTCATCCCAAAAATTGACTATTTTCAGTACCTAAATTTTACAAAATTATTAATTTTTAAGGTAAGTTCATAGAATAATGCACAACATGCACTCATTTTCACTTCTGAATTGTTCAAAACAAAGAAACAAAGACGAGTAACCACTCTATCCGTGCACACTATAAACATATAAACACAGTGACACGCCCCCTTAAGTACCAAACGCTCGGACAGTTGGCTTCACGCTTGCGGTCTCAGGGCATCTCCGTGTATTCTTTCCTCCGTGGTATTCATCCAACTGGACTATTAACATATTGCTTTGTATTAGTGAACCAGAATTTACTTCTATACGCCACGGGCATTTCATGATCTGGATATTAATTTCTTAAGCTTTGAACAAATAGCTTATAGTACACCTTACAATACAGAATTTATATCACACAAGCCAAATAGGTATTCAGGCTGATACACTACTTTCTTGGGGGTACGCCGTAGCGTAGTGGTCGAGGCGCTGCGCTCCAGACCGGAAGGTTGCGGGTTCGATTCCCGATGAGGTCGTTGGAGTTTTTCAATTGGCCTAATCCTTCTGGTGGCACTATGGCCCTGGGGTCGACTCAGCCTCCAACAGAAATGAGTACCAGGAGCAATCCTGGGGGTAAAGGCGGCCGGTGCGAAAGGCTGACAACCTTCACGTGCCGAATGTCCAAAATCTGGTAGCCTCAACCTCCTGGAACCCTCTGTGCCTCCATGGCCTGTATAGGGATCGCTTTACTTTACTTTACTTTACACTACTTTCTTAAAGCAACACTATAGAAGACTATACCTAATGGGCCTGATTTATAACAACAGGATTTTGTATATCCATTATAAAACTTCAGATATATTTAATCTTACATATTATAAAACATTCCATTCCTCAACTTTGGTAAGCTTACAAGACATAACTATATTATGTTAACTTTAGCTGCTGGTTGTTTGGTGACATAGGCTTATATATAGCCTAGTAGTCTGTTTTTATATTGTACTCATGTTGGTTTTAAGTACTTCAACAGTGCTCACCAACCCCTCATTGTATTTAACTTTTTTTTTCTTTGTGTGTAGGTTTAGTTGTTAATATTTTTATTCAATTACTGTTAATAACAGTGTACAGTGTATTTCATTTATTACTACAATTCAACCATACAACCATATGTAAAAGTTGTTTAAGTTACTAAATTAGGTCCAGCTCCTACGGATACAGTGTGCTGATAAATTGATAAAACATTTTACCATATATTAGAGGGTATAAGGAGGAAACCACCTATCTCTATAAAAGCAGGAGTTAAAGTTTGTATTTTAATGCTGTAATTTTATTGGAAAATAATTATTTAACAGTTTCAATTTATTCAAAACATTTATACCAAAACAAACGTTTCTAACACGAAAGATTAGAATTTAATCATAAGTATCACAATTTAGCAATACAGTGTATAAGTAATTTAATTTATAGATAAGATTGAGACCTCTCGATTGTATAATTTTATACTGTTTTGTATATTGTATGCTAAAAATATTCGCAAATAATTGGTGTTGAAATCCCATACAAGATTTTGTGATTTTATTCCCAGTATCTTAGAAAGTCATAAGTACAGTAGTGATGTCTGGTAATTTTTTATATCTTAATTACTATATATAAAATAAAATTACAGAACAGTTTAAAAGTTTACCTCACTCTGCTTGGCTGTATACAACCTAGTCATTCGTAGATTTTCCATTGTGAATGTCTTGCGGTTATGTTAAGATTTGCTATTTTCATATAAACACCAGTACAGTTGGTCACTTCGGCTATGAAAAATATTCTAAAAAGTCTAGTCTATATTTTAAAGTACCGTAACTAAATTCAAGGAAGTAGTATAACTACCCTAAAAATGACGAATAGTATGATTAATTCAAATCCGGGGGGGGGGTGAAAAATAGTAACATAAAAGCCATGATTCTGCATCACTACAACTTACAATATATATTATACCACTGGACATTTGCAAATCTGAAAAGGAAACAAAAATGACATTTCATCAACATCTGTCGCTTTTCAGTCTGCCTCAATTTTATGCAGAAACGAGGGATAATGTTACGCTCATTGTGTAATATTCCCTATATTTTTTTTTTCTAAAGTAGATTTTACATAACTCTTACTGAGGGATTGTATGGTATATTGTACTGCTTACGCACTTGTTATTTCCAGACGGTCCGGTCTAGATTGATCCACTTCCGATGTAACCTAGCTTCCATTGCTATAAGCTATGCGGGTAGTCTAGTTGCACGGTTGCAGGCGCACTATCTATACACGTACAGCATCAAAATATTGTCTTCTACATTCACATGTAAAATTATATGGGCTGACATTTCCATGTATGGGCTGTTTAACGTAACAAAATTAAACTAAGAATTAGCTGATTTAAAATTAGCATTTGGCAATTAATTAAACTCTCTCGCCAGTACTTCCAAGTACATTTGTTGCTCCTTAGCCCGAAATTCTTGGAAGGGATTGCAGAAATAAAAAGTGAAGAATTAAGGCATGTCATTTATTAGGGAAGTTTGGCGTAAGAAGATCAACTTGTTCAACCGCAAGGGGATTATTACAGGAACTGCTTAATGAAACAGATGCACAAAGAAAATATATCCTTGCTTCTTTCTATTCTTTCAAAGTACAGTAAATTCAAGTTTCTCTTTACAGTGGCTATTCCACTCATGTAACTTGTTTGATATTGACCAATAACGTTTAACAGTTTCTCGGATATATAGACCAATCACGATCGTTTATCTTATAAAATGCTTGCTATTAATATGAGGATGGGATTTTACCTGATAAAATCATCACCTCGTTACTGGACACGTAAGCATCAATGTGCCGTATTAATATGTCACATGCTGCCATTAAGTAGCACGAAAACAGATTATTTTATACAACATAACTTGTTTGGAAATTGAAATAATATAAATGTACATTGATTAAAAACCGATTTCGAATCGGTGCAAGCCAGTTTGTGTTTTTATTCTGTTCTGCTGTTAGCTTACATAAATTAAGAACTATGTCTTGTATGCACATTTGGTAGCACTGGTTAAACATGGTAACTCGAATCGATTCATGGATGGTTGATTGATAGTATGCCGTGATCTCGCAGCTTTTAGTTTTGTTTTTATATAACAAAGCACGAGAGTAATTATTATTTGTATAATCCGCTACATTTTTATTCATGGAATAGTCTTAATAAATCCAACTCTCGGGGGATTACCTATGATAAAAATTATAAATGTAATTTCGCAATGTTTGGAAGGGTTAATGAGTAGATCACTGCTGGCTGCACAGCAATGTAACTTTTCCCGGATGGTCTATAACACATTTAATGTTTGATTCAATATTTCAGTGCTGTGTTATTATTTTCGGAATAGTCGCAGAGATAGCAAGAACGCCCCTGGATCCCAAGATCGAGGGTTCAAACCGGGCCGCATTCGATGGATTTTTCAAGATTGAAAAAATCCTTTAGTAAGTTACGAAGTCCTCCGAGAGGCATTATAAACCGTCAGTATCTGTGTCGTAGATTTACGGCACGTTCTTTGTACGTTTATTTTCCTGTAATCTTTCCTTAATGTAGTTCATAATGCGTAGAAGTACGATTACTTCCACAACGTCTCTGGCCATGAAGACTAACCCAGCCGGCGAGCTTCTCGTTACGTCTCGTGACCACCCGGCGCAGACTCGCATGCGCGTAAGATCAGTGAGCTATTGCTGGGCAGAGAGTGAAGATCACGCTGCTTGTAGCACATTGCCAGTCGTAGAAAATACAATACTATAATAGTTGAGTGGAAGGATAATACCGCCTTTTCGCTCAAAAATTTATAGGAAGACTTTAAAAGGTCAAACAAGAGAAGTGGTTGCCAATGTATTACAGTTTATGCAAGAAGAAGCCGACAGCAAAATGTTTAAAATCCCAGTGAGCAAAGTTCAGGAGCGGGTGGCAAAAGCGACTGGGGTTTCGCAGAGTGCGGTAAAAGAAATCAAGAAAGAAATGAAAAGTGTTCATGCAGGATCAGCGCTTTCATTCAGCACTCCGAAAAGGAATAAAAACAGGCCGAAACCATGCAACAGAACTTGATGAGTTTGACATGTGTGTAGTACGTAGAACAATTCATGAGTTCTACGTCATTCATAAAACAGTTCCTACGGTTAAAGCTGTGCTGAAGGTATTGCAGAAAACCTTAAATTACAAAGGGAAGGAATCCAGTTTGTTAAAGGAGTTCAAAATCCTTGGATTTCGCTGGAAGAAGATGCGAGACAACAGACGTGCCTTAATAGAAAAGCAAGAAGTGAGAAGTGCGCGTGTCTCTTTTTTACGTGCAATAATAAAATACCGAAGTGAGGGTCGCCCTATAGTCTACAATGATGAGACCTATATTCACAGTTCTCATACGAGATATATCATCAGGGATATATGGCACCTGTGTCTAAAGGACAAAGATTAATAATAGTTCTTGCAGGAACTGAGAAAAGTTTCATTCGAGGTGCACAGCTTATTTTCCAATCTAACAGAAAAACAGGGGACTATCATTTAGAAATGAACAGTGACAATTATATGCGGTGGGTCAATGAAAAACTTAAGCCGAATCTCCCTCAAAATTCCGTTCTTGTCATAGATAACGCTTCCTATCACAATGTGGTTCGTGACAAGTGCCCAACATCTTCATCAAGAAAAAAGATATATGGAGGACTGGTTATTAAAGAACAAAATACCGTTCTCTACAGACATGCTGAAAACATAACTCTATGAACTAATTAAAATGCTTAAGCCAAGACAAAAGAAATATGTCCTCGATGAGATGTTGGAAGCAGATGGACATAGTGTTCTCAGATTGCCTCCATATCACCCCGATCTTAATGCTATTGTAATGATATGGGCGAATTTAAAGCAGTGGGTTCCAAGCAACAATACAACATTCAAATTGGACGATGTTTGGCAGTTGTGTGAACGACGTTTTTCGGAAATGGGAGAAGCAGAATGGGGTCCAATATGCCGCAATGTTCAGGAAAAGGACAAAGAGTACATTCGGACAGAAGGACTAATGGAGCCTGAAGTAGAAAAACTTATATTCAGGGTAAATGGTGAAAGCACTAGCAGTGAGATCTCTGACGAAGAAGATCCTTCGAACAGTGAGACAGAGACAGACAACACGTTGAGTGGGATAGAAGAGGTGGACCAATCAGGGTGCAGCTACCTACCCTAGGCAGGGACTCTAGGAACCGTGACACTCGCTCCCAAGGTATGTACGTAAATACCCAGAGACTTTGTGGGAGTAATCATACTTCTACGAAGTTTTTTCCCCCCTTGAAGAAGAGTGTGTTTTATTTTTCCTTGAAGTTACTTTAAGCTCTCATTGTGATTCTCATAAACTTTCAAAATTTCCTCTACTCTCCCACTTTTTAAAACATTTCACATTTGAAACTTTTAAGACTGCTGCGATACTTCTCCCCATTAACATGTTCTGTGTGTTTTTTTTGTTTATTTTTTGTTTATTTTTTTAATCTTTAGGTCTACGTAGTTATGAGGAAGGTATTGTAACTCTCTAATTTCTGGAATATACTAATTTGAATTTAATAGTATTTTAAAGCAGTTATACTCCATAGAGTGTCGGAGGAATACAAGGGATATCTAGTTGTATTAATTTTCCTATGTAAAACTAAGCACAATATGTACTTTAATTTAAGTTATGGTTTTTACCAGTCTTTCGTTAGCGTGTTTAGGATTGAGTTCTGCTTTCACACTTCACTAAATGATACTTGGGGCATGGCTTTTTGCATAGTTTACAGATGCAGTCCTCCTTCGGCTCATGGTATGATTCGTTCTGGCATATCTTTCCATGGAAACCATGGGCAGCGAAGTGTGTATAGGCCTATAGGTGGCGGAGCGTAAAGTTAGATCCTTTCCATGTTTCTGTTTTCTTCGCTTCTGTTTCCATTATTTCCTGCGGTACTTCGTTGGCTTTCTTCTGTCTCTCTCGATGATGGTTTTGTATGCTTGCGTCTCTGGCAGTCCGAAGCAGTGTCTTCGATAAAGAATTATCCTTGCGCTATTATGTAAGCATAATTTCTTGTGAACTTTGAGATTGACAGAGCTCTTTTTAGGAATCTGGTTTTAACGTTCTCTAGTTTCTTAAGGTTTTTCACCGTCAGGTAAGTCCATATTAGTTGGATTCCATATGTAGCGACCGGCATAATTTTCAGCTTGAACAGAGTTATCGCAGTTGACAGAGAAAGGTTTTTCTGCTTAGGATTGTCATAGATGGCTTTTTTTTTAGTCCGTTGCTCGCCCTTGTATGTGCAGGGAGAAAACGGTTCCGGTTGTTTGTAGCGTAACACCCAAATATTTGTAGCTGGATACAAATTCTAAGGTTGCTCTACCGCACTTGATATGATCCCTCTTTTCAACTCTTCCTCCTCTCCTACATTTCATTGATTTTGTCTTTGAGCTGTTTATTTCCATCGAATTTTCTAATACCCATTTCCATGGCTATTTGCAGTTCTTCTTAGCTCCTGGAGAGGATGACCATGTCGTCTGCGTACATAAGCATTTTAACGTTTCTTGAATTTATAGCCTGTCCAATGTTTGAGGTCATTACGTTAAAGAGTACCGGACTCATCGGGTCTCCTTGTAGGACCCCTCTTCTTTGGGTGATTTCCTTCGACATCGATATGCCATCGAATATTGTCACATAGTTTACGTTTAGAATTGACTTGATGTTTCTAATTCATGGTTTGATCTACCTAGTATGTTTTCTAGCTTGTGGATGAGTATCCTCCTGTTAATATTGTTAGCTGTTGTCATGTAAATTAGTTGTATTAATTTTGAGATAGTTCCACTTAAAGATTCTTTAAAAGGATCACGCGTGCAAGATTTCACAATTCACTAAAATTTTATGTATTGAATACTGTGTAACATATTCTCATAAACTTTGTTTCTTTCCTATGGGGGTTTTGCTGTAATCCCAAGAGAGAGTGGAAGGGGTACTGAACGAGAAAGGATGATGAAAAATTATCATAAAACTTTCTTTACACGTCTAGCTACGTTTCAAAAGATAAACCTATATTTTTATTGAACATTTTGCCCAGTTTTCAGAACGAGTTTTTAAAACAGCCCACCCAAATGTAAAAATTAGCTGTATCAGTATGTTCCCCCCCCCCCAAAAAAAAAGTTTTCGAACTTTTGTTGCATACTCGAACCTCATTTTACCCTTTTCGCATATTTATCTTCTTAGATCTCCTTTCATTTTAACGTTTTTCAGTATGACACTCACTGGGCACTTGCCACTAATTTAGATGATTTTTACAAAAATTAGACATACAGAATGCCATTAAATGCCCTTATAATTTGTTCGCTGTTTGATAGGCAGGCATGGACTGACGGAATGACAACTGGGCAAGAACGGATAGAGAAATTAAATTTCTGAGAGCAGTAACAGAATACACCCAGTAGGATTATTCCTATAACCGACTATATATTTCGTAAATAGTTCTGCTGTGGTATACCTCTGGAACCTAACAACTACAATGGTGTACGAGTAATATGGGTTGTTTGTCTGAGTAATGCATCTCTTCAGCCCATTACCCACCTATAACCCTTCTATTAGCCTATAGCTGTTTATTCAGGGATAAGAAATACGTGCAATATTGGTTTGCATACCTCTAGACTTCTGTGAATAGTGGTTTATTAAGTGCCAGTATGGTACTTAATGAGATTGTGTGGGGGACGAAAAAATGTCTGTCTGTCCGTCCGTGCGTCTGTACGCACCATAACTCAAATACGCTTTTTCGGATTTTCATGAAACTTGGAAAACACATTTATAATGCCCATGGGAAGAACCCTATTGCTATTGAACCAAATCGGTTCACCGGTAACGGAGTAATGCCCAATTTAGTGCCTATTTTAATAGATTATGGCGCCTTTCTAATAGAAAGGCACCATAACTCAAATACGCTGTATCGGATTTCCATGAAACTTGGTATACGCATTTATGACGTCCATGAGAAGTACCCTATTGAATTTGAACCTAATCTGTTGGCCGTTACAGGAGTAAAACCCAATTTAGTGTCTATGTTAAAGGCGCAATAACTCAAATACGCTTTATCGGATTTTTATGAAACTTCGTATACGCATTTATAATGTCGATGGGAAGACGTCTATTGATATTCGACCAAATCGGTTGGCCAGTACCGGAATAATGCCCAATTTAGTGCCTTTTATGTTAATATATAAGAAGTCGCGATAACTCAAATATGCTTTATTGGATTTTCCTGAAACTTTGTATACCCATTTACCGGAGTAAAACCCAATTTAGTGTTTATTTTAAAGACGCGGTAACTCAAATACGCTTTACCGGTTTTTTTATGAAACTTGGTATACACATTTATAATGTTCATAGGAAGACGTCTATTGACATTGGATAAAATCGGTTGACATCTTTCGGAGTAATGCTCAATTTAGTGCCTATTTTATGGTAATATACGTATTCGAAAGAATTTATGAAATGCAAATCAGTTATCATGACAACATAGTCAATTGTTTTACTGTGATCTTATAAGGCTTTGGTAATTAAAATACAGTTAGCTATGACAAATAATAACACTATTGCTTTACATGCGCTTATCTAACTAGACTGTTCAACTGACCCAGGTGGCTGAGATGGCCTCACATTCTGGAGTTCCATGGTTGAAATCCCGAAACCGGCCATTTTGACTTTTTTTTTTTTTGTATTCTGCATATCATAATTGCAATCATAACTGATTAAACAAAAACATACTGGCACTTCGTTACATCAGTTTACCTGATTTTATTTAAGTCCAGTTTCGTAATATGAAACTATCTTAAAGGAATCCTAATTCGTTAAATACGTTCTTCTTCTGAACATTATTACATTAATCGAAATCGAAGTCTTTATTTGTATTTTTACTTCTTTGTTTTTAGCAGCTGTTTATATACCCTACGAAGCTGTGTATATTGATTGGCGTATACTTAGTGTTTGAATAACTGCATTAGCATTATAGATTCCGGAGCTGGTTTACCTATGCTTCACTCGTCATGGTTAGTAGTAAATACTGTGCTGTGAATTTACACTCGATTAAGCGGAATTATCTTAAATTGAAAGGATCCCATTCTAATTAGGTATTAATTAATAGAGGCGGTTTCAATGCTACCGTCCCTCCATTTATCACTTACGGTACGCTTCGGGAATATGTACGTTTGTTTCTGTTCTGTTCTTTATTTCTTCTTTTTATTTTATCTTTCTTTTTCTCTAATTCCTTTCTTTTTCTTTCTTAAATTCTTCCTTTCTTTTTCTTTCTTAAATTCTTCCTTTGTTTTTCTTTCTTCAATGCTTCCTTTCTTTTTCTTTCTTCATTCTTCCTTTCTTTTTCTTTCTTCAATTTTTCCTTTCTTCAATTCTCCATTTATTTCGAAAAAACATCTATGGAGTATGTATATTTTCCATGTCTTCGTCCATTGCGCCTCATACGAAATACGTAACGATTGTTTTTTCAGCCTTCCTTGTTGTTTCGAACAGATGAGATCTCGTGAAGTTTCCTTGACCAAATTTTTTATATTCTCGTTATTCGACTGGCGTCGTAACTTCTGACATTTATTGTGATTAATCATAGTCTTCTCAAACAAGTATAAGACGATATGGCCTATTTAACTTTCAACGAGAAATGTTTTCTCCCCTCTTCTTAGGACCATATAAGGAACATTGGAGCATGGCTTTTAGAAATTATTTTTTTGGTTTATTCATTGGATATGGTTTTTTTTTTGTTGAAAGTAGTAATTATTTATATCTGCCTATAATGGATGACGCAGCGGTTGGGTGGTAGGCCAAATCATCCAGGGATGTAGCGCCACGGAGTTTAGTTTAGTTTCTAGTAATTATTTACGAAACATGTAGTCGGTTATAGTTGAAGTTCTTTCATGACAAGTTCTTGAATAATCCTAGTGGGTGTATTATGTTACTGATCTCATAACCTTCATTTCTCTGTCTGTTTTTGTACTTCCGTAAAAATTTAAATACTTTTTGTCTTCATTGTTCTACTGTTTTTTGAAAATTTGAAAGTAATAATTTCAGTAGAACAATAATATCTTGTATTTAATTTATCCTTTCAATTAAACTTCAGACTAGATAAGTTTTACTGGGGATTATGTTTCCCACATACTGTATTAATTTCATTCATAAGGTAGAGGATGCAGATGATAGAATTGCTGGATCTTTCAAGCCCAAACTGATTCTTCCGCTGCCAAGTTCCACTCTGAAATTCCTTTGAAGAACAGCAAGACCATAATGATGAATCTTTTTTCTGGGAGAGTCTCTCTCTGTAGTCATCAGTTTTACAACTGGTTTGATTCAATTCTCCAGTTCTTCCTTTCTTGAGCCAGTCTCTTCATGTCTACATATTTTTTACATCCAAAATCGCCAATAATCTGTTTTGCATATTCTAATCGCGGTCTTCCCTTACAATTTTTCCCCTCTATTGTTCCTTCTAATATAGTGTTGACCAAGCCTGGATGCCTCATAATGTGCCCCACTAGTCTGGCCCTTCTTCTATTGAGTGTCGTCCATAGACTTCTTTGCTCCTCTATTCTTTCTAAGACCTCTTCGTTAGATATTCTGTCAGTCCACCTGATTTTCAACATTCGTCTATAGCACCAGATCTCAAAAGCTTCTATTTTATGCCTTCCACTTTTTCCTAAAGTCCACGTCTCACTGCCATAGAGTGCTATGCTCCAAAAAATATAACTTTAGAAATTTTTTTCTTACTTTTAGGTCAATATTTGACACCAATAGACTTTTCTTGTTAAAGAAAGCCCTTTTTGCTTGTAATATCCTGCTTTTCACATCTTCTTTGCTTCGTCCATCTTTAGTAATTTTGCTCCCCAAGTAGCAGAATTCATTCACCTCCTGTATTTTGTCATTTCCGAGTTTAATGTTCTTCATGTTGCTTATGGCATTCTTGCTGCATCTCATCACTTTTGTTTTGTTTTTATTAATTTTCAGTCCAAAATTATTTTCTAACAGTCCATTCATACCATTCAATAATTCACTTAGGTCTTCCTCATCTTCAGTTAGCAGAACAATATCATCAGCAAATCTCAGCATTTTTACTTTGTCTCCATTATTCCTGATTCAAACATTTCCTTTAATTCCTTCAGTGCTTCCTCAACATATAAATTAAACAGAAGGGGAGACAGACTACATCCCTGTCTCACTCCTTTCTTAATTCTTGCAACCCTTTCTTCACCTTCCACCTTTATTACAGCTGTCTGATTCTGATATAGGTTGTGAATGACTCTTCTATCCTTATATTTAAGACCTGTCTTTCTCATAATTGTAAACATCTTATTCCAATTCACATTGTCAAAGGCTTTTTCCAAGTCAACAAAAGCCATGTAAGTGTCTTTGATTTTCTTCATTCTTCCTTCCTTGTACCCTTGGCTTTCCTGAACCCAAGCTGGTCTTCATCAAGGATTTACTCCACTTTTTTCTCTATTCTCCTGTAAATGATTCTAGTTAGTAGTTTTGAAGCATGTGTTGTGAGACTTATTGTACGATAGTTTTCGCATTTTTCTGCTCCTACTTTCTTGGGAATTGTGAAAATGATACTCTTCTGGAAGTCCTGAGGCATCTCGCCTTTATCATATATCTTGGAAATAATTCTGAACAAGCTTTCAGTTCCTGTTTGCCCTAAAGATTGAAGCAGTTCTGATGGAATTTTGTCTATTCCCATTGCCTTGTTCGAGTTTAAGTCTTTTAAAGCTCTATCAAATTCTGATCTTAATATTGGGTCACCTTTATCATCATCTTCCACATCTTTTTCTTCTTCCAGAGCGGTGTCCTTTAGGTCCTCTCCTCTGTATAAACCTTCTATATATTCTTGCCATCGGTCAGCTCTTTCTTCTTTCGTTAAAATGAGTTCCCCTGTCGTGTTTCTGAGGTTCTTGCACTTCTTTCTCATTTCTCCAAAATTTTGTCGTATTTTTCTGTATACTACATCAATATTGCCTGAGATCATTTTTTCTTCTACTTCCTCACATCTCTGTTGAAGCCAATTTTCTTTTTCCTTCTTGCATTTCCTATTTATTTCATTTTTTAGTTGTTTGTTGGAAAGTTGGCATATATACTTGTACTATTGTGGTTGGAACTGACTTTGTATCTACATTAATTAAGATTATCCTGTCACTGTGCTGTACATAGTAGTTTATTCTGTTTCCTATCTTTTTATTCATTACAATCCCCACTCCTGTTATTCCATTTACTGATGCTGAATTGACGACTCTATAGTTTCCTGACCAAAAATCTTGTTCTTCTTTCCATTTGACTTCACTTATTCCAACTACGTCTAATTTCAATCTGGGAGAGTAAGATAGGAATATTGCAATTATTTAAAGAAGGTATAATGTTTAAACAACTTGAATCAGTAATAGTAATTTATACTCGACGAGAAGGGTGCAGTGTGTCGCATAAATGGAAATTTTACTGTTTTTAAACCCCCAGTTTTACACATAGAAGAAATACCGTTCTTCAACTTGAATCTTGCAAAAACTAGTACCATAGATAAAGGAAGTATTTCGTCCTACCCTGAAATTCGATGTGAATTCTCAGGATTAATAGACGTTTTAAGGTTTTCTGAATCCAAACATACAATACTTTTCGTTATCATTATCTGTGTGTGGATGCATTTGTGGGTGTGTGTGGTTCTGTACATGTGTATGAACAACGTAGCCCGGAACCGAAAAACCGTATATAAACGAAATTTTATGTTAAGTATCTTCCGGGGATGATGTGACGTTACTTTCACTGCTATTCATGCAAAAAAAAAAAAAAAAAAAAAAATGCGATTTTCTCAAATGGGTTTAAAGATTTTGTTTACATTTCCTACATAAACTGCACGTGCACGTACTAAGAGCCAAAGCTTAATTTTAATAATTTTCCATAAACTTTCTCTTGAGGGCACTTATAAGCTACTTACTCCTACTTTACACACAAATTCAGACGTTAACTCTTGCCTTGCCAATAATAGGGCTTTGAATTAGGTTTAGAAAACTGAATGAGCACTTCGGCAATTCAGCCACATACACTCTGAAGATTGGAGAAGTCATGTGAGTGTTTTGCACCAGAGTTTTCTTTCATGTTTTGATATCGTAATGCTTAATTCATCATATTTATATTAATGATAGCCTATCATTATGCAGAGGTGCCAACTATTACGGATTGTCCGTAATTATTACGATTTCCACTCATTAATACGGAATTATGGTCAAAGGGAAATTACTACGGAAAACTAAAATGATAGGGAAAAAGAAATCGCGAAACCAAAATGTCAACGCTTTTCTGTGTTCATTTAAGCGAAAAAAATCATCAATTCCCTCATGTTTTCGAGATTGGAATTACGATAACAGCAGATACTCTGGTGGCAAAACTTAAGACTTCTTTTTCAGCTGGTAGTTTTTGGACTATCGTTGGTTTCCTTCTCTATAGCTTTCTCCTTTATGTATATGATCTTTGCTTTCTCTGTCTGGTATCGAATTTCCGTTCCCATTAATTGTCATCTTTTTCGTGTTCTAACTTCACAGTGTCTGTGATTTCGACCATTTTAATTTCAGTTTACTGTTTTGGCGTTTTATAAATTGAAGCATATTAGTGCCCAAATTGCAACCACTAGGAAAAACACAGCAGTGCTATAAAAATATCGAGATTGTTACACGAAGGAGTGGCCATGTTTAGTTACTTCACGTGTTAGTGAAAACCACGTGTTCTGCAGTGTGTGCTCATGTGATTTTTCTGAAGCTCATTATGGTCGAGATGTCTGTACAAGACACATTGATTCGAAGAAACATAAAACACACATTACAAACATATTTTGGATCTGAATTTTGGGAAAAGCGGATGAGAGGGTGGTTTACACTATAGGATTATGGACAACCCGCCTGAAAGGTTGGCACCTCTGATTATGTGATTACTAAAATGCAGTGGTTTTAGGATGTTTAGATAAGCCTGTTTATTTCGATAGCTGCAAAGAGCGAAATTTATTTAAGTACTGGTAGTCAAAGAATGTTATAAGATAATTATAACTATTCATTGTAGTATTTTATTATGCACTGACAAAATTAGTGGATAGAAAAGCCGTGGATCCATTAATACCCACCCTTCCCGCGTATATGACCCCGTCACTGCATGTGGGTTCTATCTCTTCTTCGAATTAAGACAGTCATTCAGAGTTAGACCTGTTCTACCACTCAGTCGGCACTGTTCATAATCTTCTAGGATCTCTGGTGTTTCGTCTGTAACATATTTAGATAACAGGAAAATAAAGGCAATAAGGTTATTAGAGCTGCGTAAGTTCAACCCTTCCCAAGGCTTCTTCTCCTATAATATTGTATGGATTGATGACCCATAGAGGCCGGGATTTCTGGTACTAACGATAACAGCGAAATTTTCAACTGACACATTTATTATTTTAAGAAACCTACTTTAAAACGTGAAATGAGAGCGAAATGCTGCATTTGACGTCAAATTTTTATTGTTTAATTATCTATTTGTGAGCTCATGTCACTTCTGAAGTGCCTCTCTATGCAAACTTATTGTCAGACAAGCGAACAAATTTACGCCCAGAAAAAGTAGAACGATATTGTGTTTGTTCTTTGGTTACACTTTGAGCTAAATTTTCTTATACTCGCCACTCATTTCTATTTTTTTCCTTCTGGAAAGTAAGGTGATTGTAATTATAATCATTCCTGTGCCATCTGTTCTTTTTCTGGTATGTAAGATAATTGTAATTATGATTAGTTTAATGGAATAGCAGTACTTATTCAATTTGATTTGTCATCCCTTGATTTTTTTATTTCACCGCTCTGAGTATTTTATTTAACCGCTTTGAACATTTTATCCCACCCCTTTTGTTCATTTTTTTCCACATATCCTGGTCTCTAGCTTTAATGCCAATTGAAGATTTTCAAGTATCGAACACACTTTTAAGATGGAATAATTTTAATATTATTTTCGCTAGGACTATACCCTGAGACTAAACAAAACGTTCAGTTTTAATGAAGTAAATTTTTTTTTTGGGGGGGGGGCCCTCCACCCCCGTATTATCTGAGCCATAGCCTATATATCCGGTCCAACAACCGATTTCGCATTTCTTCTAAGATCGTCGCGTCACCTTCTCTTGATCATAGAACACAGGGAAAATGTTTGATGAATTGACTGTCAAGTAAATGTATTATTCAAGGGATGAGAGTTACTATTTCTGAAGAATTTAAAACTTTATTTATTGCTAATGTTATATTAACTACATTCAGTCCTCTGCCATTTAGAAAGTGCGTAGTTTATCTTTAATAACTATGGTGTTGTGAATTTGCATTCTAGCAGGCAACTGTTCAAAATTTTCTAACACATCGTGTTTCCTAGGGCCAGTTCATAATAGTTCACGCTGGTGGGTATTACATTTCATTTGAGTGGTCGTGCTTCCGTTTTTTTCTTCCATTTTATTCTCAATTACGGGCAGAGTACAAGGCTTCGTTACCGCGTAGATGTGAAAAACTCTTTTCCATTAAGGTCTTCATTCATTGTTTTTGTGGCGTCAGATTTTAGAGACATGGAGCTGTGCTTAATGAATGCGAATAGCTGGCTGGCTTCAACCAACCACGTACAAAATTCTTCTTTGTCTTCTCTCCTCACTGCATAGACTTGCATTAAAAATATATCCCTATATTAGCGGCAAGTCTTTTTAATAAACCTCTTCATTACTGTTTGGTTGCACATTTGTGTTTGAAGTACAAGCTCAAGTACTTAGGAATTGCATGTAGTTTTAGACTTTATTTAAGAATTTTAATTGGGATTTAAAAGCGAAATACTCTTTACCAAAATGTTCTGACAAAATTTGTTGCGGGCTCTTTCATAGTTGAGACTTCGTGATTATAAATTGATTCATTAAAGACAGGTCTTTAGGAAAGAAGTTCCACGTGAGGATGCCGAGGCGGGAACATTCTCGAAGTCGCGTGTTCATTGTAAAATCTTGGGGCAGGTCAATCTGTACTTCGCTAAATGATAGTTTCCAAGAGTCTCTCAGAAGATGTATTATGATAGTTTCCAAGAGTCTCTCAGAAGATGTATTTTATTTTTTCACTTAAATGCGGTGTAGGACGGCTAAATATTGGAAATACAGAATGGAAGTAGTTTTACTACGCAGATTAAAAGGAGCAGTAGATAACATTAATGTAGGAAGTTTGTACATTAATGTCAGTAAATGATTTAATATAATATAATTAATTATTTAAATATAATATGGGACAATAATTAAATATATTAATGTTAAATATTTATTATATTTTCAGGGAATTAATTAGGCCTATAACAAATAAATTCCTTACTTACAGTGTTAGGTATTTTTAATATTTGTAATGATAACCAGTAATTGGGTTTTTAGTTTTTATTTATTGAAATAGTTATAATAATTTATTTTATTTGAGAATAATTATAGCTTTTTTATTTACAAATATAAAATACGTTTCGCATTTTATATTGGTTTATGAGTAGGCCTACTGGGACTCTGCCAAAGCGCACGACCAGATCACTCTTTCGGTAGCAGTGACCTGTCTATCACTAGTAGGTATGAAAACAAACTCACTGCATTATGGATAAATCTATCTTGACGTTGGTTCTACCAGAGGAACAGTCTGTTAAATTTGCATAGTTATACTGTTTCCACTCTATGATTAACACGTTATTAAATTGTCTGTTTCACATAACCGTTGGTTATTGAAAGACACTCGTGGCTTTACATATAAATATTCCACTAACACCAGTTATAATTATGGGCATTAGACAAATTACCTTCAGCAATTGAATACCCGATTGGAAAATCATTGGAAGCAGCGTTTTTTCCCCCCTAATGCGATATTTTAATAGAAGAAGTTTTGCATGCACTCTCTTATATATAGGCCTGGGATTTTAAGGCAAATGCCTATTTTGTTCCTTATGAAATAACATGAAATTTTTTAAATATGTTGATGTTTCATGATAAATCATTTACATTTATAGAGTTTTATAGTGCCCTAAAATGCCTATTTGGGCCTTTAGAGCCTATTTTACTATTTTAGTGCCTAAAATTCCTTTTTTACATTTAAAATGAAATTAAACTGCTGTAATTTTTACAATCATGGACATCCTTGAATGAAGAGCAGAACAGCAAAGGGTCGGTTTCTCACAGAAATTTCATTTTCCCAAACAATTGTTGCCAAAGGAATACTGATTGACGGGGGAGGGGAGGATTAGCCCAAAAGAACAAGGGGCAAGCAGTAAGAAGGGGCATACTGTGTCAAGTCGCCAGTGTGTTGACCACACGACCATCCAATATCTACAGGCCATGAGCTGGCCGTTATTGAAATCTAAGGCCCTTCAAAGTACTGCAGTGATCTAATTTTTCTAATGACCCATAACTGCTTTTGATAAATGTCTTTTAATTCTGTCTTAATTTTTCAGTTATTTCTGTTAAGAATAGATATACCATGTTTTTAACAATAATAAAAAGATCACGTTACAGTTTAAGTGCATGTTGTAATATTGTAAAGTCTATTTTCTGTCTATTTACACATTTTTTAAGTATATTTTAAGTGCCTATTGTCTAGTTTAAAAGCCTATTTATTTGTTTTAAAAGCCTATTTTATGTGCTTAAAACCAAGTTTTTTAGAGCCTAAAATAGCAGGTCTACTTATATACTCTAGTGTGTATATTAAAGTACAGCCTTTGAATGTACGCTGTCGAATATAGAAGGTTGTGGAAAAAAATTACAACTTGGCTGACGCAAAGGAACGTTCTCATCTTGACAGTGTTACGAGTATAAAACATGTGGATAATAATTCGGAATTGGAAGAAAGAAGAGCGAATGAGGTTGAATAATAGTGGGAAAGCATAGATAACGTACAAGGAGACAACTGTAACTTCCAAAGACCCGCCAGAAATGGCAAGTAGAAAAAGTTGAAGTTCAGTATATTGTTCTAACACAATGATCTTTCCATCTATTCGGAGCAAATTCAGTGTTGTGCATTTATTTTAAATTTTGATTCAATATTCAGAATTGATTTACAAGTATGTCATGTACATTGTTTTTTCTTTTCATTATAAAAGAAATCAAAACAGGGTTTCTCCCCCAAAATACGCTAATACTTGAAATGTGTTAACTAACAATTTATTCTTTATTTTGAAGTGAAGAATTTTGTTTGTGGCTGTCAACTACACGTTGGCCTACCAGGTATTTTGCCATTCTGTAAAATTTACAATTTGTTGCTTGCAACGTTTTACTAAGACTATTCCACTCATATGTCGCGTGTTTGATATTGACCAATAACTTTTAGCAATTGTATAAGCATGGAACTGGCCTCGAGCACGAGCTCATGCTCTTTCGGGGATTCAGGACCTTATATATTATCTACGAATTTATGTAATTTTAAAATAAAGTAAAATAAAATCCTCGGATATAAAGAATTCACGATCGTTTATCTTATAAAATGCTTGCTATTAATATGAAGATATGATTTTTTCTGATAAAATAGTTAGCTAGTTACTGGACACGTAAGACATCAACGTGCGATGATTAATATGTCACATGCTGCCTTTAAGCAGCACGAAACACATTATTTTGTACAACATAACTTGTTTGGAAATTGAAATACTGTAATATAAATGTCCAATTATTAAAAACACAATTTCGATTCTTTGCAAGCCAGTTCGTGTACTTTTATAGCGTTTTGATGTAAGCAACTACAACGACGCCCTCCATCTTGTGATGCGCACTATTGGTAGCATTGGGAACTCGGATCGATTCATGGACTGTTCATTCATTTAGTAGCCGTAATCTTATGGCTGACAGAATATTGACAACAAAGTAAGAAAATAATTATTATTTACAAAATCCGTTACAGTTTATTCGTGGAACAGTCTTAATAAATCCTACTCGACATTGCCTATGGTAACAGGTTTGTTTCTACGTAGTATCAACTGGTACAAACAGTTACTCAGGCTAAACCTTATAAAAATAAGCATATAATGCCATAATTACCAGCATACGAAATAATGGACACGAATTCTTCTTAGATGCTCCTGGAGGAACAGGCAAAACATTTCTGATAAATTTGTTGCTTGCTGCAGTTAGATCGGAAAGTAAAATTTATTGCACTTGCTGTTGCTTCGTCAGGGATGGCTACTGCACTCTTTTGTTCTTCACATTAAAAAAAAATCCTTCTGGCTCGACCTACAGGTGCTGATAGGTTTCGAAGTTCACACTTTTTTTATGTTGGAAGAAAATGGACCAAAATCAAGATTTTAGTAATATATTTTTTGAACGGGTTATATTTTATGTCTATCTAGGGAGTAATTAAATTTTTATTCTCTTGCCTCATTCTGGTCACCTTTTGCAGTAAAGAGGTGTAATAACTTTAAACGGATTCATATTTCTCATGGGAGATATAGTTAAAGCCTAGTGATTTTAATTTTTTTTTTTTTTTTTTTTCGAGAAACCTTCCCTATTACTACACCTTGGTCCTCTTTTGCACATAATTAACTCGATCGAAAATTTCCACTCTGTGTATTATATATCAGTCTGCAATTTATTTATGAAAAATTATGTCGGTTACTATATCCATAAAATTATAGGCCTATTTATATAACTTATACATATAAGTTATGAGCTGGTGATATTATGGGGTCTAAGGACCCTGAATGGTAACTATTGCATTAATGATTAGGTAGTTTTTCTCTGAACTCTACCTAGTTTATGCTTCATTGCAATTCTGGGATGAAACCACAAATGTCACATGTACAGAGTGGGCCAAAAGTCGCGATCGGATAATGTTTATATTGAAACAACTCATTTTCCGAAACAGAAAACTAATTAAAAACTAGTCATAGGCTGAGAGGAATATTTACCCCCTTCATATACGTTTTGTAGCATTAGTTTGTCAATTTTCCGATAGAGCAAGGACATTGTTGTGTTCTAGTGACAAGCCAGATTTTTCTTGCGCGCGAGTTTATTAGGCGATTGTTGTCGATGTGAAACGCTGTGTTATGTTTGTGTTGTAAGCAATGGCGGATACAAGCAAATATACGATTGAGGAACGTCTCATTGTTAGTGTGTGGGTTCATGAAAAAGAACAAACTGGCGAAACGTACGAAGAAATCAGAGAGAACTTCTTTCGTCGTTTCAGTAAAGCAGCTCCCACTGAAGCCAATCTTCGGAAACTGGAAAACAAGACTTTCTCAACAGGATCTGTATTGGATGCAAAACGCAGCGGAAGACCTAAAAAATATTGGGGCGTAGATGTCGGTAATCGTCTGAGTGAATCATTGGAGCGTTCACCGATGAAATCAACAAGGAAGCGATCGGCAGAAATGCAGATCCCAAGAACTTCGTTGCGCCGCTGGATGAAAAACGAAGGTTATCATGCATACAAGCCCACCACCATAAATGAATTAAGTGACCGGGATATGGAAACGCGACGTGTCGCATGTGAAGATTTACTTTCTGCTTTTCCCACCTTAGCGGTTCGTCGTAATGTCTTGATGACTGACGAATGCGCCGTGTATCTCAGCTCTCGTTCGCGTAATGTTTATTTGTGGGCCAAACATAACCCACATTTCTTTGAAGAAATTCAACAACATCCCCCTCATGTCATGATGTGGGCCGGAGTTACCAGTGAAATTATCATCGGGCCATATTTTTTTGACACATCTGTGTCTGGCGAATCGTACATCGAAATGCTGTCTCAATGGCTGGTTCCGGAACTTGACAGAGTTGGTATTCTTAACACCGTTGTTCTTCAACAAGATGGAGCCCCAGGGCATTTCTGGACTCCAGTTCGGGAATGGTTAAGTACCAGCTTTCCTATGTGGATTGGACGAGGTGGACCTCTCATTTGGCCTCCAAGAAGCCCCGACCTCACAACGTGCGACAACTGGCTGTGGTCCTACTTAAAAGAAAATCTTGGAATGATTCGGATGGATTCTGTTGAACAACTGAAGGGAGAGATCATCCGTATCTTCAGAACGATCACTCCCGAAATGCTGAGGCGAGCAATCAGAAGGACATGGCGGCGCATTGAACTGTGCGCGGAAAACGATGGTGCACATACCGAAACTTTTGAAGTTTAACAATGACGCTGACAGGCCCAGGGAACTTTATTTTACCATATTTCCATCCCTTAATACCTGCTACTTCAATAAATAAAGATTTTACGTCAATTGTGGCATTTTATTATTGCATAAACTAACATACAAAATAACCGATCGCGACTTTTGGCCCACTCTGTAGTTTCCGTTGAAGCATTTGATAGAACTGTGCATGATTTAAGAAATATTAATTCACCTATTAACATCTAATTTTTAGTAGATTTCTGTCAAATATTTCCGTTTGCACCAAAAGAAATACGAGCTGATGAAAAATGCCTGCTTTAAAAGGTCGTACGTTTGGTCATTCATAACTACATTTTCATTGCTAATTACTATGCGAGTTCAAAAATAAAATAATATTAATTCCCTGGTGAAGCCGGGACGGGCAGCTAGTGCTCTAATAAAAGTGAAACAGGGACAGCCATTCAGCCATTGATTTTGGATTTAAAAAATTCTAATCCCTCTAGGATTCGTGCTGGGCCTAATCCACATTCTATAGGGCAGCTCTCTTAATAGATGGGGATTGTAACATTTAGGCTACAAAAGGATCTCTAGTGTATAAAACTGACACACTGGAATTGAATTTACACACATCATTTGTAGGCCTACGTTAATTGATAATACAGTACTATAATAGAGTCGAAAATCTCTATGAATATTTATAAATTCTTCATTTAGTATATTCAAATCTACAACTTTTATTATTTATGAAATTTCAACCCACCCTTCTTATCTCATTTAATAAGTTATATATGTTTGAAGTTTGCTCATTTTTTGAAATGGTTTTACATTCTTGTCATCCACGAGCAGATTTTAACATGAAGGGACAGACGTATTTATGGAAAGTGTGGACTCCCAAATTTCTTAGTTGAGAAATAATTATTATTATTGGATGCACTACGAATATTATTATCTTTAAAAGTATTCTTTTTTAATTATTTTTTTTTCTACAAATAGCTATGTGTCTGACTTCATTACACTCGTTGTTAGTCTACTTCCCTTAAAATAAATACGTAAAACACCTATGAGTTAGTAAAATCATGTGAACAGTGTAGTGGACTTTTTGTGTCATAAATTGGATGAAATAAATATAAAAGTGGTTTCATTCTTATCTTATTGCAATATCCCCAATTCATTTACAATTATAAACTGAGAACCAAATAATAATCTCGAAAGTTCACTTGACTTATGAATTAACTGTACAAATCACATCATGTGCATAATTTGCTGTAGGTCCTACTTGCTTCCTTCTGTGGATATCTTTTCCTACTTTCTCGTCTCATCCAGCAACTTAAATAATCTAATTCTTAACCAAGACCTCTTTTCAATATATCTTCGTTCCTAGTTCGGTAAAGCTCTTAAATTTGCAATTTCCTTCCTTTTAGCCTGTTATTTGTACTTCGATATCACTGAAAGAAAAAGTAATAACATTTAAAAATGTCATGTTTCCTAAATGTACATGGTGGTTTAAAGGTAAGCGTCATGAGAGAGGATTGAATTTTTTCTTCTTTCTTAATAAATTCTATTAGGAAAGAAGAAAGTCCTAAGTGTATTTCCTACGAATAAATTGCAATAAAAAGGGGATGAGGAAAAAATCACTACTACTGTGCACTTAATATAATATTTCAGTTACTTGGTAGTCGGAACTTTGAAATAAATTAATAACATCTACTCTTATACAATTCAACGGTCCTAAATAGCGTGCTTGCTCGCTCGCCCGCTTCGTGAGACATCGGGTATACTCGGCGATGTTCGTCTCTCGCAGTCTAAACTTTCATGACGACTACGAAATTAGGAAAACCGTTTCTTTATTATATAAAGCCTAAGTGAAATGAACACAATGAACAAATATTCTGATTTTATTTTTACTTACAATTTTCATACCTCTGAACCACAAACATTTTTAATGCACTGCCAGTGTAAATTTCTTTAAAATCCTGGAGTCAATTAATAATGGCGGGTGAAGCCGTGGGCTTCATCTTTAATATATTGATAGTTTAATCCTCGAAGTATCGCGGACAGAAAAAATCCAAATCCATCACTCCTTCCCTTGAAAAATTATATGATTTCTGAAAATTACACTGAATTTATCAAATAAAATTCACATCATATTCATCTGTCAACAAACAGTTGAGAAACGATACGTATTATCCACCGCCGTCTCGAGAATTACGCACGAGAATTATACAGTTTAGAAGGCAGTGGTTTGTGGAACTGCTTAATCGAATCTGAGATCGTTTTCCCAGGTGGCGATTTCTAATCGTGGAATGTACTCTTCAAGCCGGAATTTTAGCTGTTTCATTAATTATTAATGGTTTAGTTTATGAATGATTCGCGTGCAAGTGTTAATAAATATACTGCTTTAATAATTATTATACTATTAATTTTTAAATTTTTAATTAATTATCGTGGGCGAAGCCGCGGGCACGTCCTAGTATAAAACATATTAGACATAACCCTTATGGGCCGTAAATGCAACGGAAATTATTTCTGGGTTTTAAAATGGTATTATTTTAGTTTTTTCAATTTTCAGACTAAGTTTATTTTTATTTTTCTCTTTAACAAAAACAAGTATGGTTTAATTCTATTTAAGGTAGACTTAATTAGCTATCTAATGTATTTTTATCACTTGTAGAACTATAAGTGCATGCGTTTGTTCCACTTTTTAATTGTGTGTCTTGGTTGAGTGTAAGAGAAGGCCTATCTCTGTCAGATTAAATAAAGAATTATTATAAACACGTTGGAACAAATATATCATTGTTAATTCTTCCTTTGCTCTTCAGCCGCTCAGGTAGAGGAAGTAGGCCTACTGTTTTCGACCCCCCAAATTCGAAGTTGAGTTTTTAACATAAATACACGTTTTGAGGGTCCCTGAATCTAAAAATACTATTTTCGGAAACATGTCTGTGTAAATGAGTATCTCTGAACAGCCTAGCTCCAGAACGGAAAATCCTCCGGAAACAAAATTTTATATTTGGGTCAGGTACCTTCTGAGAATGTGACACGAAGATTGGCGACAAGTTCCTCTTGTTTTTAAAGGGACTTTACGTGAAGATATTTTCGCGATTAGCCTGAAAACGGCTCTAACAATTTTTTTTAAATTTTGCACACCGGGTTGCTTATACCAAGAGCTAAAACGTTTCATTCAAACATTTTTTCGAAAAAATATCTGAAGGGTTGGTACAAGTCACCCATTCTGTATACGCGCTCTTTGCAATACGGCCTCTTGTAATGGAAAATTGTACGAAAACAAAATTTTGTATTTGGATTACGTACCTTCTGGGGATGTAACACGAAGATTGATAACGAGTTTCGCTTATTTCTAAGAGGACTTTACATGAATAAAATGTCGTTTGTCGCAATTTTCTCAAAAACAGCTCCTACGATTTTGTTTAAATTTTACAGATGGGTGCTTATACTAACTAAAAGCTAAAACTTGTATTTGAAACATTAATATATATGAAGCGTAGTTATAAGCCATCCACTCTGAATACATTCTCTTTGCAATATGGCCTCTTGTTCTATCCCAGAATGTGAAGTGAGAAAAATGTATTGGCTTTGTTTAAATTAAAAAAAGTTACGAAAGTACATTAATCAGATTTTATTTGGGTTACGTATCCTTCGGGGATGCAATGTGATAAGACATTCTCTTCATTTTTGCAACTAATTTACATGAAGAGAATGTCACATAATTATATTATACTAAGAGGCTATCATACATAATAATTATAATATACTATGGGGCTAATTTCATTTGGGCAGAAGAAGTTGTGTGAATTTCACATAAGTTTTTTAAAACTTTACTTATTGCATTGTGAATGCACTGCAAGCGTCTTAATAACTCTTAATTTGCTTCTAAAGAGACCAAAGATTTCGATTCATAGCGATTTCCTTTACCGGGACATTGGAATTACGAAATGACGGAATTACATAATGCAATGCTGTTATTTTCTCTTACAAATACTGATAGCAATGAGAAAGTGCAAAGTGCAAAATTTAGGCAGGTATTTAAAAAAGTAATGTTTACTAAATCAATAATAATTAGACTAATTATAATCAATAATAATATTAGTTTGTTAACTATTTTATCATATTTTAGTTAAACACAGAAAAGCCATTTTGATTTTTTAGTGTATTTTTAGGCTTTATAAGATTAAACTATGTGACTGCCTAGGCAATGAAACAGTTTTGTTAAAACACCGAGTTAGCTTGCATGGAACAAAATAGTTTAAAACATAAGAATCCAGGCCTTAGACATTACCAAGAAATAATCTAAAATTTGAACAAGTGGGCCTATCGAAGACAAACAGAAATACACATTAACTTTTAAAATGCCCTCTCTTAATTACTTATTTAAATTAAGTTGCATCTCAGATCAGTATGTTAGTTATTACTTATTATATTTGTAATTAATTATTCTCGATGGATGACAAACTTTATAAAATACTTTTTGGTTTGGTGTTGTTAATACATTTTTAGCTGTGAAATGGTCTGAATAAATACCATTTGGTTATAGGAACTTAACCAGGTAGGCCTAATTTCTCGTTGTTCCGCTAGCCGTATAAACAATATCTGAATTTGAAAACGTAGTACTGTACTCATTTTTATCCAAGTAGCTGACTTTCAACATTTTAATTATGCATGGTTTATCTTTCTTGAACCAGCGGATATTGTTTCATATTTAATAGCCTATATTTTTTAGTTTCTTCGCTCATGAATATTTATTATTGAGCGAGTGAACATCGATGGTTGATTTTAGTTCGATGAATCTTTCATGAGAATTCGCATCTTACAAAATGCTGTGCTTTATTCTTCATAGTATTCGTTCGGTCATGTAGGACTAGAAGAATAAAAGTAGGTTTTTCTTTTTCCATTCGTACGACACATATTTGATATTGACCAATAACATTTAGCAATGCCTCGGATATAGACCGGTCTGCCGACTATGCTTGCAAGAATGCGATTTTGTTGGATAAAACATTAGCTTGTTACTAAAACGACATACATTAGGTGCAGTATTAAAAGGCTACGTCAACCATCTCGATTCCTTCAACATTTAACTTAAAATCTGTGCGTTTATTTATTATTATTATTATTATTATTATTATTATTATATTTTAGCTACATTCAAATAGCGTCTCTTTGCAATAAATTATGTTTTTTTGAAAGAAATAAATAAAAGCATTTTGTTTTATTTTTACCTTATCTTAAATCTGAGGTTAACCGTTTTCTCTTTGCCACTTTTGATAGAATTTTTTTTAGGTAGATTGCTTTTGAAGCACACGTTTGTTTTTGGAAGAATTAGTTAAAATGCGTTCGATGAAAGATGCCAGTGTTAGAACCTTTGATGGACCTTACAAACTTATTATAAAAAATAAAAATGTTTAGATAAATACGTACTTTTAAAAAGAAAGAAATTCTATAATATAGCCTATTTTATATCCAGTGTGAGTAAATATGGCATTTATTCATTTATTACTGTACCTATTAAGTAGTAGGGCCATGTTGTGTGGAAAATAGTCTGGTTACTCGACCTACTTTAGCCTGTGTGTGGAATTGATAATCCAAGCCATAACAGACGGACAATGAAAACTACTGACGTGAATAAGAGTTGACCATTAATGGCATATTGAGTTCATTTTCGTGACGTTTATTAACGACTCCCTATTAAAGAAAATTGATGTAACAAAAACAATCCCATTAACTAAAGGGAAAGTCCTCATAAGAACAATATTCTCATGAAGTCATGACCTAGAAAACAGAACTTGTCTTTTCTCACAGAATGTATAATATAGCCTTTTTCGAATTAACTATTTTTTTCTCTTACACTTTGATAAACTTCAGCTCACAACTCTTCTTATCTTCTTCGATATAATTGTTTCGCCTTCTTCGTCTTATTTGTTTTCTCTTCTTATTTCTTATCATTCTTCGACATCACAATGTTAATTTCATCAGATTCTTTCAACTTTTTGTCGCCTCTTTTCTGCCGTGCGTTTCCCAGTCCTTGTTTTTCACAGTTTTCTTTTTTGCTGCTCTTCTTTTCATCTGTTTTTGTTGAATTTAATTTACCGCTTTTTCGTTTTTATTGTATCATTTTGTTACACAATAACTCGAATACATTTTGAGCATAAGAAGGAAGAATTGCATTGTTTTCTTTGTAGTGTACTGTAGGCCTATATGCTAACTTGTTCTTTTTTTAAATCGATGACTGACATGTCTATAGATTGCGTTTATGCTCTTCAAGCCGGTTTCGCAATGGGAATAATAAATTTTATTTAGGGTTACCTTTAGGGTTAGCCTATATTGTATCTGTGAAATGAGAAAGAAAAAGAAAGGAAGGAGATAGGAAGAAAACGCATTCCATCTATAGTAAGAGATTAATTACAAGGGAACCGCAAGGATCGGAGGGAGTATTGTACTTGGAGAAAAATTAATTGATTATTATGTATGCCGAGTTTCGTACGTGACTACTGAAATTTAAATCAAGGAATTGACTTGGGAAATCATCTCGAGCTGACTCAACAATTCTCCCTTATGATTTATTTTGATTTAATAACTTGGTGTGTATAAATATTAATGTTCTGTGACACTGACTACTGAAATTTAGATCAAGGACTTGACTTGGGGAAATTATCTCGAGCTGACTCAACAATTCTCCCTTATAATTAAGTTCTGATTTAATAACTTGGTGTATATAAATATTAATGTTCTGTGACACAGATATGTGATAATGTAATAAAGTGTAATAGCCAATCGACCTTACCACAAGAACGATTCGTTGCAAATTAAAGAAAAAAAATCTAACTATAACTTAGCGAACTTACTGTGTTAAAAAATAAACAAAACAGGTGTTCTATTTATTTAGTCGATTGGACTGAGTAATAAACGGGAATCAACATGTTGACTAATCTTCTTTCCCGGTTTATGTTTTATTGACCTTTGTCAACGGTATCATACAACATGGATTTTTCACAATTTTTAAGTCATCCGGATAAAAAAATGCTGTGTTTCTTCAACATTATTACTTACTTGTGTTTTCTACTTGTTTTCTTGTATGTTGTGGTTGCAGCGCGCGTGTTGTGAAAGTAAGCCATGTGCATTAATGATATTTTAATACGGGGACTTAGGAAAACAGTGAATTGTAACACTGACATAGATGGTGGAAGTAATTACTGAGAAGTGTGACAGCCTGAGGTAAGGACAACATCGATTTTTGCTGGGACATTACTTGAGAGAATCAAGACCAAACATACATGGCCTCATCATCAGTCAGCTATTGCCTTTTATTCTTAATATAGCGTATAAAAAAGTGGAATCATCACAATAACAGGCATTCATGTTTCATTTAGATCTGTTTTCTGTAATTTATAAAATAATTCATACCTCTGATGACTTTCTAGCGTCTAAACATCTGAAGCTGTCTAGACCAGCGTTTCTCAACCTATGGTCCGCGGACCACCAGTGGTCCGCAAAGATGGTGCAGATGGTCCGCAGACATAATTAAAAAATATCATAAAGCAAATAAAGAAATAAAAATGTTTCACATAAAATGGACACTAGATGTCAAAGGTTTTAAAATCTTAGAAAATACAGGTCCTATTGCAAGTTTCCTTACTTTTGCAGTTAGGAAACCCCTGATGCACTAACGTCTATGGTTCCCTCTTTCATTCAAAACCCCAAAAACTAAGACTTTTTCGGAATTTGTTAAAAGAGGCGCTCTCTTAACAAGGGTTTTATTGTTGGAGGTGCCCGAGTGTCTGATAACGGTAATCCTGTGTTATAATTCCTAATTATATTATCAAATTGGTAATAAATATTAAAGTCTGTTCGAAATATAATTTTACTGTCAATAGTTTACTTCCAATTCAATAACTGAGTTTCCGTAAAATTAAAAAAATGTATTTAGAATTATTTAGTTATAATGACCTATAATTAATACCCCAAATATTAAGAATACTAGCATGTGCCCGCGGCTTCGCCCGCGATAATTATTTCAAAAATTAAAAATTAAGAGCATAATAGTTAAATCATTCTATTTATTAACAGCTAAATCACGGGGACTACATACCACGATTAGATAGCGTCGCCTGGTAAAAGCGACCTCAGATTCGAGTTCCTTGGCCCAGAATGCCCCTGTACAGTGAGTTTCGTCCAAATCGAACAATGTTTGACCATATTTAGGCCTATATTGATTATCCCTCTTCCGTGTAGGTTGAAAATTTTATATGTCTTTGGGCCTTGATATTCTAAACAAATGAATCGTCCAGGATGGACTTACAAAATCAAGCGATCGCCCGCGATAATTATTTCAAGAATTAAAAATTAAGAGCATAATAGTTAAATCATTATATTTATTAACACCTAAATCACGTGAATTACATACCACGATTAGATAGCGTCGCCTGGTAAAAGCGATCTCAGATTCGAGTTCCTTGGCCCAGAAAATCCCTGTATAGTGAGTTTCGTCCAAATCGAACGATGTTTAACCATAATTAGGTCTATGTTGATTATCCCTCTTCCGTGTAGGTTGAAAATTTCATATGTATACGGGCCTTGACATTCTAAACAAATGAATCGACCAGCGTGGGCTTACAACATTCAAGCGATCGCGATTCTTTTATTTCCACGGTATGACAAAAATAGCCAAAGCCAACTGCAATTGATTTGACATTGAAATGTATTACTGAAATCTGATGCTTCGACAGCGCTAAAATCACGTGTTCTGCCAGTTTTTCACTCAAAACTCGCGAACGAAAACTAAAATTAAAAATTCAGCTTCGAGGTGCATTCGCCCACCTTTCAGTGCATCTATGTTTAAAATTTCAGATCTCTGCGTTCAGTAGATTTCGATGGGCATCGCGGACAGACAGACAAACAAACACGTCCTTTTATTATTATAAGATAGCATATGCCTGCGGCTTCCCCCGCGATAATTATTTAAAAAATTAAAAACTAAAAATTAAGAGCATAATAGTTAAATCATTATATTTATTAACACCTAAATCACGTGGAGTGCATTCCACGATTAGGTAGCGTCCCCTGGTAAAAGCGACCTCAGATTCCAGTTCCTTGGCCCAGAAAACCCCTGTATAGTGAGTTTCGTTCAAATCGAACAATGTTTGACCATATTTAGGGTTGATTATCCTTCTTCCGTGTAGGATGAAAATGTATGATGTCTGTGGGCCTTGACACTCTAAACAAATGAATCGTCTAGGATGGACTAACAAAATCAAGCGATCGCGTTGCTTTTATTTCCAAGGTATGAGGTATGATGACAAAAATAGCCAAAGCCAACTGTAAGTGATTTGATATTGAAATTTATTACTGAAACTGATGCTTCGAAAACGCAAAAAATGCACGTTTTTTGCTCATTTTTCACTCATAACTCACGAACGAAAGCGAAAATTAAAATTCTGGCTTCGAGGTGCATTTTCCGACCCTTCAGTCCGCCTATGTATAAAATTTCAGATCTCTGCGTTGAGTAGATTTCCCTGGGCATCGCGGACAGACGGAGGACAGACACTTCCTTTTATTAATATAGATAGGCCTACATATAGCCTACTTTTAAAAATGGTATGTAAAATTAGGGGTCCGTAAAACAATTTAGACATTTTAGAGGTCCTCGGGTTCAAAAAGGTTGAGAAACGCTGGTCTAGACATATGCGATGCACTTATATTAAACTTAAGGTTCTAATTTTAGGGGAACTGAATAGCTTTTCTTTACAATGTTAAATACACGGTACTTTTTTCCTCAAAAATACTAAATCTAGGCACTTAATCAAATAGAGAGCAAGGAATATGTTTGGAGTAACTGGCGGACAAGAAGGTTGAGGAAAGCTTTGCGAAATTTTTACTTCCTCTGCCCGTACCATAGGTACTATAGGTAGAGGAAGTATTGTTTTCGACCCCAAAATTCGAAGTTTAGTTTTTAGCATATATACACGTTTCAAGGCCCCCTGAATCCAAAAGTACTATTTTTGGAAACATGTCTGTGTGTCTGTGTGTGTGTCTGTCTGTCTGTCTGTGTGGAAGTTTGTGAACAGGCTAGCTCCGAAACGGAGAATCGTATGAAAACAAAATTTCGTATTTGGGTCAGGTACCTTCTGAAGATGTGATTCGAAGATTGGCGACAAATTTCCCTTATTTTTAAGGGGACTTTACATGAAGAAATTTTCGTTTTTCGCGATTTTCTCGAAAACGGCTCTAACGATTTTCTTTAAATTTTGCGCATGGATTGCTTGTACCAAGAGCTAAAACTTTTATTTGAAACATTTTTTCGAACAAATTCTCTGAAGGGTAGTTATAAGCAACCCACTGTGAATACGTGCTTTTTGCAATACGGCTTCTTGTAAATCGTACGAAAACAAAATTTTGTATTTGGGTTAGGTACCTTCTGAGGCTGTAAAGATTGGCGACAACCTTCTCTTATATTTAAGGGGACTTTACATGAAGAATATTTTGTTTTTTGCTATTTTCTCATAAACGGCTCTAACAATTTCCTTTAAATTTTGTACATGGATTGCTTATACCATTTCAAAAACATTCTCTGAAGGGTGGTTGTAACCTACCAACTTGCCTGGTGAACAACTCAATACGCGGACATTTAAGGCATTTTATTCTATAAAAGCACGTGAAGTGAGAAAAATGTACTGTTGGCCCTGCTTACAGTAAAGAAATATCTGAGGGGAATATTTGATAAATTTCGGAAATTATTCTTAACAGCGGAAAGTTCAATAAACGTTTGCAGTCACTTGTTTTTTTTCCCCATAGCCTGCGTTTTTAGTCGCAACATTCAAAGAAGGGGCTATAAGATATTTATAGCATAATTAGCGTAAATGCTGCAAACTTTTATTTGGGCAGAGGAAGTTATGTGACTTTCACATCAGATTTTTTATGAAGGCTAGACCATCTACGTTGGCACTTGTTCCTTTATAGTTGCAGTTCACACCTGCAAAGTTAGATTAGCCGTTTCTGCCAAGTGGTATTTTGGTTTGAGTGAAATACAGTGTCTCGAAAGTTAAAATCGTTAGTACTTTGTGTTTATTTACTTATTTATTTACTGTCATAAAAGTTACATATGAAATTTTTGTACACAATGTTTCTAATGTCAAAACAGCATCTACAAAACTTTATTTTGAACACATACATCTTGCCTATAGAACCTTGCCGTAGAATTCCCCCAAGAACCCAACCATAACCTATGTTCAGGATCTTATTTTAATATAATTATTTATCTTTTATAATATGTACCATATAATATGTACAAACTAAATTGAATATCAAGGAAATATAATTGTAAAATATCATCAGAGAAAACCCATGTCATGGCTTTTAAGGGGAAAGATCCAATTAGATATAAAATTGTCATAGATAATATTGAAACAAATTTCACATTTTAACTATCTTGGAAATAAGATTTCTTATAATTATGATAAAGATGTGCATATAAAAATCTCGCGTTTTCAAAGAACGCTAAGAAACAAAACAAGAAAGGACACTCAATTAAAATCTTATTAAACAATGGCGGTGCCATCTTTATTATATGGCAATGAATATTGGGAGCTGAATAAAAAGGATGAAAGCAGGATAAATGCATCAGAGATGAAATTTTTGAGACAAGAGAAGTGATGCACATTAAAAGACCACATTAGAAATTAAGATATAGGCTACATAGAGAATTTCAAATTATACCCCTCCTAGATAAAGTTAAAACATATAGAACAAAATGGATTCAGCATCTAGAAAGAATGGAAGAGGGTAGAATACCCAAAAGAGCCTGGAAATATGCACCTGTTGGCAAGAGATACCAAGGAACAGGCCTATGTCGTGAAGTTGATGATGATTATTAAGTGCCAGTATGGTACTTTATGAGATTGTGTGGGGGACGAAAAATGTCTGTCCGTCTGTCTGTCTGTCTGTCCGTCCGTCCGTCCGTGTGTCTGTACGCGCTCTAACTCAAATACGCTTTTTCGGATTTTCACGAAACTTGGAAAACACATTTATAATGTCAATGGGAAGAACCCTATTGATATTGAACCAAATCGGTTCACCGGTACCGGAGTAATGCCCAATTTAGTGCCTATTTTAATAGATTATGGCGCCTTTCTAATAGAAAGGCGCCATAATTCAAATACGCTGTATCGGATTTCCATTAAACTTGGTATACGCATTTATGACATCCATGAAAAGTACTGTGTTAAATTTGAACCTAATCTGTTGACCGGTACCGGAGTAAAACCCAATTTAGTGTATATTTTAAAGGCGCAATAGCTCAAATACGCCTTATCGGATATTTATGAAACTTCGTATACGCATTTATACTATCCATGGAAAGACGTCTGTTGATGTTCAACCAAATCGGTTGGCCAGTACCGGAATAATGCCCAATTTATTGCCTTTTATGTTAATATATGAGAAGTCGCGATAACTCAAATATGCTTTATTGGATTTTCCTGGAACTTTGTATACCCATTTATAATGTACATGGGAAGACGTCTACCGATATTGGACCAAATCGGTTGTCCGGTACCGGAGTAAAACCCAATTTAGTGTCTATTTTAAAAACGCGGTAACTCAAATACGCTTTACCGGATTTTTATGGAATTTGGTATACACATTTATAGTGTTCATGGGAAGAGGTCTACTGATACTGGATGAAATCGGTTCACCTGTTTCGGAGTAATGCTCAATTTGGTGCCTATTTTATGATAATATACGTATTCGAAAGAATTTATATTAAAAAAAAGCAAATCATTTATCATGACAACATAGTCAATTGTTTTACTGTGATATTTTACGGCTTTGGAAATTAAAATAGAGATAGCTATGACCAAAAACACTATTGTTTTACATGCGCTTATAACTTACAACTAGACCGTTAAACTGACCCAGGTGACCGAGATGGTAACGTTTTGGCCCCACGTTATGGAGTTCCATGGTTCAAATCCCGAAACCAGCCAATTTCACTTTCTTTTTCGTATTTTTATGTGAGTGTGCGATTGTCAAGATATAAAAAATCTGTACAGTTCAGCTGATGCTGGAAGATTTTAATCTGATTAAAAAGAAAACTAGACCTTTGTTCTTCCCTAAGCCCTGCTTAATGAATAAATCTGGAGCTTAACTTGTAAATCAATTAAAAAAACATATTCTGCATATCATAATTGCAGTCATAACTGATTTAAAAAAACATACTGGCACTTTTTTACATCAGTTTACCTGATTTTATTATATTTGACCTTATAAACAAACGAATCGACCACGGTCAGCTCACAGAATCGAAACGAACAATAAATCCATGCAATATATTGAAAAAATTGCGATGCTTTTATTTCCAAGTAGGATGACAAAACAAGACACCCACCTGTAATTGATTTGACAATTGAAATATATTACCAAAAATTGATGCTTCGATAGCAAAAATATTCATATTTTCTGCCAGTTTTTCACTCATAACTAGCGAACGATAGCGAAAATGAAAAATCCGGCTTCGAGGTGCATTCGGCCACCCTTCAGTCCATCTATGTTTAAAATTTCAGATTTCTGCGTGCAGTAGATTTCGCTGGACATCGCGCACAGACAGACAAACTGACAAACACTTATTATCATATATTATTAAGTGCCAGTATGGTACTTTATGAGATTGTGTGGTGGACGAAAAAATGTCTCTCCGTCTGTCTGTCCGTCTGTCTGTCCGTGTGTCTGTACGCACCATAACTCAAATACGCTCTTTCGGATTTTCATGAAACTTGGAAAACACATTTATAATGTCCATGGGAAGAACCCTATTGATATTGAACCAAATCGGTTCACCGGTACCGGAGTAATGCCCAATTTAGTGCCTATTTTAATAGATTATGGCGCCAAATACGCTGTATCGGATTTCCATGAAACTTGGTATACCCATTTATGACGTCCTTGAGAAGTGCCCTATTGAATTTGAACCTAATCTGTTGACCGGTACCGGAGTAAAACCCAATTTAGTGTCTACTTTAAAGGCGCAATAACTCAAATAGGCTTTATCGGATATTTATGAAACTTCGTATACGCATTTATAATGTCCATGGGAAGACGTTTATTGATATTGGACCAAATCGGTTGGCCAGTACCGAAATAATGCCCAATTTAGTGTTTTTATGTTAATATATAAGAAGTCGCGATAACTCAAATATGCTTTATTGGATTTTCCTGAAATTTTGTATACCCATTTATAATGTACGTGGAAAGACGTCTACTGATATTGGACCAAATCGGTAGACCGGTACCGGAGTAAAACCCAGTTTAGTGTATATTTTAAAGACGCGGTAACTCAAATACGCTTTACCGGATTTTTATGAAACTTGGTATACACATTTATAATGTCCATGCGAAGACGTCTATTCATAATGGATAAAATCGGTTGACCTGTTTCGGAGTAATGCTCAATTTAGTGCCTATTTTATGGTAATATACCGGTACGTATTCGAAAGAATTTATTTAAAAAAATGAAAATCAGTTATCTTGACAACATAGCCTATTGTTTTACTGTGATCTTATGAGGCCTTGGAAATTAAAATACAGGTAGCTATGACAAAAAACATATTGATTTAATGCGCATATCCAACTAGACCGTTAAAATGACCCAGGTGGCCGAGATGGTAGACCTTTCTTCTTCCGTAAGCCCTGCTTAATGAATAAATCTGGAGCTTAACTTGGAAATCAATTTTAAAAAAAAAACATATTCTGCATATCATAATTGCAGTCATAACTAATTAAACAAAAACATACTGGCACTTTGTTACATCAGTTTACCTGATTTTATTTATTTATTTATTGGTGTTTTTACAAATACTGTTTATACAGTGAGTCCCACGCAAGAGTTGGCCAATCATGCGGGTTTCTGCGTCGCGGCGGGCACAGATCTAACTCCCGAGCGATCGGGTGAAGTATCTACGCAAATAAATCCGCGAACGGTGTAATGATTCAGGTTCTCGCAGTTACAGTTGAAAGTACAATGAAAATAAAATCAGGTAAACTGATATAACAAAGTGCCAGTATGCTTTCGCTGAATCCAAGACGTTACCATTCGGTTAACTCAGTCAATTTGACGATGTAGTTTGATAAGCTTATGTGAAGGAGTATTGTTATTTGTCAAATCTAAATATATTAGGCCTACAACTTAAAATTCTTAAAATACGTCAACATTTCACAAAATTCAGTGGCATATAACTCCGCTAATTATTTCACAGTAATAGTATTTGATAGTACTTATTTTCAACTACATCGGCCAAGTAAACAAACATCTGACTGCACTGCAGACAAAGCCCCCAAATGATTAAAAATGCGACATTGTTGTATGGATATGATTTTAAAAAATGTGACCTTTAATTAGTTGTTACTCTGGTACCGGTAAACCGATTTGGTCCAAAATAAGTAGGCTTCTTGCCACGTACATTATAAATGTATATACAAATTTTCATGCAAATCCGATAAAGCGTATTTGAGTTATCGCACCTTTTGCTATATAATACCATAAAAAGGCACCAAATTGGGTATTATTCCGGTACCGGCCAACCGATTTGGTCCAATATCAACAGACATCTTCCCATGGACATTATAAATAGGTATTCCAAGTTTCATGAAAATCCGATAAAGCGTATGTGAGTTATGGCGCCCTTAAAATATACACTAAATTGGGTTTTACTCCGGTACCGGTGAACCGATTTGGTTCAATATCAATAGGGTTCTTCCCATTGACATTATAAATGTGTTTTCCAAGTTTCATGAAAATCTGAAAAAGCGTATTTGAGTTAGAGCGCGTACAGACACACGGACGGACGGACGGACGGACGGACAGACGGACAGACATTTTTCGTCCCCCACACAATCTCATAAGTACCATACTGGCACTTAATAACCACGTACCTCATCATAAGAGATGTTTGAAATGTATTCCTCTTGCATCCACAGAACTCTGGTACCTTTTTAAGAAATTTTCTTTCACGCGCATTAGTTCAGCTTCCGAGTCAGAGTTATTTTCTGTTGTGATATTGTATATAAGTTCTTCTAACAGACAGTATGTGACTATTATTTATGGGGGTACTTGAAAAATAAAGTGTGTAGGTCAATTTCCCAAGGACAAAGAAAATGACCAAAATATGACTTTATATGAAAAATAAAAACGGTCCGATTTGGGTAGTAAATGTGCGATTCATGTTTAATTTTTGTTTTTTGGCGAGAATGGAGGTCAGGGTAAAAATATGGCATGTCAGAAACATCCGAACCATAATAATAACTAACCCTTCATTTCCGACCAGCTCATTTCCTCCCTAAAGATGGACGCAGTGCTAGTAGCTCACGAAAGCCCAGAATTACTACATCCATCCACCCGACTGGAAGGCTCTAATCCGTTTCCAAATTCTGGAAAGTCCCAGGCCTTGTGTAAATAAGATTTTACATAATTAAGTAGTTTTCGAAGAAAAATCTACCTATTGCAATGGATACCATGTCATGATTTTCGAAAAATTATTTCATATCTTTACGTTTCATGCTTCCTTAAGTACGAAACCACCGCCCGTTCAAAAAGAAAATTGTGATATTTATATATATATATATATATATTTATATTTTTACACGCTAGCGGCCGTAATTTTGAAGATATTTGAACCAAATTTTATTATGTTATTTCTAGGCCCAATAGTTCGGACAAGTTCGTTAATGAGCAAAATTGGCCCAAGGGGGTGGTCGGGGGAGGGGGTTGAAATTTTAAAACATTTATATCTCGGCCCCTATGAAGTATAGAGGGAAACTTTGTTTGAATAAATTAGAGTACTCCCTATGGAATTTGCAGTGATACCAACGATTCGGGGTTTTGGGGGTACGAGTGGGGATGGTGGAGGGGGGGATGGAAATTCGAAATTTTTGAAACTACGTCTTGTGGGGTATCGTTGAAAAGCTCTTGATGAGTACTCTACAAATCAATAACTAGTTTCCTGATAGTTCTCATATAAGGCGAGATTTGAATGTTTGAAAAAGTGCTCTTTCCTCTTTTTTGGAGTTATTATTGCGGGTTTGTCATGCAAAGGCTAAAGAAGAAGAGTGCTACGCATTGACAGTAAATTAAACCAAAAGCACTTCGAAATCTACCTCAGCCTGTAGGCTTGCCTAAAGGGATTTTTTTGAAATTTGAACGTCTGTCGCTCGCCTTAGATTATCAGCGTCCTGCTCGCCTTTAATAGGCTCTAGAAGTACTTTTTTACTTTCTCTATCCGTAACATATTTACCGTAACATAGGAGAGGAAGATTTCTAGCCCAAATTTCGAATCACGTTTTTAATATAAATACACGTTTTGATGTTACCTGAATCCAAAAATGCTATTTTTCAGAAATATGTCTGTGTGTGTCTGTGAACAGCCAAGCTCTAGAACGAAAAATCATATGAAAACAACATTTTGTATTTGACTCAGGTATCTTTAGGGGATGTGACACTCTTACCCCTAATGCCACTTTTTATAAAGAAAATTTCATTTTTCGCCATTTTTCGAAAACGTCTCTTACGATTATCTTTAAATTTTATTCTTGGGGTGCTTATTCTAAGAGCTAATACTTTTTTTAAAACTTTTTTTGCATAAATTCTCTGAAGGGTAGTTATAAGCCACCCATTGTTTATAGAAACTCAGTCTTAACTCGTGAAGAATAAAGTTTGGCATCAGGTTGAAATAACTGTATCCGTGCTCTTTGCAATACGGCCTCTTCTTCTATATCAGAGTGTGAAGTGAGAAAGCTGTATTGCCTATGCTTAGAGTAAAGAAAGTTACGTGAGTGCATTAATCAAATTTTATTTGGGTTGTGTATCCTTCGGGGATGTGATGTGGTAACGACATTCTCTTCATTTTTAAAACCAATTTACATGAAGAGAATGTCATTAAAAATATATTATACTAAGAGGCAAAACTTTTATTTGGGCAGAGTGTGTAACTGTTCTTCCGTTATAGCACTCAATTCTGAGAAAGACAACCTATGCATTGACTCTGGCATTGTTGTTGCTCTTAACTTATGCCCTTTTAAATTTATCTCATTGTCTTATATTGTATTAGATAAAATACTATGGGTAGAGAGGCAGATAACCTCTGTCTTCCATGATACGAGGGTAGATGAAATATAAACGAGACTATTTTTCATTTATTTTTGTTTGCAATAAACACAAAATTAAGTGTTTTTCATTTTTGTATAGAATTTCCTGCTTTGGAAATGCATTTTTTCCGAGCAAATCTGTAGCTTTTTAATTAAAAAAAAAAGAGTTGGTTGTGTCATTAGCCAATTGCGTACGAATTGCTCCATCCCATCAACGTTGTCGAATTGCTGGCCATCCTCAGCTTCTTGGACTGGACCAAAAAGGATGAAAATCGCAAGCTAATAAATCAGGACACTAAGAAGGTTGTTAAACTATTTTCTCCATTTTGGTACGTGTGACAGCTCTTGCATTGTCATGAAGAAGGATCTCTTCTTCTACCGGTTAGTCACGTCTTTTAGCCTCATTGAAAGCCTCGCAGTAGTACGCCGCATTGATTGCGCAACGATATTGTACAAAATCAACGTATAAAATGCTCTCCCTCCCCCCCCCCAAAAAAAAAAACAGTCAAAAGCCTTCTGAATGCCCAGACTTGGCTTTCATAGGGAACTCCACGGCTTCTCACAAACGCCTTGTGCCAAGTGAAAACACGCGACGTTGACAGAGTTTGTTCCCTAAACTGTGCCAACAGTTTGCGCAAAATGTTGCGCTTTCATTTAGCGAGATAATGCATTGCGCAACGGAAGGTTGCATTTTTTTCTGATATATCCTTGCTGTATTGCAATCTCACAAGGGCGTCTGATCGCTCTCTCCCCCCCCCCTTCAACATGCCATAAAGTAGCAGCTTCCTTAGCTGAAAATTATGCCCTAAAATAGTCTCGTTTATATTTGGTCCACCCTCGTTGCAAATAAATTGTAATGCCAGATCCAAGAAATTTTAATGTATTCTTCTGCACTCTGCTTGATTTATTACTCTCCCTATGTTTTGATCATAAGCGCGGTATTTCACAGGTTTCAAGGTAACATTATAATCTTGAGTTGCCATTTATGTCATAGATTTCATGAACAATCCGAAATTTTATTAGTATAAGAACATGTACAAACTGATAAGTCCGCTATTTTCTGTTGATGTTATATAGATTTTGAAAAGTTTGATCCATTTAAATTGCCACAATACTTTTGCAATGAATGAAATTGTGCTCTTTACTGTCATTGAAATCAATGAAAGCCCTGCGGATTTCATGAACAATCCACAATTTTATAGCATAAGAACATGTCCAAATTTATAAGTCCGCTATTTTCTGTTGATGTTATATAGATTTTGAAAAGTTTGATCAATTTAAATTGCCACAATACTTTTGCAATGAATGAAATTGTGCTCTTTACTGTCATTGAAATCAATGAAAGCCCTGCGGCTTACGAACTTTCTGCTGCCACTATTTTATTGCTGCTGCGTATACTTGGGCTTGTGCAAGCCTTCAGGTGCCAGCGTTTGTTTGGCACTTAATGCAGCCTGTGTTTGTTTGACGCTTCACCGGTTTGTTTGGCGAAGCCTGCTAGCTGTACTGCTAGCCTCATTTAGTTGTTCGAAGTTTCGCGTGGTTTGCACCACATTCTGAGACAGTTCTGGAGTGATGTCCATTAAGTCTATATTTTCAGCTCTGTACTTGAATTGCACTATTTTGGGCTGGTTGGGGATTCCGGAAGGATTAACCTCGTAGTAGCGGAGTTTAACAGGGAATTCTGTAGCGAATACTACCAGGCGATCTTCTAGGGACAAGTCTTTCAGTTTGGCCAAGTTTATCTCGGACGAGGACAGTCGACGTACGTTTGCTTGTGGTAGCTTGATGCCAAGCGTTTCTTCTACTTGAGAGCTGTACTCTCCAGTTGATTTTGGTGCCTCTTCAGGAGGCGGTGTCAGTTTTGCTGATGGAGGTCTGTGTTCCTCAAGTGGTGTCGGTGGTTTGTCAGGCATTCTCTGATGCAGATTGGGGGTCAAGTCGATGGACTGAGATGGTCGATGCAAGTCGTCCCTTGCACTCTTTTCCGGCTTCGGTTCTTCTGACGGAGGAGATAGCAAGCGGAGGGTTTGTGCGGGAGGATCCCTTGCATCATAAGCGAATTCCCTGAGCTCTCTGATCAACTTTCTGACGTAGAGGAAGGTTTCCGGGAAGTACGTTCTACTCCTGGCGATCCTCTCACTGATTAGTTTAGCGACGTGTTCTCGCAGTGTGGGTCTCTTCTCAAACAGTCTGAAGCTGTGTCTAGTCAATGCTACACTCTTCTCAGAGTGCGCTTCTACAGGAACTGGAAGGTTCGTTGTTGGTTTCATTAGTTTCTCATATCTGTTTCCTACTTCCTTTACTTCTGGTTTCTCTTCTTCCGGCTGATCGGCGGTTGCAGGATTGTTTTGCGCATGCGTACTATGCGTGTTGAGTGTCGTATCCGTGAGGTCAAAGACGTTATTTGTGCCTTTCATGTCACTTTGCTTATTTTTCTGATACATTGCAAGCAATGTGTGGGACGCTTGTATTTGCTCCTTGTAGGCTGTTTTCTGTTCCTCCACTTTTTTCATCTGCTGTAACTGATGAAAACTTGGGCGACGAAGCACCTTAGAGTCGTCGTATTTCATGAGGGTAGGCGGTGGATAACTTAGAGGCTGGGCGCCCATATTGGGTTGAGGCTTGAAGAATTGGAGTCTCGTGAGGATTCCGTCGAGTATGGGTTCTTGGGGACTGTACGCTCTGCTAACTTTATCACCATCCATTTTCACTGGGTCACTATGATGTGGATCGTACTTCTTCATGACGTCTTGGGACTCGAAAACCTCAGTTGCAGTCTTTTGTTCCTCAGGCTTCTTGGATTCCTCCAGTGTCTCATTCGAATGCCTGGGTTCTGATTTGGATAAGCGTTTGGAGGGAGTGTACACGATGCGAATTTTGTCACTATCAGTTTTCACTGAGTTATCATGATTTGGACTGTACTTTGCCATTGCATCTTGGGAGTTTGAAACCTGAATAAATCTCTTTTGTTCCCTTGGTTTTGTGGATTGGTCCAATGTCTCGTTGGAAGGCCAGGGTTCTGATTCGGATAAGCTTTTGGATAGACTGTACATGCCACGAATTTTGTCACCATCCCTTTTCACTGGGTTATCGTGATTTGGACTGTACTTTGCCATTGCATCTTGGGAGTTTAAAACCTGAATTGCTCTCTTTTGTTCCCCTGATTTCGTGGATTGCTCCAGTGTCTCATATGAATGCCTGGACTCTGATCTGGATAAGCGTTTGGGGATTCTGTATACGATGCGAATTTTCTCACCATCCCTTTTCACAAGATTATTATGATATGGATTGTACTTTTCTGCGGCGTCTTGGGACTTGAAAACCTCAATTTCACTCTTTTGTTCCCCAGGTTTCGTGGATTGGTTCAATGTCTCGTAGGAAGGCCAAGGTTCTGATTCGGATAAGCTTTTGGATCGACTGTACATGCCACAAATTTTGTCATCATCCCTTTTCACAAGATTATTGTGATATGGATTGTACTTCCCTGCGGCGTCTTGGGACTTGAAAACCTCAATTTCACTCTTTTGTTCTCTTGGATTTGTGGATTGGTCCAGTGTCTCGTAGGAAGGCCAGGGTTCTGTTCTGGATGAGCGTTTGGAGACGAATTTTGTTATCATCCCTTTTCACTAGATTATTGTGATATGGATTGTACTTCCCTGCGGCGTCTTGGGACTTGAAAACCTCAATTTCACTCTTTTGTTCCCCAGGTTTCGTGGATTGGTTCAATGTCTCGTAGGAAGGCCAGGGTTCTGATTTGGATATGGGTTTGGTTAGACTGTACATGCCACGAATTTTGTCGTCATCCCTTTTCACTGGGTTATCGGTGTATGGTTTGTACTTTGCCATGACGACTTGGGACTTTAAAGCCTCAAATGCTCTCTTTTGTTCCTTCAGCTTTTTGGATTGCGCCATTGTCTCGTAGGAAGGCCAGGGTTCAGATGTGGATGAGTGTTTGGAGAAACTGAATACCTCTGGTTTGTATGCGTGATTCTTTTTAATTTCTGGGTAAATCGTAGACGGAATTGCTAGGAAGTCTAGGGTTGATTCTAAAGTCTTCACTTGAACTGGAGGCGGGAATTTGGGTTCATTTCTGCTAGCCATTTGTTTGTTTCCTCTAATCAAAGTTTTACGAAGACCCTGTGGTTTAATCTCTACGTTCTCCTTCACTGTGGCTGCTGAGTCTTGTGGCTCCCCCGCGTAGGTAGCAGTCGCTTCAGGTGGGGATCTGAATCTCTCAACAGCTCCTGTCGGCATCTTGTAAGCCATGTACACCTTTGGGATGAATTAAAAAGATAAAGGACCCTTCATTATATTGAGTGCCAACTAAAAATCACCGCCGTCTCGAGAATTACACTGCCTGTCCATGCTTAATTTTAACATGGAGATCAGAGTGTTGTTAAATCGCCTAATATCTCCAGTAGAGGCGACACAGTTCACACCCAGATAGCATGAAATTCCAGCATATTTCAGTTTCCGAGTTTATACTTCAGAGGGCAACACAGCATACGGTAATGTTAAAGGGTATTGCAGCTGGGTGTGAATGGTACTGCCATCTGTAATGTCGCCGCGTACGCAAAATTAGCCGTATAGGACAGGCAGTGTATACACGAGTAATACAGTCTAAAAGGCAGTGCTAAAAATATACGACGGTGGATCGAAAAGTAACTCATTTTTTTTACAAAATTGAATCGGTACAATTACAAACAAATGCACACATGAAAGGACATCTTTTGTCTATTTTTCTATATAGTCGTCACGTTTCTCAACATATTTCTCCTATCGTGATACCAGTTTCAAAATACCCTGTTCATAGAAGTTCGTTCGGTTGCCGTATACCTATCTGCGGACTGCTGTTTTCACTTCTGCATCTGACGCAAAGCGTTGGTCCCATGAAGAAATTTCTGGCCGGTAAACGCTTTGCGTCAGACGCAGAAGTGAAAACAGCATTCCGCAGATGGCTATACGCCAACCGAACGAACTTCTATGAACATGATATTTTTAAACTGGTATCACGATGGGAGAAATGTGTTAAGAAACTTGGCGACTATATAGAAAAGTAGACAAAAGATGTCCCTTCACGTGTGACTTTATTTGTAATTGTAACTATTAAACTTTTTGTAAAAGAAATTATTATGCTTTACTTTTCGATCCACCCTCGTATATTATATAGCATACTAACTATAAATTATGAAACTATAGAGACTTAAAGCAATAATTGCTAATGCAAGTATTTTTTTAATAGTTCATCCATGGCTGAGCAGTTAGACTGCTCGCCTTCCACTGCTGGGACCCGGGATCAAATCTCTGTGGATGCATGTTGAATTTGGGATGTACAAAATGGGATCAGGGCAGCCGGGTGCCCCGGTTTCCCGTGACGTAAACCTTATAGTCCCGCCGTTGGCACCACAATATCAACTAGACCTGAATAATGTTTTTAAATCTCGTGGCCGGCCTATTTGACATGTTTTTTTTTGTTTCCCCAGTCGTAAAGGCAAATGCCGAATTGGATATTTACATATCATGAATCATCCTCACTATTTCATCCTGTATCATATCCATTTAAATTAATATCAGTTGAATTTACTCCATAAAAATACTCCAGTAATAGAAACAATTGATAATCAATTGTTCCATGGCCTGCCCTACTGTATAGACACATATCCCGAACCCCTGGTATGGCCTCGCAGCTAAAAGGAGTATAAATTATTTATTTTGCCTGGCAGAGTTAAGGCCATAAGACCTTCTCTTCCACTCAAGCAGGTTAAAAATACAATGTAGTTTTACATTAATAACAAAGTAATGGATAAGATACTAATGACTAATACTAAAACTAAGGTTAAGGCTAAACATAATAATTAATTAAGTAAAAAGCATATGTTTCATAAAAAGAGTAAGTTTCATCGAAGAAAAAATAATATTAAAAGCAAAACAAGGAAAATGTCAAATTAACTTATAATGGAACTTTTAAGTTTGTGAAATAAAGTTATAGGCCTGGGTAGTTATTTAAGTTATAAGAAGATGAAGTAATGCTAATATGTACAATGAGAGATGGAGTGACTACAAAGAGCTAGTTCTGTTCACTGGACAATAATTGTTTAATAAGCCCAGTTTTGAAAGCATGTACTCTCCGACTACCCCTGATATCTTGTGAGAAGGAATTCCAAGAACGGGCTGTGGCTATAGTGAATGAGTGAGAGTACAGCTGAAATAAAAAAGTGTTTTTAATAGTGCCCATAATGGCCATTAAGACACTCGTATGAAAATCTTGGAAAACGAGCATAGCCACATACTCCTGTTTTGATAAATGTCTTTATGGGCTTGTGTACTATTATTAGACCTGGGATTTTAAGGCAAATGCCTATTTTGTTCCTTATGAAATAGCATGAAGTTCTGTAAATTTGTTGACATTTCATGATATATCACTTACATTTATAGAGTTTTATAGTGCCCTAAAATGCCTATTTGGACCTTCGGAGGATATTTTTGCTCTTTTAGTGCCTAAAATGCCTATTTTGTAAATTTAAAATAAAATCAAACTTCTGTAACTTTTACAATCATTTAATGGACATCCCTGAATAAAGAGCAGAACAGCAGAGGGTGGGTTTTTCACAGAAACTTGATTTTCCCAAACACTTGTCGCAAAAGAAATGCTGACTGACGGGGAGGATTCGCTCAAAACAACAAATAGCAGGTATATATATATATATATATATACAGTAAGAAGGGACATACCGTGTGAATTTTTCATATAATACAAAACTGTTTTTGATAAAAGTATTTTTAATTCTGTCTCTTTTTTTTCAATAATCAGCATGCTCCATTGCTTGCATCGCAATACTACAATTATTTCTGTTCAGAATAGGTATAGGCTACCACGCTTTTTACAGTAAAAAAAATATCACGTTACAGTTTAAGAGCATATTGTAGTATTTTAAAGTCTATTTTCTGTCTATTTACTCATTTTTAAAGCTTATTTTAAGTGCCAATTTTCTCTTTTAAAAGTCTATTTAAGTTACTTGTGTTAAAAGCCTAAAACTAATATTTTAGAACCTAAAACCCCAGGTCTAACTATTATGGTATAAGGCGGATTCCATGTTATACTATTTAATTACCTTAGGGATGGACTCAGGCATATATTCGGGAATCTTGCCGGACTTTTGAAACCTGAGGGCATGGGCAGGAAGTGGCTTGTTGGGAATATGGGACAGCTGCCTCTTTTCTGATACAGGATTCTTCTGCCGGGATATGTCCATCACAGACCTGGTGTGTGTTGGCCGTAGCTTCACGATTCTAAGACTGGCCGGTGAGGCGGACTTGGACTTGGTGAGGTGTCTAGATACAGAGTGATCCTTCATTCTCCTCCTTTCTGTCTTCGGCACTAAGGTGAGGTGGGGTGGTTCAGGTGATGCCGATGCTGAATCTTCACTGTGGTCGGAGTCGCTCGGTTTGAAAATATAAATTGACCTAATTTTCTTTCTAAATTTAGATATCCAGGAGTCCTTGGTGTTTTTTGTAAAACCACTAGACGTGGATTCGAAGTGGGCCGATCCATTATTTTGTTTGGTAAATACTTGACTGAAAATTTCGAAGGATTCTCGAAAGATGTTAGATGTTGCGCGGCAACGACGATAATCAACCATTTTCGCGCATAAGACAATGACAACCGAATCGCCGAAGACTGGCGAACTGATATTTTTGTTCTTTTTCAATTATAATTTCCACCTATGCTCAGTGTTTAAAAAGAGTAGACACTTATCCTACTTTATTAAACATAACTTATCTTATTATGGTTAACATATACAAGTAGCATACGCTACTAGTCTAGAAATATAAAACCTTGTACAAACAATGAATTAGTGATAAATAGGGTTCGGATGTTTATGACCTAAAAGAGCGGAAAATATGACTGCAAATATGGCCTTCAAATGACTAAATATGACCAAAAATCCTAAATATGACCTAATAAAATAACATAATTTCAAAAAATAAATGTTCCCGTTTAAAACTTTAAAAGACATAATTCTTACCTCACATTAATTCAATCAGATCATCACTTTTTAACAATTTTACAGGTGATTTACAGTTTTACTTCTAATGAACTTCTATTTTTAAAGAATTTTCTTTTCTTTGCTGGCTTCTTCAACTCCAAATACTCGTAATATTTTGTAGATCTTGCGTGTTTCAATAAAATATGAACAATTGCATTAATTTAAAAATCTAACTTGCCTATTATTTTGGCATAAACATTAAATAATTGAAATAAATTTCAAATTTAAATCGACCATGTAGTACATACCCTACACAATTGTGCTCCTTTACCGAAATTATAACTGAAATATGACATTAAATTACAAATGTGGTTAAAATATGACCAACACCACAAAATGACCAGAATTCAGAATAAAAATATGACATTTCATAAACATCCTAATCCTAGTGATAAATATTACTAAAAACTTTTAAAACTGTTAAAAATGTGCTTAAAGTCCATACAATAAAAGTCTTGTATATACAGTGAGTCCCACGCAAGAGTTGGCCAATGACGCGGGTTTCTGCGTCGCGGCTGGCACAGCTCCAACTCCCGAGCGATCGGGTGAAATATCCACGCAAATAATGCCGCGGTCGGTGTAATCATTCAGGTTCTCACATTTACAGTTAAAATTACAATGAAAATAACCACGTACCTCATCACAAGAGATGTTGGAAATGTTTTCCTCTTGCATACACACAATACTGGCACCTTTTTAGGGAATTTTCTTTCACACGTATAAGTTCAGCTTCCGAGATAGAGTTAATTTCTTTTGTGATATTGTCTTTAAGTTCTTCTTATGTATGGGAAATTGACCTATACACTTTATTTTTCAAGTTTCTTTATAAATAATATTTACATACTGTTAGAAGAGAAAGTACCTCTGTCTCGGAAGCTGAACTTACGCGCGTGAAAGAAAATTTCCTAAAAAGGTGCCAGTATTGTGGGGATGAAAGAGGAGAACATTTCTAACATCTCTTGTGATGAGGTACGTGGTTATTAAGTGCCAGTATGGTACTTTATGAGATTGTGTGGTGGACGAAAAAATGTCTGTCCGTCTGTCTGTCCATCTGTCCGTGTGTCTGTACGCACCCTAACTCAAATACGCTTTTTCGGATTTTCATGAAACTTGGAAAACACATTTATAATGTCCATGGGAAGAACCCTATTGATATTGAACCAAATCGGTTCACCGGTACCGGAGTAATGCCCAATTTAGTGCCTATTTTAATAGATTATGGCGCCTTTCTAATAGAAAGGCGCCATCACTCAAATACGCTGTATCGGATTTCCATGACACTTGGTATACCCATTTATGACGTCCATGAGAAGTGCCTTATTGAATTTGAACCTAATCTGTTGACCGGTACCGGAGTAAAACCCAATTTAGTGTCTACTTTAAAGGAGCAATAACTCAAATAGGCTTTATCGGATATTTATGAAACTTCATATACGCATTTATAATGTCCATGGGAAGACGTTTATTGATATTGGACCAAATCGGTTGGCCAGTACCGGAATAATGCCCAATTTAGTGTTTTTATGTTAATATATAAGAAGTCGCGATAACTCAAATATGCTTTATTGGATTTTCCTGAAATTTTGTATACCCATTTATAATGTACGTGGAAAGACGTCTACTGATATTGGACCAAATCGGTAGACCGGTACCGGAGTAAAACCCAATTTAGTGTATATTTTAAAGACGCGGTAACTCAAATACGCTTTACCGGATTTTTATGAAATTTGGTATACACATTTATAATGTCCATGGGAAGACGTCTATTCATAATGGATAAAATTGGTTGACCTGTTTCGGAGTAATGCTCAATTTAGTGCCTATTTTATGGTAATATACGTATTCGAAAGAATTTATAAAAGAATGAAAATCAGTTATCTTGACAACATAGCCTATTGTTTTACTGTGATCTTATAAGGCCTTGGAAATTAAAATACAGGTAGCTATGACAAAAAATATATTGATTTACATTCGCCACTACCTTCTTTATTTCCTAAAAGCCATGCTGTTAAATCTGGCAACATCGCATCGGTAGTCCTATCGGCTATTGACATGTTGTAAATAAAGCAATGAACTCCATCAGAATCATAGAAAAATTAAGCATATTTCAGCTTAAAGTAATCCCAGTCATCGCCTATTGTTTAGAGAACATCTGGATACACCTGAAGACCAACTGGAGAGCATGGGGAAGGTAAAAACCGTGTACATAATGAGAGATTTATATAAACCGTCACCTGTAATTGAGTACACCAGAGAACAGTTTTACACAGAAGAATTTCGGGTTTATCAGCTACAAACGAATACCAGAGTGAGGTACGGTATGATATTAGTGTCCTTAAGGAAGAATTGGCTGGTATTAAAGAAGAATTGAAGAGAAATAGAGTCACTTCTACTGGTAAGAACTTTTATCAAGCTGCTCACAGTAGGCCTAATACATCTCAATGTGGCAGACGCCAAATCGTATATATTCAATCTCCTATCCTCCCAATATTACTACCAGCGTTTTCCTACAGTTTGGTGAAGGTAATGAACGGGATTCAAACCTTAACCTCAAAAGTGCTGGCGAATCAACACAGTTCACCACCGGATGATGAACGAATGAATGCCTTGACAGCAAATAACGGAAAGCTGAGTGTTCCCAAGGAATTAGGCAAAGTTATTCTTTTCAGTGACAGTCATGAGCGTAGTCTTCCACAAAGTGCATGTGACAAGAAAAGAGATATCAGTGTTCTAGGTTATATTAAACCTGGGACAACTAGCTCAGTGGTGGTACAAAATGACCCAGAGAAGTGTAGCAGTTTAATAAAATATGACTCTGTTGTGGGTAAAATAACAGAGTTCGTAGGCCTAACAGGATAAGTGAGGTTATTATCAATAAAATAAGAAAAAAAACGCGACATCGTAACGTATGAGGAGACACTGAAAACTACGAATTCCTTCGGATAGGCTATGTGGAGTCACGGCGCATTACGTTATTATGCACATCACAAGTATATGCTATGTAATACATATTGTAACAAGGGCTCGTCGGGGTTCAAAATGAGAACACCGAGTTTATAATTGAAGGATGGAGGTTTCTTTATTTCCTGCAACAATTGTCGATACAGCCAGAAAACTCCAGACTATTTGCCAGTTCACTGTCCTGTTCAGTGCTCACTCTCACTGTGCTCAGTCCTAATTACAGCACTGTTCCAGTCCAATCCAGATCATCCCACGTCGCGCCGGTCAACTCCACAGTCCTCGCTGCCGCTGCGCGATCCACCCGTCGCGCCGAGTTCCCCGGGACGGCACTGCCTCAGCCCAGATCAGCTCACCAGCTCTTCCGTTCACCCTTCCCTCCGGTCACTAGTTCCCCGTTGACTAGCTATTTCGCTCTCGGGTCCCTCCGGTCACTGGCTCCTCAGCTTCCCAAGACACACTCACTTGAGGCCGCGCTGATCAGTCCTCTCCGTCCAGCTCACCCTCTGACGCTGACGCTCGCCGCTACTCACGGACTGCCTCTCTGACTGTTCCCTCGTTGACCCTCCGGCTCTTCACGGACTGCCTCTCCTCTGATGTACTGACTCTTCACTGTACTGAACTCTCCTTGACTGACTGACTCATCACTCCTCGTTGCCGTCTCTGACTGACTCGCCGCTCGCTCGCGGCCCTATATATAGGGCCGACGAATATTCCAGACCCGGTCTCTCGAAAGCTCTCCGCCCGCGCATTGTCTAGAATGTCCGCGCGGGGCGAAGTCACAGCCCTAGCGCGTGGCTCCACCTCTGGCCCCTCCCACGAGCGCGCACCGTCACTCACCGCGCCGCCGTGCCAGGGAGTAGGCCGCACCCGTCGGCGCGTGGCTCCAATCAGCAATAAGAGGGCCGTCCCTTTCTAGATTTATCTAATTCTAGCGCTTTCGGCCCGAGTCCTTCTTCTATCAGCTTCTAGGCTTTTCTGGCTTTGTCACAATATAATAGACTTACTGATTTCGCCTAAATAAAATCGGTATTTGTGATAAAGAAAAATATCTGCATTAAAAACGTATTCAAATGATTCCCACAGACCACCACAGAGAGGACTACCTAGTGTGTTGTCAGATTTCAAGCAGCATGGCTTGTAAGATATAGAAGGCAGTGCATTCGCTTATCCAACTAGACCGTTAAAATGACCCAGGTGGCCGAGATGGTAGACCTTTCTTCTTCCGTAAGCCCTGCTTAATGAATAAATCTGGAGCTTAACTTGGAAATCAATTTAAAAAAAAAACATATTCTGCATATCATAATTGCAGTCATAACTGATTAAACAAAAACATACTGGCACTTTGTTACATCAGTTTACCTGATTTTATTTATCTTATACTCTTTAGCTCATGAGAGGACAAATATGAATAGTTATTTATAAACTATGTACTGCAAGTCTTGTGTATATTGCAATAGTCTATTATATTTTTAGATGGGCGGAATTTACTAAAACACAAAATTATCTTGCAATGATAGCATTAACCATGATCTTCTGTAACGCTCTATCTCAAACTTCCAGACAATCTGCTAGGATAAAATGGGAGTAATGAAAATGACATAAAGCACGAAAGTAAACTCTGGTTGAAGTTGAATTTACTATAGTGAGCTACTAGAGTTTTTTAACTAGCCTACAGTTTTAAGAAACAGGCCCCGTATGGCATTCTACTATAAGGTATATTTATTCTGCGCAATTTTCTTTCACTTTAATGGCTGCATTCGTTTGTCTAAGAAGAATAGTTTACTGAAATAAACAAGAAAATCTTTCTGCAATTTAAGAAATATTTCAGTTATAGTTTTCTTTCTATCCTGGTTTTTATTAGAGTAGGCTATATTTAAAGAAAGAGAAGAGCGACTAGATAAAACAATATGATAGAACATATCAGTTCTTCTAGAGAAAGTTAACATACAAGTTTAGGTCAAGCGAAGTATTATACAAAGTTGTTTATATTACTTTAAAAATTATATAGGCCTGTAATTATTTTTACCAGATTCAGGTTTTCGATTTTTTGTTCTACCCTATCTTTAAGTTGTTTTTATTACTTTAAAAATTATATAGGCCTGTAATTATTTTTTTACCAGATTCAGGTTTTCGATTTTTTGTTCTATTCTGTCTTGACTTAAACTATCGCAAAGGGAGTTAATTAATTCAAATCTTAATTCAATAGTATCTTAAATAGTTTGAGACATTCTTTAGGTTATTTAAAATATAGAGTTCCAGCACCCAGTAGAATAATGAGCACATCTACCTTTAGTAATCAAGTTAATAACAATTCTAAAAATATATTTTAAAATTATGAAAGTAATCATAACATTCTTTGTTTATTATACATCCGTAAGTTCTGCTTTATACTCTCGGCTTTCCACATTTCGAAGCAGAGCTGACAGTTCTAGCATTAGCATTTTCTCTTGTTTGCAACTTATGTGAGAATAGTTGAAGGCTTTGAAATTTTGTTAAATTAAAGCAAGAGCAAACAATGAGCTACAAATGAAATGCACTATGCCTATTTATGATTGTTCAAAGATGAAGTTTAAAAGAGAATTGTTCTAACTGTTTGAAAGATACAAGAATTGAAATAGGTATGTGTATAGCACCTCTATAAAGGCAAAGTACGATTTCAGATAATGACGTAAGGGGTTCTTGTGACATTGCCTTGGTGAGGATGATATGGAGAAAGTTTAAATTGAGTCTGTGGGACATAATAACAAACTGACATTGTTCATCTACTACAAAGCCCTTTCTCCCCATATGGATGTTGGGTCCTTGAAGTCATCCTAGTATTCATATCCTCTACTCTTTACAAACTGATTTCAGGGACTAGATGTTTGATATTCACTTGCTGTCGACCACCTTCTCTTATAACCTGTCAAAACGTTTTGCCTTTGAGACCTGTCGAAAGGCAAAGCTCACAATATTTGTAACGTTTTCGGTTGTATGTAGAAAGTAGATGTTTCCAATAAATGTACCACTATCTTATTAAGGCTCTAATTTTTACTCCTCTACCCACCCCATATATTATTTTTAGAACAAATAAAGGTTACAGTAACTGAAAAATCATTTATGTAAAAAAAATCCTTAGAAGAATAAAATGTCTTCTCATACAAATACTCTTTCAGTTTAAATTTAAAACACCTGAGATTTTTCACATTAAAAATACTAGCTGGTAAGTTATTTATAAATTGACTAACAATGTATTCCTCAGGTTCGCGAGCGACCCCTGGTGATCCCGTAAGGGGATATTCTCAGCGTATTTGTTACCGGGGTGCGCCAGTCCCCTACCTACTTAAACCTAAGGACACACACACACCCAGTCCTGAACCCGGGAAAGGAATTTTTCACTACTGAAAAATCAACGACCCGGGCCGCCGGAGTGGAAGGCAGGAGGGCTACCGACTCACCCACGGAGGCGGAGGAAAAAAAAAAAACTGGCGATTTAGTGTATCTAAAAGTTCGATATTTATAAATATGTATAACATCTTTGATCCTTGTGTTGTGCTCATGTAATTCTGAATTAAAGATGAACTTATCTTTGTTGTTAAAATAGGCACTATAGGTAGAGAGAATATTGTGTTCGACCCCGAAATTCGATATCGAATTATCAGCATTATGCACGTTTTGAGATCCCTTGAATACTATTTTCAGAAACATACCTGTGTTTGTTTTTTCTATATCTTTGTCTACGTATATAACGAAAAATTGTATAAAAACAAAAGTTTATAGTTGGTTTAAATATATTCTGGGGATGTGATAGATTGATGACGACTTTCTCTTAGTTCTAATGTCACTTAATTGAAGGAAATTTCATCTTTCGCGATTCTCTCCAAAAGAATCTGTAATGATTTTGTTTAAATTTTGTATAGGAAGTGCTTATACGAGCCTATTATACTGACGTGAATAAAGATTTAAAACTTTTATTTCAAACGTTTTCCTAAATAAACTTTCTAGAGATTGGTTACTATTCTTACAGAAACTGAGTTTTATGTCTTGCCTTCAAAAAACGCGACTTCGAATGAGGCTGAAAGAACTGAATGCTCAAACCTACAATACGGCCGTATACTCTGTACTGGAAGTTATTGTTTAATGTCAGTTTTTTAATCTCTGCTTTTTACTTCTGAATATTTCTGTATATTTAAGTTCTTTCTACTTATGGCTGATTTTCCCTTTTTAAAACAAGATCATATTAAACCTAACGATAAAGTGTTTGTGCGAAAAGTTAGAGAATTCTCTGAAATTTGTATTTTTACGCATTAAAATTATAGCCCTCTTAAGTACATGTCAGAATCCACGCCTGGGTTTTTAGCTACATAAATGTCAGATTGTATCCTGCTGTAGCTAAACTACATCTCACTTTACCTTTGGCTAGTTTTGTGCATTCTAAGCTACAACCTAAAATTCCGGCCTTTACTAATGCTACGGTTATGTAGATTGCTAATTTCACAAGTATAAAAAATCTAATAAGAATTATTATTAATTATTACTGCCGCAGAAATTTTTAGGGGAGGAAAGTGGCTACAACTAGCTACAATATTTTACAAGCCTTTATTGCAAACTTTGCTCAAACGTTCACAAATGAATTACAATTGTTAGTGATCCAAACATGGGGTCCTTGGGGTCAACTTTCCTATTCAGTCTTATACTGTAGCAGTCTTTAAGCTCACATAAAAACAACAGGTTGGCCCCCAAATAAGGGCTTCGAAACATATAAGCAATTTTTTGGCACTCTGTTCCAAAAAGAATTGACATGAGAAGGGAACGGACAAGAGACATGCTCCTAGCGATACATGTCGCATAAGCTATCGTCCCCTTGATAAGTTCAGTTAAAGTAGTAGAGGACAGCCTGCTACTGATAATTGAAGGTGGTAGGTCACCCAATGTCAATAGAAGACTCTAATAACCCGCAGGGCCAGTACTACTACCTCTCGATAAACTTTCTGGTACGTACCTTTCAGTTAGTTTGAGCAATGCTGCATCGGTTAAATGTAAATCTAAAACGGTATTATTGTTTAAGAATATCCTTACAACATTAGCTCTGAAATTCCAGTGAGCTGCCAAGACTGCCTTGCAGTTCGTGGTTTATCGGCTACTACATCCTCTCGTTAGCCACCTAGAGGATATTCTTCCAGATTGCATTTATAGGGAACTCGTACATATTTTGAATCTAATTTGTGGATAAGCTTGCAGTATGCGGGTGGCAGGTATATGTAAACCAAAGGTTTATCTGGAGGTGATAAGAAGGTCATTAGTTCCAACCAAGGAGAGCTGTAATTCCCGCATGATAGAGGATTAAACAAACGCCGACATCCACTAACATCCGGTCTTAAAACAATTGTTTTGAAGAAAGAAGCTACTGTATTCATATTGAACAATTTGAATGGAATTTACTAACAGGAAATAAAAAAAAATACAGTAGAGTCTCGCTAATCCGGACCCCGCTCGTCCGGACATCCGGTTAATCCGGACAGAATTTAAAAAATATCTAATGTCAATCACAAAGATGTTTTATTAATCCTACATCAGTTCGTAGATTTAGAACTTAGATTTACGTACACAGTGGTATTAAAACTAAAATTAAGTTGTAGGAAAAGTTACATATTTTATGAAAAATAAACATTCAGGCTACCGGTACATCTAAAGTCTGGCCGTTCTAAGAAGGGAACCTCAAGTAAACAAAAACACGTACATCTGTCTCACTCTAGCACATTACTAGTACGACTTAAGAGTGAGACAGACATGCTGGTTTTTGTTTACTTCAGGTTTCCTTCTTAGCTTGTCTCAGGTATAGTGCGGATTAGCGGGTCTCCACTATAGGAATATTTAACGAGAATTACCTGTCTTTGTGTATTTGCAGTAGGTTATGTGCTGTATTTTGCCTTTTCTTACAAACCTTCACTTTTTACCTATAACTTATCAGTTATCACACCCTTTAATATTTATCTTTAATTTCCTTTTCTTGTATTTAATTTCGGTTTATTCTCCATATATCATATCTGTGATTTTCTTCCTACAGTTGTGTTCATGTATGTGATTTTGTCTTTCCAGTAGATGGCAATTTGCATTATTTTCCCTTCTGGGAGAATCCTTGTGTTTTACGTAATTTTGTTTACTGAAAATAAATTTTAAGTATTTTTGGAACTGCGCCTACAATTTTATTATTGAATAATCATGAGTTCCTACGTTGTTGCAGATTTATCAACTGGCCAGAGAAACAGTGGTTTTGTTGCTGGAATGCAACCCAGACATCGGCCCACTTCTAGATTGGGTTGTAGATCGTTGCTACACCGGCGCTCCAGAAGTTGCAGATGGCTGCTTTCTTGCTTTGGCCACCATTTTCAGCGCAAGGTAAGTTTTCATTTATCGTAATTGTTACATTATTGTGATAGAGGTAGAGCGGTTCATCGTCTTAAAATAGCACTGGTTTTGTGGCAACAGGAGAAACGCCTTTATTTTACAGTACGGTATTTCATAAAGAAAAACATGAAGTTCCGCGAAATCGAAACAGTGGTTTTTTTTGGGGGGGGGCACTTGCAGACGGTAAGGGCGTTTATTGTTACAGCGAGTTACTTTAAGATAAATGTAGACCGTGAACGAAAGCTACCATTATCAGCTGAAGTGAACTACTACTGAAGTGAACTATTAGATAGTTGACTAAATAACCGGAAGTAACGTCAGAAATCAAGATCGATAGGTACATAGCAATGAAGTCCTTAGCAGCTAGCAGTCGAGAATAAATAACAGCCTTAATAATTCAAAGACAAATACACCGATAGAAGCGTACATATGAGAAGATCATAGTGTAGGCCAGGGGAAGACAGAAGCTTGCTCTGTGACGTCACTGCTTTATGCTCTGACTGCTCGCGTTATATCTCTGCGAGGAGCATGTGAAATGTAGGCATCAGTGAACAGGGGGGAAGAGAGGGGCATTAATATTGCGGGCAGCGGGAATTTAGGGGGTTAGAACTTACGTAATACATGTTTCCGAGTTAATGAAACGTCAATCGATTTTTTTGATAGTTTATCGGTTAATTACAGCGCAGCAATTTAACATATTATAAATAATTCTATTTTTCTATTCTGTGAGAATAATTGCCTTTCCACAAAATCTATGTTCTTTGACAAAATAGACAATAGGCTACTATCATTTGAATTAACATAATTCACTACAGTAAAAATGATAAAAAAAAATGAACTGAATTAATTACCATATAAGCTCGTCTGCACCTTAGATGATACAAGATTACAGTAACAATTTTCTGACTTTCCTGTCTCTTTTTCTTTAACAAGTTTATCAATGTTGGGACGTAATTTTTTAGCAATATTTAATCGAAGACTACATTTAGGTTGTGATTTAACAATGTACTTCTTGATTTGAGCTTTGCACATTTCATTAGTGAAAAAAATTGTTCGGCCACATATGTCGATCCAAAATTACATAATATTCGTGCGGCAAGTCTCGGGAATCTGGTTTCAGAGAAATTTCTGTAAAAGTTACCCAAGACCACTTTACGTTCGTATTTGTCCTTTAACAGATCGTTGCTTTGTAAGTTTAGCAGTTCCAACTGATACCGGCAAGGAACGTCTTTGACATTAACTGAATATGGGGAAGCAAAAAGTTTAAACATTGGAGAAAGGTTTTCCACATCCTGAAACCTCGATTCGAACTGAAGAAGAAAGTTTTGCAGAACTAACACATGTTCTGCAGAGAGAACACTATCAGGATCGCGTACTTGCAATAACTTTGAAAAATGCTCCGTATTTCCAACCAGAAGTTGTTCTACCCACAGAGCTAAAGTGAATAGGTCCTCTAGTACCTAGCTCTAGCGTACTCTAAACACCCCTACTACCGTGCGCTCTTGCTGACGTCACACGCAAGGGATCCGCATGCTCTTGCTCCACAAACGTCATCACAAGACGTAGTTGACTTCCCCTGGTGTAGGCCTATAATGACTAGTCATCAAGTTGCTAGTCTCTAACACATAGTTAACAAAAAATATAAAAATGGTATAAAATGTACTAAAAACAAGTGCTTAAATGATAGCGTCATTAATAACATTTTTATAATAAATCCCCGAAGGAATGTACTGAAACTATTTATTGCCTTCATTTTATTTATGTTTATTTATGTATTTGTATCCATGATTTCTGTCTTTCAATGTATGAATTATTCTAATTTCATAAATACACAGCGAGTCCGACAATCCATAGTCCAGAGTTTTAAAGTAAACTCATAGGATGAAATTATGAATAAAAATGAACTATATGTTTAACTTTTGCGGGTGTCGTTTTTATATACTGCTGGCTTTGAAAAATAAACCACTCATTTCATATGCAAATTTGTGTTTTAATTCTTGCCTGGTGAATAATGATACTCTGAATGAGACTGATGCAACTGAATGCGCTCTATGCTGGAGCCGTCGAGCCGTGTACTCTATGCTGGAATATACTGAGGATGGAGAAAGTTATGTATGTGATTTTTTTCACATTCGATTTTTCTGTTGTGTTCCGTTTGTTTGTAAGAATTCGTTCCGTTCAACTATTACTCTCATTACCTGGTATTAGAATAAGGTATCAAATAATAGTCCTTCTTGATAGCTATTATTTTATTTTTTAAACGTTCTAGATTAAAATAAGCGTTTTAATTGACTCGAAAACTTTACTGTGCAAACTTTTCGTGTTTCTTATACCAAAGTTAAGATAGTATTTTTAAAAAAAATCAACACGAGTAAACTACTCCTAAATTATCTTTATTGAAACATAATACAGCTGTTTTATTTCTCAATGCTGAAATTTTTATTTTTATCAACATTGCTGGATTTTTAAAATCAATTTTTGCGAAATCATTTTCACGAAAACTACTCTTAATATTTTAGAAATAGTAACGGAATTCTAGAAGTGGCAATAAGAGTCCTATGAAGTCCATAATCTAAAATCGTAATTAAATATAACAAATCGTTTATCCACTTAAGGCTTGCATAGAGAGACACCAGACAAACAAAGGAGTTCCGAAAACACTCTTTTCTGCTTCTGATGTTGGGAAAAATGTTTTCCCAGCATTATCTCGATTAAGATCTTTGTCACAATCACTAGATTTTCTCTATAGGCTATGTATACCGCCTATCTATGTATCAATCTTCTTTCAATTTCATGATTATATAACAGAAGTTATGTATATTTCTTTCACGGTTCTAATGTCTGTTTCCCCAATCTGAAATCTTGAATTGTCGTCATGCAGTTAAGTGCACCCCATCATAATATAGGCCTACAAAAACCCTAGTAGGTACTGGAGATGATCAGCTTTAGTTGGCCTTTCTGTTTATATTCCCTGTAAAACCTACACAGTTGACTCGATGCAAATCATTTTTTAATATTGTTATATAGCTCGCGGCTAAGAATTTAGCTTCGGATAAAATGAATTGTGAATTCTCGTTTCGAATGTGTTTAATTACATGTAAACCACATATGCCTACGCGTACGTACAGCATGTACACTCTAAGGCTTTCTAAAATGCCGGTTTCCTAATCCGCGATGGTTAAGGCATGCTGACTTGAAGTCATGTTGAAGCAGACTGCTGGTTCGAATCCCGCCTCGGGCATGAGTGTTTGTATACGTTATAGGTAGTCAGACATTAAAAACCGAATCCATAAAGCGGCAAGAATAATTTCCAGGTTCATTGGTCTTTAGAAGGCCAAAATAAAATAAAAATATTCCACGAAACAAATCCACCACAATATATAAATTCAGAGGAAATCAGTGCAAAAATAGGGAGGAAATTATTTTGAATAATAATAATTAGAAAGTATAGATATATTTTAATAATAATGATTGGACCGGAAGTGATGTACGAAATAAAAAGAGGGGGCAATGTGAAAGCATTGCCGCGGGAGTTACATGTGAGTTCTGAAACTTTTCTCGTGGTGAGGATATTTGGCGCCTTCCATATCGTTCACAGTATATAATAGTCTGAATTATTTGGGAAACTATTTGGAAGGACTGTTACATGTTATAATAATCAGAAGAATACACACATGTGTAGTGAATTATTGATGTTTCTTATGTTGTATATTTCTTTATTCAATTAAATTATCTGTATTGCTCATAATGCATATATTAAACGTTAGCATGTACCTATATATCATAACTTTCCATTTGTATTATTTTTAAATTATCGCATTATCGTGGGAAAGAAGTTGCCGTGACCGCCGCATTTAAGATTTTTTTACAAATTTTACCACATTGGGTCAAGTTTTGATTCACATTTTATTGAATTTGTAATATTTTCTGTTGAATTAACTGCTGCTCGTGACTATAATAAAGATTGAATTCTCATAAGACTTGCATAGAAATGTTGGAACAAACAATATTTAGTAGAAGAACCTTTTAAATTTTTCAAATAGTAAAATGTCTTGTAAAATCGACATAATATCGATAACATACTTTTACTTCGTAGATCTAGAAATGGAAAATAACGGTATAGTGCAATAAAATGCATGTTGTGAGTGGAGTTCAGTCATGGAGTCCCCGTTAAGCCCTCTCCCCCTAATTCTGGCGCAAAACATCATGAACTGGCACTATTACTGCTTTCCTTGTAACATAATTAAGTATTAAATACTCTGCCTAAACTATTTCCATGCTTACTCTAATAACAAGTAGCAAAGTATACCTTAGGTATACTAGTGCAAGAATACAGTAACATGTTCAAAAGTGAGCAATGCAATTCTTTGGGTAAGTACTTGATGAGGTAAGATCCTTTAAATTAATAAAGTGGGAAAACGTGATACAGTACTTAAAGAGGTTCTTTTCTCTCAAGAAGAGGATTACCACAACTGTATATTAAGTCGATAAATATGAACACAGGATCTTAGTGGAGAAACTTTCGCAATATACGTACTTGGGATCTTCCGACTCCGTGCAAGGGATATCTCTCCGTAAAAGTTTTCATGGCAAATACAACTTTGTTGTTGCTTTGACTTCAGCTTAACTTGAAAGCCAGTTTAATACTGATAGTTCAGTCAATAAACGCCGAAAAACACCGAATAGAACAAAAAAAATCGTGTAGTTTTGAAATTTTGCAGAGATGTCGGAGGGAGTTTCCTGAATAACATACTAAAAGTCCCCGAGGGTGGGGGGTGAGCGGGGAGCAGGGGGGCCCGCAGAAGGTCCCATTTTAGGTTTTTCGCTTATATCTAAACAATGGTGCATCGTAGAGGAAAAATTGATATATACAAAATTAAAGCTGATAAAATTTCCTACAAGTTTGATCCTACACATTTCTCCCTATTTCCAATAGTTTTCGAGATATCCGCCAACGAAAATAACAAATTTCGAAAAAAGCTCTTTTGCCTCGCACTTTTCGACACACTTTGTCTTCATCCCTTAGGTATAAAGCAATGTTATCATGAAAGATGTTGTAGGGAAATAAATTCACTTTAAAGTGAGTAGTCATTTGTTATTTTTTCTTCTAATGTTCAAAAGTTATAACAATTTAAGTTTCGGTCAAATTTCGAGATTTCGAAAGAAAACCGTACATTGCACTTTCTCTATTATTTAGTGTTTATATCTTTGTATATAAACTGCATATTGTGTATTTACATCATGAAACAAGTGGAGAAATATCACACAACCATTAAAGTTGAATTTATTAAAAATCGATCACGGTACAAGCACAGGACATGTAATGGAAAATACATTATATTCCAGGAAAGAAAGGAAAAATAAGGACAAAAAAAATCATGTAGTTTTGAAATTTGGCAGAGATGTGGGGGAAAGTGTCCTAAACAACATAGTAAAAGTCCCCATTGATAGGGGGTGAGCGGGGGGTGTCATGGTATGTGCACCAACAAGTATACCATTAGATCAATTTTATAAGAACTTTTATGTACTAATAGTTTAATTTTGTGCATAACTGTTTTTTGCTAGAACCCATAGCTTTTGTGTGTTTAGGGAAAACTGCGAGAAATGACATTCAAAGGTCCCCCCATCCCCCGCTCACCCCTATCAATGGGGAGTTTTACTATGTTGTTTAGGACACTTTCCCCCACATCTCTGCCAAATTTCGAAACTACATGATTTTTTTTGTCCTTATTTTTCCTTTCTTGCCTGGAATACAGGTAAAGGCCTAATGTAGTTTCTCCATTACATGTCCTGTGCTTGTACCGTGATCGATCTTTAATAAATTCAACTTTAATGGTTGTGTGATATTTCTCCACTTGTTTCATGTTGTAAATACACAATATAAAGTTTATATACAAAGATATAACCCCTAAATATAAAGAAAGTGCGATGTACGGTTTTCTTTCGAAATCTCGAAATTTGACCGAAACTTAAATTATGACTTTTGAACATTTGAAGACAAAATAACAAATAACTACTCACTTTAAAGTGAATTTATTTCCCTACAACTTCTTTCATGAGAACATTGCTGTATACCTAAGGGATGAAGCGCTAGAAGACAAAGTGAGTCGAAAGAGCTTTTTTCGAAAATTTTCGTTGGCGGATATCTCTAAAACTATTGGAAATAGGAAGAAATGTGTAGGATCAAACTTGTAGGAAATTTTATCAGCTCTAATTTTGTATATAGCAATTTTTCCTCTACGATGCACCATTGTTTAGATATAAGCGAAAAACCTAAAATGGACCTTCTGCGGGCCCCCCTGCCCCCCGCTCACCCCCCACCTTCGGGGACTTTTAGTATGTTGTTCAGGACACTCCCATCCGACAACTCTGCAAAATTTCAAAACTACACTATTTTTTTTCTATTTTTCATTCGTTGCCTGGACTATGAGGAGCTGTCCTGCATCCTGTCAAATGAAGTTCCTTCATAATTCTCATTCTACTGTCGTTCCAGATGAGTATGATTATGCTACCTTGGTTTGAATGATCACATACTACAAGCCAGCGGTCAACCTCATTCAGACATCCCCGCTGCGGCGCTTAGACCAATTCACATTCTTTCGCTTCACAGGTCGACAGTTCTCTTGTGATTTGTGAATGTCTTGAGATCAAAGACAGGCAATCGTAATTTTCAAAGTATCGTGTGCATGGTGCGTTCAGTATTACCATAATTAATTTCGAAAATAACACTTTAGTGTTATTTATATAAATTTCAGCATGAGTTTTGCTAGCTGGTGAACTATGTTTTCTCCCGTATAACAGCTGTTATGGATATACTGTAAATACAATAAACAGAAATACAAAATATTCTAAATAAAAATACAATCATTTACACCCATCCGCAGAATAATATGAAGAAAGTTTTAAAATGAAGAAACATGAAAAACAAGTATTTAATAAACCTACAGGATGAATTAGAACTCTACCGACAAACTTGCACAAGTTGTTAGGGATGGATTCTGAGTGTTTTGATCGAAGGAACACATGATCTCCGGTGGCTCATTACCAGGCTTTAAAACTTAGTGCCCGATCGAATATGTTAACAGCAACTGTACTGTACAGACTTTGCTCGGCGTATGCGCTAGCTACTATATACTAGTTCACGTGATAGTAAACAAACCGGATTACATGTATAGGAAGACCACAAAATAACTTCTCATTCTCTAAACTCACATTACAAGCATGCAAAACGATACGTTCTCCTGTTTTTGTGTAATAGTCCCTCCCAAATGTTTCAATATATGTTTGCGTTTTAGAACACTTTACTTTGGGTATTCCGAACACGTATTATACATTTATAAACACGCATGATGACAAGGAACACTGTTGACCAATTTGAGAGGCACCGTACTACCAGCGCATTGACTTCTCAGTACTACTATCAATGACTGTCTTATCAGCATACGCAATCACCCCCACCCCCTATACTCAGGTTGTTGGTAACCGGAATCATCTCCCTCTGAGGGTTCGGGCACTAAGTTTTAAAGCCTGCTCATTACCGAGTAATTTCGTTGCTTTCCTTTCTAACCTAACTACCTTTGTACAGCCCAAATTGCACGCTGTTTAAAGTAATTGTTCAAAATATCAACTCCCATGATCACAACAAACTTCACGGCGACGCGTCACACGCTCTAGTACCCCAGAAGACTGGCGCCTATCGTTAGCGGTTGTTACAATCCTAGCAACCAGGCCCATATTAGTTTCGATAGGAGCCATGTACAGTAGGCTCTTCATTTCGAAACTAATATGGACCTGGTTGGTAGAATTGTAACAGTTGCTGACGATGTGCGCCAATCTCCTGGGATGTTGGAGCATGTGCGACAGTCCATGAGGCGTCGCTGTGAAGTTTATCGTGATCATGGAGATCGACATTTTAAACAGCGTGTAATTTGGGTTGTACAAGGGTCGTCCAGAAAGTAAAGAACGATTTGGCGTAACTACATAATAATAACGAAAGATATCAACACAAAACTGTATTTACAAAGATATAGTACCTTACTCTTTTTCTCAACGTAATCGCCATTACTGTCAAGAAATTTATTGTAACGTGGTATCAGTCTTTAAATTGATAAATTTCGATGTTATAGCCTACTCTTATACTGCCAAAAACTTGCCGCTTTGAGGTCTTCATCGGTTGGTAACACTTTTCCACCCAATAAGTCCTTTAGTTTCGGAAACAAGTGAAAATCGCTGGGTGCCAGGTCAGGGCTCTAAGGAGGAGATGTCCAAAAATTTCACACTTAAAACGTTGAAGTTGTGCCTATGTTTGAGCAGCCGAATGAGACCGAGCGTTGTCGTGAATCAAAAAGACCTTTTCAGACAACTTTCCACTTCTCTTGTTTGGATAACGCGTTGAAGAATTGCACAATAGTCACCTGCGTTTATTCCTTGTCTTCTTGGCAGAAACTCCAGGCTCAGGTCTTTGGCGGTAGAAGAGTGTAACATCGCCATTGAAAAACTGGTACCACGTTACAATAAATGCCTTGACTGCAGTGGCGAGTACGTTGATAAACAGAGTAAGGTACTGTATCTTTGTAAATAAAGTTTTGTGTTGATATCTTTCATTATTATTTAGATATGCCAACTCGTTCTTTCTGGAAGCCCTCGTACTTAGGTAGTTAGGTTAGAAAGGAAAGCAATGAAATTACAGTAGTATTATTTCTGTCTGACACTGCTCAGAAAGATGCGCCGTAGACAGACGAGTCCACTATAGAAAAATTGTCATGTTAAGGGGTGGTTGTTTATTAGTACACAGGTCTCGGAAGAAGGAACATCTCTTGTTGCGGTGCCTAACAGACAGTGCTTCAGGTGAGTGCAGTTGTGCGCAAGACTTTTGCAACATGCCTCCGATTCATAGTAAACTGGGAGGGAGTAAAGTTATTCATTCGCAGACAAGAGAAGTAGTATATAATGTATATAAATATTTTCGGGATGTGAGGGGTCAGCGTGCATCTGTATATAGAAGGGTTTCAACAGCTACAGGTGTATCCATTAGTACTGTGAAGCGAATCGTGAAAGAGGCCAAAAGTATTGAAGAAGGAGCTTCTAATTCTTTTTCTACCCCTGATAAAGAAAGAATACGTACCTCGAAGAAATCATCTCCTGACAATTTTAACGAAGAAGTAGTCCGACGAACAATTAATAATTTCTATATTGAAGAAAAGCAGAGACCGACTTTAAAAAAAATACACTCAAGACTAAAAGAAAAAATTGACTTTCAGGGTAGCATCTCTACACTCAGGAAAATTATTTTACATATTGGTTTTCGGTGGAGGAAAACAAGAAATAATAGAAAAATTCTTGTGGAACAACAGAGAATAAAGTCCCTCAGATGTGCCTATTTAAGGTCTATTCATCAGTATAGGACTGAAGGGCGTTCAATAGTGTACATGGATGAAACCTACCTTCACACAACACATACTACACCATGTGCCTGGAGTGACGAATCGCTGAGTGGACTCTTCTCGCCAGTTTCGAAAGGACAACGGCTTATTATAATTCACGCTGGAGGAGAGCATGGCTTTGTGCCCAATGCTTATTTGAGATTAATTTCACACAGAAAAACAGGGGACTATCATGGGGACATGGATTTCAATAACTACGAGCAGTGGCTAAAGGAAAGACTAATTCCAAATCTTTCTCCTCACTCAGTCTTGGTTATTGATAATGCCCCTTACCATAACGTGCAGCTGAATAAGCCTCCCACATCGAATTCTCGAAAAGACGTGATGATATCTTGGTTGCAGTCCCACCTTGAAAACGATAATTTTGAGAAACAAAACTTTCATAGTAAGACAAAAGCTGAAATTTATGAACTAATACTGACACTTAAGCCACAACACCGAAGCTACAAAATCGATCATCTTCTCCAGCAACATGGCCACGATGTTTTAAGGCTCCCCCCTTATCACCCTGAGCTCAATCCGATAGAACTCATATGGGCTACTGTAAAAAATTGGGTAGCCGAAAACAATGTGACATTTAAAATGGAAGATGTCATGAAGATTACGGATGAGAAGTTTTCCTCAATATCTGCAGAGGAGTGGAAACGGAGATGCCAGCACGTGAAGAATATTGAACAGGAATATCTGGAAAGGGAGGGACTCCTGGATGCGGCTCAAGAATTGGTCATTCATTTGGGTGGTGATAGTGATGCTTCTAGTGAGAGTGATTCGGATGCTAATAATGTTGGTGGTGATGGTGATGATGATGCTGATAGTAATGGTAAAGGGGAAAGACTCTCAGTCTCTGGTGTCACTCCTATGGAATAATATCCAGTCCTGTAATTGAGCACAGCGGTAACACCACACTTGGTATGTAGAGTAAATATATGAAAGTTCCATACTGTATGTTAGAGTTAAAACATTTAATGTTAGTGTTATAACATTTAATGAATGAGGTAAAAATATCTGCCAGAGCTGTACTTGGATAGGGATTTGTTTGTAAACACAAACGCTGACTAAAGATATATAAGCTACTACTGTCATGATCGGCGGGATGGGAAGGTCTCTGAATTAACCCACACCGCTGGATTCTCTTCTCCTCACTCGCGTTTCGTCGGGGTCAGACAGAAATAATACTACTGTACTCGGTAATGAGCCTTATATCAAAACACTCAAAAAAACATCCTTGAACAACTTGTGAAAGTTTGTCGGTAGAGTTCTGATATACATACACACATACACAAAAGCAAGTCAATAGGTATCCGCTTACAATTTTTATCATTTATTTAAACAGCAGCAGAGGTCTTTTATTGTGTTATTTTTCATTGTAGCCTATTTCCCGTGGTTTTCATTACACTTGTTCTGTCGTTCCACTAGCTACTGGATGCTTGCAGAAAAGAAAGATTTGACGGAACGGCAAGCCATTTTGTGCATGCCATTCAGAAATATATTGGTAATAATAATAATAGTAGTAACAATAATAGTTTTCTTTTTCTTTCTGTACTCTGAAATCAGTGCATCAAAGCACGTTGCAATCAGTTTTATTTGAGGACCTTTTTTCTGCTTTTTCTTTTCTTTCTTTCTTTCTTTCTTCTTCTTCTTCTTGTTTTTCTTCTTGACTGTTGATATTGAAATAAATATTAGAGGTATTATTTTCAGCGTAGCCTTTTCAACGACGCACAGTTTTCGAACAGGATTGTAGATATTTTGCTATCATATTACATTCATTATACGTAATATACTGCTTATATTTCTTGACCTTCCAGTTTTTGCATGAAAAATGACCGTAATGGAATTACGTTTTGTATACTTGAGGGTGGATATTCGATCTTCGTTTCCGTTTATGTTGGGCGTTGTCTACTGTTAGCCGATTTGTAATAATATACGTGTGACGCAGCATAATCTAATGCCTTTCTGGGAATCATGCGATGGATGCCTTCCATTTACGTATGTATATTCTTCATACTTACCGGTACGGATTTATGAGCTGTAGTGGGAGGCAGAACTCTACCATTAGGAGTTGTACAGCTATGAAATATTTCCATATTTCTCAAGATTTCCTACTAAGAGTGCATAGCAGTAAAGTAAGATACTCTACGTAGCTTAGAATCATCTCTCAAGAGGATTGTGATCTGAAGAGAACATTTATGTTATTATGTTTTGAAGGATAGCCTAATTGCCTAATACAGTACTACTTATAAATCATATACTTATATAAAAATGTAATGGTTCATGTCTGTTCCTTTAAAAAAAACACCAAACTGATAGAGCTGAAATTCCGCATGAACATAGTTTTTTTATTATTTTGTTAAATGCCCGGAAAAGTTATATACTACATCATTCACTCATCTCTTCTATTTCACCTGATATATATCATACTCATTAACATTCAATATTACTTAAATTGAACACAAGCCATGATAACACCCAGTAAACAGTTGCACATAAATATTCCATATTTTTTCTCTGTCTAAGCCCTCTTTCATAATATTGCATTTGGATTGTGTGAAAATATTACGGCCTGGAAAAAAAACAGAGAATCATAAAACAGTATTATTGGAATCTTTTTAGCTTTTATTATGCAAAAATTAAAGAAGAAAACGTGGGAGAAATTCGCGTTTGTACTGTGGCAATAGGTATATAAAGAGTTGCATTTACGATGAAAATTGCAGATATGTATGGGATACTATTTTGGTCAATATAAAGGTATGTTCTAGTTACCAGTTACTCAACATTTTACATGGTAAGGTAGGCCTAAACTTTTCGGAAACATTCCTTGAATATAGAACGTGAAATTCTTTACACCTGCATTACTTAGCAGAATACTCGAAAGGGGAACAGCGGAAAACAGAAACCATATCAAATTGTACTCAAAAGCAGAAATGTATTACGGCCAGGAAAAAAAACAGAGAATCATAAAACAGTATTATTGGAATCTTTTTAGCTTTTATTATGCAAAAATTAAAGAATAAAACGTGGGAGAAATTCGCGTTTGTACTGTGGCAATAGGTATATAAAGAGTTGCATTTACGATGAAAATTGCAGATATGTATGGGATACTATTTTGGTCAATATAAAGGTATGTTCTAGTTACCAGTTACTCAACATTTTACATGGTAAGGTAGGCCTAAACTTTTCGGAAACATTCCTTGAATATAGAACGTGAAATTCTTTACACCTGCATTACTTAGCAGAATACTCGAAAGGGGAACAGCGGAAAACAGAAACCATATCAAATTGTACTCAAAAGCAGAAATGTATTACGGCCAGGAAAAAAAAAACAGAGAATCATAAAACAGTATTATTGGAATCTTTTTAGCTTTTATTATGCAAAAATTAAAGAAGAAAACGTGGGAGAAATTCGCGTTTGTACTGTGGCAATCTCTATATATATAAAAGGCTTTGTCCTGACTAAATGAATGACTGAATGACAGGAATCAACGTACAGCCTAAACTATAACAGGTAGAGACTTGGAATTTTGACAGTACCTTCGTTTCATAATGTAGGTGCTCACTAAGAAAGGATTTTGAAAAATTCCGATTCTAAATGCCAAAAATCAAATGTTTTTGAGAATACTTAATCCCTTCTTACACAGAATTATCGAATCCGAATCACATTTGACATTAAAACATATTGTTACCAGCGGGTCTCAGATGGCCATGGAAAAAAAAATGAAAGTAGAATAAATTTGACAAATGAGAGAACTATCAATATCCACGAAAATAATGTAGTCACATAACTTTTTTTACCCTGGACATAGAGAAAACCATACGAGGTAAGATAATATGTTTTGGGAAGAGATGTATGAAAGTGATATTGTATTTCTGTTGAATTTCATTCCGAAAACGGTTTTATGGTAACATGATAGTGAGAAACAAAATTTTCAGCCACGATAATACAATTTTATGTTACCGGAATTTCGGTTTCTTCTTATTAGAACCCCTCCCGGGCTTACTGTGTACTGTACAAGCGATGGGATGCTAAATTCTACATATTGTACATATAGCCATAAAAGCTATTTCAAACATTTTCTTAGGGGATAGTTTGAGTGTGATAAGTCGTTCTTTCTACTTCAAATTATAAATACCTATATAAGGACCTAGAATTTATAAATCTAAAGTCCTTCATAAGTTAATTTCCAATTACAAAATAAAAAACCCGGGCGACGCCGGGCCTTTTAAGCTAGTAGGTATATAAAGAGTTACTTTTACGATGAAAATTGCAGATATGTATGGGATACTATTTTGGTCAATATAAAGGTATGTTCTAGTTACCAGTTACTCAACATTTTACATGGTAAGATAGGCCTAAACTTTTCGGAAACATTCCTTGAATATAGAACGTGAAATTCTTTACACCTGCATTACTTAGCAGAATACTCGAAAAGGGAACAGCGGAAAACAGAAATCATATCAAATTGTACTCAAAAGCAGAAATGTGGGTAACAGAACATCAAATGAAATGTTGTTCAAAATGACCTCCGTAAGCATGGATCCATCAGTTAACCCACCGTCGCATGGACTCCCTGAGTTTGTATGCTTGGATGTTTTTCATCAATTCAATTTCAATATCATATTTTAATAAATATACACTTTATAGAAACATACACTTAAAGTATTAGCTTCATTTTCTGGCGATACGACATTGTTCTGGCTTTTTATAACATATTTGATAATAGCATATACAAGTAGGTAAAATACTGAAATAATAAAAGTAATCTCATTCAATTTCTGAAAGAGCGACAGGCACACTAAAAAGTGAAGTACGGTTACTTCATCATGATCTTTCTCGAATAAGGCTAAAAACCGTGCAAGATACTTTTCACCCAGACGAAACCGGCTAGTAACTAGGCCTAATAAAAGAGTCCAAAATATATCAATTACACCACACTTGTTTAATCAATTTTATGAATGTCTTTTGTTTTTAACTTGTCCTAATGTTCCGCCTTCCTGTTTGGGTTCTGTACAAACCACCGCCGTCTCGAGAATTACACGAGTAATACAGTCTAGAATTCAGTGGTACAATCAGTGTAATAATTTTGTTGCTGTTGTTTCTGTTGCTTCGTAGCCTGCTCACTACCACTGCTTACACTGAACTCCCTATTAGTGAATATATTGCGATTGAATTATTATTTCTATACATACTATGACATACATATTAGACATCTTGAATTTAAAGTAGAACTTCTAACACAAGACACACGAAGTGAAAGTTGCACTAATTCCACTAATTGCACTTTGATATCCGTCACATGGGAAACACTCTTTCAGTTATATTTGCATGTGATTGTTAAATAGTCATTACGCCTTTCAAAATGTTAATTTTTCACGCTGTCGCAAAAATCACAGGGAATAGGCCAATCTATTAGCATTTTCAGTAATTGTGTCATCAACATAACAAGGTAACAACAACCAAGAATACACAAAGAAAACACACGAATCGATTTGGGTTTTCATGGTTTTTCTCCGTCGTAAAAGCAAATGCCGAATTGGATATATACTTACTATTTCTTCCTGTATCATATTCATTATAAATTTAATATCAGTTGAAATTAACACAACCATAAACACATCAACAATAGAAAAAGAGGTAGCTATTGATGTTCACTCTTGGTCTATTGATATGCACACATAGCTTGACTGCTGATTATAATTTCGATGTTCAAACGAGTATAAATAAAGGTGAATTAAATATTAATATTTGTTCCAAACAAATATTTGTTCCAAACGGCTGTTAGGTTAGCCCTTACGGCCTTGTTTTGCAAATATAGCTACTCGCCAAATAAAATCCCTCTTTTACCACCTGTATCATGAAAGCTATTAGGCCTACGACACGAGATGTAGCTGTTCTTTCTGAACAAATGACGGCCGCTAGCCTTGTTTGCCCAAATAAATATTATTATGATGTTAGCTGTAGAAATATTAAAACCTGATTCGTGCCAATATGTGAACAAAAATTCAATTCATTTATCAAATAGGTATTAAAGTTTTATTCCAGTCACTTATCTTCATGCTTATAGCATTCAGCGAATTATAAGTTCCAAGGTAGCTGTATAGCTGTACATACAGCTAGCTTGATAAGTTCTACCCTTAGAAAGACGAACGCATTAATGTAGGTAAGAACACACATACTTGATGGTATGGAAGTTGATTGGTGAATACGTAAGGGAAATTTTGTTTAAGTTTGTTTAAACTGGCTCCACTCATACTTCGTGATAGTTTCTGTATTCCCTGCTAGCTATTTAATGTTTTTATCATTATTTTAATATCGCTTAACCTATAGCCATAGCTGTTTGTTGTTTATGTCCTCGGCTGGTCATGGCCAATGTGCCTGTTGCGTATTAAGCGATAACAGGGTGTCGAAATGGAGTACTAATATTGACTAGTTCAAGTTAATTCATATATGCTTTTGACCCAAATCGGAAGAGTGACATGAGTAAAGAAGTCATAGACTTTTTCCTCTTCAAAGGAATAAGTTCTTACGTGTGTGTATATGTATACTGTGTATATGCTACATATCGCATACAAGGTTGTCGTGAGAAATGTTGACCCATATTATTTCCTAAAATTTCCAGTGCCGTACAATGCATGGTTTGAAAAATTAGTGCGTCTAAATAATTCTTCCTTTTCCCAAATTAAAATTGTATCTAAGCGCAGATAACACACGTTAGTAGTTGCATACCAAAGAAAATATTACTGTACAGGAATTTTCTTAAAAGTTAGTTCTTAGAACAAAATTCTGTAACTTTGAAGTAGGTAATAATGCTTGTCGAAGTGCAATATAACTTATATATATAATTAGCGTTGGGTACCGTGTATTTCCGCAAAGCCTCCGATAGAACGCCACAGACTTTGAAATTGCGGACAGGCGGGATGCTCGCTTAGGTCGCTTGAAACCATGGAATGTGGATGTATTGGAAAGCTGTTTGTTTGTACATGATATTTAAAATATTAGGCCTGCGTTGTATACTCTTGTGCCCTCTACTATCTCTATGCTGTAAAACAACCACACGTGTTAATGCTGCTCATAGGCGTAACCAGGCCGACCATATGGGGGGGTTATAACATCCGCAGGGTCTGGGGGTATAATACCCCGGGGTCCGGGGGTCCTCCCCCGGAAAATTTTAAAAATTAAGATGCACAATAACGAGTTTTAAGCTTCCCACGCTTTATACTCGTATTAAGTAATTTATAAGCAGACTTAAAAAATCATACAAATTTTCCTTTTTTTAATCAATGGGGGGGGGGGATTCAAACCCCAAAACCCCCCTCGTTACGCCTCTGATGCTGCTGGTTTATTGCAAAATAATGCAATGCACGTGTTATGTTGCGTCCAGTGGCATGCGGATGAGCTTACAGACTTTTAAAAAATGATAAGAAGCAAAGCACTGAAATTTATTTGAAGGTCGAATCTTCTCTCCTTGGAAACAAAATTATCAACAACTTAGGCGTTGAAATACTCAGTGCTGCCAATATTATTTCTTCTCTATAACGAGCAGGCTACGAAGCAACAGAAACAACAGCATCGACTCCAGTGCAAAATGATTATGCCGAACTTTGTGCTTACACAATTCCTATCTGGCCGTGGCAAATTTAAATCATATTTCGAGCGATTTAACATCAATGTTCCAGATGGTTACTTATGCTTCTATGGCTCCTCTCAAACAGTGCAGCACTTGCTTTTTGACTGTCCTGACTTTGGAAGATCAAGATATACCCTACAATATCATCTGAATGTTTGTGACAATGAACTGGCAAAACCTCTGTTTCATATATTTAAAAAAACAATGTTGTTATTCTAATTTTCTAACATTCATACACCGCATCTTTAATAAGCTTCAATCATAATGTTCAATCTGTTGTAAATTGAATGTAATTGTTAAACTGTAACCCTAATATGCTATTGCACAATTGGGTTCTTTTTTATTTTCTGGAGATTCAATAATAATAATAATAATAATAATAATAATAATAATAATAATAATAATAATAATAATAAAGAGTAATAATAACCTGGACATTCTATGAGTATCTTCCCTAGTCTGTAATCTCGCTAATGCCGAAGCAGTTCTCTTCACGATTCATTCCAGCATCTCTACTCGCTATACCAACATAACAGTGGGAGCTCTTCAACCACAGATTCGGTGGTATAGACTATATTATGGAAAATATATTCGACTCCACATGTGAACGTCTTTAATAACAGTAAAATGATCAAGTGTTCATATATTTAACCTTCCGTTTCTAAATTTAATCCTGTGCAGAATGTGATAGCCTCATTATTGAAAGTACGATCAAGTTAAAAAAACTGTATAGACCTACTCACATTTCGAATAACCAACACCAAAGAAATCTATGAATCCTGAAATTGTACTTGTAAAAACTAAATAGACTACTCAGATGGAGTTCTGGGAAATATATTCACAGTGTGAAATTATTTCTACGGTGCAGAAAAATCACTGATGATAATTATTTGTGACTGGTAAAACATCAATCTGCTGGTTTTGTGACGGCAAATGAATTAGAAACACGTGAATTGCGGCTAGAGCACTAAAGTAAAATGTTTCGCGTTTAAATTTACTTTATTTTACTTAAGTTAATCCTGATTTGCCTTGATTGCGCATACAACATGTAGATCAGGCTTACAGAGAGGTAGAACATTATAGGAGAAAAATTCCTCCGGCACTGGGACTTGAACCCAGGACCTTTGGCTATTCGCGCCAATGCTCTACCAACTGAGCTAAGCCGGAGCTCAATTCACAGTGCCAGATGGAACTTCTCTCCTATGACAATCAGGGCAATCAGTCATAGGAGAGAAGTTCCATCTGGCACTGTGAATTGAGCTCCGGCTTAGCTCAGTTGGTAGAGCATTGGCGCGAATAGCCAAAGGTCCTGGGTTCAAGTCCCAGTGCCGGAGGAATTTTTCTCCTATAATGTTCTAATGTAGTGTCCAACAGAGACAATAATCTGTGGCTCATGAATGCTTATATATCTGTTACAGAGAGGTGTTTAAATTTTATCTTATCTCTGTAACATTCGATTTTTTGTCATTAAGTCAATTTGTTTGTGTAATTTTTGTAATTGTGTTTGAAAACTAGGACAGTGTAGAATGGATGTTTTTATTTCTTGGAATATGGTTTTATTAGTTGTATCACACTTTTTAATAAACGTAATTGTAATTCATGAAAACAAGTATAAAAACATGAAATCATGGAACTCGCAGAGAGCCTTACTTTATGCTGTAGAGGAGAAAGCATAGTCTATATTCTCTATTGAATTGTCATCGTGTCTGCGCATGTCTTTGTGGGGGCGAATACATTACTCAAACTTAAAATCATATCAGTACGAACTCCCTTATTGAATTTAGATAACTTCTTAGGTTGCGGACTGAAGAATTTCGATGTTTTCTTTTAAACTAATTATGGCCTTTGTCTCACTCATCAATACTTTGGTTTCTATACTCGGGCCAATATTGGTGCTCCACTCTGTCGGGATAGGAATGCAGTCTGTAATTCTACCTATGGATAATTGGAAAGAATAATCTGGGTTTTTAGTAGTCTGTGATGGCTGAAGGATCTAGAAAAATGTAGAAACATTTCTTCTTGGGACATCGACTTATTGGAAGTTGCTCTAAACACTCTGCAATTTAACCGCTTGGATTAAGATGAAAGCTTTTTAAATATTATTTGTAGAAAAGTATATTTTTTGTCTATTGCCGTTAGTAGGATTTACAAGTGTCGGCCTATTTTAAAGGATTTTACTAAAATGTTGTTTATTTGTATTGCTGCTTATTCTGTCTTCGGTGTGCTGGAGGAATTATTTGTCCCGCAGGAGTCTTATAAATGGGACGGTAGGACCTGAATCAAACTCGTGCAGATAGCCTATCGTCCGCCGGTAGCAATGGAGTAGGAGCAGAAGAGAATGCATAATTATACTGTACTATTCATTCCAAACTATGCTGTTCATAATAGCCCGTAACTATTGAAAACAAAAATGAAGTGAATAAAGTATCTGTTTTTTATGTTATGAAATATTATTCAAGTAATGATATGTAACTCACAGAATATCGCTGTTGGGTCTACAGAGCTTCAACGCCAGGCATAGTACCGGCGTCGTCATCATCATCATCACCATCGTCGTCATCTGCGTCACTGTCATCTCCCACTTGAATTACCAGCTGTTCTGTTACTCATCAGAGGCCGGTTCTTGGGTAATATACGTTTCTTTAATGTCTTGAACATGTCGGCATCTTGAAATCCAGTCTTCGGATGTCATGGACTGACATTTCTCTTCAACCAGTTGCATTGCAGAGTCCAGTGTAAAATATACATTTTGCTTTTCCACGTGATCTTTGAGTGACTTCCAAATTAATTCTATGGGGTTTAGGTCGGGGTGGTAAGGTGGAAGTCGTAAGGTGGAACGGAATGTCCATGTTGAGAAAGAAGGGCGTCAATTTTGAATGTTTTGAAAGCGGGCTTTCTGAGTTCAATCAGTGAATATAATTCTGGTTTCAGCATTTTCGAGTGAAATGGAATACCATGTAGTGTAAGCCAATCCATCTTGACTGCTTTCCTGCATGAGGAATTTGGAGCGGGGTTAAGTTCTACGTTGTGGTATGGTGCATTATCGATTACCAGAACAGAGTTTTGGGGAAGGTTGGGTATTATTGTAGTCGTTAGCCATTTTTGATAATTGACATCGTAGTAATCTCCTGATTTTGTACCCGACTTAAACATTAGAAGTGCATTGGGCACAAAACCGTCTTCACCACATGCATGCACAATTATAGCCCGTTGTCCCTTCGAAACCGGAGCTAGCAGTCCCATGTTACAGTTGTCACTCCATGCGTTTTTTTTGTGTGTGTGTTTTTTTTTTTTTTTTTTTTTTTTTTTTTTTTTTTTTTTTTTTGCGGTGAATGAATGGTCTTGTCCATGTAGATGATTGGTCGCTGGTCGCCCTTCTTCCCTGTACGTTGCAAGACATCGTAAATACTTCAGACGTAAATTACGGATGTCCATTTTTTCAATTAATATCTTCCGGTTATTCACTGTTTTCCTCCACCTGAAATGTAAATCTTTCAACACTTGCCTTAAAACCCATTTACCCCCAGAAAAATTAATTTTGTTCTTTAGGACTGGTAATAGTGTTTTTAAAGTTGGCCTTTCCTCATTTGTTTTGTGAAATTCATTCAATGTCCTTCTAATCACACACTTATCAAAATCATCTAAAGCTGTTTTCACTTTTTGCTTGGTCGTTTTTTGTGTGGAGTACTAATGGCCGAGTTCACCATTCTCCGGTTTTCTCAGCTGTTTCGTTACCGCGGTAAACGTAATACCGGGGTATTCTCAAAATCTCTGTGCACCATTGCTGAAATACCGCGGTTTGCTAACGCTTGGAAATATTACTCTGCTCCGAATCCATTTTCATTGATGGTTTCTTCCATGGCCGCTAGGTTCTCCCTCTCTCTCTCTCTCTGCACGTCTGCCAGTCACGGTGGCTCGCCTAGGCTATTGGTTTTCCAAATTCAATTTATTTGTTGCCTTATTATTCAATAAAAATATGTTCATAAGGATAAAAGGGAATATTATATTTCGTATATATGTCGTCTGAATTCAAACTTTGAATTCAAGCACCATAGATACTGTACCAATCGTGAATCGAGTTGGTTTTGCCTACTACTGGTTTGGTTGAGGTGAAAAAGGAAGGTCATTTCAATCGATGTTACAGCACAATATTTGCTAAGATATGTACCATCGTTCATTCTTCAAATAGATCCCACCTGTCTGTACATTTCAATAAAATAACATTGATGTTTTAAAGAGTAATTCTCACACGTGTGCAATCCAAGGCAAAGCAACACCACGAAATCTCTGCTCTGAGTTCGACATAGCCTCGCTTTTATTCCCGTACGACTAGTAGAAATTTTAGGTGCAAAATCATGTGCATAGCCATGAAAGGGCTGTTATAATTATGTTCGTGTACGTGCAGGTGTGATAAATTGATTACATAATCTATATACCGATACACAGGCTATATCGTGATGCATGCAGCCATTCACTTAAATTTGGCCCAGGACCACTGGTTTTCCATATTTCATTTATTTGTTGCCTTATTGTTCAGTAATAAATGTTCATAAGGATAAAATGGAATATTATATTGCGTATATATGTCGTCTGAATTCAAACACCATAAATACTGTACTAATCGTACTAATCGTGGTTACGCCCACTAGCCTACTCGATGGACCTGGTTTGGTTGAGGTAGGAAAGGAAGGTCATTTCAATCTATGTTACAGCACAGTATTTGCAAAGATATGCACCATCGTTCATTCTTTAAATAGACCCCACCTGTCTCTCATTATTCTTTATGTTCAATTAGCTTTTGGCCTAGATATCGTAAATATGATACATTACGCTGATCTCCATCTTGGAAAGAAAACCGCGGTTTTATCACTTTACAGCTCCTTCACGGCCGGTTTGCATCTTACCGCGGTAAAAGTCGAAACCGAGCACGATGCAACGAAAGTGTGACTTTACCGGGGTAAACTAAGCAACTTTACCGTGGTATTCTGAATACCGAGGTTGGTGCACTCGGCCATAAATCTCGTTCCATCTTGAACACATTTCTCACCTTCTTTTACAATTCTCTTAATGCTACTGAATGAAATTCCTGTAGCATCCGAAACACGCTGCTGAATTGCATATTTAGGGTCATCTTGGTGCACCTGTTTGAAATACCTATATACATTCCACACTATTTCCCTACTCTGACTGTGAATCACTTTACTACCATCAACCTCTTTGCTAGAATAACTACATTCGCCTTCCATTGCTCTTATTAACACATCACACTTCACTATTGAATGCTGTGAGGCTAATTAAGATGTTTTTACACGGTCTGTACAGTATGAGCTGGCAGGGAACATCACGTGCTATGAAGGTGAGGCAGGTCTAGATTCCATCATCGTAGCCTACTGCGCATCCGTTTGTTTGGCTCAGGTCTTCCGATCGAGTTATTTGTTCCTGTAAGTATACAGACAGAACGTTTGCATTTACTGATTACACAAAAAGCGACACAAGCTATAATGAGAAGTACGAAACATGAAGTTGAACTTGACCAAATGTTGAATGAAGTAATACTTAGATGGAATTCGTAGCATTTCATCCAACTGCCTGGTGACTGTATAGTATAGGCTATGAACATCTGCTTTCGTTTCACATTCTGAAGAGTAGTTGCAAGGAAGCCATCTAATGTTAAGCGTTTACGTTCATTCCTGTAGTGTAGAATAATTCCTGATTGGTGTTCCATTAATATCCTGATGGTTTAGGTAGAGAAAGTCACAAGAGAATAGGACTTCTAGCAAACTCAGCAATCTCCACTTTGAAAAAAAAAATGAAATAAATAAATAAATAATTAAAGTTAAATGCATTTCCTACCACATACCTAGTGTATTTGGGAAATGCATACAACTTTCATTATTCATAAGTAGGGCAAGGCTTTTAATGACCATAAAATAGTGAAATATGCTAAATAAAAAAAAATGCATTTGTGACCTAAATATAGTGAAAAATGACATAAAATTTTCCATATTACTTATAATTAGTTTTTTTAAGCAATGAATTGCTAAAAGCAATTTAATGGATGACAGTGCGTTATATAAGAATTTACAATTAAAAAACACACTTATTTTGTTACTAAACTAGTAAATAAATTTATAATATTTGGACACCTTTAGCGATTTTTTTTCTGAACTGGCAGGCCATCAAATTACCCCTAGCAAATATGTGCCATTTAAAAAGAAAGAAATCTAATAACAATTCTTTATTGCTACAAGACAAACTGCTGAGGTGTTTACAATAAACCTGAATTGAAAAGAACTATGAACACGTGGCAGAGATTCTCAAATAAAAACGATTGTCTGTTGTCTGAAAGTAATTATTTGTACGTGGAAAAGCTCCTCTCTACCTCCACTGAAACATGACCTAAAATGCCGAAAATGACCGAAATATGCAGAAAACTACCAAAAAATTTCCTAAAATGACCTCTTGGAAATGAAAAATGCAAAATGAAGCAACAAAAAAAAATACAAATACAAATTGCCCTTATTTAATCAATTATGTCATGATACACATTTATATATATTCGAACTATCTTTTTAACTTTCATATAAAGAAGATGCAAAATCGTCTAATGCCCTGCCCATTCATTAGCATCTTTTTGTTTTCTTTTTTTTTTCTTTCTTTTTTTTTTTCTTTCTTTCTTTAAAGTTCGCCTTCCAACGTTGGGACCCAGGAACAAATCTAGTGGATCCTTGGGAAATTTGTGGTGAGCAAAATGGATTCGTGACCGGTTTTCCTCGGAGTACTCCTGTTTCTTTTTCCATATATCATCACACCGTTGCTCCATTCGTCATAATAATAATAATAATAATAATAATAATAATAATAATAATAATAATAACTTTATTGCACAGACATTTATACAACGTATGGCAATCAAGCCATATAAAATTCAGTGAGTCATCAAAGCTTTAAATTATATAACTCTTGTATATAAGTATAAGGATTTGCCTTCAAGGTAGATTTAATAGTACTTCTAAAACTTGAATGTGGCAAATTTCTGACACTGTTGAACAAACTATTATAAAGATTTAAGGATAAGCTTTCATGACTGTTTTGTTCATTACAGTGGCGGCTATTCAGGGGAAGTAGGTGAAGTAGCACTTCACCAGTATTTTTCCTTTACAATACGTATTTTTAAAGTTTATTTCCCATATCACGAATGTTGGTTTTTACTATAAATGCATTTATGTAATTTTGTATTGCCCGCCACGAGTGGTGTCAAAGGAGGCGCCAGTGACCCCCCGAGTTTTGCAAGCACGAAGGAGAACAAGTTATTTACTAGCCTTGATTCACTTCCCCTGTTGCATGGGTAGTCTGGTCCACTTAAAATGATGTGGGCTCAAGGTGCAAGCAGCATTTTTCTCGCTTATCCCACATCCATGCTGAGGGGATCAGACTACCCACGAAGGTGTCCAGCTCCTTGTTGAGACCTTTGCACTTGAATACAGAGCGTGGTCGTCTTTCGGCTTCATGATGGCGCGTGGTAACCTGCTACGACTGTAAATGACAGTGTTTGGAGAGTTTCATACCTACTCCTCTGCTAACAGCTCCATTAATAACAAAGCACCAATTTCACGTCCTCTACCCGTACCAAAGGTAATAAATGTTCGAAATCAATGTTTTTAACATAAATACCTGTTTTGAATTCTCCTCTGTCCAATAATATTTTCAGGAACGTGTCTGTGTGGCTTGAGAACTAAACATCGTGATAAATAAAACGTATTTGGATTAGATATCTTCTGGGGAGATTGACGACGTTTTCTTACTTTTATACGGTATCCTTATACTTTGAAGGGTAGTTATAAGCCAGCTATCGTTTGTACAAACTCAGGCTAAGTCTTACATCTTTGGGCGATGCTAGAACAGACTTTCATTCTTCACGATTTTATAATAAACTAACAATTTTGTTTAAATTTTCCACACAATTTGCATAGACGCTAAAGAGTTAGAATTTTTATTTTTAAAAATTTTCAATTAATTATTTAAAATGTGTTTATAAACAACCATATACTTCATTGAAGTATGAACGGTAGAGGAGCTTGAATTCTTCCTCTTAAAATTAAATATCATTAACGGAAAAAAAATCATAGGCGTTCGATTCTATTAGCACAAAAGTGAGGCATAGGGATGAGACTAGAAGTTAATTTATTTAATGTGTGTCACCACCATCTTCGGAGATCGTCACCGATAGAACGCCATAGGACGACAACGTTGAATCACGACGTTTCATTCCTACAATGCATATTTTTTCATAGTCAATCATACGACATGTGACATATTAATCACTTCATATTAATGCCTTGAAGTATCCAGTAACGAGCTGAAGTTTATCAGATAAAATTGCATCTTTCCGACCCTTGCAAGCATATTAACTTATAAGATAAACAACAGTCATTGGTCGATATCCGAGGCATTGCTAAAGATTATTAGTCAATTTTTAGTTCGCATCGCATGAATGGAATATTCTGAATAATCTGATTAGGAGAATAATAATTACGATAAACATCGATAGATTCGTGGCGGAAAAGCAGGATCGAATTTATCTCATGAAACTCATAATCCCGATCGGGATTTATTAAGAGTATTCCATGAATAAAATGTATCAGATTTTATAAATAATAACTATATTCTTACCCGCATTGTTTAAAATCAAATCATCATTGTGCCAGCTGTCAGATCACGACGTAGGCCTACTAAATGAAGGATCAAAAATGTTGCCAGACAAGTATCTTGTTTAGCGAATATTTCAATTCAGAAAGAACCTCTACTGCAGCTAGAAGGAAAGCAGCCATTCTATGATGATATCACCGACAGGTTTGCAGCCTTAAAGGACTATCGAAGGATTGATTTGCTATACAAGACAGGTGAGTTCGGTTATTAACATAAGCATGTGGCATTTTTTTTCCTCTTCACCTAATTTTCCGGCCACGAGCCGCCACTGGTTCATTAAACCTTCATATACATAAAAATATGACCACAATATGCATTAAAGAAAGGAATTATTAAATGCAAGTTAGCCTTAAAGGACTATCGAAGGATTGATTTGCTATACAAGACAGGTGAGTTCGGTTATTAACATAAGCATGTGGCATTTTTTTTCCTCTTCACCTAATTTTCCGGCCACGAGCCGCCACTGGTTCATTAAACCTTCATATACATAAAAATATGACCACAATATGCATTAAAGAAAGGAATTATTAAATGCAAGTTTTGCTTGTGGCGTTCAGTAGGCCTATATTCTCATTTTTAGCAAAAGAGCTCATTTGGTAGTTATTGATTGAATCTTTTCAATAACTCATCCTATTAATAATTCAACAATGTATTGGATTATGGTATCGGGGTGAACGCATTTAAATAACTCTTAACTCTTGATTAAATAAGTTTGAAACGAGTTTTGAAACTTCCTTTTTAAAATCCAATTAATTACTCCTTATTGAAAGATAGTGAAATATTTGAGTTCTGAAGCATTGCTTGTATTGGGAAGTGAATCTTCAATCAAGTTACTGTTCCGAATTAAAATCAAGTTTCTACAACAAGTTTCAACAGCGCTACTTCTCCAAATAAACATTTGGTTCGCATAATTTCCATAGATTTTGTGATATACGAGTAAAGTGATCGTATATGACACAACTCTAGGCGATTTGTTGCTTACGATATTGTAACTTTTGTAGTGAAGATTGTGTTCCCAACACAATAGGTAGATTTTCTTCGAAATCTACCTATTGCATTCGATACCATGTCATGACTCGAAAAATTCGTTCATATCTTTACGTTTCATGCCTCCCTAAGTACGAAACCACCGCCCGTTCAAAAAAAAAAATATATATGTTGTGTGTGTGTGTATATATATATATATCTTTACACGCTAGCAGCCATAATTTTGAAGATATTTGAATCTAATTTTATTATGATATTTCTAGGTCCAATAGTTAGGACAAGTTCGTTAATGAGCAAATTTGGCCCAAGGGGAGGGTCGGGGAGTAGAAATTTTGATAAATGTATATCTCGGCCCCTATGAAGTATAGAGGGAAACTTTGTTTGAATAAATTAGAGAACTCCCTATGGAGTTCACAGTGACACCAACGATTCGGGGGTTTTGGGGGTACGAGTGGGGGTGGTTGGTTGGGGATGGAAATTCGAAATTTTTGAAACCACGTCTTATGGGGTATCGTTGAAAAGCTCTCGATGAGTACTCTACAAATCAATAACTGGTTTCTCGATAGCTCTCATATAAGGCGAGATTTAGCACATCGAAATCTACCTCAGCCTGTAGGCCTGCCTAAAGGGAATTTATATCGCTTCAGTATGAACGGCGCCTAGGCAGCGTTCACACTGAGGCGATATACGATACGCGACACGCACGGACAAATACTTGAAATCTAAAGGGAGGCGATAAAAAAGGTTCACAGTCGCGCGATAGCGCAGCGATATATCTCTGTAAGGCAGCGTTCACACTGAGGCGATAAGCGATAAGCGATTTATCGGAAGGAATTTGTTGCGACGATATATTGCTAGGAAGGTTCACACAGCGAGCGATAAATCGGCGCGACCTGGGCGATAAAAATTCCCTTTAGGCAGGCCTACAGTCTGAGGTAGATTTCGATGTGCTAAATATCGCCTTATATGAGAGCTATCGAGAAACCAGTTACTGATTTGTAGAGTACTCATCAAGCGCTTTTCAACGATACCCCATAAGACGTGGTTTCAAAAATTTTGAACTTCCATCCCCCAACCAACCACCCCAACTCGTACCACCAAAACTCCCGAATCGTTGGTGTCACTGTGAACTCCATAGGGAGTTCTCTAATTTATTCAAACAAAGTTTCCCTCTATACTTCATAGGAGCCGAGATATACATATTTCAAAATTTCTACCCCTCCCGGACCCTCCCCTGGGGCCAAATTTGGTCATTAACGAACTTGTCCGAACTATTGGGCCTAGAAATAACATAATAAAATTTGGTTCAAATATCTTCAAAATTATGGCTGCTAGCGTGTAAAGATATATATATATATCACCTTTTTTTTTTTTTGAACGGGCGGTGGTTTCGTACTTGGAGGCATGAAACGTAAAGATATGAAAGCATTTTTCGAAAGTCATGACATGGTATCGATTGCAATAGGTAGATTTTTCTTCGAAATCTACCTAAAATGTGGTGGGAACACAATCTTCACTACAAAAGTTACAATATCGTAAGCAACAAATCGCTCAGGCGACCAGCATGCTGCACTTCGAGCGATATAGGCCTAGCACTTGCGATATGTTGCGCTATCGCGTGAGTGTGAACCTTTTTTATCGCCTCCCTTTAGATTTCAAGTATCTGTCCGTGCGTGTCGCGTATCGTATATCGCTCGCGATATATCGCTTATCGCTTATCGCCTGAGTGTGAACCCTGCCTAAGTGCAACATGTCGGTCGCCTGAGCGATTAGTTGCTTACGATATTTCGAGCAGCAAACATGTCGGGAAGAAGAGAAGTGAGGATTGTGTTCCCACATCATTTTTATCGCCCAGGTCGCGCCGATTTATCGCTCGCTGTCTATCCTTCCTAGCAATATATCGTCGCAACTTTTCCCTTGCGATATATCGCTTATCGTATATCGCCTCAGTGTGAATGGCGGCTAAGCCTTTAGTTTTGCTTCCATTGCCCAGTTGACTTGAATTTTGTACTGGCATTAGTGAAATTGTCTTTCTTGTTAGGGTTGTTATATCATTAAAGACTAGGTAGGCCTAAATCGCAGTACCATCACTACTCTAAATGCCTATCTGCAGCATATACTCGCTAAAGTTCTCTATTGCCTCCCCTAAGGCAGCGTTCACACTGAGGCGATACGCGATAAGCGTTATATCGTAAGCGATATACGATAAGCGACACGCATACACAGATACTTGAATCTAAAGGGAGGAAATAAAAAAGGTTCACAGTCGCGCGATAGCGCAACATATCGCAAGCGATATATCTTTCGAAGTGCAACATGCCGGTCGCCTGAGCGATTAGTTGCTTACGATATTTCGAGCCGTGAACATGTCGGGAAGAAGAGAAGTGAGGATTGTGTTCCCACATCATTTTATATCGCCCAGGTCGCGTTGATTTATTGCTCGCTGTCTGAACCTTCCTAGCAATATATCGCCGCAACTTTTCCCTTGCGATATATCGCTTATCGTATATCGCCCCAGTATGAACGGCGCCTAGGCAGCGTTCACACTGAGGCGATAAGCGACATACGATACGCGACACGCACGGACAGATACTTGAAATCTAAAGGGAGGCGATAAAAAAGGTTCACAGTCGCGCGATAGCGCAACATATCGTAAGCGATATGTCTCTCGAAGTGCAACATGCCCGTCACCTGAGCGATTAGTTGCTTACGATATTTCGAGCAGTGAACATGTCGGGAAGAAAAGAAGTGAGGATTGCGTTCCCACATCATTTTATCGCCCAGGTCGCGCCGATTTATCGCTTGCTGTCTATCCTTTCTAGCAATATATCGCCGCAACTTTTCCCTTGCGATATATCGCTTATCGTATATCGCCTCAGTATGAACGGCGCCTAAGGGATGAATGCACATCTGGATATATTCGAAGTCTAATAGACCCTGATAACCTTATCTTGTTACTGTCAATATTTTATTCTGACTATTGTTATTTTCTTTTATTTTCGGCTGTTGTGTCGGAATCAAGCAGGATGCATAGCAGAAATAGTGGCATGAATTCAGAAAAAAAATCAAGTAGCAAAGGTACAAAAAATACGAAACTTCAAGTTTTTGCGTCAACAAGTATTGTGTTGTTCGTTTCACGAAGCCTCTTTGGACGAAACAGTTATTTACATAATCTGAAGGCTCCGTACGACATTGGCCTAACTGACCAATATATGAATTTTGTAGTACATGCTCCATTGTTGATATCCTGAATCTGTAAAATAAATGCATGTAGTTTTTCACATAAATCGTTCAGTTTTTCTAAGCATGGTTTTCCTTCCCGTTCCTCACAGCTACTGTGAAACTGTGGGAACTTACTAACAATAGGTACTACTATTTACCCTAGCACAATCAGTCTAATATGTACAATATTACTGCATGAAAACTTCACGACTAAAAAAAATAATTTTTTTTTTTTTAATAACAATTGTTGAAAATTCTGTATAGTCAAGACTTTTCCCATAATTCTGCTAAGGGAGATCTGTCATCCATCTATAATGAATTCCTGAAAGTTTCATTATTTTAGCATGAATAGCTTTTCAGAAAATGGTACCTGAAGTACAAAAAATGTAGTTTTACAGGAGAGCGAAAAGAAAATGACATGCATGTGCTAACCTTAAGCTATTTTATCCATTTTAGAAAGCCCCAGGACTATTAATAATAACGCAACATATAAGACCTATATATCAAAATGTTCATAAAAATTTGCTCTATTACATGAGCCAAATAACAAAAAATCAATTTTTTGACACTGATAACTACCATCTCCCCTTAAATATTCAGAAATCTTGCATTAGTCCTCTTGTAGCCTACTTTGTTTGTCTATGCTATATTCTTAGAGGGTTAACTTCAGCTTATTTCGTCCGTTTTCTTTCTTGGAGGCTGAGTGAGAGATTGAAATTTCGCCCTACCTATATTTTTTACTGTTGGAATTGAGTATAAGTACGATTTTATTCTTTGCTCGGCGGCGAACCTATATTAAACCTTATTTCCATTTCCTGATATCTCGGGATCTTGTAAGAGATTTTCGTTCCGATCGCTTCTCTGCAGTCCTTGTTATTGCTACTGCTTCAAGTTCTCAATTCTTTGACTATTTCTCTGACTTCATCTACATAAGTCAAATAACTAATTTGCATTATACTATTTTCTGTCCTCTGCCCTGATTGGATATTGGGCTGATAAATTGACAAATTAATGCAATAAACCCGTCTTCAGTTTTAAACTGTTAATAAGTTACTTTAAAATTTAGTTATTTTTTATATGTCGCAGAGTACATATTCTGAAATTGTGAGTGTATTTTTAGGTATGTTTTACATGATGAATACCTACATTACACGAATTTTACTTATATTTTCAGAACCTATGTCTTTTCCAGTGTCATATGCAGGGAAGGATTTTTAGGCGCGCATCTATTTTCGTAGGTCAAATTAGAGCACCTGTGAAATAAACCACATTGTGAAACATTGCCTCTAGTTGAATAAGGATACAATTTTCTTGCACCTTTTTTCCTTTTTAGGTATGTTATCCCTTTTTCTCCGCCACGCCTTTAATCCCCCCTTTCCCCCATTTTTTGTATTTTACTGCAGTTTTTTTAAAATGATTTTCTATAGCTCATTTCATATTTTATAATCTATGACGTTTGAGTTTCTTTGTTTTTATTATATTATAATTATCTTGAGAGGCCTCTGCCCTCTCTCGGAAAATAAGCGTAACAAAATTCACATAGGTAACAGAAACCTTCACTTGGAGGCCCTTCGCCCCAACATAGGGGATATAGCAGTTGAAATCAGATCAGATAATTATCTTGGTTTCGTTCCACTATGTACGATCGTTTCCTCCTTAAGTAATTTTTAATGAACTTTTCATCAGCTTGCATTGAACGTGGGAATAGTGTACCTGTCTCCTTTCAGCAAACGCGGGATTGAAGGCACACCTGCACAATGAAAAATAATGACTAAATATTAAATTTTTCTGTTTAATTACGCTGAAATTAGTCAGTAGCCTGCTGTTCTTGAATGTAAGTTTGTTATATAACGAATTTAGTAGCACCTTTTTGTCCTCTTTTTTACCTTAATTTTAGCACTTTTTTTCCTTCCTTCTTCCACATGGAAATGGTACCTAAAATCCTAACCCTGGAAGACTTTTTTTTTGTCTAACGCACTTCTGAATAGTACGTATTTACAGTGTCTTGGGTTTATTAATTTATCTATCGAAATACTATCAAATGGTTGTTTATTATTTATTTGAAAGCCAAGAATAATTTTATTATTAAATGGAATGTTCATAACTCTTGTACCATATTCCTGTGTGTCACACCATTAGTAATTGAATCACTAATAATATCATGTATCATGTTGCAATACTTACAAGTTAAATGGTGTATTTAACCGTGTAATTAATAATAATAATAATATTCAAATTCAAATAGAGTTCTGTATTTGTGTATGAAACTAACCTTTTACTTAATTTAATTATTTTTATAAGCTTATATATACATTGTTTGCTGTTAAATGGGGTTTGGGTGTTTAACATCAGCATTAAAGTGCTGTCAAGTTACGCATATTGTTTCTGTGTGTACCCAGTACAATATTTTACATTAATTTGATTAACGTTTTTCGGGTTGTCAGCAAGGTTTGAAGATCTATGGACTCCAGCGTTTCAGAGGCTAGCGATGCCTCCATCCTCTTTAACTTCAAACCTGGTTAATAACCGATATCGCGAGACATGTTCATTCATACTCTGCTCAAATATTACATTTTCTGGTATTGACTGGCATTCATTATTTACCGCGAAAACTAGCACAACGAATTTTGCATCGTTTCAATGGGTTTAATAATGATGATAATGATGAAGATGATAACTGTGACTACTATTGTATGAATTTTTGTTATGAAAGTTTATTAAATCAGTGTTATAGATTTTTAAAAAAAAGTTCAAAGGTCATCCCGTTGTTAAAAGAAATTAAATGAAATTTATTCAGTCTTTGTTATCTCGCTTTCCTTGCATGGGCACGGAAAGTACTCGAGTGTTAGCTAAACTCAGATATTATATTGGAATCCTTCACTTAACAATATGGTCTCGGCGTGGTTTAGACAGCTACCCTTCCTCCCAGTTGAAGTACAACCAACACTTCTAAAACCTTCTTTCAACTAAATAAATATGCTGTTAATCGAAGCTAAGATCTGAAGTCCCTAAATGCTTTCCTTGTGTATTACACTTCAATAGTCCAATATCCACTGTCCGTCTCCCTTAAGAGGTGATATAAAAAACTTCCGCAAAAATGTGAATCATTTAACTCATTTGAGATAATTTGTATGCACGAGACAAATGTTAATTTTAAAGTTCACTAAATTTTGCGGATTAAATTTTCGACTTCCCCCCCCCCTTGATTGTCCCAGGTTTTTCCCCGTAAAAGTTTACAATGTCCCGTTTTTATACTTGTATAAACATTATACACTGTATGGACACCCTAGCTTATGTAAAAGATCATACAATATGAAATCAACCAATGCACTCTTAAGTTCTTTCATTTACTGTGGGGCATTACAAGGAAGTGATTTGCAAATACACTAAATAATCAGGAAAACGTGCACAACCTACAGAAGAACCTTTACTCTTTACCAGTAATCGTTCTTCATATTTTGAAGAATATAAAGGGTGCGGCATTTATCGTTTCCTATTTTCAAAACCGTGTAACACATTTATTTAACAAAGAAATAAGCTACATTGATTTTTTTTTAATGTCTTAGTCTTGGATTTCCAATTCTGGTCTTACTTTTTGAATATGATATGCTTGAGATGCTCTCCATTAACTTTAACACATTACTGCAACAGTGGCGGCTATTCAGGGGAAGTAGGTGAAGTAGCACTTCACCAGTATTTTTCCTTTACAATACGTATTTTTTAAGTTTACTTTCCATACCATGAATGTTGGTTTTTACTATAAATGTATCTGTATTTTTGAATTGCCCGCCACGCCACCACCTGGTGTCAAAGCTAGGAGACACTGAAATCATGAGTGCGCAACTTGCTTCAAGTCGGCCGTGTGAAGGTGATTTGGAAACCACGCCCTCCGTTGCATGGGTAGTCTGGTCAACTAAAACTGAGGATATGCAAGCAGCAGTTTTCTCGCTTATCCCACGTCCCCATACCGACGCGAACAGACTACCCACGAAGCCGTCCCTCTTGTTCAGCCATTTTCTTCACCAGCACCTCATACTGTCAGCTCGGAGAAAGAGGTGGGCACGTTAGATCTTCCACCGTCTGACGCCGCCAAATTCGAATGTGTTAAATTCAGAAAAACCCGGATTCCACAACCCCGATTAAGTATTCTGTCGCACTGGGAACACTAAGCGACTTCCTCTACCTCGATCATTAAAAATACTATTTTCTCGTCTCTTATTCCATTTCGGGGAACTCTCACGCGATTTTCCCTGCCCTAATTATTATTATTATTATTATTATTATTATTATTATTGCTGTTATTATTACTATTATTATTATCATCATTATTATTATCATTATTATTGTTATTGTTATTATTTTTATTATTATTATTATTATTATTGCTATTTTCTCTCGTCACACAACTCACACAACGTTCGACGAGACGAGAGAAATTAGCAAAAAAATAATTAGTTCAGAGAAAATCACGTGAGAGTTCCCAGAGATGGATTAAGAGACGAGCAGTTTGGATAGGCCTACTCATAATTTCTAAAAATATTTTAAGTTTGCTGTATGAAATGGTATTTGCAGCACGCCCTCGTTTTGAGCCACGAGCCGCTACTGGGCGAATTCCGTTATTAACATAAGCATGTGGCATTTTTTTTTTCTATTCACCTAATTTTCCGGCCACGAGCCGCCACTGTACTGCAAGCAGCACAAAGTGCACGTTTTTCAATGGACACCCTTCATACTGCTTTCCCCGGCCGAATTCTTTCCAGGTTTGGTGATATCCTAGGGCCCTACAAATCTCCCGACCTACAAAAATCTTCGCTCATGCCCCTGACAAAACCTTCGTTTTTCGGATATTTTTTTACATTTCGAGAAACTTTGTCTAACTTTGATCGGCCGTATCTCGGTTAATATTGGGTCTAAAAATTCGTTTTATCAACCAAATTTTAGAAAATTTAATGATCTACAACTTTGTATTGCACTATGGTGCACAAAATATGTTTAGTTTACGAGATATAAGCGAAAAACTGAAAAAAAAAAGTCCAAACATTTTGAGGTTTTTGCCCCTCCCCCAAGTTAGCACAGGGTCCTCGAGGTCGAAAACTTAGGATAGACATCCTAGAGTACCCCCAAATAACCTGTAAAAATTTCATTAACTTCGGAATATTTTCCAGCTCCCCCCCTATTTTTCATTATATCGACTGGACTAATAACGCAGTGACTGACAGAAAGCCTACACATATCTCATCCAAGCCCTCACGTAGAAAAAATATACAGATTAGGAATAAGAGTTTTGTTTCGTCGTTAAAATGCAGCGTTAATCTGCTATTTCTGGCACAGCCTCCTTCGAAGCAGAGTGCGTCAGCAAGTTATGACATTCTTAATTGTCATTCTCAAAATAAGATTAAGTAAGAATCAGCGTATTCTAGTGATCCTCCCGGCGGAATTAGATCGGAATTTAAAAATCTTAAAGTTGTTTTCAAATTGTTGTGTAGCAGCATACCTGAAGGAAATTCGATATTTGGCCTATTTTCATCGAGGCCATGCCTGGAACTATTCACTCCCAGTGTCATGATATTGTAAGCATACAGTAAATTGTGCCAAATCATTAATCTACGATTCTACGAGTTCTAGAATCCTACACAAGGAAACTTGCTAATTTTCCTGTTGAAAGAGTTCTCTTGAAACGCGCTGGAGGAAAACTATAGTAGGAGCAGTTTTCGTGTTAAAGTATTTTTAATCTTCTTTTCGTAATTAATGAAACAGCAGTATTTCTCTGAGCTTTTATACTCCTGACCTGCACAGCTGTTCTACTTGCAAAAGCGTTCACTTCCATAGGTAGAAAAGTTTTAAATAAATTTCAGCAATCCTTAGCTATTATATTTCCGTGTAGGCATTCAAAACGTATAAAAAGTCACCGAGTAGGCCTACTCACAGAACCCCCCAAGCATTATGAACGTAATTCAATCAAACTATTTGTTATTTATGGCACGGGCACTATTAAATTTTCGATCGATGAGCCACTTAAGCAATGACATGCTCAAAAATGAAACCTACTCATATGATAATGCGGTCCGGTACTTATTATTATAATAAGTAAATTCGTAAGAATACATCTGGTTTCCAGCACTCGTTCTTACAGGCCTATAGGCGTATAATCATGGGAAATTGAAATATTAAAGCGGAATTCCATAACGTAAAAATTGACATGTGGACTACCTATAATAGATGTGGTGCAATACACATTCATCATTTATTAGAGGGTGGAAGCATTGTTAATGGAGTTTAATTTCAAACTTATAAATGCTGCGTTTTATTTCAATAATGAAATCGCTTTTACATAATTACATTTAATGGCATCAACTTCAAACACAATGTGTAATTTCGAATTCAATTCCAATTTAAACATACAGTCAATTGTGTAGCGTTTGGTACTGATGTTTACATAGCTTAGTGTACAAAAAGAACGGTGAAATTGAAAACAAGTTGTCGAATATTGGCAACTTTATTCTGTTGTGGGATTCGAGGTCGATATCTTGAATTATTTACTTAAAAGTGAATGGAATGTGAGACGTGCTCGAAGAGTAGAGACCAACTTAAGCCTAATGCTGTTAAACAAACGAGTACCAATACATTTTTAAAAATTAGATGACATGCTAGTTTACATTGTGTTGCTACTGATGTGAGTTTTATTTTTCTAGTTTATTTTTCTGTTTACATTCCATGTTTTTATATCTGTGACTGTATTTCTCTTTAAAGTGAGAATGAGCTGTCCTTTATTTCAGCAACATTTCAAAAACGCATTCTAGAGAACAGCTGATATTGATTACATATTATTGCATCGTGTATCTAAACACGAGTAGTCTGTAAGATAGTTTCAGAACTTTGGGTGCCCATGTTCACCATGTGTATCTGTTATTTCTTCACAATAATTCCTGATCGGTTCCTTCTTTATTCCACTAAATTTTGTCCGCAGACATCATTTAGCTGTGCAGAGTGACCATTGAATTTTCGTTAAAATCATACTTTAAAATGTATCAAATCGAACAGATTGTTGGTAACCTTTGTAAAATAACATTACACAGAAATTATTTAATTCACAATTTTGTATATAACATTTTCATTTCCTACAGTTTTGTGATCGGCACAGCTAATCATTTCCCCACTTGTTCGTGCCCTCTCCTCCAACCATGGGAATTTCATCTCGATTTTTTGTCAGATTTATAATAGAGAGGTTTTGTTAAGAATCTGACTCTAATTTTCTGTATCCGCCGGCAATCTGTAGGGAAGTTTATGTATTAATCAATGGAATTCCAATAAAAAAAGTCATACAATCAGCAACGTTTAAAAAAATTACTGTCGTTTAAAAATAACAGTAGCCTATAATCTGTCATTGAAATAGCACAAAAGCAGACGGCCCTAGAATTGTATTAATAATATTAGATTGTGAGTTGCCAACATCGACTATTTGTTTCCTTCCACTCAAGTAAGATTTAAAACATTCATTATGTACTCCTCTAATGCCATAAGCCTAATAGTAGAGTTTGTGTAATGATATATCGTGGTCAACGCAATCGAAGGCCTTACTTAAAACGCAGGCCGTATTCTGAACAAATTACTTATCCTCCATACCTTGACTAATATGAGATATTAAATTTTCTATTCCATCTATAGTTGATTTACCTTTACAAAATCCATATTGATTGGTGCATATAATGTTGTGTTTCAAAATAATTTACCAACTGAAATTTTACAATCGATTCAAAAACTTGACCCATTACTGGAACCAGGGATATTGGGCGATAATTTTCACAGGATATCTATCACCATTCTTGAAGATCGGCACGACTTGAGATATTTTCAGAGCTGCTGGGAAAATACCTTCCTCAAAACACTTTTTTAAGCAATAAGTAAAAGGTAGAACTATTACATTAAGTATATACTTCAGTAGATCTGTAGACATGCCATAAATATCCTTACTTTTGAGGATTTCATCTTAGAAACAGTATGCTCTACTGTGTTACAAGTTATATTGGTCCAACTTAAAGTGATATGGTCCCTATTCCATAATTGACTAATAAATCTGAAGCTGTAGTGTGAGGTTTTACTATACTGTCCCTTACTTCTGTGACTGAAATAGCAAAATATTTATTAAAATCGTCTGCAGTTATAGTGTTATCATTAACATGTTTTTTTATTCTCAAGACTCTTTATAAGTGACCAAGCTGCCTGACATTTATTTGATGACTTTCTATAAATGTCATGTTGTCTTCAAATTTTGCATTATTTATTGCAGTCACGCATAATTTCGGCTTGAATGGCGCAGTTAATATCGCGCTGGCTTTCTTTACCCAAGGTTGCGGGTTCGATCCCGGCCCAGGTCGATGGCATTTATGTGTGGATAAATGTGACAGGCCTATTTCAGTAGATTTACTGGCATGTAAAAGAACTCTTGCGGGACAACATTCCGGCACACCGGCGACGGTCACAAGCCTTAGGCAGCGTTCACACTGAGGCGATAAGCGATATACGATACGCGACACGCACTGACATATACTTGAAATCTACAGGGAGGCGATAAAAAAAGGTTCAGGCAGGGTTCACACTCAGGCGATAAGCGATAAGCGATATATCGTGAGCGATATACGATACGCGACACGCACGGACAGATACTTGAAATCTAAAGGGAGGCGATAAAAAAGGTTCACACTCACGCGATAGCGATATATCGCAAAAGCGATATTTCTCTCGAAGTGCAGCATGCTGGTCGCCTGAGCGATTTGTTGCTTACGATATTTCGAGCAGTGAACGTGTCGGGAAGAAGAGAAGACAATTCTGTAATTTATTCATTGAATTCATTTAGTGAAAGCTCGTGAGTGCATCTGGAACTATTCCATTGCCGCATATAGTAAGAATTTGTGAGTGGTGGATTAATTAATTATGTGTAATAATATCCTAGATGTGTAAACAGTTTCATGTGTGGTAGGGATCATAAGATTCGATGCCACAACACTAGTTGTAAGGATATAAAAATAAAAAATAAAACAAAATGTAAGACAGATGTGACGAGTGCCGCATGTAGCAAATTGCAGCAGAAGTAAAAGACACAGGTAAATACATTATTTAATTATTTATTGTGTAAGACAAGTAAGTAATCAAATTGTTATATTATTTACTCATAATGTAAATATTTCGAAACTCTGACACAATAAATAAGTAATTTAATTATAATTCAGGGATCATCATGGCCCGGATTCTAATGACATGTCACCTTTTTATTGATGCTACATAGGCATTGCCAACTTGTGGATAAATCCTAATCATGACCTCTAGATTATAGGAATGCATTTTTATTAGGTCATTTTTTGTCATTTTATGCAATCTGATATTTTTAGGGCATTTATTTCAATTTTAGGTCATTATTTTGTCATTTTCGTGTCATTTGCTTCCTTATTTAGTCATTTTCATGTACTGTATTTACATTGAGTGTATTAACTTTTTTTCGTCGCTAGCAGTGCTGTCTTTGAAGTGTTGTTTGTTTAATGCAAGAAGGAAACATTCGGCGTTAAGTGTTGTCATGTCTCAGTCGGAAATGAGAATCAAAGAAACTCCAAAATTTTGTATTATATTACTATTGTTATTAGATTGACTTGGCACCAGAGTCTGTCACCTGCTTGGATTTGAGAGTGCAAACTACTGTTTACCCTCAATTAAATAACATAATCCAGCAGACCACAAAAGGAAATGGCGAATTTTGACTCGCCAGTGCCTCAGTGCCAGTATAAATTTCCGTGAGAAAAGAACATTCACAACATTACAGTTATTTACAGTTTTTATAATTATGTACAAACTAGTCTATAACTTTGTGTGTACAATAATAATTTGTTATAAATAAAATGTCAGTTTTTAGGTAATTTTGTTATAATTATTAAGTCATTTTCTTTAAATTTAGGGTCATTTTTCAAACAATTTTAGGTCATCAGAATCCGGGCCCTCATTATAATACAATTTGACAGAATTAACATGGGGAGTTTTTTTTTTTTTTTTAATTTATTATTATTAATACTGCATGCTCCGTTACTCACGTAACACTACATGCAATTTTTAGTCTTACTTATAACAAGTTAACAAACTTTTCTATTTTCTATGTACAAGGAAAACTTTTTTCTTTAAAGTTTTTCAAAATCTATTTTTTTTTATGAATTTTAAAAACTCCTTTAAGTAGTTCCTAACTAAAACATTAGGCGTTGCTGGCCACTGTCCACCGCTTAGTCTTATGTTTTGTTTTAGTGTTATTCGTTCATTACTCAGGAGTGGACACTCATATATTAAATGATTCACAGTTTGATTTTGTTGTTCACACTTACACATTGGACTTTCCATTATTTTAAACCTGTTGTAGTAGTCCCTGGTCTTTCCATGCCCAGTTAGGATGGCAGTAGTTTGTCCATTTAGTGGGATCCTTAGCTTTAATCTTTCCTGCACGAAAGGAAAAAACATTTTACTGATATTTCCATTTGTTGTCCTCTCCCACTGGTTTTGCCACATGCTAAGTCCTCTCTCCTCTGCTTCCTTGATTATATGGGTTCTGGGTATCTTGCTGTAGCTGATCTCCCTGCCTTCTTCCATCGCAGCTTCCTTAGCCAGTTGATCCGCTATTTCGTTTCCATATAACCCCATGTGTGCCTTAACCCATTTTATGTGTATAGTCCATCCGTGGTTCTCTAAATACTTGATGTTAGCCTTTATTTCTTCTATTATTTTACTTCTGATTTGGCTGTTTTTGAGAAGATCCACTGTTATCTGACTGTCAGTGCACACTACCCCTAGTTTCTCCCCGACCGTTAATACCCTGTTGTCTACTATTTCTCTGAGAGCCTCTAAAATTGCTATCTGCTCCGCTTGATTATTGGAGCAGTGATCACTGAGTTTGTACTTGAGTTTTTTGATCGGTTCTCCATTTTGTATGATAACTGCTGCTGCTCCGACTTTTCCGTTTAGCTTGCTCCCATCAGTATAGATTTCTAAATTGTATATTGCATTTTCTTTTGCCTCTTGAACACTCACTCTATCTGCCGGATGGGGCCACTCACTCAGTTTAGGGGCTTCTTCAGTTAATATTGGTGTTTCATTTCCACTGATGTTATTTGTGGCTTTATATACCTCTAATATTTCTTGAATTTTTATATTTATTGGCTTTACAGCCGCCAGAACACATGATGCCTCATATGACACAGTTCTATAAGCTTTGGAAATTTTTATGTTGATCAGTCTTTGTACTCGCTGATATTTCATCATGTTCCTTCTTTTGAAGATAGATTCTTCCCACACCTGCACGCCGTATAACAGCATCGGGAGGATGGCGCCTTTGTAAATTGTTCGTAGGGCTTCTTGTCCTAGACCCCAATTCTGCTTAGCTGACCTTGCAAGTGCGTTTATAAGTTTTATGCATTTCTCTGTCGTTTGTTGTATATGCATATCAAATTTCAACTTATTATCGAATAATATCCCTAGGTACCTTATTTGTTGTACTTGCTCTATAGTTCTGTTGTTTAAATATATACTAATTTCGCTTTTTGCTTCTTTTTTTTTCCTTGATATCAGCATAGTTTTGGATTTACTGCTATTAAACATGAGTTTGTATTGTTTAGACCAGTCCTCTATTTGCTTTAAGTCAGTATTTGCATACATTTCTGCGATTTCCTTGGTTTCCCCAAAAGTAATCAGCGCCAGGTCGTCTGCGAAAGCTATTAATTTACTTCGTTTAGTGTATCGTAAACTAAGCAAAGAGTTGTACAATACATTCCAGAGACCTGGGCCGCAGCAAGACCCCTGAGGACAGCCTTTTGTCACTTTTCTTTCTACTCTGCTGCAATTGACCAAAAGTTTGGCTACTCTGTCTCTGAAATAACTTTTAACTAGATAATACAAGTTTTTTGGACATTGTAGGCTCCTTAAGTTATGCAGTATGCCGGTCCACCAGGCAGCGTCGAAAGCACCCTTCACGTCCAGACTAGTAATTATTACGCTGTTTTTATGGTCAAGATTGTTTTTTATAAAAGTTTTGACTGCTAAGGCGGCATCTATGGTGCTGTTTTGGGGGAGTATATTTTGCATAGCCATATGTGCCTGAGGAAATGAAATTTTCAGAATCCCGGGGATGTCATAATTATATTGTCATGCTCTTCTCAGGATTGTTTATCATTCAAGAATCGCTAGCTCTATTTACTTCTTACTATTTATAATCTTTCAACAATTGACACGAAACTTAACACCTGCTTAGCTAACACCTACTTCGCGGGAAACTGCAAGCGGTGCTTGTCAAGGGAGAATCTTTCCCACTTAAAACCAATGACTCCTGCCAAATGTATCCAGTTACTTACTAATGAGTAGGGAAAGGCATTTAATGACCATAAAATAATGAAAAAATGCAAAATAGAAAAATGCATTTATTACCTAAAATAGTGAAACAATGACAAGGAATTTTTTTTAAAGACCAATGAATTTTCCATTATTACTTACACTTATTAAACTTTTAAACTTTGGTATTCTTTTTTTCCCCAAGCATATAGGCTACAGGTATATAAAGTATTTGTTGTACTAAATGGCTGGGTATTGTAAACCGACACATCTCCAAAATTTAAAGATAAAAAAATAAAAACTTCAAAGATCGAAAATATTAACAATTCAACATTAAAAAATTCAAAGATTTAAAATTAAAAAATCCAAAATTAAAAATTAAAAAGTCCAAAACCCCAATTTTAAAAAGTTCAATAAGGCGAAATTGAAAAATCCAATAATCAAACATTAAAACAATAAAAAATTAAAACAAGTTTCACTTCTGTTGCGTGGCGTTCCACGCACACTTTATTTGTTCAACAGCCAAAACAGAGTTTCTACAAACAAATAAAATCAGGTAAACTGATGTAAAAAAGTGCCAGTGTGTTTTTTTTAATCAGTTATGACTGCAATTATGATATGCAGAATATGTTTTTTTAATTGATTTACAAGTTAAGCTCCAGATTTATTCATTAAGCAGGGCTTAGGGAAGAACAAAGGTCTAGTTTTCTTTTTAATCAGATTAAAATCTTCCAGCATCAGCTGAACTGTACATATTTTTGATATCTTGACAATCGCACACTCACATAAAAATACGAAAAAGAAAGTGAAATTGGCTGCTTTCGGGATTTGAACCATGGAACTCCATAACGTGAGGCCAAAACGTTACCATCTCGGTCACCTGGGTCAGTTTAACGGTCTAGTTGGATACGCGCATGTAAAACAATAGTGTTTTTGGTCATAGATATCTCTATTTTAATTTCCAAAGCCGTATAATATAACAGTTAAACAATTGACTATGTTGTCATGATAAATGATTTGCTTTTTTTTTTTTATACAAATTCTTTCGAATACGTATATTATCATAAAATAGGCACCAAATTGAGCATTACTCCGAAACAGGTGAACCGATTTCATCCAGTATCAGTAGACGTCTTCCCATGAACACTATAAATGTGTATACCAAATTCCATAAAAATCCGGTAAAGCGTATTTGAGTTACCGCGTTTTTAAAATAGACACTAAATTGGGTTCTACTCCGGTACCGGTCAACCGATTTGGTCCAATATCGGTAGACATATTCCCATGTACATTATAAATGGGTATACAAAGTTTCAGGAAAATCCAATAAAGCATATTGAGTTATCGCGACTTCTCATATATTAACATAAAAGGCAATAAATTGGGCATTATTCCGGTACTGGCCAACCGATTTGGTTGAACATCAACAGACGTCTTTCCATGGATAGTATAAATGCGTATACGAAGTTTCATAAATATCCGATAAGGCGTATTTGAGCTATTGCGCCTTTAAAATATACACTAAATTGGGTTTTACTCCGGTACCGGTCAACAGATTAGGTTCAAATTTAACAGAGTACTTTTCATGGACGTCATAAATGCGTATACCAAGTTAAATGGAAATCCGATACAGCGTATTTGAATTATGGCGCCTTTCTATTAGAAAGGCGCCATAATCTATTAAAATAGGCACTAAATTGGGCATTACTCCGGCACCGGTGAACCGATTTGGTTCAATATCAATAGGGTTCTTCCCATTGACATTATAAATGTGTTTTCCAAGTTTCATGAAAATCCGAAAAAGCGTATTTGAGTTAGAGCGCGTACAGACACACGGACGGACGGACGGACAAATAGACGGACAGACATTTTTCGTCCCCCACACAATCTCATAAAGTACCATACTGGCACTTAATAAATTTTCTAAATAAGTTTTCAGGGTTTATTCGATAAAACTCCCTGAATTTTGATTCATGTTGAGACAGCTGTCGAGAAACAACAGCCGAGCTATGGTGCACGTTGGTAAGATTGTAGGGATGTACCCAATATTTTCTTTTTCTTCTCATTCTACGCCTGAACCAATAAGCCACTACAACGTCTTCCTCACTTGAGCTCATAATTGTAACTGAAGTAGTGAGGATTGTGTTCCACCATATTTTTATTGCCCAGGTCACGCCGATTTATCGCTCGCAGTAGGCCTATATCACCGCAACATCGTCCTTGCGATATATCGCTTATCGCTTATCGCCTCAGTGTGAACGCTGCCTTAGGGTACGCGCAAGACGGAACCGGGATGGTCGCATGCCGCAGGCAGCAGGAAGAATGAAGTCATGTCTTCTTACGAGGGTGAACAAGACGCAGCTTGGATGGTCTCTTGCCAGCCATCTGGACAGGTCGCAGTTTGTTGGGAGATTGCTAGGTTTCTTTTTTCATGCGACCAGCCGCTAGCGTGTAGTCTAGGCGTTGTACTTGTATACTTACGCAATCGCTACACAAATAAATGACTGTTTATAAGTTATCCTTTGTAATCAGCTCAGACCACCAAAATAAATATTGTTACTACTCAATGAAGGGATTGTAGAGATCATTCATGGCTACCGTCACTGTAGTCCAGTCAAAACAAGGTTTAACCTAAGAAAAAATCCGAAAGTTTTGAAACTTTGCACACTTATTTAAAGGTACCTAAGGATGAATATACCAAAAGTCCTCGTGAATATGAGGCGAGCTCTAGCGGCAATTACCGAAAACAGGGCACTTATTTTTGTTTTTTGTTAATACCTCGAGAACCGTTGGTCGAAGGTAAAAGTTTGTTATATACATAATTGAAGCTTATTAAATTTGCAACAAAAATGATTATATACATTTTTCTTTTATTTCCAATGGTTACCGAGTTATAGGGCGCTAAAGGATAGCGTTTTTTTAAAAAAACTACGCTAGCGCGGTACAATATGGCATTTCTAATAATATTTGACAATGGTTTACCATTTTTTTTATACCAAGGATGATTCAGGAGATAAATTTCACAGCTTTCTATAAAAAGGAAGACATGATGTATATTAAACAATGAAATACATTAACAAAAAAAAAAAAATGCTGAGGGTATTCCGAGGAAAACTGTGTACAGAAAAATCAATCAACTCTTGATCGCTTCTTGGTAGAAGGTCCTGCAATCTGCTCATCTTGGTCAGCTTCTGAACTTGCTGCCCTAAACACAGTAAGAAGAGGTAACTATGCATGACATGATGATGTGAGAGAACCATTATACAGATTAAGAACATGTAGGTAAAAGAAAGTAGGTAAGCGAGCGGTAAAACAACGTATGAACATGACGACCGATTTATGTATACTATTTCAAGGAAAATGAATAACAAAAAAATACAAATGTGCAATCTCACCTGACTTCTGGTTAAGCGTCCAGCAAGCACAGTGTTTTGATCTTCATGTACCAAATCTTCAGTGTTTGTGCTTTGCACTGAACGGTCTGTTTCTTCAAGGTATATGGCATCGGGATCATCAGGGTCATCAAAGTCTTCTTCGAGGGTGGAAGTAACACCATTCAAGTATTCGCCATGGTAATTGTGACAAATGCTTGTACACATTATTCCTGACTTTTCGACAGCCACATCTGTTCCCACATCCACCTGTACATTTGCAACAAATGAGGTTGAGGACAGCTTCAGGTGCTGCTGGATTCTCTGTTGTTACAGGATCAGCTCTTCGCTTTCCAACTTCCAACCACACTGCACAGGAAGAAGTTCATTCCCAAGCCAAAATTGAATTTGATGGTACACTCGAAATGCGTGTTGTCTTGCCGCTCCTTTTGTGGGCGGCAGAGCAGAAAGGTCGGGTTTAGCATTGGATACAGATTTGGTGAAAGCATTGTAGCGGTGCATGTTAAGAGAGGTTTTTTTCCTGGGTGCATTGTACAATGCCAGGAATATTTTGTTTCTAGCAGCAGCAACAGCCTCACGGATGAACTTGGGCTGTTAAATATATCAGCAATACCTTGCAGTACAGCTTGCTTCTTGAACAATTTTAATCAGGAATGTTTCCCATTTCGATATGCAGCCGAAGTCGTATCATATCCGCTGAACGCATGCACAAGAAGTATGCTGTTCTTCATTCCCAAAGTTTGCAATTGCTGGTTTCAATATACTTGCCTTCCTACTTTTCCATGGCTTGGTTTCACAAATAATATGTTTTGTTCAGTCGGAGTTAAGACCATGAGGAGAATAATAAGATCTACATCTTCACCCGACTATTGCTACTTCGTCACAAGTGAAGGACTTCACGAGTGCTGTTCGGACGATCAATGTGTCAGCATCACTGGATGCTTGTTCTGTTTCAACTTCATGGCTGGTAAGGACAATTATGAGGAATGAAATTAGTCTACATTTATTCTTTTCGTTAGAAAGAAAATCATCCTGTTTGACTGTTACTATTGTTTTCTCTCCAAAGTTTATGTCAACTGACCTCTTTGTTTTGTACCTTCGGTTCTGTTCAGCTCTCTTTGTACTGAATCGGGTGGCTGAATAAACATCAAACACCACCGTGCAGCCGTTGCCACCATAATGCTTGAGAACATAGGCTACATAACACTAGCAGATGGTTGAGATTGTTGGCGAATCTTTGGGCCACACCACCTTGTGTAATTTAATTGTGTAATAGTAAGCCTCTAACCAAAACAATGTCAATATAGACTAGGTTTATTTCTTCTTTTAATGGAGTAGGCATCGTACAAGGTAGATTTCTTGGTATTCCGCATTCCTGCCTCCTCAAATAAAGACAATGGTGAAATAGTACGGTAGGTACCTACTTTAATTTGTACTGACGCTCCTCGATGGTTTTAGAAAAAACGCTATCCTTTAGCGCCCCATAACTCGGTAAACATTAGGAATACGAGAAAAATGTACATAATCATTGATGTTCCAAATTTAATAAGCTTTAATTACGTATATAGTCAACTTTTACCTCAGACCAACGGTTCTCGAGATTTTAACGAAAAACCAAAATAGGGGTCCTGTTTTCGCTAATTGCTGCTAGAGCTCGCCTCATATTCATGAGGACTTTTGGTATATTCATCCCAAGGTACCATTAAATAAGTGTGCAAAGTTTCAAAACTTTCGGATTTTTTTAGAGGTTGGGTCATTTTTTTGAGTTTTTTGACTGGACTATGACTTGTATGGTTTAATAATTTATAGTACCGTAACCTAATAATTTTATATTATGTTAATTTTCGTGTTGCGGGGTTAAGTGTGTTCGTTTTATTGTCTTCTTGTGCTCTGAAGACTGAATACAATGGTCATACCAACTCAAGAAAACAATAATAATAATAATAATAATAATAATAATAATAATAATAATAATGATGTTTCTATCCATACATTGGTTCTCCATCTCAAACCGTTTAAAAAATGTATATTCCCTGCCAAAAATTTACTTTTTTGCCGAAAAAAGTTTTTACGCCACTTTTTCGGAAAACTTTGTATCTTAGCACTTAAAGTAACTTATTGGGTTTACAACGAAAACTTTTAGAAGAAAAGCTGTAGAGCATTAAATTTACTATAAAATACACATTCAATTTAGTAACTCTGTGAAACAATGAAATACTCTTGTGACATATTTTACATGTAACTACTTTTGCTTAAGTTTCCTGTAATGAGTTTAAATTCATAAACTTGTCTTCTATGTCTTCAAAACCTTATGAATGAGAATATAATTGCAATGAAATGAAAATAAAAAAGTTCATAATTCAGAAATTTAATCCATAACATGCGACCTGCCATTTAGCGACCATGCTGCGTCTTGCGCGCACACACTTCAAGCCCGGCGCCTGGCTCAACAGCGTAGCGACCAGGAAGGGGACCAACCAAGCTGCGTCTTGTTCGTACCCTTAGGGTACGCGCAAGACGGAACCGGGATGGTCGCATGCCGCAGGCCGCATGAAGAATGATGTCATGTCTTCTTACGAGGGTGAACAAGACGCAGCTTGGATGGTCTCTTGCCAGCCATCTGGTCAGGCCGCAGATTGCTGGTAGAATGCTAGCCCTCTTTTTTCATGCGACCAGCCGCTAGCGTGTAGTCTAGATTCAGGCGTTACACGTGTACATTTTGCAATCGCTCCACAAACAAAGGACTGTTTATAAGATACATGCTTTGTAATCAGCTCAGACCACCAAAATAAATATTGTTACTACTCAATGAAGGGATTGTAGAAATCATTCATGGCTACTGTCACTGACTTGTATGGTTTATATTCAGTTCTTTGTATAATTTATAGTAACCTAATAATTTTATATTATGTTAATTTTCGTGTTGCGGGGTTAAGTGTGTTTGTTTTATTGTCTTCTTGTGCTCTGAAGCTGAATATAATGGTCACACCAACTCAAGAAAACAATATTAATAATAATAATAATAATAATAATAATAATAATAATAATGTTTCTATCCATACATTGGTTCTCCATCTCAAACCGTTTAAAAAATGTATATTCCCTGCCAAAAATCTACTTTTTTGCCGAAAAAAGTTTTTACGCCACTTTTTCGGCGAACTTTGTATCTTAGCACTTAAAGCATACATGGGCATTTACTGGTTCGCGAACCACTTGTGGTTCTTGAACTTCCCGCATAACACACAAGATGGCATTGCGGACATTCGGTGTACGTGGTAGATTATTCCCATGCAAGAGTCATAATTATTATCTTTGCAAGCAGTGACGGGTCGTGATACAGTTCCGATTGGAAAGGTGTTATGACACATTCTAAGCCTTTGTATAATGAAATAATTGCACACGTAAAAGAATAATTAAAAATACAAGATTGTTTGTATTATTTGTTTCTTGTAGTGTACATTTTAAAGTGAAATTAGTGTTTCCCCAAGAATGAGCAACCGCCACTGCACTTATTGTCTGCTTGTGTCTCCATCTATCCGTTCTTTTCGAACTATGTGTAAGTTGACAAAAGTTTGCGGGTTGCGTGTCAATGGATAGGGGTTGCCCATGTCTGACTTAAAGTAGCCTATTGGGTTTACAACGAAAACTTTTAGAAGAAAAGCTGTAGAGCATTAAATCTATCTATATATACGGGTATATAAATGAATGTATGTGTGTGTGTCTGTGTGTGTGTCCTTTATGCATTACTACACCATTCATCCGATCGCCATGAAACTTTGGGAAGTTGTTGAGTACATTCCCGGGAAGGTTTTCGGCATATTACATTTTTAGTTTTTGCTTTCGTTATTGAGTTATGAGTGAAAAACGGGCAGAAAACGTGTATTTTAGCGTTTTCGAAGCATCAATTTTCAGTCACACATTTCAATGTCAAATCAATTACAGTAGGCTTTGGCTATTTTTGTCATAAAACCATTACGATCGCTTGAATGTTGTAGCTTACGCTGGTCGACTCATTTGTTTATCATGTCAAGGCACGCAGATATATGAAATTTTCAACCAACACCGAAGAGGATTATTATTAAGTGCCAGTATGGTACTTTATGAGATTGTGTGGTGGACGAAAAAATGTCTGTCCGTCTGTCTGTCTGTCCGTGTGTCTGTACGCACCATAACTCAAATATGCTTTTTTGGATTTTCATGAAACTTTGAAAACACATTTATAATGTCCATGGGAAGAACCCTATTGATATTGAACCAAATCGGTTCACCGGTACCGGAGTAATGCCCCATTTAGTGCCTATTTTAATATATTATATTGGAAAGGCGCCATAGCTCAAATACGCTGTATCCGATTGCCACGAAACTTGGTATACCCATTTATGACGCCCATGAAAAGTGCCCTATTGAATTTGAACCTAATCTGTTGACCGGTACCGGAGTAAAACCCAATTTAGTGTATATTTTAAAGGCGCAATAATTCGAATACGCTTTTTCGGATTTTTATGAAACTTCGTACACGCATTTATAATATCCATGGAAAGACGTCTATTGATATTCGACCAAATCGGTTGGCCAGTACCAGAATAATGCCCAATTTAGTGCATTTTATGTTAATATATAAGAAGTCGCGATAACTCAAATATGCTTTATTGGATTTTCTTGAAACTTTGTATACCCATTTATAATGTACATGGGAAGCAGTCTACTGATATTGGACCAAATCGGTAGACCGGTACCGTAGTAAAACCCAATTTAGTGTCTATTTTAAAGACGCGGAAACTCAAATACACTTTACCGGATTTTTATGAAACTTGGTATACACATTTATAATGTCCATGGGAAGACGTCTATTGATACTGGATAAAATCGGTTGACCTGTTTCGGAGTTATGCTCAATTTAGTGCCTATTTTATGGTAATATACGTATTTGAAAGAATTTATTTAAAAAAATGAAAATCAGTTATCTTGACAACAAGCTTTTGTTTTACTGTGATTTCTAAGGCATTGGCAATTAAAATACAGTTAGCTATGACAACACTATTGCTTTAAATGCGCTTATCCCATAACTGACCCAGGTGGCTGAGATGGTAACGTCTTGGCGTCACATTCTGGAGTTCCATGGCTCAAATCCCGAAACCGGCCAATTTGACTTTTTTTTATATTCTGCATATCATAACTGCAATCATAACTGATTAAACAAAACATACTGGCACTTTGTTATATCAGTTTACCTGATTTTATTATTATTATTATTATTATTATTATTATTATTATTATTATTATTATTATAAGAGGGATAATCAATATAGGCCTATATATGGTCAAACGTTGTTCGATTTGGACGAAACTCACTATACAGGGGTTTTCTGGGCCAAGTACCTCGAATCTGAGGTCGCTTTTACCACGCGACGCCTAAATGAGGTCAAACGTTGTTCGATTTGGACGAAACTCACTATACAGGGGTTTTCTGGGCCAAGTACCTCGAATCTGAGGTCGCTTTTACCAGGCGACGCTATCTAATCGTGGTATGTAATTCACGTGATTTAGGTGTTAATAAATATAATGATTTAACTATTATGCTCTTAATTTTTAATTTCTGAAATAATTATCGCGGGCGATCGCTTGATTTTGTAGGTCCATCCTTGACGATTCATTTGTTTAGAATATCAAGTCCCACAGACGTATGAAATTTTCAACCTACACGGAAGAGGGATATTCAATATAGGCCTAAATATGGTCAAACATTGTTCGACTTGGACGAAACTCACTATGCAGGGGTTTTCTGGGCCAGGGAACTCGAATCTGAGGTCGCTTTTACCAGGCGACGCTATCTAATCGTGGTATGTAGTCCACGTGATTTTGGTGTTAATAAATTTAATGATTTAACTATTATGCTCTTAATTTTTAATTTTTTAAATAATTATCGCGTGCGAAGCCGCGGGCACACGCTAGTTTACTATAAAATACACATTCAATTTAGTTACTCTGTGAGACAGTGAAATACTCTTGTGACATATGTGATGAAGCTTCCTGTAATGAGTTTAAATTGTTAAACTCATTCCCATTGTCTTCTGTATCTTCAAAACCTTATGAATGAGAATATAATAACAAAGAAATGAAAATAAAAAAGGAGATAATTCAGAAACTTAATCCATAACATGCGACCTACCAGTTAGCGACCAGGCTGCGTCTTGCGCATACACACTTCTTGTTCGGCGCCTGGCTCAACAGTGTAGCGACCAGGAAAGGGACCAACCAAGCTGCGTCTTGTTCGTACCCTAAGTTGCAGTAGCTTACATCCATGTCGTTAAATAACCATATACCAACTAACCTTCGCATACCTTCCGTTTTATAATTATTTTTGCTACGAATTATTGTCGTGAGAATATTCGCTATGCAGTCTCCTAGAGGAAATAAGTGATCTCACGATTGTGATATTTATGGTTCAGTATCATAATAGACTGCTCCTCCCCCCCCCCCCGAATAGTATACTTACCTGCTTTACATTTTGTTATTTTTTATTTTCTTATGTTTAAAGTAATCTACAGTGAATGGTTTTAGATATTAATAATTATGTTAAACTTATTAAAGGAGGTGTAGAAATTTCTTTTATAGCCCAACATACCTTTAGAATAATTATTCCACACCATAGTGCTAGAGGTAAACATACTTTTTATCATATTTTCTGTAACATATTACAGTAAACTAATAATTTTATTACGAAATAAAGACTTTAGAGAGGGGTCCTATGTATTTATTATTATTATTATTATTATTATTATTATTATTATTAGCTTTATAAAAATCAAGCCATTACCGTGTGTAAAATGTGTTCCACGAGTTCATTGTCTTCAGCATGGATAGCATTCAGATGGAGAAAAATACATGTGGGTTTTACCTGTGTTGCATCATACGAAGGAAGGATATTCAGTTTACGTTACGGTATCAGCAATGACTTCAGTCTGGACAAAAATTAAGTTAAATATATTTTTATTATAATATTAAATTAAGTTAAAAAAGTGCATGTTTATTTTGGGTTTCTAGGAGATTTAGTGTGAGATGAAAATTGCTTGTCTTTTATGGATATCATTATTGGCACAATATTGCTCTAAATTTATGTTAAAGGTCTCACAAAATACTAAAGGTACTGTAATATTCATCTCTGCTGTCCATTGCACATGGGAGCTAATTATTGTAACATAATTTTTGTCCTTAATATGGATGCATTATCTTATCGTCAGCATGGGTTGTAGTGTTTATGCTAATGAATTGAAGACCACTGTCCTGATGGGAAATTTAAATATATATATAGGCCTATATATATACTACATATACTAGGGTGTTATTAATCTGTTAAACCATTGTGCTGCAACGAAGTGTTTAGGATGGATAGTCGTTATCATTAGCATTGTATTCTCTTCTGAATAATAAAAAAACAATAAGTTCTTAATTTTGTTCTCTGCCATACTATTGTTTAGAATTTAGTAAGTAACTAATTTTTCCTGTAACTTAAAAATAAAAATTACTTGGATGTAAATGCAGCCTATTTTGATAGGCTATTCACGCTTGTATGCCACTAGCCGAAAGTAGCTGTAATGTGGAATTCCGAATCACAGTCTGTCTCCCGTATGTTTAATTTAGCATAAATTATTATAAGTTATGTGAAGGGCCAAGTTGTAATCCTATGTAATGTCCATCCTGTAGGCTGTAATATTACGTAATTCATTCGTCTACTGTTAAGCAATGTGACTATTAGTCCAAAACTAAACCAACAGAAATAAGTATTCTTAAATCTGTATAACTTACTGCATCCCACTGTTTTACCCTCGCCGAATGGTACCTTCCAAAGCAAAGAAAAGCAAATAAAATTACACCAGATATGATTTTACCGTAAAGTACGGTACTCTATTTTACGACACCTGTATTAGCAATAAATACGCCGTAGCATAGTGGTTGAGGCGCTGCGCTACAAACCGGAAGGTCGCGGGTTCGATTCCCGATGAGGTCGTTGGAGTTTTTCAACTGGCCTAATCCTTCTGGTGGCACTGTGTCCCCGGGGTCGACTTAGCCTCTAACAGAAATGAGTACCAGGAGCAATCCTTGGGGTAAAGGCGGCCGGTGGGTAAGACTGACAACCTAACCGCCTTCTTGTGCCGAATGTCTAAAATCTAGGAGCCTCAACCTTCTGGAACCCTCTGGGCTTCCATGGCCTGTATAGGGATCACTTCACTTCACTTTACTTTACTGTATTAGCAATAAAAATTCTAGAGAAAATTTATTATTTAGAGTAAAAGTTAACGGGAGTTTTCGATTTATATATCAATTTGGGGAAAACATTGAAGCTCACAGACTTTGATTTGAAAAAAAATAGTAGGCCTAATAAATCCAGCAATTCAAGTGAAAATACTTCTTTATGGCTAGAGGCGACAAATAACCTGTAATGAAAACAGCTCAAATCATACAACATTTGCGAACATCATTAAATCTAAAATATGAGAAATGCTAATTATAAGAAGCTGTATTTGAAGTAATTTGCTTTTTATAACAAAGGACTAAGGTGAACTCCTCGAGCATACAATATTCCTTTATGCCGAGGTATTTGAAAGTATCATTTTGGTTACGGATTTCTTCTTTAAAGAAATTATATGAAGCTATTCGCAGTTTATAGAGACGTTCCATAAATTTTAAGAGTCTTAACGCTTCTCTTGCTTTGCTCCTTTGTCCAGAATTCCATACGTTCCAGAAATATTGTTGCTGTTGCTACTTTTCAAGAATTTCATAACAAGGATTTTATTGTAATATACTTACAACTTAAGTATTTTCTGTTATACTCTATTATTTCGTTTCTAACAATCTTGTGAACAACGGACATCTTGAGAGAATGAAATACTACCATGTAAACGTTATATCTGTTTGTTTCGATGGTGATGTTCTAAAAGAGATCCTTAAAAATATAATGAACTAAAACTATTGTAGCAGGTTATCGTATATAATGTAAAGAGTATTTTCTTTAATTTCCGATAAATATACGAACGACGCATTTAGTATTACCATATTGTACTATCAAAATTAGTTCACGACATAAGATTTATTCGATCCTAATGGGATTCGAATACACGTCTTCGTACCATATTCCGCCAGAGCGCGTTTGATCTGCTGTTTCTGAAGCACGGACATCACCTTAAGTCCTAAATGTCCCTAATTAAAGGTAAAAATGGTTTATATTAACAATTGCAAAGTTGTCGGCCTTAGCAGAACAACGATGTTATATAGAGGCTTTCTTTTCTTTAAATAATAATGATAACCAGCCAGTTATTTGCAACTCTGATCATATCAAGGTGATTCCAGTATAATGTATTTGTGTGTGTTGTATAATTATATTGCAGTTCGGTTTGAGGAAATTTATTTTATGTTGACACAATATATTATTGCAGTAAGTTAATTAGAATGTAGATAGTAGTCTAATTTTAGACCTTGAAAACCGTCATTCTTTCAAGTGATCACTATAAAACTTCGGACTTCCTATTTTTAATTATATTTTATTATTTTATTTTATTTTATATTGTACGTTAACATTATAAATTATCCAGTTAGTGTTCATTTAACATGTAATGACTGAAATGCAACTTAACAAAATGAAAGGGGAATAAACCGGTCATTCAAAAGCTGTAGAAACTAGCACAATTTACATTGTACTTATATTTTCTGATGGGCATCTCCCTTGCCTCTAAGACAGAAAACACAAATATACAAAATTTGACAGACAATACCCTTGGATGTTTAATACTATCAGATCAGTAAGTAGTCATTTTGTATGGTATACATGATGGCGTCGATTTAATAAGGAGCCCATCGAAGCCGATTTGTCTTAAGAAGTCCGAGATGAAATTACATTCAGGGTACGGCAGAAGTTGGCAAAACAATTTGGAATTGTTTCTTTTGCACTGAGTCCAGTCACTTGGATTGAGGAAACCCGTATGCCGATTCGAAGTGGTTCTCGGTTGGATTATAAATTCCGCGTTTTTCATTATGAACTTCCTAAGGTTGATCTTCTTCTTCTTCTTCTCCTTCTTTATCTGAGTTTTACCTCTCCCTTTTAGGATTTAAACGACCCAAGCCGCCCGGGCCTTACAGGGAAGGTTGATATTCGTCTACTTCAAATTATCAGGTCGACGATTAGAGGTGTGATTTCAAAAATTAAAATGTATTCGTTGTTAAAAGAACTTTCTCACCTTCTAAGTATTAACTTAGCCTATGTTTTTTAACGTAATTATTGTGTTCAATTGTTTGTAGATATTATATGTCCCATTGGCGAACCCATTAAGGGTCTCATATGTAATTAAAAAAAGTATAAACCTATAAGTAGCATATTTAGAATTTAAAAAGATTTAAACTCAATTAGTAAACTACCCACAAGCTTAAAGTACACAAGAGCGAAAAATAGAGCAATAGAACACAACCGCCGAAAAGTTGTTGGGGCCGGAGTATAGCCTATGGTCGAGAGCTCCGGGGGCGGTCGAGGGCAAAAAAAAAAGTAAACTTGAAGTCTACTAGGCCTAATTAGATATTTTAAATGGAATTTCAAAGGTAATCACTTGTTAATTCTAAATATGTCAGTGTCTAACGAGTGTAATATAATATAAAAATAGGGAGTGTAGGTAAAATGTATCTTGTAAGCATCTGAATTATTTTTGGCATTTATTGCGGACAGATTTACTTGGTGTTCTATTTTCCTCGTCGCCATTCAATCTAACTTACTTCCCTTATCTCTCGCCATCATCCACTGTAGTGTTATGACTTCTTTTTTGTGCTTTATTTTCGTATTGTTTGCAACTCTGGGAGTGGTAGCGTACTAATAGCAAGTACGCTGGAGGGTGTAATGTTTCCGGATCGTAAAATATCGAGTCAAGTTACGGTAGCATTTATGAAATATTACTGCAACAGTTGACTTGTGTGGAGAAAATCGATACCTTGCCATGTTATTAGTCGTTGTTTCGTCATTAGTTGGTGCACTAACCAGTTTGAAAACACATGTACCCCGCTGGAGCTTGTATAAATTGTCTATATTATCCCTTAAACTCATAGTGTATCCTACAGGGTAGAATAATTTCCCATACCATTTACAGAACTATGAGCCTCATCATAGTGTTAACTGTTTTCTATGCAGTCAGTCAGGGATTAATAATAATTTGCGTGACAAATTGTATCTCGCATTTAAGGATTACATTTTTTGATCAAAAATACTTTTAAAAACTCACTGTATTTACCTCGGTAAACTCCTGGTCGGCCATTTCGCGGGTGGTGTTCCTGTAGAGTGTCAGAGAGTTGACACTGCTGAAGATGCAGGGACACCACCTGCGAAACGGCCTTCCAGAAGTTTACCAAGGTAAATACAGTGCGTTAAAAAAAAAAAATTATCCAGTGATTTTACTATACAATGCTGAAGTCGGACGCAACCAATTTTTCTATGTTATTCCGTCTCTTCTATAAATTAAGTTGATCACAAACTAGCTTGGTGGGCCCATCACAGAATTCCGAACTTCTGGCTTATATGTCATTTAATGAAGAAAAATCAGAGGCATCTGGTAATTCACGTTTGCTTGCCCTAGGTAATTGTTTAATCCGAAGGGCATATTGGAAAAGCAACAACGGGCTCATTCATTCTGTTTTCTTTTCTCCTTGATTGCCTTGCCACACACCACTTCTCATTTTCATCGTGCATTACAATATCTTTACTACACCATGGTTTTTCTCTCGTCCTCTTTGATGAATTTTAATCAGGAGTATTCGTTGCTCTTTTATTTAGATTCTCCATATTTTCACTTGTGCTGTCTTCACCCATGTTAGAGATGCTCTCCTTTACCCATTTTCTTTCGCGACTGAGCAAGGCTACCTTCAGTTAATTTTACAATATTGAATACTGTATAGACGGAAACACCAGCTCAAATATTATGTCAGATATTAGAATACAAGATAACACTGATAATTACTTTGAAATGTGACAAATTAAGGCATAATGAAGCATGAGCAACAATAACATTTTACATATCATGTTTCCCCCCTTTACTTATAACGTGAAGGTTGAATGTTATTTTACCCCGAGATGCAGCATGTCTTGGGAGAGTTCATCGATAGTTGGCAACTTCGCTAACTCATATTCGCGATTTTCTATTATTTTCACGCCACGTTCTTTCAACCACTGTACGTTCATTGTCAGGCTCGTTCACGTCCACATTATTACCAAGTCATTGCTTCCATTCCAAACCTTCTTTGATGTTCCTTCGTGTTCCTGTCTCCCAGTCCCGATGATCGGTCACTTGCATCCCCTTACAAACTACGAATTATAGGCACATAAAGTGACTTTATACCAAAACAGTGTGCCTTGACCTGAGGAAGGCAAGGAGGGTTCATCGGCTCCTAATTTGCATTTGGTTTATGCTGGGCAGCGGTCACGATACATGTGTGATTTTGGAATGAAACCTCGTTTCGGTGGTAACATCATAATCTAAACTGCTGAGTCGATAGCAGACCGCTAACCTATCTGCGTTCCCACTTCCAAGAGTCTGGAAAGGTTTTGGAACGAGTACCTTAGGCTCTTTTCACACCTGGGTCACTTGTGACGGTCACCGCTAGTATTGCCAATAGTAACTACATGATAAAACAATTTGTAATCGCTGTTGACATCCCAAATGGCAGGTTAACATTCCACCTCACTTATAAAATCTTCATTATTAATCAAATCTAAAAACATGGCTGGATAACTAGTTTCGCTGAGCTCAATTATACAACTGAATTATGTATATACAACTTGCATTGTTGGCAATCATAAATGCGGTGACCGACACAAGTGACCCAGTGTGAATTCTCCCATTTAATACAATGCTTCTTCGCCGGTGACGGTCACGTACGTCTAGGTCTTCCAAGTGGTCTTTTCCCTTCGGGTCTTCCAGTCAATATTTTTTAAACATGTCTTTCCTCCCCCATGCGCGCAACATGTCCAGCCCATTTCATTCGTGATTTAATTACCGTTACTATGTCCGGTGACGAGTAGGCCTACAGGTTATGAAGCTCGTCGTTATGCAGTTTTCTCCAGTCCTCATTTTCATTTCTCTTAGACCCAAATATTTTCCTAAACACCCTGTTTTCGAACATACTCAGATTGTGTTCTTCCCGAAGAGTAGGCGGCCATGCCTCTTATCCATATAATACAACCGGCAGGATAATTGTTTTATAAATTGTTATTTTTAGATTTCTGGACAGAAGAATAGTAAATTGCATAATGGCTGAAGGAATAAATAAATCAACAAATCTCTTTTTTTAAGTAAAGCAGTCATACAATATGTATAAGTTTATGCGGAAGTTAATAATTGCACGTCACATCATTGGAAATTTACACTTGAAATTTAGTTTTCGTTTTACGTTTCAAATTCATGTGTACAGCCACACGTACAGACATGCATTTCTATTCTTTATTTATATTCTTTCTGAGCATGTACTTCCGGTGGGATCTCTAGTAAAATTGTTTCGTTTTTGCCACTTATCGTAGTTTCACCTTTGTGCAATAACGTATTCAACGTTAGAAAGCGAATTTATGTGATATATACGCAAACTAGGTCAAAACGTGAATAATTCGTTTGAAGTCCTTTTACTTCAAATTTTCTTTCGCTTGTGCACCGGTCAAAATAAAGTAGACAAGGCAAAGGAAAACATTCTTAAATAAGTCATACCTTCTCTTACTTACTTACTCAATGGCAATAGACAATTCCTAAGCAAGCTAAAGAAATATATATTTTATGGAACCCGGAGGTTCAAAGCCGCGCTTACCTGAGCCCGCCATTCAACCCCATTCTGTGCTACCTCCATCCAACCATCCCTCACAAATCCTACTTCCCTTAAATCTATCCTAATATTGTCCTCCCGCCTACCTATAGGTCTTCCAATTGGTCTTTTCCCTTCTTGTCTCCCTGTCATTTTTGTGTCTTTTGTGTCTTTCCTCTCCCATGCGCGCTACAAGTCCAGCCCATTTCATCCTCCGTGATTTAATTACTCTTACTCTATCTAGTGAAAAGTACAGGTTATGAAGCTCGTCGTTATGAAGTTTTCTCACGAAAAAAAAATTATGTTGGCTCTTATTTATTGTTACTTTCCTTGGAAAAGAAGATTGAAGTGGGCAAGGATGATGATGATCACCTCACCTACGTGGAAAAAATATTAGTAGGCCTACTATTATACAGAACTGAAAATCATATTTGGTAGTCATTAATTCAAAATATGTAATTAATAAAGATAAATGTTTGGAATTTTATATCCATGTCAACGAATAGGAATAGGCCTATGTATACACAGAGAAATGGGGCATATTATTAAGTCATGGTTACTTTTTAATTTTTGTAAAATGTGGGTTCATTCTGAAATTTTGAAATATACTTCGAGGGTTTTATAGATTGAGCTATGCTTGCTTTCATGCCGTCGTATATACATGTTTATGGGTGTCTGCTCCCTACTCTATCCTATATCTAATACCCGTAATCTGCATCATACATACATTCCATACCCTGCCTTTTCATTTTTACGTTTGAACATTTCAAAGTGATCCCACATTAGAAAAATAACACATACATATTCATATACAGGGTGTTAATGAATAACACCGAAATATTTTACCTGTGTATAGAGGGGACATAGACAAGCAACTTTTATTAGGAGATTTTTGCTCTATGGATTCAATTCTTCCTGTTATAACATAAAATCTCCGAAGGTTATGCACGCCACTGACTTCTAATACTTGAAATGATGGGAAACAAAGGAACAGTGAATATTGTGTAGTGGTCGGGAAAATTGTAAAGAATGACGATCGATATCTTGCAACATTGAGGGGAAAAAAAGACAAACGAAACATTTTTGTTAGCTCTGGAATTAGAAATAAAAACATAATGCAGTGGCGGGCAATCATGTGATTAGTCAGTAAATTTTGCAGATTATGAAAATTCTAAATTATGGTATAACTGTTGATGAATGATTAAGAATAAGATTTTCATCGATCGCTAAGAAGGCACGAAGTCAATTTAATGAACATTTTAACCCTATTTCGCATAATTATTGATTTATGAGCACCTAATTGTAATGACTTTAATGCCCTGTAGCATACACATTTTACGTCATAGAGCGAAAATCTTTTAATAAAAGTTGTTTGTCTAAGTCCCCTCTATATACAGGTAAAATATTTCGGTGTTATTTAAACACCCTGTATATGAATCTAGACCCTTTGTTGTAAGGGTTTTGAAATATATTTGTATTGAAATTATTAGTTCTGTGTTTTATTACATGCATTTATAATGTCTGATCATGTGAGTTTAACAAAAAGAGGAATTAACTTATTTTATTATAATCTGGGACGGAAGTGAAGTATGTTTTTTGCACTACGGTACGAGAACAAAGGGTGTAATAATTATGTAAAATCAAGCCGCTTCGTATGTCGTATTTCATAAGCACGTCATAAAAATAGCAGATTGGAGAGAGCTTGTACGAGCAGATGTCTTCCTTTTGTCAGAGAGTGTTTTAATTTATTGTTTTTCCTTTTGTCTTTTGTAGAACTTTGAAATGATATGTGATGTACGAGGTACAAATCTAATTCAATGCATAGTGCGGACAGCAAGCTGTCATCGCGCAGCGTGGAAAGTAGAGTCATAATATTTATGGATGAATTAAACCATGATATCTAAAATATGGTGCGCTTTTCTATATCGCTTAAAAGTGGCATTCTATACTATTCAAATCTAAACATGCTCTCCGCTTAATGACATGGGTACATTCGCATATATCATAATTTGTCTTTTTCTCGCTCTTGTTTGAAAGTTACGTAGAAAAATCTCGACTGTCGTCCTGTTAATCGACATCTATGTAGCCTTTATTTTTGGTACATACCAATATCACTTTCAATAAGGCGGAAAATAAATATTATAAAGAATATCTTGAAAAATATGTGGGTAAAAAGTTTTTCGGAAATTGACCCTAAGAAAAAAATTCCTTAATAAGATCTTGTTATGACGATACATGAATCAGATTAGAAAAGTGTTGCAAGACCAGAAAATATGGGCTATATAAATAAATAAGCCAAAAATTATCTCTGACTATTAAAAAATGTAGATTATAACGTAAATGGAAACACATAATGGTAGGCAAATCATTTCTAAAGTAGAAGTGTAATGCATATATTTATGACTGTAAATATGAACATTTATTTTGTGCCCTACTTTGACTGAATGAGTTGTTGAGTTAACGAATAACGCCACGCTCCATCTCCAATTCGCCGCCTCAACTTACACAAAGCAAAGGTCCGGGCGTTCTTATATTTCTTGACTTTGGAACCCTAGACCGAGCAAGTCGGGTTACAACAAGCAACTTTCAGTAATAGGTACTGCCTGTGCATTTAGACGTGAACACTGTAAACACAATGCGCAGTAGTATCAGTCTCACGGATCCATACTAGCAACACACTCCTTCCGTCCCGCCCTATGTCTGCGGCGCATGCAAGTGTTCACGTCTAAATGAACAGGCAGTACCTCCAATCAAGGCTTGTACACTATAGTTTACTGATCTTGACCCATGGCCTACATTCAAATATTCATATGGCAGTCATTTTGGAGTTAGGACATGGTATTTGGGTTATTATGCAAAAGTGAACTATTACATTTAAATTATAATAGTAATTTTAAAAAAACACACATACGCATTGAGTTCCAAGTCATATGTGTTTTACAAGTAGTGGCGTAAGGTATAAAAGGGGGGAAATGAGATTTGATACCCGATTTACCCTGCACATTACAAAGAAAAAGTGAACTATCCACTAGTAAAATACCAGTATATCATTTGGTGTATCAGTAACTTAAGTAGGCCTACGCCTATAATTTTCTTTTGAAGTTGCATTTTTAATTTCTTAGTTTATGTTAACATCAAAATATCAAGGGATATATGAACATGCCTTAATTATTTAACAAAGACTGTCCTATTTAGTTATAGATTTCATTTTATGTTTATGCAGCATGTATTATTTAAGCTAAACAAATAAAAAACATTAAAAAGTAAAAAAGCCCTGCTTATTACACTTACTGAATTCTAAAGGGGGAAACTAGTTTATTTTCTGGTCGAACCGAACCTTCCTCGTTGCGCTTCTTAACTGCTTGATTGCCCGACATTACACGATTTGAAAGAATGATAAATGACTCCGTTAGATATCAGAGCTACATTAGATATCGCATATGCATCTACAGATAATTTCGTTATAAATTATAAGTTGAATTCATAAATAAATTTAAAACTATTTGTTTTCTAGAAGGCGAGGCCTTGTTTTAAATGTCAGGGACGGGAAGTTTGAAGTTAATTAATTATAGTGGTATGTTCGTATTAAAACCTTGCCGGTCTCGATTAAGCTGTAAACTGGAATATGTGGTACTGATGAGTATATAAATGACCTGTAGAAATTTGCTGTTCGACTTCTTCGTTCCTTTATTTATTAGCGGGATCAAAGCAAGGCTTGAGCGCTAACTTTTTCATCCTTGTTTATCCCTTGCATCCATTTGCTCCCGGAAATTGCCTTGATCTCATCCCTCCATGTTTCCGCTGACTTCTCTTCTGAATTTTCACGTCCAATAGATTACTTGCCTACTTCGTCTGCAACTGAATTGGATAACAGGTCCTATCAAAGTTCGAATTCGTGTACGATAGCCTAGTTTTCGTGTGACGTAATTAATCTGTATTTGAATTCTTATTGTTTTGTACGAATGTACGATCAATTACGTAATTAGTTTCTTGACAGTTTTTCTTTACATATTCATTAAATGCGAGGGTAAGTCAATAATTATCCGCACTTTTAGTTTAATCTTTTGTAGGTTGGCTGTACTGTCCGTGCATTTAGACGTGAGCACTGTAAACACAATGCGCAGTCATCACGTGATTCATACTAGCAACACACTCCCCTTCCGTCCCGCCCTATGTCTGCGGCGCATGCAAGTGCTCACGTCTAAATGAACAGGCTGTACCGAGTTTTCGCGCATGTCGACATGTTGTTCTTTGTCTCAGCTTGTGGAATGTTTGACCGTTATGACTCCACTGGATGTTGCGCTGTTGCACATTAAACATAGCTGCACCGCTAGTTATTTGTACTCAACGCGTAACATTTTTTAAGCGAGTCCACCTCACTAAAACCAAACCAACTTCAGTGCAAGTATTATTGAGCTCTGGAACTTGAAAGCATCGCGCATCAAAAAGTGGGCATTCGAACGCATTTCATAATAATGGTATAGGTTTTGAAGCAACTGAACTGAATTCATGACTCACATTGCTAGAAAAAAAAATTACGTATTGAAAACTCAAAGATTGGGAATTCTATTTGATTTCTAAAAACCGGTGTACCGACAGAACCCGATAGAAACAGGGAAACATGTCTCCAAAAATCGGAACTGTCCCGGCTAAACTGTCGGTCACTTTATTTAATCTCTTATACAATTTACAGACCGCCGGCGTGGTCTTGTGGTTAGCGTCGCTGACTACGGATCAGTCGGCCCGGGTTCGATCCCCGGTACCTCCTCGGATTTTTCTGAGGTAGGGAGGTCTGGTAGGGGTGCACTCAGCCTCGTTATTCAAATTGAGGAGCTACTTGATAGAGAAGTATTTATCGCGCAAGTTTCAAAACTGCAAAAGTAAAGCGGTACTTAACATGTTCTCCTTAGAAAATAATAATTCAACCACAGTTTTTCGTAACGATTTTCAACATTTTTGTCACATTTATAAATTTCAACACTAATAATAGGCCTATCAATTAGTACAGCAGGGTGTCCACATTCTGGAAAGTCAGGGGAATTGAAATCGGTCAGGGAAAGTCAGGGATTTTTGTAAAGTAAAGGAAAAAGTCAGGGAAATTTGTAAAAAAGATCAATAGTCAGGGAAAATAACTAGCCCCAGTAAGCGGAATGTGAGGGGCATGTGTTTTGCTCCAGTCTGCTGTAACCCAGACTTTGAAAGCAATTTTCTTTCCGGCTGGAATTTCAGTTTTTATTTATTTATTTTTTATTTTTTTTATACAAAGAACCTAGAAAACATTGATTCTTGATGGTCAGGGAAATGTAAGTTTCTTGTCATGGAATGTCAGGGAAATCTATTTTGAAATTTCTGTGGACAGTGGACAGGCACTGAAACATTTATTTCATTCAGAAATAAATGAAACAATGTAATACACATACTTTATTAGTCAGACTTTAAACCTTTCAAAACTTTTGCAGGTGTTCAAAATGACAAGAAAGTACTACTGTTTTAATGAATTCAGGGCCGGGTTGACTCTTCGGGTGAATCGGGATTTTCCCAGTTGGCCGATGCTATAAGGGCCGAATTTAAAAATACCATCTACTGTAATCAAACGATTATATTTTATATTGCCGCCAAGTGTGATCCTACAAAACCATATCCACCGGATATATTTGTGAGCAAAGGTGTGTTGGTGTGCTACATAAAACTCACTGTGTCCTGCATTCTTAAATCAAATGACCCTTAGGCGTATATGTTTATGTTTTAATGTAAAGTTAACAACTTTTTTTGAGGCTTTATCTAATAATTATTTGATACAGTAGTTTGACCATGGTACAATGTGCATACAACAGTTTTAGCTTTAAGGAAAATTTCCAAATAATAATGACATTTGTGTAGAATATATAATTCTCAACCAATATTGTACACATCGCATTGATACATCTGTAACTATTTATTTAGCGTATGCTAACAAGGTCTATTTCGATCGGGTTTAGTCGACTTGTTTCAGTAAATTGGTCAAGACGAATCCCTTAATATGCTCCTAGAACAACGTAGCACAAAATATACCTTCCAAATAAGTATTAGAAGTATTAGAATAAATAAGTGTAGTAAATATCTAAGCATTTGTTGCGTTGTTGAGGACCGCTTTTTAATAATTCCTAGGTCGATTTTTATCTTCAGTCCGTCCCTGAATGAAATTCTTGTGTAACGTATCTTTTTCACTATATTTTTGTTAGAGTTTGGGTTTAATGGTTTTCGAATACTGTAGACTCTGAAAGATACAATTTTATTCTTTATGAAGAACACTTAACTTGTAAAAAAATTAGGGAGTTATAGGCCCAGTTCAAATGAGTTCCACCTTGCTGGAAGATTTTTTGTAAATTCCTTTTGAAGAATTATTCCCGAATAGATAATTTAATTAGAATTAATTATAAGTGTTTTCCTCCAAAAATATATGGCAGCAATTTGATTATGCCTATAGTGGATTTGTTAACTGATTTTTTTTTATCTCTAATCAAGAATACTTTTGTGAAGTGAATAGTAACAAACAGGCAGGCATACGCCTACATCATATCTCTTTACATAAGAGTTCCTTGCTTAATCCATCTCAGAAACAAATATTGAAATACGGAGGATGGTTGTCGAGAAAACAGTAGGCCTAATTGAAAAATAGAAGGGAAAAGATTGATGTGCTGCACACAGCGCAGAATAATGGAAACTGCGTTTTTGGCTCTGAAGGATGAGGTAGTGACAACATGGAAGGGAATTGAAGACGGAACGGAGCAAACAAGAGAAGACTAATATAACTTAGTAAGAAGTAGGGAGTAGGTGAATATGTTTGAAGTTTGTAAGGAGTAAAGTTGTTGAGTATTTCATGGACAGATGTATTATTTACCTGACTTTGGTGTAAGTTCTTTCCACGTAACGTTTTATGTAATGTTTCAAGTTGAGTTCAATTCTAGCTGCTAAAATAAGGCAAAGTTTGTGGAAACTATAAATCCGTTTAAGGAATGGCGGAATATATTCTGCGCTTTTACAAGAATGTAAGGGCACTTTATTCCTCCGGCTGATACCGTAGAGACCAGTCCTGGTTAAACTATAATATGCTTGAGTGCAAGTGAACTGAAGCAGCGAAGAAGCGACCCGAATTGAGGAATCGATCCTTTACCGTGATTGATTGTAGAATACCTTTGCAATCTTCCTAGGTGAAAATTTCGACCACTTTCAGAAAACATTGCGAGGCGGTAATAGAGTAATAGAATTATCGCATCTTAAACGGAATTGTTCTTGCAATTCACCCTTTATTGTGATATATTTATTATTACATACATTCGTTTTAAATATACTGCATCTCAGATTCCTGCTTTAAACACCATATTTCGTACCACGCAAAGAGACTCCGTAACTCATACAAAAATATGGCGTTTTGTAATGTATCTTTTCTCAACAGAACACCAACATTTCGCATAATAGTAAATTTATAATATAGACTCAGGTTTTATATAAATTGTCTGGTTCATCTGATACTGCTTCCATTCTATTCGTATTTTACTTAATCATAAATCCTTCCTCTACTCTGTATTTAAATTCTCAAACATCATTAAGCCCGTTTCAGGGCTGAGAAAATTATAATTTTAAAATGAAGTGAATTTTACCGATACAACAGTGAGGTCCCCCCCCCCCAAAAAAAAGCATGATCGATGCGCTCACAACGCTACAACTTAGCAACACCGTCTCTAGAGTACATTGTATGCAACATATAGGCCTACCATCATCGCAAAAGTACCACCGCCGCTAGAGTACGTTGTATGCAATATATACCATCATTTCAAAAGTACCACGTTGGATGCAGTCCATACTATGACTGTACAGGACTGGCTAAAGAACCACAAATAACATTAACCAAAATTAAAAATTAAATTTTGATCGAATCGACTGTGTGGTAAGGATGAAATTTGAAGTAGACCCTTCCCATATCGCGAGGGACGTATGGTAAAAATTTCAGACCTTTAGGTCAAAGGATCTCGGAGGAATAATCGAGCATACTCACATCTCTTAGGGCGCATTTAGATTATTGTTGGAAATGCTTAAAGTGAACACTTTTAGCAAACTTAATTTAATTAAAAATGAAATTGTGTTCCCATTCCATTGCTTTATTATGGAGGACAACTTTTACCACTTTCATGAATATTAATATTACTGAGTACGGATATGACGGTGGACTCAGCCTTGACAGACTTGAGAGTAATTTCGGAACTACTTGAATACCTTTAATTAACCGTGGGATTCGGCTTAACGATTTCATTCCCTCATGCTAGCTATCTACCGCTGATTAAAAAAAAAAAAGTGTTTGAAGCAGCTGCAGAATGGTGGGATTGAGGGGAAGAATAATATTGTTTTCTATGCACAATAATGTAAGCAAAAATAACATATTCCAGCCCTGAAAGAAATGCTAATTTATATTGTGCCTTAAGTATAAGGCCATTCATGTGCTAAAATGTATTGAGGTATTAGTTCCAGAGATAAAAAACTGGTGAATTCCTGTTGGTGGCATGTTTGACTTTTCATGCAAGGTTGATTAAATTATAAATACACATCAGTGTACAGTAGTATGTTCCACGCTGGCGAACCTCTGACTATGACTGATTTGTTTTTCAAAATACAACAGTGTTCCTTGCAGGCAGATGACTGATCATACGTTTGGATCAGATTGTTTGTTTGAAAATACCATGTGCGTGAATCACTTTATTCTATAGTTTGTTCTAGTGATGTATGGTTCCGTTTTAATGGTAAGGAATGATAATGTGATACGTATATAAGCTTCTACGTCAGATACACCGAAACTTGGTTTCCTTTCAGGATTTTCCAATTTTGTTCTTACAACGAAATATTTATTCCCTTTTCAGTATTGAATGAATCACGGCTCGTTTTAAACTCTTGATAACTGAAACGGTTATAGTCGTGGATTAATTTTGGAATTGCGTGGTGTTCATCAGTATGACTATGGACTTTTTCATGGGTTTTCCAATCGCAAAGCCTAATTATTGATTATTTACCGCATGCCTGTCTGAACGTCCCCTGTCCATTGTGTTGAATGCTTGCGATGACTTGAGACACGGCGCACTCTACTCAGGCGGGAATACTACCCCCACTTCTCGGAGTTCCGCTGACGTCATGAGGCCTCGCTTTGCACAGAGCTGAATTGCTCCTCTCGGTTCGTAATCATATAAGCGAGGTAAAAATTCCCTTCTTTTTAACTTAAACAATAATAATGAATATGGTCTGCATTATTGACCCAAAAGTATGATTGAAAAATAACCTGCTTCTGTCCATGGCTAACAAATTCAAAGTGGTAACAAATAATCACGAGATTTAAGAGCAGAAGTGACTAAAGATTATCGTCTGCTAAATTCCATAACATTGTGGCAAAGGTGAAATGTCATAACAGAGGTGTTTTGTAAAAGAAGGACCTAAAACAAGATTTGAATAGGCTCCGAAGTTTTATAAACAAGATTAATCCACAGTAGGCTAACTGTAAAATGTTCAAAATTATGGTACATTTAAATCTCTGCGTGTACTGCTGTAAAAAGTATACAGAACTTTGTTTTAAATGTTAAAATGCAACATTTTATAAAATTAAGCGTATTATGTTATATAGTCCAGGAGGCTAAAATGAAAACTGATTTGCATATTCAAGAATAGCACATGTTGTTAATTTGATTTCAAATTACGTTGTCGATTAGATTTTAAATTAGCCTATTTTAATCTTACAAAATTAGTTTTCTGAGCTAGATGGTAGAGACTTGGGACCGCATTCGGGAGGTCCAATGTTTATCTCCTGTCACCGGTTTTTATTTTTTATTTTTTGAAGTGAATCTTCTTTAGCAGCGGTAGGGGTAAATTGGGAACTTGTGTAACGCTAAAACCGTCACGAAATTAGTGTCACACTCAAAATCGTCACGAAATTACTAGGTGTTTCGGAGCGGACTGCATAGAAAACAATCAACTCAATGATTAGGAGTAAACAAAGGGCATTTTTCAGACCTAGTACGAGGACCTGCAAATGGGCATAGTATTATGTAGTATTTTGTAGTAGTAGTAGTAATAATAATAATAATAATAATAATAATAATAATAATAATAATAATAATAATAATACTAATACTAATAATAACAATAAAACTAATACTTACCTGCTCAAAGGCAATAGACAATTCCTAAAAAATCTAAAGGAATATTATCATCTTATGGAACCCGTAGGTACATTACCGCGCTTAAAAAAGTCAAACGATAAAAAAACCAAAGATACAAAATTTTAAAAATCCAAAATTGAAAAATTAAAAAATCAAAGATCCAAAATTAAAAAGTCAAAAAATCCAAAATTTAAAAAATAAAAAATCCCCCAAAAATCTAAATATTAAAAATTTAAAAAATTAAAAAATCCTAAATCCAAAATCTAAAAATCCTAAATTAAAAAAAACCAAAATACAAAATCAAAAGTCCAAAAATAAAAATTCAAAGAATCAAAATTTGAACAATCCAAATTTTAAAAATTCCAAGATCCAAAATTTAAAAACCAAAAAATCTAAAATTTAAAAAGTAAAAAAATTAAAAAATCGAAAATCCTAAATTTAAAATCTAAAAATAAAAAAATGAAGAAATCAATCATCTAAAATTAAAAAATCCAAAAAATAAAAATTTCGTATATCCAAAATTTAAAAAATCCAAAATAAAAAATAAAAAATTCCATGATTACAAAATTTAAAGTTCCATAAAATTTAAAACAGTCAAAAATCCAGAATTAAAAAAATTATAAATCCAAAATTAAAAAATCCAAATTTCCAAAATTTAAAAAAAAAACAAAAATAAAAAATAATAAAATTCAAAATTTAAAAATACATGAATCCAAAATTTAAAAATAAAAAATTCAAAGATCGAAAATTTTAAAAATCTAAAATTAATCATTCAAATATCCAAAATTAAAAAATAAAAAATCCAAAATTTAAAAAGTCCAGAAACCCAATATTAAAAAGTCCAATAATGCAAAACTGAGACCTTCCAATAATTAAAAATTGAAAATAATAAAAATTAAAACAAGTTTCACTTCTGTGGCGTGGCGTTCCACGCACACTTTTTTATTTGTGGTTTCTTCTGTGAAAAGGGCAGTTTAGATATTTACTTACCGTGATTCATCGTTCTATATCATAATAATAAAAATTCCGTCAGTTCATACATGTATATTTAAGCGTAAAGAATATATTGTATAATTTTGGAACTATTTCAAAGCATTGAACTCTTGAAAGGCCTGTACACTACCTTTTTTTAAATCCTTTAACCTACAGGAACCTTGTTCACTTGAGAAAGTGAAATATTGCATACTTCCAGAAAATAAAGTAACCATCCGGTCAGCTCGGAATTTACAGGCCAATAAAAATATAACAGAACAAAACGGTGTCTTCTTTCACTATACAGAAGAAATGAAAAGAAACTGCCCTAAACGAAGAATTTATATTGTAGGGTTGCCATTACACTCCCGGCTGAGGGAATCCAGTCCTTTCTAAGGATATTTTTTCACCCACTCTTTGTGTAATTCCTGTTCTTTTGGAAAACTGAAACATGTTATGTAATCACTTTTAACACCCTTATCGTATAATTCCTCGTGCACAACATTTTTTAGGCATTTTAACTAACACGATTTAAACAAAACACTGCAAGAACCCACAGCCCATGCAGTTTTAAAGCACGTGGAATAAGAAGGAAGGCCTCGTGACGTCACGCCCCCTTCCACCAACCTTGCCGCCTGAGTAAAGTGCGCCGTGCTTGAGATCAAGCACTCGAGCACTGAGTTAATGCTGATTCTCCACCAGTTAGACCTTCCATGACGCTTATCTGCTCGTTGTGTATTATACATAGAGCAGCTTTCCTATGATCAGTAGACTAATGGAAAAGTACATAAAAGAGTAACAAAACTAAGGGGAAAATCTGAAAACAAAGCATAGGGTAAACAAATCGTTTCTTTTGCCTAAACGTAGGTAAATTGATAATGAAGCTGATACCGTGTTAAGTATGCAGTATGTTGAGGTACGGTATATAAACCCTATGTCATACTGTGTAACTCAACTTGTCGAGTAAACCTTGAAAAAAGAAACTCGCGGGGGACACAGATTATTCTTTATTGATAGTTTATTGGACTTTATATTTCTAGCTGAGTGTGAAATATGGATACTGTGAAAGTATCGGTTGAGCAATCAACATGCAATTTAAAACAGACAACAAAGCCCAGACTTCACTACAGTTTTGTCCTCTTTCTTTGAGCTTTAGTCAGTGAAATTTTTGTCCATGTTGTATGAAATAATTTGATTCATGAATAGCATGCACTAAATCCTCTACACATTATATTTTGAATAATTTTAAAAAAATGTAGACAAGCGAAACGTGAAAAAGCAAAGAAATGTATATGTTAAAATGTCAAAGAAATTTCGGCAGATTGTTTCCACGGGGAGGAATTAGGATATCGATTTAAACTGTAAAGAAATGATCCATAATGGATCATTTAATTCTGGAGATTGCGAAACTTAATTTATAATGTAAAATTCTCATACAGAAAATGTAAATAATTCTGTCTATACTAACATAAAACGATAATTTTATTTTATTCAAGTGTGGTTAGAAGAATGGTGTTCTTACAATTTTAGGGCATTTTATAAAATTCATTATGATTGAAGTTCGTGGATTTCAACACTGTCATTCATTGATTAGGCTACATCTGATCTTTATTTAGAACTAGCTGAAAAGGCCCGGCGTCGCCCGGGCTTTGTATTTTGTAATTTGAAATTAACTTTTGGAGGACTTTCGATTTTGAAACTCTAGGTGCTTATATAATATGTATGTAAAACTTGAAATGAAGAAAAAGATTTATCACACTCAAACTATTCCATCAGAAAACGCTAGATATAGCTTTTTATGGCTCATAGAGGATGTCGAAAGCTGCATTCCGTTGCTTCTACACATCATGCTTTGGAGGATTTGAAATAAGAAGAAACATAAATTAAATAAGATTGTATTGACTGGACGGAAAATTTTATTTCTCATTCTCATGTTACCATACAACCGTTTCGGTTCTGAAATAAGAGAAATGCAGTATCACTTTCATACTTTCCTCCCCTAAAACCCGGGACATAAAATACTGCGAGCATAGGACTCAAAATGTTCCATCCCATGATTAGGGCCTATGATAAACATCCTTATTTCTCAACTAATACAAAGCATACAGCTATGGATAACGTATAAGCGGAAAGGATTGTTTACCTACTTCTGATATAGCATACTCACACACTTAAGTTATCCCAGCAATACGACCTCTTATTCTACATCAAAATGTGAAGTGAGAAAATATTTCTTGTGTTGAGGGTAGAGAAAGTTATGTGACTGCATTACAATGTGCTTTATTCTCGTGGATTTTATTCAAGAATTATTTTCACAAAACGTTAGCATCAGAATTCGTTAAAGTCCAATAAATTATTATGTAGTGTCCAGAGCCCCATGTGAACTGTGTAAACAATACACTGTTGTCTTGACAACTGAATGGGATTTCATTTTTTTTGCATAATTTTCTCAGAAATTATATAATTTTCAAGGGAAGGAGTATTTTGTTTGAATTTTAATGTTGACCGCTATACTTCCCGGGCTTAACTGGGTATGTGTGCAAAATTCCGTGTAAATTGGTAAAGAAATGTAGATTTGTAAAAGGAACAAACATACATACATACATACATACATACATACATACATACATACATACCCACAAACACACATTCGACTTTATATATTAGATAATCTATTATTGTCGTCATATACTTCATTATAATTTTTTTTTAACTAGCCACTAGTAGAAGGGCGTTGGAAAACTGGTAACTGTGAACTCTTTCGGAAGACTGCAGTTTCAGATATGGGGCTCTCAGTGTTGGTAGGCCTACTAGTTTCTCCGGAAGTTTCTGTACGGTACTCATGTCGGGGAATCCGATTGCCTTTTGCTTACCATCTACTTTCAATTATTCCCCTTGTCTCTTATCTTATTAACTTGTGATGACGTAAGAGTATTCACCATATCGTACTGATAGCAGTTCCATGTCCTCGTCAATAATTCTTAGCTAGGCATTTTTTCTTACAAGCTCGGTGGCTTGTAAAAATACCAATAAAGTGAAGTGATTAACAAAAAAAAAGTGCGTCGAACGCCACGCGACAGAAGTAAAACTTTATTTAATTTTTTTATATCTTCAATTTTTGATTATTGGATTTTTTCAATTTTGCATTATTGGACTTTTTAATATTGGGTTTTTGGACTTTTAAAAATTTTGGATTTTGGACTTTTTAATTTTGGATCTTTGAATTTTTAATTTTGGATTTTTTAAATTTTCGATCTTTGAAATGTTTATGTTTTGATTTTTAAATTTTTTATTTTTTTATTTTTAAATTTTTTATTTTATTTTTTATTAAATTTTGGATTTTTGGATGTTATAATGTTTAATTTTGTTTTTTAAATTTTGGAAATTTGTATTTTTTAATTTTGGATTTTTAATTTTTTTAATTTTGGACTTTTGGATTTTTAAATTTTGGATCTTAGAATTTCTAAATTTTGATTCTTTGAATTTTGAATTTTTAATTTTTTGGATTTTTTTAATTTTGTATTTTAATTTTTTTATTTTGGATTTTTAGATTTTTCAATTTTGGTATTTTTGGTATTCGATTTTTTAATTTTAATTTTTAAATTTTGGAATTTATTATTTATTAAATTTTGGATTTTTGGATGTTTTAATTTTTAATTTTGTTTTTTTAAATTTTGGAAATTTGTATTTTTTAATGTTGGATTTTTAATTTTGGATTTGCGCGGTAATGAACCTCCGGGTTCCATAAAATAGATAATATACCTTTAGATTGCTTAGGAATTGTCTATTGCCATTGAGGAAGTAAGGTCTGAAAAATTTCCTTTGATTACTCCTAATCATTGAGTTGATTGTTTTCTGTGCAGTCCGCACCGAAACAAGTCGGTTTTAGTGTGACTGATTGTGACTGATTTCGTGACGGTTTTAGTGTGACTGATTTCCCCGATTTCCCCTCTACCTCCACTAAAGAAGTTTTACTTAAAAAATGAAGTAAGGCAGACAAAAGCATTAGTATTACTCAGTTTTATTCTATTAGTACATTAAATTGCGAGTTAAACTCCTGCTGTTATTCTTTTGCATAGCCCTTTGTTTTCAGTTTCCATATGCGGAAGATAATCCTAAAGGCAATATATATATATATTTTTTTTAACTTCTAGTGGAATAGAAATGATTTTAAAATTACTTCTCGTATTCGATGAGTGTTTTCATGTAATCACTTTTTCATTCAAATAACTGCATAGAATCGAAATGCGGCACGCAAATGTTTCCATATCCTTTGCCTAGAGCAACTTAATGAAGGTCTGCCCTGCTTTTATGTATTTTTTTCTCTCCCCCTTTTAACGTACTATGTATGCTGTAATGACAAACGTTATGCCGATTGAAGTATGGGTTATACTAGAGATGAAACAATGGGACCATGGGTAGTGTTACCAGCGAGTTATTAGATAATGCAATAATGTATTTTTCTGTTTTGTGTTTTCAGAGAATATCCATGCGACCACTACACTGCCGTTATCAATGTTACGTTGATGAACACTGGGTGCCCAAGAACGCTGGTTCACGAAACTGCTCTTCAGCTTCTGCAGATCCTAGACAAGCGGTTCTTTGGAGCGGTTGGTCCTCTTCCAGCAGAAGGCGATATGGGTAAGTTGTAGAATTGTTTTTCTTGAATTGAAACTGTATTTTTCATTATAGTTTGTACTAATATAGTAATTGATTGAACGTTGATTTTACGTAATTGTACGTCTTTGATTCTATCTATCTACTAGGACCCCTTATTTTCGTTCATATTTACTGAACAAGTGGAGAACACGAAGAAAAATATTTTATCCACGCATTTCCTATCTTCGAGTATAGCCTAGTCTTCGGCGTTAAGAAAATAAAGTTCTTTCTCTTACGTCATATACTTTAAAGAGCACGTTATCATAATCATTGTTTTGATTCCCCTTCTTCTGCCCTCATTTGAAGAATATAGTCATCCCAATTTTTTATAACCAGTGTTATATTATGTGATAGACTAAATAGAATTCATAATAGCCATTTTGATTCAATGCGAATAAAATGCAAATTGCAAGGCTTATTGAATTCATTCTCAGTTCTTCGGAAATTTACTTTTCTTGCTTTATTAATCAGAATATTCTTTTTGCGAGAAAGTTTTGTTATTGTCCAGAATAAAAAGTTTTGTCATTGCCCAGAATATTCTTTTACGAAAAAGTTTTACAGTATAAGTCATTGGACGCTGCAAGTGTGGAATATTGAGAGCTCTTAAGAACTATTTAATATGAAATTACTGTATTCCTATAGCACCGGGTGAATCATTTTATGATCTCAGTAATTTGAGTTGCTTACGATGTTAGCGTCTCATCATTTCATTTCTACCTATAACAGGTCTGCCGCCTGGGATTTGAACCACTGTGTGGCAACCATCTCCGCTTCTCTGTCATTCTCTGTCATTTATTGAGGTGTAGGAAATTATGGAAATCACTGGGAGTGAGGTCCGGGCTATAGGGTGGATGTTGAAACATCTCCTAGCCGAACTTTTACACCCTACAGCTCGAACCGCCACCCAGAGATTTTCATCTTTTCCTACCCCTCAAGAAATGACAGAGAATGGTAGAGATTGACAGAGAAGCGGAGAAGGTTATCACACAATGGTTCAAATCCCAGGCGGCAGACCTGTTACAGGTAGAAATGAAATGTGGCGAATATGTTGAAAAATAGTCGATCATTTGCTACATGTGTTGCAATAAATATTTCCATGAGACTTTGTTTTGTTTGTGTAAACGGCCCTAGAGAAACTTACTTTATGGACGCGTCTCGTACTTATACCAAGCTTCATGAAAATCCGGTAAAGCGTATTCGAGTTATAGGATAGACGGATAGACATTTTTCCGTCCACCATACAATCTTAGAAAGTACCAGTCTGGCACTTAATAAGAGGCCTTATTGCAAAGAGCTCGTGTTCATTTGTTTGAACCTGATGCAAAGCTTTATTGTTCACCAGGCAAGACTGAGTTTCTACAAACTATGGGGGGCTTATAACTACGCTTTAGAGAATTTTTTAGACAAAAATGTTTCAAATAAAAGTTTTAGCTCATAGTATAAGCACTCCATGTACAATATTTAAGTAGGCTATCGATAGAGCCGTTTTCGAGAAAATCACTCGAAACGAAATCTCCTTCATGTAAAGTCAAATAAGAGAAAATCGTCACCAATCTTCGTGTCACATCCTCAGAAAGTACCTAACCCAAATACAAAATTTTGTTTTCATACAATTTTCCATTCTTGAGCTAGGCTGTTCACAGGCACACACACATAGACAGACATGTTTCTGAAAATAGTATTTTTGGGTTCAGTAGACCTCAAAACGTGTATTTATGTTAAAAACTCATCTTCGAAATCGGGGGAGGGGGGTCAAAAACAATATTTCCTGTACATACCTACAGTACCTACAGTAGGTAGAGGAAGTTAAAATAGAATTGCACACTACAGGAAGATCTTTAATTTTATTCAATACCGATACCTATTTACTTCTAACGACTACATTTGGGGTTGTATATTGTAGTTGAACCACATGTAGTAGGTATTAGGTATTTGTTATTCGCATGCTATATTACCTCGGATTGCTGCATTTAGGTCATGCCGTTGTCAAGGAATTTCATATAAGTGTAAGCGGAGGTATGCCAAGTTCGTGGAACGGAAAGACGTTTCGCACATTTTTATAAAGCTCAAACATGTTTTATTTATACATTTACTTTTAATTGATGCATCCCTCTACCTTGCCAAGTCATGATGCATGCAAAATTTTATCACAGGTGTAACTTCTGTCTTGCAAATTAAAGCCGTAAATAATGAAATATATCGTATTTATTATTCCTGTTTGTTTTATGATGGACACTTCTTACATTAGCGCGAACATTTGTGCTATTATAAATTTAATTTTCGTATTCTATATCACTTATAAGTGCATCCATTTTCAGTGGTGATATTGTTGCTGCTTTGGTAACACTAATCTTTAAGCTTTAAGATACCTACAGCCTGTGCATTTAGACGAGAGCACTTGCATGCGCCGCAGAGATAACAGCGGGAGGGAGTAGAGTGTGTTGCTAGTAAGAATCACGTGATGACTGATTCCAGTGCGCATTGTGTTTACAGTGCTCTCGTACAGTAAACGCTGGTATCGTTATATTTATTGAGTTTATGCTCGCCTACTACCAATAGATAAATATTCAATTTTACAATCTCTAAACGACATGCTTTGAACAGTGGTTCGAATACTTGGAGTCCAAATTTCGCAGATTCAGACCCTCCGCTGGGTAGATTTTCCGGCATGAAACCAGCAGTATACCTTCATTCGGAAGGGAGGTAAGGCCGTGGGTTACATTCTTATAATACGGTAAGTTACGATTTATAGGATAAGCCCATAATAAAAATGTCAAGTAAAGTATTCCCTATTACAGGCCATGGAGGCCCAGAGGGTTCCAGGATTTTTAGACAATCGGCACATAAGGTGGTAAGGTTATCAGCCTTACGTACTGGCCTTTACCCCCAGGATTGCTCCTGGTACTCATTTCTGCTAGAGGCTGAGTCGACCCCAGGGCCATAGTGCCACCAGAAGGATTAGGCCAATTGAAAAACTTCAACGACCTCATCGGGGATCGAACCCGCGACCTTCCGGTTTGTAGCGCAACGCCTCAACCACTACGCTACGGCGTTCCCCACTAAAAATGTACGTGGGAAAAATAATTTACTTTCATAAGACTGCGGCATTTCTCTTCCTACGCGATAGGACCCCCCCCCCCTTTTAGTCATGGCTGGTCTTTAAGCAATAAAGGACTCACTAAAGGAAACGATGTTTCACTGGAAGACTACAAGTAGGCCAATTGGAATTTATTTATACTTTAAGAACCCTGGTACCATTCAGTAGCACACCAGCTCTCTTGGGTCATCGTTTAAAGGTGTTTAAACTAATAAGATCAACAAAGAAACTTCGATTTTCCTTCACTTGCTTGTGGGTCCAGTTCAAGATCAGTAAACTATACAGGTTGCGTATTCCGGGATAGGCCAATCGCAGCACTTCAGTGCGTGACGTCACCAGATTCCAAATCTCGCAATTCAGAGCTTTTACTCAGTCTAGAAAATCTTACACCGCGTGATTAAACTCGTATCCTTTAATTAACCCTTGGTCGGATTCCTGTGAAATTTGTACGGAAATAATCTACATGCATCAGCCCTACTGATGGTTAAAACAGAGCCTTAAAAAAGCGGAAACAAATGTTTTTATTTCATTTTATAAACATCACCCGTTACACACATTCATGGAGGGAGAAGCAAATTTCACTATGCGACAATTTTTTGTATTTTTGTGTCCCGAAAAAACTTTAAGCGAGAAAGTTTTAGTGAAATAGCTGAATAGTTGAATTTTAATACAAATAAAGTTCCAGCCCTATACCTCGAATGGTTTACGAGTAATTGAGTGGTAATTATTGCGGGCGCTTCAGCTGTCGGAATTATTTGTGACGAGCGTGAAATGTTCAGGAAGAAGCATATTTGACTATGCGACAATTTTTTTTATTTCTGTGACCAGAAAATGATTCAAGCATGTAAGCTTTAGGTAAATATTTGAATTTTATTATACATCAAGTACCACGTTTATATCTTAATGGTTTACGAGTAATAGAGTGGTAATTACTTCAGGCGCTAAAGCTATGGGGACGGTACAGTGGTCTTTTTGTTCTATAAAGTAGACCTACTAGCAATTACGTAAAAATCCTTAAATATTTTAGTCGTGGACTCATTAATAAAGGATATTAACTGGCTACTTGTACCCCTACTGAAAGATTGACCCTTTGAAACTAAATTATTTTGGAAGACTTCAATAGACGCCGGCCGTAAAAGCCTAAATACTTATAATTAATTATTTTTAATAAATCATTAAATTATAAAAAGAGTGCCGACATGAATACATATAACAATATAAGTGAATCATAGTCGCAAAAAATTTAATAAAATATAATTTAGCCTGGTTAAATACATGGGCCCTTTACTCCGTGATCTACCGAGAGCTGTGAATATTAATCTTCAATAATTTCGTTCAGAAGAAACACCAAATATTGCCTTGCTGCAAACTAATTTCCATTCCTCAATAAAAATACGCTTTCCAGTGCAATTAAAGAATTAATGTTCGATAATGATATTCTTCGGAGGTACCTTTTTATTTAGTCGTCCCGACATAGCTGCTCATATAAAGCCAAACAAAGTTCTGTAGTCCTAAAAGCCCATGTAAATATGGTTAATAACAATTACAATAATACTACTAATAAGAATAGTATAATATATTATTTACCTTTTTCTCTTAGTTTTTCCCCTTGGTAAATTCAGCAGTTCAGCTTTGAAATCCCTTTCGTAATCCTGCTCCGTGAAGTGCAAGGAACAAACTTTACTTGTATCAGGATTCCAAGAATCATTTCTTCGGCAAGCAACAATCCATTGCTTGCGAACATCTTTGATTTTTGGAAAGACGTGGAACGAAATGTTACAGTCAAGCTTCTTGCAATCTGAGAAATTACTGGAAATTACTGTTACACACTGCTACAGCACATCTCTGGCCCGGCATAATGGTTCAGTTATTTGCACATTCTAAAGCACTTTCTAATTGTACTATTAAAAACAATATGTATTGGTAATCTGTATCTTAAAAGACTACGGTCAAGCGGCCGAGATCAGTAGGTACAAAAGCCTTGTCAGCGGCACCATGCTCTCTACTGTCCTGCTTGAAGCGCCAAATCATTCAGACAGCTGAAGCGCCCGCAATAATTACCACTCAATTACTCGTAAACCATTCGAGATATGGGGCTGGAACTTAATTTGTATTAAAATTCAATTAGTTTACTAAAACTTTCTCGCTTAAAGTTTTTTCGGGACACAAAAATACAAAACGTTGTCGCATAGTGAAATTTGCTTCTCCCTCCATGAATTTTGTGTAACGGGTGATGTTTATAAAATGAAATAAAAACATTTGTGTCCGCTTTTATAAGGCTCTGTTTTAACCATCAGTAGGGCTGATGTGTGTAGATTATTTCTGTATAAATTTCACAGGAATCCGACAATGGTTACGAGTTTAATCACGCGGTGTAAGATTTTCTAGACTGAGTAAAAACTGGGAATTGCGAGATTTGGAATCTGGTGACGTCACACACTCGCCTGCTCGCCGCAACCCCCTGTCCTATAAACTCGCCGGAATACGCTACCTCTGTAGTTTACAAGCCTTGGGTCCAGTTTGCCTTTAATATTCAGTACATCCTATATGGCAACCAGTTGCTTTACCTTAATAAGTTGGGCGAGGCATTTGATGTTTTTGCATCTTTTTTAAATGAAGGTTAAAAGATAGCTTGAGTATATAAAAATGTGTATCATGAAATAATTGATTAAATAAAGGCAATTTGTTTTTGCATTTTTTGGTTTATATTGCATTTTTCGTCATTTTCAAGAGATATGTCATTTTTGGCATTTTAGGTCATGTTTCAGTGGAGATAGAGAGGAGCATTTCCATGTACAAATCATTAACTTTCAGGGAACAATCGGTTTTATTTGAGAATCTCCAACAAGTGTTCATAGTTCATTTTAATTCAGGTTTATTGTAAACACCATAGCAGTTTGTGTTGTAGCAATAAAGATTTTTTCTTTCTTTTTAAATGACACATATTTGCTAGGGAGGAATTATTGCCAGTTCAGAAAGAATTTCTTTTCACTAAGGGTGTCCAAGTAGTATAAATTTACTTCTTTAGTAACAAAATAAGTGTTTTATAATGTAAATTCATATGTAACGCACCGTCATAAACTGTTTTTAGCAATGCATTACTTAAGAAAAAACTAATTATAAGTAATAATGGTAAATTTATTGGACATTTTTTTTTTATTGTAGGTCATTTTTTCACTATTTTTAGGTCATAAATGCATTTTTTATTTTGCATTTTTTCACTATTTTATGGTCATTAAATGCGATGTCCTATTAATAAGCAAGCCCAAGCATGACAGAACTGTGGTGACAGCGGTTGCCATTCCTCTTTGCGGTTTGAGGAGCGTACTTCGAACCCTGGGGTGAAACTTACTACGCTTCTTCTTCTTCTTCTTCTTCTTCTGTGTAATGGCCTTGGCCAGAATTAACCCATGTAGCCGGTATGATTTAATTATATATATATATATATATATATATATATATATATATGTACAGTGTAATATATATATGTAATATAGAACATATATAGAACGTTGTGTTAGGTTATGAATGCCTACCATAACGTTTGGTCTCAGCTAACGCCTTATACGCAGTGTAATGTCAATTACTTATCTTCTAAAGAATTTTCTTGAAGATATCATTACACTATAATAACTTTAAATTAAAAAAAAAAAAAAAAAAAAAAAACTGCTAATTCGTGTGCTACCATCTGAGGATCGCACACGCACGTGGTCAGGCGACCCGATTTGTCAGTTTCTTATATCCAGTGTAATATGTAATATTTATAATTGAGAAGGACTTCTAGTATATTTTGTATCACCGGTGTAAGCTTAAAAAAGAGTTAATAATACGTGACTACCATCTAGGGCTCGCACATGCACGTGGTCATATGACTCGATTTGTCTTCGTTTCACTTGCAAGTCTTGAATTAATAATTAAAATCACTCTATAAAATGTATTATACAATGTTTCAAACTTAGTTTTTTAATATATTGTGATGTAGGTAAACATTTTTTTATATGGGTGTACGCGCACTCTACGAACGACCCGGCCGCACCGCCTGCGGGAAGTCTAATGAATAAACTTTCTACTCAGTCTAGCTCCCACACATGACATTGCTTACTGCAGTACCAAGAACATCCGCCGTCGTGTGTTCAGTGTTTTAAGCTTTTGAGGTACAAGCTTTAGGTAATCCACATTTTACGAATTGAATCTAAATATGGGAAATTACATTTTGAACAAGAAACAGTATTGCGTAATATATGCATGCATTCACGTTCAAGGAGTATGTGAGAAATTATCGATTTCATCGACAGTATCTATTAGATGGTGGTGTAAAGTGGAGAAATTTCTAACTGAATTTTGCCGCTGAATAATTATCATTTTATGAGTTCATTTTTCGCTCTGGAGCATATTTTTCAATTTCATGTTATTCATAAAAGGTATTTATGATACAAATGATAAAAGAGAGATTTTATTTTGCGAGTAGGTATGTTTGTGAAACGAGTCCGTAAAAGTTTAAGTGTAGCGATCCTACGAGCAATTTTATTAGGTTCTTTACTGTATAAAATGCTTTTTTTTAACCTCCATATATTGTTGCTCTGTTCTGTTAAAAATTAATTCAATGTTCTCATTAACATAATAATTGCCAATATTAAGGATGTAAACAAAACCAAAATATTTTGAAGAGTTTATGGGAAAAAAGTTATTGTTCATGTTAAAATTATCTATTAACGAGACCTACCCTCTACCGCTTACTTTCCTGTTTCGATAGAACATCTCTCGGTTGGTACATTAACGGTTTTAAATTGCTCGATACTTGTGGACAATTGACAGCTAAATTGATTACTGCTTTACACTATAATTGATAGCTGAATGCCTGGTATATTGAAAAGCAAGTGCATTAAAGAGTGAATTTAATCTTTCCACACATAAATATAACGCACGGCTGTATATAGTTACGGTGTAACTTTACTGAATGGAAAATGATTGATGCCTGAATTTTTTACTGCAGGTGCATAACACCTACGCAAAATTAAAATAACTCTGTTTGGAAGAGTTTATTTATTGATTCCATTTATAGTCTCATTCTTTAATGGGTGGTAATTTCTGGAATTAGCAAGGTCATGAAAATTTCAAGAATGTAGGTTTAAGTAGAAGCTGAGAAAAGGTACCTTTTAAAAAAGAAATAGTAAACTTACGGGAAACGAGCTTCAGTTATAAAACATCCCTGCGCCATAGACCGGATGTTGTCAGAAAAACAAGCATGTATAGAATTATAGTAGGCTATATCCTCTTAAAGAGGAAAGTCCAGAGAATAAAATACAATAATAATTTTTTATCCTAAAACTACTTGAACTTCAGAGTTAAAATATCCCTGCTCCACGGTCTGATCTTCTTTAAAAAAATAAAATAAATAATAATAAAAAAAGCATGAATAGAATTAAAGTACAATTATGTATGATATATCATTTGAAGAGGACAGTCCAGACAATAAAATATAAAAATAAAAATAAAATTCCATACAATTCATACAATTTTCAATACTAGAGCTAGGCTGTTCACAGGCGCACACAAAGAAATGTTTCTGAAAATAGTATTTTTGGACTCAGGACACCTCAAAACGTGTATTTATGTTAAAAACTCATCTTCGAATTTGGGGGTCGAAGACAATACCGTTACTTCCTAAAATTAAAGAAAATTTGCTTACTTCCTGTCACATCCTCGAAAGATGTGTAGATAGAATACAACATTTAGATTTCATGCGACTTTTCATTCTCGTCTCATGCAGATACAAACAGATTTATACAGCAACACGACTACACCACAGTTCTTTAATGATATTTTCAGATTCAAGTAACCGCAATACGTGTATTTCATCTGATAGCTCAACATTAAATACAGCACCTTCTCCACCGTTATTACTCACGGAGGGATAGAGAAAGTATTCCTAATTTCTAGGAAAGCAAGAGATTGTGGAGTGCATTTCGCTTCTACTTACAGGTACCTGTGCAAAATCCCTAGCCCAAAGGATGCCCCAATGAAGCTGGCTTTTACATTATATCAAATTATGTTTCAGAGAGAGCAGTATAATATTACAACTTACAGTCCTTTGCGGAACAGTTCCTATCAGTAATTTTCATTTTCAGTACTTTTATGGTTATAGTAAGATGCATCACTTTGGAACCAAAGATTTCTTATGCCATATATTCCTTTTGGGAATCACGGGAAACAAAAATAAAACAAGATTTTTAACGTAATAGTTAAATTATAAATAAGTAATTTTAATGTTGATTATATTATCTCGTCCAACCTTTGTTCCAGCCTCCAATTAAAAGGCTAATGAATGTGCGTGTAAAATAAACAAAATCGTTTATAAGAAAAAACTTTATGAGGTAGATCGCAATCTAAATTACTAAAATGACCACTGTTTTTGAGTGAATATAAGATTTCGTTGGTGGATACATGCTTTGGTCAAAACTCCTCTTGTGGATCTATGCTGGGCCTCCAGTTAGAAACTAAACATACGTTTAACTTTCACCGATTCATGATTAAAAATGACGTATTAACAATTATACCGTTCCATCCATGTCAGCGTTTACCATGCTTCATGCTTATGAAAAAAAGTCCCTTTTAGTCTATATAGACTATGTTTGTTTCATTTAGGAAACTTTTAAAACTAAACCTTATACTTTTGCCAGTTACACATCACCATGTAATGTGTCCCGCCCAAATGGTGTAGGCCTATAACTCGAAAATGGGCCCCACTATCACCCGCTAGATGCCTCAGGGCGGATACACACACAGATTTTTATTATCAAATGTTGCTTTCATGTGGAATTAATGGAGCGGTCAAATGAAAAATAAACTAACGCAATGTACCAGACATTATATTTAATTTAATTAAATCTGTTGGTATTCCTTGTAATAATTTTTTAATATTAAAATAAATACCCAATTCATTTTTGGTGTAGGTGAAAGCTGATACAGAGTTTAAATAATCGAAGTAAGTTGATTTACCACCCTTCTTTGATTTGATAAGCCTGTGGGGATTTAAATTATGCTGGTATGGTTTATTGAAATTTTACGCATTCAGTTGGAAATTAGGGAAAATCGGATTCATTAACAATCTTCCAAATGGTTTCATTTCGAGTGGAGTCATTTGTGTTATGCACTTTACAAATTGGATTATTCATTGGGTTTGGAAATGATACTGATTGTGGTTATTGATGTATTACATATTAACTGAATAATATGACATACGATATTTGCGGATAATCCAAGCTTATTTAAAAGCATCGGAATTTTTAAACGCTTATATTCTAATTGGAATTTAACTTTATCATCTTGCCGCAGAATCAATATGCCATTTAATTTTCACCGTTCTTTTTGTCTTATATAACTGAGCCTACCACTATAATATATTGTACATAAGTTTTTAGATTATAAATTGAGGGGGTCAGCGCAACATTGGTCTAACCCCTCCGACATAAAAAGTTAGTGATGCTATTTGCATGACTTGGGGGTGAACTTTATTCCTGTGTTAATGTTGGGCCGATTACTTCACTTTTAGGTAGTTTTACAGTTCTTAATCTGTACCCTGAAACAAAATTCCTCTTGTATAAGAGATACCAAAATTCAGCAAATAAAACTAACTAAATTAATTTTTAATTAAAAAAAGTAGCTGTTTATGCCCTTATAACATGCTATTTATGATTTAAACTTAACAAAATTAAGTGAAACGTTTAACTATTTTTTCTAAAAGGTATTGTCAATATTCTATTACGAAGGAAGTAGTAACCTTTTTAGTTTTAAATGTCTAGACATCAAGTCTGAAGTTAGGTTCCAAAATGTGAAAACTGCATCGCAAGATCTATTTCAGGGCTGAGACACCAAATCGGCAATTTTTTTTTTTAGAATGGTCCATATGCGTGTGTAAACATGCGTGCCTGTTCGCGCAATGTTCCAACCGAAAAGGTATTTCTCTTCTGCAGTAACACCATCAACACCTGAATATGAAAAAAAAAAATTGATAATTGTAGCAGTACCCCTATTTTTCAGATCACATAATTTTAGCCCTTTTCAAATAATGCGGAATTATTATCTTCGGTTTGCCACCATAATATAATTTATTGCCAGTTTAAATTGTTTCCCTTTGAATCAGTAACATGTAACCTCGGCATGCCTTTCATCTAGACTTCTGTTAGACATTAAAAACGTGTAAAATTATATTTTAATTTATATCGCACCATTTCAAAATAATTGTTATTGTATTATACTTCACGAAACAAAGGCGAAATCTGTCTGACACTTCAGGTGACCATAGAGATCCATAGAAATCCCTAACATTATTTAGGCATGCTTTTGTAAACTAATCATCTCTAACCTAACCTGTTGTAAGCTAACCAGTAACTTGCTACGTTTCCCATTACCGAAAGACTACGCTTGCGCTATAATAGCTTTCGCCCATGTTGTTGGATTCATATAAAAATGTTGTGATCAAACCAAGTCCAGGTTGATGGATTAAAAACGTGGGCGCGAGGTCCTCCGGGAGAGAGTATAACCCTTAGCCCCCCCCCCCCCCGTCGTAGATTTAGGCCTACGGCAAGTTTTCTAATATTTGTGCATTATAAAATCCACCTAAACCCTCAATATTCTGAATTTATAAAACTTATTTACTAATTACATCAGCTTTATTTGCCTCATTTAAACATTCAGAAAATGCATCATTCATTATAATAATATACATTGGAAAGGTATGATATAATTGTAAAATATAAAAATTACACAATATTCTTGATGTTTTCAAATGGGCTGGACAATGCATATCGGCTATTCGGTCATTCTCAGGCGCTATAATAATACAAACTATTTTTGTTAGTTATGTATTATTGCATTATAATTAATAAAATTTTGTGTACATATTTCACATACCTTGTTACCGTTTTCATGAAGAACCAAAGTGTTGTATGGTTGGTTCTTCACGGCATACGGGTTGGTTTTTGTTTACGTTCGTTTCGGATTCTTAAAGCGAACAGATTTAAGTTTCTGAGTGACTGGGTCATGTAGCTTCTGCTTATGACTATCCTTCAGACAATTTACAGGAGCCAAATTTTTAAGTAAAACTTGTAAATATTTGTATAAGAATAATGTATACAATTTAAACAAACTTTTTTCAAAGAAATAACCAGACTATTAAAATGTAAACTAGAAGTCTGAGAAAGTCTATTTAAAAAAAAACCTATAAACCTATTTCAAGCCATTTCCTTGGCTGTCGTTATTAAAGCAAGTTGTTTAAAGTTCCAGACTCTCATACCTTTCTGAAGAAGAAATTTTTAGATGCCGGAGACCTCAAATTGAGTAAAGGCCTACCGTATCTGGTGAAAATTAAATATAGAATTTGCTAAGTGCCGAATACTTATTGCGCCTATAGCCTAGTACCATACCTGTAGTAAGGGCATAAAAATAAAAAAAAATCTCTTTTGCTTTTCTAGGAATTTATGCATTGCATAATCCGTGTAACAATTCGCCTTAAATAGCTTCCAGTAGAGTTGAAAATAGTTACCGACAGTTTAAACTCACTTCCGATATTATCTACTTGTAAACTAATGTAGGAAATAGGATTACAGTTCGGTTTCCTGTACATCAAATTTTCACCATAGGAATTAGTTTGCTTGGTAAAGCCTTAGTCAATTTGCGAAATTCTAGAGTTAACTTGGCGTGCAGCGAGATTTTCCGATAGGTCACACTGGATCAATAATAAATTTACATCAAGTGTTTGCGATGGTATCATGTTGTCTCTCCAATTGATCAAAGTTTATACAACCACGTGAAGTGCTATTGTACTGTTCCAACAAAGATATAGTTGTAACAGTATTCATACTCTTTTTGTATGCGCTACAGAAGTTAATCATTAAACTGATGTCGTTATGCAGAATACTGAATTAACTTTTTTTCTCGTTTGCGGAGGTTGACCAGGAACTGGCATTCTTTTCCCAAATTAGTGGGTTCGATCCCGAGCCAGCTAATTTATATTTCTTATGCGTAAAGAGAGATATTATTTACGTTCACAAGCGTTTAAGAGAACTCCTACTGTACAAATTTGTGAACACTAGTGATAGTTGTAAACCTAGTATACAACCGTCTTGAATAACCAAAGAATACACAAACAAACTAAGCTTCCCTTTTTCCCTGCATCTGTCGTCTTTTTTTTATAAGAATCTGTGTTATTTGTGAAAATTTCCTCTCAACTTTCGATTTCGGTAATTTATAAGATCTTTTCTTATAATAAATCACTTGAAGGGTGCAGGGAAGTAACGATCAGTTCAGAGTCATAAACATCATACTTTTTAGGAAAGCATTTTTAAGTTTACGGACCATGTAATTTTTATTATTTTTTAGTTTTGTTTTCCAATGAAAACTTTTCACCTGACTGCAGTGCAGAGGAGAATTTCTACATTTGGACCGGTGCTCCAGAAAACCTCAAATCATACAGATTTCAGATTAATAACTGGTTGGTGCAGCTAGTATCGCGCTGTTTTTCTGCACCCAAAGGTTGCTGGTTCGATTTTAGAACAGATTGATGACATGTACGTGTGTACAAATGTGACAGGCCCATGTCTGTAGATTTACAGGCATGTAAAAGAACTCCTGTGGGACAAATTTCCGGCACATCGGCAACAATCAAAGACCTAAATTGCTGTTCATCCCCATCTTTAAATAACCATAAAACCATCCCCAACTAATTAAAGATTTCAAGAAGCTGGAAAAATGTGGAGAAGATGGAAGTGGATTTGACAGTAAATTATATCTCTATCCTTTACGAAGTTTATTATTTTTGGGTGACCTAAAGAAGTTAAACACCAGAGTAAGGAAGGTAGAGATTAAATGTTGCTCTAACTTTCTTATAGCTCTTTGTCGTCGTTCAGTTAAGATACAGTTTGATGTTTTCTCCTAAGAAAACATAGCTTAGAAGTTGTAGGAACCACTAATGTCCTGTGTTACTTCCTGCTGTAGATTGCCTGCTGTCGCTCAGTTTTCCTATACATCAAATTGATTGAGAGAAAAAAAAAGACATTTATTGCGCTTGTGAGGCCGGAAACTGAAGTTTTGCGAATATAAGTTTCTGGAGATGGATTTATCCACGCTGTGTTATGGAGTGGTTGAGGTTAAAAGCGTCCTAAGATCAATATTGTACTGCCAAGGGTCATCTAACATCCATTGCTTATATAGGTGCTTTAACTTTTTTATTAGTTCTTTGTATCCTTTGAGTTCTTTCAGTTTTCTCCCATTTTTTGAAAATAATTACGAGGGTAAGTCGACAAGTATCCGCACTTTTTTAAAAATCTTTTGTAAGTTGGCTACACCGCTTTGTCGCCCGTCAACATATCATTTATTTGTCTCTGCTTGTGGAATGTTTGACCGTTATGACTCCACTGGGTGTTGCGCTGTTGCACATTAAACATGACTGCACCTCTCAGCGTTTGCACCAAAGAACAGCGTGCAGTGGTCCGTTTTTTGTCCTCTGAAGGTGTACCAGGAGCCGAGACCCATCGAAGACTTCCCGCACAATATGGGGAGGGGTAGCAATGTTTATCACGGCGAAGCGTGTACGAATGGATTGAAAAGTTCAAAAATGGTCGGACAAGTTTGAAGGACGAGTAAAGAACAGGACGCCCATCCACATCCCCTAGTCACGCCAACATTGTGCAAGTACGTATCGTGATTCAGATAACCCGAAGAGTGACTGTCGATTAAGTGGCAAATCTTATGCAACACCACAGACCAAGATCTTATTTTATTCTAAGGCCTAAAAGGTGTCATCGATAGACCTCTAAACGTTGTTACCTAGCTACTATTAATTTCGCCATTAACAGTTTCGTCTGTTACTGTGAATCTAATATTACTATCTAAAAATCTGAGTTTACTTTACTCTGCAATGTTAATGTTGAATATCGGAACTGCCTTTTATTTACATCTATGCAGTTCCAGTATAGGATTTTTTTTGTTATTCTACCTTTTTAATATATCTCCGTATCGTGAGTATCATTAATAGCATTGCCATTCTGTTGAGAGTTCAGAAAATCCGACCTCTCTTTTCACAATAAATGATACTGGAAGTCATGAATTGATTTGATTACACAGAGACCAACATAGCGTACACTTGATTGCAATCCTTCATCCATACCACGCAACTAAATGAATATGAAACCAGTGTAGGTGCATATAGCTTACAACGCCTCGAGCTTTGTTTGTTCGCTGTTCATCCTCTCTTCCGTTTGCTTGCATACGTTATTTGTCGAAAGTATATTGTTTTGTAATAATTGCAGGAGAACCACGATTATCCGAGCTAATATGGACTAGAACTTCTTCATATGGGCCTAAAAAAAAAAAAAATGGACAATAGCTTGTGTATTTACTTGTTTCCTACATTGAAATTAATATGCCTACTATTATACTCCGGCGTCGTTGCTTAATGGGCATCAAGTTCATCCTTTATGACAAAACTTCCCCTAACACAGCTACGACCTTTGGCTTTACGTGCTAATGCTCTACCAACTGAGCTGATCAGAGTTCAACCCACAGCGCCAGATGGAATCTTTCTGGTATGTCTGATTACCCTTAATGGTCGACCTCAATGAAAGAAATGTGAGGTTAACCTCTGATAATGCGTTTCTTTGGTTAGTCGATGCTGGAATAATAGGGGGTTGAATCTACTTTTTTACTCTCTCATTCCAACAATTTCAGTTATTACAATAATCGTTTTTGTATATGTGTAGCATTTGAATTTCCATTTGACTTCGAATCACCATGTTGAAGTCGCTCCATGATATTGACACTTCGTTTATTATTAAAATCAGCGCTATTCTAGTGATCAGAGCTTCTGCATACTAATCATGGGTCCGTTTCTCGGCCCTGTTAAAGGGAATGTTAACTTTCGCAGATAGGTTAGGGATGTGGTTAGTTAGGCAGGATTTATGTTAAGGACCCCCCGGGAACAACACACCCTTTTAATCACTGAGTCATCTCATCTAATCGGGGTGAGCTCCGCGTAATATTTCACACCTGGAGAAATGGTAATATTTCACTTCCGGCAACCCCAACAGGGCACAAGACAGTTTCTCATCTCCAGAGAGGGCATCACCCAGCATTAATGATCATAACGATGGGGTATCACATCATGGCGTGACATCCCTCCACTTCTGCCATCAGGGTGTCAGAATTATGAAAAAGATATTCTAAATGGCCTTACATGTCTGGAAATCTAATGACTTGGGACCCTCATTTACGCACACATAATACCATCGACCCTGCAAGCCTGGAAACAGAAAACCAAGTTCTTACCATCTTTATTCCTAACATATTCCCTTCTTTGAATTCTGTGCATTTCTTAAAATCTGAAATTTGGGATAGTAAGGATTATTTATTTTACTCGTTACTATTTCCTCTTGATGTAAAACAGAGAACGGTGAGGTATCTTTCTAGTCTATAGAATTAGTGTCATTTTGCCCCCAGAAGTTGAATTTCGATAGTTCAAATCTCGGAATTAAGATTTATTCCCCTATATAAACGTAGGCCTACAGTTTTGCTCAGTTATATATAAACAACATTGCTGAAAATACAAATTTCTTTAATAAGCTAACTTGAAAGACACATATTGCCAAAACCTCGGAATTTGGACAGCAGTGCAAACTCATAGTTTATAAAAGAGTAAAGCGGGCACAACATAAGGTGCCCAAAAGTAATCTAAAAATTAATCTAGTACGTGACATAAAGCCATATAACAGATGTATGTATTAGCTAGATCTTAACACTCGCATAAAGCTCTGGACGCTGAGAAAGTGAACGAACGATTTGTTTTATTTTATTTATTTTAATTCATTTTATTTTATTTGTATTTCTAGTCTGAAACATGTTGAAATCAATAGCGGTTAAATGAAATACTGATACGAACCTGGAAAATACTTAGGCAAGTGTTCCTTTAATCGTAATAACATACGTAGGCCTAATCATGAGTAAAAATGTTTGTTAATTGATTAAAATGTATGTAATAAAGTAATTTACTGTAGCTAATTTAAATTTTAAATAGGTTTACATTAGCTGGCATTATCGCTTTGTCAAAATAGAGTATATGTAAGATTTTCTTATAACATTTAAAACGGTGAAACTGGAAAAAATAGATCATTCAAAGAACATTTCAGGGTAATTATTTAATGATAAAAAATTCAAATGACGGTGCATATTGTGCAAATTCGCGAATAGGAGCAAACATTCGTGCTATTTCGCGAGTAGTAAAAGTAATTGATCAAAACAAATTAAACAGATATCACGAGAGAAAGTTGTTAATCTAATTGTTTAGTGATTGACTCTTTTGCCATTTTGTGAGTGGCGATATTTCCTGGTTCCTAGATATTGGTTTGTTTTTGTCATCCCTTACAGTCACCTAGATAGTGTACCACTAGACAGGTTCAGAGTTTCCTTTCTGGAGGCCAATAACATAAAAGAAAAGATCGTTGGCTATTCTGTGCGTTTGGTTGTAGTAGCAATCAGTTACTCCTACGCTTTGTAATAAATAATGTTTTGTAAATGCAGCTATGTAGTTTCGAACCTCATTCTGGTTTTTAATAATGAAATAAGGATGGAAAGGGAATGGTAAAAACTATTTTTCGTAACATGACTCATTGATTTAGAACCATGAATTACAGTGGTCTGAAAGGTAAAGCATGGGCCCGGATAATCGATGTTTGTTGATCAAAGCTTCTCATTTAGTACGCTTCACTCGTTTGCATTCATTCAGATTAAAGTTAAAATTAAATTTCGCCACGTTTTGAAATCATTTTTAAGTATAATGCTTGATTTAAAAATACGTCGCTTTTAAACATTTAATCAGTTACTCGTATCTCTTAGTATCTGTGTATTTAATGTTTCCCTCAGCGGTTTGTTGTAGAGATTGGAAAGCACTTCGGAAATCCTTTCTAAAATATGAAGGCATGGTAATTTTTCCCGTGTTTTTATTATTGGAAATTTTAATTATAAATGATGCATGGTAAATTACATAAATATTGTGCTTGGGAGCTTTCGGGGGAAGTCCTTCGGATAAATCGCCACAACAGAATTTATTCCTTGCTTATAAATGCCTAAGACATCAAGCTTTAGAGTTAAGACTTTAAACCTAAGAGGCTTATGAGAAAACTCACTGCTTCGAAGACAACAGAGGGGAGCAGTTACACATGGTAAACATTAGACTGATAAACAGAAGGGAAAGCCGAAATATCTGATCCGACAGTTCGGTTCCAATTATAATAAAATTAGGTAAACTCATGTAACAAAGTGTTTTTGTTTAATCAGCAATCATTGAAATTATGATATGCAGAAAGTGTTATTTTTGTAATCGATCTCCGAGTTAAGCTGTAGATCGATGGTTAAACAATAAAATTATGAAGAGAGATTGTTACATAAATAAAGTGCTGATTCTGCATCATCGCTTGTGCGGTAAATATTCTATATAAAATTAATTGTTAATTTAACATGAAAATACTTTTGTCTATTCGTACATATCCTTCTCATAGCTTTACACTCTGCTTTTTCATGATATCCTAGGTAATCGAGTGAGAGAATACGAGTTTATCTATATATTTGCGAGAACGAAGTTCGAAAAAATTTATCTGATGAAACTCGTGATCTCGTATAGGATTTATTAAGACTATTCCATGAATAAAATGTACATGACGGATTCTGTAAATATCTATTTTTTTACTTTTTGTCAATATTTTGTCAGTTGTTAGATCACGGCATACTAAATGAATGAACAGTCTATGAATCCATTCGATGAATTGATTCGAGTTCCCAATGCTACCAGTAGTGCGCATCACAAGATGGAGGGCGTCGTGGTAGTTACTTACATCAAAACGCTATAAAAGCACACAAACTGGCTTGCACAGAGTCGAAATTGTGTTTTTAACCAATGGGCATTTATATTATTTCAATTTCCAAACAAGTTATGTTGTAAATATGTTTTTTCATTCTGCTCAATGGCAGCATGTGACGCACATTGATGCCTTACGTGTCCAGTAACGAGCTGACATTTTATCAGATAAAATTGCATCCTTGCGATCCGAGGAAAGATAAGATAAACGATCGTGATTGGTCTGTATCCGAGGAATTGCTAAACATTATTGGTTAGTATCGAATACGCGGGGTTGAATGGAATAGTCATAGGCATTTAATTTTATATACAGTAATTGCATTAAGAATATTACTCCGTGTCTTATGGGTTAGATTATATTACAAAGAGAAAAATAAAAGTTGGATTGTAATCGTAAACCGTGCAAATTAGCGGTTGGAATTCTAGTGTATTATTTTTTGCTGTTTATATATAACATCTTGCTTTGAAACTGGTATGTAAAGAAGTAAATAAAAACAGCATTAAATATTAGAGAAGGAAGAAGCAGGGAATATTCTACCGTTTTTAAACAGGGACAGTGATTTCACAGTAATAATTATTATAACTGGTCAAACGAAAGAGAAGGGGTGTTTCTAATGGGATGACTTCTCTACTTATTTGTCTTGTATAAGAGCCTGAGAAAAAAAATTAAACTTTCTAATAATTTCGAGGTCAGTGTATTTTTTTATTATGGTTCCTCTTATTATTTTTTTATTTTATTTGCTTTCTTGATTACAAGATTGCCTAAATGACAAAGCTTACTGTGCTTCTATTAACAATGAAGTATAACACACCCAACAGTTTGAGAAAAATTCAACTTAAAGTTAGAAGTTACCAGATATTACGAATTCAATAATTGTATCATAATTGAAGTAGATAATGCATAACTTTAAAAAAAAAATCAATTATACAAGTGATGGCGCAATAATGAGACAGATCCCTTCAGTGCCAGTTTCGAAACTTGTAGAATGGTGGAATTAGGAATCCCTAGTCTCTTGCACACAGTCACGAAAAAAGATGGAATGCTGCCCCGTGCTCCAATCAGAAGACCGATGACTTCTATTTTTTTAAGTTTGTATTTGGCCATATAATACGGTGTTGTAGGCTGTACCTGTTTATAACTTCTTCTTTAAAGGAATCGGTAAAAACAGTTCCAAAGAAGCGAATAAATAATTAAGTAATTACGTAAGTAAACATATTAACTTACTTAATTATTAGCATGGTCTGTAGTTATAATCCAAAATAATGAAGGGAGGCTTAATCATTTGCACTTCTGACATCTTCACCATTCTACTGTATTAGGCCTATAACCTGTTAATACAAGTTACCCAGGCTTATTGCTTTGAATCATATTCTTTTGTTTTTGCGATTCAGTTCAAATTTAAATTATGTAGTAATTTAACGTTGTAAATATTGCACTGTAAATTCACATCTTTATTCAGTTTTTCGCCCCTTTCCCACACTCTCTGTCTCGTCAATAGTTTATTTGTAGAGATGCCCAAGTTTTAAATCCAAGCAGTTACATCAACTTGTAATTGTTCTAGTTGTAATTTTCTACTTGATCTAAATTTCTGCCTAGTCCAATATAATGGAGTTTCGAAATAAAACGAATGTAGCTACATTTTTACGTCTGAATTTTTCCGATCTTTAAATCAGTAGATTCACATTCCGTATCGAAGGGAAGGATTAATTTTTATCCCTAGCATTTTCTGCACGTATTATCGCTTACTTTCGTCAGCAAATAACGTTTTAGCTTCTTTCGAATACTTCCTATGTTCTGAATAGTTTTAGGTAGTTGATCAGTTTTTTTATATCAGATTCATAATATATTGTATTAATGAAAAATTACTTTTCTAGCTAGAAGATAATTTTATTATGAGATTATGCCTTCTTAACATACGCTTCTTAAAACTCAGGTTGAAAGTAATAATTTGGATTTGTTCAGCCTACGTTAGACAAGTTTGCCAAGATTGGTTTCAAAATCATGCAAGCTTATTTGGACTAATATTTTGCTGGGTTTTATAAAATCATTATAGATAAAGTACATTTTAATATATTTTACTAAAATCGTTTCTTTGGTTAAAAATAAAATTTTAAAATGTTTTTAGTATACACAAACTGTGTTGTGAATACTAAAGATAAAAACTGAAATGACTTACCTCTTTAATGTGCCCTCTTGCGTGTTTTCACCAATAAGACAAATAAAAAGTGTATGGTTATATGTTCATTCATTATCACAGTAACCAGTTTCCATATATTGAAAGTATATAAATTGAAAGGCAATAGAGGAACTCTGAAATGGTTGACATACATTTTCATACGAGTTCATTTCTGTAATTTCATTAAGTTAAATATTAGAGTATATTTATGTACAATGCAGAATTTATTCAACTGTATACATTAAAGCTATTACTTTTTATACATAATGTTTTCTTGTTAAACTTAGAATTCATTATATACAACAGAGGTACTGTCATTAATAGATAAGTACATTTAGTATGCATTCACTTAGAATCGGTAACACATTATACTGTTTAAAGAAGTTTGGCACAACACCATGACATGAATATAATCTGTTATAAGAGACCAGTAAACAACTTATACTAAAGCATCAACAATTTAGGCTTTAATAGACTAAACGTTTCTGGGGGATTAAATTTATAGCGTTCTCTTTATAGCATCAAGTTGATGCTGTAACAGAATTCACAACAACTTTTTAAAAAGTTGTTTCAGTGATATTTCATTCACGTCAGTATTATAAATAGTTCTTTATTTTTTAATATCATTCTTGCATTTCATAAAGCTGTAGAAATTACTCTTCGGAGAATATGAGCCTATATCATTTTGCTGTGGACTTAAAATTGTGTCTTATTTCAAAGCCTTATAACATTGTAGGCATATTTGAGCTTATGCTGTGGGAAACAGTGAAATGCTTTGCATGCATGCCAGTCTACTTCTTTGTTGTGTTATAATAATGATAGACTATATTGATTAGCGATCATTGTGCCGTAATAGTGGGTATGTCGGTATCGGTGTTTGTGATTAACTCTAGGTTTCGCTGAATGTAACATCTAGTTTTTTTATATACAACAATTCTTAAACAAATGCTCGTGAACCGGATCCGCCTCCCAAGCGGTTTTAATCCAGATCATGAGCGCTTGTTTAACTGCTCTACCACTTGAAATGGTCGTTTTACAGTTTTTTTCTATCACTTTACCATTTTGCTTCCCCTTTAACAGCCTTCTGTCATCCGTGCGTTTTAGCATTCTTTCTTATTGCCTTCTGCCATCCGTGCGTTTATCAGCCAGATTGTCAGTTAGATTTCCTGCGGTGCAATGTTTTTAAAGATTTAGAAAAATTACTGGGTTCAGAAAATATTTTAATTAAGAGGATGTTCGGAAAAGTCTCACGTATATTTCGAGACTTTGTAACCATTAGTACATATTACTTTAAATTCAGTTTTCGGGAAATGGTGAAACCTGTGTTAGTTTACAGTGGTAAATAAGGTAATAAATATAAACAAGCAGCTTAATGAATTTAAAAACTTTTCATTATTAATCGTGTCTTGCTGTTTGCAGACTCTTGTTTATATTGAGCCTATAATTAATTTTTGCCGTATCTTTAGAAATCATTTAACTATGTAAAGATACAAAAATCGAAATTAAAGTAGGCCTTAGAATATTAATTTAATGACCAGTAACAACCAGCCTATTATTTTAATATCTTCTGGAAATTGCAAAACATTGAATTGTATAGGTAAACATAATGTAGGATAAATAGGTCTACACGTACATATATGTGTTGGAAGTGTTGCTAATTACATGGAAATAGTATAGAACATTCTGATGTAAATAATTTTTAACAGAAACTACTAGTTTTTCCAGATAGTTCTATATTTTTCAGTATTTCAAGGTTTTTCCTGCAGACAGAAAGGTTGTCTTAATTAAAACTTCGCATCTGACTGATGCGGATTTAATATATCTAGGCCTACTGTTGAAAGAGTTTAAATAAAAATGCTTTATAAAAAAGCGATTGTATGTTTTAAGTTGAGCATACATTCGTGTTCCAGTGCAATTGTTTCATTCATGGCTCAGTAAAAAAGAAAACTGTTTCTGAGCTAAGCTGGTTTACTTCAAATAGGCCCAAGTAAACTCTTTCCTACGTATGCCTAAGTAGGCCTAGCCTGTATAAGTTATTCAAAATTATATTTGAAACAGATGAGTATGATCAATTGCTGGTTTTTAATATGTTTCCCGCAAACATATTAATTAAAATATAAAAATTCAATCTGAACTTGCTATTTCCGAGTACAGTATCTACAATATATTTATGCGTTCATGAACAGTCAGTTTGCCCTGTAACTGCCAACTTTTATTTCAAGATTTACCTCCCCTTCCCATACTTTCTTCCTATCTCTCTCCCTCCTGCCTCTGTTTCTGTTTCTCTCCCTACACCCTTCTTCTTTCACTTCTCTCTTATGCAACGATATTTTCCCCTGCGGGAAAGGCAGTGTAATTAGGCCTATTTAATTTTCTCTCTCGCCGCGATTTAATGAATATGACATTAAGGTAGCATGTAACCATAGTTTTCTTCCAGTGGTGTATTTTCTTTGTCTTGTTAGTTGTTAGAGGACAGTTGTTTCATTTAAAATAGCATGACTAGCATTAACCAAAGCAAATTGGAATACTGAGAATTCCACAGATTTCTGCTGAGGACATTGGCGAAACAAATCAAGCCAACGTATAACTCAGAGACGTAATAGAATACACCACATTCCTTCTTACTTCTCTCTCCTTCTCTCACTCCCTCTGTGTGCTATGTGCATCTTTCAAGGGGACCTGCCACGTTTAGTTTGGTAAAGCGTAATCCTTAGAAATATGTACGCAATACGTTTGCGGCTAATAATACTATTCTTTGTTATTTATCTTACTGAATTCATTGCATGTTGCCTTGACAATTTATAGTTAACAACATTGTTCCTTTCAATTTACAAAAAATTTAATCACACCATTTTCGACTGCTACCTTTTTTTAAGTCTTTAAAACCAGTTTATAATATAGGCTAAGTTAAACCTGGAACATTACGATCAAAGTAAGGGGACATTTATTATGCGTACCCATTTTGTCATTTTGCCATATTTTGTTATTAAAATTACTTACTTCACAGTCCAGAGGGCTGTAAAATTAATATAAGGTGTAGCCTATAACTTATACCTACACTTGATTTTCCTTGACAGGTTGTAGTGACATTGATTTTAATTTTGCAGATTTTAACTTTTCTTCTTGGAAATCGGTGTTAATATATGTCCGGGTATTTAGTTTCTGGTTGTCCGGTTTTCGTACCGGCGTATTACTAATTGTGGGTGCCACTTCTTAAAGACTCTTTTTCCAAGAACTGCCTCTACCTGCTGCCACCCTAATCCTCTTCCTCCTGTCAATCAGTGAATAGGCAATTCGGCGTATTCACACTTGTCTGCAGTCCAGTACAATGTTGCCAAATACGTGCCACAGCACGTTTACTTCACTTACGACATAGTGAATGACAGCGGCAACACTGGGGAAATCCACGCGACTACAAAAGCATCTGTTCTTTGTCAGTGTCGGTGTTGGTGCAGATTTTCGGAAAACCTGTTCTTTGTCTGTGTCCATGTCGGTGCAGATTTTCGAATTAGGGAACAATGCTATTATATTCTTTTGTAGATAGACGATGGTTTGGGACGAAGTCTCCTTAAAATGGCATCAACAGTACCTCATCACTGAAGATTATTGCATCACGTATTCACTGTAAATGTGATGTATACTTTCTCATATTTGTATTCACACCCCTGGGGGAAAATCTTGCTTGCAGTTATGATGGAATATTTTCATGCACCCACTGAAATGTTAATTAAATGCACTAACACAATCCCTTTACAAGCTTTATTTAGTTTGATGTTTTAAAGTGTATAACTCCATGGCGGAATTCGCAGCGTTTATCGAAATCAAGGTGTTCACTTGGTCAGTGGCAGAAGTTCGTGTGCTTCTTTCCAAGGCACCTGAAAGCCGTTGAGAGTGACGGTTCTTCTGTGGGCGAGGGACCCAGTTGACCGCATGTACTCCGACACCACTGCGAAAACAAGAAAGAAATTATATTTAGCACTTCTCGTAAATAATAGTATACATTACGCACATGTTATTCTGGCTATCCGGGAAGATGGTGATGTAAACAACCTGCCATTGTATCCTCATTATCTTTGAATAGCTTCTCGCTCATGTAATCTAAAAATAACTGCTGTGAATATAGTTTAATACAGCTGTGAACTGAACATGTCTATAAAATAAATTCAACATTCCCCTAAAATATTAATAAAATAAAAAGTTCTGAAGGTTTTCACTTTATTAACCTGTCATTTCAAAATTACACATTCTTGAAAAACCTTATTGTTCTTAAGGAAATGTGAAATATCGACACATGCACATTAAGATAAAATCGAGATGAGTTTTGCAAGAATTTCTGTAAAATAAAACTTTTTACAGTACATAAGACTTGTTTCAAAATTTGAGTGATGGGAACGTAATTAATACATTATAATTTTGATTAATATAACATCCGTAATATTGGGTTTTACGCGGAATGAATTAAAAGGAAGCAAACAAAACCAAGATATATATACACTAGGGATGGGTCGATACCAGATTTTCTCGATACTCGATACCAATACATGATTTTTTCCTCGATACTCGATACTTCGATACTCGATACCTTCAACATTTCCAGTTTCAATAAATAGGTATATTAAAAATTAAAATTTGAGAGAACTGTGTAATACCAACTAAATTAATTAAGTCTGCATATTTAATGAGACAAAATTTAATATCATCAGTAGCCTATAATTGTTTTTAAACTTTACATTAAAACTAAAATTAGTTTTTTAAACAGTCCATTTACAAGTTTTTGTTAAAAAATACTAGCATTCTCACTTAATTGCAGAATTGCAGAGTTACAAAAGTATCGAAAAAGTATCGAGCGAGTTTTCTGAAGTATCGAGGTATCGAAAGTATCGAGGACCCATCCCTAATATACACACACACACAATATTACTTAAACAGAAATTTAAAAAAAATAAAAAATACTCCAGTCAGTTATTTTAAATGGAATAAAAAGTGAACTCGCAATTTCATTTGCCTCTCATTGCATCACTTTGTCTTAAAAAATGTATTAAACAACTTAATTGACGTATGACAGTATATTGTACGTTTAAATTTGTGTGTCCCTAATCCTCGTAGTGGTTCTTAACAAGGAGGGGTTTGATAGGTGAGTTCGGTGACAGCAGAAGTGCAGAACCATGCAAAATAAATAAACTTTCCCTTAGTCAAGACAAGTATCTACAAAAGTTAGCGTAACTCACCAAAGCAACAATAGAAGATGGTTTCTTTGAAACTCAACCCTTACTTAATTAATCAGTCTCATTAAATGTTCTTCTAGAATATCAGATTTCGATGATACCATTTGTGTTATCTTAAGGGAAGTATAAGGTAACATCTTATTAGTCCGGACAATAAAGTACTCTTCCCAAAACTCTCTCTCTCTCTCTCTCTCTCTCTCTGCATCCTCCACTCTATTTCTCTATCGCTGTCTTTCCGCTTTATCCACTTCTTTATCCCTTTATTTGGTGGGGACCGTGCTTTTTGGTAACAGCAAAAAGAAAGATATCTTACAAAGCAGATTTCCTGAACTTCATGGGCTTTATCAGATGCTTAAAATATTACTATTAAATAAATTAAATCTACGCAAATTCAGGAAATTTGTTTCATTGCACGGAATTTATTTATAAGGGGAAAATGTGCCCCTTCAGGACGTACACTGAGAAATGTGCATAGACTTAGGCCTATGTTTTAATAGTTTTATTATGGAACGAGCCTTTATTGGCATTTATTAAGACACCAGTATATTTATGAAACGAGCGCAGCGATTTTCATAATTTTCATACGAATATCTTAATTGCCATTACAGGCAAGTTGTGTACGACTATTTTTTTACCATAATTAGGCTAAATATATAATTTTTTAAAAATTTTCTTTTAAATACACGTTGTTTATTGTGTTTTCAAGGCTTGAAGGTTGATCGGTCGGTGTACCTTATTAATCAATACCACAACCATGTTATAATAAAACTCATACACGCCTTATCAAGATCTGCTAAAATAAACTGGGGTCTAGGTCCAAAGGTGCTGCACATAATCTACAAAGGTGCAATATTACCACTAATGTCATATGGCATCACTGTTTGGATAGACGCCCTCAACACTAAGCAAAACACAACAAGATTACGTCGGGTGCAAAGGTTAATCAACATTAAAATGACAAAGGCTTACAGAACAACTTCTTATGAAGCCCTGAATGCAATAGCTGGAACTCTACCCATCGAAATTGAACTGACAGAGATTGCGAAATATCAAAACGTCATCAGAAGTAGTATAACGCACAAGGGAGAAAAAATTCACACCGCGCCAAATTACAGGGAATGGCAACATCCGGCAGACTTAATGAAGATACAAGAGAAGAACGATAACGAAAAATATAAACTAAATATTTATACAGATGACAGCAAGTGTGAAAAAGGAGTGGGATCAGGAGTAGTAATTTACATTGACAACCACCCAGTCCATCACCTCAGATACAAACTGTACACCAAGTGTTCCAACAACCAAGCCGAGCAGTTGGCAATTCTGAAAGCTCTAGAAAAAGTTGAAGAGATTAACCAACAATTTGAAACAGATAAAACCGCAGCAATACATACCGACAGTAACATAACTATGGACTTGCTACGAAACAACAACAGCTACAATGACCTAATCAGACAGATAAAAGGAAAATTACACACACTATCACAACAAAACTGGCAGATACACTTTACGTGGGTTAAGACCCATGTTGGAAATCAAGGGAACGAGCTTGCTGACCGCCTGGCCAAAGAGGCAGCAACCATACCATTCTGGAGGAAACATTCAGCCTTATACCGACGAGTGCAGTGAAGAGCGACCTGAGGGAAGAAAGCGTACAACAGTGGGAGAATGAGTGGCGAACTACCACCAAAGGAGAACTAACCAGGACATTCTTTCCAACTATTAAAGCAAGACTGAAGACGAAATTGACGCTAACTCACAATATAACAGCAGTGACCACAGGACACGGAAAATTCGGTGCATACCTGGAAAGATTTAAAATCAAAGACAACCCAATGTGCGTGTGTAATAGTATTCAAACAGTGCATCACATACTGTGGGAATGCGACTTATTGAGTGAAGAAAGACAAGAACTACGCAAATATGTACTGAAAATGGGTGGAAGCTGGCCGTTAAATAATAATGAACTCATGGACAAATATTGTACAAGATTTCAACATTTTGTAAACAAAATTGACTTTGACAAACTTCAGACGTAATCAAATTGGGACTGTATGTTAGGAATATTAACTTGTAAACATATGTATATAGCTCTGCATGTTAGGATTAATAACTCGTAATATGTGTATATAGTTGCAATGGCACTGTATGTTAGGAATATCAACTTGTAACATGTGTATATAGATACATCTAAGAAGGAGTAAGACCGCATGTAATATTACTAATGTAATGGCGCATGCAGGAATAAAAATGATTATTTATTTAAAAAAAAAAAAAAAAAAAAAAAAAAAAAAAAACCGTGTTATAATGAAAATCTGTATTATCTGTATCTGTATCCTATAATTTACAAACTTCCCTTATTAGGGGGCTACTGGACAAAATGATGCAGACAATGGAACTTACGTTAGTACAATGAGTTGAAGTAGGCCTATCACTCATATAATGAGCCCTAAATAAAATAAAAAATCCATTTAACCACCCCGTAATTATACTTTATCTTTCAAGACTAAAACTAAACCTTATTTTCATTGCATGTAATGTTTTGTAATAAGTTTTGGTTGTATTTCTCTCTGTTATGTTTGACTATTAATATATGGCCTAAATGAAGGATTAAAACTTTTCAATGATAAACGTAGTATAAATAACTTGTTTCGCGAAATATCCACAGAAACAGAAGGATGTTAACACCGAAATCAACCTTTTTATTCCTCAAAAAAAGAAATTCGACTGTATTCACTTTTGTCATTTGAGTAATACGTATTCGCCAATATTCGCAAATGTCTATGCATTATTTTTAACAATACGTAATAAATGTTAGTGATAATAAACTTTTAAGACAGACTCCGAGGTTAGACATATTTGACAAGTACCTGCGATTTATTAAAAATAATTTTCTGTGAAATTTTCATATTTGTTTTTTCGCCCCTAAGTATTTCCTGGAAATAGTCACACCTTTTATCGTAAATTTCTAAATGTGCTGTAGGATATTTATGTGCAAGCTTTTAGATTAAAAAAAAAGTCTGCTTAGTTCCAGGTAATAACCATAAATGACCATATTTAACCATAAATAACCATATTTTAATTGATTCGCTGTAAATAGTCCATTCACCATTTAACTCTTTTCTGAAAGAATAAGTTAATGTAATCACATTATAATGGAAACGCACTCAACATGAATTGTGTAACCTGTTGTAAGCTGTGTAAATGTTTGGTCAAGCGAAACATCTTCTTTGAAATGGAACATTTACTGTTGTGTTTGAGTAGACGCTAGTGAAATCAACACATTAGCGCCGTTTATTTATTCTCTAAGCCTATTCTACTTATGTGTAGTTCATTAAGCTTTAGAGTGCTGCTTTTACCTCTTTGCGGTTTGATACAGATTACCATTATTTTTAATAACATCCAAATAACAACCTCAGAGCGGGATTAAATATTTACTGAAGTAACTCACATGAAAAGCGTGTTTGAAGATGCATAGTGGAAAGAAAAAAGCGTGTAGTGCAGTTTTGTTCCACTTCTGAGTATGTTTTATAACTTAAAATGTTTCAGTAAAATGTGTGTTGGAGCATCCACAAACCTCCTTATAGGCCAGAAACTTCACTCCACTACCCACTATTTCTAAAATGACTTCGGCCGAAACACTTACTGACTTTTGATCAGTACGCTTATAGCCTACCTTCATGACTTTCTGCTTTTGAAACTTTGTTTTAAGTTGCGTTTTCAATGAACTGTTATATTATTTCTGTTGCCAACGTCTCTTTCTCTCAACTAATAGAAAGCCTAAAACAATGAATTAGGTATGAGTGTGTAGGAATTTTTTACTTGGCCTATATAAGATTCTCAGTTTATATTAGACTACATTCCTTGTTTAAATTTTTCATGTATGCTATTTACTAATGCAAATCCCGGTCTCATGCAGTTTCTCAAGCCAGCTGTATACACTGCAAACAGTAGTGTTGTCATGGATACTTTTTGTTAGCTTCACTATAGTCCTACAAGCTAGAAGAGAACCTGCGCGGAACGAAGCTGCGCTTGCTGCAGCAATCACAGAGTCGTTCCGCGCAGGTTTCTTTCTAGATTGTAGGACTACATCATGCACGGAAAATTCCACGTGGTGAGTTCAGTGTAAGATTTGTTACCGATTTCTGACATGGCATACTCAGTTGACGTTAAAACACATTGTTTGTTTAAAATTTAAGTTAGGAAAAGTTTTCATTTTGTCTTTATTTTCTACTGTCAATACGTTCACAGTAATACTCTCTTTGCTATATTTGCATACAGTTCACTGAGTATTTAATTTCAGCAGCCCAACAAAATACTGAATCATTTTTTGGCGGCAGGGAAGGTTGAACGGGCTTACTGGTAGGTCTATGACAGCTCTATTTTCCGTTGTGTTTGTGCAGCTCAGTCGGCAGTTTTCTTTGGCATCCCCCTGTTTGATTGTAATTACTCAGGATATCTTCCACAAGATATTACAATGCAGAAATAAATTTGATTTTTATTTCATAATGTAATTTTAACGTTTGCGAATCTGAGTGCTGTCATAAGCACGATAGGATCAAATCCAGTCAGAACTAATTATATGGCTGAATATTTTGCCAAGGTCTCTCCCTCAACACTTGAGTCAGATTCCGGGTAATTTGTTTAGCGATTGTACCTCAGATTCTGTTAATTTTTTATCTCATCTTGACCTCATCATCCTACTGTCTTACTGCATTAGGCCTATCTGAATGTTTATTTTCTCAACTGGATGTTTGTTAAGTAAATTATGTTTATAAACCGCAAGTGAAAAAATTATTAACGCTAGATATATTTTATATTTTTAACCAAGGAAGAAGATAGTGTGACCATTATGTCGGTTTATTGTGTAATCCGGTAGTCGACTTCTAAGTGTCGTGCGGATCTGAAAGAACCTCTCACTGTCCTGTCTCTATTGCCGAGTTTTCACACCTGTGCATCTACCCCACGAACTTGTCTCCCCCGAGTTCGTTGCATAGCCTACGTCAAATGGTATCAGTTACAGGCTCAATAGCTATGGGAACGGTGGCTTTGTAATTCGCATGCTCTTTCAGTGACTTCAATTTACGCCCATGAATGCCAGCATGATTTTTTTTTCTTTTTGCGAAATTGAATGACTGTGGATGAGATGAAAAGAAAGAGTTATTTAGTGGAGTGAAGAGGAAGAGTAGGTATTGGTGTAATGAAATTCCGTACGCCGTATGTTTTGACAGGGGAGATACCCTAAAATCTTATATAGCCTACGAGGGTTGTCCAATAAATAAGTTTCCCTATTGTTAAAGAAATATTAAACACAATCTATTTGTTGAAAGACCTTTTATTTTACATATTAAAACTCTTCAGCTTCCTTCTCCACATAATCCCAATTTTTGCAAACATTTCTGATAGCGTGACACCTGTTTTTCCAAACCACTGTTGTACCATGTCGTGTCTTTCAACAAACCAATTATGGTGATTATTGTTTTTATGATAGGGAAACTTACTTATTGGACAACCCTCGTAAATTCACTTTATAAGTGAATCTCAGGATCAAGTTCAAGCATATATTTCATGTACATTACTACTCTAAATTTACTCGTGGCACTTGTAGGCCTATATTGGTCATTTTCATAACCGTAAAAACTGCCGGTGTTTAATAAAGTCCTCACTAACGAACTTCAACAAATTCACTACATTAGGCTGTTCCCCTACCGAGCTCTCAATGCATTCTGTAATTTGGAGTGGCGGTACTTGTAGACTCGTATTACCGCCCAAGTGGCCCTAAAATGAACACTCTATTAAGCAAGTTTGATTAGCAGGCGAATTCCCTGAAATCGAATCTGTAATCGTGTATGAATCAACTTAAACCAGAAATAATATTATATCACATTCACTCCGGCATACCACCCTGTTCGTGTCGTGTATTGAAGTCAGTAAAAATTGTTCTAATGATTTAGAAAAATTAACTGTCACGATCTAGTTTATTCGGGGAGGTGTTTATTAACATGTTACTGGGTACCGTTGGTTCAATAGTAGTAATAATAATAATAATAATAATAATAATAATAATAATAATAATAATATTTTAATAGTAGGCCGTTTCCTCAACTTATTTATTTCGTTTGCGTCTAGAACATAGCTGAGCAACTGAGGGGAAACTTTTAGTACCCCACCCATGCTGTGACGTATGAAACCTGCTCTTCATGTTCAGTGTCACATCGAAACTGCTTTATTCTGACGTCAAGTGCGACTGTAGTGGGAGGCATTACCCCGCCACACAGTGACACAATGTGCACCAGTTGCGCACCCATGGTCTAGAATAATAATAATAATAATAATAATAATAATAATAATAATAATAATAATAATAATAATAAGTTACCTTTTCGTCAACTTATTATTTTTTTTGCGCCTAGACCTTTGCTAAATAATGGTGACAACAAAACAAAATGGCTGAAAATTATGTTGTAAAACTGAAGGTCGTTGGCGAAAAGAAAAACTTGAGCACGCTATTATTATTCTAGTTACTTGAGTTGAATTAAGACTATAGAATTTATTTTTACTTTTTCTTCCTTTCAAAGAGTACAAAAGAAAATTATATTCGTCCTGAATTCGGTACCGGGGTTTCACCAGAAATATACATTCTTAGGTCCCATCCGTGGAATTTGTTGTGTCCACAAATTTCATCAGAAATATTACTTCCCGAAAATTGTTGGAAGAGTAGTAATAAGATAATCTTATCAACAGGACAGAAAGGTAAGCCGAATACTGAGCCTTGCATAAAGGGTTTAGGGAATGGAATGTGCTGTTCTGATAAAAAGTTACTACCAAAGTGTGAATAATGTTTAGGGTGGTTTATTTTAGAGAAAATAGGCCTATTGTTTACTTTTTTTAACCTTCAATGAATAATAAAACTTCACGGAATTAAAAAAAAATAGAACGATGTTGTAACAGCACATATTGCTTCAGCCAGGGAGAAAAAAAAAACACACAAACACAGGATGCTCGGAAAATCCCCTTACAAAACTCTAGGGTTAGTAGAGTGGACTAACTGGACAATAATTTTGAATAGGAACCCATGTCCGGAAACGTATCGGTTGTTTCCTGCGAAAATTCTGACACCATTACTTACATTTTCAAAAATAAACAATCAGCCAACATTTGAAGTGCCGGTACAATTCAGTGAATAAATACAGTTTGTTTAGTTTGCGCAGAAATAATTTTTTTAAATTGACGTATATCCCTTGACATTGGACGGAATCACGAAATCAGTGAATGTCTACTCCTGTTAGTGCAAGTAACTGAGTCGTAAGTCGTTAAATTGCCAAAGAAATAATTCTATCCTCGGCAGAAGCGGGAAATTTAAACGCTTAGTACGTATTCGAATATGGTTGCTATTCAAAATATTGTCTCCTTAGTCTCTTCTACTTTCCCTAAGAGTTTGTAAGGGGAAAATTCTGAACACACGATATAACGCTTGACAGTCACCTTGTGTCTGGAATTTTGTTTTTGATCAACGGATGCATAAATGTCACCTTTGTGGATTTTAGAAAATAGCTTTTCCGTGTTAATTCTAAGCTAAAATATGTAAACATGCGCCTTGAGAACAAAATTGTATTAATTATTTCATTGAGACTAGATGATTCTAACAGCAAGTGTTAAAGTGTTAAAGAAAGAAAGCAGTAAATGTTGTTTTCAGTATTGCATTGATGCAGCTAGCTCAACGACAAGCACAACAGATGCTATTGCTAAGCAGTGCTTCTTGACACGAATTGAAAACATGCTTGGTACCTCTCAGGCATTTCCTCGGAAGAGAAGTAATTACTTTCTTGATGCTCAGATAAGAAAGTAGAACCTGTAGATATTGTTCTAAATCTGAAGGTTTTCTTCAGAGCTCGTAGAATTCCGGAACCTTGAAAATAAAGTAAAAAATTATATGAAACAAACCATAAAGGCTATCTGAATTATTTGAAACTATACTGAAGCAATTAGTACTTCATAATTATTAAGTTTGATGCAGTTTTGCAATTATCTTCAAGTTTAAGCTAGCTTTCTAATACCGGAAACATTTATGCTCTATCTTTTGTTACGATATTCTTATGCCGTCATTATGATCAGTTTAGAGAATTATTTCATTAACGACAAAACAATTCAGTCTAAAGCACCATATAATTTGGGAGATAATAGTAAAAACAGAGAAAGAAAGATGACCCATTGGGGGGGGGGGGAATCTGACAAATTGAAAGAGAAAGAGGTATGTACGTGAGTTGAAGCTTAGTTTGTGGAGATATTTGAAACAGAGACAGGGGGAAGAAAATTTGTTTATATTTAGAATTGTCATTGGTCTTTTGAATAGTTTGTATATAGTATTGTGTTATCATAGGTAACTCGAGTTGGATTTATTAAGACTATTCCATGAATAAAAATGTAATGGATTTTACAAATAATAATTACTTTCTTACTTTGTTGTATAAAAACAAAACTAACAGCTGCGAGATCACGGCGTACTATGAATCAACCATCCATTAATCGATTCGAGTTACCATGATATAACTAGTGCTACCAATAGTGCATATAAGACATAGTTAACTTCATTCAGGTAACCTGACCCTGAACAGAATAAAAGCTCATGAACTGGCTTGCACCGTATCGAAATTGTGTTTTTAATCAATGTACATTCTATTATTTCAATTGCAAAGAAGTTATGTTGTATAAAATATCTGTTTTTCGTGCTGCTTAATGACAACGTATGATGCATTAATCACTGCACACTGATGATTAAAGGTCTATTTACACACAGCAGTGACGTGACCGTGGAGTGACAGGCAAGTGCATCTACCGGCGAACCTGAAAGTATTCTTCTAGGCAATTGAGTGGTGTTGTTCATACTCGTCCGGCGCTTGGCCGTGACAGTGCAGTCAGTGTTCCCGCAGTCGCAATACAGTGAAACTCGGGTAGTTCAATTTACACTCAGCAGTGACGTTACTGTGGCGTGACAGGCGAACCTGAAAATATTATTCTAGAAAATCGAGTGGTGTTGTTCTGCCGCTGTGCAGAAGTACGAGCTTAAAATGCTCATGAAAGAAGAGCCAAATGCAGGACCGTATGCAGTTTCTCATTACTCTACTGCTACTCCAACATATTCTTGGCAGCCTTCTCCTGCAGGAAGCTACAATGAGTGTGTTGTAGAGAATGGAAATCAAGATTTACCTACTGGTCAAATGCAACCGGCAACCTATTCAGGAATAAATACCTATCAAAATTAATTACAAATACTTTTTTACTCATATATGAGTTTTCGAAGTGAAACTTGTTTTTTTTTTTTTAACTACGAAAATATTTTTTCTTGCAATTTTATTAAAATAATAATTTATGTTACCCAGTATTTGTAAATTAACACTTTAAGTTTAAAACAAATTTGTAACAGTTTATTTTACGTTTAAAAAAATTATTTAATAGAATAATTTGAAAATCTTTCTAAACGTAGTTTAAGTAGAAATTTTTATTTTTATTTTTTTTAACAAAAGATCAAATTTTATACTGTGCGCCTTTGAAAATGTTTGTAAACTTTATTTTGAGTTGATTTTTTTTTTAAATTCAAAGTTTACAGTCTACTGTATATTCTATCTTACCATACATACCTCAAACAAACTGCTAGCCGTTCCCTCGGAGAAATTGCTTTTCTCCATTTTGTGTCCTGCTTTTTCAGGTTGACTTCCAGTTTGCTCAACAGAATGTTAAATGCATTTTCTGACATTCTGAAGTATTCTTGAAACTTTGCTCCATCGTCCATCAATTCTCTATAAAGAGTGGTAAATTCCCCTTCTGTTCTTCTCTTCTTCCAGGCCTCATGAACCCACTTCCGTTTTCTCACTTGTTCCTCCTCCTCTTCATCCAAAACGAGAGCAATCATTCATAAATCAGCTTCTGAGAATTCCGTCATTTTCCGTGGCATTTGTTACTATAGTAAACGCTGACTGATGTCGTTCATGCCACGTTATAGTGTGAATAGAAATCACTGCGGGATCACGGGCGGTGGGAATACGTGCCGTCACGTCACGTTCACCTCACTGCTGTGTGTAAATGGACCTTAAGTGTCCAGTAACGAGCAGCACGTTTTACTCGATAAAATGGGATCCTCGCGATTCCTACAAGAATATTGTAAGATAAACGGCCATGATTGGTCTATATCCGAGGAATTGCTAAACGTTATTGGTCAATATCAAACACGCTGCGTATGAGTGCAACATTTTTATGGTGACTTTGAAAGCGATTTTTTTTTTTAATTTAAAGAAATTTTATTGCCCGTATATAGTGTGAAGTTTTCGTGTCTTATTTCTGGTGTAGTTCGTGGAAGAAGTGTGGTCTTATTGAGAACGTGACGATGGACTATCGCTGGAACTTATATTATATTTAGAGCACTTAATATAAGTCAGCCTGTTTACAGCATGTTCAGATAGCATGCATGACCTTTATATATTCAGTCTATCTTTATGACCTCTTCAGCTTAACCCAGAGTGATAATTTTTTTCTCGATTCTTTGAGAATAGTTCCACGGTATATCCGCATAACAGATAAAAAGTAATTTTCGTGGGTCAAACAAAATCTATTTTGCATTAATTCCTGTTTCTCCAAGTACTTATTTGCAAACCATGCATTTACCATACAGTTTTCTATATCTGCATGCCGTGTGGTTATACTAAAAGTTAAAGCCAGAAACTTTGTAATCGATGAGCTATTTGCATTGTCGAATAACTTACAAATCCCATCTTCGTACTTGTTCTGAGCTCACAATACATCCATAATAATATTTTAAAGAAACACAAATAAATTGAAATTACAAGGTCACATAAGCACACACACACATTCTCTCTCTCTCTCTCTCTCTCTCTCTCTCTCTCTCTCTCACTCTCACTCTCACTCACACACACACACACATATACACACATTAATATTCCATGATTTTTTATTTTCTTGATGGTCAATTTCCCATGTAGTTTGTAAATTACATGTAAATTCCTATCTCTGGTGTCCCCGGTTGTCCATTTACAGCTCGAATATTTAATAATTTTTGTGCATATAATTCTGCAGAATTTCACAAATTCGCGATATTTGATTAAAGGATGTTAATATAGATATGAGCATCTTGCACTAACAGCAATTAATCTAGTTCATATATCCGGAGAAGCAAATCTTGTGGCAGAATTCTTTTCTCGTTCGTAATATGTGGTTTCTGGTATAGGAAGTTTAGCAAATATCTTGCTCCAATAATTCATTCCTTACTTGTGTTGGGTACTTGCTATTTATGGATCATGATAATTAAGTAAAACTAAGAAGCATAGCTATATATTTAAACACACAGGCGATTGACTTAGTAAATAGTGGAAAAGTAAACTTGGACTTAAAGGACATACAATTGTAGAAGTAGTTGATTACTTGTGACTAAGATTAACTGTTTTCTAGTAATTTAAACTTAAAATATTCAGTAGTTGTAGCAGCAAGGCTGTTCTTTAGGGTTGTTATATCTTTAAAATTACATTTTTTATTCAACATAAAGATACCACATCTTAATTTTTTCGACCTCTTAGTAGTAAACAATGATCTGTTGTTATTCTTTTATTAAAAAATTATTTCTTTTATCTTCATGTAGAATGTGTGTAAAATGTGCGATAGGTAAAAGGGAGTAAATCTAATTAATTTTAATAATAATCATAATAAATAAATAAATAAATAAAAGGGAGCGGGATAGAGAGAAAGAAGCTTGAGACGTGTGATGTAATGTATAAATAGTTTCGCATTTTATGTGTAAAGTGATTATTATTATTATTATTATTATTATTATTATTATTATTATTATTATTATTATTATTATTATTATTATTATTGGGAATGTTCAGACCTTAATCAGTATTAGTCTTCTTGTATATGTGAAGAAATAACACGTGTATTTTAATACTTTCCTATATGCTAGTACCCAAACCGACGAAGACTTTTTTATATATATATTTTGTAACCTTTAAATCAGTTCCGCAAGTGCTGTCATATTCCCACTCAAGGTTTCCTGCAATGTGGGAATTATAAAAGTATGTTACAGCATCCCACTAACAAGTGGGGTTGATTATTTGTGCAGTCTCAGAAACTAGATTTATGGCTTTAAAGTGAGGTAGCAAAAAGATAGGTTTACTTTAATCCACTAATGTGACAAAGAATAATGAAATTATAACCCGGCGGAGAACTTACTCCGCTTCTTTAGAAAACAGCTGGGAACCATCAGTTTGTTACGTCATACTCTTGTCCACAAGAAATGTGAAATGAGAGAGAATGAATGATAATACATGTGTTTTCAGCTGTAGAAGGCATTGAAAAATTACTATTCTCCACGTCTTTCAATTATATTGTGTAAGTCAATTATGTTAATCGAGAATATGTGAAATACAGATGATGTGGGGATGTATTTACTGATTTCAGGCTGCATGTAGGCTACTCCTGGATAAAGAAATGAATGCAAGCTACCCCTAGCAATAGGGCCTACTAAGCAATTTTTGTTATGAATTTTACCAAAGACTCTTTAGGCCCACACATATATACAGTACAAGATAAATCTGCCATGTTAGTCCTGATTTCCACCGTTTAATGTAGTTAAGAATTAAATTAAATTAAATTAAAATTAATTGTTTTAACAAACAAAGTATAACTAGCTTTCGATATTTGGGTTTATATAAGTAGATAACTTTTTTTGTTAGTTTTGTAATGATTCGCGCGGAGTAGGGTACATTTTTTAAAAGAATGAAAGCTATCACAGAATCTTTCTTGCTGGTTTAAATATTACTTATAAAAGGATGCAAATGCTCAAGGATGTTAAGTTTTTCGATGTTACCATTCTTCGGTAGTTCTATCCATGTGAGCATAAGTGCATCTTTAAAAAAAATTATCATAGGTAATCCCACGAGAGGTTACGATCTAGCGATTTGCACACTGAGAATAATAGGGCCACATCTAAAAAATAATTATTTTTTTTTTCTGTTTTCTAATAGTCTATATGAGATTTATTTGGTGTAAGATGGCCATACCGGTACCTGTACTTCTGTTAATTTCCGTCAGAGAACATTTATGTCCTTATAAAATCCTACCCTTTTTCTTCAGAATACAAAACTTTAACACGGTCTCCTGTAACATTTAGGTTTCCTTAGTTGTGGCTGTATTATTCTCAGTGTGCGATATTTGCGACAACGAAGTTCGAACAAAATTATGTGCTACGAAACCCGTAATCTCGTCTAGGATTGATTAAAACTGTTCCTTGAATAAAATGTAACGGACTTAATTTTTAATGTTCGAATTAACTATCATGCGCGAAGCCACTGTCACCTGCTAGTCTATACAATAACAAGAAGTGTCTGTCTGTTTGCCTGTCTGTGAGCGATGCCCAGTCAAATCTATCGCACGCAGGGATCTGAAATTTTAAACGTAGATGGACTGAAGGGTGGCCGAATGCACCTCGAAGTCTGATTTTTAATTTTCGCTTTCGTTCTTGAGTTATGAGTGAAAAAACTGGCAAAAAAACGTCTTTTTGCGCTATCGAAGCATGATTTTTCAATAATACATTTCGATTGTCAGAACAATTGCATGGGAGTTTGGCTTTTTCTGTTATAACTGGAAATAAAAGTATCGCGATTTTTTCAACATATCGCATGGAATTATCGATTGCTTCGATTCCGTAAGCCCACCCTGGGCCAGGAAACTGGAATATGAGGTTGTTTTTCGCAGGCTGCGCTTTCTATTCGTGGAATGCACACCAAAGCCTGATTTTTAGCTGTTTCATTATAATTATTAATAGTTTAGCTTATGAATGATTCGCGTGTAGGCCTATGTGTTAATAAATATAATGTTTTAATAACTTTGCTCTTAAATTTTAATTTTTGGATTAACTATCTCGGGCGAAACTGCGGGCACCTGCTAGTAATGTATAAAGTAATTTGTTTTCATTCTGATCACCGACAGTATGTGACGTACTAGTCACGGCACGTTGATGCCTTACGTGTCCAGTACGAGCTGACGTTTTATTAGATAAAATTGCGTGCTTGCGGTCGTGCGAAGCGTATTAGCCTACAAAAAAACGAACGTGATTGATCTAAATCAGAAGAATTGCTAAACGTTATTGGTCAATATCGAACACGCGGCGTATGAATAGTCAGTTTGAAAATATTGTTCACATAGCATGTACCGTTATTTTTAAATTCATCATATTTTATAAAGTGATTTTAGTGACTGGTTTTCTTTATCGTTTTTTTCATAGAGTATACTTCTTTATGTAACAGGGCCTGCGTATTTTGTATTTTTAGGAGCCTTCAATGGCATTTGTACGGCAGAGATAGATACTTTGTTGATGACTGTAAAGGAGAAAGATCTTGGAAAGTAAAAGGAAAATACTTCACTATAATTAGGTAGTGGTATTTCTTTTTGTGGTTACCGTTATCTGACCACTGCAGTACAAACCCTCCCCTATGACACAGTTTTCAATTAGCCTAACCCTTTAGATGGCACTGTGGGTCGATTCAACCTTTAACATAAATGAGTTCCAGCCGCAATCCTGGATGTAAAGATGGCCGGTGCGTAAGGCTAACAACTTTACCGCTTTAATGTGCCGCTTGTAAATAATAATCTTGGTTTCTTAACCACCTGGAGAATTAAGGGCTCTACGGGTGTATAAGGAGTACGTTTCCTTTTTCCTCCCATTATTCACATGCATAGAATTCAAGACTGGGTTTCAGTACATTTTGCATTTGGCAATGGATTGTGTTGTTGAAAGTGAAACAACTGAGATTAAAACAGTTAATTATTTCATGTGTGAAATGAACTGAAGTTTCATATGAATACGATATTGGATATTGTCCGTATTTTAGAACACCGTCTGGAGGGAAATGAAGATGACTTGTAGTGGATGTACTAGAAGTTGGTGTTTTCTTGCTGTCATGAATGCTGATCATGACAGGAGACATGTCAAAGTGGTCGTGAAGATTACCAACTCGTCTCGTCGAGATGTGAAACAATGCCCACTCCATTTCATGGTGTTCGTGACAGTTGTGTGCTCTCTGCTGGGGGTCGTCACAGATATCACCAGTTAACTACTGTACGAGACATTATGTCTCACTGTAGCAAAAACTCGAATGAAGCGGCCACAAAATTATCGGTACTCTCCTGTAGATGTTTCGAAATGTAATTAATACGCGGGATGAGTAGACACCATATTTTTAGGTAAAATAAAATGGCTGGTTTGAGTGTTAACTTCCTTCTATTTCGTGGATATTTCGCGAAGTAAAATATTTTATACACCTGTCCTTATGGGGATGATACGGCAATCTACACGGCTCACTCTACGGTTCGTTTCTAGAACCACGAAAAATTGCTATATTTGATGTTAAAACTTCCTTTAAAACCTATAGAATTCATTTCTAAATTAAGTTTGTTGCTAAAAATATGCAAAATGAAAGAAAACCGTGAAGAAGCGGGTATTTATGTAACCTATAATGGCGTAATTTATACTCACGAAAGTGAAAACTACTGTGGATAAAATACGAAATCTGTTGAATCTACACTCGGCACAGAGATAGCAGGAAAGGGGTTTATCATGATCACTGAATACCTCAATATTTGCTGTAATAGATCACGAGTATCGATAGCTTCTCGGCAGCTAAAAAATAGCAGAAGAGGAAACATGCTTTAAGAAGTGAAGAAAAAAACACACTAAAACAAAATATTATGTTTGTAAGTCAGATTCTTGTACATATTTCCCAATTTACCTATGGAATGGGCATATTTCGCGCTTATTTAGACATTCCGGACAATCGAACAAATTTCGTGACATTTCGTGATTTCAGTATGCTTAATATTAATATTTTATTCATGTACAAAGCTAAACGTAGCTCAGGAAAGATGTTTTATACAATTTCGCGCTTATCGCTCTTATAAAAGAATAGGGATGAGGCTCGTTATGTACTAATACTATTTGGCTACTGCTACTGTGTTTGGGAGTGAGCAATACTTGCTGCCTCTCCTGGTTAAGCTGTAGGCCGCCATTACTGCTGAAGTTAACGGTATTGGATCTGAAATTTTTAGCCTGGCATTTCTTAAAAATGTATATATTAGGAATATCTTATTTACCGAAAGAAATTTTTAGCCTGGCATTTCTTAAAAATGTATGTATTAGGAAGATCTTATTTACCGAAAGATATTAATTTTTAGTAGTTTCGTAATTAAAAGAGCTTGTTTATGAAAAGTTATTTTTCTTTTAATTGTACAGTAGAGTCCTGCTATTCCGAACTAATTGGGACCGAACACCGGATTTCATGAATAATATCAACTTGTTAAGGCGTAAATTAAGTGCGGGGAGCCGACATGTGCTGTAAGTAACCAGCTTTCATTCCAATTTGGTTTCAGGCGTTTTCATCTATGTATGTCTCTATTTGACTTCTTTGACTTCTATTTGACGTTTTTCACGAACGTCATTTTAATTTCTCCTGTTTTAAGTTTTAAAAAATCGGTATTTTTTCTGAACTCTGTTCGGAATAGGCGAATTTTCGGAATAGCGGGGTTCGGAATACCAGGAGTCTACTGTATATGAGTAGTCTCATTGCTTATACTATGTTCGATCTTCAGAGAGTCTGCTCTAGTTGTATTTAGGCCTATTGCATATTATGAGAATCGATAAGTATTCCAGAAATTATCCCTAATTGAATCTGCAGTTTGTTATTCTATGTAACATCAGGACTTACATGTTTATGAATTAATGTAACATGCTTAACGAATTAACAACATTTGTGAACAATTAATTACAAATGCGAAAGTGGGAACTTATCGGTTTCCATTCCTCTCCATGCTGGCAGCATCCATATTCCCCACCATTGTTTTCGACCTTTTTTAACACAAACTTTTTGCCGAAAGGACATGAAACTTATTAAAACCTACATCTTGATATTCTGTTGTGAATGTCCCTTAAACATCAGTTTATATGGAAACGTGGTAAGGACATTGCTCTGAAAAATATTTGTACGAATATAAAACAAATAATCCAAGCTGTTAATTCACCTGCCGAAACAAATGGGAATCTCTCATTTTAATTCGTGTACCATTAAAAATCTGAATCGATAGACCTATTGCTGTATTATTCAAAATTCAACGATTCCTAGCTACTTTCCCTTATATTATGCAGGTCACAGTACATTAATATATTTTCATATAGTCCAGTTATTCATTGCATGGCCAGGCGGCTTCCTTTCGTTAGGAGGAAAAGTTTGCCGACAGCTCAACCCATGTTCTTTTTTTTTGCCGCACTTGATCTTGCAACCGCGTATTTCACTCCACGCGGAGTAGACGACTAGCTGTCAAAATCGCCACAGGACATTCTTAGATTTTGATTGGCTGGGGTAACTAGCTGATTGGTGCGGTAAAACAAAGAACATGGGTTGAGCTGTCGGCAAACTTTTCCTCCTAACGAAAGGAAGCCGCCTGGGTATGCAATGAGTAACTGGACTATAACTGCACTCTACACGTAATGCATAATATGTTTCTGTTTCTGAATGAGAGAAGGGAAGAAAATATATTTTCTCCATCACAGTTTGGATTTCAGATTCTCTGTTCAAACTTTACTGTGCCAACATCCAATAATATACTGGATTGAACATCCCAAGTAAACTTTGCTGACTCTTTCTGTAGCAGTACGTTATTTTGGAATGCATTTGAGTTTGTGTGAGTTGTATTCTGTGAACTTACATCAACACTTTTTTTTACTCCTAGCTTGTTTAATACTCTACGCTTATATGCTAACATTTCCTCTACCAAGGATTCACAGAGACATCCAAGAATATCTTCCTCAATTTCTTTAAAGGCTGATCCAACAAAAGACTTGTGTTATAACGAAGTATTTTTCGGTTTAACTCACATTATCTATCAACTTAAACTTTTCACACGCTACTGTCACAATACGTAGGCCCACCTTATGCTATTAAGGGCCGCGTAAGGCACTTTCTTTCAAGCTTATTAATTTGTGTTTGCTTATGATGAATAATCAAAAGACCGTTGAAAAATAATATAATAGCCAGTTCGCTATGTGAACCACTTCGAGAAAGCCCGTGAAAGAGAACAGTATAACTTACACATACTGTATCTGTCTTACAATAACTACTAAGTTATTTAATCAATAATACTGAAAAATTTAGGTACGATGAGAATTATTAGGGGGTCACGTGCGTATTTCTATGTACTTATTTTCAAATTACTTTTATTAATTACCTAATATAAAATGACTACCGGTATGTCCTTAGACTATGTAAATATTGTAACCATTGTAAATATTGTATTCGCATCTAACCCTTACGCTATATTAATGTAATACAACTTTATGCAATTAAAAAGTGAAAGTTTACGATTAAAATATGCATTATGAAAAAAAAAACTAGTAAGTTAAAGGTTAAGTATACAATTTTGCAAATTGTAGTTAGTTTTTTTATAGCCTCCGCATAACTTTGCAATAAGAGGAATATAATGAATGTAGATATTTTACTTAAAGTTATAATTGACGTTAATTTATAAAATTAAACTTAAATCTTATAATGTGCTAATTTATAACCAGTGACGTGCTTGACACATTCCAGTGTAGTTTCTGAGTATATATCATTACTTGCAATTTTTAACGTCTGCAAGATTTTGTTTTAAGTTATTTTTATGTTATATTTAGTGAACAGAGATGAATTTTATTTTATTACATATAGTCCTATATATATATCAGTAACCACAAGGTGAAAATTATGTTATTAACAGTAGACGAGTCTTAAACAATGACGTAAATGAGAGCCATATTTTAACGTGTATTTTTAATTGTTTTTTATTATCTAAATTAGTTTCCAGTAGAAAAACTTTCTTATACGAAAAAAGACCATTGTAAAAATATATTTTGTTACGATAATGTGCTGTGGAATGGCGTGCTTTATTCATTAGGTTGTGTTACTTTTTCTTTCTTTCTTTCTTTACTTTCGTGAGACTAAGCAGATTTACGTTTTTATTTTATTGTATTGTATTCGTTATAGAGGTTTGTAAAACTTCTGAATAGACTGCTTATTTTGCTCGTTATGCTTCACTTTTTAAGGTAACTAACATGGTAAAATAGCCGACATTATATGAAGAGAATTCTGCAACTGGCTACCTTGCTTTGTTATACAAATAGAACGCAGTTCTCGAAAGTTATTAAAGTAAGTTAACATGGAATCAAGTCCTAATATTCAACTAACGACGTTGATACCAAGATCTCGAGGCTCCCTCAGTCCCATAGCAAATCTACACTAGCCCTACAATTCTCAGAACAGACACATACACATCTAACTAACGACAATGACAATAGACCTAAATTATTTTTGAGTTATGCATCTTCGTTAGCTGTTAGATATGTTAACTTTTATAGTAAAATCTAAGAGTCCAGATGAAGATTTGGAAGCTTGGATTATCTTCCAGAATTTCCTCTATACAGTAGCCTGTACAGTAAATTTCTTCAGTGACAAAAATCTGACTTTTTTATATAATGCAAGAAAATATTTGTCTATAAAATCTATACCCGTCTGAGTAAAAATGATCGCATATTATGAGTAAAAATGATCGCATATTTGTGAGATTATGTTATAACGAAGTATTTTTCGGTTTAACTTACATTATCTGTCAAACTTTTCACACGCTATTGTCACAATACTTAGGCCTACCTTATGCTATTAAGGCCGCTTAAGGCACTTTCTTTCAAGCTTATTAATTTGTGTTTGCTTATGATGACTAATCAAAAGACCGTTGAAAAATTATATAATAGTAGAATTTTTCTGTGCCTACAATCTAGGCACATAATAATTAAAGAGAATTTAATGAATCCAGGAAGGGCTTGTACAAACACAACCATAATTTTTTTTTATTTATTTGTATTTTATTGCGATATTGTATCTTATTTTCACTTCAGCCAATATTAGTAAATTATATAGATGTTTGTTCTTAGGTATGCGGCATAATCATGACAGAATCTTCTGATATATTTAGTGTAACTAATACAAGCTGCACAAAAGGGAATTCAAATTAGATAGAAACCAGGATAGACGCACTGGCGTAGCTTGATTTTCTTCCCTGAGGAGGATGTTTCAACGTGATTAAATTCTTGTGTTATCAAGTGTGTGACTTGTGAGCGTTGTTGTTTCAACATAAAAATAGTTTTTGCATAGACTTACTCTTAATTACTTTGACGTCATCTTCATTGTAGTAGAAAGTGTAGCTAATACTGAGCACGAAGTTAATAACTAAGAATAATACATTTGCAGTAGATCACGTATAGGCCTCTCTGAAACAGATATTTTCAAAATCCCATCTAGACCCCTAGAGATCTAGAGCATCCTTGAATAAATATGAAATCTAGATGGGAGAGACCCATTCGTGATCTACTGCATCTCATGATAATCCTGCAGTCTTTAAGAGAAAACTGTAATTTTATTCTGGCGTAGCCTATTCATTTCACACATTAGCCTGACCACGTTGTGTGTGAATGGGAGGGGAGGAATAATCAACGATCATGTATTTTACAGGTGTTTGGATTTTAGAACATAAAACACTATATATATAGCTTTGTGCATTCGTAAAATGTCAGATACCGGTGGTTCAAATCAGTTTAGTGTTTTTTAGATCTGTCGATATCGGATGTAATTGTAATTTGATTTATAATATATAGGCTATACTGACATCTCAAAAAAAGTTTTCACTTCCTTTGTGATTTGATTTTGAATAAATATGCGTCAAATATTTAGATTAAAAAATAATCTACGTAATAATAATAATAATAATAATAATAATAATAATAATAATAATAATAATAATAATGTAAGAACCGTGAAATTAATTCTAGAATGATAGGGAAAAAAGCGAATAAGTCAAAATTCCAAAGTTTCAGGAATGACAAAAAACAATTTATTTCCACAGCATTGTTATAATATTTAGTTCAGTCCACCAGATATTTTTGCACAATATCTTACACTATGTAAAAATATCTGGGTGGACTGATCTAAATATTGTAAAAATGTTGTGAAAATAAGTCGTTATTTGTCTCTCCTAAAACTTTGGTATTTTGACTTATTCGCTTTTTCCCTATCACACTGGAATTAGATGTTTTGCAGTGCTGACTACATCACACGTAATGTGTTTTGTTCTTTCGAGCTGCAGTGTAATGTTTAAAAGTATTTTTCTATTCTTTGCTTCAAAGGAGTTTTTTTCTTCTCTTGTAACAGACTGCGACTGACGTTATTATGTGCTTTGTGACACGTTTTCTTTGTATTGCAGTTGTGCAAATTAAATGGCGTCTTGTTATTCCGAATATGAGATTTCAAATATAGATTGATGAAAACTGTTTATTGCTCTCATATGATAAATTGCCGTTCTCGATAATACAACTGTCATGCCCTCTGTCTTTTGTTTTGAAATAGAATAGTTTTTACCGGTATAGCAAACGTGTTGGAGGAAGCACACTGCCTCCGTTCCTTTCCGTTCAGTTGACCATGGATATGTCCGACATTGTAAGCACATGAAATGAAGCGCGCGGTACTGAATCAGTGGGCAGCCCCAAATTGTTTACAGTGACGATATGATAACCATGGTCAACTGAACGGAACGGAACGGAGGAAGTGTGCTTCTTCCTTAAGAAGATAGCGGCAGTTTCTTAATAATGTTCAGTTTAAAAATTAACAAAATGAATCGTTTCTGGATATTTCGTTGATTGTCTTTCTAATTAGTTGCACCTGGGTAATACTTGCCATCATTGTAGTATCCAGCTAACTTTCTAATTAGCCTACAATATCTAATAAAGAAATATACTTTTAAAACTATTAGCAGTGCAGGTCTAGTGCTAAATATTTTTAATTAGAACACAGTGTAGTTTGTTGTTTCTGTTCTGAAAATAATTTACCTTGGTCCCAACCCCCGGGATATGTGTAAAATGTGTTTATTATTATTATTATTATTATTATTATTATTATTATTATTATTATTATTATTATTATTATTTTTAATTTCATTTCATCTATTGAGATTTACTTTGTGGAGATGTTAGATTGAATATACACAAACCTATCATTGTTTATCTTTACGGTGAAAATGCTAAGCTCATTTTTCACTTGCTGAAGTAGTTTCATAGCGGGAAGGTACCAAGAAAAGTAGTTTTCCCATCCATCAATTGGGACGTAGTTCTTTATATAAGTAGACTTGAGCCCTTGTTGTGGAAGTCATAAATGAACTATAATTATTGGTATTTTAACAAAAAAATAAAAATTAATTATTCTCTAATAAAGTAAATTACTACGAACTGTATATGGGATTGGTGCATCAGCATTCTTCATTTGCATTTATATAGGCCTACACATTGTTATACACAGTTTTATTAGTAGTTTTATTAACCCTGTATACAATAACTTTACTAAATTTTAAATTTAGAATTTCAACAGTTTCAGTTTCCTATTTGTTTATACAGTGTAGAAACGCCTTTGTAAGGCCAGGGAGAAAGTCTTCTTGTAGGGTATGAAGAATTCTAATACCAAACAGAAAAGTAACGATATATAACGCATTCACACACAAATACAAACGCACATAGTTTTCAAAATTTCAATACTTAGCAGGAACTTAAAATATACGTTAATGGATCCTATTTTAATGCGCCTCTGTAGAAACCATTAGAAGAAATAGTGCATAATTGATTGTATTATACTCTTTTCAGTCCCAATATCAAATTAGGATAGTTGTGTTTGTATTTTGTGCTTAAAGAGTTTCTATGGGCCGAATTATAACAAAGTTACAACAACAACAAAAAAGGGGTGGTTATTTTTAGGGGGTTCTAGGGAGTTTAGGGGTGATATATATGATAAATCGGGTCTATATTTAAGTGTTTTTGGTATTTTTAATTCAACCATCAATACCTAGCAGACAGAGATATGAGCATGCAGTGCAGAATGTATCAAATATGATAAGACCGGCGGTCATTACTTGGACTCGTTCACAGAGCGAAGAAAAAAATCCGAAACCTGAGGTATATCATATATCATAACCCGGGGGAGGAGGAGGATGTCGCCTCTCTTAATTGCGTGTAGATATCTGAAGTGATAAACTCAAAGTTTTTAAAGGACTAAAATGTTTTAACATCAGCCTTCTTTTTTTAATTCATATAGCAGCTATTTATTAAATGGAATACGGTTGTTTTAATCAAAATTAAGTAAACTATATGTATGTATATATATATATATTTTTTTTTGTTTCCATTATTTATAACGATACAGTATTTATAAGAACCTAATAGTCATTGTGTCATAAAACGTTCCATAGAGTTTTATTTTCAATCACAACTATTATCAAAACTGTCAGCGGGAAAGAAATTTTTTCCTTCAAATTCTTGTTCACAAATAAAAAAGAATCGTGTAGTAGCGCAAAATGCATGTCATTTTAATTATAACTAAAATCTGACCGTTCTAAGAAGGAAACCTGAAGTAAACGAAATCCAGTACATCTGTCTCACTCTAGCACATTACTCGTATGACTTAAGAGTGAGACAGACATACTGGTTTTTGTTTACTTCAGGTTTCTTTCTTACCTCGTCTCGGGTATAGCATTATTTGTATGCTTCTTGTATTGAATCAAATTTAGCATCATTATTAAAACCCGAAGCACATCAAAAAAGAAAACACAATTATTCTGAGTTTTAAGCCTTTTTACCCTGGACATTAAAAACACTATTGTCTATATTTGTAAAAATCCGAATTTTATTTGAAGTAAAACAACATATAACACAAATGTCGTATCTCTTCACAACCAGTTAAGAATCAGATTCACAACAACATATAACTCGAATATCGTATCTCTTCATAACAAGTTAAGAATCAGATCCACAACAACATAGAACACAAATGTCGTATCTCTTCATAACCAGTTAAGAATCAGATTCACAACAACATATAACACACATGTCGTATCTCTTAATAACCAGTTAAGAATCAGATTCACAATTCTACGGGGTCACAGTGTTTTCATTAAGACACTGTACTTATTAATACTCAGGGAACGTACTGTTTGAGTTACAAAATGACTTCTGACTTGGAAGTAGAACTGTTGTGGCAGGGGTAACACACAAACTTACCGGTGACCTGTGAGTTCTCGGAGCGGCGCGCTCGTAGCCGCGGACAGCAGGCGCAGGAACAGCACAGCGAGCAGAACGCTCTCCTGAAGTTTTGGCCGCTTACACAGTACAGCACGAAGTTGATGCCGAAGTTAGTGTTGAAGAATACACTAGCTACATGCTGCAGAGTCGGTAAATGGACTTCTTGCAGTTCTGATTCAGAGCTCTGTAAACAATAAGAAAGTATTAAATTAACCTAATCGCTCTAGCTTTTCTTTAATTTTCTATAGTTGTATTTAGGGACCGTATTTTTTGGTACATTAAAATGTCTGATTTCGGTGTTTGCTTTCTTCTATTTCGTGGGTATTCTGTGTTCTTCTTTAGAACCACGGAAAATGGCCATATTTGAGGTTATAATGTTCCTTAAAAAATAGATCATTCATATATAACCTCAATTTGTTGCTAAAGAGGATATGTGAAATGAAAGGAAAATTGTGAAGAAGTGGGAATTTATATAACCTAAAATGGTGCGATTTATATGCACAATGCTCACTCTTTGCCACAATCTAACATAGGCATCCCAAACTACGCACAGAGATAGCAGAAAAGGAGTGTATTATCGTGATCACTGAATAGCGTACATTTCTCAGACTTGCCTGTAACCGATCACAAGTAGCCTATCGATAACTTCTCGGCAGCCATAACAATTTCAGGAAAGGAACGAAAAATCATACTAAAACAAAGTACGGTATTCAGATTTTGAATGATTTTATAAATTTTCTCAATTTATATATGGAAGGGATGTATCCCGCGCATATTTAGAAATTTCGCATAATAGAACAAATTTCGCGGTAATTCGTCGATTCAATTTGCTTCATATGGACATTTACGCATGTACAAAGCTGATTATAATTAAGGAAATCTGTTTTGTATAATTTCGCGCTTATCGTTGTTATAAAGAAATACGGTCCCTAGTTATATACAATAGGCTATACACAGTTATAATAGTGTGCTTTGTCTACATTCAGTAAAATATCGCTTTAAATCACCCCCAAGGCTGTGTTAATCTTGGTGGCGATCGCTATATCGATTTTACTTCAGCGCAGGCGCATGATACCAAGATCTTATAATAATAATAATATTAATAATTAATGGAAATAGTAAGCTTACTACAAAGGTAAAATTGCTTGTTTGCTTTTCATTATTTTTATTTTTATTTTGTGCGTGTAACTGTCCTTTTATTTGTGTTATCATCTCAGTGAACAAAATTACTGTAGGTATACTCGTATATTGGTATTGACTGGCATTGTTGCATAGAGAGCTAGGAAAATCCCTGCATGTCTATGTCAGAGAGGCTGTCCACATCTAACTGGGGAGTGCGATTAGAATCAATTAATTAGTTTGACGTGATGTATGAACGCTTAATCTCACTGAGCTAGTTGTGGATCTTATCGTCAGAGTACGAGTTGATATAATTAAATATTATCCGCTGGTCAGTGAATTGGATTATACACTCACTGTGCACTTAGTTGAAATGAAGTGATCCTACTGGAGTAATGTACTAATTTGCTCTAGGAGTACCACCGTTGTACCTCACTACACTTAATTAAAACCATTACCTGTATTGGAAAGGTAGAGTCAGACTGAAACATTCAATGCCATAGCTGGGATTTGAACCAGGATCTCCAGCTGTCTTTGCCTCTGCTCTTACCAATTGAACTACCATAGCAACATGCCGGTACAACATTAAATTCTTCAACTGATAGCTCAATTGGTAAGAGCAGCGGCACGGAGAGTCGAAAATCCTGGTTCAGATCCCGGCTATGGCATTGAATTTTTCAATATGAGTCTATCTTTCCACTTTAGTCTGCACGCGACCATTGTGAAAGAATTATTCCACTACCTGTCTTGTTTAACTTTTTTTTTGTATTTACACATAGACCTTTCGTTGCTTATATATCATATAGTTTTCCTGCAGATTTTGTAGGCCTACATTTAGACTGATTTATCACCAGAGTTTACAATTTTTAATGATTTATATATTAATGAAGTGTTATTTTATAATAACCAGCCACCATTGGTGATAAGTAAACTATATGTTGTGGTCACATTCGCAATATTGCCTACAATTCATATGTTTTCAGTGTGTTCAATATCTCCACTCTCGAGCGTCAAGTAAAGGTTTAAGTAGGGTAGAATAAAGCAGAGGTTCAGTGTAAATTAGAGGGTATTGAGAAGTTTATGCTCCTTGATTTTTAGACATTAGGCACATTAAGATAGTAATCTTAATCGAGCGTCAGTAATCGCATATATATGTATATAGAGCAAAGAAACAGATCGTGATAATGCCAGTTGATATTATTATTATTTTTGTCCCGGGCGGTGTGGTCACTACAACAGGAGAGGTTAAACTAAGAAAAATACTTCATTATTATTAATTAATTAATTAATCATTAATGTAGATCCATTTAATATAGGTCTATCATTTTCAAAGTTTGATTTGTGCACTTTGGTTCTTTTGGATTAAAGCGTTTTGCATTTCAATTTTGCTTATTATTATTATTATGATTATTGGTGAGCATTGGAATTGGACTGAATGTCTGTAATATTCAGAGATTAAAATAAAATTAAAATTAAAAATAATATGTTATGCTTATTAGTTTTCTATTCATTCAGACAGATTTCTAAAAAAGTTAGAATATGAACCTTTATATATCCATTCACCAATTTTAGGCATCACTTTACAATAGTAAGATATTGAATAGGATCAATAAACCTACCAAGTTTATGTTACGATAGCAATATATCATCACTTGAACGTTATTTTCTAAGTCGTACAGATCTATCGCTGACCACGTATCATAAGTAGGGGGCGGATTTCTATGACATGTCATATTTTTCCCCTTTGCATTATTTCAGGTTTCCGACTAATTTAATCCCGATTCCAAGCGTCCTGGTGAAAATGGAACAGATTTTATTGTGCATATAACTGCATATTTAGGAAATGTTCAACTATTGTAGCATATTTAGTATGAATATGCATATTTAGGTCATCTTTTTGGCATATTGGTGTGCATATTAAAGAAATTTTGAAGTTTCATATCATATTTTGTAAATTTTGCATTATAATGATACTTTTTGAGAATTTGCAGATATTTTAAATCATTAACATTATATTTTAATAAAATGAATTGTAATAAAACTTAAAAAAATATACACAATTTATAAGTGGTAAAGTCATATTTTAAATTTTATAGGCAATATTTTAATGTTTTTAGGTCATAAATGCATGCATATATCCTATTTTTTAGGTCATAGAAATCAGCCCCCTAATCATAAGTATTATTAGCATATTGACTGCACAAGAAAAATGCCGGCAGCTAGTTAATAAGATAATTAAATCTTCGGATTTTTACGATAAAAGAGAGTGAAATCTAAGGTCCGTTATATTAGCCTCACTGATAGAATGTATAAAGACATGTTGTTATTCGACAATAATCCATTCTAGAATCCAATGTCGTGAACCTGCACCTTGGCAGCGATCCTGAGTTTGTAAATATGAATCTTAATGTAAGCTTCTCTTGTGGTTTAAAGCATAAAAAGACTAAACAGAAAGCTTTCTATAAAATATCGATTTGTTTTCTTAGAAAATCTGGAACGAGCTCGAAGATTACAGTATAATAAAGAGGATGACTTCTTTCATGGGCTCCGCATTCTTAGAAATTCTCTTGTATTATAACTTCACATAGGCTGTTACAGAAATGAAGCATAGAAGTGAGTTTCTGTTATCTGAACTCATCTGTACTTTTAGAAGATCTAAAGTTGAACTTTTATACTGAACTGTGGTTGTATTTGTGAACACGTTTGTGGTAAATATACAAGTTAATAATCCCTTTCAAGTTTCTTTTTGTTGGTTTATTATTTGTGTGTGAGATTTGAGCAAGATGGCATTGCAAACCAATCTCGTTAGACAAATCCAACGAATATCATAGAAAGCGGCTTTCAAGTAGACCTCACTAAATCAAAACCACCAAGAGAGATTTATTTATTTTGTCTTGTCAGATGGAAATAGTTAATTAAATTGGCTTCTCTAACTTAGTTCCAAGTTCAAACATTTCTAGTATATGATGTACTTAAAATGGTATCTTGATGTTTAATGGCAAAGTCATGGTTATCAAAATGCTTTGTTTCTGTGGTTAGTGCATACGGAATTGCAGTGGTACGTTTAAGCCCCGTTCTTGTGATGGCATATTCCAATTTGTAGAGGAACACGTCAAATGCTCCTATTGTTTCGTTCTCTAGTTGAGCCATGTTATTCTGTAGTCTATATTCTAGTAATGGATGATTACTCATGCTTTTATCTTCAACTGAGGGCAGATTTAGGTGTACAGTACACAGTACACAGTACACAGTACACAATATACAATAGGCCTGTAGATCCGTAGTAACAATAAGATGTGCTTCCTCCAAAATGTGCATTGTTGCAGCTAATTAATCGGTCATAATCACTAATGCACGTAATTAAAAGATTATTAATTTAATTCAAGGGCGGACTGGAGATTATTAATTTATTCAAGGGCCGACTGGGGATAAGCATCGACCCAGGAATTATTAAAAAGCTGTTTAAATGTCTTGAAATGTTCCACCTTAAACCACAAAACATTAAATAACAGATATTGTTAACTGGATACACGGTATCTAATTAAATATTATATTCTTGTAAACTTTTATACATATAAACATACAAGTCAAATTGATACAAAATTAAAATAGCGACTGATGTCGCGTTAGTCCATATAAGTTATTCTTAAAATTTAAAATATCAGTTTTAAAATATTCTAATTGATCCTAAAAATTATAATAATTTATATATTGTACAATTTTATCTATTTTATAAAATCTTACCGATCATTCTTTATCAGTATTCTAATATTAACAATGTTTATCTTACATATTACTGTACACTTATTTTTGAAGATATATTGTCTTGTAATCAATTTTCCTATTCATGTAGTCTAATATCATGCGTCATGTATAATACTGCGGTCCTCAGCAACACAACACGGATATTTACTACATTTATTTACTCATCCTTAAAATGAAAGGTCTCTTTGTTTGTTGTTTGTCAGTCTGTGTTCGGATAACTCGGTGGTGCATCACTAATCCGATTTTCTCACGGTTTTCTAAAAAACATTTAATACTTCGCTTTGGAGCATGTTAAGGGATTCGCGTTGTTCATTTTGCTGAAACAAGGAGACAAAATCCTACCAAAATATAATTTATTAGCATACGCTACTTAAACCGTTAAGAGATGTATCAATGCGATGTGTACAATATTTGTTGGGTTCGTATATTCTACACAAAGGTCACTCTCATTTGGAAATTTTCCTTATAGATAAAGCAGTTGTATGTTTTGCATATGGTACATTGTACCAGTACCTAGTCAAACTACTGTATCAAATGTAATGAATGAAATCTCGAGAAAAAATAACGGTAAACTTTACATTAAGATACTAACGCATAACGGGCCATTTGATTCAAGATCGCACAGGCATTGTGAACTTTATGAAGCACATTAACAATATATATATATAAGGCCCATATAATCGTTTGGTTACAGTAGATAGTATTTTTGAAAGTCTGTCCTTATAGCACCGCCGAAGCTGCTGTAGGCTATTATTTTTTAACCGGTTAAACCTCTCTTAATTGGAGCGAATCTGAAATAATGAACATTCTTGTCTGTTACCAGCCTGTGATCTGCTTTTTTTTGTTTTTGTTTTTTTGTTTTTTGTAAGCGTAGCATGAGAGTTCGTTAAGGAATGCACCTTTGCCTATTGTAAAATTAAATACTGATATATTGATTATTTTTTTATTTCAGGATCATGCAGATCCATTGAAATAAAGTTTGCATTGTGACTAATGTGCACTAACCTACATTATATAATATTTAACTTATTTTTCGATGGATGCAAAAATTATTTAAATATAACAGTTTCTTTTTTCAGTCCGATCGTGTTTAGCCTACATACGCGCTCTTCACTAGGCCTATTTGAATTATTTCACAAAATCTTAAAGAATAGAATTATTAGTAATACCCGCATTTACAACGTTTAGTGGAATTTTTATCATATCCGCTTAAACAGTTATAAACGATGAATGCAAATTTGAAGTTTTTGAGCAAAGTTATTTGTTTAACTAAAAATGTAGGGAAAATACATTTTGAGAAAACGATAAAGGAAAGTACTTACATTAATATTTTCCCATGACATTCTTAATTGGAATACTCAGGCTACACCTTGTCCATAAGTGAGGCTAACCTTTTTTGGGTATGTACAGCCTTGGTGGAATGTATTTAACTACATATTAATTTCCACGGAAAACATGTTTTCTTTTTTATGTGGAATTGCGTTGATTAAACTCTTTTAGAACTTAGTCAACAAAATCAAACACTCAAACCACTCCTAATACCGGTAACGTAAATATAAACGAAGGAATGGATTGCCAAAACAAAACCAAGAAATTCGAAAACGAAAAGTAGGAATCACTGGAAATATCGAAACTATTAATCTGAGACGCCCACTGGTAGCTAAAATGAGTGTGCTCCCGACTATTTAAGTACTTTTTAGGTAGTTTTCGAAGAAAAATCTACCTATTGCAATGGATACCATGTCATGATTTTCGAAAAATTCTTTCATATCTTTACGTTTCATGCTCCCCTGAGTACGAAACCACCGCCTGTTTTAATGTTTGAAAATAATAACACTTAAAAGAATTATTATAATATCATAATTTTGTCTTGTTTAGCGGCTTTGCTAATTTTATTCATTGCTAATCTTGCGCACAGCCTCCCAGAATATTATATCCTATTCTTGTTGTCAAAACAAATGATTGTAGGCTCTTCCTATTTACCGAATTCAGTTCTTATTACTGCAGGTTTGCCATGCCAAGGCTAAAGAAGAAGAGTGCTATGCAGCGACAATAAATTAAACCAAAAGCACTTCGAAATCTACCTCCGCCTGTAGGCCTGCCTAAAGGGATTTTTTTTATTGATGTAGGTAGACAGAATCATCAAAAAATATATATTTTATGGTACTAGTTACTTCAGGCTGCCATATGATTCCAAAAAACAATCAAAATTATACATTTGGTAGAACAGTGTCGTTTCGAACAAAAACAAGTGATCAAGTAGGTGATGCCCCCAAGGTTTATGACAATAACTCAGACAATATCATATAAAAATTTAGATCCTTAATGCAAGATATACAGGTTTGAGTGAAATTCATTGGTGAAAAACAGAAGACATTCATGTTTTTCTCAGAAATGAATTATACTGCAACCTTGTAATCTGACATGCTCTTTATTGACTACTTCTGCAGTTACATATTATTTTCAGAATCAATCAATCACGGGTAATTACTGCAAGAACATGGCAGCCACGTTTCATGGACTGAAAAACGCCATCTCCGTGATAATTTCCACAAATTTCAATATTTTTGAGAGATTCTTTTTCCTGTCTATTTGTAAACATCACATTAACATCATATACAATCTTCGGAGTATGTAGAGTATAAGTATTAAAAAACATGAAAAGTAATTTTTTACATTTTCTTTTACTTAATTTATTATTAAAAAATAAACTGTTAATGCTAAATAAATGATTGCAGATAGTGTCGTTCATACGATATGAACAAAGATGTAGAAAAATAATCACTCAACATATTGATATTTCTGGAAGATATCAGGGAAACGGCATTTCAGCGCAAGAAACGTGGCTGACATGAATTACCTGTAACTGCAATAATTTGATTAATTTTGAAAATAATATATAATTGTAAAAGTAGTCGATAAAGATAATGTCAGATTTCGAGGTTGTAGAGCAATTCATTGCTGAGAAGGAAAAAAAATTCACCTATCTCTCACCTATGAATTTCACCCAAGTCTATATATCCCCTAATTATACTCAATCTCATACACAATTTATAAACCCGTGTCATGCTACAAAGTAAAGGGTTAACACAATGCTTGGGCCTATAGTCTATTTATTATACCTTATTCTGTGATTTTATATGAAATTTACATGTTCCGATTTCTGTTCAGTTATTTTGTTGTAAATTCAAACAAAATACTGTATCGTACAGTATACATTTTCAATTTAAGGTTTTAAGATCTCCCCAAAACTGAATAAGGCAAGTGAATAGGCTACTGAAAGTATTTCTGCAACGAACTTTGTGCAGAGGGATTTGGGCTCCATTCGGCGAATGTAAAGCAACGCTGAAAACTAATACATTTGAAGTACCATATTTTACGGACCATAAGACGCTCCGGACCATAAGACGCACCTTGATTTTAGGATGTAAATTTAAAGGAAAAGAAGTATATTGTGATTCTAAAACGACAAAAATTAAGGGAATAAGAGCCAATCCATAGTGACGGGTGTGACATTTGGACAGATTTCATTACACTTATTTCTTTCTACCTCTGAACCATATTGCAGGAATGTCATCAAAGTTTTTTGTGTTAACATACCAACCCATTGGAAGTACAAAATATGATCTAATGTCTTTTTCAAGGCTGTATGCTTGAGCTGGAAAATATATTGTGCATGTGACGGGTGTGACCATAATTGGACAAAGGTTTTTTCTTATGTAGGTTTAATTGAAATTTCTGTGAATTGATTAGCTTCACTATATTTGTTTTATTTTTTCAAGTAAGAGGACTGATAAACATACTGAAATGCATAATTAGATTTTACAAAAATATTTATATAGTTATTGAAAATTTACTTTATCAGTGTGACGGGTGTGACGTGACGGGTGTGACATGTCGGATGGGACAACATCAACTTATAACCGAGACTTAAACTAAACTAAACTCCGTCCCTGGAGGGACTTGGCCTACCACCCGACCGCTGCATCATCTACCGTAGGCAGATGGTAGGATTGGGGGGCATGTGGTCAGCATGCCGACACCCACGGCCATTAATGGTGGTTTTCATGACCGGAGACGCTACTTCCCTATCAAGTAGCTCCTCAATTTGAATCACGAGGCTGAATGTACCCCTACCAGACCTCGCTACCTCAGAAAAATTCGAGGTGGTACCGGGGATCGAACCCAGGCCGATGGATCTGTAATCTGCAATGCTAACCACACTTTGCACCTTCTGCCTCTGTACCATTTTGCATGAATTTCATGAAATTTTTTTGTGATAATATACCAATCCTGGGGAATCCCAGCACATGATCTCAGCATAAAAAAGAATTCCCTTGTTAGTATTTTTTCCACTCTGTCCATATTTTTAACAGGGTTGTGTAAAGTTGTGAAGTGAAATGTTCCTCCGGTACTAGTTAGGCAGTTTTCATTGTCCTCTACTCTAAAATCCTGGACTACTTGGAAGCCTGAGCTCTTCACAAACGTTTACTGAATTGATGTGGATCTGGTTATTTTTGTTGTCTCTCATACAAAAATAATTTTGTGTAGCTATATTTAGATTGGCTGATTGTTTTTCTATCTGTTCTCCTTCATTTGTTTCCATGTAGGCCTACTCATTTCATCGGCTGTTAGAGGTATTGTCTGTCTGAATTTCTTAGCAGTTCTAAGATACACAGTTAGGGCCTACCAGTACAGAATTCAGGCACAAAATTAATTAGGCTATCACTCTCACTTCTTTATTGGGGTACAATGTCATGCTGCTGGTTGAGGCACTGTGCTACAAACCTGAAGGGCACAGGTTCAATTCCTGATGAGGTTTTTTGAGATTTTTCAATTGGCCTAATTCTTCTGCTGGCACTATGGCCCTGAGGTCAACTCATCTTCTAACAGAAATGGGTACCAGAAGCAATTCTGGGGTAAAGGCAGCCAGTGCATAAGACTGACAACCTTACCACCTTCATGTGCTAAAAGTCTAAAATTGTTGGAGGTTGAACGTTGGAATCCTAAAAGCCTTCATGGCCTCTATAGGGATCACTTGATCTTTACCTACTTCTTTACCACCATTAAAACATTTGTGACATTTCCACCGGTCATCCGTGTCATCCATAGCCAAAGCTGGTAGATCGTAGTTTCTTTGCCTTGCAAACTACGAAGTTCTGTTCTGTACCACGGAAGTCCAAGAAGTCCAAGAGCAATTTAAAAGATAGTAATAATGAAAACATATGATTTATTCAACATCTGCATGAAATAATCACTATACAAAAGCTGCAAAAGGCATTTTCCATAAGTGTCACACCCGTCACACAACATATGTCACACCCGTCACGCAACATGTGTCACACCCGTCACATCAAAATTAAGCCAAAATAGTTGGCATTTCAAAATTATATTTTAGGTGTGTCTTCTGTATTGAAATATCTTAACTTTTACCAAGTTTCCATTTTATACAATGATTACTTGGCTTTCTACCCAAACTATTACATGTTTTTTGTGACGGGTGTGACAAGGATACCTTGAAAATTGATTTGATGAATATCTTCACTGAAACTCATCTTAAAAATTTGTTTTATGATGACAAAATCTTCACTTATTTGTGCTTTTGTGGGTGAAATTAAAAATTGCAGAAAATCTACTGATTCCATGAGTATAATGCAGTACTAGCCAACATGTTAAATTATAAATTTCAGTCAACGAAAAAAATACACATTTCAGCAGTTGTTATTATATAGATACCTTTAATTTAATAGAATTGTGAATCTATTTTCAAATTCTACAGTCTTTTACCTTTACTTTGATATATAACATGTCTATGTCACGTAAAAAAAGATGTAACCACCTTTGTCCACTTTCACATGAATTGGCTCATAATATACTTCATTACATAAACAAATTATAGCCTTGTACAATGGAATCAGTGCAAATATCTTTTAACTTAAAACCAGCGTTGTAAGAAACTCTCTTCTGTACATGTGACATCGCGTAAATTTTAACAACTGAACTGAAAGGCTGAAAATACTTTTACACACTCTAACCCTTAGTTCGGGTAAAATAAGGTTAAAACTTGGATAATAAATAATAATAATAACCCTCAGTTCAGCATACGGTAAGTGTAAAGGGACAAGGCTGTTTTAGAGATTAATGCCTTCATTTAAACCACCCGGCGGAGACAACTCCTTTCGTATAAAAGAACTCAACATTCCTTTCTTTTCGCGTTGTATACCTGGCTTCCAGCTACCCTCATTTCAATATTGTGACAAGTGCACTGATGTACAGACTGTGCCAAAATTTGTAACTATCTTATCGTTTACAACACCTTGTTTATAACTATGGCATTCCGGCAATATTTACCGTAATTTTAATTTTTGTAGTTTACTTCGGACCATCAGACGCACCTAACTTTCATGGCTCTGTTTTCAAAGCAAAAAAGTGCGTCTTATGGTCCGTATAATACGGTAGTAATCTAATTTCTGTTAGGTACAGCGAAAACTAAAATAATGATTGGATTAATGTAATTATTTAAACATTGTTTATGAAATGTTTTAAACTATCTTGCGTTCTTGCCACTAATTAAACTCCAGTGAAAATGAGGCATTAATTTAAAGAGGAATCATTCTAATCTGAGAGGCTGGGGGGGGGGGGGCTTTAACGCCATTAGTAGACCCCCATTGTCTGTACCACTGCATGATTGTATAAGTGTGGAACGGTTGACAGAATGTATTTCAGATCGGTATACTAGACTTTAGTCTGAGGATAAAACATTCCATTCCTCATCAGTTTCAAAAGTTCTGTTATTTTTAAATTAATTTTTCTCTTCTTATAAGAAAGCGACTGTTCATTTGATAGCTTGTTTATGAATTTCAACGTCTGAAGAGAGCTTAATATAATCACCTTCTAAGTTACAAACATTGAAAACCTTTGATGTTAAAATGTAGTGGAAAGGGGGTAGAATTCATTATTCTGGTTACTACATTTCCATAATTGTCTCATTAAATAATTATATTTTCGCTTTACTGACTAAATGTGATTCTTGCTCTGGAGTAATGGAAGAGCATTCATAGCTGTCACTAATAATGAAATCGTGGTTTGAAATGCATTTCTGTGTTGTGCCGTTGTTCAGTCTAGTTATATGAATAGCAAAAGAATAAAGTATCTTCCCGTATATAATACATTTTTATTTTATTTTATGTAAATATATACTGTAATCAGTGCTGGTTTTTATAGCTCCTGTTGGGATGTGTGGTCCATGAATTCATAGAATGATTAATCGTGGAATATCCTGGTTTTAGATTCTGTTATTTGTGCAGTATTGCAGGAGTTTTTATAACAGTCACTTTTATCTGAATTTAAGATAACCTTAATTATCGTATTCGTTCAGTGTTCATAATTAGGGCTCGGAAGTTGATGAAATGTCACATTCTTTTCTGAGACATCACAGACATTGCAGGATGTAGTAAAAATTCGTCTTCCCTTAAAACGAACTAAATAGCTTAATTTTATCAAGCTTTTTTTGCGCAATTTTCGGCATTTTATTCTTTACTCATTTTTAGGAAATTTTCATTGTTTCGTTCCATTTTTTCCTATTTTGTCGTCATACAGACAAAGCGATCTCATAATTTCTCAGCTATGAGGTATTCATTAATAAATATAATAAACATAACAATAATAATAGAAAACATCTTAATAAAAGTAGTAATATTCTTAAATCTTGTCCTATGTTTATCATGGTTTATTAATATTTATTTGTATACTACTGTATATTCCCTTTTAAAATACATGTTTAGAAATATTAAGTATATTTTTCAACGTTTCATGTCATATTTTCAAAAGTTAAGGTCATTTACGTAGATTTCGAAGAAAAGTCTACCTATTGCAATGGATACCATGTCATGATTTTCGAAAAATTCTTTCATATCTTTACGTTTCATGCTCCCCTAAGTACGAAACCACCGCCCGTTCAAAAAAAAAAAAATTGTGATATTTATATATATATATCTTTATCTTTACACGCTAGCGGCCGTAATTTTGAAAATATTTGAACCAAATTTTAATATGTTATTTCTAGGCTCAATAGTTCGAACAAGTTCGTTAATGAGCAAAATTGGCCCAAGGGGGTGGTCGGGGGAGGGGGTTGAAATTTTAAAACATTTTTATCTCGGCTCCTATGAAGTATAGAGGGAAACTTTGCTTGAATAAATTAGAGTACTCCCTATGGAGTTCACAGTGACACCAACGATTCGGGGGTTTTGGGGGTACGAGTGGGGGTGGGGGGATGGAAATTCGAAATTTTTGAAACCACGTCATGTGGGGTATCATTGAAAAGCTCTTGATGAGTGCTCTACAAATCAATAACTAGTTTCTTGATAGCTCTCATTTAAGGCGAGATTTGAATGTTTGAAAAAGTGATCTTTCCTCTTTTTTGCAATTATTATTCCGGGTTTGTCATACCAAGGCTAAAGAAGAAGAGTGCTACGCAGCGACAGTAAATTAAACCGAAAGCACTTTGAAATCTACCTCAGCCTGTAGGCTTGCCTAAAGGGATTTTATACGTCAGTTTTGAAGCATCATAATTATTCATAAGGGAAACAGAGCCGCATTTGGTTTTTATTTTTTTAATTCCTTCTTTATCTTAAGAGTGTTTATTTACTTTAGTGGTAGCTTAGCTTTGGTTCCTGTCTATTTCTTTTTTTGTCTGAATATAGGGATCCTCATTTCGGGAACATTTCAGTTAGCATATAATGTTCATTCAATATTTCGTAAAACTTTGTTGACATTTGAGGTGTGGGAATTATTTATTAGGTGCCACATTTCTTTATATGTTTCTGTATGTCTTTGTTTTCGTAATCTGATAGTAAGTGGTTCACCGTTATTATTTTATTACATTTGGCTGGAATTTCTGATCTCGTACATCAGTAGAAATTACTTTCGCTCTGGTCCTTGAACAAAATAAAACTACTCTTACCGGCGCTGCTAATGAATAAATTTCTATCCTTTGTTACGAAATTCATTTGTAATAATACTAATGTTGAAGTTCTCTTTTCCTTTGTGTTCATATTGCGGAACAATATGAACACTGAATTGGAATTACATCGTTTACGTTCCAACTCAATTGAATAAAATAATAATTACACATTCATTGGAATTTATTCATAGCAGAGATACATTCTTAAGAGATTTAGGTTTTCTTCGCAGTTTCCCATCATAAATGCAAATGCTGAATTGGATATTTACTTACCATGGCTCCGCGCCTCTATTTCATCCTGTACCATAATCATTAAAATTGAATGCCATTTGAAATTAACAGATAACTATAGGCTAACCCATCAACAATAGAAAATAGGTGCACGTTAATAGTTACATGGCCCACAGAAACTGATTAGTAGGGGGCGGATTTCTAAGACCAAAATATGGGATATATACATGCATTTATGACATAAAAAACATTAAAATATGACCAATAAAATTTAAAATATGACTTTACCCCTTACACATTGTGTATATTTTTTAAGTGTCATTACAATTCATATAATGTTAATTATTTAAAATATCTGTAAATTCTCAAAAAGTGTCATTATATTGCAAAATTTACAAAATATGATATGAAACTTCAAAATTTCTTTAATATGCACACAAATATGCTACAATAGTTGAAATTTTCCTAAATATGCAGTTATATGCAAATAAAAGCCGATCCATTTTCACCAGGATGCTTGGAATCGGGTTTAAATTAGTCGGAAACCTGAAATAATGCAAAGGGGAAAAATATGACATGTTATAGAAATCCACCCCGTACTGATTAGTGAAATAAGCTTAAAGTTCAAACGAGTATAAACAGAGCTGAATAAAAAAAAAATGGACTGTTCTTTTATTCTTGTTAATTTCCGCATTTTGGAGAGTCCATGCTGTTTTGTGGATTGCACTCCAGGCGTTGTTTTCTCATTATTCCCATCTGCTGACTTACGGAGTCAATTTCCTTTCCCGAAGTCTCAAGAGGCCTGTGGTCCGCTAGCAATTTGAATTTAGTTAGAAACCTGTCCACTACCATTTCCCTTGCGGGAAGTTTCATAGTTATCCTATACTATAGTGCTCTACATACTAAATAGCTTCCACAAGTCATAAGAGTAATCATTGAAGAACATTAAGGTCAGTGTTTCTACTTAGGAATATATGCTTCATTTATAACACATATTCTTTATATTTTTCGTTTAACTTTCTTGTTTGTTTGCTTTAAAGTTTATTTAGTTTTCCGTTTCTGCCTCATGCTTTTGTTTTAGGTTCTTCACAGCTATCGATGCCGTTACCCAAGATTCGCGGCAGTTTAGGCTCTAAAATAGTGTAATGGTCATTATGGGTCAGTCTGATTAATTTTCATCTTTCCTCTTTTCTGAACTAGTAGGTTTTTATGCACTTTTTCATTGTAAATTTGCCTTTCAGTTTGTCCGAAATATTCAGATACTTCTATTATTTTTGTTTGTTGGAGAACAAGCCGCATTGTGCCCCACTTATTTTCTCTTTTTGTGGGATATATATATGTATCTGTGTGTGTGTGTCTCTCTATGATTTATTAATTTATTTGTATTTATTAAGGAGTGCATTCTTCTATTTCCATTCTCTGACGTTAGGTTATTCGCTATTGGTTTGTACATGTTTTCTGTTCTTGATAGACGATAATAATTAATGTAGCCTTCATATAAACCCAGTGCATGGGCCAAGGAACTGAGTTCGACTTTTAGAACTCCTGAGTTAGAAATTTTGAGTTTCGCGTTTTTAGGTATTCATACGTTTCCCGAATTTCCTTCCCTTAACATTCTTCATTCTCATACTAGCTCTATCTCTGTAATACAAAAAAATTAATTATATGATTGACAATTTAACAGCTGAATTTTTCATGGTTTTTAGCCATTCGTGAGGTATCTTCTTTTCTTATCCCTATACGAAGCTCCTAGGAATTTTTCTCCTATCCCCTCGAATGCGTTCGCAGTGGTATAGGAACAACATTAATAATAATATTGGATCCCACAGTTTAGGTTCATAAGTGGGCCAAAAACATGTGTTTAATTTTCACTCTAAAGTTAGTAATATTCCCGCGGACACAGATCATTTGTTTCTCTCATTGGTTGATGCGTTAGCATGAAACCCTGTAGATTCTCTCGTCACAATAATTTTCTTGCAACCGCAGTATAATTGTTTTTTCTTTTCGAGCTTATCCTTTTTAAAGAAAAAATTACATGGAGCAAAACAATCGTGCAAACATAATTGAATTGATAGTTAATCTGAGGCTTTCACGGCCGGAATCTTGGTGTTGAAGCATCTTCCGGGCTGTGGGCCGTGGTCCAAAGGCAAAATAACAAGTCTCGCCAGACGTTTCGCTCCCGCTGTGGGGAACTTCTTCAGTGGCTGCTACCTTGACGCAGTTCAGTCAGCGTCAAGGTAGCAGCCACTGAAGAAGTTCCCCACAGCGGGAGCGAAATGTCTGGCGAGTCTTGTTATTTTGCGTTTGGACCACGGCCCACAGCCCGGAAGATGCTTCAACACATAACTGATTTGAAATTATTAACAGCATAAAGAATAAACAGTTTTACGGTAATTTAGTCAAGTTTTTTTTTCAGTCTTAAAAGTATAAAATGTTCAGGTCAACTAGAAATATTATCCGCTGACGATCCTGTATTAAGATTTGACCATACAATTATTTTCTAAATTTTCTCAGAAATTATTATAGACTGTGGAAGAGAACGCAGTAAAGAAAGAAAGAAAGAAAGAAAGAAAGAATATCGTAGTTTCCTAATCTGATCTCTATTCACAAGCGCTTCTTTGTTGTCGCATATAAACAAGATCTGAGAGACACAAATATAAATATTTAAATTAGAGGAGATGTGAAGATGAAGGTCTTTCTCTCCTTTGCCATCATAGAATGAAATTCAAGGCTTTCGGAAAAATAGTATAATCTTAATACTAACGTATCTTGAAATTCTAGTATTGGGAAAATAATGACCAAGGTTTTCCTCACGAAGTGGAGTTATCGTTCAGTTCTACAAAAAGTTTGTTCCCCATATATTTCATCGCATATTCATTGCCACTGTCTATTGTGTAAAGATTGTGGCGGTGACAAAGTCAAGGAAGTAATATATTCTACACCAGGCAGATGAGATGCCCTTAATTCTCCTTCCTATGCCGTGAATCTTCTGTAAAAAAAACAGTCCTTAAGATGTTCAGAACATGTAAAAAACATTTATTATCTTGCATTCATCATTGAACCATGGTGTCGTGGAAGGTATTTTTTAAAATAGAAGTTTGTTTTCTTCTTTTTCTTCTTAAGTTCATTAAATTCCTGTAAGATAAATTCACGTGTGCGCGGGCAAAGAGAGTTAAGCCCACCATCCTAAAAACTGAGATATGTCCATAGAGCTATAGATAAAAATGTTCTCTTCATTTGTGTTAAGTCCAGTAAGTCATATTCAAAATTGTACGGTAGTTATGGATGTGTGCCTCATAGGTTTATCCATCTCTAAAGCTATGTTGGGCTGGTATAGTGTGTTAAAGAATTAAGAATTAGCCCACAAGCATCCCATAGCGGGCAAGGGCCTCCTGGCATACCAGGGTGGCTGACACGTTAAATAAGAACGTTAGTGTGTTAAGTCACTCTAATTCTAACAAGAAAGTGGACTTAACTCTCTTTGCCCGCGCACCCCGGAATTTTTCTCTCGATATCATTTAATCTAGCCCATCACGTTACAGTCGTCCGCGGTGGTCTAGAGGTAGCGTACCCGCCTCTAGATCCGCAGGGCGCGGGATCAAACCCGGCCGCGGTCGATGGATTTTTCAGGACGTAAAAATCCTGGGCACGGAGTCCTCCGGGAGGGACTTTAAGCTGGGGGTCCCGTGTCGTAGATTTACGGCACGTAAAAGAACTCAAAGCCTAAATTAGAGCCTCTGGACAAAATTTCTCGGCCCTTTCACGTCCAAAAAATACTTAGTTTCCAGAGGGGGGTTGCGAGGCGATAGGCTTACCACCTGTCCCTCTACCCTCTCTCGGAAAATAAGCATATCAAAATTAATATAGGTAATGAAACCTCCATTGGAGGCCTCTTCGCCCCACCTGGGGATCATAGGGTACCAGATACAGATACAGATCACGTTACAGATTTTCCCTACATATCTTTTAAAGATCAACGTTTTTTATCTTCGGAATAATAATTATATGTAAAATTTATACAAAGACATGTAGGAATTAACATATAATTAATACTTATAGTGGAACGAATTTCTACAGTGAGTTCCACGCAAGAGTTGGCCAATGACGCGGGTTTCTGCGGCGCGGCTGGCACAGTTCCAACTCCCGAGCGATCGGGTGAAATATCTACGCAAATAATGCCGCGGTCGTTGTAATGATTCAGGTTCTCACATTTACAGTTAAAATTACAATGAAAATAACCACGTACCTAATCACAAGATATGTTGGAAATGTTCTCCTCTTGCATACGCGCAACATTGGCACCTTTTTTAGGGAATTTTCTTTCACGCGCGTAAGTTCAGCTTCCGAGACAGAGTTACTTTCTCTTTCGATAGGCCTATGTGATATTGTCATTAATTTCTTCTAACAGTATGTAAATATTATTTATGGGGAAACTTGAAAAATAAAGTGTATAGGTCAATTTCCCATACATAAGAAGAACTTAAAGACAATATCACAAGAGAAATTAATTCTATCTCGGGAGCTGAACTTACGCGCGTGAAAGAAAATTCCCTAAAAAAGGTGCCAATGTTGCGCGTATGCAAGAGGAGAACATTTCCAACATCTCTTGTGATTAGGTACGTGGTTATTTTCATTGTAATTTTAACTGTAAATGTGAGAACCTGAATCATTACAACGACCGCGGCATTATTTGCGTAGATATTTCACCCGATCGGTCGGGAGTTGGAGCTGTGCCAGCCGCGCCGCAGAAACCCGCGTCATTGGCCAGCTCTTGCGTGGAACTCACTGTATGTGTGATCTCACTGAAAAAGGATAACCTGCGTAATTCAAAGGGTGTCTGAGCAGTTTCAAATTCGAACCGCATTTTCTTCGTTATGGTGTACTAAGTGAGGCCTCGTTTACATTAAGCTATTACCATTGCTACTATTTACTGCCCAAAATATTTCTATGACAGCCTCGAAGGCAAAGAGTGTTCACATTCTTTAAATTTTTAAATTTTTATTTCAGCTGTGTTTATACTCCTTTCAGCTTCAAGGCTATATCAGGAGTTCGGGATCTTTGTCTGTACAGTAGGGTAAGCCATGGAACTATTGCTTGTCAATTGTTACTATTACCGGTGTATTTAGTGGAAGAAATTTCAACTGATATTAATTTAAATGGATATGATACGGATGAAATGGTGAGGGTGATTCATGGAATGTAAATATCCAATTCGGCATTTTCCTTTGCGGCTGGGGAAACCATGAAAAAACCCATGTCAAATTGGTCGGCCCCGGGATTTGAACCTGGGACCTCCCGAATGCGAGTCTGAGCGTGGTGGCTGAGATGTTCACATTTTGTCTCTTCCTGCAGCAACATAAAATATAATGAGTGTTTTCGTTACCGCATTCGACCATGGATAGCCTAATTGAATTATTTGCAGATGTGCTGATTGTCCTTTGACTCGCGCACAAAAAACCGCCTTTTGTTCTTTTCTTTTTCTTGTTTTTCCTTTTTTCTTGTTTTCGGTTTTTCCCTTGTTTTTGGTTTTCCCTTGTTTTCCGTGTTTTCTTTATGACCCACAAACACCCATGCCCGAGGCGGGACTCGAACCCACAGCCTCCTTATCCATCCTTCGAAAGGAGCGCAGGGCAGCAGCAATGGCAGTGGTAGTAGCAACACGAGTAAATTATATTCTTTAATGTGAATTGTAGTGACATATTGTCGCAATAAAAAAAAAAGTTAAAAAAAAAAGTAAGGTGTTTACATACTCGCTTGCTCATTGTCCTGCCCAAAGTAAACGGGGTATAAGAAGTAAAGCAAGTATCTTATGTTAAGTCACTCTGGAAACAAATTAGCTAATACTAACAGCTCTATTTTTACCTGAGTTTGCGCAATAATGACAACCCAGAAGCAGATCCTAAACTAGTAACGTGCTTCACAAATTATAACAATATTTGCGCCAATACTCGAGGCTATAGACACAGACAACTTTATAAATACTGTATAATTTAAAGTTCGGTGGTTTATTTCCCAAACGAAATAATCACAAAAGTTAAAACTCTTCTTTCACTTCATGTTGACTAAATCTGTAGCCAGAGGCAGTAATTTACTGTCAAACAATAAACCTCAGACTGTAAAAGTACGCCACTGTCTATACTTCACAGGCAAAGCCAAACGGAAAGGCAGTAAATACTTGATGGGGAGGTGGTTTGTAGATTTCCTTTAATTTTCCGTGAATTAAAATACCTCTCGGTTTAGGTTTAAAAACTGTTGTTTCATTACTTCATTTAGTCGAATGTGTTCCCACGAAATATCTATTAAAACGCGAATGTAAACTGGTTTTAAATACAAAAGCTACTATTAATTTTCTGCAACGAGAGTTTCCTGGAATAGCTGCTGTCATTCAGATACACGTCAGCCATGTGAACATATTTTTATGAAGCCCTCATATTTTATTTCAGTGTTTACTCTGTTATTGGATGGATGGAGGGCCACCGGAAACAGAGATTGCAATAATATTTATATAATTCAAAATCTCAGGTAAATATTGTTACAATGATATACCGGTACCCTCGAATTTGAGAAGACAAACAATCACAATATGAAAAGCAATGTAAACTTTATGTACCTGTACATATTGTCGCTAAATGTTTCAATAACAGGATTTAGAAGCAGTATTATTCTCCATAGGCTACGTCAAAGGCAGTATCCTGTCATGTGCCTATGGTAGATGATACAGCGGTCGGATAGTGGGTCTATATCTAGTCCCTCCAGGGATGTAGCGCCACGGAGTTAGTATAGTTTTAAACACTTTCCATATGAATTAGCTTTTAAGAGTATTCCATTCTCAACAAATAATTATAGGCCTAACTATAATGTTTGTTTCGTCACAAACGTATTCATTTATCCTTTAAGAAACGTTTATAAAACGTTAATATTGATATTAATTTTTGTAGTTTTCTCTCATCTGCAGTAACACTTAATATTCAAATACATTTATATTTAAAGATCCGAATTCTTAGGCATAAGAAAGGTTAAAGCTAGTGATTAGGTGAGTGTTTGGGTGAACACTTTAGTAAAATAATTAATAAAAATGGCGTAAATATGTGTTGTTACAAACATATATTAAAAATTAATTAATTTTACAAACTTTGTAAAGAAGTGCTTTAATGATTTTTGTGCATAGTTTAAGTTTATTCTCTAACAATGAAAGAATCGTATCAGTTCACTAAAGTGATAAGTGGGCTTGTAAAGGTTTTTACAAGTTAAAACAGCCTACATGAAGATGCCTGTCGCAATTCCATCCCTGACATTGTGATATATCTTGCAAATTAAGATCACGATGCTAACTTTTTACACACACTGATTTAATGACGGTATTCTGTAGCCTCTCGCATGTAATAAACTAAACACGGTAGAAATAATCAAGAAAATGCTACATCAAGATGAATATAGGTGAGTGTTCGACATATCTCACTTGCTCAAAGGCAATAGACAATTCCTAAGCAAGCTAAAGGAATATTATCTATTTTATAGAACCCGGAGGTTCATTGCCGCGCTCACCTGAGCTCGCCATTCAACCCTATTCTGCGCTAACTCCATCCAACCATCCCTCGCTTTCTATCTACTAACCACTTAATGTCAATTCTTTGACACAAATGGTCACGTTAAGTCACTTGTTAAATACCATATTTAGTTGTTTATATACTAAAGAGAAAAGCAAGCTTTTGTTTGAAATTAATATGTTTGTTATTACTGATGTTATCCAAATGGACTGTAAGTATAAATTGTTGGTATTACGGGCTTATTTTGACATATGCTTGAGAAATATTGTGAAGGCTTTTTGACCTTGCATAAACAATTCTTTCTTCTGGAATAAATCAGTATGACCAACATATTTTCTAATATAGTCAAAATAAGATTAAATCTATAAGGAGTTTTAACAGTGCCACCAGGAACACATAGTAGCCTATTCAACGCACAAACGCAAATATCACTTAAAACTGTCCATTTTATTTTCTGCAGAAAATAACACTCAGTACAATAATCGAGTATAATTTTACCTTAAAGTATTATTCTGCCTCATGTCTAACATTTATTTCTATAAAATTTATTGTGGGTGCCGATATATTATAATCAAGTGTCAGAATTTGTTCATGAATCTCCTCTTCTAGTATTATTTGATTTCAGCAAATTTTGCATGACTTATGTCTTCCTTGTTCGTATAGGGATGTATCTGGTTTGGAGCTCATGCTTAAGTATCGTTATCTAAAATTTGTTACATTTTAGCATAATTGGTTTCCCTAGAAGACGCTAGTGGTAAGTTCTTGTAAACCACTTTGGTGTATAAAACAATCAAAATGTTTTAAATCTAAAATGAGAGGGAGGCTTTTTTTCCACTTTTTTCTTAATTCTGTTAGAAAGTAACAATTAAAAAGTAACCAAACATTATTTTGTCCTTTATTTCCGTAACTCCATTGTTCATGAGAAAATTGTACATTTTTTGCATAGTTATGTTTCATGACTTTAAATAGATATATAGTATATATCTTAATTGCTTGAATAGAAAAGGTATCTTTTGAATATAATTTCATATCTTTAACAGAAGTTGACCGCAATGACCATGACACCAGATATGAATTATTAGTAAAGTTACGAGGTTACTCTTCGGTTATTAGATTTGCTACATAATTAAGCATAGGCTAGGTTGAACCCACAATCCATCCAGATTGTATTTGCGGTGGCAGAGTGAGTGACGTTAAATTTAACAGGAAGACTTGCTACAAGCAGCATAATAATTATTAGACCAATGAGCTGCATTCCCATCACTTTAATGGAGATCGAATTCTAATGTCGGTGTATACTGTACACGTCAAATCGCTAAAACACAAACATTTCGCTAATAGGATAAAGTATCAGTTTTCTCTATATGTTACTCATACCCAATGTTGTTCATATTCAGAAAAAGCGATAGCTCTTTTTATAACAAATACCTTGGTTATGTAAACAGAAATATTATAAATTAATTATGACACTAAATTAGGTCTACTTGTATCTTAAGAATCTATAAATTATTTATTTGACCTGATCAACGATTTAAATTGAAATTTAAAAAAACAAATCCTTTTCAAGAGTAAAACCGAACTCTTGAATGCTCATGATAGTTTAAGACAATAATAATAATAATAATAATAATAATAATAATAATAATAATAATAATATGTTATATTTCGGCTAATATGGTTCAAGCAAAGCTATATGTCGATTACATCAAGATACGTAAAATGGTTGAGTGTAGATCATGTTCAGTTCCGGTGACTTAACTCTTTATTCTAGAAGGTCTTCTTTCATATGAGACGTAGTCTGTGAGAACTGTTATAATCGACTGTAGTTTTCATATGTAGTTTTAAACAATCTACGACTAGTATATGTTTTGAATAAAAATAGTAAAATTTATTATTGTTGTATATTTAAATTATGTTTTAGCTTATATTAGACAATAAATCAGATGCATAAATAAATAATTATTGCACTGTATGTCTGCAGGATTTTATATTATAACATAAAATGTAATTATGGAACAAAGAATGAAAAATTCACGTAATTGAGTTCTGAAACCGCCCTCAGTTCCTTCAGTAGAGTTGTTGAGAAATGTATTGTAACGGGCTATGAGCTATTGTGAAATTTTAATACTTCGGAGTGTTTCAACTTCATAACATTGATTTTTTTTTTAATTTCAGCTGTATTTATACTCCTTTTAGCTGCGAGGTCATATCAGGAGTTCGGGATCTGTGTAGGGTAGGCTATGGAACTATTGATTGTCAATTGTTTCTACTATTGGTATATTTTATGAAGTAAATTTAAACTGATATGAATTTAAATGGATATGATGCAGGATGAAATGATGAGGATGATTCATGCTGTGTAAATATCCAATTCCTCATTTGCCTTTACGACTGGGGAAACCATGAAAAAACCAATGTCAAATTGGCCGGCCACGGGATTTGAACCTGGGATCTCCCGAATGCGAGTCCAAGACATACCATCTCGGGCACCTCGCTCGGTAACATAGAAATTACTTGGCTATGTCAGATAATTATGGGGGACTGAGTTCTCGTGAAACATAAAAAGTAATCATTAATTTCATTTACACCTGTTATGATAGACTTTTCTTCTCGTATATCCAGAACAGGCTGTAAAGTTGTTTTAGCCCTCTGATTAAAATGATTACCTGGCTAAGTTTTAAATTAATTTTTTTCTACGAGGAGAGCTGTCTTGTATATATCAAAGTACCGCTTATTCCTTCGTAACTTATATTTAAGACTTTAAATGTGTATACAGTTTATATACATGCACATATTATATGCTTGGGGGAAATAGATGGTATTTTGCTTTTTATTAGACAGAGGTCTCTTTCATAAAACTTCATGCATACATACATACATACATACATACATACATACATACATACATACATACATACATACATACATACATACATATATACATATATACATACATACATACATACATACATACATACACAAACACATACAAACATACAAACATACTGTACATACGTGGAGAGGGGGAGGCAATTCATGCACAATGTTAAATAGATGAAATTCACAAATTGAGATTATCATAATAACAAGATAGCAATTGGGCCTGCTTGTCAAATACAGTTTCTGTCTGCTCTTGGCACAAACAAAATATATCTTACAGTCGATGTGTTAAGGTGTTAAGCTCTATGTATAAACTGTTGTGTAAGCTGAGCTTTATACACTCAACTGAAATAAAATATGCTACGATTAATTAATGTTCGTTATTAACCTTGACTGTTAACCACAGCATGTGTTTATTAACTTTTCATAATCTAATTTATGAGCTCGTAATTTTCATTAGGTAATTCTTCCAAACAGACGTGTTTGTCATTTCCATCTTTTGATTAGAGTTACTAATTTCAGCTCGATTCATATCCCAGGGGATTACATATTTAATACCAATTATCTAAAATAATGGTAGATGCATTACTACTACTGCTACACACACACACATTTAATGAATATTGTATTATATCCTTACAGTTCATAGTTATGTAACCGAGATTAGTGTTAATAATCTGGGTGTTTAAATTTAGTTCTTCACTAATTGGCAATTACATGCATATTATATTATCATCCGGCTACCTTGACAGAATTAAAATAAAGTCTGCGTTTCTAAAAGAAACACTATGCCATACCACTTGAATGATTGATCATATTAAAAGACTAGGTAAATTCGCGTGACGACAGTAGAACTTAACAAAGTAGTTTTAGGACACATATGTTGAAGAGAATACATTTTTAATTGATTGAAATAAAGATTTACAAATTTAAACTTTAATTTTGCCACTCTTTTGGCACGAATACGAATAATTGAAGACATTAAGGAAAAGAGAAGTAGGCCTATAAGGCTAGAAGCTCTAAAATTTTAAAATATTCAGTAGTTGTAACTATAAGTGCAAAACCTGTAGGTAAAGTTATCACTAAGCCCCATATTCTTAAGCTTGTATAACAGGCATTTTAGCCTTTTATTTTCGTGGAATAGCCCTTTTTAGGTTTTAAATAAACTATTTTAGCCGTCTCAATAAAACTTAATAATGAACACTAATATTAACACCGAAAATTGTATTAGCCTATAATTTTGGCAGTTATTCTAGGCTTTTAATACAGAATAAACAAATAACTATTCCTTATATCGGCTCTCGAAAAATAGAGTAAACAATTGAGATATTTACCCTTTAATGATACATTTATTCAATACACCACTCAATTCACTTCCTATGTACAAAAATAGCCTAAGTAGACTCGAGTGCCATGAATTTGTTCCTTTTGTCCATTGTTAATTTCAGTGACAGAAACATAACTAGGAGGCAGAACATCCCGTCTTTAAATGACTATGCAATCAAATCAACCCATGAGGTAAGATCTGAGAGGGCGGTTGATAGATATGTAGCTGATAGGATGAGGATCTCTTTTCAAACCTATTTATGATTGTTAAAAGTCATAGGCCTATGACTTGACCAGGAATCGAATGACAGACCGCATGATTGTAGTAAAGAGCTGAACACAGTGACACTGTTCATTGTTTAGCCTAATCGTTTAATATAGGCTACATATTTATAAAGTTACCATAGCGCTAACATTTAAACATCCGCGTCTTCTTAAATGTAGAGGAAGGATCTATTCACAATAGATAGAATATTATTTGTATACTTTTATGAACGTTCTTAACAGTTAATTTCTCTTATAGCAAATAAATTGTTTATGTACTGTATGTATTAAGCGTTTCGTCTCCAGCAGAAACCTATGACGTAATAGTACAGTGTTTTCATTACCGAACCTCAGACTGTCTCACGCGATGTCATAATTCTCAGCTTGCAATGAAGACCATGAAGGATTGAAAGTTGTGAACAGTTAAACCATCAGAATGGATTCGTTGACATACGCGAAATCATAGATCAACATATAACTTTTTATAAATAAAATACATCCATACAATGTAATTTAGATATACTGACACTGAAACATCTTTTATCTTAAAACGTAACCTTTGCTCACCTGAACATATATGATAACTCTGAGGACGTAAGAGGGCAGATTGAGGCAGAGGAACACAGTTGAAACTACAAGTAACATCTTGGTCACTTTGGTCTGGGAGCTCGTCGACCTCACAGGGTGCTGAGGCCCTGAGGTGTGCGAATGCGTTTGGGATCTCCTGTGGTTGTCTTTGTTGGTGTGATACTGCTGATGCGGTTGGTCTCTCGCAGCGGTAAGAGTAAGTCCTCGTCTAATCCTTGCCAATTTCCAAACCATTAAGCTGATCCAGGCATTCAATGTCGCAATCATGAAAAACGGTAGAATAAACGTCAGCACGAAGTCTGCATGATTCATCACTGTGGCAAGAAACTTGAAGTCAGCGTTGAGACCACAGACAGTTTTGTCGTAGTGAACTCCAGTTTGGGCTAGCCATATTGATGGCACGTATAGACATAGTGCCAGAACGGTGAGACTTGCTAGAACGATTTTCGCACGAGCTACTGTGCACATAGATGGTCTGCGTAGTGGATAACGTACCGCAATAAATCTTTCTACGGTAAACGCTACAACAAGCCATGCACTGAGGAAGCTACTAACGTATGTCAGATATGTGTTCATTTCGCAGACACCAGGAGTGTTAAATAATGGGACACCAAATGAATTTAACCATACCACAAACAATGCTATCAAAAATCCGGTATCACTAATTGCCAGTGCGGCCAAGTAAAAACTCGATGACAACTTCCTAAGTTTGGTGCTGAAGAACACGAGGACAGAAATACAGTTTCCGATGGTTCCGAGGAAGATTAATATTAGCGAATAATACATCTCCACACCTTCCACAACATCTCTCCATCCCGAATCATCGGTTTCGTTATCAGTCCCATTCACCAAGGTCAAATTGAATGTATTTTCGGACATACTTGAGTTGATTAAGTCACAACTAGGTTTGTGTAATCATGTTCGGCGTTCATGTTTCGAAGTTTGGACCCGGAGATTTTACTCTGATTTAATGGTCAGTGCATAGCTGATCGAAATTAATTCTCCTTATGTTGGAGGACTAAATGAACTTTCATGCGCTAAACTTATTTAATTAACTTAAACCATTTTAGTATGAAATATTTAATGCGAACGACTGATTAGCATAAAGTGACTAGAATTTCAATTCTAAGCACGATACTAACAATATGTAATGTATTAATTTTTAATTTAAGTTTCTTGTTTAACACAGACCATGATTATGTACTTGGTACTGATACGAGTAGAAACTTTTAACAAGTTCGCTAATGTATGAACTAAAGAAAAAATCCGATGCCCTACTGGCAGAATTTGGAAAACAACAGTTTCCATAGTGATAAAGTGGGAATAAAATTAGCCAGCGTATGTTAAGTTGCCGTGATAATTCGCAGTAGTGTCCCGCGACATTACGAAAGTGGTGGTGGATGGTGAGAACCCAGAAGACTACTGCTTTCGCAAAACTGGCCATCCCGGACTCTCGCCATGTGTTCTCCCTAAAGTTGGAAGACCGCTGTGTAGGAGGACCAGCGCATGTGCTACATATCGCGTCGCGCGCTGACGTTCCTCAAAACCTTCCCCTCCATCACCGCCTCCACTTCTACCGCCTCCGTCTCCTCCTCCTCTTTCACACCTACCGGCAGTGACACAGAATATTAAGTGATTGCCTGATAAGTTAGCGAACTAATGCTTTTTCCATACCTAACAATGTACGAGTTATTGTATCTGATAGCCTTAGTAAAGTATTTTAGTGGATAGCAGATTTACTTAAGAATGCGGGTGTTACGAAATGTCACTTCGTGTGGTTCATTTGGTTGAATTATAGGATTCTTAAAGATCCTCAGGCCTAGTTAGAGTTATTGAACATATTTTTTACTAGATAGGTCCATAAAAACACCTCCATATGAAAATAGCAATAATTAAAATTGACCTAAGTCATATAGGCCTAGTAGCCTATATTGATTTTGTTTAATTTCATTCTCTTTTATAATTTATTTTGTTCACAAAGGAAATTTAATTCGATTGAATAGGCGGAGCAATCAATATTTATTCAGTTAGCATGTGATGCTACAAGGAAAATATTATATGAAAAACTCGGTTAAGATTCTTAAGTGTATTTAATGTGGAGGTTGTACATTCATTTTTGAATGGTACCTTACTGGTTTCTTTCGTCAGCCTAGAAGCGTCAATAATGCAATAAATTCTTAACATGTATATGTGAGAAAGTTTGTGAAACATAATTTGCGCCGTTTATTTTCTATGCTAACCATAATTTTGGAAAGGAACACAATTTTTAGTATGGAGGTTAGCGCAGAATTTAAAAAAAAAGTCCACATTTGAGCAAAAATGTACTACAAACTGTATGTAGTCATCCATAGCCTTTCAAGCCTTTAAATAGGTTTGACATTCGTAGGTTTTCCTGTTAACCATAGCACTGTGTAAAACCAGAAATAGACTGTACTTGATGTTTGGTATTCACTATCAGGGGAGATCTTGGGCTAAATTTGATGGTGACGATAATTGAATTGCAAGTGAGGTATAATACAGTCTCTTCCTGTTAACGGCAACATCGTAAGGGCTGTGCTGGATTTCCATCAAAGCGACATTCAGAAGCAATGATTTAATTGATCTGAAATCACTTGTGCCTGCTGTTAAGTAATTAATGCAATGCAACGTGTTGCATTTTCTTGATTAAGGCTGAGGCAGGGATATGCTTTCTCTCAGAATATGTATTGTTATTAACAGTGGACGAGCAGAAAATATTTCATTGCTTCATTTAATTACTGTGGTTTCTGTGATTAAGCTTGCCGCTAAAGAGAAACATTTCATATATTTGAACACGCCTTTCGGAATTCCATAGACTTATTTCTACTTTAAAGATCAAAGCTTGAGGAATGCGGGCTGAACCTGTCTGCTATCAGGCTAGATCGGCAAAAAGAAAGACCTGAGCGAAGTTATATTATTGTTTGTTCGTGCTCAAATTGTCTTGCACGTTAGGTATTAAAATATACGAGAATATACATGTCAGGTACTGTTGAGCTCGATCAATGAAATAAAATAGATGTGATACCAGCTGCTCAACGAAAATTTATTTTATAATTCGCCGCCTAGGCCTTACGCTGCGCTTGCACCATCTCCAAAGCATCAAAACTGCATTTTGTCACATTTATAAAGGAAGATAAAATGCAGTTTTTATTTATTTATTGTTTTTATTTTTTGAAGTGAAACTCCTTTAGCCGCGGTAGGGGTAAATCGAGAGCTTGTGTAACGCTCAAAATCGTCACGAAATTAGTGTTACGCTCAAAATCGTCACGAAATTAGTGAGGTGTGACGGAACGGACTGCACAGAAAACAATCAACTCAATAATTAGGCTTATTCAAAATTTAAAAAACCCAAAAATTAAAAATTAAAAAATAAAAAGTCCAAAATTTAAAAAAATCTAAAAATCCAAAATAAAAAATCCAAAATTTAAAAAGACAAAAAAATTCAAAGATCCAAAATTTTAAAAATCCAAAATTCCAAAATTAAAAAATTCAAAGATCAAAAATTTATAAATCCTAAATTAAAAAGTCCAAAAACCCAATATTAAAAAGCCCAACAATCCAAAATTGAAAAAATCCAATAATCCAAAATTGAAAAAAAAATCCAAAAATTAAAACAAGTTCACTTCTCTCGCGTGGCATTCCACGCACACTTTTTTTATTTTTTATTTCAGCTGTGTTTATACTCCTTTTAGCTTCGAGGCCGTATCAGGAATTCGGGATCTGTGCCTGTTCAGTAGGGTAGGCCATGGAACTATTGCTTGTCACTTGTTTCTACTGTCGGTGTATTTAATGGAGTAAATATCAACTGATATTAATTTAAATGGATATGATACAGGATTAAATGGCGAGAATGATTCATGGAATGAATGAGGAGAATCAAGGATGATTCATGAAAAATCCAGTTCGGCATTTGCATTTATGCCTACGACTGGGGAAACCATGAAGAAACCCATGCCAAATTGGCCGGCCCCGGGATTTGAACCTGGAACCTCCCGAATGCGAGTCCAAGAAGTTATCGTCTTGGCCACCTCGCTCGGTGATTTTAATTGTTGGAACTCCAAACCAACAAAAAAAAAATTGCCCTAAAGATGGTGCAAGCGCACCGAAAGGCCTAGGCGGCGAATTATAAAATAAATTTTCGTTGAGCAGCTGGTACCACATCTATTTTATTTCATTGCACGTTAGGTATGAAATACAGGAATTTAGGCAATAACTACTGACCCTCCATTATTTAATACACTGTACATTATTGCAGGATTCTACCTTCAATGTAGAAGAACACCGACATGACCTGAAGTCTGCCTTCATTCGTATAAACATGAGATGATTTGTATTTCTTTGTTGTGGATATATCTTTTGAAAAGTTGTTTTTATTCATTTTCACTTTACATTGAATTGCAGTTATTCGTAAAGTTACTATTTCCAGGAAATTCCATTAATTTTTTCATTGCACGTATATTTTTACTGTCGACTGAAACAGTTTAGCCGTATTGGTTTTCAATACAATTAGAAAAATAAAGGTTGTTTTGACACATTTTATTGACAGTGTTATAGTTAGGATTTAGTTGATTTTATTTTGTTAAATTGAGTTTATGGTGGTATTGTAGTTCTAAGGCATGTGAATAGGACATTCGAGACTGTAAAAACTAGATATTTTCATTTCTCTGTTCATGTGATTTTTTAACTAAGCATAATATCGATGTTATGTTGGCGTACAGATAAAGATTCGTACTTATATTTTTTCGCTGCTAATACTTTAATGTTAGAGATTATAGCACCGACAAATAAAAATTCGATAATATGTTACTGTTGTTACTATGCCAAAGATTGGAGTTTTCCAACTGAAACTCTGCTGATACCCCATGAAAAAATAATAGCCTATTAGTAAAATTGGTACAGAAAAATCCAAGTTGTTCATCATATTCGGATGATTATGGAAAATTGTCTGAAAATATATAGGCCTAATTATAGTTTCCATGTTATTATACATATAATATTACACATATAAGCTTACATATAATATTCAGGAAGAAGTTAAGTGCGGATTGAAATCTGAAAATTTTCTTTTAATTCAATTCAGAAGCTTCTATCACCTCGTCTTCTGTCCAGAAATCTAAAAATAAAAATTAATAAGACAGTTATCCGGCTGGTTGAATCATATGGATGTGAGACATGGTCACTTACTCTTCGGGAAGAACAAATCTGAGTGTGTTCAAAAACAGGGTGCTTAGGAAAATATTGGGCCTAATAGAAGATAGATGAAATAAGATGAAGATAAGATAGATGAAAATGGGGACTGGAGAAAACTGCATAATGACGATCTTCATAACCTGTACTTTTCACCGAATATAATAAGGGTAATTAAATGACGTAGGGATGAAATGCTCTGGACATGTTGCGCGCATGGGGGAGGAAAGACATGTTATCTAAAAAAATATTGTCTGGGAGACCCGAAGGGAAAATACCACTTTGAAGACAATATTAGGACAGATTTAAGGGAAGTAGGATTTGCGAGAGATGGTTGGATGTAGTTAGCACAGAATAGGGTTGAATGGCGGGCTCAAGTTAGCGCGGCAATGGACCTTCGGGTTCAATAAAATAGATAATATTCCTTTAGCTTGCTTAGGATTTTTTTTATTGCCATTGAGTAAGTAAGTGTGCTACATATACGAGGGGCGTTCAATAAGTAATGCAACACATTTTTTTTTTCTTAAAGCAGGTTGGTTTTATTCAGGATTCGAATACAACATATTATTCCCCAATCTTTTGGCTACAAACCCCTACTTTTCAACATAATCTCCGTTCAATGCTACAGCCTTACGCCACCTTAATGGGAGGGCCTGTATGCCTGCATGGTACCACTCTACTGGTCTATGTCAGAGCCAACGTCTTGCTCCATCAATAACATCCCCATCATCCACGAAGTGCTTCCCGTGGAGTGCATCCTTCATCTAGCCAAACAGGTGGAAGTCAGAAGGTGCGAGATCCGGGCTGTAGGGTGGATGAGGAAGAACAATCTACAGAAGTTGTGTGAGCTCCTTTCGAGTGCGCAGACTTGTGTGAGGCCTTGCGTTATCGTGGAGAATGAGAAGTTCGTTTGCATTTTTGTGGCGACGAACACACTGAAGTCGTTTTTATTCAATTTCCTTAGAGTAGCACAATACTCTTCAGAGTTGATCGTTTCACCATGAGGAATGACATCGAACAGAATAACCCCTTCAGAGTGCCAGAAGACCGTTGCCATGACTTTACCACCTGAGGGTATGGCTTTGAACTTTTTCTTCAAAGGAGAGTTGGTGTGGTGCCACTCCATGGGTTGCCGTTTTGTTTCTGGTTCGAAGTGATGAACCCATGTTTCATCGCCTGTGACAATGTTTGAGAATACATTTTCACCATCAGCCTCATAACGAGCAAGCAATTCCGCACAGATGAGAGTGGTACCATGTAGTCATACAGGCCCTCCCATTAAGGTGGCGTAAGGCTGTAGCATTGAACAGAGATGATGTTGAAAAGTAGGGTTTTGTAGCCAAAAGATTGGGGAATAATATGTTGTATTTGAATCCTGAATAAAACCAACCTGCTTTGAGAAAAAAAAATGTGTTGCGTTACTTATTGAACGACCCTCGTACATAGTTCCGAAAAAGACAATGCCTGAAAGAGCCTTGGATGCCTTCGGGCAGAACACTCATCATATAAGTAGGCCTGTAGATTGCTTGGATGACTAGCATTTAATTCTGCAGGATTACTGTGAGAGTAAATCAGAGTGAATCGCTTTCCTTTATGCTTTTACTTTATAAGCATTTGTACAGTCCGTTGCTCTTTAGTAATTAACCCTTCAATCTCGCGGAGGAAACTCTGAGATCTTTATTATGATTATGCCACTTTTATTCCCGAGCCCCGCCTGTATCTTAACGATACAGTTCTTTCACCTTTCACCTTATATCGTTTCTCATAACAAGCGAACTCTTTAATAGATTGTCTGCCGTCAAACAGCAAAGTTAATAAAGCTTTTCATTTCATCATCTGCTTAGACATTTGATACTATAATATGAATGTCGTTCTTTATACCCTGCAAGAGTTGACCTTCAATTACACTCAACCAGGAAGAATGCAAAATACAATATCTTACAAAACATAGGAAATACGAAAAGTATAACAATACAAGGTGCAGAATGCAAAAGGCTTACTGAGATATAGCATACCGGTACCATATAGTGCAGAATTACAATAAACAAGTTGCAAAGATACAATTATAATGCATACAAACTTGTAATGCTTAGTGTATAATCTGTCTGTCTGGAACCCTACAGCCCCCTATGTTGGGGCGAATGGGCATCCAAGTAGAGGTTTATGTTACCTATTTTGTTACGCTTATTTTCCGAGACAGGGCAGAGGGACAGGTGGTAAACCCATCGCCTCTCAATCCCCCTCAGGAAACTAAGGTGTTACTTGGACGTGAAAGGGCCGAGCAATTTTGTCCAGAGGCTCTAATTTAGGCTTGGAGTTCTTTTACGTGCCGTAAATCTACGACACGGGCCCCCCAACTTAAAGTCCCTCCCGGGTTTGATCCCGCGACCTTCTTAGTGTATAATAGTTCCTGGTTAATCCACTATGAATGAAATAACAATAGGAGATTATAGTCGCAGTAAGAACATAAGTTATTCTGTTATAGAACATGGATGCCTTGAAGAAAAACTTCCCAGTTGACTCTAAATAGTTTAAGGCCCTACATTTTATTATTATTATTATTATTATTATTATTATTATTATCATTATCGTTGAACTGAGTTTAGCGCGTCAGAGCATGCAATGCTATAATGCATAATGCATAATTCCCATAACTCTGTATAACATGGTAGTTTTTGTGGGTACTGCTGATTTCGTAATTCAAGAACTTCTGTGTAGGCCTATGTTACTAGTTTCACATAAAGATGCGGGGCATATTTAATTACTCCTATTGCAAGCTCTTTTGCCAGTATATTATTAGTTCTGTAGCTATCACACGAGCAACTACCAGTAAACGTAGATATTGAGAACACTTGATGAGATATCGATGAAGATTGATTGGTATTTGAATGCTTCTTTAGCTTTACTCAAGAAGACAACATGACGTTTGTGATGAATTATTGGCACGCTGTGAAATTATTTCGTTTATTAGTTTGTTCTTGCTTAGCTTGTGAAACGCCATTGAACTGTCTGGGTAGCTATGTTTTCGTTATTAGTTTATGCCGTTCGCCGAAGCTCTTTAATTCAGAATTCTATAGGCCTAGTAGTAGTCTTCTGAAGGAATTGAATCACAAACGCACTGTTTCAATACGAAGGTGTATGTTAAGTGTCCTTAGTGACGTTATTAAATTATATGAGTTGATCTGATTATCTGTTCATAATTCTGTTTCATAATATTGCGGAAATAGATCACAAACGCACTGTTTTTAATTAATTATTTATTTTTTAAGGTACAATCCCTGTGAATAAGCTTATATTGGGACAAAACAAAACTTTAGTATGCATGGCGGCATCCAATATTAGTCATATCTATTCAAAACAAATGAGTGATGACTGGAACATAAACAAAGCTGAAAATAAAATATACACTACAAGATTACAAAAACATAAAGTAAGAATTGAAACAATCAAAACTAAGAACAAATACAATAAGCTTACAGAATTTCAAAAGCTTAGAACAGTACCTATATTTTCATGACTCCTCTTGCTCAAATGTGTTCTAATTGAGTACTTTACTACTTTCTTATATCTGTGAATTACTGAGATATTTGAAACAATCAAATACAATAAACTTATATAATTACAAAATCTTAGAAAAAAATACCTATATCTTCATGACTCCTCTTGCTCATGTTTTCCATATTGAGTCCTTTACTACTTTTTATACCTATTAATCTTTTTAATAGCTTAATTTTATTAGGTAGCTCTCGTATAAATTCATACATTGCCGTATATTCTTTGAACCGTGTCGTGACGTATAAGTTGAAATTTTGTGTATATCCAAAGGGCGTCAACATTCGAAGGTGTATGTTAAGTGTTCTTAGAAACATTTTAACACTGTATGAGTTCATCAGAATATCTGTTCACAATTCTGTTTTATAATATTGATTATTTAGGAAATCATTATAGTATTAAATTGTTTTGTTTTCTTTGTTTCAGGTGAGTCTTGACACTTATTTCTTCATTCGAAAACCACAAAATGAGAGTAAGTTTTAAATTTTTGTTGGGTGTAAAATTGCTCCCTGAGGATATTTTGTTTAACTTTTTATATTGATTGGGATTTAATTATTATTTCAGATATGTAGTAATTTCGAAATTGACTGAAATTGAATTAATCATATCAACTATTATTGTTACTCTGTGGGTGAAATAGCGTTACCAAAAGTCATTTCCATTAAGAATTATAGTTTACGAGCTAAGACTCGAGCATTACAGAATCTAGTTTTTGCAAATGGTTTATTCATTTCACAAATAATGCTTCTCAATCATTTATGCTATAAGATTAAATTAGCCTATAGTTACTACTCCAAGTCAATATACTTCAGATGTTTACTTATAGAGCATCAATGAATATAGTTAATTAACTTTCAAGCGCTGTCTGCTGCTGTTACTTGAAATAGATTATTTCAATTATATTTGTAATATAAGACTTCAAGTAGCTTGTTTGTTCTTCATCAAGCGAATGGAGATTTCCTCAGGAAGTACGTTTCGTTTACTTTGTCAACAGAAGGAGAAGGATTTATTCAGTAATGGAATGAGCAATATCTTACCTTACGTTATAGTCAAGCATCTACTCCTGCCTGTCGTGTAAACCTGATTACCCATTGTAGGGACGTTTATGCGGTCCATGTCACCCGGGCCTTACAGGACCGCGACCTGTTGAATCACCTATATACTTTTTTGACCAGAAAAGGACTTGGAGAGTGACCAGATCAATGCCGGGTCACCTCCGTTAGATAAAACGAACTCATAGGACGAGACATACTAGTCACACACACAATCATACCGAACAAGGCGCGGATGAAATGAAGGAGATAGTGGCATTCGTCTCACAGATGATTAAGAACCCCACCGAGGAACCTTGTCCCGACTAGGAATCGAACCCGTGCCTGCTGCATGAGGAGAGCGAATGCATCTTCTACACCACAGCGGTGGACTGAGCACTAAATCTTACTAAATATAATTTTTGCATTCCATCTTAGAAAGAACAATAGTCTAAGTTACATTATATTGACGAAGAAATCCAACTTTCCTGAGGTAAATCATCACTCTTTCCCCGGATAATTTTCCATAGTCGTTTTTCTTTCGGCTATTTTACCCTATGATCGTTATTCCTCAGTACCTTCATCCTATGCATTTCTTCCAAACTAAATTTTTCGACTTCACGTTTCCTTACACGACAAGTCCTACTGCCCCCTATAGTTTAAGATTTGCATGTTGAGAAACAAATCAATTTAACCTGTTTGCAAATTAGTTCGTTTGTTGGGGCCTTGCTACACGGACGGAATAAACGCGGCCGAACAGAATTTCGGTCGCCGAACTTCAGCGACCGAAACGCGTGATGCATATTACAGGGGCAGAATGTTTACCGAAAAAACGCAAGCTGGAATTCTTTCGAGGGCAAAATGTACGGGGTTGGAAGTTTAAAAATGGCAACATATCTATAAAATCCCCCGCGCGCGTGCATTCGGTCGACATTCCGCCCGTATAAATTGGCCCATGTTACACGGAGACCGAAAAAACGCGGCCGATTGTCGGCGAACGAAACGCGTATCCATTGGGTCAATGGGTAGGTAATGTTATAACTTACACGGGCGGAATAACCGCGCCTTCAGACGCGGAAAAATTGGTGTAGGCGGTTTTTTCGCCTAGCGACCGGTAAAATTGCGGAAAGAACGCGCGCAGAAAAAACGCCTGTTATACGGGCAGAATGTCGACCGAATGCACGGGCGCGGAGGAGTAGCAGCGCACAGGGTGGGAAAAATTTGAAATACGTTGTGGTGTTTGTGCATTGCGATTGACTTGCGACTACATACAGGAAGACCCTACCAACCACGCATGGCTACTGCACGTTTAATTCCTGGGAAAATGAACATAGTTTTTATTTGATGTCACCACTTTACACTTTGAATCTACAGAAATTGATAAACTTCGAAACTTTGGGTATAGCAAGAATTTTAGATTTAACGCGGTAGTAGTCAAGCAGCCGACCTGTGTTCTGTAAGACTCTACCGACCACGCATGCACGGTAAAAATGTCAACTTGGGATGTCATGGTTATATTTTGACAGATGACAGGTATTACACATAACATATAGGCTTAGCTGTGAAGTTCATAAACATGGACAGTTACTTCTTTTCGGATATATAGAATTAATGTAGCAGGCATATAAGAGCACGTTTTTAAAAATATTAACAACTAAATACAAATAATTATGAACTTGGAGCAACTTTACTTTTTTTCAATAACAATGCTTGCAACTTGTCAGGGATCGTGGAGGTTTCTTCTCTATCTCTCGGCAATAGTTTTGTTGCAGTCCTTGGTTTGCTGAACTGCCTTCATTAGAGCCGGCATAGGGGCTATATGTTTGGCTAGAGCATCTATTTGTTTTTCCGTACTAGCAGAATTGATTATTTCTGTTTCCTTCGCAACTATGACTTTCATGAGGGACAAACTCATTGACAGATTAACAGTCATACACAAGGGAAAGATAACCGGAACTTAAAAATAACTGACTTGAGGAAGCGCCATAAGAAAAGTATGGATTTCCAAACTGACAGAATTTTGCAGCAAGACGGATACTGGCAAGCTGTTTTGTCGTCAAAAATTAAAGAATTTTTCGAAATTAGACAATTTATTGTCATACTGCGATTGTCAGATTGTGTCAGGAATGTAGTTCTTACATTCATATGTATGCCTGCAGTTGCCATGATTCAGCTATCAGATGGAATTTGTGCAAGCAAATCCATTTACTATGCCGGACAATTAAACCGTATTCATTGCCCTGCCGAAGCTCAAGCATTATTATTGAAAATAAGTAAAGTTGCTCCAAGTTCATATTAGTTTGTACAATGATTATTAATATTATTTTTTTTTAAACGTGCTCTTATGCCTCCTAAATTAATTCTTAATATCCGAAAAGAAATAACTGTCCATGTTTATGAACTTAACAGCTAGGCCTATGTGTTATGTGCAATACCTGTCATCTGCCAAAACATAACCATGACATCCAGAGTTGACATTTTTACGTTGATGTAGTAGTGTGTGCAGGCGGTGGTCATTGTAATTGAAGTTACCAAGCAAGTTACGGACTATTGCCCTCGAAAGAATTCCAGCTTGCGTTTTTCCGGTCACCATTCTGCCCGTGTAACATGCATCACGCGTTTCGGTCGCTGAAATTCGGCGACCGAGAATCGGCTTGCCCTCTAGTTTTTTCGCGTCTGAAGGCGCGGTTATTCCGTCCGTGTAATTTATAACATTACCTACCCATTGACCCAGTGGCAAGGCCCTTAGAGGAAGAAACTTACATACTGTAAGTAGATAGTCGGTTGCTCTGTCTTCATTCTCGTATGTAACGTATTCAGAAACCAGTGAGTGTAACTTGTTCTGCAGTTGAATCCATTTCCAATCGCCAAGGTGGAAGGCAGCCATGCTACCAACTCCAACTACGTCTAACACCTACATGATACAGTTTTAACCCACTGTTTAATGAAATGGTACACATTTGGACCTGTAAATCATATAACTTAAATAAGTGACAATAGATACATAAGATACATAAGTCAATATATACATACTGTACCTTACATTCAGGATGTATCAAATGATCGTTTACGAGGTTTGTGGGATGATAGAGGAGGTATAGTGAAACATTATTTTTGACTGACACAATTCTGACATTTCGGCGCTACGATGCCATTTTATTGTTTCCCCCTACAGGAAGGAATCCATATAATTAGTTACGTCGTGCAAAAACGATTTTTTGCACGATGTAACTAATTAGTGGTACTTACGAATATTGTTGCCGTGGATCGTAACTTGACATTTTCACACGCAATCTAGTTGCTATGAAAACAAAAGAAATCTCAATGCTGATATAATTACAAAAAGCACTAGTGCCGTAAGTAAAACCATCACAATACAATCCTTTATTTTGATATATTTATCGTAATAGTACAATTTGTACAGTTAGCCTATTTAAGGCAGTTCCTCCATCCCTGCTCATGGTGTTTAGATCCAAACTACTTCTTGTACATATTCCTACAGACGTCGAAGGTCCTGCTATATCTGCCGAAATTCCTTATACAACTGCCTGGGACAAGGTAATATGGCGACTCGGTCAACAATTAGTGATGAGCAAATGCAAGACCAAGACCAAGACCAAGGCGGTCTTGGTCTTGGTCTTGGTATTGCACTCTCAGTCTTGGTCTTGGTCTTGCATAGGTAACCCTGGTCTTGGTCTTGGTCTCGGTCTTGCATCAGTGGTCTTGGTCTTGGTCTCGGTCTTGCATACTCGGTCTTGGTCTTGTTGCAAGAGTCTTGCAATTTTATTTTATGCATCTTACTGTGATCTATGGCGTTTACATGATTTAAAGTTACACCGATTACATGTGTGTTATTGCTTGCGAAAGTAACGAAAGCTAATTGCTTTTAGTTGCTTTGACTATGTAAACAGTAAAGTGATGTCACACTGTTTGCCGGTATGTCCATGGTGATATAAGCTAGAACAGTAAACTTTGAGTGTAAGTTTAAATATTCTCTGTTATCCTATTGCAGAACTTTAAACCCAAAATCCACGAGATGCTAACACTATTTGAGAGTGTAAAATTATGAATATTATATTGTAAAGTTTCAAATTGAACGTCTGTGGAGACAAGAAGTAATATTAACAAGATGTGTATGATACATAACGGCTAGATATATAAGTATTCATGAACCACAGATTATTGTCTCTGTTGGACATTACATTAGAATATTATAGGAGAAAACTTAGAGCAATCATAGGAGAAAGATTCCATCTGGCGCTGTGAATTGAACTCCGGCTTAGCTCAGTTAGTAGAGCATTGGTGCGAATAGCCAAAGGTCTCATACAATACATAGACCTAATCTTCACACTGATTTAATTCTGTAGTGTGTCTTCCCATATACCCGGAACATATCTTTTCATAAATATGTGACATTTACAGTTTTACCCTTGTAAATCGGAAGCAATTTTATTTATAACGCGTTTCTCCAAACTTACTTGAAACGTGCCTGATTGTTAAACTTAAAGTTTAAGTGTTACTAATTATCATCTCCTTTTCCTTAGATCATAATATACCTTTTACATTGATTGCGCATCTTTCCTGCAACATAATTAGTTCCTTCTGCTACCAAACCCTCTGTCTATTATTTAAAGTCACGTTCAGTCTACCTGGGAAAATACACCCTCGCTTTGAGATCTTCTTTAAGAAATTTGGTTTTCCAAGAACGTACTTTTTCACAATACGTACGTATTTACCAAGACTTATTCATACCCATCACCATTTTATAATAAAGCAATTACCTTAACTATTCAATATTCAACTAATTCATTTAATCTACTGTACTTAATCATTATTACCATCAAAAATCACCTTCTATCTAAAAAATTCCATATCAATTTTATATGTGAGAGTAGGCTATGAATATTAATGATAGGTGTAAAAAAGGATGACCATTTGGTTGTAATAACGAATTATTATAGATCCTCAGTCATAGCTTTCTTTTAACCCAGTGAGAGGTTAGCGAAACTAGTTATTGAATAACTGTAGAGGTTGTATACAGATTTCATATGTATTATTTGAATGGTGCGCTCGTTTTTGGATACGGACAGTGTTACGCACCGGGTCTGCTCTCATTGGTTACCGCACGATGAAGCAACCTCTATATTATAGGCCCACTAGCCTTGGGACTACCCGGCTAGCGACTGCGGCGCCTTTGAGTAGCGGTCGCTACATACACAACGGGGCTTTATAAAACTTTTTCAAATGCAAGACTCTTGCAAGAGGTCTTGTTCTTGCCAGAGTCTTGCAGGGTTGGTCTTGGTCTTGGTCTCGGTCTTGCATGGTCGGTCTTGGTCTTGGTCTTGCTAACGCTGATGCGGTCTTGGTCTTGGTCTCGGTCTTGCATTTTCTGCAAGACCAAGACCAAGACTGCAAGACCAAGACTGGTCTCGCTCATCACTATCAACAATACTTATTTACAAATATTCCGTCCCCATAACAACCAACACATGCGAATCACTTTCTAAAATATAACATCTATCTTCAATAATGTATATACATACTATTTTCAGCTAATTTCTCAGTTAATGTAATTAAATTGATATAAATAATCATCGCACAAAAAATAGCATGCAATACTCGTTCCGTAAGCGCATAAAGGATCTCTTTCCTCGATCCGTATACACCGCTTACGGAACTAGTATCGCAATATACTACTTTTGAAACTCTCTGTATATCAATACATTTTAAGTTTCTGTACATTAGCCTAAATATTCCTACTGTTAACCTGCACTTTATTGGACTTTTATAGCAAATAAAATTCTGTGTATATTATATCTCACAAGATTCAGGTGGTTAAAATTATTCAGGTGCCTGCGGCAACTGCTAGATGTTTTATTTAAATAATTTATTTAATAGAAAAATAATTGAAACATATTTATTTAACACTGACATCGTTTTTACACTGATTATACGACTAAATAATAGTATACTTAATTATATTGTTTTATGCCGTAAATATAAATTTAATTAAACGGCTAACAGCCTTACTAATAAAAGCTGCTTATACTTGCGTTGAACGGTTGTTTGGTTGTTCACCGTGCAAGTTCTGCATAAGCCGCATTACCAATAATCGGAGTGTAACTGCCGAGTTTACACCGGGTCTGTACGTCCAAAGTCATCAAATACGTCACTCTAGTTGTGACGTTACTAGCCCCTGGCTATGAAGGGACTGCTGAACGCCATCTATCGGTGCAGCGGGCAAACAACGATGTATCGTCTGCAGACAGTAATTCTAGTTTCAGTATTTCATTATATTGTTTTCAGAAAGCTGTAATCATGGGTACAAGTATGGAAATATGTCCCGCAAACAAGGAACAATGTTTATAATTCCGCAAAAGCAGCTCAGAATATGCGTAGCCTCAAAATTCAATCTCAGACATCTACGAAACGACCGGCTGTTACGGATATCGGCCATCTTGATTATTTACGTCAAGTTTATACAAGGGGGCCAGGCTGTGTAAAGGTTGCACATATTCAGCCTTATGCAAGGATTATTAGTACACTTTTTCTCCTCAGCTGTGTATATTCCTGGTATAAATGTTACAACTGGATTCTTCGTAAGACTGTAAAACGAATCTTATACAACCATATGGGCATACAGATTTGAAATGAAAGTGTTAAAATGAACCACAGATTCATGATCCTTACTCAAATGATGCATAAACAACACGACCTCAGATTATAGTTCCCTAGAAGAAAAAATAAATGGTGCAAAAATATGTTGCACAAACTTTCTCGCTTATACGTGTTAAAGGCTAGCACAGAAAAAAGTAAATTAAAGAGACAATTAAATTTTACTTATTACATTTTCATAAAACTAACAAGTAACTAGAACGGAAAGCATCAGGGTCGATCTTTATGTTCAATGCTTTTACCGTGAAATCATATTAATAATAACAATAATAATCAATGGCAGTAAAACGGCATATTATTAGTACTACTACTACATGGGAAAATTCAAATATAAGTCGCACCTTGGGATGAATCGGTCCCACCCAACCCACCCTCACCGATGCTGTTTCTTTTCTACCACGATCTACCGAATTCTTCTGTCTTCGTATTATGAGAAACTCGTGATTGGACGTTGGAGGTGTGACGTCATACCGCTAAACGAGAGGTGACAGGCTGGAAAACGTTGCGGGAGATATGATATCCCACATTTTCTAAACCTACAAACAGTGTATCGTACATTATTCCGAAATCCAAGGGCGCTTCGCTATGGCTGCCGCCTCCGCTTCGCGCACTTAACTATGTGGTTAGTGTTATGCATTATTTAGCTATATGTAGAGGTGGATACAAGGAAGTTGCGACAATATACAGGGACACTTGGTCATTCTGCTTCGCTCAGAAACAAAATAAATCACACAGTCCGTGCAAATGTGATATCGAATGGGCGGAGCTTAAGGGGCGACTTATATTTGAATTTCGTCACTACTAAAACTAAAACTAAACTCCATGGCACTAAATCCCTGAAGGGATTTGGCTTACCACCCGACCGCTCCGTCATCTACCACAGGCAGATGGCAGGATTGGGGGCATGTGGTCAGCATGCCAACACCCACGGTCATTAGTGGTGGTTTCCATGACCGGAGCCGCTACTTCTCTATCAAGTAGTTGCTCAATTTGAATCACGAGGCTGAGTGTACCCCTACGAGACCTGCCTACCTCAGAAAAATCCGGGGATCGAACTCGGGCCGACGGATCTGTAGTCAGCGAAGCTAACCACAAGGCCACGCCGGTGGTCCTACTTCTACTACTTAGGTTATATTACATTAACTGCATGTAGATCATACGTGTTTAGTATGTTTGCGTGAACCATTAATCTATATTAACAACTCATTCGCGTCATCTGTTTCTATTGTTTAGTGATGTCTTCTTATGTGCTATTCAGTTTAAACGATTATAATATCCAGTGACATAGCGGCGATGAGTTGTCCTACAAACCCAGCGTTTGCCTTTGCGAACGAGGAAACCATGAAAAACCCAAGTCAATTTGGGCGGCCACGAGGTTTGATTTGAACCCAGGACCTCTTCCCTGTTAGCCCATACCACCTCGTTGTAATTGGTTTTGGTGTGTTCATTGCGACTGAGCTAAACTGATTGCATTTCACAACAATAAGTCCATTGGGCCTATAGTTTTCTTGTTGCTAGGGCCAACAGAATGTCATTCATATTTTAATTGACATGTATGTTCTGAAATTCGCATTTAAGCCGTACTTATTTCGTTTTTATCTTGATATCTATTAAATGTATAAAGAAATGTGTTAAACAAAAATTGTTCATTTTAATTTTCTCTACAACTTTACTATGGTAGGTTTTCATGTATCGCCTACTGTAATGGATATAATCTAGAAAAATTGAAAATGGATACGAGTAAAGTACCCCTTAAGTAATTTTTGCAGAAATACAGATATAGCCATTTTATTAGTCATAGATAAGAGTTTCCAATTTTAAATTTTTATTAAAATCGTTGGAGCCATTTTTTAGAAAATCAAACTTTTTAAAAAAGTTTTCAGTTGTAAAGCTAAATTTCAGGGCGGTTCGACAAAATTTCGAAAAAGTCCTTATTTCAAAAAATGAAGTAAATACAATGAACCGTTTACCCGCTGTGCTTGTCCACGGACAGACGGACAGACGTCATTCCAAAAATATTTTTTTCGGCTTCTAGGCGTCATGAAACATGCTCTCCCGGTGTTATCTCGACTTCGATTTTTTGTCACGATCACAATACTTTCTCTATACTACGTATAAGCGAGAAAGTAAAAAACTGCATAGTTACTTTTGTCCAAATCATTCAATGTTTTCCCATTCAGGCATGCATTCATAGGCGGGTTAACACAATCGAAGTGATCGACAAATTGACGTAGGCCTATTATATTGCAAAAAATCGATTTCAACTATCCTCATTTTTTCCTCGGTTATTATGGCAAACCGAGCAAGGCTACCTTAAATGAATTTCACAATTGTCTACGGTCTTGTTAATAGGTGGGGTTGAATGTACAAGAAAACACGAGGTCAAATATTAATATAGTGCAATGTCTCGGTATTTTGGGTCTCGCCAGTTCGATATTCCCATAAATAGGAGCTAAAAAGTTTGATTTAACAATGAATGACTGAATTAGTTAATTAATCGTCAGTTTTCAGTGCGCTAGTGCGTTATACGAGACTAGACACAGACGAGTGTGTGACAGGAATAAGAGGGGAGACCTCAGATCTCCGAAGTCAGCCATTTTAGGTTATATTTGTGAAGCCTCATATGTGAACATCGATCAGTTTTGGCGCTATAATTAAACTCAAATTTCGCAAAGTATCGGATAAAATAGTCTAATGAGTATTGTGAGATTTTAAAAAAATATTGACGTATCTACTCAATGCTTGTTTCAGTGGATGCTTTAGGCTAGAAGGCGCTCACTGCATTTGATCTCAGTCTAGTGTTAATGAGAGTACTGACTCAAATTGTAATTATTGACATCTTATATGGGCTTAATACCTTTTTGGGGAGTCTTCTGAAATTTTGCTATTTTGGAGATAAACCCAAGGTGACCCTGATAGACAATCTGCTGTTTATGCTGTGGCGTGACATTTCTGCTCGGAAACGGCGCAGTTCTTTAAAACAGAAGACTCAATTTTTTCTAAATGTAGGCTGGTGAAATGGTGGTTTTTTTTTCTCACAAGTGTAAGGCATTCTTTAGCTTTTTTGTTTTCTAAACTACTGTGCTGTTTTATTTAACATAAAGACACATGTTTTTTTCTATAATAATAATAATATTTATTTTCCTCATTGCCATACATAATGTACAGATTGATATGTCGTTAAGCATGAGTTTTTGTAGTTCGAGGTACGTAGTCTCGATCCCGTCCACCTCTAATTACTTGAGACTCTACTTTAACCATATAAAGTGTTGACATAATCCTACACATTATAATATCCTGACTGCTTGGCAAAAATAGTTATCTCCATGTTATCAGCGCCTTGGACATCTTGGGTTGAAAAAATTGTACAATTAAGGGTATAAGGTTTAACTTATAAAACTATTAGCAAAAAAAGTGTGATGTAATAAACGTATTGTGAGTTGTCATAGTTGCCTTTCTTTACGAAAAAGAAATAAATCATGTACGAATAACTTATATCAGAATAGAACATTCCGTTATACTGGCTGCCATTTTAAACACTGTTTCCCTTTTTAGATACGTATGATAATTCATTTTCATTTAGCTGAGTTAATAAATATTAGACACGCTTCTATTCTTACCAACATTGTTTGATATATCTATCAGAAATTGAAGTTTTATTGATTTAACAGATTATTTCAATTGCTGGAACTCATATTTATTGCTACTGCTCAGTAATACAGTCAATGTGCGATATATGAGTTTCACCTACCCCTAATTTCAGTCGCATAATAGAGTTCTATGTTCGCGGCAGAACGAAATCGAAAACCGGTTCACCTCATTAGCTCGGCGTTAATTTGCATTCATCTGAAGCATGGTTAAGCCAATTCTGTCGAGGACTATTAACGTGATATGTTTATTATAGCTCCTGGCTGTTGCTATTGTCACAATGATGATGATGGATTGTATGATGAGGGCTTGCTAATTGCCTAGCATTCAATTCCAAGCAGTCATCGTTTACATAATACAAACATTCATGTCTTCCTAAAAAGTCTCGTTTGCAAATTTATTTTCGTAAAAGTGCCATGGAAATTGCTGTTCTTGATCAAGTTTCATTACCTTTCACAATAATCAAACAGTTTCATTATATTAATGAAACATAAATTAAAGGCATTTACTTTGATTAAATTGCGGTTTAGAAATGCAGGGTGTTCAGAAGTAAATTTAAGTATGCATAGAAAATCAGTTTCTAGTCATCACACGTTTTATTCACACAGTTCTATAGATACATTTTTACTTCACTTTCATGTAACACCCACTTCCTATGCTAATGAGGAACCTTAAATAGTAGCCTATTCTCTTAACGTAATATTACTTCTTTAGAAGTACAATAAGCACCTCATTTTAAGTAATTTTTACCTTCAATTAAAGCTGTTTTAAAGCCAGCAGTAATTTCAGTATGTTTACTTATTATTATTAATATTTTTTATTAATTATTTTAATATTATGTACATTATTATTACTATCATTATTAATATTATTATTATTATTATTAATGCTATAATTAAAATAATGCAACATTAATATGATTATTATTTTAATATCAGCCTATTATTGTTGCTGCTTAAATCGTAAATTTTATGATATCAACCACATCAGAAAATAACAGAGAAAAACGTACGGTATTACTGTGTATTAATTTTATTCATTTATTTGCCAATTTATTTAACCTAGTGTTCCTAGGCCAGTGGCTATTCCCCTGGGCATACATTGAAATTTACATTAACTTTCATGCATCAATATGATCCTTTGCTTCTTACAATGGTATTACTTTAGGTTATACAGAATTTGGCTATATAATTTTTAAATTTCAACACAGCTATTTTATCTGCAATCGGGCTTGAGTATTTGCCACTGCTCCAGCGCTCTTTATTTTATTTTACATAAAATGAGCTCGGAACTGCTCAGAACTCAACATGTGTAGGGAACGTTTCATGCAAAAAAGGTGTGCTGAATTGTGGTGACCTTTACATCTGAGTTAAGTACATATAGCCCAGTCAAATTAGATTTTTTGCTGCATTAAATCATGTAGTTCCAAATGTTTCAGGAATGTGTAGTGGGAGGTCCCCTGAAGAACGCCTAATGTTTTCCCGCCAATTTCAGGTGCCGCGGGGGGTGGGGGGAGGCTCAAAGGTCCCTTTTTTCAGTTTTTGGCGCAAATCTCGAAAATAGTGCATCGTACAGAAAATGTTATGGTATTCAAAATTAAAGCTTATTAAATTCCCGACAAAACGGTATATTCATATTTATCTTTATATGTTACCGTCTCCGAGAATGAGCTGGCGAAAATGGAAAACCTGCAGAAAAATTTGTAGCGCCTCACGTTTTTCGTCAAACTCGCCCTTCCAATTCTTTAGTTTTCCGTTTTACAAGAAACTTGTAAGAAAAGAAGCTGTAGAGAATTACATGTTCTTCAAGAATATACATACATTTGATAATTTATCTTCACGTAGTCAAAAGTTAGACCGTTTTTAAATTTCGGGGTCGATTTCGAGATTCCGCTAGTAAACTGCTCATCATTTTATTTCCGTTTTAAAGTGCTTTAATTCTCTATATCACGTTATTTATTGTTTATGTGAACATAAATGTTATTTATTATCCATATAACTAATATATATATATAATAGCTAATAATGCAAAAGTAATAAAAGAGACTTACACAACCTAATTTCCGCTCACCCTTCCATCCTGTCACACATTAAAAGCTCTTCATACTCATATTCCTCATCGTACAACTCTTCAAAGTCCTCTTGAACGGGAGCATTGTTAGTGCAAGCACTGTGGCAATTGCCACAGACAGGTGAGCAGTGGATGCCGGCTTTCCGGCATCCACATCTCATACCGCAGCCTGTGGCACAATGACAAAATATTGAGTTGAGCACGCTGTCAGGTGCAATAGGGGCCTTGGTCTTAATAGGAGTCAGATATCCCCCATCTTCTCTTGTCCAACCCCAACGTTCAGGTTCGAGAGATTCATTTCCAAACCACTGCTGGACCTGTAGAAACACTCTGCACGAGTGATGTAGAGCAGCATCTTTTGTAGGTGGCAATGAAGACAAGTTCGCTTTCATCTTGATTTGATGAAGCAAATGTACCTGTGGATAAAACACAATAGAATAGAATAGAATATTTATTTATCAAACAGCATGATTCAATGAAGTTAGTACATGCAATACAAAATGAAATGTACCTGTGATGATTGAGGTCATGCTCGTTGGGTGGGGCCTGATACATCAGTAGGAACATTTGTTCCCCAGCTTCAGCAATATCTCCTGGCGTGGATGTGGAGTCGTAAAACACTTCAGCGATGTTTTTGGTTTCGTTAGGAAACCGTTGGAAACATTTAAGTAAGGCTGCTTTACTTTTTCCATAAATCGCAGAAGTGGTATCGCATCCAGTGAAGCGATGGATAAACAGAATGTATGGGCTGAATGGCAAGGACTGAAGTTGTTGGGAGGAGTACAACCTGTCTCCTGTGTTGCCTTGTCCAGGCTTCATAAAAAACACATTCGTGTCTCGTGGTGTGAGTGCCACGAGCAAGACGAGCAGGTCTATGTCTTCGCCAACTACCACCACAGTTGAATGAGAGGTATTTTCCAGTCCACACCTAACAACGCTGCAGTCAGCGTCTCCTTTGTCTATGATGACTTGTACACCTTTTGCGCCCAAGGCCTGCGCTAACATACATATCAGCTTGGTTTTGTTCCTTTCGTTGGAAAGGAAGTTTTCCTGCTGAACAGTAGCCACCATGTTCTCATCAAAGTCTATATCCACTGATGTTTTACTTGATGCCCTTCGATGTTGTTCGGCTCTTTTCGTGGAATTCGTGTCTTCGTAACCGTCAAAAACCACAGCAGAGTTGTAGCCGTAACGGTTGATCATGTAAGACACATATTGATCGCAGATGGAGGCGAACTTGGTGTTGTTGTTCCACTTTACTCTATGAAGGAGGAACCCTCCATCGATTACCGTGAAACTGTTCTTCAAGTTGACCATTTTATTGCTTGAAGGAAAGGCATCATAGAGAGCTGACTTTTTAGTTTTCCTCATGGTCCCTTCGTCAAAAAGAGTCATGGGGTATGGGGCTAACTCACACTTCAACAGCTCCTCTACATCCTCTTTAGTTTTCTGGGTTATTATGGTCCTCTGGAAAATCATTAAAGGCTCGATCACCACCACTCCGTTTTCCAGTTTGACAGTGTTGCTCATAGCAGCCAATGGGACTACTGCGTTCTTCTTACACTGCTTCATTTCTGCGAAGGTCATTCCAACAAAAGTTTCCATTGTACGGGTTCCGATTTTCATTGCTTGTTGATGTTATTGGTTCCTATTACTCCGGTTGAAAGGGACATCAAAGAATCGCGTACAGAAAATGGCGGGTGATCAGCCAACCACTGAGCAAGTTTCCTTCTGTCTTGGTCTTTTCTGCTAACTCGTGATGCTCGAAAGTCGACATGCTGTTCTCCACTCACAGAATGGACGCCGGCAAACTGCTCTAATGAAGAACATATGGCTGTAGCTGTGCGTCCCCTCCAACCCATTTTGCCAACACAGAATCACTCATGCCTCTCCCTCGTGTAAGTCCACCTTCACTTTTCATGTCACGCATCAGTGTCACTTCAATTGCCATATCAGACCACAGTCTTACCAACATTTGGAAATAGTAGTATTTTAGTTAAAACAGTCGTACACTAACTATGTATACTACGTCGATTATGTAAACAATAAATAATGTAGGCCTACATAAAAGTTCACATTTTATACATGCTAGTATAAAGGCTCTCATGCATAGGCCTATACATATATATATATATGTATATATATTAGTTATATGGGTAATAAATACCATTTATGTTTACATAAACAATACATAAAGTGATAAAGAGAGTTAAAGCACTTGAAAACGGAAATAAAATGATGGGCAGTTTACTAGCGGAATCTCGAAATCGACCCCGAAATTTAAAAACGGTCTAACTTTTGACTACGTGAAGATAAATTATCAAATGTATGTATATTCTTGAAGAACATGTAATTCTCTACAACTTCTTTTCTTACAAGTTTCTTGTAAAATGGAAAACTAAAGATTTGGAAGGGCGAGTTCGACGAAAAACGTGAGGCGCTACAAATTTTTCTGCAGTTTTTCCATTTTCGCCGGCTCATTCTCGGAGACGGTAACATATAAAGATAAATATGAATATACCGTTTTGTCGGGAATTTAATAAGCTTTAATTTTGAATACCATAACATTTTCTGTACGATGCACTATTTTCGAGATTTGCGCCAAAAACTGAAAAAAGGGACCTTTGAGCCTCCCCCCCACCCCCCGCGGCACCTAAAATTGGCGGGAAAACATTAGGCGTTCTTCAGGGGACCTCCCACTACACATTCCTGAAACATTTGGAACTACATGATTTTTTGCAGCAAAACCATGTATTTTTATCTAATTTGACTGGGCTAATATTACATCCGCATATTATATTCTGAAACATGAAAATACATTGACTTAGTTTCATACATTGTTGCCGTAGAATTGAAAACATAATAGTCTAACTGTAATAGAGCAAAACTTTTCATATGAATTTAAGTCTATTGACATTCTGTGCATATCAGATTTTAACTCTACGTCTTAAATTATATCTGAAAATGAAATGTAACGTATAATTTTCAAAGATCAAGTTATTTTTTTATAGAAATATTCCAAAAACATCAATTTCTTAGGGGTTGATGGTTTTTGATATACAGTATGCATGTGTGTGTGTGTGTGTGTGTATACACACACAGATCACAAGGGCATACCGTTTAGTGTTTACAGTGTCTACTGAAGCGGCATTAATATTGGCAAGCATCGATTCCTTCATTAAGGAATCTCCAAAGCAAAGCTATTAAACTTAAAAAAAATTCCGTTCAATTTTCCACCCGAATGATGGCTATGCAAACATCCTGCCCACTTCCTGGCTACTGGATATCCAGAACACAAAATCTACATTGTTCAGCAAAACTGTCCCACAAGAACATGACATACACATAGCCTATACACTGGGTTCGCGTTTCCCAAACGAAGAAAACCAGAGAGCATAATATGTTTGTTGCGCTTTTGTTAGTCTACAAAAATGACTGTCAGATAATTAGTAAACAATTAAGTCTCTCACCAATGTGAACAGTATTTCAAGCCGAACTATTGGCATTGATGAAAGTAATCGTGTGGTGTGCTAGTGGCTCATATAGTGCCTTCGTTCATTGTGAATCTCAAGCAGCCCTAGCAGCCATCGAGGACAAGTTTAATCCAGACCAAATTGCAGTCAACATCAGAGAAGAGGTTGTCAACTATAAGAAACATAGGATACTCGGTGCGTTGTCATGTCGGAAACTCAAGCAACGAGAGAGCAGACCAGCTTACAAAGGCAGCAGCCGACACCATAACTGAATATGAATACACGAATCACTTCTTTTCTTTTGTGAAGAAACAGATAAAGAAAGACGTGCTAGTTAAATGGAACTCGCTATAGACAAACAGCACCACCAAGGGACAACTTACCAGAACAGTATTTTTTTCCAATCAGTTCAAATTCCCTTTCATGACAGGTCACGGAAAATTTAAATTCTATTTTGACTGCTTCAAAATTGATTCTCAAACTGGCACGGTATGTCCTTGCCTGCTCTACTCCCGAACTGTAGAATATTTTTTTTATTATTATTTGAATGCTCAATGTATGGTTGGAAAAGGTAGACCTGTGCCAAACATCATTCACGCCACCTCTAGTCAAAATCCTATAGAAGAAATGCTGTTTAAATAAACTACAGAAATTTGCCAGTCACATTTTCAAAACTTTGAAAGAAACTACCTCATTACTGAGCACTGTACAAACATCCACGTACTAGTAAGCTATAATATCTAAATTTTGTAAAATCCACAGGCCTTGTGTACAATGTGAAATAGGGCTTATAACATAGGAGATCCTATATATATTTTTATCTGTATCTGTATCTCGTACCCTATGATCCCCAGGCGGGGCGAAGGGGCCTCCAAGTGGAGGTTTCATTACCTATACTAATTTTGATATGCTCATTTTCCGAGAGAGGGTAGAGGGACAGGTGGTAAGCCCATCGCCTCGCAACCCTCCTCTGGAAACTAAGTATTTCTTGGACGTGAAAGGGCCGAGAAATTTTGTCCAGAGGCTCTATTTGAGGCTTGGAGTTCTTTTACGTGCCGTAAATCTACGACACGGGACCCCCAGCTTAAAGTCCCTCCCGGAGGACTCCGTGCCCAGGATCTAGAGGCGGACACGCTACCTCTAGACCACCGCGGCCGACACATGTATATATATATATATATATAGTAACTCTAATTCCGTAATGTAACCATTGCCTCCGATGTGTACAATTGGACAGGTTTTTATTTCCTCCAGAATTATTATGTAAGCCGTACTTTATTGTATTGGCACATTTGAATGCCCCTCTTAATGTTTTCCTGCGAAGTGTCTTTGCTCCGATTTCACAATTTCATTCTGTGCCTACTCTTCAGTAAACGAATCTTTAATGCATAAATTTTGAAAAAAAAACTTACATTCAATTAATACCTATGGGTGCATATGTATTTAGAATATTTAGCATTTACTCAAACAAAATATAAGTTCTCGTAAAATATACTGAAGGAATATTAACCTTGAAATAATTAACGAGACATGAATGAGATTGGTACGTTAGCTTAGCCAAATTAATATAGAAGAACAAAAATAACAATCCCACTCCCAAGCACTTTTCTTCCCTTCCTTATGCCTCGATGCCTTATGTTGCCTCGACATTGAGGATAGCAGTAAGTAAGTTGCCGTCTCTTTCTAGAGGTAGTTCAATAGCTGCATGCGATGTATCATTAAGAGTGGAAACCTTCGTTTCTCCAAAACATATAGAGCGTTTGTCGTCTTGGGAATAGCGATTGCTTCCTGGGGTTGCACAGAAATCTCATTATAAGGCATTCACTTGGGATATGAACGCGAGGAGAGAAAACATGATAAAATGATGCATCGAATCTGGCAGGTTATGAGCTCCTAAAATATCAACTTAGAAGTTACCAACCTAATATTATTAAAGCCCTTCCCCATTATCTGTCTGTCTGTGTCTGTTTGTGATAAACAAAAGAAGAAGAAAATTAACTGGTATACACCCGAGCTGAAAAATATGAGGAAATTAATTGTTTTTTATCATGATCTATTAACAAGAACCAAAGACGAAAATATTCGAAATCTACTAAAGACACTGAGGGGTAGATACCGCAAAGCTATTCGAGAGGCGAAGAAAAAGAAGAATGCATTGAGATGTCCAGTAACAAATGCAAAGCAGCTTGGTCGGTGATCAACTCAGCTGCAGGAAAATCAATGCAAAGAAATGCGGCAACAATATCTCCGGACGACTACAGTACCTATTTCTCTGCTGTGCTGGAAGATATCTGTGAAAGAGTTGAAGCTTCCAAGAGTAAAGCCAATCAATTTGTGAAAAATAGTGCTCAGCCCCAAGTAAATTTTAAATTTTCTAATGTGTCAGAAAGTGAAGTTATGAAAGTTGTTCTGTCGTTGAAAAATTCAGACACAAAAGATGTCTACGGCTTAACAAGTAATTTCATAAAATTAGTATTTCATTTAATTTTAAGTCCATTTACATATTGTGTAAATCGTTGTCTAAACGAGGGTGTATTCCCAGCCTTTATGAAACTGTCAAGGGTCGTTCCTATTTTTAAAAAAGGTGACATAAATTCGCCTAGCAGCTATCGACCTATTTCTTGTATTCCTACTTTAGCCAAGATTTTTGAAAAGATAATCAAGAATCAGGTATGTTCCTACTTTGAATATTGTAACTTGTTTAGTAAGAGTCAATTTGCATATAGGAAAGGTCTCTCTACAACTTTAGCAGTAGATAGTGTAGTTAAAGAAATACTGAGAGCCTTAGAGGAAAGGTGCCTTGCTCAGATCACTTTGTGCGATCTAAGCAAGGCTTTTGATTGTGTACAACATGAAATTCTTGTAAATAAGTTGGCTCATTATGGTTTTCAAGGCTGCGATTTAGATCTGCTGGTGTCCTACTTAAAAGATCGTAAGCAGGTTGTAGATGTTAATGGAAACAGCTCTCAAGTCACTAGTGTCAAATTCGGTGTCCCTCAGGGTTCGGTAATGGGACCTGTTTTGTTCTTGGTTTTAATGAATGATCTACCATGTAATGTTTCATGTAGTTTAACTGTATATGCTGACGACACCACATTGTTTAATAGCCATAGTGACATGTTTCAGTTGTCTTGTTTAAAGGAACAGACCCTAAATGAAGCCACAGAGTGGTTCTCTGCAAATGGTTTACTATTGAACACGGAAAAAACAGACAACTTAATAATTTCAACCCATGACATTTCATACAGTTCTGTAAAACTTTTAGGTATAAATATTGATAGTAGGCTATCTTGGCAGAAACATATTGAAACCCTCTGTGTAAGATTATCAAGAGTAATCTATCTTTAAGCAGTTTAAAGAAACAAGTTACAGAAAATTATTTAAGGTTAGCTTATTTTGCCTTTTTTGAGAACATAATTAGATTTGGTATTGTAATTTGGGGTAACGGAGTGGGAATTAATAATGTCTTAAAGATACAGAAGAAAGCGGTAAGAATAGTAACTGGAGCAAGAAAATTGGAACATTGTAAACCATTGTTTGTCAAATCAGGGATCTTGTCTGTAATTAGTCTATATATTTATGAAGTCTGTGTTTTAGTAAAATTAAATTCTGACAGTCATTTGGAAAGAGAAAATATACACAACTATCCCACAAGAAATTGCAGAAACTTAGATGTAAATAGAGTTAGGTTAACAAGAACACAGGAGTACCACACTCATTTAGGCTTGAAGATATTTAACAATTTTCCAGTGGATTTCCGCAGTTTGCCTGTTGAAGTTTTTTCAAAGAATTTGCTTGTCTGGTGCAAAACTAATACTTTTTATAGTATTAATGACTTTTTAAACGTACAGTTTTTAAATAGTAAACTAGATTTTAAAATTGTGTGTAAATAACTCTATTATATAGTATTAAGACTATTGAATGACAATTTTTAAAAAAATAGGCTTGTCTTTAGAATTGTTTACACATAAATCTGCTAGGCCTATAGTTTAATGATTTTTTTTTAAATAACCAGCTTTAAATAGCAAGTTTTAAATAATAAGTTAGTTTTAAGAATTATTGTTAAGACATAAATAGGTTACGTTGCCTTTTAAAATAGGCCATATTGTATAAGTAGTAGACTGGTAGCCTACCAATTACTGTTACCTGACGAAGTCTATTGCATTTCTTGTGATACGCTTAACGACGAATAAACTTGTCTATTGTCTATTGTCTTCCCCCACTCCTTTTCTCTGCCTCAGACATAGTTCATCTCGACAATAACAGTGCTTGCGCGCGCACTCACATACACACACGTAAACACAGACTCAACCTACGTATGCCACTTTAATAATAATATAGTCTCGTAAATCACTTACCACAGGTTATTATGATAATTACATTTTGAAATTCGTATTGAACAATGACCATTTATGTCTAGTCTTGTATGCATTCTCACCGCAACACGTTGGCTCAAATAAGGTCAAATTTGGGACAGAGTTCTAAAATTTGAAAGTATTGCAAGATATCGAATCCTTTGTTTCCTATCTTAACAAAGACAACCTTAATGCCAAAAACCATAAGAAACACACGAGAAATTCGATTGTGTTGGAAAACGTTCCTATTAGCAAGGCAGTATTCAATTGTGAAATTAATTCAAGACGACCTTGGTCGGTTGCTATTTTGATTCATTTCTTTGCGATTCGCAAATATTTGATTTTTTAACATTTGTGGACAAAAGTGGAACATGAATGAACCCCTAAATGGGAAAGCATTGAATGATTTGGACGAAACTCGCTATGCTTTTTTTTTTAATTTAATTTTTTAGCTAGGGAACTCAAATCTGAGATCTCTCCCCCCCCCCCCAGGCGGCGCACATTGTTTGTGAAATGCACCTCGAAGCTGGGTTTTTAGTTTTTAATTATCAATCGTTAGGCCTATATATGCACGATTTAGATAAGGTTCATGAATCTACGGTTCATTTTAATAGTTTTGTTTTGAACTTTTATGCCCATATGACAGCATAAGATTCTTTTTTTTTTTTATTTAAAAATTTATATTTTTAACGTTAAACAATATAATTAAGAATAAAATTATGTAATTTTTGCAGTTTGTGTAAAAATGATGGCAGTGTTAATAAGTATGTTTTAATTATTTTTCTGTTAAATAAATTATTTAAACAAAACAACTAGCAGTTGAGTAAATAATCACGGGGGAAGCCGCGGGCACCTTCTAGTAAACTATAAACGCTAAATCTCTTAACAAGTAAGCATATTTATGTGAGAAGTTGACGTTTCCACCATGATAGTGTAAAATGGAAATAGATGAAAATACACCATCGTGGAAAAAATCCGTTAAGTACTTTTAGAAAAGGATTTTTTGAAGATTAATAAAACAGCCTATTCTTTTGCACAGTTTGGGCTTGGTGCTAAGAATGTGAATGTAGGCTACGACAGGGGCGTTGATGGGGAACATATAATTTGCAGAAAGACTTTAAACATTTGACCTATTCGCTTAACTTATTAATAGGGTTCGGATGTTTATGACATATATTTTTATCCTGACCTCCATACTCGCCGCAATTAAACATGAATTGCACATTTGTTATCCTAATCGGACCGTTTTTATTTCGCATATTGTCCTATTTTGGTCATTTTCGTGGTCTTGATACCATTTTGGTCACATTTGTAATTGAACGTCATATTTCAGTAATAAATCCAGTAAAAGAGCACATTTATGGAGTATGTGCACTAAATTGTCGACTTAAATTTTTTTCGAGAAAAAAAGTCACGAATATTTTGCTTTTACTGTAACTGAAATGTGAAGGGACAATAACAAGTAATAGCATAATTACCTCTTTCTCCTTGTTGTTAACAACTTCCAATAGATATGTTTTAAAATATCTTTAGTTCACATTTGCAGTGGTATTTGGAAACATTAACAGATTAGAAGTTCTTTACAAGTAAAACTGTAAATCATCTGTAAAATTGTTAAAAAGTGATTATCTAATTGAATTAATGTGATGTAATAATGTAATGTTATTAAACATTTTAAATTGAAACATTTATTTTTAGAAAACACGTTTTTATGAGGTCATATTTAGGATTTTTGGGTCATATCTAGTCATTTTTAAGGTCATATTTGCAGGCATATTTTCCACTTTTTTAGGTCATAATCATCTGAACCCTATTCATAAAGAACGAGAAATAAAATAGAATGATTACAAAGGGGCGTCATTCAGGTCAAAAACTGAACGATAGTAAGCCAATAAATAGGATTTGATTTCAGCAGCGTTCATAAATCAGTGTTTCATTTTCGTTACTGTAGTATTCGTGTATTACCTTCCTCCAGCATTCGGCTGTGTTTTAACAATCAGACCTGAGATAGATCTTTGCAAGAACGTTATACTGTATTGTTTCCGGCAGAGAACTGTATCATTAATATCTTTGCATTCGTTTATGGAACATTTGTATAGGTATATGCCTTCAGTTGCTGTCAAATTAAGGTCTTTAAGTTAACTTCTTCAGAAGAGAGGTATTATTAATACAATTGAATACTGTTTTTAACTTCTCTATGCTCCAGCTATCTCCTTGACCCCTGCCCTGTTGGTATGACAAATGAAACCATTTACGAAATGAGAATTCCTTGAAAGGCAGTTTCTATTATCTTCATATGTCCATTATCCTCAAATGTTAATGAGAGTGATGCCTAGCAGATGAGCTCAGTAGTATAACATATCCCATACTGTACGATCCATCTTATTCTCTTAGGTGGTGTTTTTAGAGCAAAGGCAGTTGTCATCCATCTACCATCCAGGTTTTGCCCCAAGCTAACGTCACAACTCGAAGGTCAGGTGGAAGTGCTATTAATCTCTTATGCAGGGGACCATGAGGTACTAGACCATCCCAAATGACTGTGAGGGTTTCAGAAAATCACTATACTTAGTACAATCAAAGAGTGTAACCCAAAATCCCGCCAAGTGCCAAAAAGTTGTTTGAGAGTTACATGTAAAAATACATTCCAAGTGATATAATTTTATATTTTAAACTAGAACAGTGTTTACAGTTCTTAGGAAGATAATTTGTATAGGCTTTTTCTTAATTTGATAACATTTTATCTACGTAATGCCTGGTGTTGAAGTGATAAAAGTTTAGGCTTAACTAAGTACAGTACTGCATGTGGATATTTTCACCTCAAGTATCGTACACAATTTCAATCCTATTAGTGAACAACACATTACACAAAATCACACTTGGTTTGCACTACATAAGTTTTCATAAATTGGCTTGTATTTTAAATCTAAAAATGGTATAATTGACAACAGGTCTTCTTTTTTCCCCATTACGTAGCACTGTTTGTCCTTTGATTACTCTCAGAATTACATTTCTGATGTGAGGAGTCTTCACCCCCTCTTTTAGTTTCAGGTTTTATCTCATTCCTCGATGTTTCCCCACTTATTCCAAAACAATTCTTGCACTCCTAACTTGTACCTACATCCTTTCTTCCTTCTTTTCCCCCTGGCAACTGTTACAGGCATGGTTACATAATTTCTTCCCTCTATTTCTCTGATCAGCCCTAGGCATTTAGCAGACTTATAAGTAAAAACGTGCCTGACATAAAAGGGCTTCGATCTTGTGATGGAACTATGAACCTCAACTAACGGTTGTCGCACATGACCGTTTCTTGGGTGAATTGGCAATGGTTCCCAGGTGGATTTCAATTAAAAAAAAAAAAAAAAAGTACTTAGCAGGCTTTCGGTTTACACTCTTCAGTTGAAATAGGAATATGAAACTTGTTTTATTGTAGAAAATATCAACTTTTTTGCATAAAATTGCCGAAGGATCAACATATGCGTCACTCCGCAAATAAATAGACACTTTCTTCCCATACAAACGTCACTGTGTCACATAGATGCTAAGAATGCCGGATTTTCAGATCGCAGACTGATATTTTTAGTCATGCCCATTCCTAATGGAAAACCATAGTGGTTTAGTGTTCCGGCTGATGGTTGATTTTTAGGGCTACGTAGGAATTTTTCTTTGATCTAGCCCACTTTTTGGTTGCGATTAGAAGACATCAGCGCTGTTTTTTCTTTGCGTAGACACTCGTGGTTCTTTGCGGAAATGCAATTGAACAATGGTGATAGAATTCTGGTGACATTGCTTCTTCTGAAAATATTCACATTTTAGAGAGCAACAATTTATACGAACCAGCTTTTACAAGGATCGTCACGCAAGGATCGGCGCACGATCGCATGCGCGCTAGTTAGCTCCTTAACCAACCCCAGTATGAATCGAGTTGCGTTGCTCTGAGGTCACGCCTATCTGCTCTACAACGTATCCAAAGGGCGGCGGCAATTAAAAATCGCGCCAAATGTGAAGTGCATAATGTGATTCGTTTTTTGAATGCACAAAAAGCTCGGCCAATCGAAATTAAGCGACTGAAACAACCCTGGATAACTCCGGACTTCGCCATATCGCTGTTTCTAACAGGGCATGAATCATTCTTAGCATATCTAGCCAGATTTAATTTAGCAGAAGATTCATTATGTTGCTGTGAGAACTGCGAAGATGATTCCATGTACCATCTTATATATACGTGTGCCAGACATGAAGAGGCCAGGAACATGCTGAGAATGGCTGCTGATGACGGAGGACGAACCTGGGCCCCGGACTTACCTTCTGGACAAGAAAGAACAACTTCGAGACATTTAAAACTTTTGCACAGAAAGTTCTTCACGATAGGCCAGAGCAGGACGAGGAAGACTGAAGACTGGAAAACAAGGGTGAAAAGTGTAGTGCGAAGAACTGTGCGTCTCCTATCATCATCAACATTGTATCATCTTTTTTTATGTCTTCTCACTAGTTTTTGCATATTAAGGACTGTAATTGCGTTTGTGACAAAGGACGTAAAAAACATTGTACCGCCAAGCGAAAATAAATAGTTAATTAATTATTGTACAAATTGTAAATGTAAAACTTGTAGTCTGCACAGGGGTTTAGCCTATGGCTCAGGGACCCTGGGTGATTTCATACTGGTCAATAAAAAAATATACATAGGCAAATAACGCAATCGTGGAATGAACGAGGCCATCACTCATTACGAATGAGTTGAAAGCAAATGTTGATAAAAGAACTCAGGAAAACCGGCGTTTCACTTTGGACATCTTACATGGATTTTTCCCACACATCTCAATATTTCTCCTATGGTCTTCGTCGTGCACGCGCCGAGGGGTCGGGGAGAGGGTTTATCCGTCCGTCTCTGTGTATGTAGGCTACTCGGGATATCTCGAATTCGCTTTAACAGATTTCCATGTGATCTGGTATAGCCTACACATCTATAAAGTCCATTGGAGGAATTCTATTGATATTGGACCAAATCGAGTGACCGTTGGTCACATGTACTTAAGTAGCATATTTTATTGCATCAGTCGATAGAACTGAATAATGCTGATCAAGCTTTCTCAAGAAACCGTGGTCTTAAACCCAATAGCTTCTTACATTTGGCTATTAACGTGGTTAATAATGAAAATCACTTATTCATTGAATAATAAAACAGTTTTGCATACTTTTACTCAATGTTAAATTGTTTAATCTTGTAAATTTCACTAATAATATTTCATAGACTTAATGTCGGTTAAAGTTATAAATAAATAAATAAATTGAGTAATATGAACCAATCGAATGCCCCGGCGAAGCCGGCCTGTACTTTTATAGATGTTATTAATATTATTTCCATCTGTCACTTGATAGTTTACTTGATTTATTATAGTTTGAAATTGCATGGAAGCTCTCTTTTCGGTAGGTAAAGATTAAATAGATAATCACATTTCTTCCGAAATAGGTGAGGCACTTATTTCTCAGTTTTGTTCAGTTTAGTCTGTGTAGCCTATAGACATTCCTTTCTTAGTTTTCTGCTGTTAAAGCTACCCACGTGCACTAGGGGCTTAATTGCACGAACTGAAAACGTTAGAAATGGACATGAATATCACGTACTGTAAATTGATCTGGTTATCCCATCCACATACCACATGCCCGTTAATCCACAGTTATGCTAAGTAGTGAGAGACATGCGTATTTAATGCAGTTAATCTCTCGGTTATGCTTTGGTTTAAGATCTATTATTCACGCTTAGATCTTGATGAATTACCGCTAGGGATAATCACCCGCATTTGCCGAACACTCCTCCTCTGTGAACACTATGATTCTGGATTGATAAATTGAGCTACAGCTCTACAGTGTGTACAGAGAGATCCCTCCCCGGCGTTCAGCGTTGCTTCGTTTGATGTAGGGGAAGGTTGCCTATGTTGGACCGATTTTACATTTTGTTACCCCACGCCTTTATTTTGTATTTAATTGATACAAAATATATTGTACAATAATCTACATTTTATACACTTTCATCTGGTAGTATTATATTTTGTATAGATATATATCTCCAAGGCCTACAATTTAAAATTTAGAAGTCTGTAAATGGTCCGACTTGGGAAACCGGTTGCTTAAGTTGGACCGATGGTAAAACTGTGAATAAAAAAATAATAATTGTAATATTTTAAAGAGCCTGTATTTTAACAAATTTATTAGGCACTCATGGCATTTCAAGTAAGTTAGTCAGGGCCTATTATACAAAACCATTAATTATAATTTGTAAATTAGAAGCAAACTGTTTTGTACTGTTAAAGTGCTTCAAAGAAGAAACAAACAATAACTTAGGAAACAAATTGCATAAAAAAAATGTAAAATATACCAAATATACCTAATCTGCCTATACGCTGATCTGAAGAATGGAAGTTATGTTGGTCCAAATTAGGAAACACGCAGTGGTCCAACTTCGGCAACTGGACGTTATGTAAAGAAATATGTTACTACAAGGACTCACAAAATGTAAAACTAGTTTTACGATATCTAGTTATTAACTAATGAAAGGCAGTTGTAAAATATAATGTAGGTAATTATTTTGCTTACTCTTACTCTGCACAATTGCTTGTAATTTGTAGCGCGACCCTTGTTACACAAACGAGGAGAACACAATAATTGCAGTTATTCTTTCTTCAAAGGCTGCAGCCAACTGACCGTTGGATCACGCGTCCTTGACAACATTTCTCACCAATAGAGCCAACTTGAAGGTTTAAGTTACTAACACATAGTGAAATATGAAGGAGGTCCAACTTAGGCAACTCTCCCCTATTTGAGCTAGCCTATTTCAGATTTATTGTGTTATTGTTTACAGTAATTTTGTTTCTTATAGTAATCACTCCACCATTTCTATCCTATGAAAACTCAACAAGACGAATATTACATAAGGAGGATTTTTTTTACAACCATTAATAATTCAATCGTAAGAGGCATCGTCAAATACGAGCACTGAAGTATTTATTCGTAAGAATCAGCTTTACGTCCTTCTCCAGGTTATAAATTTTATGAAATACTTTATTTACCAGTAAGTTCTTAAAATGAAATATATAGTATGCTTGTAATTATCAATAAATTCTACAGAGCCCGCAAAAATACGTTATTTAGTAACTAATTGATTCGTATCTGTTCCTTCCGTATACCAATAAGTTCAATATATTTGACATTGGTATTATATTAAAAATTATCGTCAATGCATTAACATAATTGCATTATTATTATTTTTGTTATTATTACAGTTAACTTAGTTTATTAGTGTTCAGTTTACAGTTCGTTTATCAAATTCAGATACTTATGAAAAGTCTGTTTATAATCGGCATTATAGTTTAATGTGAGGTTTCTAATTACGTATGTTAATATACCGGTACCAATTAATATTTAAAAATGAATCATAGTCGTCTTTTGACGCGTAGTTCGTTACATGTTATGCTACCGATTATAAGAAGGTACCGAGAATGGTTCCTGCATACAAAGAAAGTCAAAATTATTTCCTCAACTAGGTTTGTGAAGGAAAGTTTTGCTTATCATAGCAATTAGGGTTGCTATTTGGAGCAAGTTGCTTGAGATTATGAAAATGACTGTTTGGCTATCCACTTTGTACAGCCTGCTGCAAAATGGATGGGTCGCCTAGAAGTTCCAGATGCAGAATTCTGCTCATGCTCGTTTTGTTTCTGACGAGGGAAAACATCTGAAGCTGTCGATAAAAGAATCATTATACCATCTTCGTGTATTAATCTACACGTTGACCAGTCCCAAGTCTGGAAAAGAAGTGCAAGGGAAGGTTGTTAATGATAACTGTAACGTGTGCAAAGTCCACTATGCCCCGCGCAAGTTCCACGAAATCTTTCTGTGCGGTAATCCCACGTGCATTTTCCCCACAGATTCTTGCAGCCGGCTGTACCTTTCGATCACAACGTCTGAATTTATGACAGTAATTTAGTCAGTAGTTCACTAAAGCTGAAAATGTAGCTTTCGGACAAGGCCAAAGTTTGCAACATTCGTTACGTATAACTAAGTACGATTTATTAATTACACTGCGGTAACATAGCGAATTATTATGGATGATGGAATAATTATGTTTCAATGAGATTATGTGGGCCTATGGGTCATTCCATTAGAAACGAACCAGGCCAAGTTGCTCGACATTTTTGATTTTCCTAATTTTTTTACCAGTTATTTCCCAACTAAAGGTGAGTTCAAAACTATGGTAAAAATTTTTTTGGGCTCATACTTTTTTTTTTGGCGGCCATTTTAAGTTTGCTTTTTAACCATATTTCAGTCGAAAACATGTTTTGCACAAATGTATGTAACTCTGTTAATTTTATAGATAACAAGACAAAATAAACACCAAAATTATCAGAATGAAATGCTCTACATTTTTGTTTTAACACAATATTACCTAAGTAGTGAGGAAAGTGAAGAAAAAAATTCAAAACTACAAATTGAAAATTCACTTAAAACGGGAGTTTTAGTGCCGCAAAATTATTAGAAGGAAATAAGACTCGCCCTTAATTTTTTTTTTCTGGTGTAGATCTACTACAGGACTACTCGCTGTAGAAGTTTAAAGCTTGAGAACTTTGTGGTTTTTTTATACAATTTTTCAAAAATGCCCGAAACCGTATTTTGGCAATATTTGAAGTAGAATATCTCAAAAGGGACTGAGTGAAACATTATGAAATTTATACAGATAACACCTCTTTATGATATAAAGATGTGATAAAAATTTGGTGACTGAGAATAGAGTATGCGCACAAATCCGCACACATTAGAGGAAATCAAGAATAATATCCGACAAAAATATCAGTCGACATGAACTTTTGCGAGTGAATGGAAGTGTTTTTTTTTTTTTTTTTTTTTTTGGAGATATAACGAATGTGTTCGCAGTTGAGGGCACGAATTTCAGCACCTATTGTGATGCAGGTAAGCCAAGTATATACTATATAGTACGCGATTTCACTTCCGCTTGCCGGCTGTTTACGTATAAACCTGGCGTTAGGAGCGGCAACCCGCGCCCAGTCAAGACCGCTCGTTCGGCGGATGATCGATCTTTAGACGAACTGTGTATGTATGTGTATATATAGGCTACACACACACATGGTTAGTCTACTGCACAAATAACATAAAGGTCAATCCATTAGAAATGAACCAAATTTAATAAAATTTATCAGTGGAGACAGGTCCGGGGAGGGTGCTGGCCTCCTTAACTGATATAAAACTCAGCTGCCGGCCGTGAACAGCTGTAAGTGGTAGGCGGCAGACACTGGGAAAGTGTCGTCCAGTCCAAGACCACCCGCCTGGCGAACCAATCGATCTCTAGATGTACTTTGTGTGTGTGTGTGTGTGTGTATATATATATATATATATATATATATATACACACATATATATATGTATATATATATATATATATATATACATATGTATCTTTCCCTGCACCAGCAAAAGTAGTAAGGCTAGACAGGTAGCGTGATGGTGGATGCGTGGAATACTTATCATTTTGGATCAAACTTTCATTTCACTTATTTGCTAAAATAATCAGTGCTGTTCAGCTAATGCACTGGACAAGATTTAAAGGAGTACGACACTTGTAGATGGCATCAATGGCGTCATATTATTTAGATGGATTTGTCATTGAAGTAGCCATGCTTACAGTCTTTTAAAGTAATATCCTCATATTCTTCAGGGATATTTTCAATTATAATCAGAATGTATAAATTTGTGCATTATAAAGCTACCTGTAAGAATATTTTAGTGAATTTATTATAACCCATGATTAAAACAACTAATTACCAATTTTTAAATGTTATGTAGTAGCCTAAATAGGTTTAAGAATGATAAGTTATTTAATATTATTTTCACTCTGTACATATGAAGTTCAAATTAAGTGAAACAATTTTTTGACTAATTTCTTTGATACAAATTAAAATTGTCTTTTTAAGAAACATTTTTGTACGAGAATCGTTTTGGAAAAACGCTATTTTTAATATCCAGTTACTCAAATATAACTTAGTTATATTAAATATAGTGAAATTCATGCATCTTATTAGTTATTATTAGGTTGTAAACTATATTTTTCCTTGCTAGGTAGCCTACCCGTGTTATTTTAAGCTATGGTTTGTCTACGGCGTTCATCGCCAGCGATCATCGTTGCCTGTTGCTCTACATGTAAATCAATGCAGCCGGTTTGTCTACGACGATGAACGCCGGCGATGACCGCCGGGGTCGGCAGTGATCGCCGGCAGTTGCTTCTGAGGCAAATTCAGGGCGATGAACGCCGCAGATTATCATGTATATAGTAGGTCAAGAAAAGCAGAAGACAGCCATTTTGCACAAAGTTTTTCCCAAGTTGCAGATGAAATGTTATAGATTTCGTGTCTAAACACATTGCCCTGTATGACATGAGCTTAGGATCATAAAGATAGCTACACAAAAGAAAATGTGTGGCAAATGGTAGATAAATTGCTAGAAAACACTGTTATCTGTACAATTTATGTAACACAAAAAAATTAACCAGTTCATTTATTAGTAAAAATATTTTCATTATATTATTGCCGGTTTTATTATCTTATTATTCGTTGAACCATTTAGCATTTAGTTCACCAAAAGTGGCTTTCCTTTGTTCCTGTCAGCGTTTTATCTTGAGTGAGTATAATATTATATGCTATGTTGAGGTTATGAAAGCTAACACATTTCCAAATTCCATGTCCCCCCACCCCATTAAGCTGTTTGACATGGCCAACTATAACTGTGGATAGCAACAGTATCATGGACGATGATCGCCCGTAAAGAAACCACCCCTACGACGATGATCGCTGATCCCGGCGATGAACGCCGTAAACAAACCATAGCTTTAACATAATTATTCGTTTCATTATCATGGCTGTCACATAGTCCAATCATATAAAGCCTAAAAATATCTATATAAGACGTTAAAAACTAAAAATGGCTAAAACTGTTTTAAATTAAAGTACGTTAAGATACTTAACAATTAGTAATATATAAGTGCATTTTCACACTGGGTCCCTTGTGACGATCACCGGTTTTTGCAGTGAACACATCTGGGTCTCTTGTGACGGTCACCGCTAGTATTGTCAATTGTAGCTACATGATAAAACAATGTGGATTCGATTTTGACATCCCAAATGGCAGGTCGACATTCCACTTCACTTATAAAATCTTCAGTATTAATCAAATCTAAACACATGGCTGGATAACTAGTTTCGCTGAGCTCGATTATACAAATGAATTGTGTATATACATCTTGCATTGTTGGCAATCATAATAAAACTGACCGTAAGGTGACCGTCACCAGTGACCCAATGCGAATGCTCCCATTTAAACCAAATAATGCTTCTACGCCGGTGACCGGTCACAAGTGACCGTCACATGTGTTCGGAGTAGACACTGCAGCGACACTTGTGTTTGGGTGGGTTCACCACGGTGACCCAGTGTGAACACTCCCATTTAAACCAACGATTTTCGCCGGTGACCGTCACAAGTGACCAAGTGTGAAAAGGCTCTAATTAATATAATTATTATTGTTCTAAAAAATACTTTTAAAAAAATCTTTCTCTCCATCTTGCCTTGCTCATTGTCGTCAGTACGTTTTTAAGAAAATACATAGCATTGCATTATGTAATTCTGTGAAGAAAATCGTTAGTGAACCAAAATCCCGTTTTTGTTTTTATTTTTTAAGAATCAAACTAAAGTTATTCTTAAGGAACTTACACTTGCAGTATATTCATCATGTTTACATCAATAAAATTCCGAAAGAAAATTATTCTAAAAGTTATTTCATTTATTGAAAAACGTTCTTGTTGTGTTGATGTGGTGGAGTTGGAAACTTCGGGGGTTGTTCTAAAATTTATTGTGTTCTATGAACTCTTAACTATTGAAAATTAAGCAAAGAGTGTTCCTATAGCTTTGTGGTTCACGGCCATGGAATCCTAAGTAAAAATAAAGTTAATGAACATTTTTTTTCAATTTTTTATTGCATACTAGCGTGTGCCCGCGGCTTCGCACGCGATAATTATTTCAAAAATTAAAAATTAAGAGCATAAAAGTTAAATCAATTATATTTATTAACACCTAAATCACGTGAATTACATACCACGATTAGATAGCGTCGCCTGGTAAAAGCTATCTCAGATTCGAGGTCCTTGGTCCAGAAAACCCCTGTATAGTGAGTTTCGTCCAAATCGAACAACGTTTGACCATATTGAGGACTATATTGATTATCCCTTTTATAATAATAATAATAATAATAATAATAATAATAATAATAATAATAATAATAATAATAATCCTCTTCGGTGTAGGTTGAAAATTGCATATGTCTGCGTGCCTTGACATTATAAACAAATGAATCGACCAGCGTGAGCTACAACATTCAAGCGATCGCGATAGTTTTATGTCCAAAGAATGACAAAAATAGCCAACGCCTACTGTAATTGATTTGACATTGAATGGTATTACTGAAAACGATGCTTCGAATACGCAAAAAATACACGCTTTTTGCCCGTTTTTCACTCATAACTCACGAACGAAAGGAAAAATTAAAAATGTAATATGCCAGAAACCTTCCCGGGAATGCACTCAACAACTTCCCAAAGTTTCATGGCGATCGGATGAATGGTGTAGTAATGCATAAAGGACACACACACACACACACATACATTCATTTTTATATAAGCTTATATAGATAGGCAAAACTTAAAAAAGTCTTAAAATGGTAAAAATAATAAAACTATTTTATCATCATCATCATCATCGTCTTCAAGGATTAGGTCTGTCGACCTGTTCCTCCTCAGAATTGTTCACGCCATCTCTTTAACGGTCGTCCAATGCTCCTCTTTCCTTTCGGGTTATATCTCATTGTAGCATTTGTTAATGCTAAGAATCCAAAGAAAATTACATGCCGGACTGATCATTATATAAAAGTATTTTAATATGTTTGAAAAAAATTAATACAGGGTTTATAAAACCTAAAAATTCGGCCCTAGTTATAACATATTATACAAAATGAAAATCTGTACAATATCGCAGATATCAGGCTTTAACATCCTTAAAGCAAAGCAATTATGAACGGTGTACAAAAATGAAAGTTTGGACAAAATCTCAGATCTTTAGCTTTAAAATCCTGAAGCTTAGATATTTCACCATCTCTTCCTTAAACAAAGACGTCGATCAAAGAGTTCCCCCATTATCGGTTTTGATAAATAATTTCGCTACACTGACTTCGTACAAGTAACACGTTAACTATGCGCATATTGCATAGAAGAGTACAGCTGCAATTCGCTTCATTACCTAGAGCTGCTTTTGCAAGTGTGATCCAGATTTGCAACAGCTCAAACTTGCATTACACACTATCGACCGTGTATTCCGTTCATAAGCTGAAATTGGCTCAGCAGGTTGCGTGTATGCTTATTCAGTGATTTGAATCGGGTTTCCTATATAGGCCTAATAACGTTTACTGCTAAATTTTTAAAGGGTTATTATGATCTTGTGAAAAAATCAATGTAATGTGAACAATAATGACGTCGGGAGCCTTTTGTTGTCGTCTTGATAATGTAGTATGTTGCTATGTTACACGATAGAGAGGTTTGTTTGACATCCACATCAATTATTATTGCATTGATCTCAAGTCCTTTGTATACGTTCTCAAATAATGAAGTGGCATACGCTGTAGAGCTTGACTGCTCCGCCTCTCGTGCCCATTAAATGCTTTTGTAATAGTTTCCAGTCACATTTAATGTATTATTCGAAAACAATGAATACTTTCAGTTGCTATCTTTCAGTTATTTTCACATATAACTTATGCAGTCTTTTTTTTATGATGGAGAAACGAATTTTATTTTCAGTGATAAGATAGGCATAGGCTAATCAGTTATCTAGCTAGATAATAATGACTTTTACGCGAGGTTTATATAGATCGGTCTGTCATTATTGTAAGCTACTCTGGAGTATATAGGTCTGATCATTTTCTTTTATTAAATATAATAAGATCGTATGGTGTACGGTAAAAATGTTTGTCCGTATGTCCATCTATAAGTCTGTCACGTATGTATCTACTGTGTGTCTGTAAGCGCGATTACTGGAATACTCTTTATCATATTTTCATGAAACTTAGTATATGCACTTATACCGTCCGTATGACGGAGCCTATTGATTTTGGACCAAATTAACGCCCAATTAACGATTTTAAAATAGCAAATCACCATTATAGTACAAAGCCGAGTGGCTAACTCACTCATTGACACAATTGTTTGCCCAATTCCAAATGAGTTAGTAATTTGAAATTTGGCATATTTATAGCTTACTAGCAATTCGTGTTAGCTAAAATTTAGCTACATTAAAAATATTGGTATGATTATTTTTATTAAATGAATTTTCATTGTGGGATGTAGTGCATCTACTCAGACAGAAAAATACCACACGGATGATATTGCATTTTGTTTGGCATAAAGTATTTTATTTAAATTACATTTACAGTCTTGTGTATAATATATTCTTATTAGCTATAATAGGAATGTTATTGCTGTATATTAACTTGTTTTTATACTGCAATAACATAACTTGTCTGTTAGTGAGGTAGACCATTAAGGGTAATCAGTCATAGGAGAGAGGTTCCATCTGGCGCTGTGAAGTGAACTCTGGCTTAGCTCAGTGGTGGAGAAGTGGCACGGATAGCCAAAAGGTCCTGGGTTCAAATCCCAGTGACACAGGATTTTTTCTCCTATAATATTCTCATTTACTTACCAGGGCTAATATATGATGTGTTTTGACGTCACTGGCCGGCAGTAAAATTATAATTAAACAATAAAATTATTATTTACTAAAATGCAGTACACATTTATAGATTCAGTTAAATCAGTATTACAATTGAAATTATTTATTAAAATGAAGTACAAATTAATGAGAGCACTGCGGATGCTCGTGGGAAATCACAAGTTCACCAAAGTCAATTTGCAAAGATGTTGTTGATATTTTTAACAAGTCCTGAAGGTAGACATTGGTAAGTCTGTTTCTTTGCGAAGATTAAACTGGCTTCGTATTGGAAAATTGTTGATTCACACAAGAATGTGCTTCCAAATATGGGAAACCGCGGCCAAAACTATCCATAATGTTAACCTATAAATAAAACTATCAATATTTTTAATTGTATTAATTGACTTTGTAGCGGGCCGCACAGAAAGAGTTTGAGGGCCCCTAGTTGCCTATCCCTGGACCATCCACTTATTAACATTAATGTTTACTCACTTCCAGATTAGCTAGAAACTTGAAATTTGGCAGACTTGTAGTTTTTAGTCTATAACCGATGGGAAAATTCCAAAAAGTTATCATTTTTAATCTGTAACCTCCAAAAGAAATGCGAATTTATTTGACAAAAATAAAGGAATGTTGTTGATGCGAGAAATTTGTTGTAAATTCGTCTGTTAATGTTCTAGTTATCCCACTTATTCCTTCACGTATGCTGATCAAACTTACTCAAGAAACCATGGTCGAAAACTCAATAGCTTCTGAAATAGGCAGTTGCCTATTAACTTCATCTGACACTTTGTTATATCAGTTTACCTGATTTTATTACTTCCTCAGCACGTACCATGTGAACTGTGGGTTAAGAAAGTAAGGTGTTCGACCCCAAAATGCGACTTCGAGTTTTTAACGTAAACACCTGTTTGAGGTACCGGTACCCTGAATCCAAAAATGCTATTTTCAGAAACATGTCTGTCTGTGTATCAGTGAACAGAGCTCGAGAATAAAAAAAATCAGATAAAAACAAAATGTTATATTCGGGTAAGATATCCTGGCTTTCTTTCGGAGTTATTACGCCTTTCTGCATCTACCTGTGACTTCTCCGATCTTCTGTCGAGCCTACTTCATCTGAAAGATAATACAACAATGCAACGGGTACTTCTAGAGTATAATGGTTTTCACACGAGCCTAATGGACAAGCATCCCTAGCATGAGACTCGTCTACGGGACTTCCAAATAATAAGCAACCATATATCCCAACGAGTGCTGAAGTTGAAATTAATTTGTAGGAGAAACCCATAAATATATATGCAGGTATTTACTTATTTACTTTTAATTTTAATTTTATGATACCAAACATTATAGTCAAATTACCTTTTTAAAATTAATAAAATAGAAATTACATTACAATAACAACCAATGCAACTAACTTCGTCACGATTGCATTGAATTTACGGCAACTGCACACGTAAGGTAACTATCGCGACCAGAACAGGAGATCATGACCCTAATATTGGTTCTTTGTTTAGAAAGTGTTTCAAAAGTATACGCCGATTTCTTATGTACTTTTTTTTTTCCTCCCTGCGTTCATGCCAAAGCGATGAAGAGTAAATTTTTATTTTGCCGGAGCGCCGTTCCGGCCCAACTTAAGCACTGATAACAAACAACTCTATTGAACAATTAGTGACAGTATTGATTTGAAAATAAATGAAGAGTCCACTGCAAAAGGGGGGAATGTCAAAATTTTGTGAAAACTGAGATAAATGTGTATTATGATAGACCAAATGGAGTAGAATAACATAGCCTTAAATGCATTACAAAAAAGATGATAGTCTCTCACAGACAGAAGTTTAAAGTTTTGACTCCTACACAAGAAGGGGGAATGTCATAGGAAAACAGAGCAAGAAAGGGGAATGTCATGTGTTTGCTGCATTGCATTAGGCAACAGTATTCATATTCAGCATATCACATTTATGTTGACATCACTGCAGTAATTGACCATTCATTCTTGTGGCTTCAATGATTAATGCCGACTTTTTCTTTGTCATAATATAGTAATTAATAACATGGCACTCATTAACCAAAGATATCCAGCTGAATTGGCAGAACACTGGATAGCAGTATTTGAGAGTGCCCGCATGAAGCCATCTCCTTACCATGTCGTACATGTAGATCAAGCTATGCTAAGGAACTGGACATTGTACTTGACTCCGATGTTCAGCAAGACCTGTCCGATGGCAACAAGACCTATTACTGAAATTGTCTTTTCATTCAACCATCCTCGTCTGGTGGAGCACAGATCTTCATGGAATGGACTATGGGAAACTTAAGTCATGACACAAGAGAAGAATATTCAACTACAGAGTGGAGAGTTTGTGCTGCCTGATAAGCTTTATCACTTTACTGCACTTAAATTTTAGTGATTCCATGCACAGCTCATAAGCAGTGATAACATTACTTACAGTATTTCTGTTTCAGATTTGTTACAAATTTCATGGGAAAAGTTCAGTGATTTGCAACAACTAAAGTAGTTCTGTAGTCAAGAAGCAAGAGAATATTACAATGCACTACCTCATAGGAAGAAGCCTGAGAAATGAACATGCTGTAGAAGTTCAGTTACCTGACATTCCCCCTTTTTGTAATTTATTTTTGTACATCAGTTAACAAAGAAATTATTTTGATAATGAAGACGGAGTATGAAGTGCTTCATTTTGTTAAGAATCAATAAAGAAATGTGTGTTCAGTTATGTAAAAAAAAATGAACCACTTCTTTTTGTTTAATATAGTGTGGTATGGTTTTAAAGTTTAAAATTCATTTTACGCAAAACGAAAAAAAAGTGACATTCCCCCCTTTTGCAGTGGACTCTTCAAATAATAAGTTATTTTTTTATATTCTTTGCTACATCAAAGAAATGATAATTTTTACCATACTCTCTGGTTCAAATGAAGTATAGGGACATAAACAGGAAACTACTCAAAATAATTTAGATACCGAAAGTGGAGAAAATAATAAACTGTTATATAACCCAATGCTGGAGATTTTGGTAATGGAACACGGTTAAAGGTGCCCTCAGACAGTGGCTCGATGAACAAATTACGAAATCAGCAGACACAAATTATCACACAAAGCCTAGTACCCTAAATTCATAAAGCAACTAGGTCTGTTAATTGCAATCACAACTAAAGCAAATCGACACTATCCATCATATCTAGAAATCTACATCCTGAACTTCCATTATAAAAATCCAACTGAAGGGAGTGAAACATTCTCCTTAATAAATACAGTGAAATTACTCCAAGTGAATTTCCAACCACCAGGAAGTCCACTCAGAAAAAATAAAACTATTCTACTAAAGAACAAAGACCAGGAAAGAATTATCTTTTCACAAAAGGAACAATTTCTTTTCTCCTTGAAATCTTGTAGCTAAACAAAGTCTAGATTTTTAGAAATGTGTAAGGCACAGATTATTTAGACTTACTTCATGTTAGAGTTTACCGTACAAGTAAGACTTTTGCAATACACTTCACGTCTTCACATGTCAGAATTCCTCTCTAGCTCTTGAAGAAGACTTTTGCTTCTATTTTTATTTCTTGAACTTGAGACGTGTTACGTGTATTTGGTGGAAGATAAAATATCTTCGTAAACTTCTAGTGGAACAAAATTGCTGGAGATTATTTCACGAATGATCTCTTTCCACTTTTGTTATTTCAACTGGAATAACGTAGCCTATTCTCAGTTCTTTTAGATTTGGCTTCATATTTTTTTTTTCTCTCTGGGTGCCAATAATTCCATGCTTCGATATCATGAGCGCCTCTGAATAAAGAAAAATAACAATATACACCATAATACAATATAAAATATTTTCTTCGCCATTGGATCATAGGAAAATTCGTATTGGATTGTTCTTGAAACAATGTTATTTATATAAACCACAAAAGAACGTCTGATTCTGACCTCATATAAATTCTGCTCTATAAATCTCCCAAGGATAGCAATACATAGGTCATTTTTTCCTAATTAATAAACATGCAAAATTCTTTTGTTTCGGGCTAGGACGATTCTCTACTAGATCAAGGAGTAGCAGCAGAGCGGTAATAACATATGTGCGTATTATTTGCGTAAAATAACAGAACATTTTAAAATGTGTAAAATTATGCTTGAATTGCTTTTTCTGCGTGAAACAGGTGCAATTTTGTAATGGGATAATCATACCGCCCATAGTATTTACATTTTTTTATGAGTACCGGGAAAACTTGCAAAGGATTACATAACGATAGTAAATTTTAAACTATTTTTAAAGTACAAAATCTTTTTAAAATTACTCTTCCTACAGTAAAGCGTATGTTAATTGCTGTTAATCATTTAGGCTACATTTCTCTTGGTAATTTTTTCCTGGATAACAATTTTATGCGGTTATGAACTAGTACATTATCCAACGAGCCTATAATGGCATTTATCAATACATGAGTCTGTTTCTGTGAAACGAGCAAAGCGAGTTTCATAATACATTTTCATACGAGTGTTTTAATTACCATTACGGGCATATGACTGTTTTTGATCGACCATCACTAAATGTTTAAGTTTTGGGTGTTTAGAAAACCTCGTAATTGATGAAGAAAAGGACTCCGATAGATGGCAGGCATCAGGGCTTCTCTTGAGCTTTAACATCATACAACGCACTTGGAAAACATATGCCTTTTTTTTAACGAAAAGAATTTCACAAGACGAAATAAACACAGTTTAGTGTAGCCTAAAATTAAAATTATCAGGAACAGAATGGATTTTATTTTAAATACAGATTGTTTATTACGCAGTTTCATTTGCTGATCTCAATGTTTCAAGATCGTTTTGTGTTAGATAATAATTAATACCACTAATGTTACAATGAAAATCTGTATCTTAATGTATACCATTATGATGCTGTTACGTCACATACAATAAGTGCATTCTAGTATGGTCGAACAAAAATATATAATTTATCAATAATTAACAATATTATAATAGCCTATATTAACATTATAATAATTATTGAATGTACAAATACCCACCAATACCAAATTAAATCAGGAAAAGTTGTGTTTCTCATTGCGTACAACTTGTGGTAAATAAGTTATATTATAATTTTGTTTTGAGAATTGTTGGGATTAGACATTTCTGAAGCACCTTTACTTAGAAACATTTCTTTTTGTAAAGAGAATGAAAGATCTGTTATTGTTATTCTTATGATGGCTTAACATGCTTCTCCTTTTTCCGGGGGCTTAATGTAAAATATGTTCAGAAGAAATTAACAAACTCGTAATAATTTTTACGCCAGCAGCAATAGGGAGCACTTTATAGTCAATCTATAAAAACATATACATAAAAGAAGATAAAGGTTTCACGTCCCATGCACAGTTTGTTTTATTTCATAAATTGTCGAAGGCACCTTAGTAGCCAAACACTACTTTCAGCAGAATATATTTATTCTTATTTATATAGCCTACTTGAGATTGTTTTACAGAGTAAATGTTGCCTGTAATAATCAAGAATGTGACTGACACAATGGACTTTCCCGGCTTATTATTATTGATTTGTGTACTGAGTATTTTCGTACCGTTATACATTTTTTCTTCATTTTGTTATTTTTATCTTATGTCCAGAAAGAGAATTTTTACGTGTCCGGGATACAAACTGAAGAGAGGCGCATGTTTCACGTCCCACTGGGGATACCTTAGAGAACACAGAAGAACTTTTGAACTTTCTTGTCCTTATATGTCCTATAACCTATGTCATAAGCACTTTTATTATTGCACGTATTAGGCATACGGTTCTGTACAACATACTGTTGACGGTTTAGCGTGGGAAACATACGATATCTTTTCACTTTAGAATTGCTACTAGGTACGCAGTATTTTCTTACCCGCATCTAATCCCGCATAGATAGAAAAATGTGTGTTTTTTTTTTTCCTCGAGGATTTGTGATTTACTTGCAGTGACATTTCCATTTTGTGAAGCGGGCGAGGGGATGTCATCGAAATCGAATCTTAGTGGAAGGGTATTCTACAGGGTGTTAATGAATAACACCGCAATATTTTACCTGTATATAGAGGGGACATAGACAAGCAACTTTTATTAGGAGATTTTTGCTCTGTGACGTAAAATGTGTATGCTACAGGGCATTAAAGTCATTACAATTTGGTGCTCAGAACTCAATAATTACGCGAAATAGGGTTAAAATTTTCATTACATAGACTTCACCCCTTCAGTGATCGATAAAAACCTGATTCTTAATCATTCATCCACAGCTATATCATAATTTAGAGATTTCATAATCTGCAAAATTTACGGAAAAATCACATGACTGGTCGCCACTGGATTAGTCTTCTTTTATTCATAAACTACTGACTACAGTGTTAAAAACGAAGTTCCTTTGTTTTGCATTTTTTTCTAATATTAGAAGCCAGTGGCGGCCATGCCCTGGGAGATCTTATGCTGTAACAGGAAAAATTGAATCTATAGAGCAAAAATCTCCGAATAAAAGTTGCTTGTCTGTGTCCCCTCTTTACACTGGGAAAATATTTTGGTGTTATTCATTAACACCCTGTATAGTAGTAGTAATAGCAGTAATAAGATATTTATTGAATTGTGTCCAACTTGTAGAAGCAGTCGCATAGCCCTTCGTTATGACATAATTTCTCATATATATAGGCTAAGGATCTTTCATAGTAGGTAATCTCGAGTGCGATTTATTAAAATTATTCCTTGAAGAAAATGTAACGGATTGTATAAATAATATTATAATATTTAAAATTAAATCGTTAATAGAGTCAGCTGTCAGATTATGGCTTACTAAACGAACGAACAGTATGCGTTAAGCTGCGTCTCCATTGATATACATTTAACACCAACATGCTGCAGTTAACATATGTTAAATGTTTATCATCAACTTGTTGATGTATACAAGTCAAGTGGTTTGCCAATTAACAACTGTCTCCACTGCCATGTTATAGGTTAACATGTGTTGGCGCGGTTACGAACAGAAATGAATAACATTCAAAAAGAAAACGCCTCTCAAGAGGGCAGCCAACATTACAAAATGAGAGTAGTTTTATATGCTCGTTATTATCTTCTTGTTAACTATGACTTTCTTAAATACTAATTTTGTACAGATGTCTTGATCTTTTCAAAATAACTATCACATTTTTCAACAATGGAGTATGCCATAAAAATAATTTTAAAAGTAGATGCAATACTATTGAGAACACTGATATACCAAATACTCACATAATACAAAATGGATGCCGGGAATATTGAGGAAGCTGTCGACTGCTTTTTGTTCACCCGGAAATTCCCGAACCAAAGCCGATTAAGCTGGCGATCGCTTTTCGTTTCCCGGAAATTCCCGAAACCAAGCCAATATTGACCGAATAGTCAATTGACTTGACATGTTGTCCATTTTCTCCGGAAAACAAATTATCACTTGAAAATGTTAAGTGCAACACGCTGGGTTTGCATGTCAAGTCAATTGGAACGCGAAACTGCAATATACATGTCAATATCAACTTGTTAATATTGACATGTTTGTGTTAAATGTATATCAATGGAGACGCAGCTTTATGGGATACTAAGGAAAGCTACCGACGAGGTAATCACAAAATACTTAACCTCAAAATTTAGATGAACTAAAATCGGAACAAAATAAAAACTTTTTTTTCTTCTTTCTTTTTTTAAAGAACTTACTTGTAAATTTCCTCAGTCTACTTGAATGTGCACTGTTAAAAAGACCATTTAATTTTCCGTTGGATTTTCTCATATTGACAGCCCAATCTGCTGGTTTAAGTTTCTCTTTCTCTAGTAATTCATACTTACGATCTTCACAGAACTTTTGGAATTGAATCTAAATGCATTTTCTATTTCTTTCAGTATTTTGTGGTTTAGTTTCTGTTATGATAATAGTAATTTCGTCAACAGACGCATTGCCAAACTTTGAGCTTGCCATTTGTGTTTTCAATTCAGCGCCGACAGTGTATGACGTAGTCTAGTAATCACTGCATAGTGATACGGGACGGTTCAGCTAACTTTTTATCACAAGTAATCCCACGAGAGGTTACGAATTTATCGATACATTTGCGAGAATGAATTTCGAGCAAATTGATCTGATGAAAATCGTAAGTAGGTTTTATTAAGACTATTCCACGAATAAACTTAACGTATTTTGTACTGTCATCCGTAATATCACGGCATACTAGATGAATGAACAATTCACTAATCGATTCGATCAGAGTTCCCAATGCTACCAGTGGTCCGCATCACAAGATGGGGGCGGGGCATCGTGATAGTTGCTTACATAAAAGCATACGAGGAATCGAAATTGTGTTTTTAATCAATGGACATTTATATTATTTCAATTTCCGAACAAGTTATGTTGTATAAAATAATTTGTTTAGGTCCTGCTTAATGGCAGCATATGACGTATTAGTCACCGCACGTTGATGCCTTCCGTGTCCAGTAACGAGCTGACGATTTTATCCGATAAAATAGCAAAGCATTTTATAAGATAAACGATTGTGATTGGTCTGTACCCGAGGAATTGCTAAACGTTATTGGTCAATATCAAACACGCGGTGTATGAGTGGAATAGTCAAATAAATCCGCACCCTCGCGATTCTTGCAAGCATACATAATCTAATATATAAAGTCGAATGTGTGTTTGTGGGTATGTATGTTTGTTCCTTATACAAATCTACATTTCTTTACCAATTTACACGAAATTTTGCACACATACCCAGTTAAACCCGGGAAGTAACGCGGTCAACATTAAAATTCAAACAAAATACTCCTTCCCTTGAAAATTATACAATTTCTGAGAATATTATACTGAAAAAAAAAATGAAGTGCTGTTCAGTTCACATGACAACAGTGAATTGTTTACTGTGATGACATAGGGCCTTGGCGACTATATAATACTGAACTTTAACGAATTATGATTCCATCGATGTAATATATTGGGGAAAATAATTACTAAAAAATGAAATCCACGAAAATAAAGCATAGTGTGATGCAGTCACATAACTTTCTCTACCCTTAACATAAGAAATATTTTCTCACTTCACATTTTGATGTAGAATAAGAGGTCGTATTGCAGGGATAACTTAAGTGTGTGAGTATGCTATATCAGAAGTCTGTAAATAATCCTTTCCGCTGATAAGTTATCCATACCTGTAGGCTTTGTATTAGTTGAGAAATAGGGATGTTTATCATAGGCCCTAAGCATGGGATGGAACATTTTGAGTCCTATGCTCGCAGTATATTATGTCCCGGGTTTTAGGGGAGGAAAGTATGAAAATGATACTGCATTTCCCTTTTATTTCAGCCCCGAAACGATTGTATGGTAACATGAGAATGAGAAATAAAATTTTCCGTCAAGTCAATACAATCTTATTTAATTTATGTTTCTTCTTATTTCAACCCCTCCCAGGCATGATGTGTAGCAGCAACGGGATGCAGCATTCGACATCCTCTATGAGCCATAAAAAGCTATATCTAGCATTTTCTGATGGAATAGTTTGAGTGTGGTAAATCTTTTTCTTCATTTCAAGTTCTACATACATAAAGTCCTCCATAAGTTAATTTCAAATTAAAAAATACAAAGCCCGGGCGACGCCGGGCCTTTTCAGTTAGTACACCTATATTTTTTATGCACATTATTAATTTCCTTTAGGAAATTGAAACAAAATCATTAAAGCTGTTTTCGAGAAAATCAAGAAAGTGGTTTTAAAAATGAAATGCAAATCGTTGCCATGTTTCGTGTCAAGTCCCTGAAGGATATCGTAAAATCGGATGTGTGGACAATACAGTTCTTATTTCTAGTTATGATATAGAATAAGAGGTCGGATCGTATTCAATTGATTCAGCTTGATACAAAAGTTTACCGTTCATCAAGAAGTCGGAATCTCTATGGATGGTGCCTGGCGTATAACCACCCTTCAGAGAATTGTCAAGGAAAAATATTATGAATAAAAGTTTTAGCTCTTGCTATAAGCACTTCATGTAAAAAAGAAAATTAAACAAAATCGTTATACTAGTTTTTGAGAAAATTGCGAAAAACGAAATTTTCTTCCTGTAAAGTGGCATTAAAAGTAAGAAAAAGTCGTCGCCAATCTTCGTATTACATCCCTAATAGATACTTAACCGAAATGTAAAGACGTTTTTATACGATTTTTGTTCTGAACAAAACACCTTAAACCTTTTTAATTATTTTATCACATTAGCAAGAATACAAGACAGTGCCGTTTTAATGTTTAATTATTACTACATCTGCGCCATCATAAGAGGATGCCCTGAAGATGACAAAATCATGTCGAAAGGCCTGGACATAATACAAAGATTGTAGAGTTTCTTGTTTCTCTTTATTTTAAAACTACGGCTTAGCTCTTGTAATGGATAATTTATTATAATTTTGCAGTGGCCCAAATGTAGATCTCGTAAGGTAGCAATTAAATATAGTAGGCTGATAAAAAGAAGTGAAGATAAATATCCCAATTCCGAAGCTCATTTCATATTTGATACAGGTTAATTAGAAATTACTGCTAATGTCTTTCAGTAATTTCATCACCTGAATTTACATGCTCTTATATTCCCTGAAAGCATTTTCACTGCTGATCACCTGGTAATCCATCAAGAGCTTTAGAATCTAATCTCGAAGATGAGAGGAACCGTTACGATATCGAAAGGTAAGAGCATGTGCATTCACAAACTTTAATATCATTAAGCTTGATTTCATTACAGAAGAAACTATTTCGTAGCTCTTCAGAATTGAATTAGAGCCTATGTAAAGCAAGATTTTTTAAAATATCTGGAAGGTAAATTTTATACACCCGTCTTGAAATCTTGTTATCCACTACTGGAGAATTCTTATGCTGAGAACAGAATTTATTTAGCTAAGGTCTCGAAAATTCCACTAGGAAGTGATTAATTTCACTCGGGAAACGTGTTCATCAGGTGAATCAGCATAAAACACGTAACACCAGCAGCAGATGTGATTATCACTGTCTTTAATGGTAGTACAATGTTAGAGCAATAATGTATTAATGTTTTTCGAGAAAAATTCCTGTGTTTGAGCAGTTGTGTATTATGTTCAGGAAGTTTTAAACTTACTAGTAAGCTTATTTATTAGGTGTTGGGTATTACGAGTAAAATATGTATACATTAATCTAACTTAAAATAGTTTGTGAAGAAACTATATTTTGTCTTGGCTTCGATTTGAGTTTGGATTTGAGAAAGAAAATGATACTCTGTACGGGTCGGAAAGGGGAACTAAGAAGAACGGGGGGAAAATACCTGCAAAGTTTGGAATGTGGTAGTAGAGAAGAATGTTAAAAGTAAAATGAGTGGACAAAATTAATAAAGAAGTCCTGAGAAGAGTAAAAAAAGAGAGATCAATCATGAACACAGTTATACGTAGGAAAGCAATTTGGGTAGATCACGTTTTGAGAAGAATTCGTCATCTGCATGACGTAATCGTAGAAAATTTGGAGGGATTTCCTGGTCATGGGAAGAAGAATTCGAGCTGCTGGACCATCTAAAAAGAAGTAAAAGAAGTAATTGATGAAAGAGGAAAGAAGGGAGATGGAGAGCGACGAAATTTGCAGACGAAGTCCAAGTTCCTTTCCTTGAGCAAAACATTTAATAGGCCTAATTATTATTACTGTTATTATTAGGGCCTGGATTTTTAGATTTTTATAAACCCTGTTTTAGTTTTTTAAACATATTAAAATAGTTTTATTTAATTTTTACCATTTTCAGACGATTTAGTATATTTAATAAGTACAATAAACACATTGAAAAGATATATTAATTCATTTTATTTTCACTTAAGTTTCCATGGCTCTGAACCACAAAACTTTAGGAGTACTTTTTGCTTAGTTTTAGAAGTATCCCTGTTATTTCCAACTCCACCACATAGACTTAAAAAATAAACGTTTTTCAATTAATAAATCAACTTTTAGGATACTTCACTTTCGGCGTCTTACTGGAGAAAACACTGTGAATATACTGCAAGTGTAAGCTTTCTAGGAATGTCTTTCATTTGCTTCTAAAGAAACCGGGGATTTCGGTTTACCTTAAGATTTCCTTTATCGTGACAGTGGTGTACAAAATGACAAAATTACAATATGCAATTCTATATTTTATCTTACAAAATAATATACTGGGAACAATGCGCAGGCTGCAAAATGTAGGCAGATATTTAAAAAAGTAATTTTAGAACAATAATTCGATTAATTAGTATAATAATTATTCTTATTTTATCGTATTTAATTTGAAAAGCAGTTTTAATCATTTTTAGCTTTTTTTGTGTTTTTTTTTATGAGATTAACTATGTGACTTCCTTGACAATGAATTTTGTTATAGTATATTGCGATACAAGTGCCGTAAGCGATGTATACGGATCGAGGAAAGAGTTTGAAAAAACGAGGCGCTTGTATATACATTCTTGAAGATAGATGTTTATTTCAGAAAGTGATTCGCATGTGTTTGTTGTTATGCGAACCGAATATTTGTCCTGGGGGGGGGGGCCTTGTCCATAAAGGCTTGTATTATGATGTGCCGAAAGTAAATTCTTAACCGCACGGAAACACTTACCACACATAGCAACAAGATTGCGTGTGGGAATGTCAACTTACGATCCACGGCAACAACATTCGTAAGTACCACTAATTAGTTAAGTCGTGCAAAAAAATATTACAGTTAGCTAGCAAGGAACAAAATAGCGTAAAACCTAAGAAACCGGGCCCTAGTTATTATCATCTGCTTTTTTGTTTGCTTCACATGTATAAATCTGCGTTATGTTTACTACTGCTTAACATTTATTTTTTATCTATTATATTCCCTACGTTTGTATAACGAATTTTAATTCACCTGCAAACTCCAAGAGTAGGTTATTCGATAAATTGAGTAATTTCTAGCAGCTGATATAGCTAATGTAGGATTTTGCTTTTATTTTCTGGAGAAAAAGTAGAGCTCGTAAAGAAATTCAGTTGAGTGCAGAATTGATGCTAAAGCTTCGTGGATGTATCTCAACCACGAAACAATCTGTTGTAGTATCCTTGCGTCTTCCCTGGCTCTGCTGTAGAGAAATTGCAAATGCTGCACGGTATGTTCTAGCAATCTAGCGCATAATATCGTTTCTTCTGTAGTTGTAGTTTTTGAGAGTTCTAAGACCTTTCCAGTGTGTGCAGTAAATATGCACAATTTTTAGTAGCAGCTTCACTAATTAAATAATTAATGCAACCACGCATACTATGATGAGCAAGTCATATAGTTCGAATGGGACATAGCTCGGATACCATGTATTGGAACTTTGTAAGATAGGACTTGTAGGACAATCTACAGCGATTGAGGGGAGGACAGTGTTTAAGCTGATCGTAGGGAGGCTGGAATGAGACGAGTAGCTCAGACAGAAGAATTATCTTGGTTAAGCCAAGACATGCACAGTGGTTCACAGTTGAAATCCTAATTACTAAAGCATTATGGTTATTTACAAACGTATAATACATTCCTAAAAACTATATTGTTTACGACGTTATTTGTCTAGGAGACATTATTTTGCCATTCATGAGGCATGTTTTGGAAATTTGTCTTGATACAAAGAATATTATCTATTATTCCCAAATTTCCGAGCGGGACGGCCGAGATGGTAACGTCTGAACTCGTCTTCGGGAGTCCCTGGTTCAAATCCCGTGGCCGGACAAATTGACATGGGTTTTTTCATGGTTTCCCCATTCGTAAAGGCAAATGGCGAATTGGATATTTACTTACCATGAATCATCCTCATCATTTCATCCTGTATCATATCCATTTAAGTTAATATCAGAACTGAAATTTACTCCATAAAAATACATTAACAATTCAAACAATTGACAAGCAATAGTTCCATGGCCTACCCTACTGTATACCCATAGAGCTGTGGACACAGATCCTGAACTCTTGATATGGCCTCGTTGCTAAAATGAGTATAAACACAGCTGAAATAAAATCAGGTAAACTGATATAACAAAGTACCAGTATGCTTTTTTAATCAGTAATAATTGCAGTTATGATATACAGAAAATAAGTTTTTTTTTTTTTTTTTTTTTTTTTTTTTTTTTTTTTTTTTATAGATCTCCGAGTTAAACTCCAGATACATTCATTAAGCAGGGCTTACGGAAGAACAAAGGTCTAAAGTTTGATTCTTAACCTTAATTCATATTGGTATACACTGATATACTAATTCTTAAAATATGTAAACATTTTACAAAATGCATTGACAATGAAATAGTACAGTAAGCCAATAAGAAGAGGATAGTTCCACCTAGCGGTATGCAGTTTTGTTCTGAGTATAGGCTTATGCAATTTTAACGCAACGCAATAACTTTAAAGCTAGTTTCTGTTCGTGAAATAACATTTATAGGCTTATGTTATTATTTAGGAATGATGTAGGTCAATGAAAGACAATGAATTCCCAGTTTTTTTAAAAAGAAAAATGTAATACTTATTTAAGCACATTGACAAAATAGGACATAAGAATGGAATAGGCTCAATTTAACACAATTGATAATAATAAAAAAAAAATTTGCCTCAGGGTGGACTCGAACGTGATATCTCTTGATTACTAGACAAGCACCTTACCCCAAGACCAAACCACACTGCGACTTTTGAGTGTCCAATACCAAAGAATACTATTTCGTCGTTGCTCACACAAGAGAAAAATCACCGTATTTCGAAATTAGGCTATATATCGTGCCTGCTAGATATATTATGGTACAATGTTGAATTATTTCATTAATTAGTACTATAATATTCGCGATATCCGAGTGATAAATTAGGATGAGGCCCTCGTTGAAGCAGAGGTACCAACCTAACCATATTCTCAAAGCTTAATGTTTTTATTTATTAAGAGGTCAGGGATTATAAATCTGACATAGGCTGAAGTAAAATTCAATGCTTTAATCTAATTGTAATCAATTTTAGCAAAATAATTAGTCATTATACAGCAGCATTTCATCTATAATCGTACATATGGGAACATTTGTTTTTCATGTAGATGTCAAACTGTCCATGGCAACTGAAGGAAGCTTTATAAGCTGTCATTAATTGATGACGCTATAAGAAAGAACCGAGAATTTGATTTTGCATTTGAAGAAGGTGCCTTCTTTTTACCCTCCTTTACTAAAGAAGGTTTCGACAGGAATTGAAGGCTTGTTCCAGAATTTCCCTTTATTTACCTTAGTTACGGGACTCGCCCGCTGATTGGTTGGCCGCGAGCCAATCAAAATGCTTCGAAATGAACCAAAATATTATAATAAATTTGACTGATAATTACTCTTTATTTCGGTACTGGACAACCGATTAGGTCCAAATTCAATAGGCTTATTGCCATGATTGTTATAAATAAGTATACGAAGTTTCATGAAAATTCGATAAAGCGTATTTGAGTTACCGCGCCTTTTCTTATATGATACCATAAAAGGGCACTAAATTGGGTATTATTCCGGTACCGGCCAACCGATTTGGTCCAATATCAACAGACATCTTCCCATGGACATTATAAATAGGTATTCCAAGTTTCATGAAAATCCGATAAAGCGTATGAGAGTTATGGCGCCTTTAAAATATACACTAAATTGGGTTTTACTCCGGTACCGGTGAACCGATTTGGTCCAATTTCAATAGGGTTCTTCCCATGGACATTATAAACGCGTATACCAAGTTTCATTAAAATTCGATAAAGCGTATTTGAGTTAGAGCGCGTACAGACACACGGACGGACGGACGGACAGACGGACAGACATTTTTCGTCCCCCACACAATCTCATAAAGTACCATACTGGCACTTAATAAATAAAAGATTCCTAAATCCATGCACTATTTCTTAAATTCTTTTTAAAAATTGGCAATATCGTCGCATGTCTAGCTTCTCTTCGATAAAGTTAAGATTTCTACTCTTCAAGCTGAAATACACTCCCGTCACGAGTCCATCACCACCGTGTTTGCTATCGGTTGCAAGTTATTTTCTTCATTTTTTACGGGCATTTTGCACACATATTGCCGTGCAAATGTTTTTCACTTGGTTTCGTCGGTAATGAGAATTCGTGTCTAGAACTCCATATCCTCATTATTTACGTTATTTTGTGTAAACTCTATACTCCTTCGCATGAAATGTGTTTTCACAGAAACTCCTTCCATTGAATCTTAGTTTTCTTAGTATCGTTTTGTATTCTCTTGGAGTTGACCGTTTCTTTAATCCTCCTCAACTTCTGCAATCAAAGGAGTGTTCAGTTTGTTATCCTTTAAATTTTTTTCAGAATCCATCTCTCATCATTTTCCTCGTGTTTTCTTTTATTTCTCGTTGTCTCTCAATATATATTTCTTAAATTGTAGAATAATTTCAGATAATTATTGATGCTATTTTCTGTCATTTTTTTTTCGAAATGGTGTATTACGAATTCGTAATTCTCCCTCCACGTTCTCATATTTACCATAGAGGTTGTTAAGCAAATTAACTGTCTTCGTTCAGATCGGAGCATGAACAAGCAATATGCTTTCACATTTCTTAGTAATAATTTAATTTTAAAAATAAATATTAGGGGATATCATTTTGAATATGAGGAGGGCCGACGTGAGGGATATGTCTATACAATGATACTTAAATTTTCCCTGCCTAATATACAACATATAAATACATATCCGTAAAGATTAAAGAACAAGAAAACCGCCTTCAATACGTTTCATTTAAGCTACAAATAATTATGAAATCACTTTGGCTGTGACCCACTGTGAAGTATTTCGCGAGTTTATTATGATTTCTACCGTGCATTATATTCCCTATAGATAAATGCCCAGGGCAGGGCAGGGCAGGTTATCAGAGCTCGTAGAGCTGAAGCTAGCCAGCCAGATCTTAATAGTAAACACTAGACAACCTACAACTAGATTGAACTGCCACTTTTTTTAACCCGCGACGTTCAGAATCGAGTTTCCGTCGTTATTTCCTCGGCCATTTCACTCTGCATGTTTTTAATTTTGTAAAATATTGTATATTCCCGTGTTGGGTATCCTGAAAAGAGACTTGACATCAAGGAAGTTATTATTTATTTTGAGGTTTGGTTTTTAATGTGTATAGCTTTTAAAATTTTAAATTGTAAATAATTTTCTCCGCTTAGATCTTAATCCAGTGCTGATACGGGCTCAGATTTTAAACATTTAAGAATTTATTACACTGACTAGGTATTAGTTTTAAATAAAAATAGCTCTATATTATTGAAGTATCTTGATGTCATTCTCATGAAAAACCTAGCCCTGATATTTTGTTATCAACAAAATTAGACTGTTTAAGGGAATAAGGTACTCATTTTATTGTTATTATAAATTTGCCCTCAAAGGATCAACATGAAGTTCATTATTTCTGAAAAGAGAAGTAAATCTTTTGGGGATTTCTAAATTATTTCACCGCTTATCAGCACCTAAAAGAGATCACGACACTGTACTACCTCGTAATATGGGAACGGCATAGTAAAGCAGTAAAAGTGAGTAGGGTTGGTTGGTATATGGTTATTTAACGACGGAGATGTACTGCAACTTAGGCCATGCCAGTAAATCTATTGACATGGGCCTCTCACATCGATGCACACATAAATGCCATCGACCTGGGCCGGGATTGAATCATCAACCTTGGGCACAGAAAGCCAGCGCGATACTAACTGGGTCACCCAGGCCAACAAGAATGAGTAGGACAGGAGGGAAATAATATTAAAAAAACATGTCTCCAGTAATCAGCGAGGAGAGTCGAACGAAAGTAGAATGAAGCTCAAACAGATGTAAAGGATTTAAATGAAAAGTGTAAAATATTGAAATATAGCCTATTCATAGCATAGCCTAAGACAGAATCAGTGACAAGCGCAAAGAATACTTGAACTTGAAACCAGTTTTAAACAATTGGATTGGTTTTGTAGCTTACTCTTTTGTGAATATCATTACCATCAAGTTTTTATTGATCCAGTCTTGCATAACCCTCTTGCAAAGGAACGAGTTCCAAGTAATTTCAGACTTGAAGATAGGATCAGTTTATTTAAGGGTGTGTGTTTCTTACGATCGGCAAGGAAGTGTGTTTTTGTGTCGCTAAGAATATATTTATAAAGTTTTCAGTTAATACAAACAGACAGCTTTCTCGTTTAAGAAGTAATGTAATGTATTGTATTTTCCGCGCTACCGCGACCGCTGATGATGAGTTTGTGAATTAAATATCTCGCCGCCTAGGAAGGCAATGAACAGCGGAGTACGGAACGCGCACAGAAACAAACGACGCTCATTAATCACCAAACTTTACAAAGTACTGATATTCATTTTCATTTCTCGTACGTGCTTTGTCCTTTTGTGTTCTCAACGAAGTAAGCTTTCTGATGTCCTGGTTTTTCTGGAAAGGTTATAAGCCCTACGTTTACTTTGTCTTTACAGCTTTCACATTTCAAATACACCCTTTGGTTGTTTAGTTAGTTTTAGCATACAGTAAATGCTTTCATCTTCCCTCGAGTGCATTTACTTGTGTACTTCACTACCACCATTGTGACTTCACTCCACCGAAAGTTAATATTTTAATATTTTTTGTGTTAATTAAGTAGAAATAAATTCAACTGAAAAGTTTATAAACCAATTCCAGATTTTTATGAAATAAATAGGGGTAAAAAAAGTCATGTGAAATGTAAATTAATGCCCAATAGTCATCACTGCTTTCCCCTAGCAATTTAAAAAAATTGCCTTATTTTACGTTTATCCAGTTATAGCTAATAGTTTTCGTCCTGTGTTTCAGTTCAAAATAATTATTTGAAGCATCTCTAAGTACAGTGCTCTGTAGTGCTCTGTAGTGCTCTGAAAAGTGAAGTTTGAATTCTTAAGATAATAGAAATAACAATAATAATAATAATAATAACAATAACAATAATAACAGAATAATAATTGTAATAATAAAAATATCGCATTCAAGTAAGATAGCTGCAGAAAATATAATACGAAGGACATACTATCGACAGTTTTCTCCTATTCTGACTAATTGCTTTAGCAGTTTCTAATATACATGTACCAGCAGGTGCCCGCGATATTGTGCTTAAATCATTTATTTAACAGAAAAATAATTAAAACGTTATATTTATTAACACTGACATCGTTTTTTACATAAATTGGAGGAATTGGGTAATATTACTCTTAATTATATTGTTTAACGTTAAAAATACAAATAAACGAACAAAACGAATCTTATGCTACCATATGGGCATACAAATTCGAAATGAAACGATTAAAATGAACCATAAATTCATGAACCTTACCCAAATCATGCATAAACCATTTTATTATAACGATTGATAATTTTAAAAAAAAGCTAAAAACCTGGTTTCGAGGTGTATTTTACGATCAAAGTGAGCCACTCGGGGAAAAAAGACCTCAGATTAGAGTTCCCTAGCCCAAAAAAACCCCCGCATAGTGTTTTTCGTCCAATCATTCCATGTTTTCCCATTAAGGCTTTGCCCGCGAAACTTGTAAGCTGTAAAGAACATATTGATTAATTCGAACATTTCGATTAAAGGGTTGAATTTACTGATTATTTTACATAATGTACAAAATTTTGAGATACATAATTTACTCAAATATAAATTTTAATACCTTCTCTAATTTACAAAGTCTTGTTTCATTTATTTCCAAAGCCTTATGTAAAGATTGCCAACAATAGGCTACACTGTTGTCATGTCAACTGTGATTTGGATTTGATAATTATGTGTAAAAAGGGATTAAGTATTCTCAAAAACATTTGATTTTTGGCATTTAAAATAAAAATTCAAAATCCTTTCTTAGTGAGCACCTACATTATGAAACGAAGGTACTGTCAAAATTCCAAGTATCTACCTATTATAGTTTAGGCTCTACGTTGATTCTCTGTCATTAAGTCAGTCAGTCAGGACAAAGCCTCTTATATAGAGAGAGACTAGCTTAAAAGACCCGGCGTCGCCCGGGTTTTTTTATTTTGTAATTGGAAATTATCTTATGAAGGACTTTCGATTTTTAAATTATAGGGCATTAGGCCTATATAGGTATTTAGAATTTGAAATAGGAAGAACGACTTATCACACTCAAACTATTCCCTCAGAAAACGCTTGATATACCTTTTTATGGCTCATAGAGAATGTAGAATTTTGCATCCCATCGCTTGTACAGTACACAGCAAGCCTGGTAGGGGTTCAAATAAGAAGAAACAGAAATTCCGGTAGCATAAAATTGTATTATCGTGGCAGAAAATTTTTATTTCTTACTCTCATGTTACCATAAAACCGTTCTGGGGATGAAATTAAACAGAAATGCAATATCACTTTCATACTTCTCTTCCCAAAACATATTACCTTACCTCGTATTGTTTTCTCTATTTCCAGGCTAGAGAAAGTTATGTGACTGCATTATTTTTGTGGATTTCATTCTTTAATATTTATTTATAACATGAATTATATTGATACCTTCTCTAATTTGTCGGAGACACGTTTCATTTATTTCTAAAGCCTTATGTGAAGACTGCCAACAATACTGTTGTCAAATGAACTGTGATATGGGTTTGATAATTCTGTGTAAAAAGGGATTAAGACGTATTCCCAATAACATTTAATTTTTGGCATTTAAAATCAATTTTTTTCAAAATCCATTCTTAGTGAGCACCTACATTATAAAACGAAGGTACTTGCAAAATTCCACGTCTCTACCTGTTATAATTTAGGCTCTACGTCAGTCTGTCAGTCAGTCAGGAAAAAGCCTTTTATATATATAGAGATTTACATTCTAACCTGGCCACCCTACGCGGTATCATCCGGCCTAGTGTCCCTCGGTCGGGCCGTGGATCTCCACCCACGGCTCTGTCCCAGGGCAGGACCGGCCTCCGGGCCGAACACTTCATCGTCATCATACATTCTAATACTTTTATTGAAAATTTCTTGTATAAGATTGTTTGAAAGGTATTACGAAAACCGTTATGTTTTATTCACAATATACCCTTCACATAAGAAAATATCGCATTTACAGGTTCCTGAAGTCATAGTTTCAGTAAATTTCCGATAAATCATTAACACTTCATACGTAAGGCCCAACGAGAGAAACAATGAACATTACACCTGTATTTGCATACAAATATATTTGGCTAGGGTAGTGCACAGGAAGTCATGTATACAATACAAAGTATTTTTATGCTTTATTATTGGATTCCTACTTCATCATGATTGATGTTGATCTAAATTGTAACCAACGAAGGAAATAATGCACTGCGTAGAACTTCTTACCGGCCAAGTTCTTGTAAGCTTAGTTTTCCAGTTAAAAGCATCAGCTGGTTAGTTGAATGTCGATTTTCTCTGATTTCTTTCCTTCACAACTCGATAATCCATGGAAGTTGCGAAACTTTTTCTTCTTTATTTACTATACTTATTTTCCTCTTCAATGGAATTTGAAGCAAACTTACTTCCACTAGTTTTAATGAATCCGTCCATCAATTGTCTCAGAGTTGAGTGTTTTCAAATATACTCTATGATGTTTGAGTGAGTAAATAGGAAACTGTATACCATGAAAAAAGTCTTAAGACTATAGGCCTAAGGTTTTATATCCCTCTTGTAGAGATTGTGAGATATATTTCACACTGAAGGGAAACCATCCTAGCCATAGAATTCTTGTGTTAGGAGAATTCAATAAAAATTCTTGTAACCAGCCATAAGAGACTTCGTATTGTGTTCTTATTCCTTTTCGAAGCGTTTTAATTGAACATATTGTTGTAGGTATCCAAGAATTTCTCGATCCATGCAATAATTCTTTGGAATATGTGTTACTCTCTCGTAATCAGTAGAGAATCACAAATTATTTTCAAATAAAAGCTCGCTTATCTTCTCTTAATCTCGACTTCTCTCATTCTAGCTCCTCCGTCCATGATCAATACTTATGTTTACCACTCTTACCGGCATCTGTTTTACTTAGAGGTGTACAAATCTCGATTTTAGCTTGCCCATGCCCGCTTGAACGCCAGGCAAGCAAGTTGCCAGCGTCATAGCTAGGAAGCAGGCAGGTTTCTTTAAGCTTGGTGGGTCAGGTCAAACCCAACCTAGGCAAGCCAGAATAAGCTTGCGACATTCCTATCAGCTAAACAACTGTAGTTGCTAAGTGTAAGTAATACTTTCTTGCTTTTCTACATGCTGGTAGAAGAAATTCATCATGCAGATAAATAAAAGGTGGATAAAGTATTAAAAATCGTTTTAGCGTCTTAACACCTTTATTATTTTTATTATTAGGTAGATTTCGAAGAAAATCTACCTATTGCAATCGATACCATGTCTTGACTGTCGAAAAATTCTCTCATATCTTTACGTTTCCTGCCTCCCTAAGTACGATACCACAGCCTGTTCAAAAAAAATATATATTGTGATATTTATATATATATATATACGAGGGGATGCTGAAAAGTAATGCCTCCGATTTTTTTCCGGGAACACCTTAAAGCTTTTGACATAAACCAAACTGTATTTCAATACTGCATCTTTACTCTACATTTCTACATATTTATTTCTCAACATAGTCACCCTGGCGACGCACACATTTCTCCCAACGAGAGACCAGTTTATGGATCCCGTCACTGTAGAAGTTTGGACCTTGTTGTCTGAACCACAGCCTCACCTCCGCTTGCACCGCTTCATCAGTTGTAAAGTGGACACCGCGAAGGTGTTCTTTAAGCTTTGGAAAGAGGTGAAAATCGGATGGAGCCAAGTCGGGACTGTATGGAGGATGATCGACAACAGTGAATCTAAGGCGTCGGATCGTTGCAGATATCGCAGCGCTCGTGTGCGGTCTGGCATTGCCATGCTGAAGGAGAGGGTGTTCCATGTGGATTTCAATTGGAGGCGTGTTTTCTGCGGTTAGAAACTCGATTACAGACGCTGTTTCTCATGCACCGACATAGTCACTTTACAGACCGCCATGTTATTCGGTACTACTCAAAGCCCTCTAGCGGCAGAGGGTTGTACTTCGCGTCAGCTCAGCGGCAAGGACAACAGAGTAATATGCAGGACATGCGAAACCTCTACCATACTGCAAACAGACGAAAACAATTTGGAGGCATTACTTTTCAGCATCCCCTCGTATATATATATATATATATATCTTTACACGTTTGTGGCCGCAATTTTGAAGATATTTGACCCAAATTTTATTATGTTATTTACAGGCCCAATAGTTCGGACAAGTTCGTTAATGAGCAAAATTGGCCTAAGGGGGTGGTCGGGGGAGGGGGTTGACATTTTAAAACATTTATATCTCGGCCCCTATGGACTATAGAGGGAAACTTTGTTTGAATAAATTAGAGTACTCCTTATGGAGTTCACAGTGACACCAACGATTCGGGGGGTTTTGGGGGTACGAGTTGGGGTGGGGTGGGAGGATGGAAATTCGAATTTTTTTTTAACTACGTCTTGTGGGGTATCTTTGAAAAGCTCTTGATGAGCACTCTACAAATCAATAACTAGTTTCTTGATAGTTCTCATATAAGGCGAGATTTGAATGTTTGAAAAAGTTCTCTTTCCTCTTTTTTGCAGTTATTATTGCGGGTTTGTCATGCCAAGGCTAAAGAAGAAGAGTGCTACGCAGCGACAGTAAATTAAACCAAAAGCACTTCGAAATCTACCTCAGCCTGTAGGCTTGCCTAAAGGGATTTTTGTTATTGTTATTATTGATTTTATGATGTTTTCTCGAAAATGTTTGACAATTTTTCCTATAATTTTTCCTATGCCGGACTAGTACCTTTGTTCATTGATAATTCAAACTCTCCACATTTTAGTTTCTCCTCGGCTTCCTTCAGGGTAAAATTCTCTAAGGGTCGTATTCAAGAACGCGACTTTGGAAGACGACTTCCTAAAGTAGACTTTCAAAGCAAAGTTCAACTTTGGTTAAAGTCGAATTCATAGACGTTAGTTGCGAGACTTTGACCATGACTTTGGAAAGTCGAGATTTGACGATGTTGTTATAACGTTGGCAATCGTATCCACTGCCTTTTAAATGAATTATGTGTACAAACTGTTGAAATTGCTGTACGTCTAGGAGGCGGTGGGCAGATCTCGGAACAAAATAACATCGACGTGCGCATTACACTCAGCCATTTTGCAAAAGCGTAATTGTATTCTGACAATGATAATAACAATAATAATAATTCTTTATTAGCTGTCAGGATACAATGTCCATAGTCTTCTTAATTCTATAAGCATATTTTTGGTTATTACAATAAAATAGCGACTGAATAATTAAAATACACATTTATAAATTTCTTAAAATTAAGTATTAATAGGCTATGTTCATTGTGAGTATTTTGTAAGAATGTTATATAGGGTTCTGATTAAATTTCCACAGATCGTTAAGGAATTCTTGTACGTCGGACAATAAATAATATTTTAGAAGTAGAGTTTTAACTTGCTTTTTAAAATGTTGAATCTTCGGAACTTTAAGATTGTTAGGTAGTTTATTATACATAGTAAAGCCTATATGAGAAATGATGTTCAAGCTCCTGGTATTTCTATGATAATCTAATGAATATTGTTAGCTGTTCTTGTCTGTGAATTCATTCCTATTTTTGTGTATAAATGTCACAGTTTCTAATATAGAGGGATGGTAGGGGCAAGATTTTTAATGTTTCGAATATCGGTTTATTTGGTGTCCTGACTGGTAATTGGAGCATAACTTTTAGTAGACCTATTCTTTTTTTGCAGTTTGAATATTTGCTTAGCTTTTGTTGAATGTCCCCCAAAAGGTATGCCATAACTTAATACTGATTGGACACAGCTGAAAAATGCCTTTAATACATCTATTGTCGATACCTGAGTACATGAATAGCATCACATAACTGGCTAAGTTTGTGCTATATGTGGTTCCCATGTAAGATCCTGGCCAATCCATAGCCCAAGAAATTTTGTAGTATTTATTTGCCCCAGTGTTGTGTTATTAAGTCTAACTTGCAGGTTGCCTATAAGATTTTGTGAATAAAAGAGCATAGGCCTATGTATTGTCTTATCGGTATTTAGAAAGAGTTTGTTCTCTTTCAAAGTTTTAAGCTACTATTTGTTTAATTTACCTTTTGCTGAAGTGAATGGAGATCGCTGTCACAAATCTGAGTTTCAGTTCTCTTGTTGTGAAATATTGTGAATTATTCTGAATCATGAAAGTCTCGAAGATGCCACCAATGACTGACTATGAACAGTGATCGAAGTGGCTCCATCCGGCATTGAGATTCAAGGTACACAGAGGAATGAGCAGGAGTTTTCTAAAAAGAATACTGTCCAGAAGCAATGCGAGGTGGCTTCACAGTATTTACAAGAGAGGAAACAAATTGAAATAGAGCAGCTGAGAGAGCTCCATGAACTAAAAATGCAGCATGCAAAGTAGTCCAGTCATTTGGTGCTCAAAAATGGGGTTACCTGGAAAGTTTTCCGGGAGTTTTGAAAATTGGTGATTTTATAGATTTCGACGTGCTCTTTTCGAATTTTCACTTTGCTACCTCGTATCTTTGCCGCTCGCGCCGCCATATTGGAAAAATGGCGCGCAAAAACAGTTTTTTCACAATATCTCCTTTACTGCTCATTTTACGATGAAAATAGTTATGTAATAAATTAAACTAGAGAAAATTTCCTATAATTTACGTCCCAACGATTTTTTGGTAAAATGGATAGTTTCAGCGTACGAGCGCCGCAAAGTCTACTCAGACACGCGTTTTGGCCGAAGCCACGGAAGATGCGGATAGGCTACGCTAATAACAATCAATACGGCAATCAACACTTCATCTACATTTGATTCCGTAATAGTTGTCGGCAAAGATGTAGATCTTCTTATTCTTTTGACGGCTCTATCTACGCGTTCAGAGACACACACACACAAACACACATACATACATATATATATATATATATATATATATATTCTCAAACCAGGAAAAGGTAAAATTTCGCAACGAATATATTCAACAAAAGGTATCGTAGATAAAACAGCCGCAGATGACATAATATTATTTTTGCACGCCTTCAGTGGCTGTGATACAACATCAGCACTCTTTAAACAAAAAAAATTAAATGTGCTAATGTATTAAAAAAAAACAGAATTAAACGAGCTTGTCCAGGTATTCAAAAACCAAAATGCAGATCCAAAGATCATTGCTGAAGCTTCCTCCTTGCATTGTATGGTTACAGTGCCGTGAAAAGTGTGTTGTTAAACAACTATAGATATACATGCTTCACAAAATCAGCATATGAAAATAAATTTAATATTGCATCGCTGCCACCGACGGAAGCAGTAGCACGACAACATTCGTTCCAAACCTATCACCAGGTTCAGCAGTGGTATGGAGTTGAATATATTCGTTGCGAAATTTTTCCTATTCCTGGTTTGAGATTATATAGGCTATGTTTGAACGCGTAGATAGAGCCGTCAAAAGAATAAGAAGATCTACATCTTCGCCGACAACTATTACGGAATCAAATGTAGATGAAATGCTGATTGCCGTATTGATTATATCAGCCTAGAAAAAAAGACCAAAATTTCTGCGGTAAAAACAAAAATAGGCGTGTTTGATTAAATTCGCTGTGCTTAATTCGAAAATGCATTTCGTTTTTCTATATCACATCTGGTTAATTGACATTTGTGAAAAATATTATTTTGACATTTTGTATAGTAAAATAACTGTATGCAGCTTTGATGCTGGATTTTGAAACTTTTTCCTTTGCGGTAAGTGTGTGATAGGTGATCTTAACCAATTTTGGATCACTGAACATGAATCCGTTGACCGTTTCTACGTAACATGTCATGTTTTCTTGCAATAGGTACTTCACAACGAGAGATATAAGTTATTGCTTAGACTAGCTTACAGGATAAAAAATACTTAAAAATTAGGATAATTTTGATAATAGTTTTAGGGGAAAAATCAAATAATAAGTTATTTTCAAACAGTCCAAGACGTATGTATTCCAGTACTTTTTGTGAGTGCAGATCAAATAAATTTATTTTTGCCAAATCATCTGATGCCGTACAAATGCTCAGTGACAAAAAAATCGAAGTTTGTTTGGAGGGGGAAATATTAAGGATTTGAACTTTTGGGAATTTTTACATTGGTCATAAGCTAAAATCTATAAAATATATTTTAGTTGAGCAAATGGTATCTTATTTATCTTATTACATTGATCGAGCTGAACGGTTTTGAACATGCATTTTAATAAATCTAAAATCTATAAGTTAGTCAAATTTCAAGTTTCTAGCTCATCTGGAAGTGAATAAACATCAATGTTAATAAGTGGAAGATTAGACTGTCGTAGATGTGAATGATGTCACGGCTATCCAGCAAGTTTTTCTATACTTATGGGGCAGCTAGAAACACCAAATTTAGCACGCTTATGTGCCCAAATTCCTACCAAATTGTATGATTCTATCTTTCATACCATGTGTGCCAATATTACATAATGTGAGAAAAATATACAGAATTGATTTAAAATAAAAAAAATCTAACTCAATCTAAGGGATAACCGATGAAGATACGTCGAAAAGTCATAAGACCAAACTTGTAGATCTCTAAAAATCCGTTACTGCTTCTGCAACAGGTTTTTTATACGACTTACCATTTAGCTACTATAAGCCCCCCCAAAAAGTCTACACAGACCTTAAAATTGCGTCCGCCATAACAGCAAACACGAAAAGTAGATGTGAAACAACAAAAATAATGACATTTTTGAAATCAGGAGACCTTATTTAGTTAAAATCGCTCATTAAATGCTTTACCGCAAAATGATGCAGGTAGTGGCGTATCCGCATCTTCCGTGGCTTTGGCCAAAACGCGTGTCGGAGTAGATTTCGCGGCGCTCGTACGCTGAAACTATTCATTTTACAAAAAAATCGTTACTACATAAATTATAGGAAATTTTCTCTAGTTTAATTTATTACATAACTATTTTCATCGTAAAGTGAGTCGGAAAGGAGATATTGTGAAAAAACTGTTTTTGCGCGCCATTTTTCCAATATGGCGGCGCGAGCGGCAAAGATACGAGGTAGCAAAGTGAAAATTCGAAAAGAGCACGTCGAAATTTATAAAATCACCAATTTTCAAAACACCCGGAAAACTTTCCAGGTAAAACTACCAAATGACTGGACTAAAGGAGTTCCATGCTGCAATGATGAAGCAGTAACAAGAAATACATGATCTCACTTTGCAGAACATGAAGGAATTGCACCAAAAAGCAATGAGAGATTGATTTCCTTTGCCAGTAGTTTCCAATTTTATTTAATTGTCCACACACACATTATATACCATACATAGCCTACATAAAATCAAAATATTACATACAGCTTTCCAATTCTGGATTATGCCACCCTGAAACTGCTCTTTTAAGTAGCACTAAAGAGGCTCTGGTGATTGTTTTTAATAGGGCAGTATAACATGCAGCACAACAGTGGACTGCATTACCTACGTTGAGCAGCTTGCTAGGGGAAAGGTTACAGGCAGGCGGGAAGCAGCCATCACCATAGCAATGTGCAGCGGTGAGTGGAAGGAGGGCCAGAGTGCAGCAGGTATTTGGGCATAAGCTCACAAGCTCCCCTTCCACCCAATAAAACAAAGACCATTGCACCAAACATAATATTTCACAACTATGTTCTCTCTACTACATTTCTTGCCAAGATATGGGAGGTGTTGTATGCTTCCTCTGCAGGTGTTGTGGGGTTGAGGAGGGGTGTCATCAAGAATGACCTACAAGCATAAGCCACTGTCGCCAACAAGGATTCCTTGTACTAGGCCCCTTTCAAATCTCACTCAGTTTCTACTGTTGTTGAAGATTCTGTTATCATGGGTGGAACCAGGCAATCCAGTAACGAAATCAATAAATTTCCTCTCGTGGTTGACGACAGCCTACAACAAAATACAATTAACATGAGCATGATAGGCTATATGATTTGGGTAATACACATCAAAGAAGTAAAACATTGTGTTCCACAAGGATGTCTTATTTAAATTACTCTTCTTACTTTACTTTACTTCTCAATGACCTTCCAATAAATACCAGATTTGCAGTTGACACAAATGTTTTAGTTTCAGGAGAAACAGAAAAATAATCCAACAAAGAAGTGATAGGCCTATGTTGTTAAATGACTTGTATAGGCCTAAGTGGTATTGCATTTTTCATCAAAGTTAAGAATTCCTTGACCAACTCAGGCAGGCAGCACCGATAGGGATAAATACGTCCTCACTATTACAGATTTAATTAAATGCAGACTGAACTCAACAGATGGTCGAATAGACTACAGATTATAAATGACAGGCTGATGTGTTCTTTCATATGGGATAATATGATGGTACATAAAGAATGATGAATATCATCTTGTTCATAGGAGTTACTGACATTTTTAACTTGTAGGCCTATGCTAGGTTAAAGAAATGTACCGTACCATAAGCAAGTGAGTGGATATTTTCCTGAATGTGTGAGAATAAGTGAAAATATAGGCTAGGTAATACTTAGCATTTAAGATCTTATGTGTCCAAATAACTTGTATACTGTAGGCTACATGTATATAAAGTATTGGATGAATAAAAATTAGGCAAAAGACAAATTTTTTCCAGTTCCCCTTTTGCATAACAGATGGCGTAGCTAGTAGTTAAAATGGTGAGACATCTAGAAGGTGACATTTGAATCCTAAACCCCAGTTTCCACTTTGGCACAATAGATGGCATAGCTAGTAGTTAAAATGGTGATATATGTAGGAGGTGACATTTGAACCCTAAACCCCTCCTACCAGTGGCGTGGCGTGGGTGATTCATAAGTGTTGCCAGTTGCTTCAGACTTAATTTGGGGAGTGCCAGTCGCGAATTCCGTGGGTTTCCAAGTTAATATTATATAGGTTGTATGCAACTGTATAAAACAAAACAAACAAGAACTAACATATAAGTAAAAATTATAGTGGCATACCTTATCGCACTGAGTTGAAGTACTGTCCGTAATAAGTATGAAAAGTCTTAAACGCACACTCTGGGAAAGTCTTGTCATATTCGGCGTATGAAGCACTGTCCAACAATGACAGGAACAGTAGTTGGTCTATATCCGAGAATCTGTTGGTTATTTGGCCAAGTATCGTATCTATGATCTCATAAAATATTCGTCGATACGATGATTTTGTGTCATTTTCTCCTTTGTCCAGTCTCGATCTCTTTGAAAGTATTGGTGTTTCGTGGCAGTCTTGATCAGATTCTATTCTTGACCAAATTAATTCGTCAAAATTTTCACGCAAGTCTTTCATACTGTTTTTAAAGTCATTGATTTTTTGTTTGCAGAAAGCAATATCAAAAATCTTTTTCTGAAGGATGTTAAACAAAAAATCAGACTTAGGAAATACAAGCGAAAACACCAAAAGCAAGAATCTTAAATCAAAGCTTAGGAGGTTCTGGTAGTAGCCTGATGCACAAGCTCTTGTTTCAGCATCCCATTCATCCTCATCTTCTGCCATTAACTTAAATAGGGCGGCAAGTTCAGTCTTCAAGCTGAAAATGACATCAATCATTCTGCTTTTGTAGTTCCATCTCGTGGCAGACACTGATGGAATGCGTTTTTTCACTTCAGTGTCTAAAGCTTCTGTTCTTTTGGGCGATTTTGAAAAAAATGTAGACAGTCCTGACACTGTTTGAAAAAATATTCTACACTTCTTTATCTGACTGGTTGATTGCTGCAAAACTAAATTAAGCTTGTGGGCATAGCAATTTCACAAATAAAGCTTGTTCATATTTCCCCTCTAACAATCGATTGTAAACCGTTATGCTCTCCAGCCATCACGGTGCACCGACTTGTATTTGAGGCCGGTGCAATTAGTTCTTTTTCCCGCTAGAGTTCGCTACCTTCCTAACAGAAACAGTTGGCTGGACTGGTTTCTTGCCTTGGGCTGCTCTTAACTGAGTGTCTCAAGCTGTGGCCAGACTCCCGTACTGATAGCCGCGGGCAGACGGCTGTGTGGGCTTGTTCCCGCGTCAACGCGGCTCTAGCGAGTGCTGCTGTCTGGTGGCGGTTTCTGTCTAGGCTGCGTGAGCGTTCTTCCGGCATTCTCATTCTCAAAATGGCGTTCACTAAGGTATGTTGCTTTCCGGCCGTGGTGCAAACAATGGCAGGTTTTATAACCATTAGCTTGTGATTTTGCTATCAATTCATCGCTTTGTGTTTAGTCTGTGATGTGTACTTTGTTTTGTCGTAGTTTTGTGTTCTAAGTGTTGTTAAAATGAAGAAACATGTCCACGGCGTCATGCCGGGGGCAGAAGCCTAATTCCCTTGCTCTGCGCGCAGTGTAATATTCACCTCCTGTTTTTGGTAACTTCATTTGTGATACAGTTTAGTTCCTGATTAGTTTTCATTCATTTTGTACACATCACTTGTTAATTAGTTTCCGTGTTTTTAGCACATACCAAAAACCCATTTTAAGGAATCCCGTGGCGTGGGTCTGGAGGCGGCCCATGTGGCGGTAATTTAGTGTTGCCTCCCATTTAGCTAATCCGTATTTATTTCAGGCATCCCACCTTCTTTCCCATGTTATGGTAGTTTGATTTTTAATTGTATATAATCTGAAACTATTGCCTTTTTCGAAAATCAACTAAATGAATTTTATCTATCCATTTGTTATAAATTGTAAAAGATTTTAGTGAATTGTTAAATCTTCAAAGTTTTATGCAAATTACTAGTAATTTGTTTTCTTTCCTTTTTTGATTTGGTAAAATACTGTAAATTTCATTTTAACTCAAATTTTGTGAATCAAAAGAAACCATGTATTATTTGAAGGCAGAAAACATTTAAAAAAAAACCAAATCACTCTGCTAAATATACTAAAACGAGAAAGTACTTTTATGTTGCTCTGTGTAGTTTAGTTGCCCCACTCTGGGTTCACATTCATCCTTTGGGCGGGCTCACTAGTAAGGTTAGGTTAGCTTTCCTGCGGGTGGTAACCTTTGCACTCCTTTCCACATTCCCTTAGGGGTGGGCGCAATAGTTGTATGCAGAGCGTGGTTCAGTCCACAATTATCTGCAGCCCTTAGCTTTTGCATTTTCTTTTGTCCCATTAGTCATTAATGAATTTGAGCAACATGAATCCTTTCTTGGTTTGGTTTTAAAATGATTTTATTTTAAACAACCGGTTTTTCTGTATTATTTGTATTTTATACTGTTAAATATTCTAAAGTCTGTTTAATTTGCCTTTCATGTACAAAATGCAACGAGTACCAGTGCCGTCGCAGTATTTACTAAGAGAAGACGTTGAATATGAATTGAAAATCAGGAAGGTACCGTTTGCTGCTAGTGAAAAGGTGGCTAGCTTGAGAGAAAAACTGGACAAGATGGCCCAGGCACCAGTGGATCTGCAATGCCTAGGTGAGTCCGATGCAGAAACTCAATTGAAAACTATTACTGATAAAGTGAACAGTATTAAAAATTTAACTAAATTAGGGAAACTAACTCCACTTCAAGAAATAAAGTATGCTCAAAAGCTGAAGCAGCTTTTTAATGTTGTCAGCGATAGGCTGCATGTAATAAAGAAACCTGAGGTTTATGCTCAGTTCTTAATGATTCTGGAGGAAATCACAGAAGTTTTGGAAGGATTTGAAGAGGTCAGAGACCTTCCTCAGCTGTCTGTTTGTCCAGAATTCAGTGAAAATTTGTCAATGCCTCCCAGTAAAGATATCACTAGTCAAGTCCAAAATGAGATCCCTTTGCTAACGGCTAGTGCCGTTGAGCCGAAGCGTTTTTCCCCTGAAAATCAATTTGAATTTTTCTCTCCTGAACGTGTCACCTTGCCAGTCAGTCATGTGCAAAATCCTGACTCACTTGAATTTAGCCGCTTGCCTCATCCTTTGGCCCAATCCTTGGAGACGGTCTATCGGTTTAGTGATAATTCTTTAGAACATGTTTTAGAATTTTTGAAATTTATTTGTGAGCTGAAAAGACAAGCTGTTATTTTCAAATTTAACCAAGTTTCTCTACTGGCGATCATGGCGGCCAAGCTTAATGGTGGGCTTAGAGAAGTGGCAAATGAGGCGGTATTTTCTGGTTCGGACTTAGATAATTTTCATGTAAGATTACTTGAAATTTATTTTCCTGTTAGGGCAAGAAGCTCTCTCTTGAATAAATATTTCTATCGTGTGCAGGAGGAAGGTGAATCCTTTGCTAGGTATGTTTGCTCCATTAAACAGTATGCTGTAATCTTCCGCCTTGAGTTAAGCGAGTCAGAAATTGTTGATAATGTTATTGATGGCATGGCTCCGGCAACAAGGTCACAAGTTATTTTCCAAAGGAGGCCATCTTCTTTCAGAGAGTTGGAAAACTTATGTGCTCGAGTTAACAGTGTGAGCTATTCAGATTCACTTCGTGTAAGCTCACAGACTGTAAATGTAAATAATAATCCCAGATTTGACAGGAACCGGGGGAGGAATGTGACTAATAGAAATTCTAATGACAGGCGTAGGTGCTTTGAGTGCGGAAGTGAGGAACATTTGAGGAATGCGTGTCCTGAGCGCAGGAGACCTTCTGGTGGTGAAGGTGGTGACCGGTCTGCTCAGAGGCGTTGATATCACGCGCACCCCAGCCGGCAGGGCGTGCGTGGTATCGAGCCGAGCCACCGTCAGCATCTCCAACGACCTAGGTCGGGTTGTACTGCGGGTGTGCATGGTTCTGTATATAGGGATGAATGTGAAGTTAGAAAAACAGTTTCTTTTGTAAATAGTTCTTCGCCTAGTCAAGATAGTGTTGCTGCGGGCAGCAATGTTGTAAATAGTGAAGCCCCTGTGTTCGGAAGTAAACCGAAAGTGTCTCGTAAAAATGTAAATAGGCTTAAACATGTAAACTGTCTGCCGCACAGACAACGGAAGCATTTATCTACTGGAGTGAAGGGCTTGGTTGATTCGAGTTTGCCGCTCATAGAAGTGGAGACTTGCAACCATCTCTTTTCAGCTCTTTTGGATAGTGGTGCGACTGTGAGTTTGCTATCTTTGGATTCTTACAATAGGTTGCGTTGTCGGGAGAAAGTACCTGAGTTGACCAGTGACGTGGAACCTTGCAGCACTGCTGACTCAAGGTCCCTCGCCATTGCGGGGAAAACCAAGTTGAAAATCCGAGTCCTCGATTTTACCTGGATGGTAAATTTTGTGGTCGCGGACAACTTGGTTATGCCCTTGATACTTGGTGCTGACTTCATGCAGCGTACCGGCCTGTTGTTGGATGTGCAGGAGCGGCAGGCATTTTTCAGGTTTAGCCCAGCTTCGAAAGTAAACTTTGTGAACTCATATTATTGTAGACAGGTAAAACCCACTAGGCCTATTGAGTCAGAAAGTCATAATTTATCGGTTGAGGTGGAGAGTTCAGTTAATGTTGTAGGCATTGATCTTACTCACTTGCCGCAAAAACAAAATGACCAGGTTACTTCACTGATTAATGATTTTCCCGACGTTTTGACTCCTGAGTTGGGACTGACTAATGTACTTGAGTATGAAATTGAACTAATCGACGATCAGCCTGTTAGGCGTCCTCCTTATAGGCTAAACCCAGTTAAATTAAAAATTCTGAAGGAACACATTCAAACTATGTTAGACCAAGGTGTCATTACAAAGTCCAAGTCTAACTACAGTAGCCCCATTTTTCTAGTTGAGAAGTCTGGCGGTAAGTTTCGTCCAGTGGTTGATTACCGATATTTGAATTCTAAGATTAAAATAGACTCAGTTCCAATTCCGGATATTCATTCGTCATTTAGTTTTTTTTCCAAAGCCAAATTTTTCACTTCTTTGGATTTGAACCAAGCCTATTATCAGATTCCATTGACGGAGAAGTCTAGGAGACTGACTGCCTTCGCAACAGACTGGAATTTGTTCCAGTTCACCCGCGTGCCTTTCGGGTTAGCCACGGGTGCCCAAGTCCTGACCAGGCTCCTGGATGACATTTTCTCAGACGTCAAGTTTGAGTATGTCTTCCACTACCTAGATGACTTGGTCATCTATTCAGAATCGTTTGATGAACATCTAGGTCACGTACGGGTGGTGCTCGAGCGCTTGAGAGCGGCTGGACTCACAGTGAATCCGGAGAAAGTCACTATGGCTGCCCGGTCATTGTCGTTTCTTGGTCATATAGTTTCTGCGGATGGAGTGACTATTGACCCGGAACGCACTCGTGCGATCCGAGAGTTTCAGCCACCCAGAGATGTCAAGGGTGTAGCTAGATTCCTCGGCATGCTTAATTTTTTTAATAAATTTATTCCAAATTTTGCCCACATTGCTTCTCCATTAAATGCGTTGCGTCGAAAAGGTTCTAAATTTATTTGGTCTGAGGATTGTCAGAAGGCTTTTGATAACCTTAAACTTTGTATAGTTAATCCCCCAGTACTCATGATGCCAAATTTCAATAATAGGTTCATTTTGCAATCCGATGCTTCTCATGTTGCGGTTGGCTGTGTTCTGCTGCAAGAATCTCCTGATGGTCGTAGGCCAATTGCTTATGCTTCGAGAACTCTCACTGCCCAAGAGCGAGTGTATAGCACTTACGAGCTTGAAGCTTTGGCGGTTCTGTTTGGGGTAGAGAAATTCCGCATGTATTTAGAACATGTGGAGTTTGACCTGGAGACGGATTGCCAAGCTCTCAGCTGGGTGTTGGCTAAGCCAAGAACTACCGGTCGCATTGCTAGATGGGCAATTAGACTTTCCGCTTTCAAGTTTTCGGCTAAACACATCAAAGGCTCAGATAACAAAATAGCGGACGCGTTATCCCGTATGTTTTTTCCAGACCAAATTACAGAACCTCCCCCAGAAGTTACTTCCGATCCAGAACCCCCGCCTCAGTTAGTTGCTGGCATCTTGTCAGATTTTCCTCTAGCATTCAAGTCCATTCAGGAATTTCAGAGCAAAGATGAGGAGATTGGAGCTATTGTTGAGAGAATAAAAGCTGGTGAGCAGATGACTCAGTTTGTTCTAAAGACTGGCATTCTTTATAGTGCACCCTCTAGGAGAATGCCGTCTAGAATAATTCTGCCATCAGCACTGATTGATATTGTATTTAAGTTTTTTCATGAGTCTGCGATAGGAGGTCACCTTGGTTTTGATAAAACAAGGAGTAAGATCAAAGAGTATTTCGTGTGGAAGGGTATGGATGCCGACGTCAAGGCGCGTGTCAAAGCTTGTCAGGTTTGCTCCTGCTCTAAGCCGGCCCAAATGACTAAAGTTGGTTTTCTTGCCTCGGAAGTTCCGAAAGCTCCTTTGGATCGGCTATTCATTGATTACGTGGGAAAACTACCTCGATCAAAATCAGGAAATGCTCATATTTTAATCATTGTAGATTCCTTTACGAAATTTGTCTGGTTGTTTCCCGTGAGAGTGGCTAATTCTAATGTTACCATAGAATGTTTGAAAAAAGTCTTTGCTGTTGTTGGATTTCCTCGGTCCATAGTGTCGGACAATGCCGCGTACTTTGTGTCGAGGCAATTCAACAAGTTTTGTTTTGAATTAGGTATTAGACATATTAAGACCTCTCCGTACCATCCTTCTCCCAGTTTTGCCGAGCGTTTTAATCGCAATCTGAAGGCTGCGCTGATTGCTTATCACTCGGAGGATCATTCCTCCTGGGATAAGAATCTGTATTGGCTTCAGTTTGCTTTTAACTCTGCGAAGCATGAAGCTCATATGTTCCCACCTGTTTCTCTCATGTTAGGTTTTCGTCCAAATAATCCATTATGTAATTTGTGGTCTATCAATGACCTCCTTCCAGACCCTAGAGATAATGTAAAAATTAAGGAGATGTGGAAGAAAGCTTCTGCAAATTTAAAACTTTCCCACGACAAAGTCATGAGTAGGTATAATAAAGGCAGGCAGAATGTAAAATTTAAGGTGGGAGATGAAGTTTTTGTTAAGAATTTTCCTCGCAGTGATGCTGCTGCCAAATTTACTTCGAAGCTCGCTCCCAAGTTCCATGGTCCTCACGTAGTCGTTGAGTTTCTGACACCGGTCACCGTCTTGGTAAGAAATAGAACCACTGGTAAGACCTTTAAGTGCCATGTCTCGCATGTCAAAACTAAATAAGATGTGAAAATTTAATAATCCTGATGACACTGGTTTTAAATTACAATTTTAGTAAAAATTTTAAGATCTTGTCACAAAAGAAAAATTTTAATTTAGATTAGAGTGTATTTTACTTGTACCCTCCCCTTTCACATGAATTTGTTTTGTTCTTTTGGCTGCCGCTTGGAAATTAATGTTTCAGAAAGACTGTAAGCTGTCAAATGGGAATGGTTTCTGACATGCTCTGGATGATGGACTGGCGAGGACAGAAAAGCTACCCTGTTTGCACTCATCAGTGATTGTTGGTCTGGCGCAGGCTCTGTGCACGTGTAAAACATCAACTTGAGGATCCTCGCCTTGCTGCCTCCAACGGAAATCACAATCCTGCTCTAGTGTCGCTCAAGTATAGCTGCCAGGGACGGTCATATGTAAGTGTTCATAGGCTGTCGGAAGGACCTGACGCATCCAATCAGCAAAAAAAAAAGGTATGGCACTTCATGTTTTAATGACCCCCACAAGTGTAGCTGAGTGACGCATACTAGTGCTCCAAAGTTTCGATATTGATGTTTTGGAATGGCAAAAATTCCTCAACTGGGACCGGACGCAAAAGTTGCTTGGATTTGCCGTCCAAGGGTGCTTCATCAAGTATCGTACAGTTTCCCGAAGAAGACTACACCGATTTAGACGAAGAAAATAGTGCAAACACAGTAGGGTAAGGCAAACACACTAAAGAAATGTAATACTCGCCATAACAATTTTGAACTGCTTCAAAACTTTTGTTTAAATCATGCATGTCAGTTTCCAAATTTTCTCCCAACAGCATCAAGAGGACTCTGATGTATTATGTTTTGTACAATAAGTGTCAATGCAAATGTATAATGTTTAAAACCGGTAGTTTTAAAATAGGAGAGGGGTGTATTGCACCGACTTGTATTTGAGGCCGGTGCAATTAGTTCTTTTTCCCGCTAGAGTTCGCTACCTTCCTAACAGAAACAGTTGGCTGGACTGGTTTCTTGCCTTGGGCTGCTCTTAACTGAGTGTCTCAAGCTGTGGCCAGACTCCCGTACTGATAGCCGCGGGCAGACGGCTGTGTGGGCTTGTTCCCGCGTCAACGCGGCTCTAGCGAGTGCTGCTGTCTGGTGGCGGTTTCTGTCTAGGCTGCGTGAGCGTTCTTCCGGCATTCTCATTCTCAAAATGGCGTTCACTAAGGTATGTTGCTTTCCGGCCGTGGTGCAAACAATGGCAGGTTTTATAACCATTAGCTTGTGATTTTGCTATCAATTCATCGCTTTGTGTTTAGTCTGTGATGTGTACTTTGTTTTGTCGTAGTTTTGTGTTCTAAGTGTTGTTAAAATGAAGAAACATGTCCACGGCGTCATGCCGGGGGCAGAAGCCTAATTCCCTTGCTCTGCGCGCAGTGTAATATTCACCTCCTGTTTTTGGTAACTTCATTTGTGATACAGTTTAGTTCCTGATTAGTTTTCATTCATTTTGTACACATCACTTGTTAATTAGTTTCCGTGTTTTTAGCACATACCAAAAACCCATTTTAAGGAATCCCGTGGCGTGGGTCTGGAGGCGGCCCATGTGGCGGTAATTTAGTGTTGCCTCCCATTTAGCTAATCCGTATTTATTTCAGGCATCCCACCTTCTTTCCCATGTTATGATAGTTTGATTTTTAATTGTATATAATCTGAAACTATTGCCTTTTTCGAAAATCAACTAAATGAATTTTATCTATCCATTTGTTATAAATTGTAAAAGATTTTAGTGAATTGTTAAATCTTCAAAGTTTTATGCAAATTACTAGTAATTTGTTTTCTTTCCTTTTTTGATTTGGTAAAATACTGTAAATTTCATTTTAACTCAAATTTTGTGAATCAAAAGAAACCATGTATTATTTGAAGGCAGAAAACATTTAAAAAAAAACCAAATCACTCTGCTAAATATACTAAAACGAGAAAGTACTTTTATGTTGCTCTGTGTAGTTTAGTTGCCCCACTCTGGGTTCACATTCATCCTTTGGGCGGGCTCACTAGTAAGGTTAGGTTAGCTTTCCTGCGGGTGGTAACCTTTGCACTCCTTTCCACATTCCCTTAGGGGTGGGCGCAACGGCTGCACCATCATATGTTTGCGCTATGAGTTTCGCGCCAGATTTGAATTCGTCCATGATTTCGAACAAATGCTTGGACAAGCCAACTGCTGTGCGGTCACTACTGACGTCACAAAACCCTACAAATCTTTCTTCAACCCTTCCTTCTGGTGTGACGTAACGAAGAACCGTTGATAATTGAGATTTATTTGATACATCAGTGGTTTCGTCCATGATTACTGATATAAAACTTGTCTCACTCACTTCGTTCTTTATTTCATTAATCAAAACACGAGAAATACACTCAATAATGTCATTCTGAATGTCATTTGACGTTCCTGAAAACACAGTCGCAGTCCGAAGATGTTCCTCCAACTTATCATCTGTTTGAGCAATTAGGTGTAAGAGTTCTACGTAGTTACCTGTGTTATCCGAATGTTCGGACTCGTCACTACCCCTAAATGGGAGTTCTTGCTGAGCTAAATAGCAAACAGCATTTATCAATCGACCCATTATATACCTATTCCTTTTCACACCTTCATTATACTTTTCAACTGAATTCTTAAATGCCTCACTCAAAGAAGTGTCAATTCTTGTTTTTCCAAACTTTACTAACGCTACAACGGATGAAATATGAGTTTTGGAATTGTCATGACGAACCCTCAAGGTGCGGAAACTATCCATGTTACTGATGCCATCTGTTGTCCATGCATTCTTTTCATTGGAAAAAAGCAGGCATGGCCAACAAAATAGTTTCATTAATTTGTCACAAACACACAGCCAAGGAAACTCCTTGTACCAAGAGCTACTAAAATGCCTCTCGAAACCCCCGTGTGATTTAGTTTTTAAAGGTTTAAGATCCGGAGTTGGCCTTCCTGATGAAATTATGTGACATTTTTCACCAAAAGAACGTGAACTCAAGGAGCGTTTTAAAACGTTTTCGATCACACAATCACAGTCACTTATACCCGCAAATTGTGATGCCATTCTTCTTATTGTACTTTTAGCATTAAATCCGTCACCATATCATTGTTATACGTGAAGAATTAACACTAAAAATCAAGGTTTGCCTTTACACTAAACTGGCAACAATAAGTGCTATAAACAGCAAACTGAGCGCGCAGGGTCACTGACATCTCACACGAGACTATAAGCTTCGAGTTTGCCGGTAAGCGCCATTGGCAAAGTAACGAGCTGTTTAGAACTGGAGGATGCTGTCTTCGACCGGTCTCGGCGGATCGGTCACAAATGAAGAAACTCTGAAATCTGAAAGTGAAATTACTTACACTTTCCATTATTCTTTGAAAAAATAATGTAAAATTTGGATACACTTTATTCATTTTATAAGCTGTTGCCGGCGGCAACAGAGGCAACATTAACGCCACGCCCCTGCCTCCTACCCTGGCGGACCCCATTAGAGTTGGTGGGAGGAGCCTAGTGCGCAACCTAAAATTGTTTTTTCACAGAAATTATTTGGCTACTCACTTGGCAATTGAGACTGAAGATACTTTTCCGGTCACGGAATATTTCAGCATGTTCACCATCAGGATTCATTATAGGAACATCGATGGCTCCCACAACCCCAGGAAACCTGAACCTTTCATACACACGCTAGCTGACACTCAGCTTGATCCAGGAACTTGACAAATTGTGACCTTTTCCCAGCAATTAGTTCAGATATCTTTCTTATAATCCTGCTCACAGTTGGCTGGCTTTTTCCATGCATGTCTGCAGAAACTAATTGAAAATTACCTGTAAACAATTAAGGAAAACAATAACTATTAGGGTCAATTTATATCATAACCTTAAATGTTTGTAAGACCATGAAACATAACCTCTATAAAATGAAATACACTATAATATAAATATGGCCTTTTATCCTTACCTGTAGCATAATATCGTAACGATACTAGTAGTTGTATTACTGGCGGAACAGGTAATTATTCGACTAAAATTATTCAGTCCATCTTCAAACACGGTTACGAGGATATCCAACACCGTCTGCTTATCAAACCTAGGCTATATCTAGCTTTGAATTCGCTATCCAAATTCAATAGGGTTTTGCGCTTCTCTAATAATTATTATAATACGCCGAGGAACAGGTGCAGCGTCGATAATTTCCTGGATGCCACCAATATTCTCAGCAAATTCAACAACTCTCAAAATGTCAGCCATATTTATTGACGTGAATACGCGAGAGTCAAAGTCAAAGTCCAGATTGCCGGTGACTTCGAAGTAAAGTCACAATCGAAGTTTACTTTCATCAAAGTCTCGACTATGAATACGAAAATGGCGACTTTGTTCTTTGTAAAGTCGACTTTCATCCAAAGTCTTGTTTATGAATACCAGCCTAAACACATCTGAAGTTCCTCAACTAAGTAACTGCACGACTTACCAGTGCACTGATATACCCAGTTTCATATTCTTTCCGCCAGGCCTTGCAGTTTCCTTAGGCGGGCCATACACGTTACGGTATACCGGTGAGGTTTACCTGTACCGGTCACCTGTACAGGTAAACCGGAGCGTGTGTGCCAGCCGCTGAAGGCCAAACTGCACAGGCGTAGCGACCTGTGCAGACAACCGGAGAAGAATCGAAATTCAATTCTTTCTACCTGCGCAGGCGTGTAGACCTGAGCGTGTGTGTGAGTCACTCCGGCACGCCTGTACAGTAAACTCAGTCGAGAGATGGCGAGCAAACAAGAAGACGCAATCGCTTTAGTCGGTTTGTTAGTGGCCATGAAGTGTAATGCTGCGTATACATATGCGCTCTGCTCCGCACGCGTGCCGCTCGCGTGCTGCTCGTTGAAATTATTTTCACAGCGCTCCTCCCGCGTTCCATAGGAAAGCGACAAACCTACTGCGAACCACTAGCTTTCATGATTAGGCCTAATATTTTGTGTGTTATCTTGCTAATATGTTCAACACTACCGTGCTAGGCAAAAAAGCGTTAATTCCAATTTTTGCCGAAAATGAGATACATGGATATCCACCATGTACATGTTCAAAATCTGCTGAAATAATAAAATCACGGATTTTACATCCCTAAGCCCTTTTTGAAGCCTATCTAAAATGTCTCAACTCCAAAATCAATGCGTTAAAAAGGAAATCAGCCTTATGTCCATTATGATAAAGGAAAGTACCTTATTTCCTTCTCAACGTGGGTTTAAGATAAATTTCCTTCCTATTAGTAACAAACAACCCCACAATCAGAAACAAAATTGCCCTAAGTACCGGGAAGCTTTGACTTAAGGTAGAAAGTCTTCTTTATTTGAACTGAAAATCAACCTGATCCAACAATACATTTTGAGATCAAAGAAACAGATCAAGAGAAGAAATCCCTTTAGGCAAGCCTACAGACTGAGGTAGATTTCAAAGTGCTTGTGGTTTAAGTTACTGTCACTGCGTAGCACTCTTCTTCTTTAGCCTTGGCATAACAAACCCGCAATAATAATTGCAAAAAAGAGGAAAGAGCACTTTTTCAAACATTCAAATCTCGCCTTAAATGAGAGCTATCGAGAAACGAGTTATTGATTTGTAGAGTACTCATCAAGAACTTTTCAATGATACCCCACAAGACGTGGTTTCAAAACTTTCGAATTTCCACCCCCACCCTCTCTCGTACCCCCAAAACCCCCGAATCGTTGATGTCACTGTGAACTCCATAGGGAGTACTCTAATTTCTTTGAACAAAGTTTCCCTCTATACTTCATAGGGGCCAAGATATAAAGTTTTCAAAATTTCAATCCCCTCCCGCGGCATCCCCCTTTGGCAAATTTTGCTCATTAACGAATATGTTTGAACTATTGGACCTAGAAATAACATAATACAATTTGGTTCAAATATCTGCAAAATTACGGCCGCTAGCGTGTAAAGATATACTGTATATATATAAAAATTTGAACGGGCGGTGGTTTCGTACTGAGGGAAGCATGAAACGTAAAGATAGGAAAGAATTTTTCTAAAATCATGACATGGTATCGATTGCAATAGGTAGATTTTTCTTCGGAATCTACCTAAAACACCATCCCATATCTGAAGGAAAAATATAAAGATCAGCAAAAACATCAAACATTTGCTGTCTAGCGTTTTATGCCCAGGGTATTATTTACAAGGATATTGTGCATTTCCTTTGTAGGTTTGTGAGAATATAGTTAACACTCCAATGTAAATTGTATTTAGAATTTTTAAATTTATAAAGAAACTAGCATGTGCCCGCGGCTTCGCCCGCGATAATTATTTCAAAAATTAAAAATTAAGAGCATAATAGTTAAATCATTATATTTAATAACACCTAAATCACGTGTACTATATACCACGATTAGATAGCGTCGCCTGGTAAAAGCGACCTCAGATTCGAGTTCCTTTGCCCAGAATACCCCTGTACAGCGAGTTTCGTCCAAATCGAACAATGTTTGACCATATTTAGGCCTATATTGATTATCCCTCTTCCGTGTAGGTTGAAAATTTCATATGTCTTCGGGCCTTGATATTCTAAACAAATGAATCGTCCAGGATGGACTTACAAAATCAAGCGATCGCCCGCGATAATTATTTCAAAAATTAAAAATTAAGAGCATAATAGTTAAATCATTATATTTATCAACACCTAAATCACGTGAATTACATACCACGATTAGATAGCGTCGCCTGGTAAAAGCGATCTCAGATTCGAGTTCCTTGGCCCAGAAAATCCCTGTATAGTGAGTTTCGTCCAAATCGAACGATGTTTAACCATTTTTAGGACTGTTGATTATCCCTCTTCTGTGTAGGTTGAAAATTTCATATGTCTACGGGCCTTGACATTCTAAACAATTGAATCGACCAGCGTGGGCTTACAACATTCAAGTGATCGCGATGCTTTTATTTCCACGGTATGACAAAAATAACCAAAGCCAACTGCAATTGTTTGACATTGAAATGTATTACTGAAATCTGATGCTTCGACAGCGCTAAAATCACGTTTTCTGCCAGTTTTTCACTCACAACTCACGAACGAAAGCTAAAATTAAAAATATGGCTTCGATGCGCATTCGCCCACCTTTCAGCCCATCCATGTTTAAAATTTCAGATCTCTGCGTTCAGTAGATTTCGCTGGGCATCGTGGACAGACAGACAAACACGTCTTTTTATTATTTTAAGATAGCATGTGCCCGCGGCTTTGCCCGCGATAATTATTTCAAAAATTAAAAATTAAGAGCATAATAGTTAAATCATTATATTAACACCTAAACCATGTGGACTACATATCACGATTAGATAGCGTCACCTGGTAAAAGCGACCTCAGATTCGAGTTACTTGGCCCAGAAAACCCCTGTATAGTGAGTTTCGTCCAAATCGAACAACGTTTGACCATATTTAGGCTAATATTGATTATCCCTATAATAATAATAATAATGATAATGATAATAATAATAACAATGATAATAATAATAATAATAATAATAATAATAATCCTCTTCGGTGTAGGATGAAAATTTCATATTATATTTGCGTGCCTTGACATTAAAAACAAATGAATCGACCAGCGTGAGCTACAACATTCAAGAGATCGCGATGCTTTTATGTCGAAGGAATGACAAAAATAGCCAAAGCCTAGTGTAATTGATTTGTATTACTGAAAACTCATGCTTCGAAAACGCAATAAATACACGTTTTCTGCCCGTTTTTCACTCATAACTCACGAACGAAAGCGAAAATTAAAATTCCGGCTTCGAGGTGCACATTCCGACCCTTTACTCCGCCTATGTATAAAATTTCAGATCTCTGCGTTGAGTAGATTTCGCTGGGCATCGCGGACAGACGGAGGACAGACAGACGGAGATATAGATATAGATATAGATATAGATATAGATATAGATGATAGCATAAATGGGCTATTTTGATTGGATGTTAGCAGTTAATGATTTTTCAAGATCGGATGGATCCAATCAGTGATATTATCTTCATTGTTCGAATGTACTTTTAACCCTTCAAGTCTGACATTTAATTGTTGTTAAGGTGTTGTTGCAGGTATTAAGCTTGAGGAGCGCAGGAGGAGCGCAACTACAAAAAACACGTCCCATTGTGAAATCAGAAATCCTTTGTGTTCGTCGAAAAAACCGACAGGGGACGGTTCGCGGCGAGCGGCACGCGAGCGGTTCGCGTGCACCTGAAAATGCCATACCAATCTGCCTTCCGAGTGGCACGCGTGCGGAGTAGAGCGCAAAAGGAGCGCAGATGTATACGTACCCATAAACACAAATGTTATTTATTACATTTTCAAAAAACTAACAAGTGTCTAGAACGGAAAGCATCAGGGTCGATCTTTATGTTGAATGCTTTTACTGTGAAATAATATTAATAATAATAATAATAATAATAATAATAATAATAATAATAATAATAACTTGGGGTAAGAGTTTACTGGTAAATTTGGGTGGCCACGAGGTTTGATTTGAACCCAGGATCTCTTCCCTATTACCCTATACCACCTCGCTCTAATTGATTTTGGTGTGTTCATTACGACTGTGGTAAACTGACTGCATTTCACAACAATATCTAGATTATAGTATTCTTGTCACTATGGGCAACAAAAGAATATTATTCATATTTTAATAAAAATGTATGTTCTGAAATTCACATTTCAGTCAAGTTATTTTGTTTTTATCTTGATACCTATTCATTTTATAAAGAAATGTATTTAACAAAAAAAGTTCTTTATAATCTTCTCTACAACTTTACTGTGGTAGGTTTTCATGTATCGCCTACTGTAATGGAGATAATCTAGAAAAATTGAAAATCGATACGAGTAAAGTCATTTTTGCAGAGAAATGGATATAGCTATTTTATTAGCCACAGATAAGAGTTTCCAATTTTACATTTTTATTAAAATCGTTAGAGCCAATTTTTATAAAATCAAAAGTTTTAAAAAAGTTTTTATGAAAGTCCCCTTATTATTTCAGTTATAAAACCGAAATTCTGGGCAGTTCGATAAAATTTCGAAAAATTCATTGATTCAAGAAATGAAGTAAATTCAATAGACCGTTTATCCTCTGTGCTTGTCCACAGACGGACAGACGTCATTCCAAAAACACTTTTTTCGGTTTCGAGGCATCGTGAAACATGCTTTCCCGGTGTTATCTCGATTTCGATTTTTTGTCACGATCACAATACTTGCTCTATACTACGTATATGCGAGAAAGTAAAACTGTACAGGCGTGCCGGAGTGACTCACACACACGCTCAGGTCTACACACCTGCGCAGGTAGAAAGAATGGAATTTCAATTCTTCTCCGGTCGCCTGCGCAGGTGCTACGCCTGTGCAGTTTGGTTGGCACACACGCTCCGGTTTACCTCTACAGGTCACCTATGCAGGTAAACCTCACCGGTATATCGTAACGTGTGTGCCCGGCCTATACATACCTGAAGATACACTTTTTTCAGCACATTGTGGATGGCTTCACATGTCTCCGGAATTATTTCGCCAAGAGCTTGGGGTGATATTATAGTAGAATACTTGAGACATTCGTACGATCGACCCGTTTTTTTTTATTTTTTTTAATTTTTTTTTTTTTTTTTTTTAAGATATTTATTATCTGCATGCTCCATTACACTATGTAATACTACATGCAATAACTTCCTTATTATATCCAAAGTACATTTCCTTAATATGTTGGGTTGCAGTTTGTCATAGTTAATACTATTTACAATTTTGAACTGCTTTCTAATTACTACTACATTCCTATTTTAATATTATTTCTTATAATTAAATACTAAATACTACCACATTCCTATCTTAATCCCGTTGCAAGAAACCTCAAAGTAGCTATCAGTCTTTCATGGGGAGAAATAGAAGTTCTCATAACTGTATTTTTCTTCTGTATTAGAGTGACAACAGTGTTTGGTAGGCTTCTTCATTTATCCGCAAATAATTACGGTAATCTGTAGGATCTGAACTTAACTGTTTTAGTAATCTTGTATGAGTGTATTCATTTCTCTTTGTAAGCCAATCTTTACACCAGGCTGTGCGTTTTCGCTTCTTTTTACACTTCATGGTCACTAACAAACCTACTAGAGCGATCGCGTCGTCTTCTTGTTTGCTCGCCATCTCTCGACTGAGTTAAAACCTTCCGGTTTACCGTAGCGTGTGTGTGCTCTAGCCTGCACAGGTACACCTTTCCGGTTTACCTGTGCAGGTAAACCTCACCGGTATACCGTAACGTGTATGGCCCGCCTTAGGCCCCGTGAAACCCACCAGGTTTAGAGGAGCTTGTGCCTCATAGCGACAGTATTGCTTATCATCGTAGTAATCTGGCTTGCTCACTTGTCAAGCAAGTTAAAAGCTGTGACTGGTTGCAGAATTTCAAAGGGGCAAGCAACCTAAAATCAGGATATGTACACCTCTAGTTTTACTGTCCGTGCCAGATGTCTTAAGAGAAAAAGATGTGGATCGATAACGAATATATGCGACCTCGGTTTGAATGCTCATATCCTATTGGGCAGCGGTCAACCTTATTCAGACACAGACCCTGCAACCCTAAGCTCAATTCACATTCTTTAGCTTCACAGGTCCACAGTTTCCTTGTGATTTGTGAATGTCTTAAGATCAAAGACAGGCAAACATAATTTTAAAAAGATTATACGTTCCGTATTTGATTATCGAAAATCTCCATAGCGGAAAAATAAACTTAGGCTTATTACAGACCTCCATAATTTATTGTACTGAACTTGCCTATACAAAATGATCATCCAATGTTAGAAATAAGTATATTGTGCGCAAATGTTGAAATAATTTAGAATATAAAATAAAAATTATCTAATCTCTTCCTTCTTCTTTTATAGGTAAGTGGAATTAGACGATTCATGTTGTCTTGATCATCTGGTTACTGCGGGCAATTACCTTGATGAATTCTGAGTAAGTAGATAAAACGAACTGTCACAAATTTTTGTACCCCGATTAAGTAATCTTTTTGTTGTGTTTGTCATTTTGAATTGTTCTCATTGTAACTACTGTATATGGATATTAGTAGTATACTACTCATAACACCCCATTTTTTGTCCATTGCTGTAATAGTTTGCATTTGCCGATTTCTCTTCCGCGTGGAGCACTATCTCATAAATAAAACATTTGAAAGCGTAATATTGACTTTGTATTAGGCACCATAAGTACAGAAAAGAATTCAGGGTCAATATAAGTAGCATTCAAAAAACTTCGAAGACACTCATTGACCCTGTATTCACTTAAATATCCTCTGATGTGATCATGTACTGCGTCATGCAGTGTACATCACACGTCATACATCAAACACAGTCATACACGAAAAGATAGCATAGACCTAATAGTGAAGTAACGGTATTATAATGATATCCACAACGATACAGGTTTTCATTATGACAGCGGTGTGTTATCGATTTTTATCGCATACGAAACGATCTTGAGACCTTAAGTGTAGCAACTGAAATCTGCGGAATAAATAGTCTGTATTTTGAATAAAATCAATTCTTTTCATAAAATTTTAATATCATACTAAAATTAATTAATTTCGTGTTTTAAAAATCCGTTGGTTTCAAGAAAACAAAAGGAAGATTCGATTTGACCGACGCTGTAAGCTGCCATCTCTCGTAGAAGATAAGAACTACGTTAACCATATTAATGCGAAGGTTATGGGGGGCTCGTTGCCGTTTATTTGGATGAATCTAAATTCTCAAATTCTAAACATTCAAACTAATTATGGTGGAACAAAAACAGTGGTATGCAACTTGCCTGTTACGATAATTAAGATACTCGTATGAAAATTATGAAGCTTGCGTTGCTCATTACATAAACATACTCCTATCTTAGTAAATGCCATTGTAGGCGTGTTGCATAATATACAATTTTATACTACCACTAGCAGGTCCTGCGGCTTCGCCCGCGATTAATTACTCAACTGCCAGAAGTTTTGATTAAATCATTTATTTAACAGGAAAATAATTAAAACATATTTATTAACACTGACGTTTTCTCATAAACTACAGGGATCACGTAATTTTATTCTTACTTACATTGTTTAACGTTAAAAATGAATAATAATTAAACGCATCTTATGCTGCCTTATGGGCATGCAGATTCGAAATGAAACGATTAAAATGAAACATAGATTCATGAAACTTATCCAAATCACTCATAAATAATTTAATTATCACGTTTGATAGTTAAATAAACTAAAAACCCGGCTTTGAGGTGCATTTCACGAATAAAGTGCGCCGCCCGTGGGAAATAAACCTCAGATTCGAGTTTCCTAGACCAGAAAATCCCGCATATTGAGTTTCGTCCAAATCATTCAATGCTTTCCCATTAAGACGTGCATTCATTATCTTCTTCTCTGTGTATCAGATCTCTGCGAATCGTAAACAAATGAATCAAGATAGCAACCGAGCAAGGTAGTTTTTCATAACGATAGAATTGCTCCTGTGTTTCTTATGGAATGTATCTCGTCTCCTCGAAAACATTTGATTTTTGGCATTAAAAATAAAAATTTTGAAAAACCCTTTCTTTGTATGCACTTACGTTATCAAACGTAGGCACTGTCAAATTTCCAAGTCTCTACCTCTTATAGTTTGATTGTCAGTCAGTCAGTCAGTCAAGACCAAGCCGATTAGCCTATATAGAAATAGTGTAAGGTTGTCATTGCTTCTACCTGACCTAAGACCTTAAAGTAGCAGTCTTGCTGCATTGGAATACCAATTGAAGAATATTGCGGAAATATTTTCAGCTCTACATTACCGCACTATTTTGTCAAGTGATCGCTCATAAGTACACATTCGCAATAATAAATCTCGCAAACGGCTTGTTTGCGGACCCATGTTTGCTGGAACGTTTTTGCTTCTGTGATCGTATACTTTCAACTGTTACGATATATATATCGTAACATATATATATATATATATATATATATATATATATATATGATGATTCAGAACTCTACCGACAAACTTCCACAGATTGTTCAGAAGGAACCCATGGTCTCCGATGGCTTAGTACCGAATAATTGCATTGTCTTCATTTCTAACCTAACTACCTTCGTACACCCCAAATTACACGCTGTTTAAAAATTGTTCAAAATGTCGACCCCCATAAACACGACAAACTTCACAGCTTCGCCTCATGGACTGTTGCACACGCTCTAGTACCCCAGGAGATTGGCGCACACCGTCAGCTGCTGTTACAATTGAGGGGCGTTTTTTCAAAAGCCGACAACTGCAGGTTTTGACGAAATTATATATATATATATGATGATTCAGAACTCTACCGACAAACTTTCACAGATTGTTCAGAAGGAACCCATGGTCTCCGATGGCTTAGTACCGAATAATTGCATTGTCTTCATTTCTAACCTAACTACCTTCGTACACCCCAAATTACACGCTGTTTAAATATTGTTCAAAATGTCGACCCCCATAAACACGACAAACTTCACAGCTTCGCCTCATGGACTGTTGCACACGCTCTAGTACCCCAGGAGATTGGCGCACACCGTCAGCTGCTGTTACAATTGAGGGGCGTTTTTTCAAAAGCCGACAACTGCAGGTTTTGACGAAATTATATATATATATTGTTTCTTATAATTTAAGTAGCTGTCTTTCCAATGATTATACTGGTTCTTTCATATTCCGCCACTCAGAAATGGTAGAAAAACGATAGTTTTTGCAAAATCCTATAGCCTATCTACGGTTAAGGTGTTCTATCAAAATCCGATATCTCAAAACTATACTTTATGTAGATATCGGCTTTTGAAAAAAACGCTCTTCAATTCTACAGTAGCAACCAGGTCCATAATAATTTCGACAGGAGTCACGTATACTAGGCTATTCATCTCTTCTGGGGTTAGGCCTATATATGACCCCAGAAGAAATTAGGGTAATTTAAATCAATTTTACTTAACCAGGCAAGAGCATGTGAAATTCCATGTTTAATGAATTGATAAAATATGGAATGATTAAGGTGGACGCCAAAATTATTATTAGAGAGAAAATCGCACAATGTGCATGTTAGTCCAGAAATCAGTTCCCGCTCGTGCAAAACACCAAAATTATATATCTCCTAGAGCGCCAAAATATTTAGAGCCCGGACTGTTTTTTTTTTAAATACTCTGTAATGAATTGCACTAGATTTTCTTTATTTCTTACTACTTTGTTTTACTTCATTTCATATCTGAAACAATTACTTCTAAAAGTTCAGCTTTCGATTTTTGTAGATTTGCTACAATCCTTCTTCATGGAATAGATGTGCAATTCCACGCTCTAAATATTTCTTTGTAATATGTTAACCACATTGTTTTGAATGGAGCGTGTTGTTTTGTCACTCCTACCAAATACTGTATGATGTGGTTTTAACGATGGACACAAGGTCTTACTAAGAATCCTTCCACAGGGTTAGCGTTCTTGAAATGTACCGCAGGAACGTATAGTTTAATTAAGTTGATTACTCACGGCAAGTAAGTTTTCATCGACTGCTTGCAAACGTTCCTTAATGCGTGTGGGTGGATGTAAGCAAGCTCTTTTCGTTAATTAAACCAACACTTTCATGAGTATTTGATGAATATATTAGACTTCACGTATTCAAACAGATTAACACTGGAGGTGAAAACACTGGCTTAATGCTCGTCCGGGAGGAGTCCTTCTCCCTAAAAGTAATATATCGCCCTCTGTCGGGTTTGAACTTGCAATCCTTTGTTGTGGAATCAGAAAACAATATAACGACTGTTCAATTTACAGAAATTCCCTGAAGGATTGTTGAAAGCTAATCATCTTTCCACAAACTCAGGTTTTTAGTAGCAATAAGTATACTGATAATGATGATAATAATAATAATAATAATAATAATAATAATAATAATAATAATAATTCCAGTACTTATTAATATATCTGCCATGCTATATAATTATACCTTATACTGGCTATATACTCTACATTACAAGTATTGTCAATCTATTTCCTATCCGGAATTTTAATAGTGAGACCGGTCTCATGGTTAGCATCGCTGGCTACGGATCCGCAGACCCGGGTTAGATCCTCGGTACCTCCTCGAATTTTTCTGAGGTAGGGATGTTTGGAACGGGATGCACTAAGCCTCGTGATACAAACGGAGGAATCTACTTGATAGAGAAGTAGCTGTCACGGAAACCATCATTAACGGCCGTGAGTGACGGCATGATGACCACATACCCCCTGGAGATCCTGCCATCTACCTAAGATAGATGACGCAGTGATTGGATGGTGGGCCATAGAATGTAGCAACACGGAGTTTAGTTTAATTTAATTTTAATAATGGATTGTTTATAGGGTTACTGTACCGGTAGTTGACCATGCACCTATAGTTGACCAAATCAGCATATAATAAGGCAGTGTTTTGTTGTGCTAAACCAAAGAGTATAAAATTATATGTCATTTGAAAGAGTAGGGCTTGCCTCACCAAATACAATTATCAGGTACTGAATCTACTGAATGGTTGCCATTCTTTAGCATTGTTTTCTGGTGGTGCAACGTGGCTTGCTTCAGATATTAACAGGGAAGGTAAACTGTGCATTTTTCTATTATTCTTGTACAGCCATACTGATTAATGACATATTCATTTCTTTTGTAATTCATGTGATTAAAATGCACATTACTTAATGCTAATGACCTATTGCTAACAACCAGTTTTTGATTGTTAGGGCAAGAAAAGGCTGGACAACTACTGAAACACCAAAATGGCCGGATATCTAGTAGTTGACCACTAGCAGTCAACAAATGGAATCCCTTACTCTAGTAGTTGACCAGCACCTTACAAGTGATATTTATGGTCCAACATAAGAAAAACTACAAGGAAATATGGCATACCAAATTCTTCATTCCTAATTAAACTAAAATGTACTGTTCCATTAAAAATTTAGGAAAATTTACTTGTTTCTTGGGATATTTCCTTGTGCAAAAGAAGTGCCTGGCAATAAAAAGGCACACAATGTTTGAAACTGTTAAAGAAACTGTAAAACAAGATTTTAATGATAAATGCAAATAGAAAAATTCCTTTTAAAAACAACAAACCAGGTAGACGTTGGTTCGAATCGTTCATGTCGTGGCATCCAATAATGTCAGAAAGGTATTCATACAGCTCGAGCAGATGTGGAAGAAATAGAAACTGGTTCAATGAATTGCATGCTTATGTAAAAGAAGAGAATGTACTGGATATTTTGAAAGATCCTTCAAGAATGTTTAATGTGAACGAGTTAGGCTTTCAAACTTGCCCCAAAAGTGGAAAAAGGAAGGGGGGGAAGTTTCCTATTCAGGACATGAAGGCCCTTAAATTTCTAAGGAATTGGTAGATCAAGAAATGGGTGCTATTTATTATGAACTGCCTATATTGCAAATGTGTTGATTTCATGGGTGGAGAGTTAGCAAATTATGTTTCCGATCCTTCTATTAGCGAATGGCACATACAATGTGTCTAAACTTTGTTCTGAGAATGACATTATGCAGTCTGCTTTATTGCCAAATGCAACACGTATTCTGCAACCTGCAAACATATCAGATTCATATATTTTCCAACAAAATTCATTAATATAAATTGTGGTCAACTACTGGTGCAAGCGGTGGTCAAGAACTAGGTAGTAGTGGTCAACTACAGGTACATCACAACAAATTATTTTTGAACTGAGATAAGTAGTACACCAATTGTTTAATATTGAAAACTTTTGTATGCATTTTGTAAAGCAGCTTTCAAACTTTCTTTTACATAAATTACTTATTCAGTTCATGCAGTATTGTGTATTATAGTCTTTATCAAAGAAATAAAATGCCTTAAATGGTCAACTACTGGTACAGTAACCCTATATATATACTGTATATAGGCTATACAGTGTACAGTGAAAAATGATGATTTTCTGTTGGTGATAATGCGATAAATTTATTTGTGGAGAAAAATAAATTTGTTTCTAGTGGCATTGTAGGAATGTAGGTATTTGCATTTACATAGTTTTATTCATCTACCACTCGCAGCTGACAAAAATAAATGTTATTAAGTGCCAGTATGGTACTTTATGAGATTGTGTGTGGGGGACGGAAAAATATATGTCCGTCTGTCTGTCTGTCTACTGACTGTCTGTCCGTGTGTCTGTACGCACCATAACTCAAATACACTTTATCGGATTTTCATGAAACGTGGTATACGCATTTATAATGTCCATGGGAAGAACCTTATTGATATTGAACCAAATCGGTCCAGCGGTACCGGCGTCAAACCCAATTTAGTGTTTTTATTTAAAAGCGCCATAACTCAAATATGCTTTATCGGATTTTTATGAAACTGGGTATACACATTTATAATGTCCATGGGAAGACGTCTGTTGATATTGGACCAAATCGGATGGCCGGTACCGGAATAATGTCCAATTTAGTGCATTTTTATGGTATTATATAACAAAAGGCCCCATAACTCAAATATGTTTTATCGGATTTTCATGAAACTTGGTATAAGCATTTATAACGTCCATGGCAAGAAGCCTATTAATTTTGGATCTAATCGGTTAACCGGTACCAGAGTAACAACTAATTAAAGGTCACATGTTTTTTTTAATTTTTGTCTACCGGTATAATTTGACAGTTAACACTATTCCTTCACATATCCTTATCAAACAACACCGTCAAACTGACTGAGTTGGTCAATTGGTAACGTCTTGGACTCGTATTCTGGAGGTCCCCGGATCAAATCCCGGAGCCGGACATGGATTTTTTTAATTTAATTTTTATTTTTTGTGAGTACGCGATTGTCAAGGTATCACAAATCTGTAGTTCTGCTGATGCTGGTCGATTTTAATCTGATTAGAAAAACTTATTTTCTGCATATTATAATTGATTCAACAAAAACATACTGGCACTTTGTTATATCAGTTTACCTGATTTTATTACTTTATAAATAAGATTTATTGAACACTTTCCGCGAAAATAGTGTTCGTAACAAATATTTCTGGTGCTGCCAAGATTATTCACACATACGGCAGACGTTGAGTATTGACCTCTGTCGGTTAATATAAACATTAGCCATTTGCGGGCTTAAAAGTTACTGTAACTAATATTCATCCTTATGAAATGTTCTCTCGGTAGCCAAGTTATTAGCTATCAAATGGTTGTTGAAAAAGTTGTTTGAATAAAATATGTGTCAATTACGGTTTGCTGAGTTGCCATTGCTAAAACATGTCAGTCGATTTTCAAAATAGGTTTATTTATACTGAAGAAGAAATCGACGCAGTACACTAGGTCAAAATGAAACCGGCAATGTTTCTCCAGGCGGTTTTTATATTTTATAAATATTTATCCATCACTATAACAATGAGAGGTATGAACAGTCTTGTCCTCAAAGCTGGCTGTCCCAAACGCCAATACACTATTGACACTTTGTCTTTGACGGTGCGGCCAATTTCATTTCCAGAAAACGTAAGCTCTCGACTGGGTTTAAAAAAAAACTTGCATTCATATAATCGAGTTTGCGTAGCACTCAAATGAATTGAAACTAAAAAATCTGATGTGAAAGTCACATAACTTTCTCTGCCCAAATAAAAGTTAGCAGTATTCACATATCCTTGTACAGAATCGCAAGACACAATTTTACGCTAATTATCCTATAAATACCTCTTCTTTCAATGATGCGACTAAAAGCGCAGTCTATATAACAAACTTAAAAAAAAAGAAAAACAAATGACTGCAGACGTTTATTGAACATTCTGCCGTAAAATATAATTTCCTAAATTTATCGAATATTTCCCTCAGATACATCTTTACTCTATGCATGGCCAACAATACATCTTTCTCACTTCACATTCTTATATAAAATAAGAGGCCGTGAAAGAGCGCGAATTCAGTTGTTCATCAAGTAAGACAAACTTTCTACAAACAGTGGGTGAACAGTGGGTGGCTTGTAACTACCCTCAGAGAATTTTCTCGAAAAAATGTTTCAAATAAAAGTTTTAGCTCTTAGTATAAGCAACCTATGTGCAAAATTTAAAGAAAATCGTTAGAGCCGTTTTCGAGAAAATCGCGAAAAACGAAAATTTCTTCATGTAAAGTCCCCTTAAAAATAAGAGAAAATAGTCGCCAATCTTATCCTCACATCTTCAGAAGGTACCTGACCCAAATACGAAATTTTGTTTTCATACGATTTTCCGTTTTGGAGCTAGCTTGTTCACAGATATTTTCCACACAGACACACAGACACACAGACATGTTTCCAAAAATAGTATTTTTGGATTCAGGGGGCCTTGAAACGTGTATATATGCTAAAAACTCAACTTCGAATTTTGGGGTCGAAAACAATACTTCCTCTACCTATAGTACCTATGGTACGGGCAGAGGAAGTAAAAATTAACTGCATAATTTCGTTTATATGACCAAGTTTATACAAACCCATTTGCTTCAGAGAGAGCCATTCGATTTTGTTTACACTTAATTTAATTTACACTTTATTCGTAGATTGTGTTGTTAATGACCAACACTTCCAGGCCTTTAATAGAATAATAAATCTAGGCTATAACATAAAGATTCATGGTAATCCTATGTTAATATGTAGACGTATTATATAACAGCGATTTCATTAATCGGTGAGAAATTTGATAGGCCTATCTTGGATTTACTATGTCAATGAAAGTAGGCTAGCCAATTACAAAGAGAGTATCGAACGTGTGATGCCAAGATGTATAATAGCATTTAATAAAACACAGTAGAGTTATAACTATTGTTTATAATGATGACTCCAACAAAATAATGCAAATTCTCACTATTTGGTAATTTTTTTTATAATCAAATGTTATTCAGAGATGTGTTTACGGAGTTTAAATTTCTCGTACTGGTAGTGCATTTAAATAATTTCGTTGTATATTGGTTAGTTAAGCTATGGTAAGTGGAAAAATCTGAGTAATCTTAAATTCTGTAATTGAAAACTGACCACATCGTAAATGCTGCCGTTTAAACCACTCTCACAAATCATATTATGATAGTAATTCTTTGTGTACAAGCTTTTCATATCAGAAATCGAAAATAATTTACACACTTTTATACACAGTGGTTGGTATAAATCTAGCTTCAAGCTTATGTGAACTTTCACTTTCATGTTATACAATACAAATAACAGTACAAGTATTCACTCAGTAGATCTGTTGTTACGCATTCGGACATAAACAAAAATTCACACTTCTTCCTGTTTCTCTTTTGCGTGTTTTCTTGTTATCTTTTTATGTTGCCTCAGCATCGGTTAGCCAAAACGAGATGGTGTTTTCGCACAGGCAAGTAAAAGAGAATAATAAATGTTAGAGGAATTTATGCCTCCCTTGTGTAAGCCGAACGGTGTTTTCTTGAGATTGCTTTGGACGTGAAACCTACAACCACTCCACGCCGCTATGCCCCGCAGATTCAATTTGGCTTTAAAAGCATTCTCAGTTTTGCGTCTCCATAATTACAATCAAGGATTGTAGTAGTGAAATCAGCTAGCCAAGATAATCTCTGTCTGTACCAAGTGGTTGCATGGTCTTTGTGTAGCGTATAAAGCTTTTTTTTTATATAATTATCATCTTATTTTTATATCCAGCAGAAAATTCTGCATCTTTCCCAAATTTTGAAGTATTGTTACTTACATTATTACATCTCATTATTTACATTATTTAAACAATAGTACAGGTAAAAACAAAAACCAACAGAAAATACTATTTCTAATTTAACATAAAATATGTAAGGTATGCCCCTAGATGAGCAAAGCTCGTGTTTAGGGGTCTAATAGATTAATATAAATCTAATTATATATCAATGCACAGTAAACTACAAACGAAAATTATAAATGTTTGAGTGCATTGTAGGCCTACATAACATAATTTTGCATCACTAACCAGTGGTTTAGGCCTATATAGAAATTACAAAAAAAAAAAAAAAATTATAGAATTAAATTGGGTTGAAACATTGAAAATTAAAACAAAATTAAAGTTGTGCTATTGATATTATATAATTTATTTTTATTTTCCTCTTAAAATGTTTGAGATTGTAATTTATACATTCTGGGTGCTCAGCAATAAACGTGTTATACAATTTCAAACCATAGTTTTGACCATGTAATTGCCCCTTGGTCGTACTGCATCAATACAAAGCTTACTGTTTATGAACAAGATACAAAATTACTATAAAGAATGAAATGGAAAACGATATTAGTTAAAAGGAGACGGACATATATAACATTATATGATTGTTTATTTATAAACTAGCAGGTGTCTGCGGCTTCGCCCAAGATAATTAATTTTAAAAAAAAATTAACAGAATAATAGTTAAAGCATTATATTTTTAACACATAAACGCTAATCATTCATCAACTAAACGATTAATAATTATAATGAAACAGCTAAAAATCCGACTTTGAAGTGCATTCCACGATTAGAAAGCGCTACTTGTGGAAAACGACCTCAGATTCGAGTTTCTTGGCCCAGAAAACCCCTGCATAGTAAGTTTCGTCCAAATCGTTCAATTAGGGCCATATGCATTAGTCCTGTACTTCTTCCATCTATGTTGAAATATTCAGATGTCTGCTTGCCCTTAGTTTCTTGACATTATAAACAAATGGATCGACAACATTAAAGCGTTCGATAATTCCATAAGATATGTTGAAAAAATCGCGATGCTGTTATTTCCAAGTTATGACAAAATAAATGGTGCAAAAATACGTTCAACAAACTTTCTCGCATATACGTTTAAAGGCTAGCACAGAAAAAAATAAATTATAGAGACAATTAAATTTTATTTACAGTAGAGTCCCGAAAACTCGGCACTCGATAACCCAGCAGTGTGGATAACTTGGCCACACCCTGGCAGGGCGAAAAAAACCCGCGCGTGGAGTTCATTGTCCATGTGCGTGTGTCCGTTGTCTTGCGGAACAGGATATTACGCATTTAAACAACAACAACAACAACAAATGTAGCCAGTTTTTGCAAAGTCGGCTAGTTAATTTTCATTATAGACAGCTTTATGCCTTATGTATTCTCAAGCAACCAATACATACAAGTACTGTATTTTCTGAGGAAACATTAGTACGTATTCCTTTTTAAAACCTTTCCCGATAACTCGGCATTTTCACACACACGGCCACCCTTCGGTCCACATTAGGCCGAGTTTTCGGGACTCTACTGTATTACATTTTCATAAAACAACCTAGTATCGGAAAGCATCAGGGTCGATCTTTATGTTCAATGCTTTTACCGTGAAATAATAGCAATAATAATAATAATAATAATAATAATAACAATAATAATAATAACAATAACAATAATAACAATAATAATATTAATTATAATAACACAGGGCAACAAAAAAAAACTTTTGGAAAATTGTCCAGGGTTTTTCAGCTGAATTAGACTAATTTTGATGCCCTGAGTCCGAAAATGACCTTGGTTTTGCTCAATCAGGTCAGGATTTTTTTCTACAGAAATTTCAAAAAAATCTGTTTTTCGTAAGAAACACTCATTTCTGCTGATAAACCCCTGACGATTTTTTCCGTTTCCCTCAAGGAATAAAAGTCAACGTATCCAAATTAATTCATTATTTATTTACTACATGAAATTTGATAAGCATAATTATCATAATATAATAAGAATGAGCGTTACATGACACAAAAGTTCAGAGTTCAAGGCAGATTTCGGCGTTTCTTCGATTTCCGTGTGTGAGCAGCTGCTGGGTTGTCTCTCTTCAGCGACCAGCAGTAGTCCGCCAGCATGACTGCGTCCCACCTCCCCTGGTACCTCTCCTCCATTTGGCGCATGTCCTGATGGAACCTTTCTCCCTGCTCGTCGCTCATCGCCCCAAGGTTTTCAGGAAACTTGTCCATGTGTGAGAAGAGGAAGTGCATCTTTATACTCATCAAACACCCGAGTTTTTGGAAGGCCTCTATCATGCTGCTGATGAGTGTGGCGTGGTTTGCTGCCTTCGTGTTCCCCAGGAAGTTGTTCACCACCTGCACAAACGATTTCCAGGCGGCGCACTCAAGCGTGTTCATGGAGTTTTGGAACTCAGTGTCCTTTATGAGCTGCCGTATCTGTGGGCCATCAAAAATGCCGGCCTTGAGCTTCTCAATGGTCAGTCGAGAAAATGCTCGGCACATGAAGTTGAAGCACCTCCCATCCTTGTCCAGAGCGCGCGTGAACTGTTTCATTAACCCAAGCTTCATGTGTAGCGGTGGGATCAATATCTTCTCCCGGTCAACAAGAGGTTCGTTTATGATGTTTCTCGCCCCAGGTACTAACTGCTCTCGCGCCGGCCACTCTTTCTTTACATAGTGCTGGACTCTGTCTCGACTGTCCCACTTACATATAAAGCATGGATACTTCGTGAACCCGGACTGCTGACCTAGTAGAAAGTTCACCATCTTGAAGTCGACGCAGATCATCCATTGGTGCTGCTTATATTGGATTTTGTCAAGCACATACTTCACTGCTTCATATTTCTCTTTGAGAGTTGTGGAGTGCGCAAGAGGGATTGAGGCGATCTGGTTCCCGTTGTGGAGGAGCACACACTTCAAAGAGCGCTTCCAGCTGTCAATGAAGAGTCGCCAATCTGTCGGATCGTATGTAGGAGCGCCGAGTTTATGAAGAAGACCGGCGACATCTCGGCAGTACACGAGGTCTTCCTCCTGGCAGAAGTAGCCCATGTACTCCTCATGCCTTCTACGGAAGAAAGTGATACGCGCGTCCTCACCAAGTAGATTTTTCTCTTTGAGTTTGGAGGCCAACAGCTCTGAGGAAGTCTTCGACAAACTGAGATCCCGAACCAGATCATTAAGCTCACATTGTGAAAAGGGCTGCGGACCGTCTTGTGTTACATACTCCTGTTCTGTATCTCCTACGTCGTCTGAAGTGGTGGCCTCGTCGTCGATGTGAGGAAGCTGTGTGAACGCTGGTACAGGTATTTCTTCGCAGTGAGCAACTGGACGGCGGGCAGATGGAAGATCGGGGTACTGGAGGCTGTGCCGATTCTTCCGGTTGATGCCAGTAGTATTGATGGCGCAGAAGTAACAATCCGATGCATGGTCAAACGGCTCCCTCAAACCATCGGAATCCCAAACTTCAGTGAAGTTTTGGCGCCCTTAGTCCACCGCCTGAGGTATTCCACGCACGTCTTGCACACCGTGTGCGGAGCCCACGACTTATCTTGGTCACCTGGCTTGACTTTAAAGTAAGCCTGGTATGCGTGCTTCACAAATCTTGTGTTGTTCTTCCTGTCCGCTGACAGCGTGTATTCTCCGCAGATGTAGCAGAAAACGTCAGGATTATTCCTGCATGAACGTCGCGCCGAAGCCATCAGAAAGTAATAATAATATTATTATATTATATTATAATATTATAAAATAATAATAATATTAATAATAATTGTGATTATTTTCCTGCTAATTTTTATGCAGCGAATTTAGAGAAATGACTGAACTCAAAACCCGTGATACATACATATGATATTAGCATATGTATGTATAGCTCGTCAGGCAGGTTTATGGCTGTATCTCAAAAAGTTGACCTGATTGAGCAAAACCAAGGTCATTTTCGGACTCAGGGCATCAAAATTAGTCTAATTCCGCTGAGAAACCCCGGACGATTTTTTGGCTGTTACCCAGTGTAATAATAACTTGAGGTTTGCATGGTTTCCTCAATCTCAAAGGTCAAAATACAGGATACGAGATAGAGCCGAACAATAGAAGCAAATGCTGCACGAATGAGTTATTACTTAGTCCTATTAAGCTTACAAGAGTTTATTGGTATATTTCGGTGGCCAAGAAATTTGATTTGATCCCAAACCTCTTCCCTATTATTCTATACCACCTCACTCTAATTGATTTTGGTGTGTTCATTACGACTGTGGTAAACTGACTACATTTCACAACAGTATCTAGATTGTTACTGTGGGCAACAAAAGAATATTTATATTTTAATCAAAATGTTTGTTCTGAAATTCACATCTAAGTTATGTTATTTCGTTTTTATCTTGATACCTATTAATTTTATAAAGAAATGTGTTCATCAAAATATGTTCTTTTTAATCTTCTTTACAACTTGATTGTACTAAGTTTCCATGTATCGCCTGATGTAATGGAAATAACCTAGGAAAATTGAAAATGTGTACGAGTAAAGTAGGGGAGCTCGGGTCTAGTTGGCTACAGGGTTTAGTTGGCACACTGTTAATAACTTGGAAACCCTGCGTTTTTGTGCAAGGACACTTAGATATCTATTTGGTCATCTACCGTTAGCCTTTGTTACAAATTTCTATTGTATTTGGAGCTGATCTGTTCCTGCAGTGTGCTTTTGTACTCCCAGAGTACCTGCAAGTAAATATTTATCTTTCTGTATAATGAAAGTTTACAACATCCGGTTTTAAGAAATAATTGCTTCTGTGGTGTCAGTGAGTAGTGAAGACTAGTAACTACATGTCTGAGCGGTTTAAAGTTTATATTGGTGTTTTTTCTGGCACAAAACCTATCCATATTTTCAATAGCATACGTTGGGGTAAGTTGGCACATTCATTACGGGGTAAGTTGATTCACTGAGCCGACTAGCCTTGCCATTAAAATGTCTAACATTTTCCAACAAGAGATTTATTTAATAGTTTATCCGTATTTTAGAAGTTATAAATATGCCAATAACACACGTGGTGTCAAATAGAACTTTATTTGGCTGAAGGGCAATTCTGACATGTCAGATTAAGATATTTAAGTGATGTTTGGGATACCTGTTACTTTAGGCTCTGTAGATTGAATGCAAATGACATTACCTTTCTTTATATGTTTGAGTTATTGCTTCATTGAGTTTAGATTTTGTGTTATTTTTGTTACAACAATTTATTGTTTAACTTGTGCCAACATACCCCGACGATGGGGTAAGTTGACACACGTGTCGAGTTTCAAATAAATTGCAATTTCTTAGTTACCCTTACGAAATATTGTTATATTTTATTTTATAAACCTACCTGAATAATTAAACTATTCAATAGATAAATTTACATAATAATGTTAACTATATTATAGCTCGTAAAAATAAAAGTTTAAAATCTGTGCCAACTAGACCCGGTCTCCGCCTACCCTCTAAATCATTTTTGCAGAAAAACGGATATAGCTATTTTGTTAGCCATAGATAATAGTTCCCAATTTTAAACGTTTATTAAAATCATTAGAGCGAATTAAAAAAATAATAATAAAAAATTTTCAAAAAACTTTCATGAAAAGTCCCCTTAATATTTCAGTTATAAAACTCAATTTCTGAGCGGTTCGATAGAATTCCGAAAAAGTCCTTAGTTCAAAAAATGAAGTAAATACAATGAACCATTTACCCGCTTTGCTTGTCCACAGACAGACGGACAGACGTCGTTCCAAAAACACTTTTTTCGGTTTCTAGGCATCGTGAAATATGCTTTCCCGGTGTTATCTCAATTTCGATTTTTTGTTACGATCACAATACTTTCTCTATGTACAAAGCAAAGTCACCTGTAATTGATTTGACAACTGAAACGTAATAGCTAAAACTGATGCTTCGATATCGCTAAAATTCACGTTTTCTGCCAATTTTTCGCTCATAACTCGCGAACGAAAGCGAAAATAAAAAATCCGGCTTCGAGTTGCAATCGGCCAACCTTCCAATCCATCTATATTTAAAATTTCAGACGTCTGCAAGCAGTAGATTTCGCTGGGCATCGCGCACAGACAGACAGAAAGACAAACACTTCCTCTTATTACCCGTATTATAGACTAGCTGGTCTCCCGCGACTTCGCCCGAGGTGTATTAATTGAATCGTTAGATGTTTTCTAAACTATTTTGAGACAGTTCTTCTGGTGTAAATTGTAGGCATAATTAATATAAATAAATTGTAGGTATATTTTAATATTAACACCAATGAAGTATGCTATTATTATAACTAAGACTTAATACATTATTATAATACATTAGTGTGAATGATGACCCTTGCTATAAGAAGGGACCCTCACCAAACAATAGAGAAAGAAAACAGACTAGTAGGAGACCTTTTGTTTTGTACGGCATACAAAAGCGACCAGACCCGTCAATCATATTCTATAGCTTACAAGTTAGTGTATTTTTATTGTGTTCAGTACACTCAATCAGAAAATAATTACAATTATTGTATTTGTAAAAACCCTGTCATCTTAAATAACATATGTCAGTCAGAGAAGTGTTCTGGACTTAGGATTGTACTGTAGATAGCCAGAAGCGTCAAGTTCCAGAATGTTGGTGACACTTGCAAATACCAAAAAATAAACCTTTTTAGCAAATTGGAACCCTTTTGTATTTTGTGGGAAGGGGGCATCTGCCAATAGGATTGTTAGTAATGCCCTAATAGGCGTAGCTATTACAAATGTGGGAGTTTTTTGTTTAGTAATTTTCCGGAATAATTCTTATTGTTTTATTTCTCGAAATTTCTATAGATTACATTGTTATTATAATATCGAAACTTCTAGAAACCAGTTTGGACAATATGGGCCATAAATATATATAAGTGTGTGTGTGTGTGTGTGTGTGTGTATATATATATATATATATATATGTATATATATATATATACCCATATATATACCCATATATAAATCTCGGAGCCGTGGAGCTTGGCGAGGAGTGATTTAGTAATCGGCAAAGTTGTTGAGAGTAAGAGGAAAGTGAGTTAAATGAGTTTAGTAAAGAATTGAAGTAAAAGTCAGTCTCGCTCGTACATCGACCGAGTGACACCATCATACCGACTGTACAACTATTCAGATATAGTGGATATTGTACCAAAATGTACTTCAGTGCTGATCAATAAAATTGCAAGCCACAATTACAACGGCGTCCTTTCTTATCATTTCGACGGTGTATCAAACCTCTCCTAGTCCGAACCTGGGACTCCAGAGTCTCCATGCATCGACTGAAAGCCGGAGGTAGAAGGAATCCGAGGGAGTGATACTGGTGAAGGCAATAAGAATTAAGCGCACCCGCCCTTTGGCGCCCTACATCAACACGGATCTGCCGGACCCAGCCGGCCACTTCTGAGGACGCTACCAATTTATTTAAGAGCAAACTAATTAAAACATTGTATTTATTAACATACGTACGAGGGTTGATCTGTATGCTCCACCCCTGACCCACTTCCTGTTGAGATAAAATTATCAAAATATTCATGCAAGCAGCTTCATATCTCAAGGTAAACACTGCACTGTTTCAAGCTTTCATCTTTCTTCCTTGGGTCAGGGGATATTTTTCTTGTGAGGGATGTGTGTGTCAGTCATAAAATTGAGCCTGTAGAACAAAGAGCTGTTGTTAAACACTTGCAGAAAAAGGGAATGAGTCCAACAAAAATCAGTTTCACGCTATTAACGATTATCGCCGTGGCTTCAAAATGTTTTTCAGAGCAAATACAATTTAAGTCAAGTTTTCTACATAAAATGTTTTTCTTAACGTATACTGCAGTACCACCATGTTTGGACTGCGTTCTGACATAATAGCCTATTAAGACATACCCCTCAATATTTATGATTTCCATATTACCAATGTTCGGAAATACAGATAAAGTGACAAACGGTGTTCATTATATATTTTCAAGTACATAGGTTAATTTTACCTGCAATACTCTGTATGTTAATAAATAATATCCGACATTCAGAATCACAGTCTGTTGTTCTAGAATGTTTGCACTTTATGTTACTTTTCTTTGAGGTCGATTGTTGAAAAAAAAAATCTTCGAACACATGCATTTTCTGGCCAAATATTAGGATCCATTACAGATTCTAGATGCTCTTCAAAGATGTTAACTCTGAACGATTATAGCAAATCTTTAGTTGCTCCAATGATGTTGGGCGTCATTTATAGCAGTAGGTTAATTAGACCTAAAGATTGGACGCCATTTATAGCAGTAGGTGGGTTTGAAGATCGAAAAATGGGGGCATTATTATTATTACGTAGAAGTGGGGAATGCCGGCTAGGTAGCTCAGAGGACATAGGCGTACCGAGGGGGGGGGGGTTTTGGGGGTTTGAACCCCCCCCCCATTGATTAAAAATGGAAAATTGTATGGTTTTTTAAAGTCTGCCCATAAATTACTTAATACAAGTATAAAGCATGGGAATCTTAAAACTCGTTATTTTGCGTCTTAATTTTTAAAATTTTCCGGGGGAGGACCCCGGGAAGCTTAAAACTCGTTATTTTGCATCTTAATTTTTAAATTTTTCCGAGGGAGGACCCCCGGACCCCCCTCTCCCTGGGGGGTATTCCATACCCCCCAGACCCCGTGGATGTTATAACCCCCCCCCATATGGTCGGCCTGGTTACGCCTATGTCAGAGGATAGTAGGTAGCATGAGAGTTCTTATCTGGGTCGTGGCTAGAGAATATCGGGGTTATGTTAACTTAGGGGGTCGGTATGAGAAATTTAGGAGAATTAAAATAGTTCAGGTGATTTCAAGATCCAAATATATTGTTCCAAAAAGATTTTACTAAACTGCAGAATTAATGTTAATGTTGAGGTTAGATGATGTAAGTTCGTCGATTAAAGTCTGTCAACACTTTGTAACTAGATCAAATATTATATAAGTAAATACTTTGTTATTCTTACGCGCTATTCGTCGTTTAATTATCTTCACATGTACTAAGTCGTCGTATCTATTTATATTGCGCGGAAAATCTACTCAAAGGATATTCTATTTAACTTTCACAAATTATTCTTTCACTTAATCAATTATTATCAATGTCTCTCTATATATATTGGTATTAACTTACGCGCTTCGCTGCTTTTCTACAATTCCATTTATAACGCGCGGATATATTTCACTTTGAGCTAAATAATTATACTATCTCACGAAGTTACTTAATATTTTATCGTAGTGTTACGTGGTGTAATTCTAGTCTCGAGTGTCGTGGAGTAGGTCCTGTGTCTGTTGATCGAATGATCCTGAGTCCTGGGGCCGTGGTGCTAATATCTCCTTAGGGTGTAGTGGGGGAGAACAGTTCTCATTGGTTGTGTTAATGTTTGAGTTATTCCTAATTGGTGAAAAAGATTTTGGTCTGCTATACTGTTTAAAATAAAGTTCGTTTCTAAGAGCTTGGGATGCTACTGAGCGTTGGTCATTAATTCTAAAATGTGTCAAAATGTCTTGTCGCCATCCAGTCTATGAGACCGGAAGTAGGATGGGCCGAGTTTATGTATTCGTATCAATAACTCTGATAACTGAAGGTTATCATAGTATAGGTTGTTTTATCTGTATGGGGTGATTTATTCTGCTTCTATTGATACTATTCTGCTTCTATTGATACTAGTCTGTAATTTGTGTGATGAAAATCAAAAGAGTTATTAATGTTTTTATATTAAAATGATAGAAAGGGTTAATAAAACATTTAGTGTTGTATATGAAACTGTAGTAGATGTTGTCCGCTATTAATTGGTGTAATTGGTTTTGTTGTGGCTATTTCCTTTATGTAGTAATTAATGTTTAAAGTTGGGTGTGTTATGTGGGGAAGACTAAACTGTAGGATGCATATTGTCAGTTGAGAGGGGGCTATGTATGATATTGTCGGTTGAATGGAGTACTAAGTACGATTACACGATGCATCATGTTCAGGATGGCTAGATGGTAATTTTTCACACCACTTCAGAATATTTAGATTTCAGGTGACTAGATACTTGTTCCGCAGTTATATTGGGAGCAAGTCTGTAAACATGCAAAGATACAGTTCGTGGAACCCCCGCTAGTTTAATTGTGGTGTTCTTGCTATTATTAACTACCACTATTAGGCGTTTTTGTTTTTGTTTCCTACTTACAATCTTTGCCCAAGGTTCCTCCTGTTCATTGATGACTGTAGGAATAAAGTATCAGTAGAACCACTAGTACTTTTCGCTGTCATTCCATTTCCATCTGTATCCACGTCTTTATTTACATCTTTCCTACAATTATTTACACATAGTTTGCTATTGCTTGAAGACTTGGTTTTAGAAGTTATCTGTTGCTCACCTTTTGTATGCATTTCATTACAATAACACTATCCCTTTGCTTTATTTTTTGCTACATTTAAAACGCGTACATCAACTTTACCATCTTTATCGGCCATAAAATCTATTGTATCAAACAAGGTCGAATTGCCATCTTTTCCGTTGTCAGTTTCACAACATATGACAAAGTCCACGCCATTAAGTTTTGTTGTATTCATCAATTAAGCACATCACAGTTAATATATTCACTACTTTTGCTTTACATCTCTTGCATAATCGTAAGGTAAATTCATTAGACAGACGCTCCTCGACAGATGGAGTATTACTGTTTGATGCTAAAACACGACAGCTGGCTTCCAATGCCGACTAAAGACTGTAAAAATGGCAACTTCCCGTTTTTTCTTACTACGGAGGATACATCAAACTGACTGATGGCGCTGTTCACAAAAATTTCCAGGCATAAATCAGCTGATATTGTAGTTCAATTCACAGTTATTATGGTAGAGAACTGTGATAATATGCTGCAGTTTAAAACACGGTGGCCCCAGTTCTAAAAGGAAATACTATTTTTGTAGAATCGTTTCTAAGCATGCAAACAAAAATAAATAAGCGCATTCAGCAATTTCACCTTTAGAAATCCAGTAACTGGATCAGTAATTGCAAGGCCCTTCGCTGATAGTATGATAAGCAGGGCCCGGATTCTAATGACATGTCATCTTTTTATTGATGCTGCATAGACGTTGCCAACTTGTAGATAAATCCTATTCATGGCCTCTAGATTATAGAAATGCATCTTTATTGTCATTTTTTGTCATTTCATGCGATTTTATGTTTGAGGGGCATTTATTTCAATTTTACGTCATTATTTTGTCATTTTCGTGTCACTCGCTTCCTTATTTAGTTATTTTCATGCAATTACATTGAGTATATTATCTTTTTTTCGTTGTCTAGCTAGCATCGTCCCCAGCGGTGCTGTCTTTGAAGTGTTGTTTGTTTAATGCAAAAAGGACACACTCGGTGTTGGAAGTGTTGTCATGTCTCAGTCGGAAACGAGAATCAAAGAAAAGCCAAAATTTTGTATTATATTACTGTTGGTATTAGATTGACTTGGCACCCGAGTCTGCCACTTGCTTGGATTTGAGAGTGCAAACTACTGTTTATCCTCAATAAACAATAATATAATCCGGCAGACCGCAAAAGGAAATGCCGAAGTTTGACTCGCCAGTGCTTCAGTGGCAGTATAATTTTCCGCGAGGAAAGAACATTCACAACCGTTAGCGGAGTGATTTTATATTTTACTTTTTATCATATTTCAAGAATGCACCCATTGTTTTGGCGGAGTGGAGAGGAGCTTCTCGATGTATGAATATATCCTTTCAGACAATGAGGAGGTCATTTATTTTCGATAATCTCCCTATGCTGACAGTGATTTACTCTAATCCTGAATAAGCTTTGTTTCTCCCCTACGGGTAATATTTAAATAAATTACTAGGTACTATAATGCAACATTTTCTTTTTGTAGAATCTACTTTAAAAACAATTTTCTTACTGTTCTTCTCAAATGCTCCAATCAAGAACAAATAGCAAAGTTTTTAGATCTACAACATCCTTTCTGCTTTTACAGTTTTAACAATTATGTACAAATTAGTCTATAACTTTGCGTGTACAATAATATTTTTTTATAAATAAAATATCAGTATTTAAGTCATTCTTTATAATTATTAAGTCATTTTCTTTAAAATTTGAAGTCATTTTACAGGTCTTTTTTCAAACAATTTTAGGTCATCAGAACTTTCGGATTCCATTTAGCTCTTTTATAACAAGATAATTTTATATAAATAATCACATAAATATCACATAGGACCTGATTAACTCATTTCATAGCTATAAGATAAAAATGTTTCTTTAATTTTGGATGTGGTATAGTTTTCAAGATATGCACGAAACGTAAATAAATAGCACAAGATCCAAAAAATGCATACCAAACTTATCACGGATCGGTGGAGGATATTTAAAGGGTAGGCCTACATTGACAAGACATGCTTCAAATTTTAGGTCATAACATAACAAGTAACAAAGATATCTTCAAAACCTCTTCACAAAAATAACAATAAACGTATTTTTTTTATATAAATGGAACTCGACAATTATTAGATCTAAAACGTAAATAAATGTACTCCCGGAAAAAGGAAGAAGCGTGTGACACTTTTGGCCAGATGAACTCTGGGAAAAACAAATTTGTATGCACCCACCATCGGGTACTACAACAAAAATTAAATTCATATAACAGCTGGATTGATGGGTGTATGTAATCTGCGCCACGGTTGACACCGATTTTGAAATAGAATAAAAATGATATATGTAAACTGCGCCACGGAGATATGTAGGTTGTGGCAGTAGTTATAGGCAAACAAAAGTTAGACCTAATATGTGAATGACAAGTATTCTCGTCTACTCAAGTGGAGAGAACAATAGGCTATATAAACAATGAAATATCCCGTTTTTATTTTATTAAGAAGGCTTCATATGAGAACAAAGTGCTCATGCCAAAAAATGTGCGTAAATGGGTTCGTGAGTTTAAACAGGGCCGGACAAATATGCATGATGAAGAACGAAGTGGGAGACCAACAACAGCCATCACAGATGAGATGGTGGCAAAAGTCGATGAATTGTTGCGACAAGATCGACGCGTCACTACTCGTGAACTTTGTTTATTGCTTCCCGACATTTCTAAAGTTTCCATACAGACCACTTTGAGTGAAAAATTGATGTTCCATAAGGATTGTGCGAGGTGGGTTCGCGGTGGCCGCACTTGGCGGGGACGGAAATCGCGAGATCCATTTCAAACAGCTCTATCTCGGACACTAAAAGGTTCAGAGGCTGCAGCAATGGCTCGTTTGAAAGAGGGGGGATAACGGGACATGGCAGTGGTGCTAAATCTCTCGTCCGAGGTTGTGAGCTTGGGCTAGAGTATTGGAGACCTTACTTATTGACCAACCCTCGTATTTTACATGAAGCATGGAACTGTCCATCGCTTCGATATTGATTCATTTGTTTATAACATTACGGAATTTATATCTGTGGACGGAGGGGGCATCATGGATGCATGCCTAAATGGGAAATCACTATGCGGGGGGTTTTTGGGCCTGGGAACTCTAATTTGAGGTAGTATGCAATCGTGAAATGCAGCTCAAAGCCGGATTTTTAGCTTTTTCATCATTACTACATTTAATTGAATGATATACGAGGGTTGATCTGTATGCTCCACCCTTGACCCACTTCCTGTTGAGATAAAATTATCAAAATATTCATGCAAGCAGCTTCATATCTCAAGGTAAACACTGCACTGTTTCAAGCTCTTATCTTTCTCCCTTGGGTCAGGGGATATTTTTCTTGTGAAGGGTGTGTGTGTCAGTCATAAAATGGAACCTGTAGAACCTTGAGTTGAAAATCGTCTTCCACGAATATCTTCTTTGAGTTTTGGGAACAATCTGAAGTCACTAGGGGCCATATCTGGTGAGTATGGTGGGCGTTCCACCAATTCAAAGCCTGCTTTGGTTATAGCAGCCATGGCCACACAAGAGGTGTGACTGGGGGCATCGTCCTGGTGAAAGAGGATTCCTGCACTTAACTTCCGACGTCTCTTACCTTTTATAGAATCTCTTAATTTTGGAATTAAATTAGCATAATATGCTCCTGTGATTGTAGAACCCTTTGGTAAGTAATCAACCAGAATTACTCCCCACTGGTGGTCCTCCTCCATGTTGATCTTCACATGATTCCCTACCACATCTAAATTCATGACACCACCTTTTGACTATGTCATATGATGCTGCACTTTCACCTAAAGTCGCACATTCACCTAAAGTCGATTCTCTGTTAATGTATTTGACTAAATGGAGAAGTTATAAAATTATTATGCGAGGCGACATCAACTCTGATGTTACCACCAATAAAAAAACAGTTAATCATTTTAAAGACTTGTAAGTGCAAAATGGGTTTGTCTATCATAATACAGAAGCTACTAGAGTACGGTACGTACATGTCTGGATAATGTTTTAAATAATTTTAGAAGGGATCAATGTTCAGTGCTTATAGAGGATTTTCATTATTCAGATCATTCTGCTTTGTGGTTTACTTTTAAATTGATGTTATTAACAGACGTGTCCAATACCGTTGAGCTCGCTCAGTGATTCCTTTAAATTGATAGCCATAAAGTTTCGGCACCTTCTTTCAAAATGTTAAAAGCCTTTAAACATAGTTAAGGAAATTGTTGTATGGTTGCATCAACGCCACACTATGATAGCAGCAGATGGCCATCGCAAACCGGAAAAACACCGCGCAGCCGGTTCGTAGTTCATTGGGTCTCGCTGTGTGTGTGACTTCAGTTTTGAACATGGGTATAGTTTAAATAAGATAATAAAATAACGTTTTATAGCAAGTATGTATGTCAGTAATATAACACTTGAATATTATTTCTCAAAGCAAAAAAAAGTATCATTTTAGCGCTGTAAATTTTAATTAAATGCAGTAGGAGTTCTGATTATTATATGCAAGGAAAACTGAAATTGTTTTAATTTACGGTATTCAAAGGCTTTGCCTTCTCGGAAAAAAATCTCAGTACATTTTAAGCATAGACCTATGCTTACACGTTAAAGATCATTAACCTATGCACATAGATTGGTAGCTTTGTCATTACTCTCATGTGAAGAGCAGCATATGTTACAGATTTTCCTCAGCTGAACCAGTAGGGCCTACATTAAATTTTCTGCCTGATTCTTCTTCGGATTCTGTGGTAGGGAAGATGAAAAAACATGGTTGTTGAATGTGAACAGTTTTCCTGTCCCTGAATATATTATACAGACCAAAACTTCAACATTTTTACACTTGTGTCATAAATTGTCATAAATAACAGTTGTGATGGTTTACACGCCATCTGCCTATGGTAGATGACGTAGCGGTCGGGTGGTAGGCCTTGTCCCTTCGGGGATGTTAGCGCCATGGAGAGAGAGATGGTTTACACATCTCTAATTTAATTGACTAGAGATCCCATTCATCATTGTACTACAATTGGGGATTTCCTTTGAATAAGGGGTAATCAACATTTATGTGGAAAGTGCTCTTTAATTTAATAAACATTATAATAGAAAGCCTATGTCATTCTACCCTCTGTACTTGAAGTTACAGTTGATCCAGCTTCTGAAACTAAAATTGTGTTTTTAGCGTATTATTCTGCTGTACATGAGATGTTTATACCTGCTTTATGTAGGCGTTATTTGTTCGTTTTGTCAAAGCGTTCTTGATTTTAATAGAATTTAACACCACTTGAAAGTTTAAAATCTTACGATTTTCTGCATGTTTAATGCAGGAATTCGAGAGGAAGTATCTTGCGAACAGGAATAAAAGCAGCAAATGTTCTCGCTTTCTTGTTCTCCAGCCACTCACGCGATATAATCAACCAAGAAAGGCATTCCAAGGCTCCGCAGTCTATTCATACGAAGTTGTTCTTGAGACTTAGTGCTAGCATTGAAAAGGAAACCTTATACAGGAAAAAAGAATGGAAGCAGAAAATAGATCGAGTTGTAACTTACACGGCTCGTGTATCTTTACTCTGTCGTGCTTGGGTGCATTTTTTCTGACTTATTAACAGTATACATATTCACTGCTCCAGCAACTACCTCTTTCGTGATAAGCTTTAAAGATTACATGTACCCAGTTAAACAGATACAAGTTGTCAAACGGAATTCTGGATACGTTTACGATTTTTTATTTTTATTTTTATTTATTATTTCAGAGTTACAGATGCACATATACAAACTTTATTTTCAAGGTACAAACTCAAACAAAACTAATTTTTTTGTCCCCAAATGAGCAAAGCTAGTGTTTAGGGACAAGAAAAATGCACGGTTCCATTTCGTTTTCTTTATTTAAATCTTTAGTTTTTCCTCCAAAACTATTATTTTACTTATGTTTTGATCTGTTCCCTTCATCTTTTATTTTTTATATTGTATGTGTTTCTTGTTTCTTTTTTCTTTGTTTTTTTAGTTGTAGTATTAGTTTAAATATTTTAGTACTACATTAAACATATAAAATTAGTGTTGTAAAACTGGTGTAAAATACTTTTAGAGATTGCTGTAATTGGGCAATGGGCCTGTTATATTCTCAATAAAATAAAATAAATAATAAACATAAATTAAATATGTCTTAAATAGCAGCGAAATTCCCTCAAAAACATATTTATCTATTAGGCTGTAGACATGTAGAAGTTAAGTAATTCAGACATCTTCCATGTGGTTAACTATTCAGGACATAGGCCTGCTACGGAAACAATTCCTGTAGAATAATTTTTATGTAAATTTAATTATTACAGAATTGGCATTAAGATTCTTAACATAAATGATCAATGCAATAATAATTAATATAAGCTACTGCATGTATATGTACGGTATGTGAAATTTAGTTGAACGAAGGTTCGTGGAAAAGGTGTTTAAATGTAATAATTTAGAATATATTTGCACTTGCATAGAAGATTAGATAAAATTTCAGTTCCATTTGAAGTTATAAATTTTAATCCTTAGTCATTCGACCTGTAGTAAAAATTGCAATAACAATAATAATAATAATAATAATAATAATAATAATAATATTACACTGTTAAGTGGGGAGACATGTTAATAACTTTGGTTCTGAATAATATGATGATCTGAAAAATGGCAACTGTATAGTATAAAGTAAATAGTGGACCTACTTATAAGGTCTAAAGATGGCACAACTTCTGCCGTAAAGCGTATCGTAAGTTAGCAATACATCTTTTTTTAGAAGAAAGAAATAATAGCATCTTCAACAACATTTGCGGCGTTAATAAATATGCTTCCCCCCTCCTGAAATATTTTTTGGAACCCTCACAATAATTTTTATGGTGACAGACACCTGAAGAATTAAGAAAGTATCTATTAATATTTAATATTGACTTAACATGACTATTTGACACATACGTCAGTTATTAGATATTGATCAACTATATGTAAGAATGGATTTAACATGAGCACATCATAGTCCTTTTTCATTCAGTCTTTATCACATCGAGTAACTCTAAACATGAAATGCATGATCTCATTAGCATAATATACCGATATCGCTTGTATTCTTCATTTAAATGTTTCTATTTTTCCTAGTGTGTACTGTCAATGATCAATGTTTCTCGCACTGTTTGCTGCACTACATGTTTCAAATGTTTTGGCAGAATCAGCTCTTCAAATTCCGTTCGCAGAACACACACGGCACGGCAACTCATGCGTATTCCATGCGATAGGCTTAATCCCCGTGTTCTCTTCAGTCGCTCTTCATAGTCAACAAGGTAGTATTGATAAAAAGAGAATTCATAGCGTACTGTAGAAAGGATGAGAACGCGGTGGTGTCGATGTCGAAATGGAATAATAAAAAGTTTCGATCAGAACATCAAAGAAAAGAGAAAAATTCAGCGAATGTTGAGGGAGTAGCATCTGCTACATCTCGGGACAGCAAATGTGACGGCGTGGAAAAGCAATAATGTAAGAGAAATGCTCGACAGCCACCTTGCTCTGACAACAGTGTAAATAAAGTGATACCGCAAACACGATCTCTATACGGGAGGCTTCCGCCGTCTGGAGCTGGGATGCTGTTTTAATAGAGAGATTTACATTAACATCGATGACACGGCCGTGACTTGAGAATCACATTGTAAAAATAGATTTACAATTTCGTTAATTCTGATCTCATTTAAAATATGTGGAGGATCTAGAGAACATCTATAATTGATAATTTTTAAGTACCGTAGTTGAGTGACAATGTTGGAAATGTATTTTAAGTTAAAAGAGATTAATTACTGTGTGAATAGTTGATGCCTTCATGAGAGTTACAAAATGAGATTTCTTAACTCTAAAGAGTTTTCCCTTTTAAAACATTTGACGTAAAAAACATAAGTTTCTAGGAATTCGTTGAATCCCCATATGTAATCTATTTATTATGACTTCCTTGGTCACTTTTAATCATTCGTTCATTTGACCCGGTTGTGTCATTATATATTTCTCTATCCTGTTTAATGTTTCTTCACATTCTCTTGTCTACTATTTTACAGTATGACCTGTCATTACCACAACTCATTTCAATATCAGCAATACATTTCGCTCGTACTTTCTGCTCGCCACATATAAAGTAGGCTACTGATACTTGAACAAGACAAGACGCTTTTCTTGGGAATACAGTATTATCCAAGGCTTCTCAAAGAAGAAAAACATCAAATAGAATCTAGGGAGAGGTTTCATTACAAATTATGATGTTATTTATTAAATTTCGTCTTCTGTATAAATCTTATGTTGTAACAGTATTATAATTTATAAATATTGGTTGTTTTATAAAATCATTGCACTTATACAATGTTCTAAGTAGGCTCTAAAGACAATTATTTTGTAAAATGCTTGCAATGTGAGTAAGCTGTAGTCTGTATTCTGGGTCATTGTGATTTCCTGTTGTTTACAGGCAGCTGGAATTTTTAAAAATCAATATAAAATGCGGAGTGATCTATGTGGATCGTCATTTACAATTTGAATCTGCACAAATGCCAGGCATCTTTTTAAACGGACCCCGTTAAAGACCTAAATTTGAACATAAGAAAAACACACAATACTGACACACACACACACAGTTTGACTGTCGAGATCAGAATACATTGTATTGTAAACCACTTCGAGAATTTGTTACCCATCCCATATTAGTCAAGGACGTTGCAGAATACTTTATGAAGATGTAGCCTACTAGATTAAAAAAGAAACCAATTCTTAACTTCCTGACCGATGAATGAATACAGTTCTAAATATTTTGACTTAGACTACATAAAAGGTTTTGAAATGTAGTTGTGTCAGTTTTTTTTTATCATAATATAATATAGTTTAACATTACTTCGGAGAGCTAAGTATTCGGTTAAGATTAATCGCAAAAAAAAATTCTGAAATATCTAATAATTTTAATATTTTTGCGCAAGCTTTTAATAAGTACAGATGAATTTCATCATGGTCACTTGATTTTTTTTTTAATTTAAGTTTCGTAATAGCAATCCAATCTTATCGTCGTTATTCCAACTGAGAAGCTTTTTTATCGAGAAGTAGGAGCTTCGGTCATGCTGATCACATGTCCCCAATCTTGCCATCGGCCTATTTTAGATGACGCAGCAATCGGATGGTAGGCCTAATCCCACAAGGGATGTACCGCCACGGAGTTAGTTAATAGCAATCCAGTACTCTATACACTCTATTGGATATGGGGAAGGGGAATATGATGTCACGTAGTAAATATATCCGGTGTTTTATAACATGGCTTAGCTACAAGATTATACACTTTGAAAACAAATAGCAAATTCGTCGGATATGATCTTTAAATTATTTATAATGGGACCATGTGAACAGAAAAATATGCTAGAACTGTTCTTTCCTGTTCTTTTATTTTTCACATAATTCCAACAGTAACAAGTGTTCATATATTTTTAAACCGTTTTAGTAAGATTTCGAAGTACCTTATATATCTCTAGATAGGTCTACTGGTAATTTGTGGAATATTCTTTTTTAAAAGCATTCTTTTTGGTTTCAGAGTACGTATTATCACCTTGGTAAATCAAGTAGGATGTTTTGATTTATTTATATCTTTGTGAGGCACCGAAGCTTCAATAAAAGTGTTATAGGTATAAAATTTATCCTGCATTCAATATAAATATGATACAGGTCTTTCAGTAACCATGTTGAAAGTTATGTAATATACAAACTGCTACAATATTTAATTTTTATGTAGAGTGTAGGAGGGTATCGATCTTATGTAAGAACTATACTAATTACACCGGTTTTACAACACTAATATTATATGTTTAAAAATATTTAAACTAAAAATATTTAAATATTTTAAAATATTTAAACATAAAAAAGAAACACATACAATATGAAAATTACATAATGAAGGGAACAGATCAAAACACAATTAATATAATAGTTTTGGAGGAAACGAAAGGTTTAAATAAAGAAAATGACATGGAGAATACTTTAACCACCACTTTTTAATTATTAATATTTTAATGTGTTCAAGTTTTTATCACAGATATTTTATTCCATCCTATACTTACAGTATCTGCTTCTTTTAGATATTAATAAAAAATACCAAAATGCAGTTCTATTTGTTGTGGATTTTCCTCACATAAAAAACGATATTCTGTTCAAAATATAGGAAGTGCGTGAAGTTCCATGATGTGATTCTCACTGCTTTCCTGGCAGGCTGATTTATTTCGCATTTTCTTCACAATATAAATCGCATTGGTATCGTGAGGTATCAATACAAGCAATCAGATAGCACGGATTGAGAAGCGTCATCTGCTGCGTTTTCCCACAACTTGCGAGTTTACTATCGCTTTAAGATGAGTAGCCCCTGGATGCGCACGAATTGCTTTGCTACTAGGCTATACCTTTGATAGAGTCTTGATTATCCCCCCAAGGAGCTTCTTCGAAATTCTGGAAATGATCATAGATCCTAAATCTCTGGCATCCTGTCAAATCTTCAGACATTCTGTGAAACTTTATGATCTATTAGAATATCATATTCGTTGTGATCATGCTATTCCAAAAAATCTGTTAACGTTCAAGTGAATGAAACTCTGAATTTCACCGTTCCTTATCCTATTTCTTACATTAGGAAATAGTGAGTATATAAGTTAGTAATCAAAAGGTGTGTATGTAATAAGTAGGGACCGGATTTTTAGGTTTTTAAAAACACTGTTTTAGGTTTTCCATTAGGTGAAATAGTTTTTTTTAGGTTTTTTTGTCCAAAATATAGTTTTAGGGTAGAATAATTGGTTGAATGAATTTGAATGTGCTACATAGGATTCAATACATAATACTTGTAAAGTTTTACTTAAAAAAATTGACTTAAATTTGTTTAAACTTGCTTTAGGACAATATTATACAACTGAAGAAAGAAAGCGTAAACAATCAAAAGAAGCAGTGAAAATAAGATTGCCTCACATTTCCTGGTTACAGTATATCACAGTGTATCTTTCAAGATTCTCAACTGTGAGTTGTATTGAATGACAACGTCTGTCATATACAGCAGCAGCAACTTGGAAAACGACAGAATAGACGTAGAAACCCGCGGGGTGCAACGTCATAAAATAACCTCAGAAGAAGACGAAGAAGAAGAAGAAGAAGAAATTCAGGTCGTCGCCAATCCACTGCCGTAATAAACTCGATTTCATTTGTTTCGGCATAATTAACACGTCTTCTTAAAACTCACAGTGTGATCACTCAGTATGAATAACATGGCAGTACTAAAGACAAACAACCGCTTTAAAACAGAAATCTATATCCTTGTTCACACACGGCAACAATGGTTGTTCGTACGAATATTTTTAAAGGAATATGCCGGTATACTCTTATACTTCGTCTCTTGTTACTGTCCATCCTAGACGACAATGGGTTGAACGAAACGCTGGAGGTATTAATTTCAACCCGACAAATTTTTGTCTCTCCGCAAAATATAGATTTCTCAACTGACAAACAAAAAATACAAAAAAGTTGCCTAAATTAGATATTTTAGTTGTTATATCCCGTTTAGGTATATTTAGGTTTTTATACCCCATTTAGGTATTTTTAGGTACCACAGAATTAATGTGGGTGAATCCTGTGGACATGATTCGAAAAAATCTATGAGCGCTTTTTGTTTTGGAAGTAAGAAAAAAAATAGGTAAAAACCTAAGAATCCGGTCCCTAGTAATAAGTAAATAAGCTATGTTATGCATGTAGTATTACCACGGTATGGAGCATGCTGACAAAGGGAATAAAAAAAAGATGGAATCGTTACGCCCTGAAATGTCCTCTAAAATATGAAGAATGAGAAAACAAATCATGGTCATGAATAATAATAATAATAATAATAATAATAATAATAATAATATTAATAATAATAATAATAATAATAATAATAATACAGTAAACTTCCGATTATCCGTGTTAATTGGGACCCTGACGTACTCGAATAATCGAAAACCACGGTTAGTTCAAATGTTAGAATTAAGCGGTGCGAGATTTTGAATGTCCCGCACTTTGTCACCATATTGTGAATATGTCGAAACTAAGTGCTGGGAATTAAAAAATCCTACGAAATAAGGTGCGGGAGACCTAATCAAAGTGCGAGAAAATCGAAGTAATATGCGGGTAATTCGAAATAAAGTGCCGGAAATTCGAAATAACGTGCCGGAAATTCGAAATAATTTGCCGAATATTCGAAATTAAGTGCGGGAAATTAAAATGTTCCTGCACGGATAATCCGCAAACTGATAAGACCGCCCATGAATAAGTTGTAGTTTGTAATAATAATAATAATAATAATAATAATAATAATAATAATAATAATAATAATTTTATTTCACCTGGTGAGAGTTAAGACCGTAAGGTCATTTCTTCCTCTTCACCAGGGACTGTTGATGCATTAAATGATACAACGTAACACATTAAATGGTATAAAATGCATTAAATGGCACAAAGATGCAGTCATGTACAGTCATGGTATGGACTGTTCCTAAGTTGTAGCATAGTGAGCTTATCGATAATTTTTGTTCCGGAACGTCCGTGTTGTCTATTATTTTCCCAGCCAGTGCAACGAGATTACTTACATGCGTATATTATATTTTGCTAGCTTATATGCATCATCATAATGCTTTATGATATTCATAGCTTATTTGCATATTAATGCTTTAATTTATTATAAAAATGAAACTTAGGAAGAGCAAAGCAAGATACATCGTGAAGAATGACACACCCTGTGTATATAGAATTAACACATGTTTTGTTCAAGGTTTGAATGCCTTGAGGCAGCATTTAATTCGTTGACAAAAACAAGGGAGCCTGACATAGGTCCAAAAACCTTACGGTTATTAATACAGACATTACTTATAATCCTATATTACGTGTTATAAACATTGTTATTGCATTATCGCTATGTCCGGTACACTTTCACTTCACCAACAACCTTTTCATCTTTCACACTCACTTTCCCACTACAAAGCTTTAATGGATATCTGCAATTCACAGAAAAAATTATACCTTGAGATAACTAATGGTAAATAAACACACGTTAATGATAAATATCTGTTATTAAACCCAAGCGGTGGTAGTAATTGTGATTATAGGGTAAATTGTTATTATCGTTTGTAGAGGGTATTTATTTACATTACTGCTAATGAAGTGCTTACTAAACATATTCTTATAACATTTAAATAGGGTACTCTATTAAATAATAAACATTTATGTTTTAGATAGGCCTATATAATAATATTAATAGTAGCCTACAAAGTCTGTGCCATGTACGAGTATATCAGAAGCATGTGAAATATGGCCTGTTAACGCCATCGCCACTTTGTTATATCAGTTTGCCTGATTTTATTATAAAATGTAAAAGTTTAAAAAAGTATTGAAGGTTTCAAATGGGCTGTAGCAACCTGTAGCCGATATGCATTGTCGATCGCAGTTCAGATGGCCATGGAATCTTTATTTTATAACCTCTCTATCTTGAAATATTAATTTACTGCGACTTGAGATATTTATTTAGTGCCAGAATGATACTTTATGAGATCGTGTGGTGGACGGGAAATTTCTGGCCGTCCACGTGTGTGTACGTACATAATTATGTAATAACACGAATTTTATCGAATTTTCATTAAATTTTGTATACGCATTTATAATGTTCAGGGACGAAGCCTATTGATTTTGGACCAAATCGGTTGACTGGTACCGGAGTAATGCCCAATCTAGTGCCTATAGCAATGTAATGTGATTGTAATGTAGTTTTTTGACTGGTAGAGCGGAAGAGAAGGCCAAATGGCCTTAGCTCTGCCGGAATAAATAAAAAGAATAAATAAATAAATATTTTATAGTATATATTAGAGACAATTTATGAAATGCAAATCAGTTCTCATTACATTGTTTTACAGAGCACATACACGGCTTTGGAAGTTGCAATACAGATAGCTTTGAGAAATAACACTACCCACATATTCCTTCACATATGCTTATCAAACTTTAGACCTTTGTTCTTTCGTAAGCCCTGCAATGACTCGATCTGGAGCTTAACTCGGAAATCGATTACAAAAAGAGCTTATTTTCTGCGTATCATAATTGCAATTATCACTTAAATAAAAGCATTCTGGCACTTTGTTATATCAGAGTACCTGATTTATTTACTGTAAATTTAGCTATGTGTGTGCCTAAGCTATACATTTGTTGAAACTCGTGGAATTAAGAAGCGAGACAAAGCCGATTTCAATAATTACATTTTGGAAACTTGTATCATAAATATCAGAATTGTAAGTTTTGTCGAATAAATGGTATAATAGTTTGTATTATCTTATTCCTGCTTGCATATCTCATTTCATTTTAGTCGTCAGCCATTAAAAACAGAGAGTACCGGAAAGCAGCGATCTAAATCCCACTTGGGGATAAAAGCAAGTCTAAAATTGTAACATCTTGTTCTGAAAGGAGGCATTTGCTCAAGCTTCGTCTGCTTTTCTGAATAGGATGAAGGAATCCTCTTGCACTTTGTACGAGTTCATGTGACTGTAATTCTGGAAGTTAAGTTGTACACATTGCAAGACATCCAGGAATAAATATACACATTTTGAATACAACGTATTGAACTTAGTAGTACCTAGACGTGAAATTTTGTCAACGTTTTCCTGTAATTGTAAGAAAGAAAGCGTGCCTTTATCGTATGTTGTATGAAAATTCCGATGTTTGTTCGAATATCCATCTTTGCTAAGTAAATGAATTCATGGAAATTAGCATCCATAATAAGTATTCTGTCATCCTCTATGCGATAGCTCATACTCATGAATTTCATTTTATTTTGATTCAAGATTTATTTCGGATTCATTATTTGAATTTATGTTCAGATCATATTAAGATTCACAGTTTTCTTCACATACCTGATTGTTATTAAATCAATATTATAATATATTATTCAGAAAATCTAGAATTATCAATGTTACTTTCATTAATAGTCAAATAGCCCCATGCCCCAGAAGAGTAGCTCCTAGGAAAAATTACCAGTCGTTCAACGTCTAACTTTTCTTTCCGTTGTAGGATTTTCTCGTATCTCGGGGAGAGGGGTTATGGGAAAAGTGAATAGGTTGTGTATATATATGATGTATTAAATATATATGAATATAAAAAGTGATATTGAAACTCAGTTTATAGTATAAAGTGTATGAACGCTTAAATAAATCACCGATTGGATTGAAAAGATCGGCATGTTTGTTTATTGATGATTTATGATTTACACATTCATCAGACAAATTTTACTGGTTGATGTAAACAAAATATGCCATGCACAACTATTATGGTCTATCCTTAGTGCATACATCCAAGCGTTCATAATCTGTATGAAATGCCACTAGCTAGAGCTGCTTGTGATTGGTTCTTGTAATGGAAAACAGGGGAGACTTCAGTTCAGGCTCCACTTAAAAATAAGATGTAGGAATTCAATTTCCATCACTGCAGTGAAGTAACAGGACTGGAATGAAAAAGCCATAGCTGCTTGGGGCATATGCATCAAATAAAATCATTACTTCGTATTATCAGTATTGATTAAATAGTTTCCAGTGTATTTTATAATATAAAAGGATATTTTTAGAGTGCAGTTATTTTAAATTATTTTTAGTTTTCTTAAATGAAAACGCTTTGATTTATACAGATACTTCATTAATGTAAGGAATTTAAATGGTATTTGTTCAGTTTCATAAAATGAAATAGTGAAAGACTGTGTACTGAAATTTTTGAAGACATTCAGCTGTATATGTTTGTTCAGCTGTAAATGTCGTTGGTTTTGTTGATTTATGGTTATGTGTACTGCATCTTAGGCCTGTGACTGTCGTATGTGTGCCGGATTTTATCCTGCAGGAGTTTTTTATGCCCGTAAATGGGTCTGTCACATTTATGCACACATGAATTCAATCGACTTAGACCAAAATTGAACTGCGACCTTGAGCAAAATAGAGTCGCGATATAATTCATTGCTTAAAGCGACTTTAAATAAATGTTTTCTTTTTAACAAGTGCTTTATAGTAATCATAATAATGATGATAATAATAATTGTTTGCTTATTATCCTAAAATGAAATTTCGTCAATGTTCCTAACTGTCGTGCGATGTTTTGTTCATTAGTAAGTACAGAATTGTCATATAATAGGCTGGTATTGTTTTGTTTTATTTGGCCGATTCCATAAGGGCAAGGAATAGATCAAGACTGTTACGGCATGAAAATCATTTTCCAAGACCAGTTTCCCTGCCCTTAGAAAGGTACGCCTTGTAAGGAACTTGATATTTTCTCTCATAAATGGTATCTCGCCGAACTTGATCGATGTGCTATGAGTATTCTGGTGTTCTTGGTTAACTGATTTTTTAAGGTATCGGTTTTTATTCAACTTGAAGCCCCTATTAATGGGATGTCCTCGTGTCTTAAATGTTTCCATAATTTTGAATCACAGTGTACCTGCAGGGTTCACATCAGGTATTAAGTTACGCATATAGAGTGAAACAGGAGAAATAAATACGTGTTATACAGTATTATGACACCGTTTATGCTATAATCAGGCTTCCAACCACCACACGTTTCATTGTCATCGCAGACCAGTAGGCCTATGTCCGAAAAAAAAAAGACATATTACGACAGAATGAGACCAATTCCGAGATGAATGTGCTGGCTATCTCATTGTGCTGAATGGTAATACAATTATAAGACAAATTTAGCACTGCCGAAAAGTCAAATATTTAATTTCTGTTAGGTATTACTGTAAGAAATTCAATTTTAATTTACCAGTTAAAATAGTTAAACCCGTTCCTTTAATGACCCTAGTGACTATTTAGCCTAAGTGGCATCTATCTAATATATAAAGTCGAATGTGTGTTTGTGGGTATGTATGTATGTATGTATGTATGTTTGTTCCTTATACAAATCTACATTTCTTTACCAATTTACACGGAATTTTGCACACATACCCAGTTAAGCCCGGGAAGTATAGCGGTCAACATTAAAATTCAAACAAAATACTCCTTCCCTTGAAAATTATATAATTTCTGAGAATATTATGCAAAAAAAATGAAATCCCATTCAGTTGTCAAGACAACAGTGTATTGTTTACACAGTTCACATGGGGCTCTGGACATTACATAATAATTTATTGGACTTTAACTAATTCTGATGCTAACGTTTTGTGAAAATAATTCTTGAATAAAATCCACGAGAATAAAGCACATTGTAATGCAGTCACATAACTTTCTCTACCCTCGACACAAGAAATATTTTCTCACTTCACATTTTGATGTAGAATAAGAGGTCGTATTGCTGGGATAACTTAAGTGTGTGAGTATGCTTTATCAGAAGTAGGTAAACAATCCTTTCCGCTTATACGTTATCCATAGCTGTATGCTTTGTATTAGTTGAGAAATAAGGATGTTTATCATAGGCCCTAAGCATGGGATGGAACATTTTGAGTCCTATGCTCGCAGTATTTTATGTCCCGGGTTTTAGGGGAGGAAAGTATGAAAGTGATACTGCATTTCTCTTATTTCAGAACCGAAACGGTTGTATGGTAACATGAGAATGAGAAATAAAATTTTCCGTCAAGTCAATACAATCTTATTTAATTTATGTTTCTTCTTATTTCAAATCCTCCCAAGCATGATGTGTAGAAGCAACGGAATGCAGCTTTCGACATCCTCTATGAGCCATAAAAAGCTATATCTAGCGTTTTCTGATGGAATAGTTTGAGTGTGATAAATCTTTTTCTTCATTTCAAGTTTTACATACATATTATATAAGCACCTAGAGTTTCAAAATCGAAAGTCCTCCAAAAGTTAATTTCAAATTACAAAATACAAAGCCCGGGCGACGCCGGGCCTTTTCAGCTAGTCTCTTATATAAACCTTTCCTGAAACACTATAGGCCTACATATCTGTTACCTAGGGTTCCAAATGTCACACATTTCACGGACAATCCGCGATTGTTTAAGAACATGCCCAGGATGAGTAGTCCACGATCATGTTTTGATTCTGATTTTGAAAATTTTGATCACCTCAGATTGCTGCAATCTTGCAACGGATGAAATTGTACCTTTCACTGTCCCTATATAGATGTTGCAACAGTGGCCAGTCGTATTAAGTAGCCACATTTAAAAAATATATATATTTCCTGTTTTGGTCCAGTATTTTTTGTTTAATTTAATATATTTAAGAGCTCTTTTGAGCAAGTTTGAAACTTTGTAGTAATTACCCATTTAGCTCCTACACTAGTTTTTGGTCCCATATGCATAATGAAACATTTTAAAATGTTACTGGCTAACAATTAAAAAAAATGAAAACAACGAAAATTAATTAAACGCTCATTAAATTAAAACCAGTTAATATAGATTGATGGAATCTTTTGAGAGTGTTAATATTAATGTGCCAGACCTATATCAGAATTTAAAAAAATTGACAACTCCAGCTTCAAGAACACGGAATTTAGTACTACTTTCAGTATAGTGTCTTTTTAAATTCCCTCATGCAAAATCAAAACTTCCAGAACATTTTGGAATTCAAAAGAACGTATGTTTACTGCTTCCTCTCGCAGTGGTAAAATAGATTAAAACATTGCTGCAGTGTAGTCCATAGACTGTAAGTTGTTTAACAAACGTGGTTTCTTTCATAGGAGCATATTTTCTCTTCGTCAGCAAACGCTTGTTGACTGGCTAAATTAAACAAAGCTTAAGCTTTCACGATGTACAAAATATTCAAAGTCAATTTAAGTTACATGTTTCAGGAAGTAATTTCAAAAATCACTTCACTCTTCCAATATATACACCGGAAATTAAAAAGTGAACGCCATTATGTGCCTGCCTCGCTTATTATTGTCTTCCGTAATCTCATCGAAGTAACCTCTGCATGTTTTAATTCATCTCCGAGCATGTATCATGAAATATTTCATTTTTATTAAAGAATTCCTACCCTCTCATGAAAAGAGATGCCTAGTTGTAAGTGTTCTCCTTTTCTTAAGACTATGAGGTGTATGTCGGCCGCGGTGGTGTAGAAGTAGTGCGTCCACCTCTAGATATAAAGGTCGCAGGTTCAAACCCGGAGGAAAAATTAAGCTGGGGGTCTTCGATCATTTTAAGTCCAAGATAATTTGCCCCAAGACAGGGCAAAATTAGTCTCGGTAACGGAACCTCCACTTAAAGGCCCTATGTTCCCGCTGTGGTGGGTTAAAGGATGTAGGCTAAGCATACGTAAGGTGTACGACTAAAATACGATTAAATTTGGGTTAAATAGCGCAGTAATCTGACATTGGCTTTCTGTGCTCAAGGTCGCGGGTTCGATCCCAGTCCAGTGAGAAAAGCGTTTGAGTATAAATGTGACAGGCCCATGTCTGTCTGAATTTACACGCATGTAAAATATCTGCTGCGGAACAAAATTCTGCACTTCAGCGACGATCGCGGGCCTAAATTGCAATACAGTCCCGTCATTAAATACCCATTACGACCTTTTTTTAGACTATTCCATTCATACACCGCGTGTTTGATATTGACCAATAACGTTTAGGAATTCCTCGGATAGCGAAAATCACGATCGTTTATCTTAAATTTTACTTCCTAGGGTCGCAAGGATGCAATTTTATCTCATAAAATGTCAGGTCGTTACTGGACACGTAAGGAATCAAGTGCAGTGATTAATACGTCACACGCTGCCATGAAAAGAATAAAAACACGTTTTTTATACAACATAATTTGTTTGGAAATTGAAATAATATAAATTTACATTAATTAAAACCACAATTTTTATTCGGTGCAAGTCAATTCGTGTGGTTTTATTCTGTTATGTTAGCAACCTACGAGGACGCTTTCTATCTTGTGGTACGCACTATTGGTAGCATTGATAACTCGAATCACTTCTTCGACTGAACATGCATTTAATGTGCCGTGATCTAATAGTTGACAGAATATTGACAACAAAGTAAGAAAATAAGTATTATTTACATAATCCGTTACATTTTATTCATTTATCCTACCCGAGATGACGGGTTTTATCAGATAAATTTACTCGCACTTCGTTCTCGCAAGTGTCTTCATAAACTCGTAATCTGTCGTGGGATTACCTATGACAACTTATCACAAATTTAATTAGCCTATGTTAAAGAAATATGTTGCCAATTATAGCAGGTAAAATATATTTCAACCTACCAGTTTGAATATCTTCGTTGTATGAAGCAAGTGCATCTATTACTTCAAAATTATCACCGGCCGGACTAATAACTGTCGTGAGCGCGACTCCCGACCGGCATTCGAGCGGTCCACTCACGCTTGTATTGGTTTTTCCTCTGGGAATGGCGAGCGTGATTATTTCAAGATTTTGCCAATCTCTGGTATGAATATCCCCAAATGTAAAGCAATAACACAGCAATAATGACTCTTGATTTTTTTCTTTACTTCGAAATGCTCAGCTATACATCATACATCATACATAATATCGGTCAAACTACGCCATTTTATCCTAGTGATCATTCAGAGTCAAGTTTTTAGGTTTAGCTTCATCCTTGTTAATATAAGCCCGTTAATTAATTATAGCACGAGAGATAGCGGAAATGCTATGCGATTTTAATTTTGAAACGCTTTGAGGCCGGCACGTTTTCTGGTTGTTCTGCTTCGTCTTAAAATCGTGTTATTACTCCCCTCTCGCTGGAGTTTGTGGTAATGCATAATTAGTTTTGCTTGGAATATCTACAGCTGAAGGCAATTTCACTGGAACGATAATGTGTAGGACGAGAAAACTTGTTCTAATGCACGAGATATTTGTTGTGATGTTCATCGTCTTTATAGGGATAGATACGTTGAGGGGAAAAGCTCCAAGCTCATGATATTTTATTCCATTGCCTCAAAGGATGTGACACATGTTAAGCATATTTCTGTGTGAGCGAAATTAAGGACAAAAATAAAATATAATAACAGCTAAGAAAACAATAGTACAAGTAGTAGTAGAGGATTATTCTTAGGAGATGTTCGACTCCATTTCAGTGAAGGCTTTGAGGGAATTGAGAAACTGAAGAATCGCTCTGGTTGAAGAAATCTCGTTAAATGAATGTAAAATGGCGTAAGTTCCCGATGTAAAAAATAAATAAATAAACACATGGGAATAAAACTGCATCTCGTGGTTTGTGACAGGTGTGTGAGTTTGTAGTCATTTCATGGAATAGACTATGAGAGGAACCGTGTCAAATATTACACTTTTAGCCCTGAAACTTTTTTTATGGTCCTCAAGACAGTGTTTGTATGAATCTCTTTGAACGTTTGTTACAGGTGCGATACATTATTAGTATTTTTAGTTTTCAACAATTCATTGTATTTATAATTTTAATAATCATACCTCGTTAGCAGAAAATCTACATTCAAGTTTATTTTCAACAACATTTTTTGCTTAATATTTCTGCTGGATTTTTATGAAACAAATTAATGAGTCCTCTTTGGATAGCCTCTTAATATAGAAATTTTCTAAGAAACACATTGCTACTCAGTACCGAAGTGTCACTGCAAAACTGGAGCAACATTATTACTCTCTTTACCCGTTCCGTACCTTAGGTACTGTACGTAAAGGAAATATTGTGTACGACCATGAAATTAGATTTCGAGTTATCATTAATGCAAGTTTTGAGGTTCCCCTAAATACAAAAATACAGTTTTGAAAACATGTGTACAGCGTAGCTCGAAAACGAAAAAGTGTATAAAACTAAATTGTACAGGCTATTTGGTTTAGATATCTTCCGGCGATGTGAAACGAAGATCGGGGACGACTTCCCTTATCCTTACTACATTAAATGAGATTTTCATTTCTAAAAATTAGTAGTTCTCTTCTCTCCCACTTATCTTCTCTTATCTTATATATCTTATTTTATCCTATCTTACTTGCCTTATCTTCTTTCCATATTATCTTCTCGTGTTCTCTTCCCATACTACTTTCTCTGCCCGTACCATACGTACTATAGGTAGAGGAAGTATTGTTTTCGACCCCCAAATTCGAAGTTGAGTTTTTAACATGAATACACGTTTTGAGGTCCTGAATCTAAAAATACTGTTTTCGGAACTGTATGTGTGTGTGCCTTTGTATGTCTGTGAACAGCCTAGCTCGAGAATGGAAGATCGCATGAAAGCAAAATGTTGTGTTTGGGTTAGGTACTTTCCGCGGATGTGATAAAAGATTGGCGAAGACTTTCTCTTATTTTTAAGGGGACTTTACACGAAGAAACTTTAGTTTTTCTTGATTTTTTCGAAACCGCTCTAACAATTCCTTTAAATTTTGTGCATGGGGTGCTTATATCAAGAGATAAAACTTTTATTTGAAATATTTTATGTCTCTATGAAACGTGGCCTTATTGATGAACAGTATCTTCTATTAGATCAGATGTTTTCAGAATCTCATGACTTCGCTTCAGTATCCTATATATTTCGTGCTTTATCTGAGGAAGGCAGTATGATGGATATGATGGACGTTCTATAAATATTAAATAACCTTTTCTCATTCCTCGCCATATCCACAGGTGGCTTGAGTTATATAGCGTTATATAAGAAGCGTTTCGCTCTGCCGTCGTAGACAAAATTCATCGAAAACAGTCACTTCAATTTCAAAATATAGTGTCAGCGAATTAATTTAAGTACCCAGTAAAATTAAGTTGACAATCTGTCGGATATTGAATGTACTGTAAGTTACAACATTACATTCCTGACATGATTAATTGCTGTTTCTATAATACATAATCTTTAAATCAGCTAGTTTATTGTCCGAAACATGAACAAAATTTCATTTTACTGTGTTTAATTTTTTGTTGTTGAGATTTTATATAGATGATCTACAATAAATTTTGTCAGACTGCTGAATATAGACTTATTTCCACTTCTTTTCTTGTCTGCTCACATAATTAGTTGCGAGCTGTGGAAAGTAAACTGGTGATACAAATTTTCTGTTCTTACATTCTATAAAATTAGGTGGCACTAAGTAACTGATCTGGGTTTAATGAAAACCACCTATGACAGCAACTTATCCACTTATCGTAGCCTATGTGCATAGACGCGCTGACAATGGTAAAACAGTTACGAGACTAAATTTAACCTTCAATTTGTCGCGTAATGGTTTTAATACAGTTTACGTCTATCTGCATACTTCAAACAGTTTCTAGATAAATAATTTTGTGAAAATTCATTATAACTCAAAATGTTACCGGTTAATTATAAACGAGCAACACCCATTTACCGCGATGTCTGAAAAACTAATTTTAGACAGCCGTTAATAATTGTGAAATAATAAATATTAGATATATTCTAACGAATTACATACCTTGGGGCCATATTGGAGCTCGAGCTTTCCTGCCGTCTACTGCAGCCCGCATGCGCAGACAAAAGTTTATTGATTTTCTGGTGCAAGATTGCCAAATATGAAATTCATTAATGCTGGTGAGGAATTAAGTTGAGAACGCTTTTCATCCACCAGGTATGATAATTTTTAGAACCGCATTGAATAATCTAAGATTTAAAAAATTATAACATTTTCTTTTTTTGTCAAATTGGGTCTACTTAATAATCATGTACAAAAATATTTTTAAGTGAAAGCGTTTTTTCCATGTGACTGAAATCAAAATTGGTTAGAATGGATTTTTTTAACGCTAATATCCAAATTTTACTTCGTGTGTCTTGTGGTTAGACATTTATTTTATATTTTTATTTTATTTTATTTTATTTTAGTTTATTGCTTTCTCTACACTCAGACAGGGAAGTAGATGAACTGCAAGAATTGTACAACTTAATTAGGCTATAATTGAGTTAACAATTGGCCTAACTTACAAAAGAAAATATATATATATATAAAATTAAAATTAAATCAGATAAACTTATAAAACAAGGTGCCAGGTGGAGTTAATAGCCCATATTTCATAAATTGTTGAGTTTAAAACAAATTCCTCACCTCAACAATATCCCTTTATTTTTTTCAAAACATCTGAAGGCGTACAAATACGCAGTCACTTTTCTTCAGTTCCCAACAGCATTTCTATCGATTGATGCACTTTTGCTATGTTAAAAGACATGTGGCCGTCAATTGTTACTTCGGTAACGATCAACCGATTTGTTTCAAAATCTGGCACTTCTGGCACGTAATAAATTAATTTAATATTGACTGTGAGTGCAGAAAATTTTCTAAAATATATACTTTTAACGTCAGTTTTAACTGGCCAGGTGTTCCTATATACTAACTTAATTAAATTGCACTTGAACTAACTTATGATATCGTTTGGCAGCTCCTGAGATAACTAGGCATTGAGTTCCAGAAGCGAATAGCTGTTGCTGTAAAGCAGGGGTCAGCAACCTAAGGATGTAGTTCAGCTACTCAATAAAATGGTTAGTTACAGCAGATCTGCTGTGAAATATGAGTTACTAAAAACAGATCATTCGTCATTTACATACCTTTATGAACACATGGACAAATCAGGACACACCATAAGCCACGGTCACATTTAAAAAATACACTCATCTTAATGTGAAGTTTAGCAATCCATTTCATCACTCATTTCCTTCATGTCTGGCTCATAGTTGGTTACACCAAGCCAAACTCAAGAGTCCAAATGTTCAACTGTTAACCTGTTCCTATATGTTTATATACTTTAGGATTGATAATGTTGGTATCATAGATAAGTAGAGCAATATTACGCCTTAATTTTCAAAGCTACAATATTCAATACTGGGCACACAAGACCAGAACCTGACTTCATTTTCTCGTCCAACTACTCTCTTCAAACCCAAGTCGTTTTCTTAGTGATGATGTCGAGTTCAGCTGCGGATCCATCTTCGTTAAAACTTTTTTTTTCAACGGCAAGACACAATTCTTCATGTTTATTTAGATCAAGTAACCCAGTGACTCGATCTCTCTGAAATCTGAGAATTGGATTTCGAACTCATCTCTGTTAATATTATTTCTGTCATCTCCTGTATAAGGTGTGGCATTTTCTTTTGTTTCAACGTGTTATTTTAAATATTTCATCTCACTTTGACTCAAATTTTGTATAACAGTTGAAGTTTTGCATTAAATACCTTTTTAGTACACGCTCTCTAAAACAGCTGTTTATCGGACTGGTAACACGCCGAAAAATTGCATTTTATCAACCAAGGCCGCTAGAATTGCATAAAAGTGCATTCGAAATGCACTTTTATCGGCCTTGTCCTTTAAAGACGTCATGGCAATCTATAAACAAAACCCAGATGGCATTGACCAGTCACACCAACTTGAACATGGATTTACGCTAGATTCGTCCGCTATACTAGATTCGTCCGCTAAAGCGTTATTTTGCGTACTTGATACAAAAATGCACTTTTATCGGCCTTCCCCTTTAAAGACGTCATGGCATTCTATAAACAAAACCCAGATGTCATTGACCAGTCACACCAACTTTATCATGGATTTACGCATATAATTGGTCATAAAACAACAAATTTAAGCCAACACGTTTCTTTATGATAATCAGAAACTTTACCAGGATTTTTCGCAAAACATGGTTTAACAGCATTTAAATGCCGTAATATATTCCTTCTCATAATCTATTGCTGCCATGATGTTGCTGGCAGCAGCTCCAATTCAATGTTTCTGGCTTGGATTGAAATTTCCTAGGTATTACCATTTATATTTTCACAACTTTTCATACATACTAGTTGGTATGCAATATTGTTTACAAACAAGGGACTCATATATTATGCATCTATACTACCACATTTGGTATTGATACGTACGGTCATTGTAGTTTTATGATTCAGACGGCCATGAGAATATAGCCTAACTTTAGCAAATGGTTGACTGCCTTTCATTATAATTAATTATACGTTATTTTTGTTTTATTTTATATAATTTATATAGCTTTTACTAAAAAATATTGTATGCACCACTTCGCAAAAACTTTAGCGGACTCATCCAGTATTTCAGCCTCGGCTTTCGCCTCGGCCGCTATACTAGATTCGTCCGCTAAAGCGTTATTTTGCGTACTTGATACAAAAATAGCTATTTTAGTACACGCTCTCTAAAACAGCTGTTTATCGGACTGGTAACACGCCGAAAAATTGCATTTTATCAACCAAGGCCGCTAAAATTGCATAAAAGTGCATTCAAAATGCACTTTTATCGGCCTTCCCCTTTAAAGACGTCATGGCATTCTATAAACAAAACCCAGATGTCATTGACCAGTCACACCAACTTTATCATGGATTTACGCATATAATTGGTCATAAAACAACAAATTTAAGCCAACACGTTTCTTTATGATAATCAGAAACTTTACCAGGATTTTTCGCAAAACATGGTTTAACAGCATTTAAATGCCGTAATATATTCCTTCTCATAATCTATTGCTGCCATGATGTTGCTGGCAGCAGCTCCAATTCAATGTTTCTGGCTTGGATTGAAATTTCCTAGGTATTATCATTTATATTTTCACAACTTTTCATAAATACTAGTTGGTATGCAATATTGTTTACAAACAAGGGACTCATATATTATGCATCTATACTACCACATTTGGTATTGATACGTACGGTCATTGTAGTTTTATGATTCAGACGGCCATGAGAATATAACTTTAGCAAATGGTTGACTGCCTTTCATTATAATTAATTATACGTTATTTTTGTTTTATTTTATATAATTTATATAGCTTTTACTAAAAAATATTGTATGCACCACTTCGCAAAAACTTTAGCGGACTCATCCAGTATTTCAGCCTCGGCTTTCGCCTCGGCCGCTATACTAGATTCGTCCGCTAAAGCGTTATTTTGCGTACTTGATACAAAAATAGCTATTTTAGTACACGCTCTCTAAAACAGCTGTTTATCGGACTGGTAACACGCCGAAAAATTGCATTTTATCAACCAAGGCCGCTAAAATTGCATAAAAGTGCATTCAAAATGCACTTTTATCGGCCTTCCCCTTTAAAGACGTCATGGCAATCTATAAACAAAACCCAGATGGCATTGACCAGTCACACCAACTTTAACATGGATTTACGCATATAATTGGTCATAAAACAACAAATTTAAGCCAACACGTTTCTTTATGATAATCAGAAACTTTACCAGGATTTTTCGCAAAACATGGTAGCCCACTTCATCACATGACAACAAATATAAGCCAACAACTTTTCACATTTTGGTTCACATGAAAAACATTCCTTACCATGGACGCAACAGCATTTAAATGCCGTAATATATTCCTTCTCATAATCTATTGCTGCCATGATGTTGCTGGCAGCAGCTCCAATTCAATGTTTCTGGCTTGGATTGAAATTTCCTAGGTATTATCATTTATATTATCACAATTTTTCATAAATACTAGTTGGTATGCAATATTGTTTATAAACAAGGGACTCATATATTATGCATCTATACTACCACATTTGGTAATGATACGTACGGTCATTGTAGTTTTATGATTCAGACGGCCATGAGAATATAACTTTAGCAAATGGTTGACTGCCTGGGAAAAACCAAATATAAGGTGCATCGTCGCATGAGGCATATCTCGCCCTCACCCACCCCCAGCGAAGCACTTTCTTTTATACCATGATCTAGCGAATTCTACGAGGATAAACAGGCTGACAAACCGTTGGGTACAAGACAAACCTGTGGGTACTCTCGAATTTTTAATATCTGGTACAAGGGGCACTCTCGAATTATTAATATTAGGTACAAGGGCCACTCTCGCAGTTTTAATATTTGGTACAAGGGGCACACTCGCATTTTTAATATTTGGTATGGTCGGGAGTGTCGGCGACAATATACAAGGATAGTTTGGTCACCCTGTTCACTGAAAAACAAAATGCGAATATCGAGTGGGCGGAGCCTATTTGGCACCTTATATTTGGTTTTAGCCGACTGCCTTTCATTATAATTAATTATACGGTATTTTTGTTTTATTTCATATAATTTATATAGCTTTTACTAAAAAATATTGTATGCACCACATACGCAAAAACTTTAGCGGACTCATCCAGTAGGCCTATTTCAGCCTCGGCTTTCGCCTCGGCCGCTATACTAGATTCGTCCGCTAAAGCGTTATTTTGCGTACTTGATACATAAATAGCTATTATATCTGGAATCATTTGTAAAATGTTCTCTTTTTTTGGATGGAGTTGCAGAATAGCTCAATGAGTTTTTCAGGTAAGTCATTCAAGAATGCTAAGTCCCTTAGCCACAGATAATATTCTAAAATAGAGTAGTCTTCACCTCAGTCTTAAAAATAAAAAGAAAAAAGAAAAACACCCACACAGCTGGCAGAAGTTCATAGAAGAGAAAGAGAATTACTTCTTTGCTAAGCCAGCGCACTTTGATATGAAGAAGCAGTTTTCCATACTCCGGGTTCATTTCTTCAATCAGCTGTTTGAATTGCCTTCTTTGTAGTGTATGGGATCGTATCTGATTTACAACTTTCACGACAATCTCCATGACATTGTTCACATTTTAAAATGTACCACAAAGGGCTTGTTGGTAAATTATGCAGTGGTAGGAAATAAAATATGACAATTTTCCACCCTCCTGAGCATGTGCAATGAAACCTTTCTCCTGTGAAAGCAGGAGCCCTGTAAGTTGTTAACTACTTTTTGTGTTGGGATCTCGTTGGAAGTAAGGAAGCCATTAAAAGATAATACACCGTGCCCCATTCAAACCTTCCGCATTTTAATCTCTCTCTATATATAAGAGGCTTTGTCCTGACTGACTGACTGACTGACAGGAATCAACGTAGAGCCTAAACTATAACAGGTAGAGACTTGGAATTTTGACAGTACCTTCGTTTCATAATGTAAGTGCTCACTAGGAAAGGGATTTACAAAATTTAGATTTTAAATGCCAAAAATTAAATGTTTTTTAGAAAACTTAATCCCTTTTTACACAGAATTATAAAACCCCAATCACAGAACATATTGTTGCTAATGGTATCAGATGGCTTTGGAAAAAAGAAATGCAAGTTTGACCAACAAGAGAAGGTATCAATTTATAATTCATGTTATAAATAAATATTAAAGAATGTAATCCACGAAAATAATGCAGTCACATAACTTTTCTGTACCCTGGACATAGAGAAAACAATACGAGGTATGGTAATATGGTATAGCCTATTATTATATCGCAGGTTTTTGGAGAGAGAAGTATGAAAGTGATATTGCTTTCTGTTTAATTTCATCCCCAAAACAGTTTTATGGTAACATGAGAGGGAGAAATAAAATTTTCCGCCTCGTTATTACAATTTTATGTTACAGGAATTTTTGTTTCTTCTTATTTGAAGCCTTACCAGGCTTGCTGCGTACAAGCGATGGGATGCAGAATTGTACATCCTCTATGAGCCATAAAAAACTATACCAAGCGTTTTCTGAGGGAATAGTTTGAGTGTGATAAGTCGTTCTTTCTATTTCAGTTTATAAACACCTAGCCTATATAAGGACCTAGAATTTAAAAATCGAAAATCCTTCATAAGTTAATTTCCAATTACAAAATAAAAAAAACCCGGGCGACGCCGGGTCTTTTAAGCTAGTTAACTATAACTATAACTAAAGTATGCAGAATTATGAAATAGGGTTGGTATTAAACGATAGAGAAACTCAAATAATTTTGTTTTCAATTCTTTGAAGGTAATTCATCTGTCGCATGTTGGACAGTAATGACATAAAACAAAATGGAGACACCTCAGCAACGAGCACAAACTGTCTTCTAATATGCAAAGACGAAGTCAATAATTACAGTGCAAAGAAATTACCGGAGAGAATACGGATCTGTTAATCGGCACGATGTAAGGATCTGGGGTATGCAAAATCCACAAGTCTACCGTGAACACGTCCGGGATAGCCCAAGAGTAAACGTTTGGTGCGGCCTGATGAACAAGATTATCGGTCCATTTTTCTTCCATGAGAAGTCAGTAGCTGGCCCGGTATACCAAGACATGTTGGAACTGTCCTCGTACCCCGAAGTAGCTGATCTGCAATGCAACAATTGCAACAGTACCAATGGACATGTTGAACAGAAAGTGGGACGAAATTGAATACAGATTGATATCGTTCGTGCTACAAATGGTGCACATGTGCTTGGTTATTTTCATTGTAATTTTAACTGTAATTGCGAAAACCTCAATCATTACATCGTAGCGGCTTTATTTGCGTAGATATTTCACCAGATCGCCCGGGAATTAAAGCTGTGGCTGCCGCGACGCAGAAATCCGCATGATTGGCCAACTCGTTTCGTGAAACACCCTGCATAATGCTTTAATCATATTGCTCTTAGTTTTTAATTTTTGAATTTATTATCGTGGGCGAAGCCGCGGGACCGGCTAGTTTCACGATAAATTGAATACTCTGTTGTTAATAGATGGTGGCGTTGGATGTACGCGGAAACACAAGCTTAAGTTAAATGTTATATTACATATTCTTACTCACGCATTATGAACACGTTAAAGGCTTTGAGTCAAGTTATTATTGAAGTCAGAAACTAGAACGTAACAATAATCAAAATGTGGCATAATGAGATTTTGAATAAGCGTGCTTCTTAATTGAAATGGAAGCCAGTCTTTTTAAAACTGTATAGAGTACGCAGCGTTGCAAATGTTTTGTAAACATTAACGACTTGTGCACCCCGCATTAAATTGTATTCACTATGCATGCCGAAATATTTAACGGTAGCCTATGACTGAAGGGAATTATGAAATCATTTAATTTAACTTGATTTAGAGAAATGGTGTTTGGTTTGGGCAGTTGACCCTTATGACCTATTGTGATAGCTTGTGACTTGGAAATTGAATCGAAGCCGCAGAAGTTAATTTTTTTAAGTCAAACTATCTAAAAAGAAATATATTTTACTTGGATTTAATAATATAATCAACGTAGAAATTTGATTTTGTTTTATCTTTGTTGAATTGTTTATATTTTGGTTAATAAAATGGTTCAGGTGTGATTTCCAGTCATTCATCCGTCTTTTATGTGCCGCGTTCTTCAAATTGGTTTTGTTGATCACCAGTTCGTTACCTTACTCTGACGAACTAATTATATCACTTAAGGACAAATTACGAACTTCCCGCTGGTTTGAGTGGAGTCGTTAACTGTATCCCTCAGAGGTGAATTTGCTACATGTATAGTGGGAAGGGTGGAAATTGAAGGTTACAATTAACTTTAATTTTACTTTGATAATTAAAATTGACGTATGCTTTTTTTACATCCACATTTTTTAGCCAGCGTAACTTTAAAACAGTTGCTTATTTTACTATCAGTGTAGAAGGATTGTAGAACATAGGTCTTAGTGTATTACTATGTTTTTCTACGATGCTACTTTATGTGTCTACAACCCTGATTGTTAACTTTAGATGCTTCTGATTACAATGATATTGTGCTTGAGAAAATTAGCTTAATTTACGAACACGTCTGTTTTAAATACATAACTTATTCCAGGCAAACATTCTCATAATAGAAATCAATACAAATTATGGATTAAGAAGTTATAGCGTAACTTGACATATGTTATTCTGAGCTTCGAAAAAAATTCCTTCCCTCAAGATTCTTCTCTCTTTTTATCTGTGTACGTTTTGCAGAGAACAACTATCTTAAGTGAAATATAGTATTTGGGTTATTATACTGTTTCATATGGTGTCATCCTACTATGTCGGGTTATACAGCCTGAAGTTGGATGAGAAATTCGGTAACGGGTTAGGGTTAACATATTATTTCAATCTAATGAAGTCTTCCGTTGTAAGATTTTTACGGCACGGTATATTGAATGCGTTAAACGAATAGGCTATGTGTTTTGAAACTAGAAAGCTTGCTTCAGTTTATGACTTGAATTATGTATAAGTTATTGAGCAATTGTTTTCTTCTTTTTTAGAATAGCATGACAGCTCATTAAAATCTAACAACATAATATAATAAAATCAATGTTAATAAGTCAACATATAGTATGTGTATAATACAACCTGAGAAGTTCATAATTCTTTGGTAAGATAATTTTGAGACTGTGGAATGGATAGATATTGTCCACCCTAGAACCGGCTCTAAAGTAAACAAATAATTGTGTCTCACTCTAGCATATTACTCGTATCTACAGCCTGTGCATTTAGACGAGAGCACTTGCATGCGCCGCAGAGATAGGGGGGGAAGGGAAGTGGAGTGTGTTGCTAGTATGAATCACGTGCGATATAGAGTTGGATTATTCTTTGTGGAGGTAATCTTGTGGAGGTAATCTTACTCTATCTACATCATGATTAAGTGAGCAGTATATCTACAGTATATGTATATTTGTATTTACTTCAGGTGGCGACAAGGGGAGAGGGACACTGGATCTTCTCCTGTCCACAACTTATTGCCGCTCACAGATGTACCTGTCGAGACAGTTGGCTCAACTTCATCCAGAACTGACGATGCCAATGTTCTCAGGTAAGCACTCATACTCATGCAGACCAGGCCTGTCGAACAGTACTCTGAAGATGTGAAATCATTTCCCTGCTTCCCCTCCCTTCGTGACCTCCAAACTGAACCAATCGCTACGCTTTGGAGGTCAAGAAGGGAGGTGAAGTAGGAGAATGACTTCATAGTTTCATACCTACAGAGTACTGTCTCCAGATGAGAAGAATGCAGCGCACTCCCCACTTGTCTACCTGCAAGCGGGCTCGTCCTAATCTTCCGTTTTTCAGTCAGTGAGCAGGCGTGAAAGTTCGGATTCCTCCCCATCACGGCGCGCCAGACCAACCGCGTGTCACTTTGGACCACCCTTGCTCTTCACCCCGCACATTCATTCATCTCATCTGGTGACAGTACTGCTCGACAGGCCTGATGTAGACACTGTATTATCGTCATAGTTACGCCAAAACCACGAATGTGCAAGAATTCAGATTTGACTTCGGTGCATTGCTGGCACCTGTTTGAATTAATCTTTGTTCTGTAAAATCCACGAACGTTGTATTTTCTTTTCCTTGGTGAGTAATAGTTCCATTTCCATTAAAATACAGGTTCTGATTTATTTTTTATGTTACAATAACAAATGTGACCCATTCGTGGTTCTGGCATAACAGTGGCGTTATGTAATCTTCGTTTTACATAAGAACATAATCACTTTTCTTCCTGAAATAGTATTTACCGGAATCAAGAGGTCACTATCCAAAACCATGTTTATGTCATTATCTCATACTGTTGATGAAGTCCATCGATTGACTCCTATCAGGAACACTTACATTGAATGAGGCAGAGTTACACAAGGGTAATCATGGATTGAGCCCAAGTAGCATTAACCTGAGACTCCCGGTCCCAGAACTTAGGTTTATCTTCTATACGTTTTGATTGATAAAATTAAATTCAAGCCGAAGTATTCGTTAAAACTGGGACCAGGTTTTGTCATAGAAAAGTAATCATAAATAAAGAAAACTAAAACGGTAACTTCAAAAGGGCGGCGTAGTTGGGGTCAGGCTTCACCTGCTCAGCGCATTCCCCTCCGCTCGCTCGGTACCCCGAGACGCAGAATAGACAGGGTTTCGGAGTGTTTTTAAAGGTTTATTCGATTTTTACATACTTTTGTTTATAATGGGGTTTTATAGCAACACCTCGCGAACAAAAGGTGACTTGAACTTTTATGTGTGGGGTCGTTTTTAGCTGATTGCCAGATGTTTTAAAACCACCTATTTTCACATTTAAACTGTTTTCTAAAAAAGTCAAAAACATTTTTTAATAAAAATTTCACCACAGGTAGGTGTCACAGATAGCTATAATTTCAGCCCAAATAGACCTCCCGACAGTACATATATTATAAACCTCTACAATACACACAAGCCTAGTAATAAAATGTTGAAAAGTCGCGATTTTGAGCGGTTTTCGATTTTTCTTCAAAAAATGTTTGTACCTATTTTTATCGTTCGAGACGCCTTTTGTTCGTCTTTTTAAGCTCTGTGTCGTGCTATTTTTTGTTTTTTTACAAATTTTGGATACCATAAAATCTAAAATCTTTTGCATTTTTCAACATGATGCTACAAACCTATTCCCCCCCCCCCCCATAACATATAAACACATTTCACAGTCCCCAGGTTCGTCGTTAGTCCTTAACGGAGACTATCGAGGCTCTTGAAGGTACTTCTCCCTTGCAAATCCTAAACGAGAAATTTTGAAATCGACGCTCAAGCTGTACTGGCCTTGCTTTCTTTTAATTACTAGGACGTGCCCGCGGCTTCGCCCACGATAATTAATTAAAAATTAATAATATAATAATTATTAAAGCAGTATATTTATTAACACTTGCACGCGAATCATTCATAAACTAAACCATTAATAATCAATGAAACAGCTAAAATTCCGGCTTCAAGAGTACATTCCACGATTAGAAATAGCCACCTGGGAAAACGATCTCAGATTCGATTATGCAGTTCCAAAAATAACTGTGAACCACTGCCTTCTAAACTGTATAATTCTCGTGCGTAATTCTCGAGACGGCGGTGGATAATACATATCGTTTCTCAACTGTTTGTTGACAGATGAATAATTATGATGTAAATTTTATTTGATAAATTCAGTGTAATTTTCAGAAATCATAATTTTTCAAGGGAAGGAGTGATGGATTTGGATTTTTTCTGTCCGCGATGCTTCGAGGATTAAACTATTAATATATTAAAGCTGAAGCCCGTGGCTTCACCCGCCATTATTAATTGACTCCAGGATTTTGAAAAATTTACACTGACAGTGTATTAAAAATGTTTGTGGTTCAGAGGTATGAAAATTGTAAGTAAAAATAAAATCAGAATATTTGTTCATTGTGTTCATTTCACTTAGGCCTTATATAATAAAGAAACGGTTTTCCTAATTTTTTAGTCGTCATGAAAGTGTACACTGCGAGAGACGAACATCGCCGAATACCCGATGTCTCACGAAGCGGGCGAGCGAGCAAGCACGCTATTTAGGGCCGTTGAATTGTATAAGAGTAGATTCGTCACTGATACCCCAGTTGTTGTGTCTCAACAGACATGTGTCAATCCATTTGCATTTCTGAGGTGGCTTGTCTATTCGCCTTCACGCGTATACAATCATTATTTTGATATCTGTGCAAGAAGGTTTGAAGTTAGAATGCGGATCGCGTAGGCTTCGTTGAGGTTGTACAACGATATTACATCCTAGTGAACAAGACTGTGGTCTTATGAGATTGCACAGTAGGTAGGAGATTTATTTATCCTGGACGGAAGAGCTTGTCGTTAGGGAAGATTCCCGTTGTCAGGGAGTCTGTAGGAGTTTCACTTCGTAACAATTAAACACTGTCGCTGTTTTTCCCGGTAGGTTTTATCCTTATACGTGGTGAAGCTCTTATGTTACAAAACGCAGTGTTTCTGAATCCTGTCTTTTCTACTAATGAATCCTTAACACCGAACGAGATATATGGTGATGCTTTACATCAGGGATGTCCAACTGGAGGCCCGGGGGCCTCATGCGGCTCTATACAAAGCCAATTATAAAATTTAAAATATTCATAGTTTTATATATAGTTAGTTCTAGCTTCGAAAATCCTGTTGCTTCTGTATTCCAAACTACATTTTTCGGGTAAAGGATAGGCCTAACCAGTTAAATATAAAATTCAAGCTAAAGTTATTTAATAATTCGTTGCAGTGTGACATTTCAGAGCATCAAGACAATTTCCAATTGGAGCATTATGATATGCAAAATGATCCATTTCTTCACAGTAGGCAGGAGACGGGCACCGATTTCTCGAAACTTGTACCATTTGAAAAATAGCTTGAACTGAGTGCATTTAGCAGAAGAATTGCTTCCATTTCTGGAAATCCACATTTTCCATTATGAAGGCAGTTTAAATTTTCACAAAGAAACAGACTTACCGATGCCCATCTTCAGGACTTGTTAAAAATTCCAACAACATCTTTGGAAATTGTTTTTGGTGAACTTATTTCTCAAGCGTCCACATTGCTCGCATTAACGTGTAGGCCTACTGCTTTTTAATAAATAATAATTTTATTTTTTAATAATAATTTTACTGCATCCAAAAAGTGCTCTCATTAATAATCTATGTTCTTAATTTTAATAAATAATCATTTTTCTCCGTACAAGAAAGTATTTCATTAATGTGTACTGCATTTTAATAAATAATTTTAATTTTTAATAATAAGTTTACTGCATTAAAAAAATGAGCGGCCCATATCGTCAACACACATCATATAATGCCTCTCGTAAGTAAAGAAGTTGGTCACCCCTGCTTTACATCATGCTTGTCCTGAGTTGATTCGGCTAAAGGTACATTTTATTTGTCTGTAGTCAGTTTCTACTACACCCGGGAGGTATATTTATTTTATAAATATGTTTCTTAGAATTAATGTAATCATTCATATATGTGCAACCACCAAGCGAAAGAAGTTGACTGCTGAAAGGTAGAGCCACCCACTCTTTGTAGAAACTCAGTCTTGTCTGGTGAACAATAAAGCTTTGCATCAGGTTGAAACAATTGAATACGCGATCTTTGCAGTGCGGCCTCTTATTCTATACCTACCAGAATGTGAAGCAAGAAAGGTGTATTGGTCATGCTTAGGGTAAAAAGTTACGTGAGTACATTAATCAGATTTTATTTAGTATCCTTCGGGGATGCGGTGGGGTAAGGAATTCTCTTCATTTTTACAACCAATTAACACGAAGATATTAAGAGGCAAAACTTTTATTTGGGCATAGGAAGATATGTGTTTCACATATTTTTTTTTACGATTCCAATACAGTAGCTGGATATTAATTTTCCTTTCATGTGCAAGAATAATTTGGATTTAGGTATGTCTTCATTCATTAAAACTTTCATGGTAGTAATGCAGTAATCCATAGGCGAAAGCCAACGCGTTGTGTTCCATTCTCATCACGGGGAAGCTCGCTCTAATGTACGGCGAACCGAATCATTGCAAATACGCTAACCAAATCACCGGGTTGCTGTGGTTGTTGTGTGGAACCCCTACATGGCATCTACCTTTAATGGATGTCCATGCTAACTTCCTCATATACTCTGGATAATGGGATATGTTCAAGTACATTACTACAATGGGAATTCTATATCCATGTTTGCTTGTGTTGTAGGCGTACATAGGAAGAACAAATAATAACTGAAATATTCAGCATTCTGAGCATTCTGTTTGTCATTCTTCAATTACATTTTCCCCCTTCAAGGAATATGTTTGTGTATAATGTAATTCCCCATTTTATAACCTACTTGAAAGTCTTTATTGATAATTGCCAGGGGAATTCTATGTAAATGCATATTTCATTTTGAAGCTAAACGAAATTATATTATGTATTATCTACGTCTTACATAATCTATAGAGTTGAATAATAATATTTTTATTTTCAATGTTTTTGCCATTTTTTAGAATATGGTTCGTATTTTGGTAATTTTTCTTATTATTTTCTATACTTAAAAACAATAAAATAAACATAGGTTAGGTTATATTTATGTTAATTAAATTAAATTATAAAAATGCACTTATTAGAAATATTTGTTTGTTGATCAAAATACGGTATTAAACATTTACAGCAATTCGTTTAAGATTAGCAATTTCTGTTACTTTAATTTAAGAGGTCTCTGAACTATAGGGAAGTAAATTTAAATAAATTATTTAAACTTTTAAATTTTAACCGATGTAGGTCTCAGCAAAAATTATATTTATTCATTTGCATCTTTTCACTCACTGAAGACTGGAAATTACAATGTGCATGTCTTGCGGGTTCGATCCCGGCCCAGGTCGATGACATTTATGTGTCATTACTGGTATTTAAAAGGACTCCTGCGGGACAAAATTCCGACACACCGGAGATGGTCACAGGCCTAAGTTGCAGTACATCCACGTCGTTATATAACCATATACCAACCAACAATATGCATATCGAAATTAGAACGTACAGCATACAGAATACTAATTTTTAATCCTTGCTGTGCCTTTATAAACTCACGAGGCATAAAACACTAAATAGGTATTAAGAAACGAACAACACAAAACTCACCTGGAACAGGTGAGATACGACTGCAACAGTCAACGGCTTCATCGGCTGCTACTTCATCCAGTGGGCGGCAAACGAGTGGGAGCTCGCCCACCCTTGGAAAAAACCCCGCGCTGCGGAAGAAAGCATAACTGATCCCACCGTATAATCGAGATTCGTCAATTTAAATGTCATATTTATGTTCGACTTAATCCTGTTCATCAGGGATAATATGGGGAAAAACTGTAGGATGTCCTCGTGATATGAAATTTGCAGAACTCTGTACCGGTATATCAAGACTAGAAGTCTTTCCCCCCTTTTTTTATGTTATTTCAGAAACTGTTTTTCCAGTCGGGAAAACAGGAGGAACAAGAGCTGTCAGTGTACATACGGTATCGCTTTGCGTATAACGTACGTATACGTATCACAGATTCCCTTTGAGTCTGAAGTAACTTTAGCATTCATTTTTCCATTTGAGCATTGTACCATGCACATATACCCTGTACAGGATTATGGGTACAATTGCGCTACTCTATGTAGCCTAATAAGTTCTTAAAATAGTCAAATTTAGACCCGGATTTGGTCTCGTTCCAAGTGAAGTTCCTGAAAACAGATTCTGAACCTTATCGGCCAGATAGGCTATATGGTGTTTGGATATTAGCTTTCAGTATCATAGGCGTGACCAGGCCGACCATATGGGGGGGTTATAACATCCGCGGGGTCTGGGGGTATGGTATACCCCCCAGGGAGAGGGGGGTCCGGGGGTCCTCCCCCGGAAAATTTAAAAAATGAAGATTCAAAATAACGAGTTTTAAGCTTCCGGGGGTCCTCCCCCGGAATATTTTAAAAATTAAGACGCAAAATAACAAGTTTTAAGCTTCCGGGGGTCTTACCCCCGGAAAATTTTAAAAATTAAGACGCACAATAACGAGTTTTAAGCTTCCCACGCTTTATACTTGTATTAAGTAACTTATGGGCAGACTTAAAAAATTATACAATTTTCCTTTTTTTAATCTATCCTCGGTACGCCTATGTTCAGTATAGAATGATTTCTAGATATTTCTTTCTCTCATTTCTTTGAATTTCAACTTTTGATGTACGTAGCTTACTCTTTCGGTAGAAATACAAAAATAAGATAAGTTGCCTTTTTTGTCCAAAGTGGGTATTTTTCTTGGAAAAAAAATCCCTAAACTTTAACCATGCTTTACTCCATAAGTATTATTCACACTGCTCTACTTTTTTCACTGCAGCAGAGGAAAGAATAATGAATAATTTTTTCTTTGTATTTTATTTTCAACAGTAGCAATTTTCATGCAAATTAAATTGTTGATTACATAAATCCGCCACCTAAGGCAACATCAAAACGAGTGTGTGTTAAAGTTATTTTTACACGCGTGAAAGATGTTATTGCCACCGGAACAAGCTATCTGGCAGTTCGCTGTTGCAATTCTGCGGAACTTTCTAACCTAATTATATTTTAAACCATGAACATGATCACAAAATGCAAAATAAGTTTTAAATTTATTTTAATGTGATCTACTGTGTCTTTGAATCTCCACTCTGCATGAAGTGGGAATACCGCCCTTTCTTTGTCTAGTAATCATCATTCCTATTGTTTTAGTTGGGTTAAATATTAGTTCTACGTGTTTAATCTAGGAAATAATTATAATTTTTCTTAAATTACCTTATTTGCAAGTTTTGGTATTTTTTATTATGTACTTTTTGACTCGTACAATCGCTTTGGAAGACCATGCTCCTGTTATGTAAGCAGAATAGTGCAAAGGAAAGCGAGAAAATCTTATTTGAAACTATTGAACTTATTTTTAGTGATTTCCAAAATGCCCTATAAACAAGGGATTGATGACCTAAAAATCTTTTTAAAATGCCTTGGAAATTACAAAAGAAAATGTTTTATAGATTTACTTAGTGGGCAAGGATGGAGGTTACCATCTTGTTGTTATATAGAGTTAACATTTTAATTAATAATTTGATCATTGAATTCAAGTAGCATACCAATACCACACTGAAGATTGTGTACTAAAAATAAGTATACTGCCGCATTATTTATTTTATTTCATGTATTTTTTTGTAAACACTGTACATAAATTATATTCGTTGATTACCGGTATTCCTTTTTGTCATTGGTCTCCAGTTTTACTTTGAATTGCATTAGATAATAAACACTTGATGCAAGTTTTAGCCGGACGAAACTATATTAAAGGGCTGGATAGACTGGTCCATTACATAGGGTGGAAGTTAAAAAGGAAATTTTAATGCAGGAAAAAAATTAAAATATTACATAAATGGATATAAATACCAAAAAGAAGTGAAGAAGAAAGCTAAAAAAGCAAACAACGTTATATTATTATTATTATTATTATTATTATTATTATTATTATTATTATTATTATTATTATTATTGGGTTTCTGCACAACGTTGAACTAAGATGCATAAAATGACTAAATTTAAAAAGAAAGATCCTAAGAAACTATAATGCAAAAATGCACTATCAGATATGTCTAAAATGGCTTCACTTAACATAAAACATCCAATTACGAAAGTAACTATGTTTCCATGTAAAAAAAATCTTAGCTCTACTTATTTTAAGATACTTAAACATACTTATAAGATACTTAAGATACAGTACTTATAAGATATTTTTTATTTTAAGGAACTTATAATTAATAATGAGCAGAAATTTGTGCAACGGTTTTCGCATGTCAGTGTATTTCTCGGCACTGGTCTCTTAAAACCACGGGAATCTCTACTGCTGCCTTCCATATTATGCGATATGATTTGGAAAAGAGGCTGTGATAAGAGGAAGAAGAAATACAGTATGACAGACGATTCATTGAATTTATAGTTCATCATTATTTACCTCAGGCCACTTCAAACACAAGTTTGTTCATTCAGGATCAGAGAAAGCCTGCAGCATTTTCTGAAGTGGAAACTGTAACATGCAATGTTGCTGAATCCCGAGGCCAAGTTTGCTTTTAACAATTGTATTTAAACTAGGTATCCAAAATAGGAAATCCATTCCTGGTGCTCAAAGGGTTGACTTTTCGTCGACAAATACTCCCACATGTATTAATCGTATACTTATGTTAATTGTATTATATTTGTGTGACATTGTCTGTTTATCATGTAATTATTTAACAAAAATTATTTACGTTGTAACTCTTTAATTAAATGAATCGTGTTCTATATCAAGGTAGCCCTGGGATTGCTTTATGATATGGTGATCATTACACTGTGCAATGAAGATTTTATTACAGAGCTACTAATAACCAACTTCGTATATTTTATATCACTGATTTCGAAACTGGCCATGGATATGTTCGATTGGTTACGGTTTTTGTGCACATGTGGATAATAGTTTTCATAAATTTTGTAATTACAATTTTAATAATTAATTAATACATATAAATGATGTGACAAAATATTGGTTGCACAAGTGATACATGTTTTCCATAATATGGAAAGTCGGCCCTCATGAACACGAATATGACAATAAAAAAATTAGTTAGTTCCAGAGTTCGAGAAAATTCTAATTTTACATTAATGTAAAACTATTTTCTACGTAATAATAATAATATAAGAAATATGAATTATTTGGCAATGAAAATTTGGTTGGACTCAAGATACTTTTTTTTCTTTTTCTTCTTACAATACGACCCTTCTGAACACGAATATGACTATAATGAAAATTTGTTCGTTGAGGAGGGTCGAATTATGTGAAAAACATGTATCTTACGTGCAACCAATTTCTTATTGCCATATAATTTGTATTTAGTATTTGGTTACTACTATTGCGCAGAAAATTGTTTTAGTTTAAAGTAAAATTCTTTTAGATTAATGTAAAATTAGAATTTTTTTAGAAATCCGGAACGAAGTAAATTTTGTTATTGTCACATTCGTAATTAGTGATGTCAAATTCGTAAGAAAATCCTATTTTCGTTTCTGTATTACAAAAAAAGTAATAATTTTAATTACATATGCCCGCGATGGAAGAATAATTCCACTATTTATAGATTTTAAATTGTAACCGTCACATTTGACTCGTTTTGGTGGTCGGTATATGACATACATCTACTACAGTCTTTAAAAGCAATCTCCCAAAGAATCCTCCACACGTTGCCAACGATGTACTAGGCGCAAAATACTCTCAGCCTCAACATGAAAGAATGCTATATTTCAAGCAATAGCTACTTTAGCGATATCTTCAGTGTATTTGATGTCTTTAAAAATCATGCCTGAATTCTGAATAGGCTTAGACAATTGTATGCCTAATTCATCCTAAAAATATCGTTAACTCTATTTTAAACGCTAGATCTGTAAATTGACTGTTACCCTTTAGGCATTAAAACATCTGAATGAAGACAGATTGCAGCAAATTTTACAGAAAAGCAATTTCATGGCCAGAATTAATTGAAAGCAAATTGTATTATTATGTCTCAATTTGTTTATGCAAGTTACTCTGAAATGACACTTGGAATTACATTATTGTCCATTGAAAGTTCATAACTTACACTTGTAATATACGCAGTGTAATACACTTCTCAACTACGTCTCCATTAAATGGAGTCCTACTGGTACAATCCATTTCTGCAATCCACTACTTTTCCGAAAATGTTTTGAGGGTCCTGTGGGCCACTATCAATCTTTGGAACAGCCGCAATGACATTATCACTAACTTAGGCTATCTGACTGACTCCATTCCGGCTTTTTAAATTTGCCTGAACGGTAAGCAGTAAAATAGTAGACTGCATGTTTCATTAATAATTTGCCGGCCTTTTGTAAAAAAAAAAAAAAAAAAAAAAAAAAAAAAAAAAAAAAACATGGTCTTTTTATAAAAAGACTGAATTCACCATTTTCCTGCGACATTACATAAATCTTAAACTTCTAGTGGAATGAAATATCAGTAGACATACAGATTTTCAATGATATTTTTCAGATTTTCAATGACATACAAATGATAAAAACACTGTTGTAAACAAACATTATCTGAATTTGGAAAAGTCTTCTCGTTCCTAGTTCCATGCATAACGAAATTCGGCTGCCGATGAACAGATCTAATCAAAATCCTTGGGGGCTTCGAAAATTTAAAATATAATATAAGAAAACAGTTTCGTAACGAAAGCATTAAATTGTACAATAGTCTTCCCACGAGTTGAAAATATTTCAGTACCTGCATTTAAAAGTCAGATTAGCCTTGCTTTCAAAACCTTCTTCTTGTTTGACCATCTGTAATACGCTTATTAGATGTGATGTAACGGTATCATAATGATACCCATTTCGATAAAGATTTTCATTATAACACAGGTGTGGCATCGATCAAATCTTGAGAGTAGCAAATGAAACTGCATAATAAACAATTGTATTTAAAATAAAATCAATTATTTTAATTTTAATTTTAATATTATATTAAATTTAGTTCATAATATTCCGTTTTAAGAAAACGGTCAATAACAAGCTTCGATTTTGATCGTACCCTTTCAGCTGGCATCTATCGCAGAAGACAAATACGAGAACTTGCTAAAAGCTGACTACCGCGGTTAGCCGATTTCTTTTTTCCTTTTTTTTTAATGAATCTATAATCTTAAAACTTAACATTTAATTATGGTCGAACAAAAATAGTCGTATACAACTTAACTATAAAGCCAATTAAGATATTCGTATGAAAATTATGAAATTAGCTTTGCTCGTTTAATAAACTTACTCGTAACTGAATACATTCCATTATACGCTCGTTGCATAATTCCGGGGTGCGCGGGAAAAGAGAGTTAAGTCCACCATCCTAAAAAATTGAGATCCGTGGGTGAGTCGGTAGCACGCCTGCCTTCCACTCCGGCGGCCCGGGTTCGATTCCCGGCCGGGTAGGGGATTTTTCAGTAGTGAAAGATCCCCTCCCCGGGTTCAGGTTAGGTTAGGTTAGGTTAAGATAATGCACATTGTGCGCGATTCCTCAATTATTATTAAAAAATTGAGATACGTTCATAGAGTTGTAGAGTTCTCTACATTTGTGTTAAGTCCAGTACGTCATATTCAAAATGGTACGGTAGTTATCTATGTGTGCCTCATGGGTTTAACCATCACTCTAATTCTCAGTAACAAGAAAGTGGACTTGACTCTCTTTGCCCGCGCACCCCGGAATTTACAATTATTACGATCTTGATTTCTCTTTAATAACAGAATACTTTAATGTTACTAACGTTACAATTTTGACACTTATTTATGTAGTTAAAATGCAAGTTTAATTTTATTATGCCATTACTCTAACTTACATTATAAAGATGTACTGACAAATGAAGATCGTTTGGAATGATAACAGTAACCATGGCCTTCTACAATACTGATTGCTAAGATTCCTCATTAGCTTTTATGTACATTGTTGTAGATACGCGAATGTTAAACATTACGGTTTTAAATCTTGTGACATTAAACTTTCCACATGTGAATAAAATCTACTTTTATTCTCTTGAAATAAAGAAGGCAGTGACTGTGCCCTAAGTTACTTCCTTATTATAAAAATATTATATTTCAATAATATTAATCATATAAATAGTTTGAACTTTTCTCGGCGAATACTGTGCAAAAGTTCTTCACGGGCCTACAGCCGAGTCGAGGTTTTAAAAAACTCCGAGCTTTCGGACTCCATCTCTGAGTCCATCTTCTGGGAAATTTACATCTGTAATAATAATAATAATCATCATCATACCTTCACTAACCGGGTTCTTTTGACATACCCTTAGCGGTTGAAATTATTGTACATTAGCATACAAATTTACTAATAAAACTTTTTTTTTTTTTTTTGCAATGTAGCGTATAGGTCAAAATGGTCCTTTTGGATTACTGATTTTGTTCTGTTCATTTTGGAAGACCATAGCGTACTTTTAACATGCTGTGTAAATCTTCGACGTGGAACCATTAGCGTGCAGCGGCTTTTACAACAAGAAATTCCCAGTACGAAGCATTACACTTTAGGGAGGCATTATGGAATTCCTATAGAAGCTGTTTGCTCACACAGCTTTATTTCTAGTTTTTTTTTTCCCCCCCACACATGTACATCCTGCTTTGACATGTAACTACGGTTAACTTTATCCAGCCTTTTCAAAAATATAAGCTGATCAGACGTCCCTTACTTACAGGTTTAATCCCCGATTTTAAGTTTCCGTCCCCGGAGAGAAAATGTCCCCGGTTTTATCCCGGGAAAACATTTTCAGCACCGGGAGTTTCTAAGTGAAAAACAATTGTAAATTTGTGCCAAGCCAGAAGTAAAAAGTAGTATGAGGTATTGCAACTTAAAAAAAAATCATCCGACTTCCAAATTTTCTGAAAATAGAGACATTTTTCATGTGACTTCCAGATAGTAATTTATCTCAAGTGACCAGACGTCCCTTTATGAATGGGACAGTACCGTTTTTCGACATGTCGCGGTGTCCCTATAGATTTTGTCGGCACAGCTATTTATATTAAATAGATAAACAGGCTTTTAGATTTTCTACTTGCACTAACTTATAGGCCTAATTTTAAAAAAAAGTCAGTTGAGATGTTTCTCGTTTTCAGCTTCAGAAAATATTATCGAAAACAATTGTTAAGAGTAAAGAAAACAGTAAAGTTGATACAAGTAAAATCAAGCTTTTATTTTTCGCGTGAAAACCTAGTTTTGATTTTTTTAAATAAAAATCTTTGATAAATGTTGGTAAAATATGTAGAGTAATGTTGTTGCTGTACCACAATCAATGTATAGATCTATTTAATTTTAATAGTGACATAGCCATAATTCCTGCCTAACCAATTCCGCATTAGGTACATTAGAGTCATTATTAGGGCCCGAATCAGGTTTTAAACTATTTTGTTCCTTGCTACCTAACTGTGATTTTTTTAACATAATTATCCGTTTCATTATTATGGCAGTCGCATAAACCTAAACTAAAATGGCTAAAACTGATTTTAATAAAAATAAGATAAAATACTTCAAAATAAAAGTTACTAAAAGCTACTTTTTAAATATCAGCCTATATTTTGCATCTTGCTCATTGTTACTAGTACATTTCTAAGATAAAATATAGTATTGCATTTTGTAACTCCATTGTCCTGGTAAAGGAAATCGTTAGTTACCTAAAATCCCCGGAAAATTAATGACATTTATAAGAAGTTTGCACTTGCAGTTTATTCACAGTTTTTTCTCCAGCAAGAAGCCAAAAGTAAGGGGTTCTAAAAGCTGGTTGATTAATTGAAAAAGTTCTTCTTGAGTTCGTGGTGGAGTTGGAGATGACAGTAGTAATTCTAAAATTAATTGTTTTCTATAAACTGTAGAGAAAAAAAAGGCAAAGACTGTTTGTATAGTGTTGTGGTTCCGAGCCATGGGAATTGTAAACAAAAATAAAATAAATTAACTTAATTGTTTTAATATGTTTATTGTAGACTGCTTATTTAAGTGAAACTAAAAAAAAAATCAGAAAATGGTAAAAAAAAACTAAAATAAAACTATTTTAATATGTTTAAAAAATTAATGCAGGGTTTATAAAAACCCAAAAATCCGGGCTCTAGTCAGTATGTTGCTGAATTTCGTTAGTGTCCACTTTGTTGTCTTTGCTTTATCTAAAAGTGTGCACTTATATTATTTCCATTATTCAGTGTTTTCTGTAATTCATTGTATTTTTAGATCAAATAAATAGTGATATATTACTTACTTGTTATTGCCTAATGTTACTGTGTTGGTCAGTACACAAGGCATGATTGCAATTTAATATAATAAACAAATTCAAACTTCGATGTAACAGAAAAAGCTTGTTCTGAAGATATGATTGGGTAAATAAGGAAACTCCAGGTCACCTAATAATTAATTAGTAAACAAATAATGATATTTTAGTGATATTTATTTAGTAATATTATTTAGTGTTACTTAGAACGCTCTAATCAGTGCTCCATACAATGTTACCGAAGGTTCTGGGTATAAGGCAGCTCCATGCTTCCTAAATATGCAAGCAATTGTGTTTATCAGACGTATGACTGATGCCTTTCAAGTCATATGTCGTACATACACCTATAGTCATATTTTCATATTGTTCACAGAAATCACACACCGCTTCCAAACCGCCCGACCTGAAGTGAGACAACTGTTGCTACAGTACCTGTTGCCATGGCTGCATAATATGGAACTTGTGGATCCAAATGTTCCACCTGCAAACCCGCTATCGTACTTTCAGGTCAGTAACTTAATACAGTACCTCAAAATAGCATTATTTCACACATTGATTAATATATACAATTTCCTTGTTAAATTTAGAAAACGATATTTCACATAGCGAAAAGATAAGTGCATTGCACATTGTACATTGTATGACTGTGAAGTAAGTAATAAACAGTTAAGTGCTACCTGTTCACATGTTGAGGGTTCCGTAGAAAGTAAATCACAAAACATTTTTATTCTTCGGTCATGTCATATGTACAGTATATTTAATTATAGCAGGTTCGCCTAGTCTACTAACGTTAGGTAGTAGTGATTTTCTAATACTCCATTTTATAGTAAGAAGCGATAGATTTACGTACTTACATACGTTTTAACAGAAAATACCTCCATTTGGTAAGTAGATCACAGTAAGGGCATGAAAACGTTAACATTTACGCAAGAGGCAAACGTCTGACATGAACGTAAGTTCCGCTATAACATTCACAATGCTTACATTAAATAACATGGTTATAGAGTTCTGCGTTTAGTTTTTAGCCTTTTATTACAACAATCTCCAATTCGTTCACGCTAACAGAAAAGAACTTAGGCTAAGAGCAAAAAGAATAAAAATGGAACAAAAATGTTTTTACTTGAAAATGCAGAACATTCTTAAAAACCGTGAATAATGATAATATAGAATATGCGATTGCTAATTAACAAAAGAAAATTGTTCTTGCAAATGCTGAATTTCCCACCAGTTACTCCAATTGGTGTGAAAGAATCTGCTTTGACTGCAGGAGAAGAATCTGCAGGAATTTGTTTCAAGAGTACAGGTTTAATTTTATTGAAAGCGTACACAGGAAAATGACTGCTTTTATGCAAGTGAGAACTCGTAAGCAGTATCGTAGGCGGCTTCAGATTCTTGAATGCTATTTTCATTCCTTATTCAGGTTTAATGTTGCAAATGTAAATTGGCATTTCCTTGGGATTTATAATGAAAAAGGGGAAGCTGTAACCTCTAAACAAAGATTTCTGAGTGATCCAGGATATCGTGTGGGAGTAAGTAAAATTATAAGGGTTCACCGACAACATTGTCCAAGACAAATAATGCTATCCTAGGAAAAATAGTAACCAAGTTCGTTTATGGGTATTAAAAAGAACTTGCTTCTAAATTGTAACTGTTGACCACTTTCTTCACGTTTAATAGAAATTTATGATTCAGAAGACGACTTTTTGTGTCTATGGATGAACTGGATACATTTGTCTGCTGACGAACTAGATACGGACTGGATACATATTTTTGTTTGTGGGACGGACTATACGTTTGTCTGCTGACGGACTAGATACATATTTTGTCTGTGGGACGCACTGTACATTTGTCTTCTCACGGACTAGTTATATATTTTGCCTGTGGGTCGGACCATGCATTTTTCTGCTGACGTATTAGATACATATTTTGTCTGTGGGACATTTGTCTGCTGACAAACTAGATAACTTACATATTCTATCTGTGCGACGGACTAGCTCCATTTTTCTGCTGACGGACTAGATACATATTTTATCTGAGGGACGGACAATAACATCGGAATACGTAATGAAAGTGTTACAGTAGTCTATACAGAAACGAAAGAGGACCTTGATTTAAAATAGCTTTCGTTACACTTGAAACTCCTTAAAACGCATCCAATATGGCACATGAACTATGAGTGTATCCCATAAAATAACTTTCAAGAAATATATATATTTCGGGGGACACGTCGTAGATCCGGGCATCAGCTTCTAAATTCCCTTTTCTCTGTTGCGCAAAATAAGAAATCCTGGTGTTATAAAGGAGAAAATTTAATTCAGGAGAGTGCAGAAAATGTGAAACGTAAAGCTTTCTTCTTGTGTTCAAATAAACAGGTCGCTATGCCCAAGAAATTTATTGGTTTTACTGTCCAGGTGACTTGATATGGTCTGACATGTGATCCCAACCAGGCAGCACGAACAGGCTCGCATTAATGGTATGTTTTACTGGAGGTATCTTGATAGCACCTTTTCTCCTGTACCTACATTCCCTTCGTCAACATTGTGAAGATGCGATTCGGTTTATTTTCTTGCTTAAGATAAAATATATCAGACAATTTTAAAGTAAACATTTGTTTATTTTAATACTGCAAGAGTGGAAATTAGATCTACTACTGTACTGATTAATTTTATTACATATTTACTTACTTATTAGCCTTGATTGGTTTGTGTGAGAGTAGAGTAGGAGTGCAATTTTATTGGAAACTAAATTAAAATAATGGCGTAGCCCACCATGTGAGTAATAGCAGCAGGCCATCCTTTTTAGGAGGCTCTAGCCCTTCATGAAACCAAATAAGCTCATTCATTTAAATATTGTACATTTATTATTATTATTATTATTATTATTATTATTATTATTATTATTACTATGCCTTTTATATTATTGATGTACCGTATACAACTGAAATACATTTTGTACACTATGGAGATTTTGTTGAAACAATTTATTTTTCGCAAAGTAAAGTCTAAATTAGTTTCGTTACCCGTAGTAAATTCCACATCTGAGTCTTCGATGCGAACGTTTAAGTAAATTAGAATTTAAATGAAGAACTCAAAGAACATAATCTGCTACAGGCAAACATCAATTAAACATTCTGGTGGTTTGGTTTTGACTTCTGGAAATGAAAGCATGTAAGTAATTTCGTCTATTATTTCTACAGACAGAAACTGGATTTTATATCCAGCTGATACTTTACATAAACCTGCTTTTTTCATTCTAGGCGAAGTTTTTTTTTCCAGCTCAGACACATCAAACAACAATACATTATATCCTGTAAATCCATAAACCGAAGTTAATGTTTCCCGCTTGAACTAATTTCCACCGTTCTGTTCTGATGAGCTGCTGGAAGTCACTTCACATTGATCACTGTCCCTGTGATATATGATCCAATGTATTGTTCCCATGATTAACCAGATAATTGTCTCGTACAACTATCTACTCCTCACCGATACGTTAAATGTAAGGAGATGTCAGACTGTCAGTGTTCTGTGTGGGTAAAGGAGGGATGTAATCTTCCTACCGGCCCACTGCCAAATCTCGCTGGCTCCATTGCAATAACCCATTTTGTGCAGGACGGTATCTGGGGTCTTCACCTGAGGCATTGAAATGTGGTGACCGTCTGTGAGCGTAAAAGAGCATTCACATTCACGAACAGCCACGTTCGGAACCGTTAGGGAATTCCGAAAGGGAGTATTCATATTCCGTCAAGCAACTGAAAGTAATAGATCTTAATCCTACTCTCGTCAACCACACTTGGTAGTAAATGTCATTCTCCTTCAACCCCCTCTGCCAAAAGCTTCTCACCTGTCGGAATTATGTCATTCACAAACTTGTAGGCAGATGATTTCCAGCCGTGTTGATGTACTTACAATACAATATTATAACCTGTAATCCGAAGAAAAAATGGATAGACTGAAGAGACCCCTGTAGTAAATATATCTGTAGACTGTAAAATAGAGCAACCCGAGTAGCAATAGCAAGACTGAATGGAAACGGGATATATTATGTGGCCGGTTTCGTCCGAACGAGAAGTCCGCGGCATTTCTTTTCGTTTTTAAGAACGCAACAGGATGCCCTAAACATCAGCCTTTCAACCCGGATACCAAGATAATCATTTTATATGTGACACCGGAACGGTAGACAAATCCAGTTAAGTGGTTCTATAATCTATATCCTTGCTATTGGCGTTGGGACACGTTTGCCAATCAATACAGTGCCGAAGAAAAATAATAGTTCTTGGGTGATGTAATACTTTTGTCAACAGATGTAAGCCACCCAGATAACCAGATAAGTCTTTCTTTGGAAACGCTGTTGCCAGATGTATAACGTAAGTTATTCGTTTGTTTAGAGTTTACGGTAATACAGTTTCCATTTTTGCAGCAACTAAACGGTGAAATTTGACATACAACTGTTTAGTTAGGCCCATTAGTGCCCAAGAAATAGAACATTCCTATAAGATTACTTGATTGTTATATTATGTTTTCTTTGTTCATGGTTTAGCCCTTACATGTCTTATGTTATATTATCATCGATGTCAACATAATATTTGCAGCTTACAGATATAAAAGTTAAGAATTCCACTTTATCGCTGCGATTATTGTTTATTCCAGCTCTTTCGCTAAAGTCACTACCTTAATCTTTTAGACGCATACAACAAAGAAGTGAACCATTAAATTTTTATTTTGCACTGATTGACATGATAGGTCCATAAGCAACGAATCGTTAAATTTTTATTTTGAATTATCATCAGGTTAGGTTGCCCATAGAACGAGTACTGAAGAGTCATATTATTATTTGCTCTTTTGCATTGCAATTTTGCCATTGACCATGGAAGAAGGGGTAACCTGCATGGGAGTAGCAGAATGTCATTTTAATTTAGACGTAATGGTCGCTTGTAAGTTGAAAAGTTCGAAAAATTGTGTAAAACCTAATTCTGTGCAAATTATCTCACAAGTAATTAAATACCAATGCATAACGAAATAACGGATAAGCTTAGACAAGTAATGTACTCTTACAGTAAATGTTGTTAATAATTATCAGGTTAAAGATGACAGGGATGAGGTGAAGGCGGATGAATAAGAGGTCCCATATCAGACAGATTCTCAAGCAAATAATTGGGTCCGAGCGCGATCTCAATGCACGTTCCAGAAGGCTACTAGGGCTACGTGATTTCGTGTCATGTCACGGGGTGAACTGTTGTACTGTCAACAGATGAGATGAATGCAAGTTCGGGGTGAAGAGGAAGGGAGGTAGTGATGTCATAGCAACAGTCTAGAGCGACACGTGTTTAGTAGTAATTTGTTTTGGCGCGCTGTGATTGTCTTTGTGAATTGTTATTGTTACCGTATATAGTTAAAAATCGTATTTAAGCTATATCGTTTTTAGTTATATCATTATAAATAGTACTGAAGCTATATTGTTTATCGATGAAGACACCAATGAAGGGCAGGAATCTGATGACTCGGAACTGGCACGCCCGCTCAGCGACTGAAATAGGTAAGATTAGGACAAGCCCGCGTCCAGGTAGAGAAATGGGGAGCTCGCTGCATTCCTGCTGCTTGCATTCATCTCATCTGCTAACAGTACTGGTGTCGTGCACATCGGCACAGTCGCATTTTCTTGCACATCGGCATAGTATTTTTATCTTGTAATATTATCGTGCTCATCGCCACACAACCCGTTGGGGTTAGGGGTGGACGTAGAGACTCAAACCTACAGCCTCCTTCACCACGGCTCCTAGGCAGCACCCCTTAGCTACCGCGGCTAAGGAAACCGGCCGTTGATATCGTAGATAGGTTAAGTCAGATTAGATTAGATTAGATTAGATTAGGTTAAGTTAATTCAAAGTCTCATTCAATCGCAGGCAGATACTTTATTAATGATTTCTTAACAATACAATTGTAATATTAATGTACACAGTATGTATTAATAATAATAAAAGAAAGTGTTTGTCTTTCTGTCTATCTAGCAGTTATTGTGAACTCCATTGCTTTCAGTACGATAATGTAATTCCAACTTTGTCTCTATGTCCACCCCTACGAAGGGTGTGTGGCGATGAGCACGATGATATTGCAAGATAAAAATACTACGCCGATGTGCACGAAAATGCGACTGTGCCGATGTGCACACAACTGTTGTAATAGTGCCGAAGAAATTTTTGTCAATTTATTTTACTGATATGTAACTTCATCTTCAGTACTCTGAGATTTATAAGTAGTGAACCCTTCCAAGGACTATCCTCACTCTACACCCGCGGAGTGACAGGTCTTCGGAGGAATGTCCTTTTGTGGTTTCTAATTCCTTCCGTTTGCTGGAGTAGGCACGTCAGATTTATGACCTGTAGGAGTGAGAGGTGCTTTATTTAGGAATCCAGGAGTAATAAATAATAATAATTTACCATTTCCACGTTTTAAGGAAGAAGGTGTGCTTTTTTTTCTTGCAGTGGGCACAAATTCGTAAATATTCCCAGAAATGTATCAGCTTCTGTTCTTTATCATTTCAGTTTTGTGGGTGATAGCTACTGCTTTGTGCTCTAATCTGTTAATTTTCTGACACAATTGATTTTCTTTCCTGTCATGCTTTGTTGTCATTAACGTCTCGCAATACTCAAGGAAATTTGTTCTATTTTTTTTTTTCAGTATTATGCAAATGAGATGAGCAGGGCCGGAACTCGGCGGGAAGGGTGGGGCTCAGCCGAAGCTACTGAGATGGTTCTCAACAATTTATTTTACATCACAGCTAAGGTAAGTGCTTAAGTCTCACATTAACTCTAGTCTATATCATTTTATTAGTTTATCCAAATCACATCAATTTTCACAAAACCATGAGCAAGAAAAGCGTCGAAAATTTGATTAAATTAAATATCTGATCTGAAAAGAAAATGCTTGCATACTGTCACAAGCAGTTCACATAGGAAACAGTTTATGCAAAGGCTTTTTTTGTTATTTTTGCCAAAGCTGACACAAACTAATCTTTGTCATTAAAACCAGGCGCTGTATTTGTCGTAATATTATGCGGTAAATCGCCATTGAGTATTTATACTGAATAATTATTCTGTTTTTAAGATGTTATATCTCCCATTATGTAACGAAAAGTAGTGATGTGCTTCCCGCTCCAAAAAATAGGTCAGTGACCATGATGCTCTTTACATTTTACAGCTTATTTTAAAGCGTACTTTTTACGCATCGCAGAAATTTATAGAAATACATAGAACTAGTTCCTTAAAAGTTATATTATAGACTAATACGGCACCTAATTATATTCTGCTTCATTCGGTAGTCTAATTTATTTCCCATGTCTAAACGAACGGATGTTTGTCAGGAACTTGTGTTGTCCTGTTTTACGCAGGATGTCACGAACATGAAGGTTCCCACACACTTGACGCGGAAGCCAGTAGCGGTACCAGATGGTAATACGACACTCGTTTTAGAGGTATAAATAAATGCCTACATTAAAACAGTCGATGTTCAAGATAAGAATAACTCAACCAATTTATTATCAAAATAGGCCTACATGTAGAGACTTATTACTCACAATTTATTTGAGATACTGTTGAAATTTCAGCAGTCTGGTCGCTTTGTGGGCTGACCCCTTGGATATGTTGGTTTCCTGCGCCAAACGTTTCAGTGATTTTCTAGGACATACTTCTAATCGCACCCAAATATCCTCAAGTTTCTCTACTGTTAAAACGTGCCTTTCACGCTTCTTCGGTATGTCACAAACTGAACCTGTTGTACGCCACTTTTTCATCAACTTCGAAAGACACGATTTTGTAGGGATGGTACAGTCAGGATATTTACGAGAAAATCTCCGAACGCGCCTTCTATGGTTATTTCTCAATAAGTTCGCTGTTCAACCGTATACATTTTTGATTAATGTCTTATGTAACACACGACAACAATAGACAAGCGTCTCACTACAACACACCGAAGCCACTAACCGCTTGTATATATGCTTTGTACAACTGCGATGCTAGCGCGGCAATGCGGCAGTGATGCGAGGTTTCCTCATAAAATGGACTCACTGTACAATCGCTCCACTACGGCAACAGTACTTATGACTTATGTTGTGCCGTGGGAAAACCTGTCGAGTTATATTGCTTTTGTTAGATCCCGTGTCTTCAAGATGATGTCGAAATGAGCTTTTCAGATTACAGACGTTCCTTATCACTGATGATTCTTAGTAGATGAACAGTTTTAACTTAGGCCTATAACTTTATCATAAATATATGAATTAACTAGTCCTATAGCCAACTATATAATACTTTCTTCTTCTGAACTGTAATTTATAAATCTCTCTCTCTCTCTTTACCTTAGTTCTTTCCTCTCCCTTATAGGGACGTTTAAGCGACCTACGCCGCCCGGGCCTTACAGGGCCGCGACCTGTAGGGAGAGGAATGAGCTATGGTCACATACATACTTTTTACCAGACAAGGACATGAAGGACCTCCCCGGATGAGTGATCAGCCCAATGCTGGGGCCACCTCCGAGACAACACGAACACACAGGACGAGACACACCATTCACACACATACACTCCGAACAAGGCGAGGATGGGATGAATATGATAACGACGACCAGATGATATCCAGGGACCACAAGGGCCAAAAGTTACCCGACATTTGTCTCACAGGTGAGGAAAAACCCCACCTAGGTAACTTGTCAATTTGTAAATCAAATCTGAAAATTCTGTCTTATACGAACAGCCTAGCATCGGTAAGTGTAAAATATACTACTTCACCCTTTTTAAATATTTTTGTAATCAGGGTGTGATATATCAATACTCATTGTTGATACTACGCAATCAGCTGTCAAACTCGACGTTCTGCGATCTGATCACCACGCGGAGTAAATCGCTGCTCTGCCGGTCTGAAAGCTTGCTTTTACCGCAATGAAAATGTCTGATTGACACGTAGGTTTATCCGCCTTCGTCCTTCGACACTGGCATGTGTTAGGCATCTAATAATAACACTAATATAACTGACCATTTTGAATGCAAGCAGCTTTCACGGGCCACCACGTTTGCGCCAGTGAAAGTCAGATTTGCTGTAGCGCTACCGGAATCATATGAAAATAATCTGGTCACAATTTCCCAGTTACAACTGACGCGGACTGACAGATTAGTGAGTTAATCCAATTCTCATGTGGTTTGGTTAAAAGTTTGTGTTCTAACACTAAATGTTAATGGACGAAAAATTGTCAATATCTGAATTAAGCATATTAAAAAGATATTGAAAAAAACACTTTCAAACTAAAGGGGAGGGGTTCATTTAAATAAGAGACATGATTTACAAACATCGAGGCTAGAATTTGTACTTTCATTATACTTCTTCCTATACTTTTCTACATGCAATATTGTATGGCTTACCTTCTATTCTTATTTTTTGGACAGTTTGATTTATCCCGAAACGTTCATAATAGCAAGCACAACAGCGGGGAAAATGTGAGTAGGGGCAAAGCTGTTAAAACGTTTCCGCATAAAGTGGCCTCCCTGTACTATCTCCTTCCTTTAGTATCTTACTATGATCCTAAATGACCGAGCTCTATCAATACTCTTCCGAAAAATACCAGTACTGACCGCTGCGTCATCTACCTTAGGCAGATGGCAGGATTGGAGGGTTTGTGGTCAGCATGCTGACACCCACGGCTGTTAATGATGGTTTCCGTGACCTCAATTTATATCACGAGGCTAAATGCACCCCGTTCCAGACCTCCCTACCTCAGACAAATTCGAGGAGGTACCAGGGATCGAACCAGGGCCTGCTGATCTGTAGCCAGCGACGCTAACCACGAGCCCACGAGACCACCCAGGTGGTCAATACTAGTACTGGCTGACAAATATACATTTCACCCCTGACTCCGCTGCCCAAACCACTAGTACAGTTGAAAACATTTCTACTTTTGCAATGCAATGTTCGCGTTGCGGCTAAATAGTGAAGAAGAGTCATTTAAATCTCGGCCATTCAGATTGAGCACTTGTAAGCATAGACTTCCCATCGTGTTTTGAAGATTAATTAATTCGAGCTGGAACTGTCTGTTACATTGAGTGTAGACCGCTAACTGCTATGGGCAATCTTTTCACGTCACAGTTGTGGTGAGATCCATGTTCTACCTTCTGCTCTGATGGATTTAAGTGGTTTCAATAGCCTGCTCGTTTCACGTATTTTATTGAGCCTGTCTAATCACTTCTCCAATTAATTCACTGTTTCCCGCAAAACGCACTTTTTAAATCAATGTTAGAACTCTGAGACTGATGTGGGTCTGGTCCAAAGTAGTTGGTATTATAATATATGAACCCACACACACAGAATTAAGTGCACACAAACTACTGGAAACTAAAATCCCAAGCTATGCCTTCGAGCCGAAACCTACTAAAAACTGACTCGATTGAAAACTCAAATCGTTATTCGAATGTACTCCTCGGCAATTTCATCATATTACAATATCTATTACATGTACTATTGATTTCCGCAATGGGGGAAGCTCTGCCCACACTGAGAACGACAAACCAGTAGGAGTTATTAGGCCTTATTAGCGCTTTGAGATAGTGCGTTAACGGCATACTAATACTAGCGTTCAGAGAGTAAAGATTCATAAGATAAGTGCGCTGTCTCGTCTGCCTTGTGATGCTCTGTTTAGAATGGGCAGTCTGGCAACACTCAACTGCCCTGTGCACATGTCCCTATGTGTTCATATATATATATATATATATATATATATATATATATATACTCGTATATACCGAAGTGATACGACTGCTGAGAATCGTCCCCACTTCTGGCTAGTCGTAGCATTAAATCATTTGAACTATTACTTCCTCTGCCCGTACCATAGGTACTATAGGTAGAGGAAGTATTGTTTTCGACCCCAAAAGTCGAAGTTGAGTTTTTAGCATATATACACGTTTCAAGGCCCCCTGAATCCAAAAATACTATTTTTAGAAACATGTCTGTGTGTCAGTGTGTCTGTGTGTGTGTGTGTGTGTGTGTGGAATATCTGTGAACAGGCTAGCTCGAAAACGGAAAATCGTATGAAAACAAAATTTCGTATTTAGAGCAGGTACTTTCTGAAGATGTGAGATTAAGATTGGCGACAAGTTTCTCTTATTTTTAAGGGGACTTTACATGAAGAATTTTTCGTTTTTTGTGATTTTCTCGAAAACGGCTCTAACGATTTTCTTTAAATTTTGCACTTGGGTTGCTTATACTAAGAGCTAAAACTTTTATTTGTAACATTTTTTCGAACAAATTCTCTGAAGGGTAGTTATAAGCCACCCATTGTGAATACACGCTCTTTGCAATACGGCCTCATGTAACGGAAAGTCGTACGAAAACAAAATATTGTATTTGGGTTAGGTACCTTCTGAGGCTGTGACACGAAGAGTGACGACAACTTTCCCATACTTTTAAGGGGACTTTACACGAATAAATTTTCGTTTCTCACGATTTTCTCAAAAACGGCTCTAACGATTTCCTTTAAATTTTGTACATGGAGTGCTTATACCAAGAGCTAAAGCTTTTATTTGAAACTTTTTTCAAAAAAAATTCTCTGAAGGGTGGTTGTAAACTACCCACTGTTTGTAGAAACTCTGTCTTGCTTGGTGAACAACTCAATACGCGGACATTCACGGCCTCTTATTCTATATAAGTGCGTGAAGTGAGAAAGATGTATTGTTGGCCATGCTTACAGTAAAGAAATATCTAAGGGGAATATTCTATACATTTCGGAAATTATTCTGAATGGTGGAAAGTTCAATAAACGTTTGCAGTCACTTTTTTTTTTTAGTTTTTTTTTTTTTTTTTAAGTTTGTCCATAGCCTGTGTTTTTAGTCGCAACATTCAAAGAAGGGGCTATAACGTATTTACAGCATAATTAGCGTAAAATTGTGTCTTGCGATTCTGTACAAGGATATGTGAATACTGCTAACTTTTATTTGGGCAGAGGAAGTTATGTGACTTTCACATCAGATTTTTTCTTATGTAATTTATACGATTCTTGATATCTCGAGAACATTCAAGAATTGAAGAATTCCGATTTGTTTATATTCAAGAGCTCTTGTGCTGACCTTTTTGCCATAACTCAAAGGGTCTAAAGTCCTGTGTAATGACCAACTCTGCAAGTCATAAACAGTAAAACAAGCATAGGCCTAATGCCTACTCTTCTTAAGAAGTCATTTCTATCAGAAGCGGGATCTAGGCTTACACAAGTGGAAGTCACGTGAACGTTTCACGCCATATTTATTGTTAATTAAATGATCTGTATGTTTATTGAACTACTAGTTGCTGAATTTTATTTGAATAGGCCTATGTCAGAATTTATTTTGATCCTTCCCGTACTGCTGCGCGTGGTTTAGTGGATTGGTTTATCAAGTTATATCACAGAAACTTGAACAAAACTCCGTAGAGACTCCAGTAGAGAATAGTATAAAATATATTTCGTTTCAAGTTTTCGAGGGGACAACTCAAATTTCAGAGTGGGCCATCAGGTTTAGCATGTTTTATGTAACAAAATGAACTGAATCGTAAGTAAGGAGAAAACTACTCCAGCAGATAAAATAATTTATTAACACTAATAACAGACATTGAAATTAAGATATTGAAAATTACAACAAATTATCTACTTTTATAAAAGGTGTGGAAGGACTAAACACATATATACCAGTGAATATTATAAAGCTAACTTTCTTGACTTTTATTTTGGAAACTGTAATACAAGCTGATCCACATCAAGGGTCTTTGTTAATACATGTTATAGTCAGTTGTCTCAGTATTTTCATTGCATACCCAGGCGGCTTCAAAGGATTAAACCATTAAGTCGATGTTTCTTGCACATTACCAAGTTTTCTGATTGTACAGCCGGCTGCTAAAAGGATGGGCCGACTCTTGTTCTTAGAAAATTAAAGTTCTGTGGAGCGGTTCACAAGTATAAATGAACTTGCAGTCATTGGTGTGATGTTGGTTCATTGACAGAACTTCTCCACCTTCTGCACTGGAAGATGTGAGTGTACTTCCCGTTAATTCGTTGATAATTAGTAAATTATGAAACGAGCCTATAATGGCATTTATTAAGACAAGAGTACGTTATTCATTCGAGTGTCTTAATGACCATCGTAGGCGAGTTGCATACCACTGTTTTTGTTCGATCATAATTAGCCTAAATGTTTGAGTTTTTAGTTTTACCCAAAACAAAAGAGTCAGTTGACGCCGGCAATCAGCTGTTAGTAAGATCTCGCAGTTCTCATCTTCTGCGATTTCTCATCTTCTGCGATAGAAGGCAGGCGATTGCGTGCGGGGGATTCGAAGCTTTTAATCTTAAATCAATTGGGCGACGTACCTTTGAGCAAATGAGGGGAAAATGCCTACTTCACTTGAGCAAAAATGTCTACTTCACTTGTGCAAAAATGTCCACTTCATTCGAGCACAAATTAGTCGTGTATTACAACGATTTGGCAACGCCGCATTCAACTGCCAGACTATTATACTTCTAAATTATCCGTACTACCCGCGCGCCACTTCTTGAGCGCTTGATTTACGGGGAAGTGAGGGTCGGGGGGAAAAAAACATAGCTATTCTGCCAGTCTTTCTGCAGTGTTGTCAACCAAAGAAATAACCACGGAGGAAAGAATACACGGAGACGCCGTGCTTGCGGTGTTGTATGGGAAACAGATGAAGCCAATGACCACGCCCCCTTAAGGGACCAAAAAGGAGGCTTGCTATATACAATAGCACACAAATACTCCGAAGTTTCACGGGTTATAACAACGTAACGGTAGGGAAAATATGTAATATCCCAATTTCATATATTAACTACATACTCTGACATCATAATAATCCCGGTAGTAAGCATTAACCTATCTCAGAAGAGCCATAAATGTAACTTTCAAATGAGCAACTTGACATGTGCGAGTATAAATACTGAGTCAGAAAATGATTAAGTGACCATGCGACTATGATAATTCAGAACGAGAAAAATATTCTTGACAGTTATATACCTACAAATGCACTTTATTTGATTAATTACAAATAGCCTAATGCTATATAAATAAAATACATCAATAATTAGCAGCCTAGTGTAAAATACAAGTAAATTATGCTTAGCAATTATACCCATATTCATTCATCCCAAAAATTGATTATTTTCAGTACCTAAATTTTACAAAATTATTAATTTTTAAGGTAAGTTCATAGCATAGAATTTAAGTATTTTTGTTTACCTTAAATTTAATTTCTTCAATATTGTTCAATATGTACTTGTCAAAATTCATTACCTAGAAATTAAGTATAATGTACCTAACATTTATTTTGTACAAATTGTTCAACTCATGTACTTGACAAAGCCATGTAAACCTCTTACATTAGGCTAATAAATCTAAATCTAAATTCTCTACATGAAACTTATCTACCTGTCTAGTTTTGTCTTTATGTACATCACTTAACCACTTAGGCCTAAACAACATGAATTTCGGAGAAACAATAGTTTATGTTAGGCCTACTATGATTTTTCTATTCAAAGTATTAAATAAAATAAGACTAAATGATTAGTCAAACTATCGGAACTCTAAATATATCGGAAATATATTAGATAGACCTACTTCAGTCTGTTCTATTATTGAATTAAAAAAAAGACAAAAAATGCACACCAAATTCACCAGTGAAACACACAACCTCAATTCACAGAACTATTTTAAATATATTTAGGCCTAATTCAGTCTAATCTGTTAATGAATTTCACGATACCAAGCTTGTTTCTTTCTGAATATTCATAACTGTGCCGGTAATCTAAAGATGACTTTTCGGAGATAAAAGTTCTCTCTTCTTCATAGATCTATAGGCCTATATAATATATCCCCATCGCAGTGCCGCATTTAAGCCTAGGCAGACGCCTAGGGCGGCAGATTTGAAGGGGCGGCTTTTAGGATCTTACTTTTTTTAACATTAAACATTTTGTTCATAACTCTTCAAAATAGTAAACTAATGTAACACACAATGAAATAGAAATGAAAAACAATGACACCAATACACTCAAACCACTCGTTGCCTGACTTCAGTTTGGTGAGTTCAACATGCACCTGTTTATTTATTTACTTATTTGTCTGTAGGCTTCAGTCGTATTTACTTATTTATTATTATTATTATTATTATTATTATTACTACTATTATTATTATTAGCCTACTATTTCAGTTACAATAATGTTTATTGTAGGTTACTTTGTGGTACATTCGTGTGAAAATAAGGAGGCAAAAATATTACAACGCATTACAAAATTGATTTACCGCAATGAAACGTGAATAACCTAAAATATAAACATATTAATGGACAGTACCTACTACAGTATAGTTTTAATACTTTCAACTTACTTATGGAAACTTATTTCTTCAGTCTTCCTTCCTCGATTTGTGCATCCATATGCACAACATGCACTCATTTTTACTTCTGAATTGTTCAAACAAAGAAACAAAGAAACAAAGACGAGTAACCACGCTATCCGTGCAAGCTATAATCATAAACACGTGAAACAGTGACACGCCCCCTTAAGGGCCAAACGCTCGGACAGTTGGCTTCACGCTTGCGGTCTCAGGGCATCTCCATGTATTCTTTCCTCCGTGGAAATAACGTTTCAGCAGAATCGCGCGTATGGTATTTTATGTATTGACTTTAATATACAACAATTTTAATGCAGTCCAATAATATAACGTGGTGACGGTATTGCGTAACAATTAATAACACGTCATAAGGCTTTAGTTATCAAATAAATCATTTTCCACCGGGAAGAGAATGTTATATAAGTAGGCTCAATATTTTTACACTGGATGGCTAGTTTTAAGCATAAAGAAGAGTCTTAGCAGAACATGCTTCACCATTTCGTGTTGTAAACCATAAGAGAGGTAAGGCATCTAAAAGTGGAGAAAACTATAGGCCTAATTTTAAACGTATTTAATACGTTTTGTGAAAAGTTCGCTCAATTTTCAGTCCATGAAATTGACATCAGAGTTCACGGGATCGTCAGAAATTAGCACATACGGAATTCTTAAAGAGGTGAGGAAAGTGTTGGATGTACAATTAAGTGTTTGTGAAATCAGCAGTTTGAAAGATTGTATTTTTCCCCATAACTCGATGCGTCAGAAAAGATAATGTCAATAAATAAATAAGAATCCTGAGACAGAATGAAAGCTTAGTATTGACGCCACTAGATGTCAGGGTGTATAGCGTACTTCGTGTTTCAATGTTGTCAGCTTAACTTACGAAGTTGAACGAAACCTACCGAATGAGGACTAGGGAGCCGAGCGCTCAAGAAATCGCGCGCGGGTAGTACGATGGAGCCTTTCACAGACATTTCAAAAGGGAATTTTACTGTGCACATCCATCGATACATATTTTAACACAGGTTTTAAAGAAGCGACAAATTCAAACGGACATATCAATCCGATCGCATCTTTCTGCGAAGCAAAGTAAAAATAAGAAGTCTGAATTTAACCGACTTTATGTCCTTAAGAACTGGGACGATTATGTTTCGGGAAAGATTAATTTATTAAGATATGTGACGATAATGGGAGCTAGATATAAACCACAAACACTGGAATTTCAACATTGCCATCAGGACGTGCCCATCAAATGGCGGTGGACATAAGCCAACTTTAGGAAGTGACGTGCCCATGAAATTGCGATGAAACCACACATTGTTGCCACATCTCGTTTAGAGGAAAAATCTAAGTATCATTTCTGTATTTCTTTACTTTGCTCAAATGAATATATTCATTTGCTCTATTGCTATGGCGATTTGCTCAAGTGATAATCACCGAAATCAATTGACTATAAAAGACGAAATGAATTCAGTTAAATATAATAAAATGAACACAAACAGAATTTATTTAATTTTAACTACAGGTTGTTCACTATGCAGTTTCATTTGATTCTCTCAAAACTGTTCCGTATTCGATATTAATCGATACCCACACCAGTGTTGTAATGAAAATCTGTACTTTAATTGATGACATTAAGTCGCTGCTACGTCACATATAACAGGCGTATCGTAGTCAGAGGTGTACATATTCTGATTTTAGCTTGCTTGCCCCTTTGAAATTCTGCAACCAGTCACAGCTTTTAACTTGTTTGACTTGAAAGCAAGCCAGATTACAACGATGATAAGAAATACTGTCGCTATGAGTCACAAGCTCTTCATAACTTGGTGGGTTGCACAGGACCTAAGGAAACTGCAAGGCCTGGCGGAAAGAATATGAAACCGGGTATAGCAGTGCACTGGTAAGTCGTGTAGTTACGTAGTTTAGGAACTTCAGATGTGTTTAGAGAATTTTACCCTGAAGGAAGCCGAGGAGAAACTAAAATGTGGACAGTTTGAATTATCAATGAACAAAGGTACTAGTCCGGCATGGGAAAATTTTTCAAACATTTTCGAGAAAACATCATAAAATCATTAATAACAATACCAAAAATCCCTTTAGGCAAGCCTACAAGCTGAGGTAGATTTCGAAGTGCTTTTGTTTTAATTTACTGTCGCTGCGTAGCACTCTTCTTCTTTAGCCTTGGCATGACAAACCCGCAATAATAACTGCAAAAAAGAGGAAAGAGAACTTTTTCAAACATTCAAATCTCGCCTTATATGAGAACTATCAAGAAACTAGTTATTGATTTGTAGAGTACACATCAAGAGTTTTTCAACGATACCCCACAAGACGTAGTTTCGAAAATTTCGAATTTCCATCCCCATACCCCCACCCCCACTCGTACTCCCAAAACCCCCGAATCGTTAGTGTCACTGTGAATTCCATAAGGAGTACTCTAATGTATTCAATCAAAGTTTCCCTCTATACTTCATAGGGGCCGAGATATAAATGTTTTAAAATTTCAACCCCCTCCCCCGACCACCCTCTTGCGCCAATTTTGCTCATTAACGAACTTGTCTGAACTATTGAGCCTAGAAATACATAATAAAATTTGATTCAAATATCTTGAAAATTACGGCCGCTAGCGTGTAAAGTTATATACAATGCGCCAGAGAATATTCTCCGCAGCGGCTACTTTTTGGAGAGGCAGCTAGCTGCAGCAGTTAAGTTGGTACTCACCACAGCCGATCATTGCAGATGCTGGAAGTCCTGTCACAATATTCGATCTAAATGCTTGCACAATGCAATATGTACTGACTAGTAATTAGACAATGCACCCATTGATAAAGTCACAATGACCTCTGCCTGCCTGCATACACAGCTGACAGTTTGTTTTTATAAAAGCTCGTGTTGCCAACGTAACTGTTGCAGCTAGCCCTCGCTCCAGCAAATAGCAACTGCGGAGAATGTTCTCGGGCGCACTGTATATATATATATATATATATATATATATATATATATATATATATGTATATATATATATAAATATACATATACTGTATATAAATATAAATATCACAATTTTTTTAACAGGCGGTGGTTTCGTATTAGGGAGGCATGGAACGTAAAGATATGAACGAATTTTTTGAAAGTCATTAGGTAGATTTTTCTTCGAAACCTACCTAATAATAAAAATAATAATTGTGTTAAGACGCTAAAACGATTTTTAATACTTTATCCACCTTTTATTTATCTGCATGGTGAATTTCTTCTACCAGCATGTAGAAAAGCAAGAAAGTATTACCTACACTCAGCAACTACAGTTGTTTAGCTGATAGGAATGTCGCAAGCTTATTCTGACTTGCCTAGGCTGGGTTTGACCTGACCCATCAAGCTAAAAGAAACCTGCCTGCTTCCTAGCTATGACGCTGGCAACTTGCTTGCCTGGCGTTCAAGCGGGTATGGGCAAGCTAAAATCGAGATTTGTACACCTCTAATCGTAGTATGATGAAACAAAAACAATTTTACGCTAGTTTTTACTTATTGAAAAACTGAAATATTTAAACAGATTTTACTCTCTTCAAGACAAAAACAAACAAATGTCATAAACAACCCGAGAAAAGCCTATTGCTGGGACGAGTATTCGTTCGCTTGCTAGGTGTAGGCTATGACCAGAAACTTGTAATTAAAATAATTAATCATCGTTTGAGATTTGAATGTAGACCCAGTATTGCTTACTCGTCTCGCAGGTTAGCTATTTAACGACTATAGCCACTTTACTTGCTGATATAGCCCATCCATATTACGTGACTACATATTTCAATATTGCGTCCTATTGAGTTTGTGTTGCTCAACGAAATTCTTATTCAGTTGTTCAGATAACCTAAAGGTCCATTTACACTCAGCAGTGACGTGACCGTGGAGTGACAGGCAAGTGCATCTACCGGCGAGCCTGAAAACATTCTTCTATGCAATTGAGTGGTGTTGTTCACACTCGCCCGGCGCTTGGCCGTGACAGTGCAGTCAGTGTTCCCGCAGTCGCAATACAGTGAAACTCGGGTAGTTCAATTTACACTCAGCAGTGACGTGACTGTTGCGTGACAGGCAAGCCTGAAAATATTTTTCTAGAAAATCGAGTGGGGTTGTTCTGCCGCTGTGCAGAAGTACGAGCTTAAAATGCTCATGGAAGAAGAGCCAAATGCAGGACCATATGCAGTTTCTCATTACTCTACTGCTACTCCAACATATTCTGGACAGCCTTCTCCTGCAGGAAGATACAATGAGTGTGTTGTAGTGAATGAAAATCAAGATTTACCTACTGGTCAAATGCAACCGGCAACCTATTCAGTGCAACGGTATTTTGTGAATTTCGGTCAGGAATAAATACATATCAAAATTAATTACAAATACTTTTTTACTCATATATGAGTTTTCGAAGTGAAACTTCTTTTTTTTTAATATGAAAATGTTTTTCTTGCAATTTTATTGAAATAATAATTTATGTTACCCAGTATTTTGTAAATTAACACTTTAAGTTTAAAACAAATTTTGTAATAGTTTAGTTTAAGTTTAAAAAAGATTATTTAATAGAATAATTAGAAAATCTTTCTAAACGTAGTTTAAGTAGAAATGTATGTTTTTTTTTTTTCAAAACAAAAGATCAAATATTATTCTGTGCGCCTTTGAAAATGTTTGTAAACTTTATTTTAAGTTGATTGTTTTAAATTCAAAGTTTACAGCCAACTGTATATTCTATCCTACCATATATACCTCAAACAAACTGCGAGCCGTTCCCTCGGAGAAATTGCTTTTCTCCATTTTGTGTCCTGCTTTTCAGGTTGACTTCCAGTTTGCTCAACAGAATGTTAAATGCATTTTCTGACATTCTGAAGTATTCGTGAAACTTTGCTCCATCGTCCATCAATTCTTTATAAAGAGTGGCAAATTCCCTTTCTGTTCTTCTCTTTTTCCAGGCCTCATGAACCCACTTCCGTTTTTCCTCCTCCTCTTCATCCAAAACAAGAGCAATCATCCATAAATCAGCTTCTGAGAATTTCGCCATTTTCCGTGGCATTTGTTACTATAGTAAACTCTGACTGATGTCGTTCATGCCACGTTATAGTGTGAATAGAAATCACTGCGGGATCACGGGTGGTGGGATTCCGTGCCATCACGTCACGTTCACCTCACTGCTGTGTGTAAATGGACCTTTATGCAGGCATGCTACCCCCAAAGGATACATCAACTGGCCTAAATTTCATTCCAGGTTTTTTTTCCCTTCCTTTCCTTTAACCGGCCGTTTGAGGAATATCTGGTTTCTTTTCATACCTTCCTGAAAAGTTAAAACTGTAGGAAGTTTTCAAAAAGGATTATGGCAATTTTCGATTTATCTATGTGTGTGAACAGTTATTTTCCTTCATGAAATAGCAAAAACGACTGATCTTGCCACCTCTCATGAAAATCGGAATTTAACCGACTTTTCGGTCAGACGAAGCAAAATTGTCATTAAACAGCAGGACAAATACAAAAATAGTCGTAAATAAATGGTTATTCCGTACAGTGTAGACCTACTTGTTGCAAAAAAGTCGGTTACCATGTATAATGTAGTTGGCCTATTCCTTTTATTTTGTTGAGATACTTCAGTGCTTTGCAATGTGGCTAGACGCTAAACCATTCTGTATGTTTCTAAGTTGAAGTAATAAAAATATTCTAAATTTTCAGTAATTAATTGTCGTGTGTGGCCCTCATTACAAACAAACGTGACCCATATGACCCTCGGATGACACTAGTTTTATATGCCTGACCTAGTGTATCCAAAATTAGCCTTCTATTCGATTTAATAACAGATGCCAACAAAACATAGTAAATTTGGATGGTTTAGTTAAGTTCTAACTTACATTAACTTACGTGTGCAGGCGTTCAAGAGAAGAGCTTGCGCAGTATTCCGTACGTAGAACTGAAACGATTAGGCGGCCCATCGTTTTGCTGTAGGAGTAGGATTACTCCCACAAAGTCTCTGGCCTTGAAGACTAACCCAGCCAGCGAGCTTCTCGTTACGTCTCGTTACCAAGATGCGCGGATTCGCTGCGCGTAAGATCAGTGAGCTACTGCTGGGCAGAGAGTAAAGATCATGCTGCATGTTGCCAGCGGTAGAAAATACTGTAATAGTTGAGTGGAGGGATAATGTCGCAGAGACAGCGACAGACAACACGTGGAGTGGGATAGCCAATCATGGTGCAGCTACCTCCCCTAGGCAGGAACTCTACGAACGGTGAGACTCGCTCCTAAGGTATATACGTAAAAACCCAGAGACTTTGTGGAGGTAATCCTACTCTACGTATGAGCTTATCATAGAGGGATTATGTTTTACTATAGGCTAGTTGGTGGTCACACTGTTGCTGAAGCCCAAGTCTTTTTCTATGCGTTTGGCTTCCCAAACCTGCGCCAGGTTTGCCTTGATCCACTTTCTCCAGATTCATCTGTTCTTTGCCATCCTCTTATATACTTCTTTTCCTCTCCCGTTCCTTCTTACAGTCCCTTCTATATTATACATGTTTGATGTTTTCCTATGTTTCCTCCAGTTATTTTACCCTCTGGTCTTGATTCCAGTATTTAAGTTCCCTTCCTCATACATTCCTACCAAATATCCGAAACAGCTCAGCTGTATGTTACTCAGTCTTCCTTCTATTGGCATCTATCCCATTTCCTTTATAATAATATTAATTTTTCATTACGTACTCTATCTTCTCTTGTCTATATTAACGACTTATTCTTTGGTAGCATTTCAGTACCCTACTCACAGCTTCCTTTCATTTAACTAGCCAGTTTCCATTTAGCAGCCTGGCTGGTTCTGTCAAGTTTATAGATTTCAATCATTATACTGTATATTTGTGGCGATCTCTCGCAGTGATTGTGTTTAATGTAGTTATTTATTTGACGAGAGTTATTTTTTTTACATGTATATAAATCTACAGAAAAGGTACTGTAATATTGACGTGCACAGAAATACCATGGACATGGTCTCTGAGATCAATCTCGCGTATTTAAGTACTGACTGCCGTAGTCTTACTGACAGCTCCAACCTGGCCGGCTTATTCACAGATGAAATCACAGAATACATTAATTTTGTTTCATTTCAGAGTTATATTACCAGTTTATTACTCTATGTACACGAAAGGTTGTGGTTGTCATTTTGCACAACCGGAGTCTTAGGTTTTAGACTATTTTATTCCTTGCTAGCTAGCTGTGATATTTTAACATAATTATCCGTTTCATTGACAAGGTAGTAAATAATCCAATCTTATAAAACCTAAAAATGGTCAAATAAAACATTAAAAACTAAAAATGACTAAAACTGCTTTTCAAGTAAAATGCGATAAAATAACAATACTAATTAATCTAATAATTATAGTTCTACTAAAAATTATTTTTTAAATGTCTGCCTATATTTTGCATTTTGCTCATTGTAGCCAGTATACTCTTTTGTAAGATAAAATATAGCATTGCGGTTCGTAATGTAGTCGTTTTGTATCCCCTTGTCCTGGTAAAGGTAAGTGAACCGAAATTCCCGGTTTCTTTAGAAACAAATTAAAGGCATTAATCAGACTTGTACTTCACATAATCTTTCTATCCTTATATTATGGCATTAAAAATTTTACAATGGAACCTTAATGGTTTCTGGAAGCAATATGAATATCTTCAGCTTATTTTAAGTAAAAATAACTCCATATTATTTGTCTTCAAGAAACCAATTTTAAGCTAAATTGTGTAGCTCAGATCAAAACATAGGCTACTCTTCATATTTCAAGAACCCTACCAATCCTACCAAATCAAATTCAGTCTGAGAGACTTCCCGACTGTTTTTAAACATTTTCCAGTGAACTGTTTGCTATTAAAGAAGCCTGATCGTACATAACAGATACAAATCACCAGTCATCCATACTCTTTTCAGATTCAAAAATTGATCTTATGGCTACTCACACTATCTATACAGACAATCCACTAATACAGAATATACAAATATCATATAACCGGGCTATGGAACAAGGAAAACAATTTTTTTTTTATTATTTTTTTTTATCCCTTCTCATCAACAAATAGGCCTACCTAGCAATGAGAGAGCAGACGAGGCAGCCAAATCTGCCGTCCTAAATCTTTCACGTAACACAGATATTCTTACACTCCCCTCAGACTTTTCTAAACACATGTGTACCGAAATCAACTCAGCATGGAAAACACAATGGTCTCAACGACAAGGAACCAAGCTTCATTCCGTAAGAGGATCCTCCACTGAAGCTTGCTGTTTTAATGACCTGAATCGTAGACACCAAGAGCTTATAACCCGTCTGAGAATTGGACACACAAAAATGATTCACTCCTACCTGATTACTAGAGATGATGAACCACAATGTACAACATACAATTCTCCACTGTCAGTCTCCCATATCTTCTCAGAATGTCGCCGCTTCGATCTCATCAGGGGAAAATCAAGATACCCAGCAACATACAAGTTCTCAATAATCCAAATATGTACAAAAACGTCATGTTATTTCTAAAGAACATTAACGTTTATAGTAAAATTTAAAAATTGTACCATCATTTGTAAATGACTGTCATTAATATTGTTTAAACATTTCTGTATTCATAACTATAAAAACAATTAAAGTAATTCTAAAGAAACTTACACATGCAGTTTATTCACAGTGTTCACTCCAGCAAGAAGCTGATAGTGATTGATTAATTGAAAAACGTTCTTGTTCAGTTTGTGGTGGAGTTGGAAATGACAGGGGTAGTTCTAAAAGTATTCCTAAAGTTCAGAGGCCATGGAAATCTAAGTGAAAATAAAATTAATTAACATATTTTTGAATATGTTTATTGTAAGTTACTTATTTAAGTGAAACTTGATAAAATCGCCTGAAAATGGTAAAAAAAACTAATAAAAGACTAAAAATCCCTGCCCTAATTATAATAAATAAATAATTATTAGGTTTATTACTGCATTAGTTTGTGGTTCGGGATTAGAGAGTAGTCTGGAACAATGCCCTCTCTTTTAAGTGAAGGATATTTTAATAATAATAAAGTAATAAATATAACAGGAATAACGATAGCTGCGGAATCTGTCTTGTAGAATTAACAGCTTAACAGAACTAAATAATAATTTAAGGAGAAGGATGAGGAGGAGGCAACGATAATAATAATTCAAAGTATGTTATATTATTTTCCTAAAGACCACATCTTACCTCGTTAGCTAAGTTAGGTTTAAACTTGCCTTCACGTTGATGCTTTTCTGCCCTTCAGTATTCTGTGTGGGGTGAACTTCTGAATTAAAAACATAGTGACTGGATATTGCACTAGTTAGTGCATATATATATAGGGGCTGTTCTTGGACCAACTAGTGCAATATCCAGTCACTATGTTTTTAATTCAGAAGTTCACCACACACAGAATACTGAAGGGCAGAAAAGCATCAACGTAAAGTCAAGTTTAAACCTAACTTAGCTAACTTATATATATTGCAGACATATTGAAAGAATCCATTTTTATGTGCTCTAAAAATTGTGAAAAAGTGGCAGAAATGGACAGATTTTATCCTCCGACCAATTAAAGCCTTTAAGGGGTTATATTAACGAATGGCCAAGGCTGTTGAATGATTATTTGTTATTGGCTTGTTTCGAATGTGTTGTGAAATATTTTATTGTAGGCCTATGAGTTTTATGTGTTTGTCATCGTTTGTAAGCAGTATTGTGTATTAATTCAAGTTAGGTTCTGAGTCTTAAGATATCCTTAAAATAATGATTGTGACTCGATTGAGTTCAAATTTTCAAAATATATTCTTTAATATTCTGTACAGTAAGCATAGCATCGTATGTTTATGCCACATTCTTGATAGGTCTGTGTGATGAATCAATGCAAACAAACACTCATTTATAGTAACATTTGAGTAATTTTAGATTTCGAAAAGGATATTATTGTTTTTGAAAAATTATTGATTTTTTAATCAGAAAAGCATAAGTGAAATTGTGAAATAACCCATTAGGGAGATTTTAATAATTTTTTGTTATATGTCCCCAATAATTTTTTTCCCAAATAAAGAATTGTGTACGATAATGAATAAATTAGTATAATAACTTAAAAAGTAAGTTAATGCATTGGTCTAATAACTTAAAATCTGCACAAGAGGACTTGATAGAAATAGAACCAGTTATTATTTCTCATAGCACGCTATGTGTGGTATTAATTTCAGAATGTTCTGTTGAAAACTGTAGAAAATTGAAAATTCAGTGATCTTTCATCTTAAGAATTCAGAATAAATTCTCTTGTAGCAAAATTTAATCATAGGATTTCAGTTCGTAGAGACAGTTTCATCTTCAGTGTTGTCATAGTCAAAATCTATAAACAAGTAGCTATTGTATAAACGGAAGAAACTAATTTTTTATTTCAAACTTTGAAGTATTAAATTCTCCTCTGTAATTCAGCAGTATGGCCTATTCATACCGCAAATTCACATCCCGTGTATTTTACTTGTTTGATACCTTCTGCAGTTAGCTCATTAGTGCAATTATCACTCGTACATTCCCTGTCAATAATTTATACAGGGTGTCCACGCTAGAGGGATCGAGAGTAGTAAAGAACCTGTTTCTCGGAGTGTTCTGTCCCATTGGAGAATCGCTTTATGACCAGGTGGATCCACATTCCACGTACGACGAAAACGGTGTTGCACCCGAGTAACAGATTTCTCTTCTGCTAGCCATAACACGCACTGAACTTTCTGTTGCGGTGTCCACATTTCGAGACAAAAGCTCTTGACGCGCATGCGCATGCGCGTGGAGCTGTCTGAAAACAGTGTTGCACAATCTTGGAGAGTTTCCCTTTCCTGTCATATGCAGAATGCAGCAATATCTTTATCTCGTTTTAACTGGCGAGCATTTATTTCTCGATCCCTCTAGCGTGGACACACTGTATAATTTAGAATGGGAGAGGAAAAGGCTGAAGTAACGGTCAGGCGTCAAGGGACATCGAACTCCCCTTAATATAAGACTCCAAACGTCAGTGACTACGTGGAGGTAAACGATAATGTTGATTAGGTTGTAAATTCGCCTTTATTGGAATGACATGGCCAACTCCCATCGTGTTTCGATGTCGAAAATTTGAAACTACTGAGTTGGGAATAAAATATTGGTATATCGATTATGTAAACCGATAGAAGAGATCTGAAAGAAAATGGACTACTGTATAATCAGAATATTATATTCTGAACATTAAAGCCGAAACATATTTAAATGAAACTACTCCTTACCAGGCCTATATCTTAGTTCATTCAATAGTAATATCTCAAGTTAACAAGTTCGTATGCATAGTGCTGGTATTCATTGCATGGCCAGTCAGCTTCAAAGGTTTCGATGTTTCTTTATGTTAATTGATCTGACTAAATCGGTCTTGGGCTTCCGCTTTCCAAAACAAAAGCAACATTGCAATATTCTCTCATTGTTATCACTGACCTCAGTTCTTCCTTCGCTTTATTCAATTCACACGTGTTATTGTTTACTGTAACTTGATCTTGCAACCGCGCATTTCACTCCACGCGGAGTAGACGAGTAGCTGTCGATATCGCCACAGGACATTCTTAGATTTTGATTGGCTGGGGTAACTAGCTGATTGGTGCGGTAAAAACAAAGAACATGGGTTGAGCTGTCGGCAGACTTTTCCTCCTAACGAAAGGAAGCCGCCTGGCCATGCAATGAATAACTGGACTGTACTGCATCTGATTTCATTTCTTTAGTGTTAATCCTATTGTTTTAATAACAACATTAAAACAAAATAAGTGCTTGGAAACTTGATGTATTATTAAAGTGCAAACAATAAAAGAAAATGTGGTTTACAGCGTGTTTAATGAAAATGATCTGTTTCTTCTGTAAACAGTAGTTTGTTTATTTTAATGTCAGTAAAGAATTTATATAGTAGCTCTTTCTTAACTGCTGCAGCCGCTGCCTAAAATGTACTACTGATCAAATTAGTGTGAGACTTAAAAAAACATTTCTGGTTAGCTGAGAATGTAATAGGCTATGTATTTTTATGGCTCAAAGTGAAGTAAACCGAAGCACCATTGCGTTATTCGCTTCCAGTTTCCATTTAACCACTCTTGTTCTTTTTCTTCCTGCTGCTCACCTTTTCGAATGATACTTCAGTATTGACGCACATAACTTTCTCGTTGTCCACAAGACCCTCTGTAGTCAGCATCCAGTAGCCTTCCACAAAGGGCATGCTTGCCAAGTTTTCCATATCAACAGGGTGATGTTCAAACGAGTACTTGCCCTGAAATAAATAACAATGCAGTATATATATATATATATGTATATATGTATATATGTTGAAGTGTTCTGCCCGGAGGCCGGCCCTGCGCTTGGGACAGAGCCGTGAGGGGAGACCCACGGCCCGACCGAAGGACACTAGGCCGGATGATACCGCGTAGGGTGGCCAGTTCCTTTCGCAGGATGGGAATGAGGACACAACACCCAGTCCTGACCCAGGAAGGAAATGTTACATCTCTGTAAAATCCCCGACCCGGGAATCGAACTGGGCCGCCTAGGTGTCTGGCAGTCGCGCTACCAACTCACTACGGCGGCGGACTAAATATATATTTATATATGTATATATATATATATATATATATATATATATATATACACACACACACATATACACACACATACATATAGTCCAGTTATTCATTGGATGGCCAGGCGGTTTCAAAGAGATAAACCATTAAGTCGGTGTTTCTTTATGTTAATTGAGCTGACTATATCGGGCTTGGTATCCGCTTTCCAAAACAAAAGCAACATTGCAATATTCTCTCATTGTTATCAATTACCTCAGTTCTTCCCTCACTTTAATCAATTCACACGTGTTATCGTTTACTGTAACTAAATCTTGCAACCTCGCGTTCCACTCCACGTGGAGTTGACGAGTAGCTGTCGTATCTGTCGCAGGACATTCTTAGATTTTGATTGGCTGGGGTAACCAGCTGATTGGTGCGGTAAAAATAAAGAAGATAGGTTGAGCTGTCGGCAAACTTTTCCTCCTAACGAAAGGAAGCCGCCTGGCCATGCAATGAATAACCAGACTATACACATATACATATTTGCTTACAGAGACTTTTTAATGCAAAGAAAACGCCTCTATTAACGGTCTTTTCTGTCTAACATATCACAGTGCATTTAGAGATAGATCGGTGTGCCTGGTGGGCGGCCTAGGATTGGGCAACAGTGTCGCCTGCCGCTTACAGCTGTTCGCGGCAGTTTTATCTGTTACTGAAGGACAGTTGAATGAGTTAGTAGTAAAATTGTGTTGTTTAGGATAAGTTATTCAGTATTAAATGCCAGAATGGTACTTATATGATGTGTGGAACCAGGGAAAATGTTTGTCCGTCCATGTGACTGTTCGCGCGATAACTCAAATACGCTTTATCGGATTTTCATGAAATTGGTGTACGCATTTATAACGTCCATGGGAAGAAGCCTATTTTTCTTTATAGTTCTGCTATTGCTGGACGATTTTAATATGAATTTCTTAAAAAACTAGACCTTTGTTCTTCCGTAAGCCCTCTTTAATGAACCAGTGTTGAGCTTAACTCGGAAGTCGAGAAAAAAACTTATTTTCTGCATATCATAATTGCAATTATAACTGATTAAACAAAAGCATTCTGACACTTTGTTACATCAATTTACCTGATTTTATTATAGTTGAGTATACCCATAATTTTGCATGCTATGTACGTGAAATGCTCTTCTGCAAGGTGTCGCAAAAAATTTCTAGATGTTACAATTCCTAGCAGGTCATTGCCTTTTGAATAAAGCCAGGCATACAGGATTATTATTATTATTATTATTATTATTATTATTATTATTATTATATTTTTATTTGTTTTAACAAGTAACGAAATCATTAATAACGCCGTGTATTGACTGAAGAAAAGCTGAATAAAGTAGGAGCCAGGTTAGAAAACACCCCAAAATCACTGAAAAGTTTAACGCAAGAGATTGGCATTTCCAAGTCGTCAGCTACAGTGGTAACGAAACTTCTGATGGCTGTAGTACATGCTTAGCACGATGATTGTAGCACATGCTTAGCAACATCAGGAACCTATAGGTAGAGTGTATTTTTACAATTCGTTTTTTCAATCCGTCCAGGATGGCGAAGTGAACCCATTTTGAACTGTCTTTACAGATGAAGCGTGATTTCATCATGATGCTTTCATTTCTACTCAGAACAATATATAGCCTACTGGGCTACGGAAAATCCCATATTTTTCATGAAGTTACTCACCATGTTGAAAATGTTGGTGTCTGATGCGCAATAAATGCGAATTGAATTATCGGACTCATATTTTTTGATACAACTATTAAAGCAGTAATTTACAGAAATGCAATTTTAAGAAATTTCTTTCCGCAACCAACATAACGAAAGGTTGAATGGCGGTTTCAGCAGCATTCAGCTACATCGCACACTGCTAATATATCTATGCGTGAATTGCGAAGTGTGTTTGGTGACGGAATAATTAGTCAAGGGTTGTGGCCAGCACGCTCCCCGGACCTTTCTCCATGAGGTTTTTATTTATGGGGAGCGTGAAAGAATAGAGTGCACACAACAAATCCACGTAAATTAGAAGAACGAAGAACAATATCACGAAAAAAATACAGGCAGTCAGCCGACATGAACTTTTCCGAGTGAAGGGAAATCTTTTCCGGAGATACAATGAATGCGTTCGCAGTCGAGGGCACCAATTTCAATACATATTGTAATGCAATTAAGCCAAGTACTATAGTATCCGGCGGTAGGCGCGGCAGCCCTCGCCCAGCCCAAGGTTAGACGATTCAATCCAAGTAGGAAGATAAAATAAAATTATAAAATGAATTTTGATCGGTCATGGAGAACCAAGAAATTAAGTGGTCAGGTAGTAGTAGTAGTAGTAAGTATTCTGCCTTCCGGCAGGTTTTCAAACTTGGTACGCGAATTTTGTTTTCCAAAACTGTCTATCCTCTGCTTCCTCCTTCAGCATCCAATATTTCCGCTTTTCCCTTAAATCGTCCAACAGCTGAATTCTTGGTCAGGTACGCAGGGAGAAGAAAACATGTGCTGTACAAGTGACATAATTATGTGCCGGACTGTCATACTGATGTTCGTGCGTTTGTTTCTCCTTGTTTTGGAACTTTTATATGCGTGTAAATCTCCAGACATGATACTATCGCATTTATTCACACATGATTGCCATCGGGTTTGAGCCCTCCAATTTGGAACTCAAAGCCATACCTAACCTAGTTTGTCTTGGAGCACGCATACAATTTCAATGTCAAAGAAGTTTCAAGTGGTATATTCAAACTCAGATGTTTAAAAAAATACACTGTAGTAACGATTTATTAGCCTAAGCTTAAATTCATAGTCATCTATCTTACGATACTTTCCCGTGAGGTAAACACTCCGGTGCTTGTGCTCTTTTTATTTTTGAAGAAAGGCCATTAGAGTGATTTCTAATGTAAAACCTACAGAAAACTGCAAGCCTCTGGAACGATAATTTCACAATGGCCATATGTAAGCTAAGGTGGAAAGGAGAATCAGACTGAAAGTTTCAATGCCATAGCCGGGTTTTGAACCAGGATCCTGGTAAACCTATGTAAGTCACTGTAAGCCTCTATTTAAACATTGCATATCCTCATTTTTCTCTCTATTTATGCTCTTCAGTGTTAATCACATGCTTTCAATTTGAATATTCATGTATTAATAAATTTCATATTTTCCGCTAGTGCTTATTGATATTCTTATATAAAGTTATTTTTTCCACCTATGCACTAGTGTGGGAAGGTTAGAATTGGATAAATGTTGAAAAGGAATCAATATATCAATATTATTTTGTATGTAGCCTAATTAGTATTATATAAATTGTAATACATGAGTAGGATACTTATGATACTTACTACATTTAATTATGTTCTGTATAATATCAAGTTGGATAAAATTTAGTCACATGCTAGATAAAACATTATATACAATCATAAAGGATCTGAGAAATTTATGACTTAGTCAGTGTAATTCCTGAGTTTCTACAATCGTTATATAATACCTGTATACGATGTTTTTAAGTAATACAGTTACATTATGTTCTGTATGATAACAACCTGGATTACAAAAATCCTACTCATGTATTACAATTTATATAATACTAATTACATTAAAAAATAATATTGATATATTGATTCCTTTTCAACATTTATCCAATTCTAACCTTCCCACACTAGTGCATAGGTGGAAAAATTAACTTTATATAAGAATTGAATATCCATGCCTATAGCACTCGTCATTGAAATGATTTGAACCTGATCCTTGTAATTTTTTCAAGAACTCAAAATGTTTTCACTTTATGTGTTTAAAAGTTTACAAATTATCACATTTTACTAGATATCTCAATTATGGATCATTTCTCTCGTTAAAAGAGATAAATATTTACTATTTATGAGGGAGAATCAAATGAAAACCGCAATTAATTTTTTCCACTATTTTACTGCAGGAAGAATGCTTCCTTGCACATTATTTTTCCACATAGTCCCCTCCCAGTTCAATTCACTTGCGCCATCGGATAGGAAGTGCTTTGATACCACGTGAGAAAAATTATTTTGGTTGACGCTGTAGCCACTCGTTCACCGCCTATTGGACGTCTTCATCAGACTTGAACTTCTGCCCTCCAGGGTGCTCCTTTAATGGGCCAAAGATGTGGAAATCTGATGGTGACAAATCTGGCGAGTATGGCGGATGTGGGAGGCACTTGAAGCGAATGTCATCTAAGGTTTTCATGGTTGCACGAGCAGAATGAGGACGGGCGTTATCATGTTGAAGCAAAACACCTGCACTCAGCAATCCTCTTCGCTTTGGCACCATCAGACTTCCACATCTTTGGGTCATTAAAGGAGCACCTTGGTGGCATTAGCTCAAGTCCGATGAAGACCGTCCAATCGGCAGTGCACGAGTGGCTACAGTGTCAATCAAAAAAATAAATCTCACGCAGTATCGAAGCACTTCCTATCTGATGGTGTAAGTGCATTGAACTGGAAAGGGATTATGTGGAGAAATAGTGTACAAGCAAGCATTCTCCTGCAGTAAAATAGTGGAAAAAAATTCATTGCTATTTTCATTTGATTCTCCCTTGTGTAATGTTAATGAATATTTTGATAATGTATGTAATTTTGTGTAATTTATTGTATCTGACTTTGCCATACATTGTTATCTTACGAAAATAAACCATCTAATCTAATCTGACAAACTGTTCGTCACAGACTGAACCACTTCGAAGTAGTTCTGTAAATTTTGTACCCATTTTGAATTGCAATTGCTTTTACAGTAAATCATACTTACCGGTTTTACTGGACACTGAGGAATGAACTGTTGCAAGCGATCAACAAATTCTGTCCATGGCTGACCTTTGCTTGGTAGCTTATCACACATATCGGTTACAGTTTTTGGAGGATAATCTTGACATTTTCCTCTTTCGGATTTACTAGGACACTTGGACATTGTGTTCACCACCTAGAATATAAATGTAACTACAATATAAATATAATTTTTCGTCATAAAATATATTATGTATTTTTATCTTTTGTTCTCTGTATTTTTTATATCATCGTGCAGTGGAGTTATAAATAATCGTATCACTGATCGGTAGATTCCTGACTGTTTGGTGAAATGAAGTGGTTCATTTCAGTGTTAACTTATTTGTATTTCTGTGGATTTCTCGCGAAATATGCTACTTTATACTACATTTGACATTGGGGAATTGTACTCCTTTATTTACTTTTATACTGAAATATAACTAAGCTGAGAAATATACAATCAGAATTATTTTAATACATTATTTACCAATGATAATACATTTTACTTTTAGTGATGAAAGATAACATTATTAATTACTCCTTTCTTATTTTATGGAGGGATTTTTGTTTGGTTCATTATAATAGGCTAGCTGCGTATTTCATCTAGAATTGTATTAACCTAACTTCTGTTCTTTGTAGCGCTTTGTTCATATGGCAGGCCTCTAATAATGGAAGTAGGCCTATTTGCAAAAACTTTGAGGTACGCTGTGGTGTAGTGGTGAGGCACTGCGCTACAAATCGGAAGGTCGCGGGTTCGATCTCCGATGAGGTTGAGATTTTTTAATTGTCCTAATCCTTCTGGTGGCACTATGACTCTGGGATCGATTCAACCTCCATCAGAAATGAGTACCAGGAGCAACCCTGGGAGTAAAGGCGGCCGATGCGTAAGGCTGACAACCTCACCACCTTCACATGCCAAATGTCTAAAATTTGGTAGCCTCTTCCTGATGGATCACTTAGGGCCTCCACGGCCTGTATAGGGAAAAGCTTTTTTACTTTGTAAATATTTTCATGCATATTTTTCAATATACGAGATTTACATCTTGTAAGGGATGCAGCCTATTTCGCATTTGTGTACAAATTTCATGAATATAATTTGCTTCATTGATTTTTCATCGTCTGTAAAGCTAAATGCAGGCTACCTCAGAAAACCTGTTATGTAAAATTTTGCCATTAAGGCCGTTACCAAGAAATACGATCCCTACTGATCGCTTTTCGAAAGTGTGCTCATTTAACTCTTTAGCAATTAGTTAGGTCTAGAATTTAAAGCTGTAGTATTCGATCGTTTTCCTCTCCTTAGCGACTTTACATGACGAAATTTTCGTTTTTCGCGATTTTCTCGAAAACGGCTCTAACGGTTTTCTTTAAATTTTGCATATGTATGTATTGCTTATACTGAGAGATACAACTTTTATTCAAAACTTTTTTTCGAAAAAATTCTCTGAAGCCACCCACTGTTTGTGGCAAGTTTGTCTTGCGTGGTGAAAACTGAATACGCGCTCTTTCACGGCCTCTTAATCTATATAAGAATATGAAGTGAGAAAGATGTATTGTTGGCCATGCATAGAGTAAAGAAGTATCTGAGGGAAATATTCAATACATTTCGGAAATTATTCTTAACGGCGGAAAGTTTAATAAACGTCTACAGTCACTTTTTTTTAAGTTTGTTATACAGCCTGCGTTTTTAGTCGCATCATTCAAAGAAGAGGCTATCAGGTATTTATAGCATAATTAGCGTAAAATTGTGTCTTGCGTTTCTGTACAAGGATAATATGTGAATACTGGCAAAACAAAACCTTTTACCACATGTATCATTATATATTACGTTTATTTTGTCCTAGTGGTGATATAATTAAGAGGTCATATTATATGAATCGAGTTCTTTTTAATAACATTATTCTACAACATTTTGCATGCTTAACTGTGTGGATACTATTATGCTATTATGCTTTATTTAGACTATCTGTGCAGATTGTATTTGGGTTATGTATCCTTCGGGGATGCGATGTGACGTGGTAATAACATCTTCATTTTTACAACCAATTTACATGAAGAGAATGCCATACATAATATATTGTACAAAGATGCTAAATTTATTTGGGCAGAGGAAGTTATGTGACTGTCACATCAGATTTTTTCTGTTACAGTTATAGAGGCAGAAAGTACATAATGCTTTTCGTTATGTTATGGCTGCTATTTAATTAGTATTTTAAAATAATGTAGCTATAATTTAACATACATTCCCTATTAAATTTGCAAGGCGTAAATTAACCAACACCTGACGGCATGGTAGCCTAGGCTTTATCAGGAATGGCATTTAATAATGATTCTGATGATTCATCAGTAGGTGAAGATCTGGATTCTTAGTATTTTCCAACGAATAGTGATATAATTATCAACTTCTGAAAATGAGCACGAGGTGAGTGTGGCTTGGCGCTACCAAAATGTAGATTAGCTTTATTGGTTAGGTTGCATTTGCTTTTCCTCTTTACAGTGCTCAAATGTGTAACTTAAATAATAGCAACTTTGCCTTGTCTTACATTTTGAAAAGTTACGTAGGTCTAAATATAGTTATAATGGGCACATTACCGGAAAATTGTTTCCTTGACAGTGTTTATTACCTCTAACCTATATCATATGAACTGTACTAAGATTCATATTATTGTATATTGTGTAAACTAGGTCGTTGTTGTACCAAGTAATTACAGTAGATCGGTTCTGATTTTCACCATAAGCATTGAACCTGTGTGTATGGTGTTTGTGTTTGTATGATATATTACGTACTTTTTATTGTTGAATTCTACAATAAATATTCAGTTTTTGTTATTTTTTTGCACGATGTAACTAATTAGTGGTACTTACGAATATTGTTGCCGTGGATCGTAACTTGACATTCCCACACACAATCTGGTTGCTATGAAAACAAAAGAAATCTCAATGCTGTAAAAAGCACAAAAACACTAGTGCCGTAAGTAAAACCATCGCAATACAAGCCTTTTTCGAAGGCCGGAACCAAGTCTCCTCAGTTTGTGGTGACTTTTAACTACAGGCATTTCCAACTCGAGCACTCTGCGCTGGTGCGCACCATCGCAGCACCCAACGGCAGCCCGGTGCTCTCCTTCCCCATGTCGCTACTGCATGTGTGTGCGTCAGACAGCACAATGGATAGCTGACCTCGCTTTCTTGGTAGATGTAACGTCTGCTTTAAATGATTAAAATATTTAATTGCAAGGGGAAAATTAGTTAATTAGCACCATGTGTGACAGAATTAAGGCTTTCAAAATGCATAATTTATTATTTAAAGATCAACTTAAAGCCGGAAATGTTGACAATTTTCCTTCATTAAAATCATTAAATTTGTCTATTTACGAAAACTTCGGATATCATCAGACGTTGTTACAGAAATTGCACGATGAATGCAATTCCCATTCAAAGAAAATGATTATATGGCACCTCAACTTGAATATTTATGACGCCATATTTTGTCCTGAAAATCACCATCATGTTTCCAAACAGAGGTAGTAGGTACTACAACTACACCGGCGATTTGCTTTCATTTTACAATTTCATTCATCCACAGAAATTTCCCAGACTTCACGCACTTGCTTAAAACTTACGCAATGTTCGCGACAACTTATGCATGCGAACAGATGTTTTCAATTACGAATTTAAATAAAAGTAAAACCAGGACTTCTCTGTCTGATGTTACCTTAGAGGCTGTAATCTGAATTTCTATTGCCAAATCGATTGTACGAAATATTGGTAAATTAGTTGCGGCAAAACGATGTTAACAATCTACTTAAATTCTAAATGCTCACAAACACAATATAAGTAGAGAATAAATGGTGTGTTTATGTGTTCACAAAATTGTTATTAATAATGTTTTCGTAAGCTGAGCGCTGGCTAGACCTGTGGAGCTGCCTCTGGTGCTACACCGGTGCTGGCCTGCGCCGTGGAAGCACCTCAGTTGGAAAGGCCTGCTTTAACAGGGCAAATGTTCCGTCCCCATAACAACCAACACATGCGAATCACTTTCTAAAATATAACATCTATCTTCAATAATGTATATACATAATATTTGCAGCTGATATCTCAAATAATATAATTAAATTGATATAAATAATCATCGTGCAAAAAATAATATGCAATACTCGTTCCATAAGCGCATAACGGATCTCGGAAATTGAAAAAACTCTTTCCTCGATCCATATGCACCGCTTACGGAACTAGTATCGCAATATAACTTACTATAGTTATTATCGCCGCGCTCAATTCGTTGACAGTTAACATCAAAGAAGTCGCCGCCGCTTGGAGTAGTTGCCACACTGCAAAGTGTTAGTAAACAGAGCGGGAAGATGTAGATGCAGCTAAACACTTACGTGGCAATGACATTGAGGAATGAGAGAATTGGCAACACGAATTCAGTCAGCGGTTTCTTTTGAGAAAACCTTTTACAGTAACAACAAGCATTGTAATATGAGAACAAAGCGAGCCGCCCGTAAACGTTATGAGTGAGGCGATAATACCTAACAAAGAAGTTTGTAACGATTCCAAAATTAAATAATTGTTTCATATCTCAGCATTTACCAGCTCAACGAAAATAGTGCCAAGCCACAATAAATATAAAATATAACATTGTTTAATAGCAAGTACCGTAGTGTACTATGCGTACTAATCAAACGTAATTTGAGAATTCCCTGTGAACAATAAAATCTTAGCCTACTGAAAAGCAAGTTTCTTGTTCAATATGTATTTAAGGGTTTTATGAAACTTTCACTCTATTACACCTCAAAATGCTAAAAAGATGACTTGACACATCTTGCTGGCAACCTGTCAGTTCTGTATCTGTATATGGTACCCTATGATCCCCAGGTGGGGCGAAGGGGCCTCCAAGTGGAGGTTTCATTACCTATACTAATTTTGATATGCTTATTTTCCGAGAGAGGGTAGAGGGACAGGTGGTAAGCACATCGCCTCGCAACCCCCCTCTGGAAACTAAGTATTTCTTGGACGTGAAAGAGCCGAGAAATTTTGTCCAGAGGCTCTAATTTAGGCTTGGAGTTCTTTTACGTGCCGTAAATCTACGACACGGGACCCCCAGCTTAAAGTCCCTCCCGGAGGACTCCGTGCCCAGGATTTTTACGTCCTGAAAAATCCATCGACCGCGGCCGGGTTTGATCCCGCGCCCACCTGTCAGTTACTCATTGAATATTATAATTAGAATTAGAATTAGAATTGTTTTATTTTACCTGGTGGAATTAAGGCCATTAGGCCTTCTCTTCCATTCAACCAGGATTAATACAACTGAGCTTTACAGTCTTACAATAAAATAAGTATGATACAAGTACAAAGTTACAAATACACAGGAACATGATTATATTATTATCTTTTAAGACTTAGAACTAGTTCACTAGAGATAATACAATACACAAAAAACAATATGTTAAAATAGTTTGCTACTTACTAAGATTTAAACTATTACTAAAATATTAACTATTACTAAGAAATATGATGTGAAAAGATTTAAACTATTACTAAAATATTAACTATTACTAAGAAATATGATGTCAAAAGAATTAACTATTACTAAAATATTAACTATTACTAAGAAATATAATGTGAAATAAAAATGAAAAGTTGTGAACAATTGGAAAAATTTTCAGTATTTAGATATGTGATGATTTATTGTTATTAATGTAAAACCAAGTCCCTAACTATGGCATCATTGGTCAGCTTACGTAAGAATTGCATTTGTGTTTGACAGTTCCTACAGTTCTCAGGTAAAGCATTCCAAGATCGCGACATGGAGACAACAAAGGAGCAAGAGTAATGGGTTGTTTTATGACGAGGGATACTTAGAATAGAGTTTCTTTGTGAGCGAGTACCGAGATCATGATGAGAAGATAACCGTTGAAAACGTTCATTCAAATAAGTTGGTGTTGAGGACTTGAGGATGTTGAATAGTAGAGTGATGGAATGTGTCAATCGTCGTTCGTTTAGTCTAGCCCAGGACAGCATTTCAAAAGAGGGGGTGATATGTTCATATTTACGGATGTTGCAAATGTAACGAACGCATAGATTATGAGCCCGTTGCAGTCGTTGTCCCAAGTCGGTGTTTAAGTCTGTATATAGTACGTCGCAGTAATCAAAATGGGGCATGATTAATGTTTGCACCAGGATTTTTTTTAGTTTAAAGGGGAGGAAATTCTTGAGTCGCTTTAACGAGTGTAATGTAGAGAAGACTTTTCGGCATATCTCAGTAGTTTGTAGTTTCCAGTTAAGATTTTTGTCCATAATGATGCCATAATGTACTTGATGTACAAAAGGGACAATTGATGCATTTACTGTTACAGGGGTAATGTTGTTCATATCCAAATGGCAAAACATTTGCTGTCGTCCAATGATGATTGCTTGTGACTTTTCTGCATTGATAGTTAGGTCAAACTTTCCTGTCCATGTGGATATAGTGTCTATGTCTTTATTGAGTTTTTCAATTGCATGGTGTATTGTCTCCGGTCTTGAGTGTATGTATAGTTGGAAGTCGTCAGCATACAGATGATATTTACAGTGTTTTAGGGATTTAGAAATGTCATTTATGTAGATAGAGAATAGTAATGGTGCTAATACGGAACCCTGGGGTACTCCCCTCTGTACTGGCCGCCATTTTGAGTTTTGGTTTGGAGTTGATATGCATTGTAGGCGATCAGTGAGATAGGAGATGAACCAGGATACTACGTTGTCTGATAGATGCAATGCAGTGAGTTTATGCGTTAGTAGTTCAATGTTCACCGAGTCGAATGCTTTGCCTAAGTCCAGTAATACTAACACGGTTGTAAGACCGTCATCTAGGGCTAGTCGAATGTCTTCATTTACGTTAAGCAGTGCCGTTGCTGTACTGTGACCAGTTCTAAATCCAGATCGGTATGGGTCAAGCAGTCTGTATTTGTTCAAGTAATCTGTCAGTATTGTAGTTCATAAGAGCATGTGTGCTATAATAACAGTACTTACGATCATGTTTACATCAAGCGGAATATCCAGAGTTAAGTTTCCGCTGATTTCCATCTTGTTTTTTCCAGTTTGTTCCAATACCATATCATCCATTTTGATTTTTGCATCAACCCCGTCGCAGTTCTGGCTTCCTTCAAAACTAAATTCCAGACCTTCCTAAAACATATTATTTCGTTTTTGAGCTGTATGACTAGACTACATAAACAACACAGAACGTTAGTTGGTTAAATGTTACAGATGCATCGGCATCAAAGACCACCGCGAAGGAAAGAAATGAGGGAAGAATTAATGGAGAACTGTTGGAAGTGTGGGGGGGGGGGGGGGAAGCTCATTCAGTTTGGCCGTCTCAGAGTTTTGAGCTTCCGAATAAGTCCATACCCTTACTGCCTCTGCCATCCCACTCAGTAAACAACGAAAGGATTCTTTTATAGTAAAAACGTAGCTGTTAGGCCTACAAGAACTTCTTACATAGGTCTTCAGGTCTGTGAAAGATTTACGTTCAGACATTAACTCACGTCAGAGTCTTACGGATGAGTGGTACTAACTTCTGCATGGTTATTCCTTTTTATTTTCTCACATATACATAGTATAGAGAAAGTACTGTGACCGTGACAAAAGAAATCGAAATCGAGATAACACCGGGAAACATGTTTCACGATGCCTAGAAACCGAAAAAAAGTGTTTTTGGAATGACGTCTGTCCGTGTGTCTGTGGAGAAGCACACTGGGTAAACGGTTCATTGTATCTACTTCGTTTTTTTAATTAAGGACTTTTTAGGAATTTTATCGAACCGCCCAGAACTGGAATTTTATCGAACCGCCCAGAACTGGAATTTTGAGGGGACTTTTCATGAATTTATTTTATTTTTATTTTTAAAAAATTGGCTCTAACAATTTTAGTATAAAATTTAAATTGGAAACATGTATCTATGACTAATAAAATGGCTATATCCGTTTTTCTGCGAAAATGATGTAGGGGTTTGACTAGTATCCATTTTCAATTTTTCTAGATTATCTCCATTGCAGTACACCATATTGAAAACCTACCAGAATACAGTTGTAGAGAAAATTAAAATGAACATTTGTTGTTAAACACATTTCTTTATATAATCAATAGGTATAAAGATAAAAACGAAATAAATACTGCTTAAATGCGAATTTCGGAATATACATGTTAATTAAAATATCAATGGTATTTTGTTGCCTATAGTGACAAGAAAACTATAATCTACTTATTGATGTGAAATGCAGTCAGTTTAGCTCAGTCGTAATAAACACACCAAAACCAATTACAGCGAGTTGGTATAGTCTAATAGGGAAGAGGTTTGATTTGAACCCAGGACGGGTTCAAATCAAACCTCTTGGCCGCCTAAATTGGTTTTGAGTTTTTCATGCTTTCCTCATTCGCAAAGGCAAACGCCGGATTTGTAGGATTGTTTATTTCCCGTAACTCGTCGCCGCTATGTCACTGGATATTATAATCGTTTAAACTGAATATCAGAAAAGAAGTCATCACTGAACAACAGAAACAGATGCACGCGAATGAGTTGTTACTACTGGTACTACTGGTTTATACAAACATTCTAACACGTGATATGACCTATATGCAGTTAAAGTGTGCAATATAAGCTGAGTAATAATAAAAATAACAACAACGACCATCATTCTGGTACTGCGGTTCTGCAGTGGCTGCTTCGTGTGCTTATGCGGTCTATCGTTTGTCTACGAATGATCGCACGATGCTGCCAACACCATTATTCGTCCGCCATGCCTTCAATGCAGCTCACTGTTACAATGCAGTGTTATATTGACTGCGGCTTTTACCACAATGAGACGTGTTACATTAAAATTAATTCTACACTTCGCTTTCTTAAGTAACAAATTCTGTACAGATGGTCTAAATGATGCATAATACTATCCACATAGCTAAGCACGCGGAGCCATAGCGGAGTGTTGTAGAATAATGTTGATATCAATAGGAAATCGAATCGAAATTAAAAATTTAATTTTGACCACCTAATTCTATCATCACTGGATATAAAATATAAAAGAACATATACCGGTAAAACACAAGTTTCTGTAACATAAGAAAAGTTGGCAATTTTGGTAAAGTCTGACGATTTCACATTAGCTTACCTGATTCAGAGATATTTATTGTGGATTCTCAAAATATTTAAGCCTTGCTAAGGCCGGGTTTCTGAAACGTTAGATATCTATTAGATTGCATTAATTGATCGATAAGTATTTCTGAAACGTCAGATGACGGTTATCCATTCAATGAAACACTCGATAAATTATCGGTAGACAGATCACTAGATATCTCACGAAACTCCAGATAAACATTCAATATGGCGGACGTGCGATACATTTATGTTGATGTATGTTTCGTTATTATGTTAGCATTTTATCCCACATGATGTTGCTAGCATGTTATGGTATTATAATGAAAAGTAGTAATGAAGCTGGCATTGGTTATTAATATGTGTGTGAAATAATTCATAATACTAGAAAAATTGTATATTATCGGTTAGATGACCTTTGTTATAGCCTAGGCTATTAATGTATCCATCGTTTATTTGTATTAATTTCATTTTCTGTTGTAACGCTTTTATGTACGCATCGCGAATAAGTTATTAATTCACATCATATTTTCTTGCTAGTCATCTTCAATGTCAGATCGTATAAGGCCTAGGTCTATACAGAAGTAAATATTCCCTGGAAGAAATACAGCAATCCTTTAAAAAAGTACGATGATATTCAGATTCGGAAAAAATGTAGCTGAAGTATATTAATTTTATTTTCTGGTGCAACACTTTATGAATAAAATATTGCCTTTTTACAGCACGAATATTAATACATAATCATCATCTTTCTCGTCATCTTCATCCTGAGACGATAATTAGGCCTAGAGGTGTGTAAAGCAAAAATATTCCCTGAAAGAATTAGATTTTTGACGATATTGAGTTTCGGAAAATAATCACGCTGTCAAAGCAATGAGCTATGGATAAATAAGCCATCATATGGAATAAGGAACAAGCATGCCTTTTTCAGCCTTAAATAGCCCATCATTAGAAATGGGAACAAATCGAAAGATTCCTTTCTCAGTGATAAATCAGCTATAACTTAATTAATGTGTTACGTTTTAGGCATTACGGTACGTTGTCAGATTGTGATGGGTGACATTTTCTCGAATGAACAAGTCCCGAAGTCGTCATTGCCGAAGTTTCTCTCACGTTTTACGTTCATTTTACCAGAGAAACAGCAGACAGAAAATTCAGCCATTTTCAATACAATAGCTAGAAGCCTTCCCATTGGTTGCTACTCAATCACGGCCAATTTGATATTACAGTATTCACCGTGTCTCCGTCTATTGACAAAGTGCTCAACTCATTTATCTGACATATGGCTATTTACTGAGCGTAGCCTATTCGCTTTCGGAAATATATACTTATCGAGTATATAAGATGTATAGAACCATTAGCTGTCTAGAAGATATCTGGAGCTTTTATGCAACCGGGCCTAAATCAGTTATTTTGTTGAAATACTTCTATTTCTAAAGCAGTTGTTTCCATAAATGTTGATTGGGATGCAGATTGATACAAGTAATAAACAGGAAGAATTATAAAGTACTCCGATAGTAACAATTGTTTGCATTGTCGCCTGAAAAGTCGGTGGAAGAGTATAAAAAAGGCTCACTTGTGTATTTGCAGTACATAACTATCTTTATCCTTAGATACCATTATATATTAATAATACTACGTGGATCCGTAAATTCCTAGATCTGTTTGAACCTGAAGATTTGGCAATTTAAGAAAGGCATTTATCTTAGGCAATCCCACCAGTTTGCAGTAGCGAATTTATCTTATGAAACTCGTCAACTCGAGTTGGATATGTTATGACTATAACATGAATAAAAATGTAACGTATTATACAAATAATAATTACTTTCGTGCTTTGTTATATAAAAACAAAACTAACATCTGCGAGATCACGGCATACTGTGAATCAACCATCCATGAATCGATTCGAGTTACCATGTCCATGTTGCGACCAGTGTTATGATTCGAGTTACCATGTCCATGTTGTGACCAGTGCTATCAATTGTGCATATAAGACAAAGTTAATCTTAATTCAGGTAAGCTAACAGCAGAACAGAATAAAAACACACGAACTGGCTTGCACCTAATTTAAATTGTGTTTTTAATCTATGTACATTTAGCCTATATTATTTCAATGTCCAAACAAGTTATGTTGTATAAAATAATCTGTTTTCGTGCTACATGCCACGTATTATTCACTGCACACAGATGCTTACGTGTCCAGTAACGAGCAGACCATTTTATCATGTAAAAACTCTTCCTCATATTAATAGCAAGCATTTTATATGATAAACGATCGTGATTGGTCTATATCCGAGAAATTGCTAAACATTATTGGTCAATATCAAACACGCGGCATGTGAGTGGAATAGTCTACTTAAAAGAACTCAGTAATAGGGTCATTCTCACGATTGTGGGGATTTTCATCCACTGTTAAGCTGGAATTACAATTGTAAGAAAACTGTGTTTTATTGATGTCATCTCGTTTATTATGATGTTAACCTATTCCCAGTGAATTGGCCGAGCTCAATGTTAATAACTAAATTAGATATAATTTTTTTAATATCACTAGGTGCAAATATCAGTCAACTCCGTAACGAAGCGTTTTTCGGTCCTAATATTAACAATTTGAAATATTAAATCATTTTTATTCATTGTTTCTATAGGTCATTGGCTTGCGATTCACCTTGTATCAATTTTATCTCAAATAATTACTATAATGGACAAAAAAGTTAAAACTTTTAATTTAGAATATAGAATCGAGATTTTTAATGCTAAATTTTGTTACTATGGTCAGACTTTTTAATGTAAAATATTTATTTTCATATCCCATGCATGCTAAGAATAGAGTGCATAAATGCCTCCTCATTAAGAAAAGTAAATTTAAAAATTAGTGCTAACTATTGCCATTTTACTGCCATTTTACTTATTGTTATGGGGTGGAGACTGCGTTACGGTGTGGACACTTGCGTTATGGTGTAGACATTCATTTCAAGATGTGGACATGTTTTCGATAATGTATTCATATAATGAGGTAAATACAATTAATAAGCTAAATTAAAATTAAATTAAACATATGCAAGTCAATAAAGTCACCACTGTAACAGTTTTCAACACCGTAACAAATTTCTTCGTGACGGAGTTGACCGTTACGGAGTGGACATTTTTTTTGTTCATACGTTTTCGAAGTTAAGACTGAAAAAAACCACGATTCATCACATGCTTTATCTTCAAATACAGCCAAAAATTCTTTGCTAGACTAGAAATATTTATAAAAACCACAAAATCACACTTTTTTCTACGTTACGGTGTTGACATGCAATTAAGGTACTTTCCTGAAAAATCTGGCTTTTTGCTCTTACGCTTCCTACAATCACACAAGGAATACTTTTGTGGTTGCCACATTGTTGCCATCGTTCTTCCCAATTAACTTATGGCCGTAGCACAGTATAAGTATTGGGTAATGCCGCAATAGCATAGTTGGCGAAAATTTAATTTCTACGTGCGTTACGGTGTTGACTGGCGTAATGCAGGGACACTCAGTTAAGCACTTAAATAAAAATAAATAACACAGTACAAATAAGAATAAAATAATTATCGTAATATCATCAATGAGAGTGAGCATACCTTCTGCAGTTCCTGTATTTACAATTTTTTTTAGAAGACTTCTCGGGCAATTTCTTAGCTTTCGTTCATGCAATACTTCGAGTTGGGACATTGATTTCATGGGTAATTTGTAGTTCCTGTCAACATTTCAAGTTATTAAATACCACAATATATCAGAATAAAAATATACTTCTTTATATTTTAACTAGATAAATGATGATTACATACGAGTAAATAGTAAAAAGGGAGGAAATTTCTAATTTACGAGACTGGCAAGGTTGGGACGCGAAATTCCCCACAACCGGAAGAATGACCCAATACTGATAACACGAAGTGGGAAAGTTTGTGCCATATGTTTTGCAACATTTATTAATTTCTGCTTATAGTAACCAGGTTCGTCTATTTTTGTGAAGAGAAGTAGAAAAGAAAGAGGAGGGGAGGAAATAGAAACCCATGCCTAAGCTTAATCGTTCTCAAATTTTAAAAGCTGAGATATTGCATTCAAATTGTTTTAATTACAGCTGTTACATTATTTAAATCTCAAAAACAATTTTGGGGGTGCCCATCGACCCCTAGCATCCTCTCCTCCTTGCGCACGCGTATTAGGCTGGGCGGAAGTTGAGACGCAGTTTGGTGAGGTGAGGTGAAGTGACTCACCTTGAGTTTCTGTGAAACACAGAAATAAATACAACCTGTGTCACCTCACCCTGCGTGCGAACAATCGCTGTTGCATTTATTTCTGTGTTTCACAGAAACTCACGGTGAGCCACCTCAACTCACCTCACCTCACATCACCTCACCTCACCTTACCTTACCTCACATCACCTCACCTCACCTTACCTTACCTCACATCACCTCACCTCACCTCACCAAACTGCGTCCCAACTTGCGCCCAGACTTAGTGTACCCAATTCAATATTGCAAATTTAATTGGCTCAAACAACGATCTAGTTGACCTCAGAACTGAATATCTTACCAGATATCAGTACTTACCATAGGATTGCCGGCGACATCGCCTAGATTTGGCATGGCTGCAGCCATGGAAAAAAATAGTCCTACGCATACCAGAAGCAACATGATGCTTCTCGTATAACCGTCACGAAACTGAACGATATTATGTTTTAAACCAAAATATATTCTAGTAATCCCATGGTAAAATTGAATGGGTTTATCTCCATCCATCGCCACGATCAGAGTAGTATTCACTAGTGCTTCCTGCCCATTCATTACAGATTGTGTTTCATGAGAGGGGCCATATTAATTTCTTTATTCGGTCCCTGCTATATGATTTTAGATATCCATACAAATTCGCAGAATTTATTTCAGTTTATATATTTTAAATATTTTTGGCTGGATGTTGGTCCAATTTTTTGCGTTTTCATGATCTGAGTTCGGTAATTGTAATATGTTTTGCAATGTTCAGCTTATGGTAATATTATCTCTATGTAACGCTCAGTTTATAGATAAACTGAGTGATAATTTCTGTCAGTGATAATTTGTTTCTAAAAACATGCATTATGTGTATTATTTGTTTACTTTGATAAAAATTTAAAAATCATATCCCTGCTTATTACCTGTCCTGTAAAGGCTACTAAATTTCCTTCTGTCCTGGGTTTGGACACATGTTGTATGAGTGACAAGTGACAACATTGCCCGCTATTCTTATGATTCTATATTAATTTTAAGAGAGGATCTTCGTAATTAAAAATCGATAAATGTATTTGTCAAGGAAGAAGGACAATTCGAATATTAAACTCATTATTACAGAGCAGTAATACAGGAATAAAACTAAAGTACTTGCGTACAAATCAATAGTGGGGAGTATAATGTTGGAGCGCAAACATGGACAATGAATAACAAATAAAAATAAAACCTAAGAGCCACCGAAATGGATTACTGGAGAAGATCTGCAAAAAAATCAAGGATGGAAAAAATAAAGAATGCTGTAATAAAAAATTAATGAATGTGGATAAAGATGTCGTAGATGTATAATTATTATGTATTGTTTGGTTGAGGAAAATGACAACATTGTGGAAAAATAATCCTAAGAGGAAAGAGAGGTAGGCCTACATGCATTTCGTCTCCCAAAAAAGAACTTAGCAGGGTATAGGGAACGTATGTGCAACAATGTTTTGTACCACCGGTATCAATTTATTTCCTTTGTCTTGCACTAAATCCGAACTAAACAACAGAGAGAGAAAATTCTCGGAGTAAGAAGAAGAAATCGGATGATTTTGTAAAGTAGGCAGCGGCTTTTGTTGATACCTAATAACAGAGAAACAGGTAGCATATTATCATGTATCGGTCGCAGGGAAGCGAGATGACTCGATACCGAAATCAATGACATATAACGTTACCTTATAGGCATGTGTACTTCCGAAAATAGATTATATAATTCATCATACCTGGTTTATTAATTAAGATTATTTCACTGGCGATAAGAGAATAATTTATACAGCATACCAGATGACAAAATTCTCGCCATAATTTCAGAGCGGTTACTAAAATTCCAAGTAACCATACAATCTCGGAAAGTTAATTTTAAAAGTATTGATTTACATTTTTAATTTGTTTGAAACACGTTTATACCACTTACATTCAAGAATCATTCATGATGTTTAATTGTATGTTCATTCGTAATTTTTTTTTCTATTTGCGTATTTGCTTTTTAAAAATTAATTCGCTTTTAATATTATATTATATTTGACTCAATGTTTTTAATACTTGAAAAAAATATATGTTTTGTACCACTATCTTATATTTGCATATTTCATAGAAATCTCATGTTAAAATATTTTCCATTTTTGACAATAACGAGTCTGAACATGACAATTTTTAAATGGCTCTCAGCGTATGGTTATATTTTATATCTGTTGTCAATTTATCTTGGTCTAAGCGAAAGCTGAGTCAGTAGATGAAAATAAGGTGTGAATAAAACATAATTTTCATTCTGATTTGGTTAATTTTAATATGGGTGTGTTTTAATAAACATGTTAGCTACAATAGGTTGCTTCAATATCTTCAGTATTGTCCCATTTTTATACACGAATCCCCTTATATAGGTTACAACCCCTATATACAGGCGAATTCATACAAATTGAACAAATGATAAGTGATGTCGACTATAATAAACGTTACATGCCTGTGGCTGGGATCAGGTACTTTGCAGCCTTTGTTTAACAGTCCTAAACAATTGTTTTACTTTTAAGTAGTTTAAGTTTTACCCAAGTAGCAACAAATTGTATCCCAAGAGCATTAATGCGAGTAATCCAATCACTTCCAAGGACACGTAAAAATAATTTAAAATATTTTTTTTCTAAAGTAAAGGTAACTAGGCCTACGGTATAGCGGAAAATTGGTGATTACTATTGTATTTTTATTTACAAAAAATTGCCTAGAGTTCTAATAATATATGTAATATGTAGTATAGCCAGTCGATCTTTGAAATATTTACAAGAGTATATAATATTTGTGGTAATTTTAAAACATATGCTAAATTATATTTGGTTATGCTCATAAAAAATGTATATTACAGGTAGGCCTATATTAAAACCAATATTTTTTAAGTCAAAAACATATTTTATTATTTACTAGCATGTGCCCGCGGCTTCGCCCGCGATAATTATTTCAAAAATTAAAAATTAAGAGCATAATAGTTAAATCATTATATTTATTAACACCTAAATCACGTGGACTACATACAACGCTATCTATAGCGTCGCCTGGTAAAAGCGACATCAGATTCGATTTCCTTGGCCCAGAATACCTCTGTACAGTGAGTTTCGTCCAAATCGAACAATGTTTGACCATATTTAGGCCTATCCCTCTTCCGTGTAGGTTGAAAAATTTCATATGTCTACGGGCCTTGACATTCTAAACAAATGAATCGACCAGCGTGGGCTTACAACATTCTAGCGATCGCGATGCTTTTATTACCACGGTATGACAAAAATAGCCAAAGCCAACTGCAATTGATTTGACATTGAAATGTATTACTGAAATCTGATGCTTCGACAGCGCTAAAATCACGTTTTCTGCCAGTTTTTCACTCACAACTCGCGAACGAAAGCTAAAATTAAAAATCCGGCTTCGATGCGCATTCGCCCACCTTTCAGCCCATCTATGTTTAAAATTTCAGATCTCTGCGTTCAGTAGATTTCGCTGGGTATCGTGGACAGACAGACAAACACGTCCTTTTATTATTTTAAGATAGCAGGTGCCCGCGGCTTCGCCCGCGATAATTATTTCAAAAATTAAAAATTAAGAGCATAATAGTTAAATCATTATATTAACACCTAAATCATGTGGACCACATATCACGATTAGATAGCGTCACGTGGTAAAAGCGACCTCAGATTCGAGTTCCTTGGCCCAGAAAACCCCTGTATAGTGAGTTTCGTCCAAATGGAACAACGTTTGACCATATTTAGGCTAATATTGATTATCCCTATAATAATAATAATAATAATAATAATAATAATAATAATAATAATAATAATAATAATAATAATAATAAAAATAAAAATAATAATAATAATAATCCACTTTGGTGTAGTTGAAAATTTCACATTATGTTTGCGTGCCTTGACATTAAAAACAAATGAATTGACCAGCGTGAGCTACAACATTCAAGAGATCGCGATGCTTTTATGTCGAAGGAATGACAAAAATAGCCAAAGCCTAGTGTAATTGATTTGTATTACTGAAAACTCATGCTTCGAAAACGGAATAAATACACGTTTTTTGCTCATTTTTCACTCATAACTCACGAACTAAAGCGAAAATTAAAATTCCGGCTTCGAGGTGCACATTCCGACCCTTTAGTCCGCCTATGTATAAAATTTCAGATCTCTGCGTTGAGTAGATTTCGCTGGGCATCGCGGACAGACAGACGGAGGACAGACAGACAGACGGAGGACAGACACTTCCTTTTATTAATATAGATTTCTACTTTACAATGGTAATCTAAAAATCAATATAACACTTTTCATTGTTTTTAGTGTAATTCTTTCAAATTCAAATGACATCAAGTTTATTTTACGTAAAAATTCCCCCTAAAAAATTTGCCGTCCTGGGCAAATGTCGAATCTCACTGTTTATAAATGAGGGCTTGGCTGGGACCTGTGCATATTTATAAATCTTATGTGTGGTTACATTGATTCTTACCACGGAGGAAAGAATACACGGAGACGCCGTGCTTGCGGTGTCGTATGGGAAACAGATGAAGCCAATGACCACGCCCCCTTAGATGACCAAAAGGGAGGCTTGCTATATACAATAGCACGCAAATACTCCGAAGTTTCACGGGTTATAACAACGTAACGGTAGGGAAAATATGTAATATCCTAATTTCATATATTAACTACATACTCTGACATCATAATAATCCCGGGAGTAAGCATTAACCTATCTCAGAAGAGCCAAAAATGTAACTTTCAAATGAGCAACTTTACATGTGCGAGTATAAATACTGAGTCAGAAAATGATTAAGTGACCGTGCGACTATGATAATTCAGAACGAGAAAAATATTTTGGACAGTTATATAGCTACACCATGTGGTTATTGACTCTATTAAACGCAATAAATGGCAACTAATATAAATATTGAAAATTTAAAGCAATAAATTACTTAGTATAACTAATAATTCAGATAAATGCACTTTATTTGATTAATTACAAGTAGCCTAAGGCCGTTATAAAGAAAATACATCAATAATTAGCAGCCTAGTGTAAAATACAAGTAAATTATGCTTAGCAATTATACCCATATTCAGGGGTGCCCACCCCCCAAACGTCATGACTCACCCCCCCAAACATCATTGCTCACCCCCAAACTTCATTGCTCACCCCAACCCAATTGGCTGTCGACAAGGGCTCCCATAAAATATTTTCATGGGGGGGGGCAATTTTTTTAATTAATTGATTTTTTGTCACTTTAAGTTTTTGGGCCACTTTGTAACATTATATTAATAATATAATAAGTGCAACAATGACGTAGCCATAAAATAATTGCGGGGAGGGTCGGAAGTGCCGGGGGTCCATCCCCAGAAAATTTTTAAATGTTGAACTAATGAAAATCACATTTTACGCTATTTTAGCACTGAAAAACTAGTTAGCAAATTTGTTTACTATACTCTAAGACATGTTACCTAAGTTATAATACTTATTACTATTTATATGAAAAGCTGAATAACACATGGAACAGTGGACATAATTGGCCATTATGTTATGAAAAGAAAATAACTGCTATATCATATTTGACACACCAACAAATCTTGTTTAATTAAATATTTTTTTAAATACAAATATAGAATTTTAGGTTTTGACTTTTGGGGGTCCAAACCCCCTGAACCCATCTTTCCTAATCCACTGTGGATTCTGCTTCCATGTTGTCGATTTGGTAAAACTTCTGCAATTCAAATAATTGTCTTAAAAGAAAAATACCTGACTATAATAATTATTAATATACATTTTTTTTCCTTGCGCCCCCCCCCCCGGGTATGGGCGCCCATGACTGTCGAAATTCTTCATCTTTATCTTTATAAAGAATTAGAAGAGACCTTTTGAAGTTATAAAACTTGACTGTTTTTATTTTTAACATATAAAACTAATTTTGCAACAATTTTCAACCCCCCAGAAAATTCGTAAATGATAATATTTCCCCCCCCCCAGAAATTTCAATGACGCAGTCTGCGTCTTAACCACCCCCCCCCCCTGTGGGCAACCCTGCCATATTCATTCATCCCAAAAATTGACTATTTTCAGTACCTAAATTTTACAAAATTATTAATTTTTAAGGTAAGTTCATAGAATAATGCACAACATGCACTCATTTTCACTTCTGAATTGTTCAAAACAAAGAAACAAAGACGAGTAACCACTCTATCCGTGCACACTATAAACATATAAACACAGTGACACGCCCCCTTAAGTACCAAACGCTCGGACAGTTGACTTCACGCTTGCGGTCTCAGGGCATCTCCGTGTATTCTTTCCTCCGTGATTCTTACTGTGAATATTTTTAGCTTTAAACACTCTAATGTATGGATTGGTTTTAGTTTCACTACGGCCGCTCTAATGCCGGTTGTCGACCAAGAGCTAAGCTAACTTAGCTTAGTTTAGCTCACATACAGTGAGGGATTTTATATATATAGTTGTGCCGGATTTCATATGTATTTTGTCGGCACAACTACATATGAAATCCCGCACTGTATGTGAACTAAGCTAAACTAACTTAGCTTAGCTCTTGGTCGACAACCGGCATAAAGCTATAACCTACCTGTCATAAGAATGAATTACTCGTACTTTGTTAAATACGCAGTTTTCCTGGACGCATGTCGAAATGGGCGAAGTGCAAAAGCTTCGCACGGTGTGGAAGTTAATGTAAGATTTATTAAAGTGCATTTACTGCATCTGGCTATAGTATATTTCGAGAAGCTATTCTGTTTACTTAAAATAGTTAAACAAATTTACATAGAGTCGAAAGAGAATATTCCGGGTCCCTAATCGAGTGCGGATTATGGGGTGACAAAAGACTGCCTTGAAGACAAGAGGTTACGTGACAGGGATTCCCTTTTATATAGTTTTTTTTTGCTTATATTTTATAGATAATAACTATTAACAACCTTGTGTGAAGATACTTATATGATGAAATACTCAATGATGAAATCTTCTATTTTTATATTTTTCACACATAAACATTTTTATGTGAAATCCACAAACAGTTTTGCATTCTAACATCCCAGTTACTCGTTTTAGAAATAGGTTTTAATAAAAGTAAAATCAAAGTAAAAATGAAGTTTCTTATCATCAAAATATCTTCTCTAAAGATGTGTAGGCCTATTAAGTGAATTTACTGGCCATCAACTTTTTAGCAAAAGTCCAATACTGCCACCAATTTTATTTGCACAAAGATAAAAAAAATTAGAACGCAATACGATTCAACCTTAGAGTACCGGTAGGCCTATACTTAATGTTGGCGGATAACCCGCTTTGTGGGGTGTTGTCCGCCGCTGACACTGTCGAGGGACATTGTTAACTTTGTATAATTTTTTAATATATTATTTTCATTCATTTTAATATATATTGATTTTTAATATAAAATTAAACGTTTGGTGTCACCTTATGTTATTTTTTTTAATTCTTGTCTTTAACTATGATAAATTACACAGCCCAACAAAAAATAACTTTTTGTTTGGTGTCTCGTATGTTTTACCGGATTTTGGCTATGCTTTGTGTGCTTATTCCACATATGTAAACAGTTTTTCTCTACCAGCTCTACTTTTGTCGTTGGGGGGGGGGGGGATTTTATTCGTGAACTCTTAGTCTAGCGAAACAAAATCTTGCTTGATAATAGACTATAGCTAGTGAAGGTTCTTGACCATATTTTGGACATGTAGGACGAAAACTGTGCGAAGTACAGAAAAACTAAAAGCTGGATTATTTTTTGGCCCTCAAATTGACAGCTCATAAGTCATAAACGACCGTACATAGCCCAACAAAAAAGAACTTTTTGTTTGGTGTCTCAGATGTTTTTCCGGATTTCGACTATACTTATACCCTTAGCAAACAGTGATGGCGTTTGGGGCCAGGTAGGTTCCTTCACCAGCAGGCACCCTTACGTTTACAAACACAGAGAATTAGGACCCACCGTAATTTCCGCCCCATGAGTCACTTAGTCTACTTCAATCAATCATTCTTAGATTTTTTTAATATGTCATTTTATCATAAAATGTTTGTTATATATCAACTCTACACATAATGACAAGGAAAATGACACCAAACAATGTAGCCTATAATTTACTTTAATAGGAACATTTCTAACAAATGATGAAGTAAGTCACTATAAAACTCAAGGGACGGAAAACTCAAGGGACGGAAATTACGGTCGGCCGACGGCCTTAATTCCCTGCGCTTGTAAATGTAAGGGTGCATGCGGGTGAAGGAACCTACCTGGCCCCAAACGCCATCACTGTTTGCTAAAGGTATATTGTGTTTATTCCAAATATGTATAAAGTTTTTCTCTACCAGCTCTACTTTTGTCGAGGGGGGGGGATTTTATTCGTGAACTCTTGGTCTAGCGAAACAAAATCTTGCTTGATAAAAAACTAGTAAAGGTTCTTGACCATACTTTGGAACGTAGGACGAAAACTGAATTATTTTTTGGCCCTCAAAATGACAGCTCATAAGTCATAAACGACCGTGCAATATGTGATAATATCAATTTCTTTAAAGACACCATGTTATATTGTTATTGTAATATTAATGTAATGTAAGTGTGTTGCTTTTTTCTTCACATGATTTAGAAGCTACAAGTATGCACCGTTTTTTATTAATATCAAACGTAATACTGTATGGGATAATATGCATAATGGTAATACCATATCTCACAATTCTAAGGCACCAAAATGGCTGTTTGTATGTGTTATATACTATATTATATTATATTATATTATATATTGTAAAGGTGGCATTTGTCTTATGCATTTCAAATAACCATTCCCCCGTTTTGTTTTCCCCCTTAAGACTGTTGTTTATAATGCTCTTTTTTATGTCGTTATATGTTTTCTTGAATATTGTTTTTTTATGAATGGCGTTTGACAGCGGCCCCAACTTGAAAATTTTGTTGGGGACAATAATTACATTTTTAATAGTTATACATAGGCATTATATGATTAGTATTTAAAAGTTGGGGGACAGAAATTACCTTCCTCCCCCCGCCCTAAAGGTGGCACCTACTATGGCGTTTTGTATCTATGCATATGTAACTTTGCAACCGAATGGACAAGTTTTGATGAATGGAAAAGTGGTGGAATGATACATGGGAGGGGAAACGGGAGCACCCCAAGAAAACTGCCCAACCTCATTTTGTCCACCACAAATTCTCTATCCATCCACCGAGATTCGATCCTAGGTTCCAGTGGTGAAATGCAAGTGTCTAACCACTCCGACATAGAGGAGCCGGCCGCAATACTACTCGAATTTATTCTATTTCCGAGAGTCTTTTACACACTTCACATACATATGTGTCACATTTATTATTTCTACGATATAGAAAAAAACCTGAAAATTTACATGAGATAATCATTAAATACAAACATCTGTTCGATAAACTAAACTCAAAGTGTTCCAACCGTAACATTATTATTTTATATTGGTGCACTGGCTTCTTCAGCTCAAGCATGATCATTTATCACATAGGCGGCGCTTGGTAGCGATTGGTTAATTTCGCCTGATCGTTCTCACAAGTTGTTAATGCTCATTGGATGTTACGTTGTGCAAACCCTTGTTTACCATTCATGTAATATTCATAATCATTCTTTTCATGTAAATCAAATCATTTGTAAATACATTTGTATTTATTATCTAGACCTTAAACTGCTAAGAATATGTAATGCAGGCATCACAATTCATATTTCGGACATTTAATACCAATTGCTGTGAACTTCAAGATAAAATATTCTGCAGTGCAAACAATTCATATCAAGAGTTTTAATCAAAGTTGTACAGTGCATTTTTTATATATGTGAATGTTATTTCTTGTTTGTTGTGGATGCAATAAATTGTTGTGTCCCTCAACTCATGTCGTCTTCATTCCGGGATGTGCACACTCGTCCAGGGGTTCTCTCTTCTGTTGCATTTGAATATCTATACAGTCCTTTTTTGTCGAGACCCTGGACGCTACATTATGCATGTTCTTATTTTCGTTTGTTGCTGAAAATTTAAAAAGCGCACGTAGTCGCATAGTGCTTAGTTCCTAGGCACTGATCTTGGGTTTCATATCATGACTCACCTGTTCGGTAAATAATGCTGTAATGAGTACGGTAAGTTTGGATGCTGGCACTGGGTGGGTACTGGAGGTACGACTTTCCAGCAAGATGGCATGAACGGGAAATGGATAAAATAAAAACACTGTCGTAGAAAAAGTAAATTATTTCATAAGTACTTTTATTCATATGCAACAATTGAAATTGGGTCAGTTTGAACACAATTTGTAATTAATTATCCCTTTCAATCCACTACGAATCTCTTACTTAATACAGTCAGTCTGATTATAGCTCTTTAATCGTCGCCTTATGCTAAATTCTTTGGGATAGTCTCAACACAAGTAATCCCGGTTAGCTTACCCTATCATTGGTGTAACGAGGATTGATAAATGGTGGGTAGGTGTAGTCAGCCCACCTAAGTGCTAAATTGGCCTATCTTTTTAACAAAATTAATTATTTGTATTAATTTTCCTGAATTAATGGGGGTTTTAACCCCCAAACCTCTCTGGTTATGGTATCACTTTAAACATTTCATATTTTTTGCATAGAAGAAAATATGAAGCTTAATTAAATCGATTTTGAAGGGTCTAATACACTGATTTACCCTCTGTGTTATGAGTTGGGCAAGGCATTTGATACTTTTGCATCATTTTTAAATGAAGGTTAAGATAGCTCGAATATATATAGGCCTAAATGTGTATCATGAAATAATTGATGAAATAAGGGCAATTTTGCAGTTTTTGCTTTATTTTGCATTTATCGTCATTTTCAAGACATGGTCATTTTTTGGCAATTTTTAGGTATTTACGGCATTTTAGCTCATTTTCTGCATTTTGGGTCATTATTTTAGAATCTCCAAGTGTTCATAGTTCATTTTAATTCAGGTTTATTGTAAACACCACAGCAGTTTGTCTTGTAACAAAAAAGAACTAAACAGTTTTTCTTTCTTTTTAAATGGCACATATTTGCTAAGGGACAATTTGATGGGCATGCCTGTTCAGAAAGAATTTCTTTTTCGCTAAAGGTCTCCAAGTAGTATAAATATTCTTACTTCTTTAGTAACAAAATAAGTGTGTTTTATATTGTAAATTCATATATAATGCACTGCCATCCATTAAATTTCTTTTAGCAATTCATTACTTAAAAAAATAATCATGGTAAATTTATTGGTCATTTTTATTTTATTTCGTGTCATTTTTTTCACTATTTTAGGCCACAAATGCATTTTTATTTTGCATTTTTTCACTGTCTTATGGTCATTAAATGCATTGCCTTATTAATGTGTAATGTGTTTTCGTTTATTGAGGTGTCAGACTCCTGCTTAGTAAGTATGCCTAATACAGCTTTCTAGAGGCATTATTAAAACTGGGATTTACTTGAAAAATCTTTAAAGGTTATTTGCTGGTGCAAAGAACTCCATTTTCTTGGGTATTTTTTTAAATAGCGATGATAATTTAATCATTTTATTGTTATCATTATTGTTCCTATTATAGGTATTACTTGTTTTGGGGGAGGGATAACATGATTATTATTTGTCCACATTTGCATCTTTGTCTTCGAACACACTGGATGTCGTGCAAGAAATCACTGTAATCATCTTCACTATCACACTGCTGTCATCATTATGAAGCTTATTACCACCGTTACCAACGCCATCACGTTTTCAGTCTGTGTCATAAAATGTTTTACATAAATAACAACTTCCATGACTTCATATGCCGTGACATGTTTCAATATCTGGTTTCCGCAAATATTCACATATGATTTTAATCATTCCTTACTTAACTATTTCCTGTTAATCTGACAAAGTTATCGTAATATCTCTTTGTTGTCTTGATATGGCGTGATAATACAAAAAGAACTCAATAACACTTCTCTCTGACGCAACTCCATTTTATTTATAATAGGCAAATTTGGTAGCAGTTCATATTTATCATGCAGATATCAATTTTAACATAGGAGTGAAAGTCCTCTAATTAGTTTTTCTAGGTCAGTATATTTGACAGCTAAAGCATATAAAAAGTTAAAATGCTTTTAGTGTCCCCACAGTCTGAGATTATAGATTAGATAGGAATGAAAGTCCTCTAATTAATTTTTCTAGGTCAGTATCTTTGACACTTAAAGCATATAAAAAGTTATAATGATTTTAGTATCCCCATAGTCTGAGGTTCTAGATTAGACTAGTGCAAGTTAGAATATCGCGAGGGAACTTATAGAATTTCATTTTGTGCATAATATCAGTACACACTGGCATAAGAGAATATCTGACAAGAAACAAACAATACCATTAGTGAATTTATTTTAGTGTATAATATTAGAACATGCCGATACGAGAAACCCCTACATAGAAACAAATAATGCCACTATTTAATTCCATCTACTTTCTGATGCAGTGTTCTCCAATAGAATGTCCTGTGATATCACTTGACGGGGAAATCTTGCTGGATTAGGGCATTGTGCTTAGGTGTAGACAATATTGAATATGCATTTCCCCCTCCAGCGTGACTTGCCGCTTACTGCCCTAATTATTCTGCCCGCATATACAACTCATGCCCTTACATCATTACATCAGGAGTTGGCGAAAACTGTTCTGGTGGATAATATCAGAGCATGATGACACAAGAGACAATCCGAAAAAAGTAGTCGGCCTACTACTAGTGAATTTTGCGTAATGCAGCGGTTCCTAACATGAGTATTCACATTTAATTTCCCACATTCTCCGTTCTCGGAAGTTTTCATAACTTTTGCCAGGAATGTATGAGTAATTACCATTAACCGGGAACAGGAATAGAACAGTAACGCTCTAAATATATTTCCAAGGATGAACATGTTCCCATTTCAACCCTCGCCTAAACCAACTCATTCTTTTAGCCTCAAAACAACGGAAATTGGGATATCACTATTTGTACCTCTATTGTGGTAAGAGTTCTTTAATTAAATTCTTGTGTGTTTCGGTATTATATTGGAGATTTTCCAAGTGAATGAACTTGTAGATAGACAACATGGATATGGCAAGATACAAGACGTTTTCCGAAATGCCTCATTATACCTAATGCCAGTTGCATGTACATACTCTACGTAAGTTTATGCCAACCCACATTTTCAACTCTCGTGTTCATTAAGAACAAATATCTAACTAGAGTGCCTTACCTTTACTCAAAACTATAGATAAAAACTATTATCTTCTTACGTCGTCAGAAATTCACTCAAGAAACCCAATTATTTACTATGACGAATATAAATTAATTTTTGTAAAGCTTGGTCATTTCTTTGCTAATGAAACTATATTATTCCGTTTTGGCCTTAAACTCTTGCCTCTGCACTTCGCATACTTGAAGTTTTGGACATTACGTAGTGCATCAACGAAGCTAAGGTTAACATATTATTTTCGTTAACTAGTGTATTTGGTGTATACTTTTTATGTGTACAGCTATGCGTTTGTCTTTTTTCTTGTGTATAAGACGCATTGCTTTTTTACTTTCTAGATATTTTCTTAGGTACGTAATATTAATTTTTCCTTTCTATGTATGCATGTTTGAACTATGCATCCCTGTGCATTACGTATATAATAATGCGTTTTTTCTTTCTTGAATCACCACAGTGTGTGATGTAAGCACGAACGGTCTAAAACGGCCTGAGCGGTGGGATTTGTGAATATTGTGTGGTATTATACTTTATGTCCTAACAAGATCTAAGATCTGTTCTTGATCTGTTAAAGCGGCCATCATCTTGAAACGGGAACGAAAAATAAAAATCCCTACGTCGTCTTTACTGACTTCAAGGAATATATATATCATCAAATTATTAGAAAATCGAACCACGCGTTTGGTCGTACAAACAAATTTACAAACAGAAATGCCGAACGGTCGAGTTTAAACGGGTTTACAGTTTACGGCCTTCTGACTGAATATGTTACTATTAAATTTGGAAGAGGAAAATTTACATTGAGTAGGAATCCTATATCCTTATGATTAAAGCGAACACTAGACATTAATTCTCTCCATCATTGCAACAGCAGTAACCAGTTCTTTTCTTCCCTGGATTTTCGCTTGCTTCAAGATTTTGATAGTAACAGAGATTTAAAAATTAATTATGAACTGTATTAATTTGTAGGCAGGTTTCGAAGAGAGACTACTTAATGCAGACGTTACCATAGTGCGACTTACGAAAAAATGCTATCTAGTTGTCCCTAGACACCGGAACCGTCATAATTTCAAATGCATGCATATTAGGCCTACTCGTATATATCCTATATAGGCCTATCAATTTTTATGGATAAGTTAACCGCCGTAATTTTGTACAAATTACATCCAGACTGATGCATAAAATGTATAATTAGAAAGTCTCGGTTGAGTTCGCACTTCGCAATTGGACAAAATCGGACCAAGGGAAGATTGAGTGAAAGAATGAACAATCATAACTCGTTTCATGTGAAAAATGGAGCTCCGTTTAGAAGTATTAGGTTCCCAGCATTTTTGAAAGGTGTTATTTCATAACACCAACCTTTAGCTCAAGGGGTGAAAGAAATTGGGGTTGAAGTACAAACGATTCTGAGTAGTACCGTTATCTAAAACGTTTGTTTCAAACAATTTTGATATTGCCAACCCTTACTGCAAGGGGTGACCAAAATTAGATTATAGAACAAAATTAATCACTTTCTAGTACTATAATATCGAGCCAGTTCAAAATTGTTGTAAATCTTCTAAATACAGTCAACCCTAGATATAATATCCCTCTTTACAGTGCCACCCTCGCACTGCGCCAATAAATGCAAGTGAACAGATTTTCTCCCATGTATAATACATAAGAAACCTCGTTACTGTGCCATTTCATTTAGTGCCAGTGGATATAAGACAAGATTTTTTTTTGCAAAATATAGCTTGCAATGATTTTTTCAGTTGCAGAATTATTTTAAAACTGGCATGAATGTTAGGAAGATTATTTAAGAAACATACTGTACTGTATTTCCAAGAAATGAGTGTTCCCCTGCTACTAACTTTAAATGTAGTGCGGTGGAATGAGGAAGCTATGTTAAGAAGTTGGACAGACAACCAGCGTGAGGGTGGAGCAGGTAGAAAGAACCCTTCATACATTGAGGTATTCCAAACCTTCAGCCTTTTAGTCCAGTGTCTATTCAGCTGTTAGACACTTCACTTACATGGACGCACACGGTTTTCAACCCCTCTGTGTAGCACTGGACATAGGCTATAGCCTAATGTAATAAATTGTGTTGCTGTGCAGTATTTTATTTTGTGCTCAAGTTCTCTATTTGCCTTTAATTCTTCTTTTACAATACAGTACAGTAAATTAATAAAGCAATGTATTATGCCATTTTTATTTTAAAAATTAAATTTCGTTTTAGTGCCACCCTCGCTTTGTGCCACTAAATGTTAGAGAACGGATGGTGGCATTATATCGGGGGTTGAGTGTATTTCCAAATTTGTTGGGCTGAAACTTCTTTTTATAACTGCAATCATTAGCGCAGGAGGCTTTTTTGCATATACTTGTACATTTCTCTTTTTTTCTTTCCTAATATGAGACATGTAAAATGCAACCCTTAAATACGAGCTTTTAAGATTTCATAACGTTTCAGTATGTAATAGACTAGGAGGTGCCCGTGGCTTCGCCCACAATAATTCATTTAGAAATTAAATATTAAGAGTATAATAATTATTAAAGCATTATATTTATTAACACTTGCACGCGAATCATTCATAAACTAAGCCATTAATAATATTAATGAAACAGCTAAAATTCCGGCTTCAGAGTACATTCTACGATTAGAAAGCGCCCCCTGGGAAAACTATGTCAGAATCGATTATGCAGTTCCAAAGGAACCTGTGAACACATAATACGTATTGTTTCTCAACTGTTTGATCAATTCAGTGTAATTTTCAGAAATTATATAATGTTTCAAGGGAAGGAATGGTTTGTTTGGATTATTATTATCAGCGATATTTCAAGAGTTAAACCATCAATTTTTTACTTCTGGTGCCCCCGGCTTCGCCCGCCATTATTCATTGACTCCAGGATTTTTAAGAAATTTACACTGGTAGATTATTAAAAATGTTTGTGGTTCAGAGCTATGAAAATTGTAAGTAAAAATAAAATTAGAATATTTGTTCATTGTGTTCATTTCACTTAGGCCTTATATAATAAAGAAACGGGTTTCCTAATTTTGTAGTCGTCATGAAAGTTTACACTGCGAGAGACGAACATCGCCGAGTATACCCGATGTCTCACGAAGCGGGCGAGCGAGCAAGCACGCTATTTAGGGCCGTTGAATTGTTTTCGAGTAGATAGGAATACATAATATAATAAATAGAAGAATATATCAACAACGCTACATCTGATATTGTTTCTGCCCCTTTCTAAACAGTACCTATGGAAGTAATAAGACACTTAACTTGAATTGATGTCCTAAGCCTACTTATTTCTTTAGCTATGGGTTTCAGTTGTTAAGTCTTAATTCTTTCATATTCCAGAATAAAGCACTGTGACACAATATCGAGACGTTCTTCGCCTCTTCTTTACAAAGAACTGATCGCCTGCTGCAATAGAAGCATTGTGCTTTAATGCTTGCGCTTAATAAGCAATAACGCTCGAAAGGTATTTGCATATTGCATTCCGAGAAGCTTAATCTTCTGTGAAGTCTTTTGCAACATTTAAACTTACAATACATTTCCCATTGCCACTGACATTTGAGAAATGCTACTCATAAAAGTGTAAAATTATATCTTTTGTTGTCGCAGAAAGTCAGGCCGCTTAAAGCGTTCATTCATTCGGTAATGAAGGGCGTGATTTTGTAATCTAGGTCAAAGTCGTACCTTATTACTTGGAGTTCACTTCAGATAAATATTTTATTTTAATAAAGTTAATAAAATTCCTATCTTTAGAAGCCAGTACTTCCACTTATTGAAATGTCCTTTTCATTCTAATTTTTTACATAAAGCTAGTTCTCGCAACTTACAGTAGTTTCCACCACTTCACCTTTTTTGCTCAAATTTTCTTAATTAGCCTATTTGTGTTGAACTAAGAAGGTTCATTGAGAGCACTTGTTTTCTGAATACAGCTGGAAATTAGATTATGTTGCTAAATTAATACCCACCACTAAAAAGTTATTTCCGTAGTTATTTTCGTCTAAAAAAAGTAATTTTTGTAAGATTATCCTCCAGATTTATTTCAGTTAAATAACTGAACGAATGGGGTAGAGGAAAGGTACATTTTCACTTTACAGCGGTTAAGAATTCGAGAAGTTAACCTCCTGTCAACTTAGTTCGGAATGATAGAAGCAAAATGGCCTCCCCCGCCTTTTTCCTCCTAGAATTTGTTTCTGTAAATAAACCTTCCCTGCAATTTCATTCCGGTAAAGGACTGAGTTTCTTCTGGCGACAGAGAAAAGTCGAACCGTAGTCATCCAGTCCATTGCTGACAGCCTATAGACACGGCCACACCGAGTAACGTTTTGTCCATTTCAGCGGTTTTATGATAATTCGTTTTATTGTTTTATCGAAACGCAATATAATTTCAATTTTCTTTACGTATTGTATTAATTATTATCTTATTTCTAAACCCATTGCAGTTTTAATTTATTTACACGTTACAACTTACCAACGCAGTTAATTTAAACAACTCTGATGAAACTTTACGCCAGTAAAATTCTGTAAACTGAATAGCACTGAGATCTAATGAGTTCATTTTAAATTACAGGTTTATTTTATTTCAGAATCAACTTTCCTTTATTTGAACTTCTGACTACTTCTCACATTCATAACGTTTTTCAGACTAAAGTTATGGGTCAGTTGACTTGATTTCCACAGATATTCTTCAGTGTTCACTGACAATTAGCAGGGAAATTGAACGCTCTCCTGTAGCGGGAATTTGTATATTTTATTTAACAGGCACTTCATACGAAGGCGAAGCCAGTTTCGTTGCAGCTATACATTTGTGACACTTTACCATATTAATTCTCATAAGCTCTTGATTCTCATTATGAAGACTTAAGCTCACATTTTGTTTTTTTTGCGAGAGTTTATCGAGAAATCGATATGCTACTCTTTGCGAATTCCAGTAGCACTACCAGAGTTGGAGAAATTGCATTAACGGGGGTAGGAGGATCCTAGATAAAACTTGCATAAAACCAGTTTGATGAGGTATGTTTGAAAACCTAGACATGAGCCTGTTGTTGATGGCTTACGAAACCGGAGCCGCCATTTCTTTATTATGAAGTAGCTCCTCAGTTTGTATCACGAAGCTGAGTGCACCCCGTTCCACACCTCCCTACTTCAGAAAAATCGGAGGAGGTACCGGGGATTGAACCCAGACCTGCGAATCCATAGTCAGCAACGCTAATTACTAGGCCATGCAGGCGACTAAACTACCCCTTACGAATTTTTATAGGAAAACGAATATAGCAACTGTTTTATTACTGAGTGTTTTAAGTAACTTTAGAAATGTACAGTTTTAACAAAATCGTTAAAGTCATTGAGGCGAAAATCAAATTTGGAAAAAAATAATTTCTTGAAAACTACTTTTAATATTTTGGAAATAGAAGCCCAATTACAATTAGAGTTCAACAAGGTTAGTAATCTAAAATTATAACCAAATACGGTATAATGCATCGTTTCTCTGCTGTAAAGACAAGCAGACATTCCGACATTCCAAAACACTTCTTTCGGTTTCTTGGCATCCTAACCATGTTAACTCTAGTTGCATTTTTAAAGCATCACTATGCGTTTTGCTATAACTTATTCTTTATTGTGTTATATAGACGTGTGAAGAAACACCCCATTACGAAAAGTTTAGACCTATACGATAATGAATTTGAGTAAAACAATAATGAATTAGCTTTATTAGGCTATGTTTATAAAATAAAATATTGGAGATGTACATTTGTGTTTCTGTAGGCTTATAATTATTGAATAAAGAGTTGTAATAAACTGTATGTAAAATATATAAATTTTAAAAGAGGACATAGTTTTTATGAGTAAAATATGTCAGTGGTCCCTGGCACTGAGTACAGTGCAGTATATGATCTTACATACCGTAAATGAACCTTCGTGACATCTAGCCTATTTTAGCAACTCGTAACTCAGTTTCAGAAATGTCAAGTGGAGGCCATTCCTCGTTAAGTTGCAGACACATGGGCGTCCGCAGAAATTTTTTTCAATGGGGGGGGGGGCAATGAACAAATTAGCCTACTGTCACCACCACCAATCACTATGCTGCTTGCTACTACCGCTACAACCACTTTATTATTATTACCATCATCATAATTATAATCCACATCCTTCATTTACTGTAGTTGGACCTATTACCGTGGACACAAAGAAAAAATCTGTTAAAGTAGGCTACACTACATGACTTTCTCTACCCCTTACAATTCCACAGGTAGGCCCTACTATTCATATAAAATGCGATGCTTTCATTGCCTTATCTTCATTGTTAGGCTATAAATGATTTCAAGTTTAGGGGAAGTAATTACTCGTACATTCTCATATCTAAGGTAGTCAGCTGTTGCAACTCGTTTTTGTCCAAAGAACTCCAACTACAGTATGAGGACACTTAAGCCTCATTTCATATTAATTGCTTATAGTCTTGAGTTTAGAGATTTATGTCTGAACAAAATTTCCAGGGGGAGGCAGCGGTTGTACTCTGCCCCCCCCCCCCTTCCCGGCGGCTATGTAGCAAACAGTGACCTGAGGACGGTCAGTATCACTGACTTGGTTCTAAATGGACCAATGTCATAAAACTTGCTTTTGACGCCTTTTTTGAAGTAACATTTTTTGCTGAGAACTTCGGACATTGGCCTCTAAGGTTTCTGTATTAGTCTATTAATAGCAACAGACATTGGCACTTTTAGTATACGAAAGATAAATACTAGCCGAGCTCAATAATGCATAAATCTCATTTTTGCAAGAAATTGACATTGGCCCGTAAGTCTTCCTCTAGGAGTGATGCAATAATGTTAACGTGCATGTCTATTTGAGTGCAGCTACTGCCGAATCTGCAGATTGCATAAAGTATACTAATATTTTATGCTGCCCGCACTTTGCGTCTCTTTGAGAGCTGTGCTTGTGCTGACTCAATTGTAATTTTGAGCCTGAACCCTCTTGACAACCCAAATCACGAGTATCCTATATTTTAGTCTGTGTAGGAAATTACTCAAGACTATGAAATTTAATTTAACAAATAGGTACGGTACCCGCTGTACATACTATTCGTAGTTATTGGCCTATACAATTACAGTATTACTAATAACCTAAAATTTGTTCCAGGAATGGATGTAGCCTAGCCTACATTCACACGTCGAGTATTTGATATTGACCAATAACTTTTACATTGCTTGGGATGTCGACAAATCACAGTTGTTTATCGGGAATTTGCTTGCAAAGAAGGGGCTTTACCGGGTAAAACGGCAGCTCGTTACTAGATACGTTATGGCATCTATCAGCATAAAGTCATTAATATGCTGCCTATCTGCAATGTTTTTAATGAACAGAATAAAAACACACATTTTACAACATAACTTATTTGGAAATTGAAACTATTTAATAATTTGATTAGATGTCAGCCATTTCGTGTGTTTTTATTCCGTTTTGATTTTAGTTTATCTGAATTTTGATGTTACCTATTTTCTCATTCCCATTGTTGACGTAGGTAGCGATTAGTATATTCGGTAACTCATTCTTTCACATTCAAAGCTAGTATACCTTTTACCAGCTACACAGGAATTACTAGTGAAGAATTTGGATAGGGCTTATATTGAACTTACGCAATGGTCAACCAAACAACGCACTTCTCTCTTTAGGCCTAACGGTAGTAGTAAATAGGGTAGGCATATCCAGTCGATGCCTACCGTCGCGATGCCCCATCTCAGCATAACAATTTCTACATTTAGGACCTATGGACATCCAGCGCCGTGATATGACATCACTAAAACATAACAATTGCTGCATTTAAGCCTTATGGACATCCAGCACCGTGAAATGACGTCACCCCAGCCCCGAAAAATAAGATTTAGTTCGTTAAAATTATATTAACAGTCAAGATGTAATAAATTATGTGGAACCTATAACACATCTTAAAAGCTAGTCATGCCTCTAACCTCAGTTAACAATGTTAATGCACTGAATTGGCACAGTTACATGTGGCGTGGAGCCAACGATAGATAATCGAACGCTACTTGTTGTGAAATCTAAACAGTAATTTCGTAAGACATTCACGCATATAAAGATAATAAATGCATGCTGAGATGGGGCATCGCGACGCGTCGCGTCGCGACGCTAGGCATCGGCTGGATTTACCTCCTCTATTACTACTAACGGTATAGACAACTGTTATTGCTAAGGCTGTTATACTGTTAGGCCTACTAATAAACTTGGTGAAATATTTATAACAGGAATGTGTACACCTGGAGGAAGTGTGTAACTCCATATTCACAGGGAATACAAATTAAGTGAAATAAGCTAAGCGATTCTTATTAGACGTAAGCAGTAATTTCGCAAATTTTCACTTGTAATAAAATGGTAGTTGTATCGGATTTGATAAATACCAGAGCTCCGTTTAGATGTTCAGGATGATTTTGTTACGAGGATTGTGAAAGAAAGGGTTCAGTTATTTGCATAATTATACGCTCAAATTTTTGTTAGAGATGTGTTTCTTTATGATGTGATTGATCATTGTCATTTACTTAATTATGCTTGCGTTTTTATAAAGTTGTCCAAAATAATGCCCAACAATAGCTAGTTTACTTTTTAAATCCTAAGTTTTATTTGAGTTCCGATTTTTTGAAGTTGAAAACCCATGTTTCCACTGTTAATTGCACAGCATAAAGATTTTGAGAAGTCCATTTTAATATTCTTTCAAAAACATTACTTGTACTAACTTTGTTATATAATCTGCTGTTATGATTGTAAACAAATTTAACAAATTTTTCTTGCCTAGTACAAACTTTGTCTCTGTAAAGGGCATAGTGCAATGATTTATTGTAATTTAACACTGAAGTTGGAAGGGTTCCTGAGAGAGATTTCATGCCTTTGACGTCGTATGCGTACGAATGAAACGGAAGTTGATATTTATCATAGCATTAAGACGCACCGTATATGGAGCACTGTCGGGAAAGGATTATTGTGTAGCTATCTCTCGCCCCTTAATTTGACGATTCAGTATCTGTTTTCGGATCGCGCCATGGTCGATAAATCTCTAAAGATACTTGATGCTCGATAGTATGCAGTCGGTTAGTAACAGAAGATGTCCTTTCAGCAAGTTATTTACATTTGCTTCATAAACTATGAGAATTATTTACTCCCCACATTTTAAACGTAATTTAGTATAAGTTATCACTACAGCCCCGTGAAAGTGGTTTTATTTTTAGAGAAAATATGTTGGATAATTCATAATATTTCGGTTTATTTATTGGGCAGTGTTATTTTTAAATTATTGTTGTTATGAACTATTAAAGCCTACTGTTTCTATCGACACTATCAGCTTAATTCAAACTTTCCGCCTCTCGTACTTTATTGTTAGAAAATTATATTAACTTCAGATTTTTTGTATGTTCATAAGGATGTAAGTACTGTATATGATTGGAAAACAAACGTTACTTGAAAATTTAATGCTGTTGTTTTTAGTGTTATGTTGGCAATGCAAAGAGCTTACAACTTCTGGAGCAACTATGGTTTTTATTGTATTTAATGCACCAGTATGCACATGGTGTACTTTGATAGGTTGATCCTATATTCGGAGCGAAAAATTGCCGTTTTACCTTACCATCCTTCTATGGAATCCTGGCCGATGCATTCAGTTGCTGTGAAATAACGAGGAAATAATGAAGATTACGAAAATAATTGTTAAAAAATGGATTGGTGTTACGGTTTCTTACAAATCAAAAAATTATCTGAAATTCGTCTAACAATTGCGATTGTGTTCATTTACGCATTTTTATAAGAATTTGCGTTATTTCTTGATTCAAAGGTCTGTTTTTGGCGCTATACGCGGCATCATCCACGGAGGATGAGCACAAGAGGGTCAAAATACACCTGAAAAATATTTAGAATATCTATAGTAGCCTATGGGGTACGCCGTAGCGTAGTGGTCGAGGCGCTGCGCTACAGACCGGAAGGTCGCGGGTTCGATTCCCGATGAGGTCGTTGGAGTTTTTCAATTGGCCTAATCCTTCTGGTGGCACTATGGCCCTGGGGTCGACTCAGCCTCTAACAGAAATGAGTACCAGGAGCAATCCTGGGGGTAAAGGCGGCCGGTGCGTAAGGCTGACAACCTTACCACCTTCATGTGCCGAATGTCCAAAATCTGGGAGCCTCAACCTCCTGGAACCCTCTGGGCCTCCATGGCCTGTATAGGGACCACTTTACTTTACTTATAGTAGCCTATATTTACTTAAAGAAGTTTTCATGTTGTACCCCAGTCCTATCATTAGACCTACGCCATTACTGTATAGCTTTGTTTTTATTAATATTGCAGATTTTTCCTACCTTTTAACTTTTTATCCCGTTTTTATCAAGATTGCAGATTTTTCATATATTTTAACTTTTTATCCCGTGAACTTCTCTAAAAGTTGTGGCAGGTGCTTACATCTTAAATCAGAGCAGCCTGCGTGGGCTAATGTCTGCTATTTTCTTAAGCCACAAAAGCTCACCCTTGACTCTGTTCTACATACAAAAATACATTTTGTTCTTATTAGTGTTTATTAATTTTATGGTGTGATATCTCATGTTGCATACATGAGTACATAATTTATTTTATTTTGACACTATTCACTGTTTCAGAGGAAATTTACCTTGAACCAGAGAGGAAACATGACTGTTGGCTTTGTTGTCAGTGTGTTTTCAATGACAATACATGTCCGCTTCCTGCAGAATCAGATTGTTGATTGCCACGCACTATTGTTCAATACAAGAATGCTAATATTATTGAGGTCTTATTCAACAGGTTGTTCCATGCTAGCGCTATTTCAAACATTTTTTGCACAATGATTCCTTACAGTATTAATAAATAATGTAGGCTACATCCACAGCTTGTTAAAATAGAAAACACAACCCCAAGCACGGACATAGCTGCGTACAGGAGTAGCTGGCCTAAGGCCCAGTTTCATAAATCTTCAGATAGGTTATTTATTAGATAATTATCGGTTCTGTAAATCTTATCTGTTGGGCGAAACCATGCTCGTTTCCGAACAAGGAAATGGCCTTTCGATGGATAACTAGTAGCCTATAGCGCGTCGCCAATAGATGGTGACACATCTTCTAGTTTGTATAACAGCTGCTGCAAGAAGCGCACATAGCATCCACTGCTGCAGACAAACTTCACCTGGTAGCATATTACTGTAGTATGAGAATTAACATGGTATAAATAACAACGCGAAAAAAAAGTAGATTTAAAATGTGGATACTTGTATCTTTTCTGTTTTCTGCTGTTTAATAATAATAAGTTATATTAGGATGAACAATTTTCTTTGATTACATCCACCATTGTACTTTATTAAATTTAAAAGAATGAAAATAGAAATCTGTCTAAAAAAATTCAGCGTTTATATCGAATATATTTAACGTATAATTAGGAAATTGTGATTCATAATATTATTGAAATACTTGTGTTGATCTCGGAATTAATTGTTTTAAAATTAAACATAAGGTAATTAGTTTAAGTCGTTGTGTATAGCTCGAGGGATACGCCACTTGCCGACAGGATACAAATGTCTTTCACTGCAGTTGACACTTTTAATTTTCTGGGGTGTAAGGAAATGAGGGATGCAGAACTTTTAATGAAACACAGCAACTTTCTTCTTTTCATTTTACCTCAAGTTAAAATATTCGTCGAATCATTAATTTTACATGACATGGCAAGAACAGGAAATGCATCCTGGAAGTTTTTGTGCAAGTCTGAAATCGAGTAGACCTATGCATTAATAATAATAACCTATTTAATTCTTCCAGATACATTTCAGTCAAATTCATTTCATTTATTACATTTCAGTATTTTAAATACCGATTTATTTGACAAAACTAGATTTCTTTGCTTTCATCCAGATTTTTCGTAATGATTTGCTTATAACATATAAGTTTTAAACAAAGCTTCACAAAATACTTATTCTTTTTTCTTGTTTTTGCAGTATTTATTTGCAGATCAAACTTTTTAAAAATGGCGAGAAGTACCTTAAATTGATATTTTTTTTTTAATACGGACTTTTTTATTAGTTAAAAAATATTGCAGAACGTCTTAATTATGTTTTATTGTTACAATATAGATCACATATACTAGCTCAGTGCAGGTGTAATTTCCACATCTCCGAAGGGAATCGTTTAAATAATTTTGTTCAGTTGAAAGATGATAATCAAGCTGTTTTTAAGCGATAACAAATCTAGGCCTACACTTAATATTCTAATTTACAAGATGTACAGAACTAGGTGAATTGCAATAAGTATAGGTTATTTCAATATAATGTGACTTGTGTAAAGTTAAAAGTAGAAACCAGACAAGTTATACAACTATTAGGAACACCACGGAATTTTAAAAATATCGCTATAATCAAGAACTTAAACGATTAATTATAAACATAAATTAAATTATGTCTGTAATACTTTACGCATAAAGACTACGTCTGTCACAATCCTAAATAAGTTCACACACTTCTTTTAATAATGGCTTGATAAAATTATCTTAACGTAAAGCCAGGTGGTAGAAATTAACAGATTGCTGCTATTGCATTACTGGTAAACAAACCACAGGTCCATTTTTTGGCCTTTCGCTTGCCCTGTGCGTTAGTCTTCTATAGTCGTAGCATAGGGCAAGACCGGGTGACGCGCCGCACCGGGATAGTTGCCGCACCCCCTCTAACTCGAACATTTGACGCTAGATACCGCTAGTTGTCGTGAAACCATCTCCAGTTCCCTCGTTAGAGTAATTGGATCGCGTGTGTTCATTCTTTGTGGTGTTTATGTCATTGTTATAGCGGTATTTATCAGGTAAGTGCACTAGTTTCACTGCGAAACTTTTTAGACAAATTACTTTATTCTTTCCTGGTCTGTATTTGCTCCATTTTTTCTGCATTTACTACTTTTAATAGACTATTTAGAGGTTGTAAAGATATTGTGAGTGAAGTTCGCCGTAACAACAATAACAATAAGCTCTACAGATGAGTGCGGCGCGTGACCCGGAGTTTTGGGTCACATGCCGCATAGCTTTCAAGGGTGACACGCCGCACAATGTCTTGCAGTATAATTACCCCCAAAATTATTTTTTCTGCTCTTTTCAACAATAAACATGTCAACTCGGTATAGGGGAAGGGAAGGAGCTAAACATCGTGGCCTATGGAGTGACAATGACCTACAAGAAGCTGTTCAGCGAATTAAGGCATGGGAAATTTCCATTCGGGAAGCCGAACGTTGCTATCTTATGCCAGAGAGGACTATTCGTAGGCGCATGGACACAGGAAATTGGGAAAACCCTCACTTGGGCCTGAAGGATTATTTGGTACAGAAAATGAAAAAAGGCTGGTCACCCATGTCCAGATATTGTGCAGATAGGTTCTCTTTTGTTTTATACGTGCCTTTGATGTAAATTTAGACTGTTATTATGAATGCGGCATGTCTCCCATACGTGCGGCATAGCACCCTGTAACGCGGCATTTCTCCCGCTTTGTCTTTCAATTTAATAATTGTATTTACACATTTAATTATTATTTTATAAATATTTTGGTTCCTGAAATAAAGGGAGGGAAGATCATAGCTTGGAATCTCAAAAAGAGTTTTCAAAATATTCAATCCTGTTTTGAGGTAGACGAATTTCCACAAAAGTGCGGCCCTACATAAAATATCTAATTCGATCGTAAAATTATATTAAAGTTTCCATGGGATTACTTTTATTTTTAATTCTTTACTACCGTACATAAATTGAGTGCGGATATGTGAAGATAGCCCGAAAAGAAACTTTCGATCAATCTAACAACATAATATTTTCCCATAAGCTTTCAGTTCAACATTCGTTGAAGTGTTTTGATTCCGCATGAAATGAATAATAGAGCTTCAAATACTTAACCAAGGGAAAATCTGATGGTCTTATGGGCTAAATTAATTAATTTAATTAAAATATATTTTGTAGGCTATTACGTGACCAGAAAATCATTTGTATTTTAATTATAATTAACTGAACAGCCACAATAAATTAAATCTTCCCGTTTAAAAAAAAAGTCCATTCCATTATCCCGCCCACTTATATGTTCTCTTTATCCGAACCATAGTAAGTTGCTTTAGGTTAGGCAGAGGAAGTAGACCTACTGTATTGTATTCCTCCCTGAAATTCGATGTGTATTGTGTACGCGGAATATGTTATTAGGCTCTCAGTCCGAAATACCATTTTCAGAAGTGCAGTTACATATTGTGTTCGAGTGCATGTGTGTTTGTGTGTGTGAAACGAAGAATTAAAATATCTTGTGCTTGAATTAGATATTTCCCTAGAAAAATATGTCATACGATATATATCGGGATATTGTGTAATATTTAAAAAAAACTGCTTATATTTATCCCTTTATCTTGAAGTAAACAAGATCATACGAGTGTCTTTCGTCAGAATTTTTCCTGAACACAACAGCAGAACGAAAACAACAAAGAGTACCTTAGAATTATTCACAGTATTGAAAAGCTACTATGACCTTAACTAACAATCCAAAGATCCCCACCCATCAAATCCAATGCCATATCATATTATGCTAATCATAGAAAGAAATCAACGAACCAATCATCTCGCAGCACTACATTATCATCTTGCACAATGTTGTCTTCTTGAGTAAAAATAGGGGTATATTTAACTTTTTCATCTCTATCAATACCTGATCATACGATCCTAAAGGCTTGTGTTTACATGTATGTTGAAACTCTTGTGACAATGACAATTAAATGAATTGGCAGTAGCAGTTGCATCTAGAATGATCATACTGGCCTAGCTTCTTATTGTGACGCTAATGACAGGTTTATAAAACAAAAAGCTATTGAGCTATTGAGCTATGAAATCAAAACTATGTTCTGCTGGTATTCCTAAAAAGCGTCCTATTGCGATGTACTTCGGAGATACGTCCATGTTGAGTTATGGGATAAGGCTTTTACTCTTTGGAAAGATTGGCTTAGTTTTTTCTCGGTGCAGTTTATGTTGTTAACTTCACTTAGGCCTACTTGCTCTATATTTTTCTATAATAAATATTTCCTTATTCACAATGACGCATGTGGCATTTAATAGCTAACTAGGGCACGCCTATTTCATATTACCATGACATACATTATGTACTTAATTATAGTAATGCGTGGTATGGAATTTCAGCAGATTTGATATGCATGGCTGTCTCATTTAATACCAGAAACATAAACACTACTACTTCCATAATGGAATATATAAATGGATACAGTTACTGTAATGATTTTGAAATAGAACAGTAAGGATAGGCCACATCGTCATATCAGGCGAGGATATCGATATTCACTTGTAAGTTCAATACGAAAGTATGGAAAGCTAATGAATTGTTTGTTCATTGACCTTTTCACTGCTAATGTATAAATTCGTCACCTCAAAAAGGTGAAGCAGAGATACAAGATTAATAGAGTATTGGTTTATGTATAATGTGGGGATTTTTATTCACGATTATATGCCGACCGACATCATTTCATCGATATAATTTATAGAGACTGACTATTCTACTGAAATACCCTCATCAATTTAAAACATATAACCCGCTAATATTTTCACTTGGTGATTGCTTGTATTAAAATACAAATTCAACTCCGAAAAGATTAAAAATCACATATTGAATTTCAAGTTCTCAGGATAATTAGGTGAATTACTGAATTATTGGACAGGAGGGCAGGTGCACTTCCTGACCCAATAGGATTAATTTGCAGATATTTAATTCTTGAACTTTTCTTTACCAATTTCCGAAGAATTAAACACCGAAATGTGTGTTATTTTGCTGAAAATAATAAACATCATATCTTACTTAAATATTGAAGAAAGTGCTCTCAAATGATTGCACATAGCCTAATTGCACCTAAAAAATTACAAACTTTTTAGTTGATTCCTCGATATGTAATTTAATTCGAGACGTTTTAGAACATTTTATCTTATTACAGCAAACTTTAGTAGCCCGAGCTTGAACTTAACTTGCTCCCAAGAGAATATTTGTAACTGAACGGATGTTTCTTTTCGGATGCAGTCTTTAGTTATTATGTGTAGGCCTATAGTCCTCACATAAGGACTATGCTTAAAATATACCAGGAATTTCATGTGAATTGCATTGTGTTCTTATGAAATGTAGTGCAAGCACTTTTAATAATTGGTTATATGTAACACGGAGAGACCTACTTAAAATAAGTGTGTGCATTTGTATAAAAGAAAGAAATACATTAAAATTATTGTTGATGGAGCAATGACTTAGATATAAACTAGAAATTAGGCTTTTCGTATTACCAGTATCACCTATGGTAGTATAATCTAATTAAGCTAACCTAATCTAACCGCATCCGTGATACTGAAATAAACATGGATTCTGTCTTAGTGCATGAAGTATAAGCCTAATACCATATCCCTTACACGTGGAATGATGGATTCATAATGTGGTAATTACTAGAGACCGGATTTTAAAGGGAAAATTTTCACCCAAAAAAGGACGAAAAAAGGGAAAATTATTGCCAAAAAAGGTGGGAAAAAAGGAAAAATATTGCCAAAAAAGGTGGGAAAAAAGGGATATAAAAGTAAGAGAGTGTAAAAATTCAGCAGAGAAATACATGTTTGTTTTATGTAAAGCCTTTGCTTGCTCTACAGCTGCTGATTCTGTAACATCTAATGACTGAAGACATTTTTGATTGTGTTGAAATTCTCACAGAGGAAAATAGCACACAAAATCCATGTTCCCCATCTTGTTATGATGGGAAACTTAGGCAATGGCAAGCCTGTGATTTCCCTGTAACGCTCTATTCTGCTGGGAGGAATATTTTTTTCAGTGGTGAATCAGTGAAAACAATTTTTAATGTTTTCATATTGCCAAATACTAGGAAATTTACGAATTTTTCAAAATAAATTAACAAAAAAGGTACTGGAATGGGAAAGTTCCTAAAAAAAAGGGGAAATGGGCCTAAAACGGAAAAAAAGGACGTTAAAACCAGGTCATTTGCAGTTGAAACTTACTCAGTAATGTCCTGTTCAATTTTATCACGTTTTGTGATGAAATATAAAAAAAATTACCTTTAAAATCCGGTCTCTAGTAATTACATTGTAGGCCTAAACAAACAATACTTCATTTAATACAATATAAAGTGAGAAAACCAGATGATATATTACGAAGCACTGGGATGAAACATGGAAATCCACTCCTTCAAAACTGCAGCTCGTCCGGAAATCAGTTACTGAGCCAGCCATTCCGAATACTCTCCTCTGTAGAAGGCAACAAGTCCTTCTGACCAGGCTGAGGATTGGCCACTTCAACCTTAACCATGGCTATCTTATGAAGAAATCTATTAAGGATCCATGACCGAAATGTAATGGGGATGTAACTTCCTCCCATCTTATTCTCCAATGCATGTAAGAGGTCTGTTAAATGTCAAAGGAGACTTGTACAATATATTTCGAAATAATGAAGGATGCCTTAAGGTTATCTCACTTTTGGAACTATCACAGTTAAAATCATTCATATAATGTCAATTCAATTCATAATTTGTCAATCGTTGCTGAATTACTTCCAGTCCTTTTCATCTTTAATATGTTGTTCTTCTTACTAAATTTCAAGTTTCATATTCAATAATATCTTTAAAAACCCCAGATAATGCAGTAATTTTCCTTAAATAAAATTCAAAATTTGCCCTTAACCTAGCTATAAATAATGTTAAACGCGCAATTAAAATGTATTTTAATAATATATTGTTTAGTAGAATTAACTATTCTCATCTCTGAGGTTATTTCCATGCATGCGTAATTCAACATATGTATATTCACTTTTCTTTACATTTCTGAGATTCTACTGAATTTAATTGTAAATACGGAACTTAGCACGTAGCGCTGAATTCTTTTATGGTATTGTATGAAATGCTTCCGTTTTGGATATGGTTTCATGGAAACCTAAAAATATGTACTTCATTTCTTGCATCGTATTTCCCCATACAATTAGACAATAACATTCAAAAACCATAAAAAAATTCTTAATTCTAGAGTGATAGGGAAAAAGCGAATAAGTCAAAATTCCAAAGTTTCAGGAATGACAAAAAAAAGTTATTTCCACAGCATTGTTACACTATTTAGTTCAGTCCACCAGATATTTTTACACAGTATCTTATACTATGTCCAAATGTCTGGATGGACTGATCTAAATATTGTAAAAATGCTGTGAAAATAAATAGTTATTTGCCTCGCCTAAAACTTTGGTATTTTGACTTATTCGGTTTTTCCCTAAAACTAGAATTTATGCAGGACACTTATTCAACAATATTATTTATACAGTGAAATCTCGATACAACGATTTCGCAGGGACCAGAAAAAAATATTGTTGCAGAGAGAGATATTGTTATATCGAGAATTTACAAAAAATGTTCAAATATTGGTAGTATATGTAGGAAACAACTTCAATAATTGAAATGCTTTAAGTATTTAAGGAAATAAAGAATTTTTACACAAGAACTGCTATACTGTACTGTATTCACTCCACCCTTAAATTATTACACTAACTTATGAGCAAACACATTGTCTTTTCAGGAAGAAGCTGGTAAAACATCCCAGTCTCGTCAGCATTATAAATATCTTCTGGCAAATATTTCTCAGTAATTTTTTTTCATTTCATTACTGCACCAGAGATTTGCGTCATTTGTTGGTGCAGATTTCTCTTCCCATTGAATTAACTTAAAAGTTATGCCATGGCGGTCTCTAAAGCGGACAAGCCACCCATTGCTAACCTTGAAGTCCTCCACACCAAGCATGGTAGCAAACTTCTTAGCTTGACTACAAATCAACGGTCCATTTATTGGAATGTTTAAAGTTCTTTTTTCATTGAAGCATTCCAAGGTTGCAGCATCCAAGTCAATAAATGTTGCCGTTTTCTTTCGTTTTCTAGTAGGATCCACGGCATTTGAATTGAGTTTTTCCTCGATCTCATTCCTTTTCTTTAAGAAAGTCGACACCGTAGATTCCGAAAGCCCGTACTTTTTCGATGTTGCAGTTTGTTTCATGCCTGCGTCAATGTCTTTAATTACAGCTAATTTCTACTGCATACTAATTTGTTTGCGAGAAGCCATGCTGACAGAGAAGCACAACAATACGCGAACACCACCAAACAAACTTGCCGTGCAGTGCAGGCCCTGACTGGCGACCAGGCAACTGGTTTACTCCATTGTGCACTTGAGCGAGGGTGAAGCACGATCAAGGTCAAGGAAGGCGATTCCACCCTTAAAACGAGGCGGGGGAGTTCATGATTTGGACTTTCACGATCTATTTTTATCGTTGTACCGAGGAAAATGTATTTACGGGGATTCTAAATGTAATCGTAGTGGGGAGGTTTATCGTTATTAAGAGTATCGTAAAACCGAGGGGAATTTTACATTATTTTAATGGAAAGAATGCCTGGACCAAAATATTTTAACGTTATAAAGAGTATTATCGTTATATCGGTAATCGTTGTACGGAGATTTCACTGTATTGCCTCCAAAGTCTACTATTTTGTGTTTAATCTTGAAGCCTGCAAAGGCCTTCTGTTATTGTTTAGGTGGTATTGATTGAAGGTTCTTAATTGACAAGGGGTCATTTGATATGGCATATGGGTGTAAGTAGGCATATATAAACATTTCGGGATATAGACTTTTCATTGTTAGCAGTTTAAATCCTACAAGTTATAGCCTATCACGTCTCTTTACTAACAGCAAGATGGTAATCATTATTGTTTGTTAAATCAGCACAGATTTCGTAATATAATGCCATTATTCACTGTTTTTAACGCATCCATGCCTTTCTTTGAAAACCAGAAACCTACACAGCAGAATAATAGATGGTTGCATACCGTGACACCAGATGTCCTCCTTGTTCCACTTCTGGTTCAATAAAAATCTTGTTGACAGACAGACCGAGAGAGTGTATTCTTTCTTTTACTTTCGGTATTGGAAAAGAGTTCTCTTATAAGAACGGCAGAATCATGTTACTGATGATAGGTCTATCTAGAACACAAAATATGGGTTATGGCTATTTCCGAACTGTTTCTGTATTATTTAAGTAACTTGAGTATTTTTTAGGTCATGGGTGAAAGATGTCCCAGTTACAGTCATTAGATTTATTTCTGAAAATCTAGCCTATAGCATTATCGCTTTCAGCGGGAGAAGATATTACAGTAAATTTAGAACATAACGGAAGCATTATTTTAAGATCGTGAGATCACGAGAAAGATGTAAGAGAAAAATTATTTATATATATATATTTCTTATTATAGCTACTTTTGCGGTTTTTCTTTCTTGACTGGATAATGCATTTGCTTAAAAGTTGGTTAGGAAAAAGGTTTGCTACTTCCAAATGACAGGGAAGTTAAAAGTATGCAAACATATTCTGTGATAAAGTTTCAAAAATATGTAGCAGTTTTATTTCTGATACAATGCGTAGGCCTATGTATTTATTCCAAGTTGAAATTAGTAACATACCTAAGGGTAGGTACGTGTCCAAAGATACCTTACTGCCTTGCTGAGCGGTTTAAAGTGAAGTTTACCATGAGGTCGATATCAAATCAAAATTATTTGTTTTACCTTGCTGCCTAGAGGGAGGAAACGAGATAAAGGTCTCTTGTGGTAAGGTTGAGGCTCCCAGATTTTAGACATTCGGAACATGAAGGTGGTAAGGTTGTCAGCCTTGCGCACCAGCTGCCTTTACCCCCAGGATTGCTCATTGTACTCATTTCTGTTAGAGGCTGAGTCGACCCCAGGGCCAGAGTGTCACCAGAAGGATTAGGCCAGTTGAAAAACTCCAACGACCTCATCGGGGATCGAACCCGCGACCTTCCGGTTAGTAGTGCAGCGCCTCAACCACTACGCTACGGCGTACCCCCTTCACTCCCTAGGGGTGTTTTAAACTGTGACCCATTTGTGTTTTGAAGTCCAGACCCTTCTCTTGTTTCGCTCCTCGTTGTTTGTGTTTGTTCGCTAAAAATGGATAAAGACGCTTTAATAGATTTCGTATTTAATATTCCTGCAATGTGAGATAAACGTGAAAGAAATAACGAAAACAGACATGTGTTGGCAAGAGACCACATGTTGATAACACGACTGAAGTATGGTGAGGACTGAGGTATCTACAGTCAGCACGTCAACATCCTCAGCATTTATTTAAAAACCGCGAGGATTGACTGTACCAACATCCATCTAGAAACCTCAAGGCTCGACAGCAAGGTAGTGACCGCAAGGTAGTGCAGTAAGGCATCTTCGGCATGTACTTACCCTAAGGATTATGCTATGCTCTTCTAACCTAACGCTCCCATTGGACTTTGACAACTTATACGAATCATCGCTCCATATAATATAAATCCTTGAATTAATAATATAATATAAGCTTACCAATATATATATCTACAGGATTCTTGATTTTCGCTTCATGGTTGAACATTTTTTTTTTTTTTTTTAATGGTTTAGGCTAAAAAATTTCCAAACAATTATATCCTAAGGATTATAGTTGCAGGCCCTGATTTCACATTTAAGCGACGACAACTTAATTCTGATCATTTACAAAGTATAGGAATCTAAATACTTAAAGGTAGGACAAGCGATCTTTGTTTCCTGGCCATTTGCAAACTAACTGAAATGTGCTGAAACATGCAGAAAAACAAGCCATACGAGCTAAGCACATTGCTTATTTATAACTTATAATAGGCGTCATTTACTCATGTTTAGGGAATTGACTAAGTTGCAGTAATATCGCCTTAGTCTCTGAAAGAAGAAATGATGCCCTGTAGATCCTTTTGTAACATATAATTCTTTAATTGGTCACGAGGATTTAAGAAGATATGTTTTCTCTAATTACTCTATTTGCTAAGATTTCCGTTAATTAAGTCATGTGGAATTCAACCGTAACACATAACTTTTAACACTTATATTTTATTCTAAAATGAATTCAGGGCCAGGGCGAATTTACTACTTTATTACTTTTGCATGGCGGATTTTGAGAAAACGATCATGTGGTGGTAGTGCGGTTTCATAACTACTGGATCTCGTATATAGTAAGTAGGACCTACAGCTTTAAATGGTGTCCGGACTCTCGTAGGACTGTTTTATCCTACAGAAACAGTGATAGCAGCAGTCACACAGCCGATTTACGTCTAACACCTTATCCTCCTTATGTAACTACATCCGATTATCAGCTTAAAGCTGGTGAATCCACCAGAATCCGATAACCCCGAATAATGTATAGCTCGGACGGTAAAAATACTATGCCATACCATAAGGACGAAGCTTATGAAGAAATCCCAGTATTTTCTTTCTTTTCTATTTCGTTCTTTGTTTCTTTTCTTTCTGTCTTTCCATCTATCTATCTTTCTTTCCTTCTTTCTTTCTGCATTGTCGGGATTATCAGTGTATTACGTATCCATCTTCATTATTCTGGAGGTGTCAGTAACAATCTATCCTCTAACAAGGGAAAAGACTACGGATAAGATTTAATTCAAAATGATTAACTTGAACATAAAAACATCTTACAAATGAAATAAAATAAAATAAAACATTTTTCTGCAATTCCTTTTTTCTTCAGATATATTGGATATTCTGTATGCATCTAAGTAATACATAAACGTTATTGGTTTAATATGCGGTGCGTTACACGTCAAACCAGTTGATGTACTACATATTAAACCAATAACATTGTAGAACAAATTTTTTAAATTATACGTTTAATATCGAACCAGATAAGTCGTCCTCAAAGATCACCATTGAGAGTATAGTATCATGTTTAAGCGAAGAAATTAAAGTGGGAGTGTATAATCATTGTGAAATTCTTTAAAAATCTGTGAAGTCTAAGACAAAGTGTTCCTGTAAAGAAAGTACGCTACTGTAGCCTATAAACCCCTTAGATCTTCACACATTTACAGACGCATCCCCTTAAAATGCTCTAGAGCTTTAATCTAGATTCTACAGTGAAACATGTCAACGTTTTTCCCTGTGGCGAAAGTAGACCGCACATAATTTTACCTTCAATAATTGCATGTGCTATTAAATTTGTATTTGGCTCAGTTCGACTGAAATGAAATGAAATTACCGCAGCATTCATTCCGCAAATGAAAAGAATTTTACCAATACCGCATGCTATATATCGAATTCTATTAATATTGATAAAATTCCAATATTATCTAATTCGTTATTTCGTATACTGCTTTAGTTCAGAAAGCATGTTAACTATTTTAAAGTATGCGAGTTTGGAAATTGTATCAGCTGAATTAAAAGTTGAGATAGAAATCCCCTACAAATTGTTTAAAACATGTTCACTTGATTAAACGCTGTGCGTGTTCCTTATTTAAGTCACGTTACAATGCAGATCACAATGCAATCTGTATAAATCCTATTGCTAACGCCGACGTAAATTAAATTCATGACTAGGGCAAGGGATTTAATGTCCAAAAAATAGAAGAAAAATACAGAATAAGAAATGCATTTGTGACCTAACAATAGTAAAAGAATGAAACGAAATTTTTAAAAATGATCAATAAATTATTCGTTATTATCTTACTTATAATTAGTCTTTTTAAAAGTTATGAGTAATTTAGAGAATAACTTAATGAATGACAGTGCATTGTATTTAAGTTTACAATATAAAGCAGACTTTATTGTTACTTCAGAAGTAAGTAAATTAATGCTAATTGGACACTGTTTGAAAAAAAAAACTATTATTTCAGAACTGGCATGCCCTTCAAATTACCCCAAGCAATTAAGTAACAACAAATATTTAATTCTTTATTGTTGGAATACAAACTACATTGGCTCTTTACAATGAATTTGAATTGAAATGAACAATGAAGACTTGGCGGAGATTCTCAAACGAAAACTATTGTTTTTTGTCCGAAAATAGTGATTTGTACCTCCACTGGCGGTTTTTTTAGAAATGTAGTAGGGTTCAAAATGCATGAGTATGTTCCTTAAAATCGGGATAGCAGTTATGCTGCAAGTTCGCTTTGTACTTTCTAATGAATCAGGTTCTCACAAATACAATGAAAATAAACAAAGCTGTTTCAGTTACGTAGATATTTCACCCGAACTTGAACTTGAAAAATAAAGTGTATAGGTCTAACCCCCATACATTAGAAGAACTTAAAGACAATATCACAAGATAAATTAACTCTATCTCGGAAGCTGAAATTAAGCGCGTGAAAGAAAATTTCCTAAAAGGTGCCTGTGTTGTGTTTATGCAAGAGGAGGACATTTTACAACATCTCTTGTGATGAGGTACGTGATTATTTTCATTGTAATTTTAACTGTAATTGTGAGAACTTGAATCATTACACCGTTGGTGGCTTTATTGGCGTAGATATTTCATCCGATCGCTCGGGAGTGAGAGCTGTAGCCGCCGCGACGCAGAACCCGCATGATTGGCCAACTCGTACGTGAAACATGCCGTACTTTGTGGATGATAATATGAGTATGAATTTATAATAGACCAGCATTAAAAACAGAAATAATAAAGAAAAAATCAAAATGTAGTAGTATAATGGTACAAAATGTAAATATAATACAGTATTTTACAAAAAAAAACGAAAATGATTTAATTTTCCAAATAATGACCTATCTCTTGAAAAGAACTAAAAGTGCAAAATAATGTCAATAAAAATTGTTCTGATGTAATCTATTAATTGACACATTTGTATATATTCTTGCTATCTTTCAGCGTTATTAGGCCTACAAATGCCTTATTTGTATTGTGTTTCGCTTTATTATAGTAGGGGGTCCAAGAGGGGGATTTTGGGATTTACTCGAGCGCGTCAGATTAAGATAAGGTGGGTTAATTACATGCTGAAAAGTGTGCATTTCAAAATTCTCACGATTTTTCCGTGACATAAGGGATGGGAGGGTCACAACCTTGCCCCCCCCCAAAAGTTACATTGACATTCTCGAGCGCGGTCGAATTGTTTTTTATTTTTATGGAAATAATGCAAGAATAACGGAAAAAATATAATCTGCCGATTTCCATAAGCTTTACTCCAGCTGCACGCACTAAACGTTATTGACGATTTTTGCTACTTCAGTTTGTGGAAATCGGCAGATTATTTTTTTTCCGTTATTCTTGCATTATTTCCTTCAAAATAAAAAACAATTAGACCGCGTTCGAGAATGTCAATGTGACTTTTTTTTTTCAAGATTGTGACCCTCCCACCCCTCATGTCACGCTCAAATCGTGAGAATTTTGAAATGCACACTTTTCAGCATATAATGAACCCACCTTACCTTAATCTGAGGCGCTCGAGTAAATCCCAAAATCCCCCTTTTGGGCTCCCCTACTATTAAGTTTATGCTTAAATTACAGAACTAAATAAGTGCTCATGCTCCCAATCCTGCAGCACAACGCTGGACAATACATTATCTTGAAAATAAAAGCACAGAACAAATAGCTTATTCTTCCCTTCCGGCATTCACTCGTGAAAAAAACATGAGTGAAAAATGAGAACATTGTAACATGAAACTCATGCAGTGTGACAAACATGCTCCCTTTAGTCGTTCTCATTCTTCATACCTCAATGAAGGGATTTTTCTTACTTTTTTTTTTTTTTTTTTTTTTTTTGCCATTCGTGGTAAAGAGAGGTTCTCAACCTGGGCCCTGTTTCATAGAACTGTTATACTCATAATATTAGCAAATACATAATAATATTAGTTATTATTCATATTAGTCTTCTGTTTCATAAGAATATTTTCTAATAATATTAGTTATGAGTCCATGGCTCTAAATTATTAGTAAATATTGCTAATATTGATAGTAAACTGTTTCACAGACTGCAGAGGTAATAAAATTTACTGATAATATTAGGCGTTTTTCTAGAAGTATATTTGGGCTAATAAGTTATTCCCAAACCCATGTAATTCAGATTTCGTGATCTTCAAAATGTGGAAAATGAATCACTCTGATTTAATTATTATCAATTTAGAAAAAGCTTACATATGCTATCAAAGGAATTTTTGTCATAAGTTTTTAGGATTTGAGGTTAGATTTTAGTACATAAGCCTACTGCTATCTTGAATAAGTGCCTAGCAGATGTATTCATTTCTTAGAGCTAGTTATTATCTGTTACATTTATGAAGATATATATAGGGCATGCTGCTTTGAAATTTTTATTGACAAAAAGTCTAAGAAGGGGAAAAAACACAAACAATCCAGACATAACGTCCAAATCAATCAGCTGACTAATGAACTATTAAATTAGTGAAAAGATTTTATGAGTAGCCTTCATATCTCTATGAAACAAAATTTTGATAACTGATGAATAATATTATGAGTTCTAATATTATTAACTAATATTATTAGCAAGTTCTGTGAAAGTAGGCCCGGGACTGTAAGTTTTCATGAGTCTGGAAACGCTTAACTCAATATTGTATTATTAGTCCAGTCAAACGTCGAAAAACACCAAATAGAAAAAAAAAATCGTGTAGTTTTGAAATTTTGCAGAGTTGTCGGAGGGAGTGTCCTAAACAACATACTAAAAGTCCCCAAAGGTGGGGGGTGCGCGGGGGGCAGGGGGGCCCGCAGAAGGTCCCTATTTTAGGTTTTTCGCTTATATCTAAACAATGGTGCATCGTAGAGGAAAAGTTTTTATATACAAAATTCAAGCTGATAAAATTTCCTACAAGTTTGACTATACACATTTCTTTCTATTCCCAATAGTTTTCGAGATATCCGCCAGCGAAAATAACGAATTTTCGAAAAAAGCTCTTTCGCCTCGCGCTTTTCGACACACTTTGCCTTCTAGCGCTTCAGCCCTTAGGTATACAGCAATGTTATAATAAAAGAAGTTGTAGGAAAATAAATTATCTTGAAAATGAGTAGTCATTTGTTACTTTATCTTCAAATGTTCAAAAGTTATAACAATTTTAAGATTCGGTCAAATTTCGAGATTTCGAAAGAAACCGTATATCGCACTTTCTCTATATTTAGGGGTTATATCTTTGTACATAAGCTGTACATTGTGTATTTACATCATTAAACAAGTGGAGAAACATCACACAACCATTAAAGTTGCAATTATTAAAAATCCGATCACGGTACAAGCGCAGTACATGTAATGGAAAATACAATATATTGCAGGCAAGAAAGGAAAATTGGGACAAAAAATTCATGTAGTTTTGAAATTTGGCAGAGATGTGGGGTAAAGTGTCCTAAACAACATAGTAAAAGTCCCCATGGATAGGGAGTGAGCGGGGGGTGGGGGGAACTTTTACCGGTAAATGTAATTTCCCTCAGTTTTCCCTAAATACACAAAAAACTATGGGTTCTAGGAAAAAACAGTTTATGCACAAAATTAAACTACATAAAAGTTCTTATAAAATTTATCTGAATGATACTTCTGTAGAATTAATAGTTCAGGAAATAGATGGATATGAAGTATGGCACAGTTCTGGACATTCTGTTTTACATACACCTATATATTATATTTTTTAACAAAAAAAAAGATCAGAAGTTAATTAAATTAGCATGATGTCAAGCAAGCAAACTAGTTCTTAGAATAATATTTGTACTAAAGGTAAACATCACACATAAAATAACAATAATAATAATAATAACTATTATTATTATTATTATTATTATTTTAAAGCTTACGAAAATCACATGGTATGAGTGTACTTTATAAGAAATATAAATCAGGCTTATTAGCCGTTCTATTTTTCGCTTAAAATATCATTTGGAAAAATTGTAAATAGTTAGAATTTGTAGATATTTATAAATTATAAGACCTAATAGGCCTACATAGTACTTTAAATAAATGTTTAGTTGTCTATGTTTTCAGTCTCCAATACTGGAATCCTAGTACTGTACATCGTATGATAAGTTAGGGTTATATTTTTCTATCTACCGAACACTCAGTATTTATACACATATATAACATTAATTAAAGAGTGCCTAAACAACTTATTTTGCTTGGACGTCATCAATTTTAAATTCATCATCTTCTTCTAATGGTATACTGTTGTATCAAGACAGGTTCCACAAACGGATGAGCATTTAATACTAGCTTTTCTGGATCCATGTCTTCTACCACACCGAGTTGCACAGTGACAAAATATGATGTGCAAATATTCTCAGGAGCCACATAGACAAGTAAACGTTTATTTAAAGTAATAGGTAGGCCTGCTATTCTTAGAATGTTTAAATATAATTGTCTAATTCCTTACCATTTTTCAAAATACCGGTAATTATTTTAACGAAACATAAAACGTCTCAGCTTTACAAGAAGAATATTATTAATAATAATAATGATAATGAGTTTTATATGTAACATTAACCATTAGTAAGTATATTTTTCTAATAACTAGTTTGCTTGCTTGGCATCTTGCTAATTTAATTATCATCTGCCTTCTCTTTTGTTAAAAATATAATATACAGGTGTATGTAAAACAGAATTTCCAGAACTGTGTCATACGTCATATCCTTCTATTTCCTGAACTATTAATTCTACAGAAATATCATTCAGATAAATTTTATAAGAACTTTTATGTAGTTTAATTTTGTGCATAAACTGTTTTTTGCTAGAACCCATAGTTTTTTGTGTATTTAGGGAAAACTGAGGGAAATTACATTTCCCGGTAAAAGTGCCCCCCACCCCCCGCTCACCCACTATCCATGGGGACTTTTACTATGTTATTTAGGACACTTTCCCCCACATCTCTGCCAAATTTCAAAACTACATGATTTTTTTGTCCCTATTTTTCCTTTCTTGCCTGCAATATAATGTATTTTCCATTACATGTACTGTGCTTGTACCGTGATCGGATTTTTAATAATTTCAACTTTAATGGTTGTGTGATGTTTCTCCACTTGTTTCATGATGTAAATACACAATGTACAGCTTATGTACAAAGATATAACCCCTAAATATAGAGAAAGTGCGATATACGGTTTTCTTTCGAAATCTCGAAATTTGACCGAATCTTAAAATTGTTATAACTTTTGAACATTTGAAGACAAAGTAAGAAATGACTACTCATTTTCAAGATAATTTATTTTCCTACAACTTCTTTTATTATAACATTGCTGTATACCTAAGGGCTGAAGCGCTAGAAGGCAAAGTGTGTCGAAAAGCGCGAGGCGAAAGAGCTTTTTTCGAAAATTCGTTATTTTCGCTGGCGGATATCTCGAAAACTATTGGGAATAGAAAGAAATGTGTATAGTCAAACGTGTAGGAAATTTTATCAGCTTGAATTTTGTATATAGCAACATTTCCTCTACGATGCACCATTGTTTAGATATAAGCGAAAACCCTAAAATAGGGACCTTCTGCGGGCCCCCCTGCCCCCCGCTCACCCCCCACTTTCGGGGACTTTTAGTATGTTGTTTAGGACACTCCCTCCGACAACTCTGCTAAATTTCAAAACTACACGATTTTTTTTTCTATTTTTCGTTCGTTGCCTGGACTATATTTATTTATCGCTTGTAGGAATCGCAACAGGGGCTCTTTGACTCGGCTGTAGGGCGAATTAAAGAAATGGTTTGGTCTGGGTACATAGATCCATTTAAAATTATCAACTGAAAAATTATGGTTTTGGCACTTAGACCTTTATAAAAGTAAACGCTTCATTTTAATAAATCGTTTTGTCTTGAAAGCATCGTATCTATAACTTACCCTCGTGTTATTATTTTCTTTTGACTTTTCTGCAGTTCCACTGACTTGGGCATATTTCAGGCTGCCGTTCAACTAGTTTGTTCCGATATATATATATATATATATATATATATATATATATATTTATTTATTTCCCAGCTGTCAAATAATTTTTCATAATGTGGGCATTGAGACTAATAAGTAAGTTATATTTTTGTATAGTCAGGGGATTTAGAAATGTGTTCAAGTTTTGTACATCATCGCCATCAATAGTATTAGACTTGAAATATTTTTCGTCTTCACATAACTCATGGCTTTTAGATTTTTAATGTTAATGCCAAGTCTTGTAAATAACGAAACCAGGCGGTGGGCTTGAAGTATAGACATCGGTATCCGCAACTACGGTAAACAAATCAAGCTCAGATGTATAATTTTTTCAGTAGAGGTAATGTATGAAATTACTTGATAAAAAAAAGTGTACCTTCTTATTTCAAAAATTCTATTTAGCTGGTTCTTGACATAAACATTATTATTTTTCCACTTCACAGGTTATTATGTTCTTGAATATAATTGTGTACCGTAGAACAATTGAGGGGGTTAAATCCAAAGTGGTATAAGTAATGTTTTATGCATTTAGGGAAACTGAAGGTTCTATTAGATACATTATAATGATCTCTCCTAATGTTGTCCTCCCACCTACGTATATATATATAGTGTATGACCATAATAGGACTTACACGACTCTTCCTGCTAACATATCTATACCGCAACATTGCATTGCAGTACTTAGGTTAACAATTTTTAAAACATGACTTACACCACTTTGACTTTAACGCCCTCAATTGTATATTTTTATAGGTATAGGCCTATTGTATCTAAATTTCAAATTTCGATTCGTTTGTGCCACATCTGACAGAAACAAGAATCATTCTTGATTGGAGAAAACGTCGGGAGTCAGTTGTATGCCTTCTGGAGTTGACTGATTAAGTTTCCGCACAAATATTTCTGCATTCTTCTGTGACGCATATCGTGAGTTTGGAACGTGAGTGAAATGTTTGGTTTCAATCAGAGAGAATTCCTTTCATTGTATAACAATAGCTGAGTTTCTCTCCCTTTAGTATGCCAGTAGCCTAGATCTTAATTAAGTACGTTCATCTAGCAGATGCGAAAAGCCAAATGTATGATCAAAGGAAGAAATGTGGAGACGTCTAGAGGAACTTGCTCGTTTTTTAGCTCCAAAGCACATATCTGTGAAAGCTTTTAATTTCAGTTCAATGAATAGCATGCATATCCATGGTTGCTTAGAGTTATGTGTGAATGGTTAATATAGGTCAGTTGGTCAGTAGGCCTGTATTATGGTCATAAAGGCATTGAAGCAGAATAGCTGCAGCACACAGAATAGCGTAGGCCTAATTCATATTGCAGAGTGAATATAGCCGGTTTTTAAGTCAGATAGGTATACTAGAATCTAATATATTCTTGGACTTTTCATATATTATGTGAAGAGTCCAAAGAAAATCCCTGATAAGTCCAAGTTCCTAAAATTGATATCGTCATATTGTCGGCTAGTGCAGCAAACCGAACGGAACAATAGCATTGTAGGTCGCGAGAATTGTAAATGTTTTGAAATAGAATACATTGTAAAGGATAAAAATGCAGCAAGTCTTAGTAGAAAAGGAAATAATCTGATAAATCCTGTGATTATTTTAGAAAATTTGTTTTAATGCTTTTTTGCACGATGTAACTAATTAGTGGTACTTATGAATATTGTTGCCGTTGATCGTAACTTGACATTCCCGCACGCAATCTGGTTGCTATGAAAACAAAAGAAATCTCCGTGCGGTAAAAATTACAAAAAGCACAAGTGCCGTAAGTAAAACCATCACAATACAAGCCTTTATGGAAAACAGGAACCAAGGCTCCCCAGTTTGTGGCGACTTTAACAGGACAAATATTCGGTTCCCATAACAACAAACACATGCGAATCACTTTCTGAAATATAACATCCATCTTCAATAGTGTGTATACATAATATTTTCAGCTAATATCTCAATTAATATAAGGTAAATAAATTGATATAAATAATCATCGTGCAAAAAATAGCTTGCGATACTCGTGCCGTAAGCGCATAACGGATCTCGGAAAATTGAAAAAAAACTCGGCGCTGGCACTTGTATCGCAATATACTATATTACTGCACTGTGTAGTAAGTTTTTGTAAAATGGTCATTGTTGAGAGCAGTAGAGCGTCGAAAATCCTAATGTATCGATGTAATTTACTTAATCGGAGAGTTCTTTTTTTTCTTTTGGGCTCCATGAGATACTTTGAACCCCTCCTTCAGGGCATTTGTTTTTAAGTTCCATTAAAGGGGGAGGTTACATAGCAGGAGAGCAGAGCGCAAGAACTACTTAGAGAGAAAACAGTTTATCTCAGAATAGCACAAAATGAGGGGTTGAAAACCGTAAGACTTCTTGGTAACAGTTCAAGAACATACCGTCAAAGTATTTCCCATGTTTTAGTAAATGTAAGCTTTATTATTGTTAGTTTGTTTGGTATGTTTAGTGTAGGGTGTCCATATAATGTTTAAATAAAAACGGAACTTTTAATTTTTTTTAACATGGTAAAAAAGAGGACAAAAATATAATTCACAACAGTTAGGGAATATTTACAATTTACTTTTGTCTCATGCTCACAAATTATCCCAAATGACTTCTTAAATTTCTTCTTCAGACTGGTGTCTAGATAATTTATTCCACAGAAATAGATGCCTCATTGTCACTGTACATTTCACTTTTATGTATTCTATCATAAAAGTCAGCACACATTACTCCATTATAAGGGCCGGTATTATAATCATGGTTTAACCTTCAGTTTTAGTTTAAACCTTAGTTTTTCAGGTTTTTCAGATTTTTGCGTATGATAAACGATAACTACAAGTTAATCTTAAGTTTAACCTAACTGGACCTTTTCTACCGTTTAACCTGCAGTTTATGCAGTTAAACTTGAGATTTGGTTTAATCTAGCCTACAAGTTAAACTACGTATATAATACCTGGGCCTAAAGTGTGTTTTGACAATGAGTAAGACCTTCACTCTTGTAACTTTTATTAATATAGCGTGAAAAACACGGCCAATCACAGTCACAAAAAACGGGACATATGAGTGTCCCCAATAAAATTTTCGAGAGCGGGACTTTTGTAAAAAAAAAAGGGGGGGGGACTGTCCCGGGAAAAATGGGACGAATGGACACCCTAGTTTGTTGACAACCTTTACTAGGAACCTTGCATGTCATTTTTGAACGCAGCTTTTATAATTCACAAAATCATAAATGTATAATGTGATCCAAAGTAAGCAAGAGATGTTCCAAGGGTTTATGTTTCATAAAATAAAGCCACTATCCTCTTAAAATATGTTAATTCTTGGACCCTACTTTTTCTTAACATTGGTTAGTATGGAACTTCAACATGCTTAAAACGACCTCTCACCTTCCTTATGTATAGTCTACTGTACAGGATACTCATAATTCCCTATACTTCATGTTTGGAGGAGCTTTGAACATTCCTCTGGACCTCTTCTCCACGCACCTGAACAAATATCCAACATCTTGAATTACTTATGTAACTCCAGAGCAACATCATACGTACCCCAAGGGTAAGGAATGTCTCATTCATTTCAAGTTTAACGGCATGTGGCTTGTAAATAATAATGCTCTTATAAACTCAAACGAAGTTCGCTAATAACTACATGCTAAGGTTACGTTAAACTGAGAAAACAGTTTCATTAAGAAATATTTAAAAGGTAATGTTCAAACCGACATTGACGGACTAACAAATGTTTATCTAGTTCATAAGTGCGAAACAGCATTCTTTTTTTACATTAAAATATGCCTACCTGTATATAATTCATTTAGGTATCCAGATGTCAGGTCTGAGTTTAGATCTTCTTCGCTGTACATGCTAATAACTAGCGTTAGTTTGTACGAAAACTTGGTCCACATTTCAGGTGGGAAACTTGAGGAATTTTATCCCGTAGAAGACAAAATAATAGGATCGTAGATGTTATCATTAGGCTAATAATAACCAGGGTCCGGATTTTGATGACATGTCATCTTTTAACTGGAACATCATGGACGGTTGCCCGCTATTGCAGATATTTTGATCATGGCCCCTAGATTATAAAGTGGTAACTTTTAGGGTCTCTTTTGGTAATTTTACTCCATTTTTTATTTATAGGTAATTTTTAGAATTCAGTGTCATTTTTTGTCATTTTACGGTCTTTTTTCTACAATTCACATTTTTAGGTGATTTAAAAATACAAAGTCTTTATTTTCTTATTTTGTGTTTTTTCTCACATTGTATAAAGTTTTTGTGCATTTACGTAGGCTACATTGAATACTGTCGGAACTTGTAGAACTTGTAATTTTAAAATGGGCACAGAAAGACATGGCTGTTTGCTTTTAACCGCATTTACCGATTAACTAATTACAAGCCTATAACTGGGTCAACAACATAAATCTAGAGTACACCCAAATCTCAAATCTGATGAATAATCTAGTATTTTTAACAAGTTTTTGGGCCCTTATTTTTATTTTTTAGGGTCTTTATTTGTATTTTTGTAGTCATTTAAAAATATTTTTAGGTCATCAAAATCCGGGCCCTGATAATAAACATCCTGAACAGCTTTCCTAGAATACAGACCAGTATAAGACTATTCGGAAGCAAATCCCATATCTTGGGAAGTACTGTAATATGAACATTTAATTGGGAGCCAGTTCGAATGGCATTGGGAAAACACGCGTCGGGAAGGAATCAGACATAACGAGCCTGAATTTTAAAAACCCCATAGAAAACAGTATTTTAAATTTGAGTGTTCCTTAATGTTGGCAAGTCATGAAAATGATATGATTTTAGTTGATGTTTATCATTCCTTAACCGAAATGGGTAAATGGGTGATGAACTCGACCACTAGGCGACTAATGCCTGGCAGTTTAATGAAACTTTCTGAACAAATTAATCTTATTAATGTTTTTCTCTTTCTCTTTCAGTTTGCTGATGAACACCCAAAGGAAACTGAAGAGCTGTGGGCTACACTATGCTCTTGTTGGCCAAATAATCTCAAAGTCATCATCCGGTATCTACTGATCATCTCTGGCATGGCACCACAAGAACTTCTTCCATATGTGAGTAAACGATATATATTTAATACCACATAGTATAGGAATAATTCACACGATAATCATTACCACTGCCTCGTATGTTAGAGGCTGTCATTAACTTCTGAAGGATACAGGCCACTAACCTTAAATGGATTTTATAACTGCAACGATTTTTTAACTAACAATTTCCCATTTTTACTCTTTAAAAAGTAGTTTACATGAATTGTAAGTTAAATTAATATGTTAGGCGATATAAAACGCAAAAAGAAAAATAGCATATCTAAAACAATGCAGCGAAAATATTTACTATCTCTCTCGTGCCTTAATTTTAAAACTGTATATAGAGTAGTATGTAATACTACTACTAATACAAATGACAAACCACTGTACTCCGTGTTCTGAATGTAGGCCCATACTGAAAGTCGCAAAAGCATAGCACTGATGAAACGTTGCCTGTGATTTTTTACTACTTCAGTCTTGTGAAAATAAGTTTTTAAATTGCATGCAGGGTTAGTAAAATACTGTAATCTATATTAATAAGAAAAAAGTGTTTGTCTGTTTATCTGTCCATGCGCGATGCCCAGCCTAATATACTGCGCGCAGAGGTGTGAAATTGTAAACATAGATGATCTGATGGTTGGCCGAATGGACCTCGAAGCCGGATTTTTTTTTCTCTTTTGTTCGCGAGTTATGAGTGAAAAATTTACAGAAAACGTGAATTTTTTGCACTATCGAAGCATCAGTTTTCGGTAATAGGCTACATTTCAATTTTAAAATCAACTGTAGGTGCCTTTGCTTTTTTAAAACTTGAAAATAAGAGCATCGCGATTTTTTCAACATATCGCGTGGAATTATCGTTCGCTTGAATTTTGTAAGCATTTGTTTATCCTAATGTCAAGGCCCGCGGAGATCTGAAATTTTCAACATAGACGGAAGAAGGATAATGAATATAGGCCTAAATGGACAAACATTGATCGATTTGGACTGAACTTACTATGCAGGGCTTTTCTGGGCCAGGGAACTCGAATCTGAGGTCGATTTTTCCAAGCGGCGCTTTCTAATCGTTGAATGCACTCCAAAGCCGGGTTTTTAGCTGTTTCGCTGTAATTATTAATCGTTTAGTTCATGAATGATTCGCGTGCAAGTGTTAAAACACATGTTTTAATTATTTGGCTCTTAATTTGTAATCTTCTAATTAAACTTAATTATCGTGGGCGAAGCCGTGGCCACCTGCTAGTCTATACAATAAGAGGAAGTGTCTGTCTGTCTGTCTGTCTGTACGCGTTGCCCAGCGAAATCTACTGAACGCAGAGATCTGAAATTTTAAACATAGATGGACTGAAGGGTGGGCGAATGCACCTCGAAGCTGGATTTTTAATTTTCGCTTTTGTTCTGTAGTTATGAGTGAAAAACGGTCAGAAAACGCGCATTTTTTGCTCTTTGGAAGAATCAGTTTTCAGTTAGAATTATTAGAATTAGCCCTCAAGCATCCCATAGCGGGCAAGGGCCTCCTGGCATACCAGGGTGGCTGAGTCGTGAAGGAACGTTTCAGGCTAGCCTCACCTGAGAACGCTAAAATTTATGTAATTAACCCTAGCATTAGTACTAATTTTCAAGAGTTTTCCACTTCTTTCTGTCTCTGGCACTCCTAGACCACAAGTTCTCCAGAACACTCTTAAACTCATCCTCCCATCGTGATTTCTGCCTTTCAACACTTCTTTTCCCAGTTCTGGGCTCCCACACTGTCATCACATGTGTCCATCTCTCCGGGTTCATTCCCATGACATGCCCTGCCCAGGTCCATTTTAATCTGGAAGCAGTAACCATCACATCCTTTATAGATGTCGCCTTCCTGATGTCTTCATTTCTCATTCGATCTTTCAGTGTGATGTTTAGCAGCTTCTCTCCATCTTCCTCTGGCAGATCTGTAGCATGTTTTTATATATTTTTTAGGTAATCTCCATGTTTGGGATCCATTAGTACATTTCGGTTATCAAATCAATTGCAGGTGACTTTGCCTATTTTTGTCATAGCTTGGAGATAAAAGCACCGCGACCGCTTGAATTTTGTTAAGCCCACCCTGGTCGATTCATTTGTTTATAATGTCAAGGCACGCAGACATCTGAAGTTTTCAACCTAGACGGAAGAGGGATAATGAATATAGGCGTAAATGGGCAAACATTGGACGAAACTCACTGTGCAGTTAATTAGCTTCATATTTCTCCAGTGGTATAATTATAGATTGAATGTTGTTGTTCAGGTCCGCCTATATACCACTAAATATTACAACACTCAGCTGAAGCCTACATGAGGTAAGGAGCAATTAATTAACAACACGTATTATTGAATTTGATTTTTGTTGTATTCTTCTAAACGTCTTTTTATTATATTAGATATAGTCTATCATGTAATCATAAAATATTAAAATAACATTGAGCTCAATGTATATGTCAATTAGAATATTTACAATAATTAGTAATAAAATTATGAAGTTAATCTAGTCACAATATTAAAATGCAAATTAAAATTAACATATAAGAATTTAAACTGATAAAATATTATACTTGTCAATTGTTAAAATATATATCACAGAGATGTCCGTGTATGTCAAAAATAATAATTTCTTCTTAGATTAAAATGCACTTAGCTTCCTTCTTCTTGTATTCGTGTTGTGTGACCAATTATTATTAAAGACTTAATTATAACAATGTCCTATTGTGGAAAACTGTAATTTTTTGTGGTGCTCCTTCTTGGAATAGCTTAATGGATCTTGATTATTGTAATGACTTATCTCTTGTAATCTTCAGCTTACGTTGTTTTTCAATATAATGAGATGCATTTCGACGTCATATGCGTCATCATCAGTCATGCCAACAGTCATTACAATAATCAAGATCCATTAAGCTATTCCAAGAAGGAGCACCACAAAAAATTACAGTTTTCCACAATAGGACATTGTTATAATTAAGTCTTTAATAATAATTGGTCACACAACACGAATACAAGAAGAAGGAAGCTAAGTGCATTTTAATCTAAGAAGAAATTATTATTTTTGACATACACGGACATCTCTGTGATATATATTTTAACAATTGACAAGTATAATATTTTATCAGTTTAAATTCTTATATGTTAATTTTAATTTGCATTTTAATATTGTGACTAGATTAACTTCATAATTTTATTACTAATTATTGTAAATATTCTAATTGACATATACATTGAGCTCAATGTTATTTTAATATTTTATGATTACATGATAGACTATATCTAATATAATAAAAAGACGTTTAGAAGAATACAACAAAAATCAAATTCAATAATACGTGTTGTTAATTAATTGCTCCTTACCTCATGTAGGCTTCAGCTGAGTGTTGTAATATATAGTGGTATATAGGCGGACCTGAACAACAACATTCAATCACTGTGCAGGGGTTTTCTTGGCCAGGGAACTCGAATCTGATGTCGTTTTTCCCAAGCTGCGCTTTCTAATCGTGGCATTCACTTCAAAGCCGAATTTTTAGCTGTTTCATTAATTATTAATCGTTTAGTTTAGGTATATGAATGTTTTGCGTGCAAGTATTAATAAATGTTTTAATTATTTTGCTCTTAATTTTTAATCTTCCTATTAATTCTCGTGGGCGCAGCCGCGGGGATATGCTGGTGGAAAATAAGCAAGTCCTACAAATCCGCCGTTTGCCTTCGAGAATGAGGGAACCATGAAAACCCAAAGACAATTTGGGTGACTACGACGTTTGATTTGAACCCAGGACCTCTTCCTTATTAGCCTAAACCACTTCGCTGTAATTGGTTTTGGACTGTTCATTACGACTGAGCTAAACTGACTGCAATTCACAACAATAAGTAGATTATAGTTTTCTTGTTACTGTGGGCAACAAAATATCATTCATGTTTTAATTCACTTGTATGTTCTAAAATTCGCATTTAAACCTTATTTAATTCATTTTTATCTTGATACGTGTTGATTGTATAAAATTAATGTGTTTAACAAAAAAATTCATTTTAATTTTCTCTACAACTTGATTGTGGTAGGGCTTCATGTATCACTTATTGTAATAGAGATCATCTAGAAAAAATGTAAATTGATACGAGTAAAGTACTCCCTAAGTCACTTTTACAGAAAAACGGATATAGCCATTTTATTAATCATAGATAAGTGTTTCCAATTTTAAGTTTTTATTAAAATCGTTAAACCCAATTTTTAAAAAATCAAAATTTAAAAAAATTCATGAAAAGTTCCTTTAATATCTCAGTTATAAAACCCAAATTCTGGGCAGTTCGATAAAATACCGAAAAAGTCCTTAATTAAAAAAAAAAAATTTAAATTCAATGAACCGTTTACGTTTAGCCGTTGTCCTTGTCCACAGACAGTTGAATAAACAGGCAGACGGACAAACGTCATTCCAAAAACACTTTTTTTCGGTTTCTAGGCATTGTGAAAAAATTTTCCCGGTGTTATCTCGATTTCGATTTTTTGTCATGATCACAATACTTTCTCTATACTACGTATATGCGAGAAAGTAAAACGGGTACCATAAGGTCGCGGATTCTTATTATGAATGTCTCAGCATCAAATATTGTGGCCGGTAAAACGAAGTGTGGGATTATTCGAGGATTTCCTCACTTTCAAAAGTGGATTGAAATTTACTTCTGTACTCCAAATGCTCTTATTTTTTTACAATTTATAGCCTATATTCGTATCTTAGTAGGAAACTCAATGTAACGCTGATCTCTTAATAGGGAATCTCTTAATCTTGAATCAATCCCTCTTGCCCTTGTCCGTCAAACTAATTTCTCGTAATATGGGAAATGACTTTTAAAACCTATATAACAATAAGTTTTATATAAAAGAAAAACAACAACCTATAAACTTTAGTTAACGTTGATAAATATACTAAAAATACGGAAGATGAAAATTACATAATATTCCATTAAGAAAGTTTAAAATCTTCAATCGTTTAAGAAAATAGTTGTAATTAGAAGCTACTTTATCCCGAAGTTCATAACACAATTTCCTCTTCGCCAATATCATATCATTTCACCACAATCATTACAGCAACAACAACAATTATTTATCTTAAATGGAAGAATAAATAAATGGTGCAAAATAACTTGCACAAACTTTCTGGCATAAATGTGTTAAAAGCTAGCACAGAAAAACCTATGCGAGGAAGTAAAATTTACAAAAGAGAGAAAAGCACATCAATCTCAGCGCATAGCCAATTATGAGTTCTGATAGTAGGCCTAATTGCTTTGAAATAGGATAAAAAATAAAAAAAAAGGTATACAGAAATTAAATACAATTAACATGTTTTGTCAACAAATTACATTTTCTTCTAGCTCTATTAAAGAAATCTGAAAATTTATATTCTTTATTCATAACTCGTAGATGAAGTATCGCATTCTTTACACAATATACTGAACGACATGCTTTCGTTTTAATCGACTTGATCTATTATATCGAGGCCTCTGTCCAATTTTGTAATCGATCTCTGAGCTAAATTCTAGATAGTTTTATTATTTTCAAGTAAGTCCTCTACCTTAGGTGGGTCGGTAGCGCGCCTTTCTTCCGCCCCGGGTTTGGGGACTTTTCAGTATTGAAAAATCCCTTTCCCGGGTTAAGGTTTAAGTATTAGGTCCCAGGATCGCGAATGTCCTTTAAATTTCGGTAATCTGATATATGACAGCGTGACTCATTCTCAAAGTTGAAAGAATTTCGACTGTCTAAAAGAGTTATTTTTGATCCCAGTGTTAAATAAACGGTACAAAAATATGTTGCAGAAACTTTCTCGCATATACGTGTTAAAAGCTAGTACGGAAAAAAAAGTAAATTATAGAGACAATTAAATTTCATTTATTACAAATATTGAAAAAAAAATAAAAATAATAATAATAATAATAATAATAATAGCAATAATAAATTGGGGTTTGCATGGTTTTCTCAATCTGAAAGGCAAAAATGCAGGATACATTGAGATATCGCCGAACAGTAGAAGCAAATGCTGCAGGAATGAGTTATTACAAGAGTTTACTGTACTGTAAATAGATTATTGGGCAACACTCACCAATGTTTGTTGATCCCTTTGTGAAGCCGTTGTCAATAGTTGCTTAATCTTGCGTGAAGCTTTCGTCTTCTTAATAAAATAATAAAACACACACATTATATAAAACGTAAACACTAAAAATTGCAACTTCACAACAGCTTCACAAACGGCTTCACAAAGGGATCAACAAACATTGGTGAGTGTTGCCCAATAATCTATTTACAGTACATATCATTCCTCACCATAAGAAGAAGAATGTCATTCAGGAATAAGAGTTTACTGGTAAATTTGGACGGCCACGAGGTCTGATATGAACCTAGGACCTCTTCCCTATTACCCTCTACCACCTCGCTCTGATTTATTATGGTGTTTTCTTAGAATGTGGTAAACTGACTACATTTCACATCAATAATTAGATTATAGTATTCTTGTTACTATATTTTAATCAAAATGTGTTATTACGTTTTTATCTTGATGCCTATTCATTTTATAAAGAAATGTATTTAACAAAAAATGTTCATTTTAATTTTCTCTACAACTTTACTGTGGTAGGTTTTCATGTATCGCCTACAGTAACGGAGATAATCTAGAAAAATTGAAAATGGATACGAGTAAAGTACTCCCTAAGTCATTTTTGTAGAGAGAATAATGACCTTTATGTTGTTAAAATGTCTGTAAATAATGCTAGACTCAAGCAATTCCTGATGTCATATTTAGTTTGCCACCACTAGATAGTACTAGGGTCAAACACCTGTCATAACGTACGTGAGAGAGAGAGAGAGAAAATACATCATCCATGTGTAGAAACTACATAATTAACCTAAGAAGTAACACATCAAGTGGAATTGTCAGTTAATTTAGTGTAATGTGGCATAACCAGTAAGAAGAAACTGCTTGCGCTTTGTTCACAGACAAATTGCGCTAATAATAAATAAAAGTAATGCTGGTCAGTTATCAAGGAATAGAAAACAGGTTTTTTAAGGATTTATACCGGATCCTTTTACGCCAAGAGCTGGCATCTTCACACTGAGCTGCACAGTACTCTATATTTCGGGATGTATTTAGCTTACGTAAACTTACTTTCCCCGTGTTTGATTTCCAACCTAAACAAAGGGTAGTTTTATGCATTGCAATCAGTCCCTAACACTATTCCACCCTTTGCGGCCATTGCCAAAGCTTAACAATCTTTAGCCTATAGTTTGGCCATTAAGCGATTGGGAAGAGAGAAGAGGTTTTGAAAGATGTGGTTCTTAAAAGGCCTACATCGTTCTTCGTGATCTTCTTAACGAGTATTACATAGCTAGAGGGGACTCAAATTGCCAAAAGCTGTGTTTTAATTATATTAATGTCGTGTGAAGATGCGTAGCCTACCAATCCAGCTATAACAAGCACTTTCTTTATACTGAAAATTGTAAAAGTTAAGATTATTAAGTGCCAGAATGGTACTTTTTGAGATTGTGTTGGGGACGGGAAAATGTCTGTTCGTGTCTGTCTGTCCATCCGTGTGTCTGTATGCGCATAACCCAAATACGCTTTATCGGATTTTCATGAAACTTGGTATTCGCATTTATAACGTCCATGGGAAGATGCCTATTGATATTGGACGAAATCGGTTGACTGGTACCGAAGTTATGCCCAATTTATTTATGGTAATATATTAGAAAGAATTTATTAAATGCAAATCAGTTCTCATGACAACATATTGTTTTACAGTGTTCATATACGGCTTTGGATGTTGCAATACAGTTAACTCTGACAAATAACACTATAGGCCTATTCCTTCAAATTATGCTTATCAAACTAAACCTTTGTCCTTCCGTAAACCCTGCTTAATGAATCGATCTGGAGCTTAACTCAGAAATCGATAACAAAAATAACTTATTCTCTGCATGTCATAATTGCAATGATCACTGATTAAAGAAAAGGATTCTGGCACTTTCTTATTATTGTATTGTACCTATAATAATTATTATTATAATTATATTATTATTATTATTATTATTATTATTATTATTATTATTATTATTATTATTATTATTATTATTATTATTATTTTCTTTTCTCCTTTAAAATTGTGTAGCAGCTGGATTCTTCTTCTTCTTCTTCCAAGGCCTGGACTTTCCTTCGATTTTTCTTCAATGACGCCAAGCACCAAACAATTTCTTCTCAAACCTATCCAGTTTGCTCTCCAACGAAGAATTGGGTTCAGGATTTAACTCTTCATTTTTCATTTTTTTCCTGTCCATTTTATTTTTTCCGTTCTTCTCCAGCACCACATTTGAAGACTTTCAGATATTTCTTCTCCATTTTCCTAGTGACAATGTAGAACTTTATCAGTTTCTTTCTCAGATCCAAGCTCAAGTTACTAGTCAACAGTGCTCTCTTTTTGTGAATGCAGTCTTGGCCATAACATTTCTTCACCTGATTTTCTTGGTGTTTTAGCCTCAAACCAACGGACTTTAAAACACGAAATGAACTCAGTTTAATACAATTTTAAAATTAACTTGAACAGAATTGATTTTATTCTAAATACAGGTTGTTTATTATGCAGTTTGTTTTGCTGCTCTCAAGGCTTCAAGATTCTCTCGTGTTCGATATTAATGAATGCCACAATATTGTTATAATGAAATTCTGTACTTGAAAGGATATTATTATGAAACTGCTACGTTACATGTAATAAGCTGATGATAGTATGACCGAACAAAACACGTACAGTATTGTACGAGTCGTTCGTAGGCTAGTTCTGAAAACTCCAGACTCATGCTCCTAGAGGCAAAAGATGAAATTCCATTATATTTCTCCCAGCCATACGATTCTGAGCATTTATTTACAATTTAATTCATTAAATTGTTTATAAATTTAAAATGTTATTGTTAAAATACAGAGTAGGATGTGTATGCTATCTTTATTACACATAATTATAAGATGTGAAAAAATTACATATAAAAGTAGGGTACTAAAAAGCATATTAGAGTTTAAGAGTTTGGAAATGTATGGAGTCTTCTTTAGTACTCTGCATGGAACTCACCGGATGTTGCAACGCAGGTTATGCTGTCTGTAGATTATTTCCCAAGACTCCGATTGGCCGGCTATGATCGTTCGATTTATTTGGATTGCGTCGACAATGCTGCCAGTAGTTTTGAACATGGCTTGAAAAAGTGCGAGGTAGAACGAGATGTAATGTAGGTTTGTGGCATAATCTAGATTTGTTACAGGTTAGGTTTGATTAGCTAAGGTTGGTTTAGTTTAGTGACAGGTGGCTGTAGCGGCAACACCATAACCACCGTCAACATCGTCAGATTGCCTACTCTGGAACGATAAGAACGATTCTGCACACCGTTCCCCCTGTCATGACCACTTGCCGTAACCAGTAAAAATTATGCCATTTTTAGGTTATATAAGTGCTCACTTCATCACGATTTTTCTTTCATTTCGCAAATTTAAAAAAAAACAAACTGAATTTATAAATACAGGTTCTAAAGAATATTACAACCTCAAACATGACCAATTTTACAGAGTGCAGAGTGCCAAAGAACTCACTATATATATATATATATATATATATATATATATATATATGTGTGTGTGTGTGTGTGTGTGTGTGTATGTGTGTGTGTGCACCTGAGGTTCTCAAATGTTATGACTTAAGGAGCCGCTTTCTGTGCTAATTTTGAAAGTGGAACCCCAGCCCCAATTTTACAAATAGACAGTGAATGTAGTCTACGTTCTTAAGAGTATTAATGAATAATAGCCAATAATATTAATAAAAAACTTTGTAATAAACAAATAATTTGCAGATAGTGTAGAGTTTTAAAATTCAGTAAGAAAATAATTAGAACTAATTTGTTAATGAGAACAATGTAATTGCTTAAACTGACACAGTTCACTAACCTCAGTTGATCTATGGAGAATAGTAATTATGGGTTTATCAGGTTCTAGTGCCTCAGTGATCAGTGATAGCGTAGGCCTACAGTATGACTGGACTCCAACTGGTATGAGGCGGCGAATGGACGGAGGAACATTTACTTATCTATCAAAAGACACTCAGGAAGTGTTTTGTTTTCAAAGGCGAATTTAAATACAGTATAAGTCCTTTACCTTGGTCGATGAGACATTCAGCTGCCAGAAATTCAACCATTCCACCTCTGTTAGAGTTATCTCTCGGGCAGCTACACCATTTCAACCTCAATTTCGGAAAAAGTAATTTCAAATTCGGAAAAAGTAATTTCAATTTCGGAAAAAGTCATCTCAATTTCGGAAAAAGTAACTTCAATTTCGGAAATACGAGGGCTATTTTTTAAAGCATTCGATGGGGCATAAAATGAAAACCACAGTGAAAATCAAAACTGTTTTATTTGGAACATTTAGGTACACCTTCTAGCTACTTCTCTACATAATCTCGCTCCGATTGAGTCATTTGTCCTAGCGTGGTACCAACTTTATTATACCCTCTTCATAGCCCTCGCATTTCCGAAATTGAAGTTACTTTTTCCGAAATTGAAATTACCTTTTCCGAAATTGAAGTTACTTTTTCCGAAATTGGAATTACTTTTTCCGAAATTGAAATTACTTTTTCCGAAATTGAGGTTGAAAAGGTGTAGAAAACACAGGTCAAAGAAAAGTGCTTGCGCAGCCCAAGTACGGAACTATCTGTAGGAATGTTCCTTACTCGTTGATTTCTTTTTGTGAAAACCTAGGTATTGTGAGTGTTGGTAAATATGAGACATACTTCTTCATTAATAGTAATTTAGGACCTCGTAAGTTTCTGCCTCTCTTCAGCTTAAACCACTAAGGATTTTGGTACTTAGTTTGTAACTCCTAAACTTTCTTAATCCGTTTGAAGTGCTTCGCTCTCTCGGGTCTTCATCTTCATGTGAATATTTAACGCTTAAAACTCTACATTACTGTAGTTCCAATAATGTTCGTGAAACACCATTAATCCAAAAGTTAATGTTTTGTATGGCTGACTTTTGGTGAGGAGGGGAGGAAATCTCTTATTTATCTATTACTTGGTGTAATGTATTATGTTGCACATTGAAGATATGTGGACGCCTCCTGGATTTCATTCTAGAGCTCTTAAGTAAGATTTAAAGTTTTGATTTCTTTTGGTTTGTTTTAGTGGCATCAGACATTCTTCCTTAATGGTACACACGTAACACGTAACGGTAGAGTTTTTTTCATTCGTTTCCCCTTCATGTTATTTTCGTGGGAACTCGAATTTTCTACCCTCTGTGCCGGAGACCTAACTTGCCGCATTACTTACCGCACTAGTACTTCATTATAATTTGCTACAATGGTACTTTATGAGATTGTGTGGTGGATGGGAAAATGTCTTGTCCGTCCGTCCGTGTGTCTGTACGAGCGATAACTCAAATACGCTTAATCAGATTTTCATGAAACGTGGTATACGCATTTATAACGTCCATGGGAAGAAGCCTATTAATATTGGACCAAATCGGTTGACCGGTACCGGCGTATTGCCCAATTTAGTGCTTATTTTGTGGTAATATATTAGAAAGAATTTATCAAATGCAAATCAGTTCTCATGACAACATATTGTTAGTATTACATGTCTCTCTCTGTATTTACCAATCCAAAATAACAAGAAATAACAAAAGAATAGACATGCCTTATCATAGGTTAGGTAAATTATTAAACAGTTATGTAATATTAGGACTAGGAATGTACAATCGTTCGCCACTTGCAATTAAAGCTGATTCATGTGCAACATGTTTAAAAACGTGGTGCATATTCTGTTAGTTAATAACCCTTTTTATTCTGTCAAATAATTTTTCGAGTGTAATTTGATTTTTTTTCATTGTAGTCATGATAGCTATGTTCTTTACTATGTTATTTTATAGGTGTATCAGTTTATGTAGGATGCCTATTTTGTACAATAGTCCAAGTCACTAGTTTTAGAATTGACTTTTTCTAAGAAAATATATTATTATTATTATTATTATTAACAGGGCTTGGACCAGGGCACCTAAGTAAAGAAAGTTAAGAATGTCCGGCCATTGCTTTGTGTAGGTTGAGGCGAATTGGAGATGGAGCGTGGCGTTACTCGTTGCCTCAGCATGTAAACATTCAGTCATAGTAGGGCACAAAATAATTATTCACATTTACAGTCATAAATGTATGCATAACATTTCTATTTTCCTATATCCTATATAAGTATATATATGCAAACACACACACACACATACAACCCATATTTTTTTTCTGGTCTTGCACCACGTTTCTAATATGATTCAGTGATCGTCATAAGAAGGTCTTAAGGGATTTTTTCTTCAAGTCGACTCCCAAGAAACGTTTTTAGCTATATCTTTTTCATGAAACTCTTGACAATATTTATTTTCGACATTGTTAAAGGTGATGTTGGTATGGACCAACATTATACGTAGATGTCGATAACGTTCGGTTTGATCTTCAGTGTCTGATTTTGATATTGAAGGCCTGCCTCGAATGTGTAATTTAATATTTCCCATGTGCCTTTTGCTATCACATTGTTTTTCAAACATTCGATTTCTACCTGTCCATATATATTTTGTGTGCAATTTGCAAAATGCAGTGTTGTTTCCTTTCACATCCAAATATTCCGTTCCGAATCTCTCTCAGTTCCTTTTGAAGAGAACGCTTCGGACTCATGATTTGTTGACTTGTACTGTGAATTCCGAAATAGCAGAATTAACGCTAATATGGTTCCTGAAATAATTAATTAAATAACAGAAATAGGTTACAATGGATTCTTTACTTACAGGATAGCAAGTATAGTATGTATTGATCCAAGCCAAGCAGCAACGAGGAAGTAATGAACTTTGTTAAGAAACATACTGCACGCTGTCACCCCAAGAGTCATGACGTCATTTATACTCCGCGCATTCCAACCCTTAGTCTCGTAACTTTGTGACCTTATGTCGAGTCCTGATTATTATTATTTATTATTAGGGTATTTTAATGTCTTGATGATAATGTTGGTTGAACCTTTGTGAATTCTCATAATAATTAGACTGTCGACTTGTTCGTTACCAGATTGTTACGGAGTAAACAAAAGCAATATTCTTGCCGTAACAGGCGGCAGAGGGCGTCACCATTTGTCATCTGGCTATATTGACCGAGCGTCCGTCGCCACGTAAGGTGCGAGGGCTGCATGAGAAAACCTACTTTTCCTCGAAGCATAGATATGACTGCTTATGAATTACGGGTCTAACTTCGTGTCGTGTATATACGTAGGATCATAATATAGCCAGTATTATTTATTTTTATAATCAAAACTACACTTTCGAAAGTGTCAATAGATTTTAAACGCCTTACTTCCATTAAAAGAATAGTACATTATTTATTTATTTTTTTATTTATTTATTGAAGCCCGGCATTATTCATTATTTAGTGTTCCTTTTTATGATAACAATAATATCATTAGAACAGTGGCCTAATGGTGGCATGATTCGAACATTCAAGGGACTTATGAAGAGAGCCTATAGGGAATACAGAGAAGAAACGTATTTTGATGAGCCTGTTAGAAAATTTTATTTTTGTTTTTGTGTGTCTTACTTCCTAGTGTTATTTTCTCTTTCTCTTTTTGTAGAGAGGGAAATCAGTTTATATGCATTTAACAACACTGACTACATGTCTACACATTCCTCCAATTAAAAAGTGTTATTGTGTTGTTTAAGATGTCTACTGGTAAAATGACAAGTGTCGAATCCAGTAGACTCTTTTGTAATTTCTTGGTACAATATAATAAAATCATAATATCAATAATAGTATCAAGAATAGTGCATTATGCAACGAGCCTAAAGGTATTTATTAAGACACTGGTATGTTGTTTGTGGAATTCGCTGCGTTCGTTTCTTAATTTTCATTATTTTTATTTATTGAGCGATTTCCTCATTTCTTAGGTTAAACGCCACCAACACAACAACTCTATTACAATAACATTTGTATAATAGTTCAGTAATTTCTAACCAAATTTTAAATTAAAATTTACCCAAATTTTTACATATTTTAATAAAATGAACATATTTCCAAAGAATGTTCAATGTGTTGCATGGTACCACTTATCCCTGTCCATTGCATCTTCTGGGTTTAACTGAAAATTTTGTAAGGAGTCTCGAACGCAATGATCCCATTTTCTAGCAGGTCTTCCCTTTTTCCTTCTCCCCTCTGGTTGCCAATTCATTAGCTTTTGGTATCCTATTCTCCGGCATTCTTTGTAGATGTCCATACCAATTTAGTCTTTTTTTGTCTATTGTTGTTAAAATTGTTTCCTCTGCTTTCATTATCTTCCTTATTTCTGAATTTCGAATTCTTTCTATTCTTGATTTTCTTGCAGCTCTTCTCCAAAAATTCATTTCTGTAGCACCTAATTTTCTGTTATGGTGTGAATTTACTGTCCATGTCTCTGCCCCATATAATACTATACTTTGGAAAATTGTTTAAAAAATTATTGTTTTAGTTTTGTTAGTTATATTTTTATTCCACAATATCGAATTTAGCATTCCTATACCTTTTCTCCCGTTAGCGATCCTTTTCTGTATTTCTTTATTTGATGTTCCGTCTAATTCAAGTATGGATCCAAAATAGCAAAAATCTTGCACTTTTTTAATCTTCTTTCCATCTATATATAAATCATCCGTGTCATTGGTTAAATACTCTGTTTTATTGTAATTTATTTGTAATCCCCATTCCTTATAAACTTCATTTAGTTTTCTACACGTATAATTTGCATCTTCTCCATCTTGAGCCACGACCACCTGGTCATCTGCAAACAGCAAATTATGTAAGAACTTTTCCTCATCTAACTGGATTCCCATTTTTCGACATTTCATTATCCATTCTTTCAGGCATATTTCTAGATATATTTTAAACAAAATTAGGGACATAGGACACCCCTGTAAAAGACCTTGACTTGTTTTGATTTCTTCTGTTATATCTTTGCCTACTTTAATTCTACATTTATTATCAGAATATATATATTTTATAACATTTATTATTTCTTTATCAATTTTTGCTTCTGTTAATGTTTTCCATAATAATTTTCTTGGTACACTGTCGTATGCCTTCTCTAGATCTATAAATATAAGTCCAATCTGTTTTCCTTTATCTTTATATTTTTCCAGTAACTGCCGGATTGTAAATATATGATCACACGCGATCTCCCTGCAGAGAATCCACATTGTTCTTCCATGCCTTGAAACATTCCTTCTAATCTTCTTTTAATGATTTTTGTAACAATTTTCATATTGGAGTTTGCAACACAAATCCCTCTATAGTTTGAACATTGTTTTCTGTCCCCTTTCTTAAATATAGTTGTGATATACCCTGTTTTCATTTGTTCCGGTATTTTTTCACCTGATAATATTTTGTTATATAGTTTTGATAATATTGTTATGACTTTTTTCCCTCCGTATTTAACGAGTTCTAAGTTTATACACATCTAATTCTATTTCATGTGTCTCTGTAGACACATCTAATGTTATTTCATGTGTCTTTTCAAATACGTTTACACCATCTGAATTTTACTGTGCATTTTTTAACCCTTGAAAAAGAATAAAATACTTAAAACGATGTAACGTTGTTATCAAAGGAGAAAAGTTAAAATTCTAGAATTTTTGTAATTATATACTCGATTTAACTTACGTGGTGTATAATAATAAATTCATAATATCATTTAAAGTATACGCCAACCCCATTATGAAGACTGAAGAACTCACTGTGTGAATTGTTCACAAGAGCTCCTGAAGTGTATTAAGTGGCAGTTCTATATTGCTAAAATTCATTCAACCATGGTTTCTGTATCTTCTTTCTCGTGGTAGGCGAGGATCTTATTTACAATACTGGCCGCAATAGTTAAAGGCATATACTGCATAATACTAAGCGATGTAACAGTGTTTAGCTCTTCTGATTGGCTGTTACCCTTATGACTTTAACTTTTGAGAGCTTTCTAATCTATCTGTTGCCATTCTTTTCAAGTGTCAACTTCAGTTTCCTTTTGTCATTACACTAATTACGGGTGATGATAATGATAATAGTAATAATAGTACTATAATACCGTCATCATAATCAAAGGTACTTCACTTTACTATTTTTTCCGCGGTTTCAAGAAATGTTTTATCATCATTCTTATTGAAATAGTGTAGATATAGAGTGCTCTCTTTTGTTCTAGGCTAAGCGGGTTGTGCTGTACCTAGCTCGAGCCAGATCGGATCGCCTGCTGGACGAGATGATGACTGAACTGCAGACGGTGGAAACTCTTAACTGCCTAATAGAACGCACAGAAACACCTCCATTCTACAGACTGACAAGCATGAGGAAAGCGTCTAGTCATTCCGATGGCCCAGGAGGAGTTGCGGGACAAGCAGATTCGGGAAACCGGAGTGAACTAGGGGTGGAGAAGGGCACTATACACACCAAGAGGCATAGTGGTGAAGATCCTGGCAAAACAGGGTAAGTACGATTTTCTGTCATATTTAATGTTCTAACGAGAAACCCCGACATACAGTATGGCTCCTATGGGAAAGATTTTAAGCCTTGTATCTGGTCTGGTCTGGTCTGCTACCCTATGATCCCCAGGTGGGGCGAAGGGGCCTCCAATGGAGGTTTCATTACCTATACTAATTTTGATATGCTTATTTTCCGAGAGAGGGTAGAGGGACAGGTGGTAAGCCCATCGCCTCGCAACCCCCCTCTGGAAACTAAGTATTTCGTGGACGTGAAAGGGCCGAGAAATTTTGTCCAGAGGCTCTAATTTAGGCTTGGAGTTCTTTTACGTGCCGTAAATCTACGACACGGGACCCCCAGCTTAAAGTCCCTCCCGGAGGACTCCGTGCCCAGGATTTTTACGTCCTGAAAAATCCATCGACCGCGGCCGGGTTTGATCCCGCGCCCTGCGGATCTAGAGGCGGGCACGCTACCTCTAGACCACCGCGGCCGACTAAGCCTTGTATCCCAACAGTTAAATTTTAAAGACCTCAAAGTCTGAATTAGTGCATGTTCAGGAAATGCGTCGTGTTTCTTGGCTTACTTTGTTATTAAAGCTCCATCCTTAATGTGCAGTCGGTAGTTGGTAGTTGGTAGTCGGTAGTCGGTAGTCAAAGTATAACGTGTGGTGAGTAATGGGCGCCATTCACAATGTGCAGTTCCAGTCGACAAAATGCAGTCGGTAGTCGGCAGTCAAGAAATTCATCTTCGACTACCGACTGTACGACTGCAAGTAACATATTACGAGATTGAAAATGATTTAATAGTGCAAATAAACATATTAGCATACTACGAGAAAGCAAGATGTGTTTATCATATATATTATGCAATTATAAAGCGATCCCTCCACATTTTTTATTCTGTAAAATGTTTCCCTAACCTCAGTGTCGACTGCATATTGTGGACGGCTCGAGTGCTGCTCCCAAGCGGCTGACTGCAGCTGCCGACTACCAATTAACAACTGCCGACTGCACATTGTGGATGGAGCTTTAAGGCTTCAAGGGCCTAAGGGTACGGACATGCCGAAGATGCGTCGCCTCGATGTCACCTCCTTGTAACATAATAGGTTTGTTCGCAAAGCAAATCCGTGACTGCTTGAGAATTGGTTGTATTGCGCATGTCCAGTCTGTAACTTACCCATGATTTGCACTTTGCGAACGGTTAGAAGAATTTGGAATCGATAGTTTCTGCGTTTAATCGATATGATATGCAAATAAAATATATATTTCCCTTTAACATGTTATACATGCAATATACATCGGCAATATAAACTATATTTTGGGAAACTTTTAATTATCTTCCATTATTCATACATATAAGTAGCCTAAGTATAAGTAGTAGTATAAGTAGTATAAGTAGTCGAACATAATACTGAACAGAACACGTGATCAATTAATGGCAGCAATACCTAATGAGCAATACGGCTTCATGCCGGAAAAATCTACCGAACAAGCAGCTGGAGTAGTGCTCGAGGCAATCACGACCTCCCTTAGAACCCCGAAAGGCCACATATAGGGCCTACGCAGCTTTTATCGATTACACCAAGGCCTTCGACTGCGTCAACAGAAATATAGTTATCCAGAAACTGCGAACAATACTGGGAAGGAACAACAGCCTCATGAAACTCCTCGAAAACATATTAATGCCAAATATCGTGATTATAAACGATGGACTCATGGAATCTGGAGAGATCATACAAACGAACGGAGTACTCCAGGGGGACCCCTTCAGCCCCTTAATCTTCAACATCCTGACACACGACATAACACCTAGAATTCACCAGACGCAAACATCAATAGTCATGTATGCGGATGACATGGCGCTTATAGCGCACTCAAGAAATAACCTGCAGGCGGCCATCAACGAACTGGAGGCATGGTCTACAGAAAACCAGCTGAATATCAACACTCAGAAGACAAAAGTAATGAAGTTCAGAAAAGGGGGGCCTCTTTCAAAGGACGACGTAGTAATCTGTGGAAACCAGCAACTAGAATTTGTCAACTCATTCCAATACCTCGGCATCACGATGCAAACAACAGGAACCACATTTTCTAAACACATAGAAAACAGAGCGATCGCAGCGACAAAGGCAACTATGGACTTGAAAAAGATACGTTCACTCTCACTAAGTACAGCTCTAAAGCTATTCGAGCTAAAAGTCGCCCCTATTGCCTCATATGGAATAAAACTCGTCTGGCCGTATCTAACCCTTCAAAATATCAGAAGACTGGACAAGGTCAAGGCAACATTCCTGAGGAAAGTCCTTTGTATCTCCAAATACTCACCTATAAGGAAAACCTACATGCTAGCAGATACTGAAACTTTCATAGAATACCTCATGAGAACCTACAACCTGCAGAACACGCCCGCCAGCGACAGCTTCCTGGTGGAAAGAGCAGAAAAAGCGGCACAAGTGGATCCAGCCTTCCTGACAACACCAGCAATGACAGACGATGTTTGGAAAGATCCCCAGTTCGACATGCGCCATATCTTCACACGGACAGCAATCCATGGCTTCCATCACCGCATATGCACCCAGACCAGATATCATGAACCCGCAGATGAATGCAGATGTAGTATGTGTGGCCTTCTATGTGACAGATATCATATACTCAACTGTGAGAAAATAACTTTACCGCTATCACAGTACGGAGACGACTGAACCAACCCTATATTAATGAATTACATATAAACTGATCTAAATTAACTTGTATGTACACATTGTGTTTAATAAATATATTCAATAAGTAGCCTATGCTTATAAATCTGGAGCAAGGATTTCGAGGGAGGAGTCAGGCGCGTGAAAATAGGTTACTGCGCATGTCTCTGATAACAATTCATGGTAGAGCCTGCAAATTCTTCTTATAGTACAAAAACTGTCCGTGAGAGCTTTGCGAACAGAAGATTGAAATCAGAATCACGGATTCTCGCTTTGCGAACGCGTGTGGAGAAAGAGCGCATGCGCGAACGATTTGTTCCTGGTTTCTGACTGCTTTGCGAACAAACCTTATAGTATAACTGGGACGCTAGGACCTGAACCAAACACGCGCAGATAGTTTATCGTCCGCCGGTAGCAATGGAGTTGGGGCAGAAGAGAATGTATATACTGTACTGTTCATTCCAAACTATGCTGTTCATAATAACCCGTAACTATTGAAAATAAAAATAAAGTGAATCAAGTATTTGTTTTTTTAGTTTTGAAATATTACTTAAGTAATGGTATGTAACTCACAGAATATGGCTGTTGGGTCTTCACTATGGAATGCTGTGAGGCTAACTAAGATGTTTTTACACGGTCTGTACAGCAGGGAACATCACGTGAGATGGTCAGGCAGGTCTAGATTACATCATCGTAGCCTACTGCGCAGCCGTTTGTTTGGCTCAGGTCTTACCGATCGAGTTATACGTGTTTAAATGGAACAATACGTGTCGAAGATGCTCCCGACCATTCACCCTCGCGGTCTAGAGGACGGTAAAGCGATAATAAAATAGTTTGTGTTTTCATCGCTTTAGAAAGCAAGTCATTGCTGTAACTTAATCCTGTTTTGGTTTGTTTAGCTAACGCTAAAGGAAGAACCACGTTGTGTGTAAAGCTCTTGCAGTCGTTTCTAGCGATGTTCTTGAAGCACATTGCTGACGTTCTGAACTCAAGTTACACAGATTTTCTGCCATTGTAGGCCTATTGGTAGACTATATATGGCTAATAACTCGCTGCAGAACCCGTGTTCCGCGTTCGTTGAATGAAGATTATTTATTCATATATAAGGTAATATACTACAAAACAGAATTTAAAATATTTATTCATAAAATAATACGTAACTGTGAATCATTGAACCACTCATGGGCTAATACAGTAATAGACTGCAAGTAACTATTTTTTCAATCAGTGACAAAGTTTTTAATTTTGTTTACCTTCCTTTAGGAATCCATTAACCAATACTCCATACTCAGTTACGAGTTATGAGTATTTTTGGAAGTCTACACTGATTGGTGGTGAACACCGCGTAACTAAAGATCTAACGCTGTTTGTTCAAGTCTTTTCATTTTACACTAGCAGGTATCAATCACTGCATGTCAACACTATTGTCTTCATAAATCAAAAGCTGCAGCTTATCTGTGGGGTGAAACATGTTTTATTGCTTAAAAGAGAAAGTTATGTAATGCCACCCACTCGAACTGGTCATCCTGTGAGCTGGGAACAGTATCAGTATTGCTAGTACAACACAATACAGTTGAGTTAGTAACGAAACCCTTAAAAACTAAATTTTGAATGACGTACAGTGCTCCAGGATAAATCCGCAAAAAGGAAAATCTGATAACATAAACCGAATCTTTGATCACAATATACAGCATTTTTTTCCATTTATCAGTATTAATCCGTACGGTACTTCATTATCCGTGATTACATAAAGCGGCGTTCACTGTATATATATATATATATATATATATATATATATATACACATATATATATATACATACATACCTACCTACTGCAGGTAATGTTATAGTTTTTCTTTTTATAAAGAAATTTCTAACTGTAATGCTAAGAACAATTAATACAGCATTATGTATTTGATTGCACAACATATTGTGACTTACTAAAACTAATTTTAAGGTAGTTCGCCTTGTTACTGTAGATATTGAATTTGATAAAACCATGTTTGAGTATGTGTTCTACAACATAGGGAACACTATTTCCAGTCGAGGAAACTTTAATACACATGCCTTACGGGAGACAATCGCCAAACAATGTTTGTTCAGCAGGACTCACTAACTTCGAGTATGAGAATTAAACACGCTGGATGGTCAATATGCTCGTCCATATTTGTGAGATTTGACATATGGATAGCTTATTCAAGATTATTACTTGAAATAAAGCTCAAATTTAAACACACTTGCAAAACGAACAAAGGCTATAAACCGTCAGAATTGTTTCTGATTCAAGATTATTACTTGAAATAGAGCTCAAATTTAAACACTCTTGCAAAACGAACAAACAGCTTGTTTCTGATTAAAAAACCTAATCTCAGAATCGTGGCTATTCAAATGTAGAAGGTTGAATTAGTAGTGATATACAGGGAGATTCACGAGTTTTGTACCTAACTTCAAGAAATGTTAGCTCTCACAATTTTCACGAGAAAAGTAATATCAACGTATATCCCGTTCGCAATGGCTACAGAGCGTTATCTTTTTCTCCTTCTTTATAGGTGCAATTCATGTTAAACCATGCCGTGTTCTTCCAGTGTTACTCTGCTGTAACGTCATAGATCCACGATTTATCAAGGACAATGTCCATATGTTGCTTCCGAGTTCCGACATCGTTGAAAATTCCTGTTAAGCTCAGTATTTTGAACTAATAAACTACGTTGTATCAGATCCATTTATATAAGATAATCAGGGGTGCCCACGGGGGGGGGGGTTAAGACGCAGACTGCGTCATTGAAATTTCTGGGGGGGGGGCAAAATATTATAATTTTATGAATTTTCTGGGGGGGGTTGAAAATTGTTGAAAAATTAGAGTTTTATATGTTAAAATAAAAACGGTCAAGTTTTATAACTTTAAAAGGTCTCTTCTAATTCTTTAGAAGTGAATAGTTAATAAATTAGTGCCCATACCCGGGGGTGGGGGGGGGCGCAAGGGAAAAAAATGTATATTAATAATTATTAGTCAGGTGTTTTTATTTTAAGACAATTATTTGAAAGTCAGTAGAGACATAAACAGTTTGCTGAAGTTTTACCAAATCGACAACATGGAAGCAGAATCCACAGTGGATTAGGAAAGGGGGGGTTCAGGGGGTTTTGACCCCCAAAAGTCAAAACCTAAAATTCTATATTTGTATTTTTTTTTTAATATTTAATTAAACAAGATTTGTTGGTGTGTCAAATATGATATAGCAGTTGTTTTCTTCTCATAACATAATGAGTAGGCCTATTATGTCCACTGTTCCATGTGTTATTAAACTTTTCTTATAAATAGTAATAAGTATGATAACTTAGGTAACAATTTCTTGTTTAAGTTGCCATGTCTTAGAGTATAGTAAACATATGTGCTAACTAGTTTTTTTGTGCTAAAATAGCGTAACATGTGATTTTCATTAGTTCAAAAATTTTCCGGGGGTGGACCCCCCGCTTAAGTAATGATTTCTTATTTACATTGGCATGTCTTAGAGTGTGGTAAACAAATTTCCTAACTAGTTTTTCTGTGCTAAAATAGCGTAAAATGTGATTTTCATTAGTTCAATACTTAAAAATTTTCCGGTGTTAAGTAATGATTTCTTATTTACAATGGCATATCTTAGAGTTTTGTAAACAAATTTCCTAACTAGTTTCTCAGTGCTAAAATAGAGTAAAATATGATTTTCATTAGTTCAATATTCAAAAATTTCCCCGGGGTGGACACCCAACTTAGGTAACAATTTCTTGTTTACATTGGCATGTCATAGTGTATGGTAAACAAATTGGCTAACTAGTTTTTGAGTGCTAATGTAGCGTAAAATGTCATTTTCATTAGTTCAATATTTAAAAATTTTCCGGGGGTGGACCCCCGCTTAGGTTATGATTTCTTATTTGCATTGGCATGTCTTAGAGTATGGTAAACAAATTTCCTAACTAGTTTTTCTGTGCTAAAATAGCGTAAAATGTTATTTTCATTAGTTCAATTTTTAAAAATTTTCTGGGGATGGACCCCCGACCCCCTTTTTTGGGGGTTTTCCAAACCCCCCCGGCACGTTCAACCCTCCCCGCAATTATTTTCTGGCTACATCATTGTTGCACTTATTATATTATTATTATTATTATTATATTATTACTATAATGTTACAAAGTGGCCAAGAAGTTAAAGCGACAAAAAATTAATTAATTTAAAAAATTGCCCCCCCTCTAGAAAATATCATATGGGCGCCCTTGTCGACAGCCAATCAGGTTGGGGGGTGAGCAATGAAGTTTGGGGGGTGAGTCATGAAGTTTGGGGGGTGGGCACCCCTGAGATAGTATTTGTCTTTGTTTTACATAAACCAACATAATAATCAAAATTTATCTCTAGAAGCCATTAAAACGATTTTCGAGTTAGAGCACAAGCTAATTATTTAGAAATGCAGGCATATGACGTTAATCCTGAAGTCTTGAACAGCCTGAATAAACGCGGAAGGAAATTCAACAGGCTTTCATGAATGGTACTATGATAGAATAGTTCTGGCGAGGTCATTTTGGAATAGAAAGCCGTAAAGATAGCTATTTATATGAATTATACTTCTTTTTTTCATTGTTATTTGAGGACCGTTGTGTATTGTTACTTAGGCCTGAAATTTCGCCGGATATTGAATTTTGTCCCGCAGGAGTTCATTTACATGCCCGTAAATTAACAGCTTTCTCGATTCACCTAAGAGAAAAAATGTTGTGGCCTGCACTTGGAAAAATCCATTTGTCTTTTATGCATTGTTGTTGTTGTTGTTGTTGATAATATCATCGTCGTCGTCGTCGTAATCATCATATCTTAGTATTAAGAGGTGATACAGGCGAAATTGATATAATTTAGACGTACTGTATTCTGAACATTTTTCCTTGTAGAAAATCTAAGGTGAGTTTTAGATACTATAATAGAAATGTGGAACGTAAACTTAATTAGTCAGTTTGTTGGGACTTTTGATTAGCGATGCAAAGCACGTGTTTGCGATACAGTCAGGTCAAGTACGAGCGCCGGCTTAAATGTAATTAAGTCTGAGGCTAGGGAACAGTGACAAGTAGAATGAATTATTTATTACCTGTTGCTTTCAGATGTTTTTTATCAATTCAGAAGAATAAAGTATGCTGTGTGATGTTCATATTTTCGCAGACTTCAGTGTCTGATTCCTATATCCATTGCACACCCACCATTATTATTATTATTATTATTATTATTATTATTATTATTATTTATAGTACAACTAGGATTGCTATGATCTAAAAATCACATATAAGCCTATACGCAGAATAAAACAAGCATTTATGACCTAAAAATTCTGGGAATATGCTCTTTATTATTAAAAAATACGCTTTTAAATAAAGTTTTTTTTTAATAATTTACTTCGGAGGCGTAAACTAATAAAATGACAACCAGAAAATGAAAAAAGGAAAATTTTATAATTTCAAGACTTGTAGGCCTAAATTTAACTTAAAACACAAAATACTGCATTCAGTAACTTCTTTAACTGCGTCTGTTTCATCAGGACTAAGTTGCATTATAAAATGAATACTTTGTGGCAATTTTCAATGGTAATAATTGCCTATTATCAGCTAACAAAGCTCTTTAAATATAAAAGCTTCTAAACCTTCTTTCTATTTCTACTAATACAATGGCAAATTTAAACTGAACAATATCACATGACTCTAATTCTGGATTATCAATAGCAAAATTATCTCCTGACGAAACCTTTGAAATGGAACACAATGCCCTGAGTTCTCTTCCGTTCACCTTCATTAAACTAAACTCACTTCAGACTTCAAAATGATTTAATTACACAGTCTGAGCTGTTGGTCAACAGTTTGAAGAGTCCTTGTCCTAGGGCAGATATTAAATTTATCAAAGTTTCAGCGATATCCAGCCACTTTTTTAATCTTTTTGAGTAATAACAATTTGTACGTTTCAACAAATCCTCTAATTATATGAAACAGCAAAATTGCTTTTCAGAAACATGTCATTTCATTAAGTTATATGGCATTACAAGATCACAATATTTGAGTTGTAAGCATAGTAGCCTATACTACGTATTTATTAAGTGTTTTTGGTATTATTGCATCAAAATTTTGTGGCTTGGCGCTATTTTGTTGTTTGCACTGCAAAATGTTAATTTATCAAATATTTGTTTGAATTTGGAAACATCATAGGGTTCATATAAAGTCATTAGACTAGATTAAAAACCATTAAGAGCATGGTGTTTAGTCATGGGCGTACGGTGAAATTTTGTTCGGGAGGGGTTCAGTGTAAAGTCGTCTCAGCTCCATGTCCTTGCACACATTGTGAATTATTACTTTTTTTAATTACTAAACAGTTGTATTGTGATAATTGATACACTGTAATAAATTAATATGCAGCTCAGTCTTTGAAACTGTTTTTCTTGAGATTTCTATCCATTTCTCGTTTAAGCTAGAGTCTATAAATAAAAACTTTCTTTTGAAAAATTATCATAAAACTGTATGGTGCATAGGGCACGTTTTTAAAGTTATCTGTGTATCCACTGGTGGAAAAGCCCGATTAATGCCGATTACTTTATGATAATTTTGTGATGAGCTCGTGATTACTGTTGGCTTTACAAACAGGTTGATGGATTTCGGCGGGAGTATTCGAGTTGTCGTTTGACAGATTCCAAAGGGATTTTTGTTTACTAGTAATACATCACTGTTATTAAGCTGAAAACTATCAACACCAAGAGGTTTTGAAATTTGACTTTTAAATAAATTACAATAAATCTTAAATGATGCTTTCATAGGTACTAAATTGTAAAATATGTAACAACCAAACCAGAGATTTTTTTTATTTCGTTCCATGATTTATAATCTTCAAAATATTGCAGATATTTCGGGGGGTTTCAACCCCCTGAACCCCCCCTTACCGTACGCCCATGTGTTTGGTCCATGTTTAAGCTCTGTAAAGAGGAAATGTAAACATAACCTAACTACTAAAGTAAATCTAAATTTTGAACAAAATAATGCCAAGCCACACTCGTTCCATCTTCATTTTCAGAAGTTGAAATAATAGCTATTTTTATAATAATCAGAATCCAGATCTGAGCTATTAATGAGTCTTCACCAAGATCACTGGACTGCAGTCTCTTTCTACGTTCCATAATTCTGTCTCTGTGATGCTTGACACAGTCTTTGTGGCAGGATAATCTGGAAAAGCTTGGAGCAAGACCAACCTTAATATTTTGTGCCATCGGGATTTTTCTAGCATTCTTTAAATCTTATTTTAAGTTTTGCTCTTCTCTTTAGAAAGCAGCATAATTTTAAATTTTATTAAAAATATGGCTTGGCACTACCTAGCCGCACCGTATTTACCTCGGTAAACTTCTGGACGGCCATTTCGCAGGTAGTGTCGCTGGACCTTGACACTTTGCTGAAGATGCAGGGACACCATCTGCGAAACGGCCGTTCAGAAGTTTACCGAGGTACATACAGTGCTTTAAAAAGGTTTTCTAATTTAAAAATTAGATACATTTTTCGGATACTCAGAAGTTTTTGAACCGAAAATCATATAAATATGAGTGGCTTAATATCAAAGGCGGACATCTGTCGGAAAAATTGAAATTGAGTTAGAAGTGGATTCCTGTAGGATTTTGTCTCCCCTTTCTAATGGTGAAATCAGTTTCTGTCAGAAACGGGCGCAAGCACGTAATTTTTTGCTTCAAAGTTGAAGGTTTGTTTCAAATTCGGACTCCTGCTATACAAGTTGTTTTCAACATCGGACATCTACCAAGCAGCCAATGCGGGAGCTAGAATCTGATCACATGACTTCCGTTTTAGCAATGGCTGCTACTGTTCCCAATGTGATAATCTGTTTTGCTCATTTTGCGTGCTTGTAATAATATTATCTTGACCTTGCAATAATATTATTTAAGGTATTATTCAAAAGAGAAAGTGTTCCCATGGAGAATAATATTTCAGTTAGTGAAGGGGGCACAAGAAGAAGGAAAAGCAATTCAGAAAAGTGGAAAAGAAATGTGGAGAAGCGTCAACTTCACATTTCGGATAATGCTGATTTGATATGTCAAAATCTATCGTGTGGTGAAAGTTTGATGTCAGAAATGTTAGAGTTATTCATAACGAATACTGTAACACCGTAAAACCTCGTTAACAGGGCTTAGAATAATAATGAATTAACATTATTGCTACCTGTTGCAATCGCGAGAATCGTGCAGTATTTATAAAACAAAATCTTCTTTAAGGAATTTTGACAATGTATTGGTATTTAATTCGTACTGTATTTCAGTTTTCACCTCCTATCTTTCATAGCAATATTAGGGATGGTCTGATATGGAATTTCTTAGGTGAGTCATTTGGATCGAAAACGGACACCTACCATCATAGGCCTATTTGTATCAAACGCGGACATCTGTCAATTTTTTTTTCAAAACAGGACATCTGTATTTTCAAAGCTAATTTTCACTGACTTTGTTAATGATATTGATATTAATTAAGGAATCGCGCACATCAGAAACAGAACACAGTTTATTTAAGACTTCTAAGCGGAAATATGAAAAAGAAGCCATAAAAAAATACATAAATATAACTTGTATATAAGGATCTGTACATTTTCAGGATTTATGAATTCGTCAGATGTCCGCCTTTGATATCAAGCCACTCATATACTGTTATGGTACAATTGCCAAATATGTACCAATAAGCTGTAACAAAGTACTTTCGGGAGATCCTGGGTTCAAATTCCATGGCTGGACGGCTAGATTTGTGTTATTTCATGGTTTCTCCAGTCGTAAAGGGAAATACCCACTTAGATATTTAATTATCATGATTCATCGTCGCTATTTCATCCTAAAAAGTGAACATCAGTTGAAATAACAGATCAACAATAGAAAACAGGTGGAGTAGATAAATGACCTACTGGTATATCCACATAAATAAAAGTTTAGCACATATATGGGCAACGCTCGGCCCGCGGGCCGGATGTGGCCCCTCCCGACTTTTGATCCGGCCCGAGGAACAGTTTAAAATCGCGCTCGAAAAAGTAAATATTTTCGGTTCTCGCCAACAAGAGAGTGAGAGGGGGAGAAACAAAAGCCTGAACTACGAGGGTGTTCCTTCCGGTCAGCGCTAGAAAAATCCTGCAATAGGCCTAAATCAAAGTATCGAACCAGACTTACAGATGAAAATTTTGAAAACACTCTGCGCTTGTGTATTAGTGGGATTGATGCCAACATTGATTATTTTGTTTCTCAAGTTCAAGCTCAAGCTTCTCATTAATTTCTGCTGATTGTAAGTAAATACATAATCAGTTCGATATTGTTCTCTTTCATGTAACTTTAGCATTATACTTTATAAATACAAAAAACCGTAACATGATTATTTTTTCACAACTACCTATTATCTACGGCCCGCGACTTCATAAATATCGTAAAGTTTAGCCCGCATCTTTCCAAAGGTTGCCCATACCTGGTTTAGCACATATACAGGTTCTTAAATGAACAGTAAGCTTTTAATACATAAAGTGAATTTTTACAGCACGTGTGTATAGAGTTAAAAGAAAAGTGGTAAAAAATAGGCCTATCATAAGACGCAACTGTTAATAACACTTGCTACATTAACGGCTAAGTCAATTAATATTTACAATTATAATTAATAATTCCTACTATTGTCTGCTACAACAATTTATAAAAATTGTTTAAGTTGATTATTAAATTTACAATTACAGTTAACGGACAAATTCTTCTTCCTTTAGTTTCCTTTTACAAATTAATGAGGGTGTAAAGTGGTTACAACGTTATATCATTATTCTATTCTACCCTCATTGGTCCAAAATTAAATTCATTAAGTTATTAATGAATTCCTCACGGGTAAGGAATTATGAAATCATTTTGTCTGTAATGTTGGAAAAATCTATTCTGAAGTAAAATAAGAAAAAAATGCATCGTAAGAATGAAATTTTTTTAGAAATCAGTAAATTACTAATAGAGAATAAAATGACGAAAAATGCAAAAATAAATAAATAAATAAAATAATAAATAAATAAAATTGCAAAATTAAAGCAAGCAATTTTTCTTCGTTTTGAGGCGAGACGAATTTATACTACACTGTCTGTGATGTCTCAGAAAAAAAAAATGACATTTCATCACCTTTCGAGCCCTAATTATAACCATACGCTAGTGCTGCCAACCTAATTTCGTTTCTTAGCGGATTCTCGCCTGCACAAGTGCTGCGGAGCTACTTCTTGGTGGCACTGTATTTCTTTATGTACTCAGTATTACATTAAAAAGAAATTAATAACAATAATAATAATAATAATAATAATAATAATAATAATAACTAACGAGGATATGCCGCAATTTCGGTATTTTACTGTTCAGAGAGACTGACGATGCTCCGAAAATGAAATACGTGCACTGGCTTTCTTACATGTAAGCTCCTGCTTGGCGCCAAGATAATCTCCAAAGTTATGGTTTTATGAGTCTGGCTGCTAGTATGCTCATATTATAATCGGTACTCGACAAAACGGGGAAAGGGGTGGAGTGAGAATGAGTGTAGAGAGAGAAAGTAAGATTGAGACAGAGAAGGGGTCTGAGCAAAAGGATGCCATAAATGCGTGAGTTGGATTGTGTACGTAGCAGTAAATATTAAATATTATAATGCAGGTTTCCCAGAACTAACAATAAAATAGTATCTTATGAGCAAAAAAATAGCTCTCTTCACCTCGAATATTGCCATCTACATTAATTTCTTCACTTTCTATAAGGACTTCCTGAACAATTTTATAGGAGACTAGCATGTGCCCGCGGCTTCGCCCGCGATAATTATTTCAAAAATTAAAAATTAAGAGCATAATAGTTAAATCATTATATTTATTAACACCTAAATCACGTGGACTACATACCACGATTAGATAGCATCGCCTGGTAAAAGCGACCTCAGATTCGAGTTCCTTGGTCCAGAAAACCCCTGTATAGTGAGTTTCGTCCAAATAAAACAATGTTTGACCATATTAGGGCTTACAACATTCAAGCGATCGCGAAAGTTTAATTTCCAAGGTATGACAAAAATAGACAAAGCCAACTGTAATTGTCAAACTTCCATTTAATTTAATTCCAAACCCATCTGAAACCCATTGGCAACAATATGTTTTAATGTCAAATGTGATTCGGATTCGATAATTCTGTGTAAAAAGGGATTAAGTATTCTCAAAAACACTTGATTTTTGGCATTTAAAATCAGAATTTTTCAAAATCCTTTCTTAGTGAGCACCTACATTATGAAACGAAGGTACTGTCAAAATTCAAAGTCTCTACCTGTTAGGCAGCGTTCACACTGAGGCGATAAGCGATAAGCGATTTATCGGAAGGAATTTGTTGCGGCGATATAGGCTATTGCTAGGAAGGTTCACACAGCGAGCGATAAATCGGCAGGCCTACAGGCTGAGGTAGATTTCGATGTGCTAAATATCGCCTTATATGAAAGCTATCGAGAAACCAGTTACTGATTTGTAGAGTACTCATCAAGCGCTTTTCAACGATACCCCATAAGACGTGGTTTCAAAAATTTTGAACTTCCATCCCCCAACCAACCACCCCAACTCGTACCACCAAAACTCCCGAATCGTTGGTGTCACTGTGAACTCCATAGGGAGTACTCTAATTTATTCAAACAAAGTTTCCCTCTATACTTCATAGGAGCCGAGATATACATATTTCAAAATTTCTACCCCTCCCCGACCCTCCCCTGGGGCCAAATTTGGTCATTAACGAACTTGTCCGAACTATTGGGCCTAGAAATAACATAATAAAATTTGGTTCAAATATCTTCAAAATTATGGCTGCTAGCGTGTAAAGATATATATATATATATATATATATATATATCACTTTTTAGGTAGATTTTCGAAGAAAAATCTACCTATTGCAATGGATACCACTTTATGATTTTCGAAAAATTCTTTCATATCTTTACGTTTCATGCTCCCCTAAGTACGAAACCACCGCCCGTTCAAAAAAAATTTTTGTGATATTTATATATATATTTATATTTATATATATATATATATATATATATATATATCTTTACACGATAGCGGCCGTAATTTTGAAGATATTTGAACCAAATTTTATTATGTTATTTCTAGGCCCAATAGTTCGGACAAGTTCGTTAATGGGCAAAATTGGCCCAAGGGGGTGGTCGGGGGAGGGGGTTGAAATTTTTAAAAATGTATATCTCGGCCCCTATGAAGTATAGAGGGAAACTTTGTTTGAATAAATTACAGTACTCCCTATGGAGTTTACAGTGACACCAACGATTCGGGGGTTCGAGTGAGGGTGGGGGTGGAGGTGGGGGTGGGGGATGAAAATTCGAAACTTTTGAAACCACGTCTTGTGGGGTATCGTTGAAAAGCTCTTGATGAGTACTCTACAAATCAATAAATAGTTTCTTGATAGCTCTCATATTACGCGAGATTTTAATGTTTGAAAATAATAACACTTAAAAGAATTATTATAATATCATAATTTTGTCTTGTTTAGCAGCTTTGCTAATTTTATTCATTGCTGATCTTGCGCACGGCCTCCCAGAATATTATATCCTATTCTTGTTGTCAAAACAAATGATTGTAGGCTCTTCCTCTTTACCGAATTCAGTTCTTATTACTGCGGGTTTACCATGCCAAGGCTAAAGAAGAAGAGTGCTATGCAGCGACAATAAATTAAACCAAAAGCACTTCAAAATCTACCTCCGCCTGTAGGCCTGCCTAAAGGGATTTTTTTTTTTTTTGAACGGGCGGTGGTTTCGTACTTGGAGGCATGAAACGTAAAGATATGAAAGAATTTTTCGAAAGTCATGACATGGTATCGATTGCAATAGGTAGATTTTTCTTCGAAATCTACCTAAAATGTGGTGGAAACACAATCTTCACTACAAAAGTTACAATATCGTAAGCAACAAATCGCTCAGGCGACCAGCATGCTGCACTTCGAGCGATATAGCACTTGCGATATGTTGCGCTATCGCGTGAGTGTGAACCTTTTTATCGCTTCCCTTTAGATTTCAAGTATCTGTCCGTGCGTGTCGCGTATCGTATATCGCTCGCGATATATCGCTTATCGCCTGAGTGTGAACCCTGCCTTATAGTTTAGGCTCTACGTTGATTCCTGTCAGTCAGGACAAAGCCTTTTATATATAGATTTATTCTTGCAAACTAATTGCTTGGAAACACTGTTTTTCTCAAAACAGTAAGTAAATATTGCATCAATTATGTTATTCCTAGGTTCCCCATGTGCTTTCATACGCGTGCGGATAATAGTGTTCCTTTTTTTAAATTCTAGGTGTCTCCAGCAACACATTCGATGAGAATGATAGATTTTTCAGATTAATTAAACCAGTAGTCTTCAAAGTTTTTTTTTTTTTTTTTTTTTTTTTTTTTAAGCTAAAGGGTAACTTTCTTTTTGGTAAAAATCTAGTGGGCTGCATTAATTTATTGAGTATTGATTATTAATAACATGATACGAACATAAATATATCAATTATATTAATATCTGTAGGATTTACTTAACATTATACATGTGTTTTTTTTATATTTTGTCTTCTACTTTGCAATGTTAATGAATAACACAAAGCACAGTAACATTCTTGAATTTAATGTGAGATCTGACTCTGTTCCTTTGTCACTAAATTGTCAATATATATGCTAGTTAAAATTAGTATTTCTTTGCGGGCCACCAAAAATGAAGCCACATGCGGCTCCTGGGCCGCGGATTGAAGACCACTGAATTAAACTACTTCGATGTTATTTGTTATTTAACGTTCTTGAAGTCGTTAATTTTATCATTTTATGAGAACCTATAGATATATTTAATGTTGCATTTATAATTATGCTGCATTGAGATAAAAATCATTCCAAGTAATAGACAATTTATCCAGCATAGAAATACGGAAATCAAACAGTAGATTTACTTCGCATTGCCATTACGAATTGACTACAGAAGAAGTAATTATTTTTATTCTGCCTGCTCTGTTGGCTTGGATAAAGTGGTGACGAACACTCTTGAGAAATGGGATAGAACGTATCTTCGCAATCCATTACCCCGACAGACTCTTCCCTTCAGACTCTCCATGGGCACTCAACTGATATGAATTTAAAGCAAATATATGGAGATTGGAGAGCGAACATATTTGTCAGTTCGCTGCTGATGTTGGTCTCGCTCAATAACTGTTAACAAAAGGATAATTTAGAGCTTGCTTGTAGCTGTGATGTCAGATTCAGGGTAGAATATGAATGTCGTGTACCTAAATGACGATATCCTAATGTCATGTCCCTTAGTGAAACGTGAATCGAATTTCATTTCATGACCCAGACTCGTATAACATTTCCCTGTACATTCGCACACGCTATGCTGAGAATATGAGCAAGGTTTGTTTAGTACTTCACAATAGAAATGCAAAATGTTCATTTTATGTTGGAAGTAATCTTTTTTTTTAAGCATCTCACATGTTCTGGGATTTTTTTAAGTGTAAATTTTTGCATATTCGGTTTTTGTTTCTGACGATCAAACAGTCACGCGAGCTGTACTGGTGTAGTTCATTGCATTAAGTTTGCCTTAAAATGTCTTTAGTGTCATTGCTTGCATGTTGCTGTTGAGAAAACGTAAAACTTTAAAGGTCTGCATTGAGATTGTTAGATCCTTATCCTCTGGTTCTGACGTGGATACGTCCGTCCTAGAGGTGCGCATTATGAATGTGTGACACGCCACAAAACAAGCATTTCATTGTGTAAGACGACCGTTTATTCTTGTCGCTGCGTTACGCATTCTATCCATTAAGCGGCCCTTACACGATCAATATTATTGACAATACCAGTATTGTCAATACAGTCGATTACTTCTTGAGGGTACCACCGTCAATATCGCCGTACCCTACACGGTCAATATTATTGTCAATAATTGTAGCCTATCAATAAATGTGCTCAGTACGTTTGTTTCCACCATTCGGACAAGTGAAATGATGTCTTTCCAAGTGAATTTTTGTGGTTTTGTGTGTTTTGAAAACATGGACAATCGAAAAAAGAAGGTTGTGTAGCCGTAATTATGGCTATCGGAAGTATTCGTCGAGTTCAGCGAAATCGATGGATGAGAGAGTGGTTGAAAGAAACATGAAGAATATTCTCATATGAGGCTGCTGAGGGAAATCAGATTGACAGATGCGGAAGATTTTCACAATTATTTCAGAATGAAATAAAGGACGTTCATAAAACGATTACAGATGGTGGAACCACTCTTGATAAGGCAGAACACAAACATGAGGGAATGCATGCATCCCCGTAATGAGAGATTACCCTTAACCCTGAGGTACTTAGCTACAGGAAGAAGTTTTGAAGATTTGAAGTTCTCTGTCATCATGTCGCCTGCAACTATCAGCGAAGCTTTAATTGAAACGTGTGAAACTCTTGTTCATGCCCTACAAGACTACATGAAAGTAAGTGTTCTAAATATATTTTCCAGATACCTTCCTACTTACCTAAGTCATTGCACAGAACCTCTTCACTACGTATATGAAAGTAGTTAGCATGACAGTAGGAGTAGGGAAACTCATATTGAATAATTTACAACAAAAGTATGTATTGATTAAAAAGCAAAGAAAAATACAACAAGAAATAAGGCAATCAAAATTCACAATCCTCAATCCTCAATCTGAGAAGGTGTTGAAAAAAGTCGCCGCTGATAAATCCTGATGTTGGTTGTTGATTAGTTGTGGTGGGTTATCACTGTGAGTAGGAGAAGAGCAACTAAATGTGGAAAAGGATGAAGTGCTGCCACGACTTTTTCCCGTTTGTTGTGGTTCTTAGAGGGCTTGGACATTGACATACTTCATTTATTTGTACGGAGTTGCGATGGAAAGTGCCCAAGCTTGCTTCAAAAAGCATGTCATTTATTGCTTTCTCAGCAAATTTTCTCTGTTTAGCATCCACTGAGAGCAGTTTTTTCTCCCCAAGCTTTTGAAATAGTCGGTATGTTGCTGTCAGGGTTCGCCGAGTTTTCTAAATATGAACACAGTTGGAGTCGAGACTCCGACCAGACCGGTCGGACGGGTTTGAGTGCAGTGTATCGTGACTTCTGTTGTGTTTGTGTCCTGAAATATGGCGAATAAAGTTCAACGAAAAAATACCATCAAGGTTCAATTCAACAAAGAACAACAACGGCCTACTGCTTTTGAGATTCATAAATGGCTTGAAGATAAATTACGAATTCGCGAAGAGGACCTGGAAACGCTTCAGTTAGTAGGGAAACAATATGCTGTCTACGTTAAGTTTACAAACCAAGTGTGTTATGAGTAGGGCCCGGGGGGTTTAGCCACAAAAACATTACATCAGGTTAGTGGTGACTGGGATATAGCCGTATATAAACACGAGGGAAGGGGTGACTCGCTTTCAGTGGCGCACTTTAATACGAACATTCAAGTTCAAGGGCAGTGCAGCTAGTCTAGTGAAATGATAGACACAGCGTCACAGAATAGTTTGCACATTTAATCGTAAATGACAGAAACAAAATATATTTTCTAGTAAAACGAACATAAATATACACAACCAATGCTTTAATATTTGTTAACAATATTCACAGTGAAAATTAAAAGGCAATTTAAAGGCAATTTATATGTCTGTGCATACGCTTTGTTGCAGTGAATGGCAATATATATTTTGAAGTTTTCAAAAGAAAAATATCTTCTATTTTCCTCCAAAGAAGATCTTTAATGGTAAAAACTTCTCTCTACGTCTCATGACGTGACGGCAGGATGAGATATTGGTGTTTCCCTTGTGTGCGTACACATTATGATCTTCTGTAGAACCTTCCAGTGCACCTCGAAAGGTAAAAACAGTAGAAAAATCCTGCATTTTTCTGGAGATTTTTTTTTCTGCTGCACCTGCAGAAGTATTCCATCTTCAGGTTGACTCTTACCTATGAATAATTCCTCCACGAGTCTGATCGCTTGTGCCATTTACATATTTTGTCTCTCTAGAAGAATGATACATCTAGACAGTTGCCGAAATTATTTGCAATGAACTTGATATTATTTAGTAGCTTTTCTAAACAAAAGGCTAAACATTTTCTGGAGCAGCAGCCCCACTCATTTTAGCTATGATCCGCCACTGGTTGTCAAGAACGCACAACACACAACGACGTCAACAGAACACTAAACTGCCACATGCACTGCAAGTTGTTTACTAACTCAGAAAGCTTCCTATGCCTTGTCCACCACTAACTTGACGAATTATTGGCTAAACCCCCGGGCCCTAGTTATGAGCAACATCTGAGAGAACACTGCGGTGCGTCAACACTAGAACTGATGAACGGAGAAGTTATCGACGTAACAATAATGGCAGGAGATGGGGAATTAACATCAGTTAGGGTACTAAACATTCCTCCGGAGGTACCCAATGCAAGGATAGTCCACAACCTCCAGAATTACGGAAGGATACACGGAATTGACAATGAAAAATGGTCATCGAAATATCGCTTCCGAGTAAATACAGGTATTAGGATTGTACATCCAGTTAGAGAAACAGATTCCGCCAACACTAACTATTGCTGGGTATGAAGCCTATATCACATATCCGGGGCAGGAACAAGTGTGCTTCACGTGTGGTAGTGCTACTCATTTACGTTATACCTGCCCAAATCGAAACTCCAGATTACGAACCACAGGAGTACCACGGCCAACTCTCTTAAGTGACCTGTTCAAAACTAATCCACCTGCCCAGTCCTCTTCTGGGGATATTGCTGACATGCATGTTGTTACGTCTTTACCTGTCCCGAAGATGGTCCGTGCTCCCCTGTCTGGTGAAGTGAGAGAAGATGATGCGACCATAGTGAGTAGCACCCCCCTTGAAAGTGTCAGCAACGAACAGTCATCCTTACTAGAGAAAGATTTGGTACGTCAGGATTACGAACTTAAGGATAACGCTACTCCCGACCTCCATAGTGAGGATTCTGCAACTGATACGGGTGATGAAAATGTCATGCAGACTAACGAACAGGTTCAACTTCCTGCATCGCTGGAGGTAAGCAACCCGCAAAATAAAAATATACGTAAACGTAAAAAGACCTCGAAACAATCAAAAGTTACAAAGAAACAATATGATTCTCCCTTAGACTATCCTCTTCATGATAGTCAACAACAGACTGCGCACACCTTGCAAGCGATAGAAACCCAACATGACCTGCCCTTAGGGGAATCGTCCGGACACAGTGAATCCAGAGGAATCGTACAACCTTCCTTGCATGATCATTTTGGTGAACTAACCCGCCCTCCTCCAGCGTCTTGGAATGACCAGATGGAAGAGGAGGCCGACTCTGAGAGACATGATACAGTCGATCATTCTATGGACCACTCTCCAGGGATATTTTACCCGCTCGCGGCACCTCAGGGTGTCATGAAGAAAACAACCGCCAATACGAAAGATGGCAGCAAACTAGGTTTTCCATCACTTCGCAAGGCTGACTAAGATCTTCAGTATATTTGCAAGTTGGAGTATACAATGGCGCCATCGATACACCATCTTCGTCGTTTAGCCTTTTGGTGGAAGTTCATGGTCCTCACATTAACTGTAGCAACTGTAAATTTTAATAAGAGTTCATCCCCTACAAAAATGGCTGCTCTGAAATCATTTATACAGTGCCACGATCTGGATGTAGTGTTTCTACAGGAAATAGTTAGCAGTGAATTCTCTTCCATATTCAATTACAATGCTTATATCAATATAGGGACAGAATTGCTGGGTACTGCCATCTTAACCAAATGTGGGATTATATTAGAATCTGTGGAAATGCTCCCCTCAGGTAGGGGAATCAGTGGCATGTTTAATGGGGTTTTGTTTCTTAACATCTATGCGCCGTCTGGCAGCAACAGACGGCAAGAGAGATCCGACTTTTTTTGTTTTGAGGTACCCTACTTGCTGCGCACACTGCCTGCATCTTATATTCTGGGAGGTGATTTTAACTGCGTGCTGTCGCCAGATGACTGTACAGGTACCTATCAGCCGTGTGCAGCGCTACAAACTCTAACTGAAAATCTCCACCTGTGTGATGCGTGGAAAACTACAAAGAAAACCACTGAATTCACCTTTTTCTCCAGTACCTCTGCTGCACGCTTGGATCGTTTTTATGTTCCCCAGTCACTGAAGAAAAGTGTGAGCCGAGTCGAGGTGATTCCAATATTTTCTGATCATGCGGCAGTTCTGTTACACATCAATTTAATGATAGAATTTCTTCCCATGGGCAAGTCCTACTGGAAAATGAACACTAGTTATCTCCACGATGACAAATTGCTCTATCAATTCGCAACAACTGAGTATTGACAATATTATTGACGTCCGCCCAAAGATGCTCCATAATACTGTATTGACAATATCCCCTCCACTTTTAAATATTGACGCCCCGAGATCAGAAAATCTGGATTTCATCAATATCGCTTCAATATCGGCCGTCAACAATCTTTTTTCACCTTACATGATCAATATTATTGTCAATATCATACTGTATTGTCAATATTACTGATCGTGTAAGGGCCGCTATAGGTCTACTGCCACAATACATTCAGCAGAAGTGGTGATAGTGGAATAGGTGCAAAATATAACGCAGATTTATTTGCACACACTGACACTTCAACACTTTAAATACTTTAAATACTTTAATATTATCAAAATCAACCATAATACAGGTACTATCTTTTTAACAAGGTCGGAAGCCTTTATTTCGTATAATATTTTATTATCATATCCACTTAAATGTAGGCTATCTTATAGGATATACCGAGTGAGAAAGTCAAGGCGGTAACATCGCGAACTCGCATTCGGGATGACACGGGATCAAATCCCTTGGCCGGGCAATCTGATTGAGATTTTCAGAGTATTACCACAGTATACGTATTAATACAGTAAAGAAACTCAGTCCGTTTTTCTGCCATACGGACATGCGCGCGCAGATTCCATGCGATCCTACCGGCCATTGAGTAATACTACAATCACTACTGCGGGAAGAATGGAAATAAATAGGAGTCTTGAATTTTTATAGCAATGCATGTTTGGAAAGGATGTTATTGTTCTGCTATAAATTGCAGTAACAATAAAGGAAGAAATCCTGAATTGCAGTAACATAAAGGAAGAAATCCTGAATTGCATTTCTTCACTTTCCCAAAAGATCCAGAAAGGTAAGAAGAAAAATACGTAATATTTATTGTATGCCTGCTGGCTTACTCTTGACACATGTTCTGGTGTGGTTATGTTTACATTTACTTTAATGTAATATTTTTATCTTTAATTATGTTGTAATTTCTAACAATAGATACTAATGAAATGAAAATGTCAGCAGTCTATATCACGGTTAAGATAACAATATTTAGGATGTCGTATTGTGATCGCTTAAGATAACACAATATTTGCTGCGGTGCAGCTTATTTCCTATGTGCATTGTAATGTATATGTCAGGGCCGGTTATGTATACAAACATGTGTGCCGTGTTGGCAGTCAAGAATGGCTATGTGAGCTCTAATGCACATGGCCATTTTGCAGCATGTAGCCGATTTTTTTTTTCTTTGCTTGCACAAACCTGACAATCAAAGATCCACATGCCCGGTTGTAAGGATCAATGCTAAGGAATATCAGTGCACATAACTCAATTTCGTAAAAAAAGTGCACATAGCCGATTTTACAGGCGGTACGATATTTATTTTCTCGAACACGATGTAGGCGTAAAGATGACGAAAACATAATCTTACATCATAAATTCTCGGATACATGTGCCATTAAGGTGTTTGCGACAGTAAACTAACATGACATCATTATCCAAACCTAGGCAAGCAATAGGCTTACCTAAAATAGGCTACTGTTAAGAAGCGTATCTAGTCCAAGGTTTTTCCCACCTTTAAAATCAACGTTTAAGTTATAAATTATATTAAAGAGTGACCTTTGAATATAGGTTTGTCACACTGCTCGTCCTCAACTTCATTGTTGAGATTGTATTTTGTTTCTGTATCTTACGGCTTCGATCTACCTTCAATTGTTGTAATGATTTCAGGTGTAAAAAATGGGTCATCCATAGTCGGCGAGAAGACCTACTAACAAAAACTGTAAAATATTTAAATGTAAATTGCCGCCTATGTTTGGAACACTTCGAAAACAGCCAGTTTATGAATTCCAATAAGAACTCTTTAATTAAAACTGCTGTACCGACTGTATACTAAAAGCAGTTTTGGAGTATTAGAAATTGAGAAATATTGATAGAAACCTATATTTTTATTTGAATTTTGTATTGTATCTTATGTAATATTGTATTATTTTTGTAAAATGATGACATTTCTATTCTAATGTAATATTAGGCTACTTTTAAAAATAAAAATGAGTTATAATTGGTTTTCCAAGAATCATCTTGAAGTTATTAAAACTTGTAATAAGAATAGCCCTAGGAACTGCAGTGCAAGTTACAGGTAAGTGGCATTTAAAAATTGTGCCTGATCTTAACTAAAATATAATACATGCTTCATTGTTTCTTAAATTTAAAATTCAGTTTTGAAAGAAGATTTTTTTCTCTTATTATAACATATTTTGTTATGTGTTTATGCATTTTCCCAAGTTATTTTATATGGTGAGAATGCAGTTTTACTCAACCGCCGCATGGAGCGCTAGTGTCGCCCAGCTAACAAGTTGTCATAGGACTTTTAACACACAGTTTCCTTACTGTATTAATACTTATACTGTGGTATTACCTACCCACCGCGGTGAATAAGATCGATATGTCATAACTAAGTAATAACGAAAGTTATCAACACAATTGATATTGATGATTTATGATTGAAAATAATTATTTTAATAACATTTTATTTCATATGATGAAATGTCGGGATGGGAGTAGTCAATATGTGGATGGAATTAACAGTAATCCTTACCTTACTCTATTTATCAAAATATTCGCCATTGCTGTCAAGGCATTTATTTAACGTGGTACCAGTTTTTCAATGCCGATGTTATACTCTTCTACCGCCGAAGACCTGAGCCAGGATGTCACTGCCACTTTGAGGTCTTCATCGGTTGGGAACCCTTTTCCACCCAAAAAGTTTTTTTTAGTTTTGGAAACAAGTGAAAATCGCTTAATGACAGGTCAGCAGCCCTATTCTGTAACTTCTCGATTTCGGAATCGGAATCGGAATCAGCGAAGAAACCGATTTTTCCATGTTTTGGTATTCTGTAACTCCATTCCGATTCCGAGCGATCGGAATCATACCGATAGTAATGGCGGCTGATCGGAATCCTTGCCGAGAGGTCTCACGCATTCGTTTGGAAATTTCTAAGTCAAATAAATAACGAAGGAAAGCAATACACAATGTCATTCTATTAAATTTGTGTTATTAATGCATAAGCATAACTAATTAAAATATTTAAAACTTAATAAACTAATGAAAACATATTAAAATAATATATGTAAAAATGTAGGGTTATGTTTGCCGTACAAATCATGGCCACAGAAATATTAGTTGTAGTAAAAATGTAAGTAGCCTACTAATTTTCTTTAATTGTAATATAATTTAATCGTTAATAACACCGTCAACCCCAATTCACTACCAGTATAATATGTTCTTGCCATAATTATGAACATTAAGTACAGAAAACAAACTACAAATAAAATAAGCAGCAGATGATATTGTATTCATTCCTAAAATGTACTGTACATATATTTTACCTATGTCAACCAATCTCCGAAATAAATAAAAAATTAATATAGGCCAAGGATGCCCGAACATTTCATATGAAGGTTCAATAACCATTTCAATTGTTTATGGCGTGTCATATTTATACTAGCAGTAATTTACGTTTAAAAACTAGACTAATCTCAAAGAAAACATTAGTTTTAATAATTTCTGTAATCACTGTTTTTGTTAAATTAAATGCATAACTATAAAAATACTGTAATAAATAGAACACACGTAGTACGATAAAAGACTACTTTAGCAAATATTACCCAATAAGAGTCATTTAGTAAATGCTTTTAATTAGACATAATATAGTGTACTATGTAGTCAGCTTGTGCAAAATTAATTAGGAAAATGCATGCGTAATTACCTGGCAATGAGAAGTGTATATTGAAGACTACAAACCACTGATAACTGGATTCTCTCTTGTGGAGACTATATCGCTTGAAATAACACACATAACTATTTTAATGCTTTCACAGAATAATTACAGAACTGCACTTTCACTGTTCATCCATTATCAAATTTGCACATACTCGATAAAAATTGAATTAGTGACGATATTACACGGAATTGTACAGCTTCTGTAGACTACAAATGCCTGACTGCCTCTGCAAAGCGTAAATGTGAAACACAATTTGGAAGAATGGAACATAACGGTCTATGAGAGATGATTGACCGTGCCCCTCTAGCCTTTCTTTGTAGTGCAACCCCCAAGTAAGCTCACCACATTCCTAACATTAGAAATGAGATCCAATGAATAGAATTTAGTGTAGCAGTGTTCATTGCAAAATTTTAAAACCACAGCAGTAGACATTTAAGATACATAGGTTTTATTATAACTTATTTGTAAGGCCCGTCAAAAAAATAAGCGGCCTATTCATATTAAGTTCTTTTAGTACGACTTTATTTTATAAATTGTGTGAGATATTATGAAGTCTCATGAATTTTAGGGTTAGTTAAACCATTTTCATTATGGCGGGAGAGCTGTTTCAGACGACAACTCTTCACAGTTGAGATGACGTCACTTAAAACCCTTGCCTCTCATTGGTGAACGTCACCTGTACGTCACTAATTCTTCGGCTACCTTCGGGATTTCGTTTTGAGATACGCAAAACGAGTGGATGATCTCGATTGGTGTTACAGAATACCAAACAAGCCAACATTTCGATCGACTCGGAATGGGGAGATCCCGATCGGTAACATCTCGAGTCGAGCGGCTGGCAAAACGAAAAGTTACAGAATAGGGCTGCAGGGCTGTAAGGAGGATGTCCAAAAATATCCCACTTAAAACGAAGCTGTGCCTGTATTTAAGCAGTCGTATGAGGCCGGGCTTTTGTCGTGAATCAAAAACACCTTTTCAGACAACTTTCCACGTCTCTTGTTTTGGATTGCGCGTCGTAGTCGAAGAGTTGCACAATAGGCCTCTGCGTTTATTCCTTGCCTTCTTGGTAGAAACTCCAGGCTCAGGTCTTTGGCGGTAGAAGAGTGTAACATCGCAATGAAAAACTGTTACTACGTTACAAAAATGCATTGACAGCAGTGGCGATTAAGTTGAGAAATAGAGCAAGGTACTGTGTCTTTGTAAATAAAGTTTTGTGATGATATCTTTCGTTATTATTTAGCTATGTCAATTCGTTCTGGACGACCCTCGTAGAACTGGAATTTGTTTACCCTTGACTTTGGCCCAAATGACCTGTCGATCTCGAGAGGCTTGCAAGCATTAATAAGTAAATATTTTGTGCGATGTGTGCCTAAGTCTATCGCTAAATATTAAGAGAATAATGCAGGGGTGGATCCAGAGAGACATTTTGGGGGGGGGGGGACCGAAGTAGAGAGGAAAGTTTTTACTCTTAAAAATTAATTATCCCAGTACACAATTGAAATCAAAATGAACATTTCGACATTTTATTACAACTGTATTTCAAAATAATGAATGTCGTTGCTTTAATTTAAGTATTTGGGTTATGTTGTCTTTACAAAATTTATTAGAAGGCTGACCGTTTAAATAATTTGTGCTTAATGTTACAAATTTTTTTTTTGGGGGGGGGGGGGACCGCCCCTGGAATAATGCGAACGTAAGTCATTTCTTTGATTTTGTAAAATCAATAAAGTAATTGTAACTATTGTAAATGTATGCTAACACACTAATTTGTTGTGTGTACCGTAGCGTACCCCTTTTATTCAATCGATGTTACAACTCGTACACCTTCCATTATTGAAGTTCTTAAAGTTAGACTTGTTAGTGATATTCGAACATTATCTGTATTTATAGTAACTAGGCATACTCAAGAATAATATCCCTATTATTTTAATACTGTTGTACTTTTATAGATATAATAATGTTTCAGTCCAGCGCTTCTCAACCTTTTTGAACCCGAGGACCTCTAAAATGTCTAAAATATTTTACGGACCCCTAATTTTACATCCCATTTTTAAAGGAAGGCCTATGTTCTTAATATTTGGGGTATTAATTATAGGTCATTATAACGAAATATGTGAAAAAATTATACTTCTTTACTTTCCACTTTATTATTTTTTTAATTATTTCTGCGGACCATCTGCACCATCTTCGCGGACCACCAGTGGTCCGCGGACCATAGGTTGAGAAACGCTGTTTCAGTCCATCACGGTTTCAACAATTTCTTCCTTGCTTGAGTTAGGGATCACTTTTTAAATATGCTCGGTGATTAAGTTTAAAAATTTGTATCTTGAATGTCATTTGTTATTTTCTTTCGATGTAATAACATTTCAATCTAGGATGAGAGTCGTAACATCCCATTGCAAATGTAGACGTGTTTTACTGCTGATCAGAGATGGAGAAATGCATTTTATGGTCGTTGGTATGTGTACGGAAATCTTGAAGATGGTTCGGATTGAAGGATATGGATCGCATTACCAGAGGAAATAAGAAATGATTAATGCTCCAACAACATGGCTTGCCGTTAGCAGAAGCTTGCATTACATGACCTACAGAACGATGATTGATTGATTGATTCCTTTCATGCGCTGCGCTCGGTTTCTGCTAATACTAGCATTTTTGTTCAGCTTTACGCTTGTGAATTCAAGTTCTGTCTTTTAGCACACTATAGCTATTCAGCGGCTCTTTTCTCCCGAAAATCTTGTAAATGCATTTTAATTACCCATGTTTTTTTTTTTTTCTACATTCATTTCTTGTTGAAGAATAACCTTGTAGATTCACTTCGTGCCGAGTGCTTGTCGGGCAAAAAAATTAAATGCATTATAAATGTTAAACTTTTTAATATGTGATATTATCATGATCATAATCGTAATAGTAATAATAATAATAATAATAATAATAATAATAATAATAATTATTATTATTATTATTATTATTATTATTATTATTATTATTATTATTATTATTATTATATCCGCATCACCATTCGAAGATGTAACGTGACGAATTTAAGTTCGGGAGGTCCATGAACTAGATCTCGTAGCCGAAAAATTTGAGAGTTTTTTCGGGGTTTCATCGCGCAGGAATAGTGTCTGAATTTACTTATCCTAGACTTCGGGACAAAAATGTGCAATGGATGGAATTAGCCAGAATCTTGCGCTATCGAGAATCCTTGTTGTATGTAGCTTGATACATTATCATTATTATGGCACTATAGGCCTATATTGTATTATTAAATTTGTACAAGTAAAATTATTATTAATTTATAAACTGTATATAATTTTTTTTTTAATTTAAATATAACTAAATATCTGATGTGGTACGCATAACCTCCTCTATCCAATTACAAATTTTGGCTCTTAATATAGTCTAATGCAGGCCTTTCCAATTAGAGCACTCTGCGCTGCTGCGCACCCTTCCCCATGTAGTGGCCGGTGAGACTGCTTTTGTGCGCCAGACAGCACAATGGGTAGCTGACCTCGCTTTCTTGGTGGATGTAACATCTTATTTAAATTATTTAAATATTTGGTTGCAAGGAAGAAATTAGTTAATTGGCACCATGTGTGACAGAATTAAGGCTTTCAAAATGCAGAATTTATCATTTAAACATCAACTTAAAGCAGGAAATTTTGACAATTTTCCTTCATTAAAATCATTAAATTTGTCTATTTACGAAAACTTTGGAGAGTATCAGACGTCGTTACAGAATTTGCTCGATGAATTCAATGCCCATTCAAATAAATTAATTATATGGCACCTCAACTTGAAATATCTATGACGCCATATTTTGTCCTGAAAATCACCATCATGTTTCCAAACAAAGGTGATAAAAGTACAGGTACTACCACTACACCGGCGATTTGCTTTCATTTTACAAGGTATTCATCCACAGAAATTTCCCAAACTTCAGGCACTTTCTTTAAAATTTACGCCAGTGTTCGAGACAACTTATGCATGCGAACAGATGTTTCCAATTATGAATTTAAATAAAAGTAAAACCAGGACTTCTCTGTATGATGTTGCCTTAGAGGCTGTACTTTGAATTTCCATTGCCAAATCGATTGTACTCAATATTGGTAAATTAGTTGCTTCAAAACGATGTTAATAATCTACTTAAATTCTGAATGTTCACAAACACAATATAAGTAGCGAATAAATGGTGTGTTTATGTGTTCACAAAATTGTATTAATAATATTGTTTTCGTAAGCTGATCGCTGCTAGACCTGTGGAGTTGCCTCTGGTGCTACACCGGTGCTGGCCTGCTCCGTGTAAGCACCTCAGTTGGAAAGGCCTAGTCTAATGTATTGTAATACCTAATATACTGAATAATATACCATTATGCCTATTGTAGAATTCATGTAGAAATTTCAAACAAAAGTGCATATTCGGTTGTTTCAACCTGATGCAAAGCATAATTATTCACCAGGCAAGACTGAGTTTCTGAAACAGTAGATAGCTAAGCACCTCATGTAAAAAAATTCTAGAAATTCGCGAAAAACTAAATTTTCTTAATGTAAAGTGCCGTTAAAGTAAGATAAACTCGTCGCCATCTTGATGTCACATCCCCAGAAGATACCTAACCCAAATACAGGGTGTTTATAAAGTCACCATTTTTCACTTAAACACGTTTTTTATAGACTATAAACAACATGAACATACATATAGACATTTTGAACACAAATTCAATACATTTCAACACATTTCAATGTAATGACCCTGCTAATCTAAGCACAAGTCCCATTGTTCGTATGTAGCCCGAAACACCCTTGTTAACATATCTGGCGTTATCTGTTCCGCAGCGGCATAAGTGCATTTTTTCAATTGTCCAACCTATGGATATGTGAATTCTTGATTTCTGAAAGGACAGGAATGGGAAAGGGAAAGGGACTTGCCAAAGGTAAATGTATGGATGGGAATCACAAAATCAAAAGTGTATGGATCCTACATGTTTACTGAGCGAACAGTAACTGGTATCACCTACCTTGACTCACTGCAACGGTTTTTGGAGCCACAATTGATACAAGATGGCATTTTGGATTCTGTAGTATACCAACAAGACGGAGCACCTCATTTTGCCAGAATTGTCCGGGACTACCTAAATGACACTTTTCCTGGGAGATGGATTGGCCGTGCATCGCCAAGACTTTGGGCTCCCCGTTCGCCCGATTTGACCCAAATGGACTTTTTCGCGTGGGGCTTTAACAAGTCCAAGGTGTATTAGGTGAAACCATTAAGTCGGTGTTTCTTTATGTTAATTGATCTGACCAAGTTGGTCTTGCTTTCCGCTTTCCAAAACAAAAGCAACATTGCAATATTCTCTCATTGTTATCAATGAACTCAGTTCTTCCCTCGCTTTAATGAGTACCGGTTGACTGACTGAGTCAGTTTGACTCTAAGTGGTATTGCTTTAATCAATTCACACGTGTTATTGTTTACTGTAACTCGATCTTGCAACCCCGCGTTTCACTCCACGCGAAGTAGACGAGTAGCTGTCACTGTCGTCACAAGATATTTTTGGATTTAGATTGACTGAGGTAACTAGCTAATCGGTGCGGTAAAACTAAAGAGCATGGGTTGAGCTATCGGCAAACTTTTCCTCCTAACGAAATGAAGTCGCCTGGGATTTGCAAAGAATAATTGGACTATACTTCGACGCCAGCTGTAAAGTTCGGTTCACTTCAATGCGATTCGCTTTATTACAGCGAGGGACGTGTGATTGAAAACGACTGGTAAACACAATATTTTAAAGTAAGTGCATTCAACCGTGTCACGTTCTTTCATGAGATGCGATATTATTCCTTGCCATGAATAAAGTGTCATATTAATCAAAATAGATCAAAGAAATTTATTATAATTTTGACCCGGGGAATACTTTTATTACAAACTTTCTTATAGAAGTTGTGTCAGCTAGAATTTTCTGAAGTTAACGTACAAAACTCTCTGTATCACTCTGTATAATCGTACTACTACGTAATTGTAAAATGTCTTGCTGTTTGTTCTCCGGTGTTCACAAAGTCATAAAACATGCCAACCGGTACTGGATAAATAAATGCTCGCTAAAAGCATACTGTATAGAATAAATATAAGCTGAAATGTAACATATGCTTTGGTAAATAATCTCTCTTCGTTTTAACACACACATTCGCTTCAATTCCCCCTTTTTGATATAGTAGAGTTTTTCATTACATACCCAGGCGGCTTTCAAAGGAATAAACAATTAAGTCCGTGTTTCTTTTTGTTAATTGATCTGACCAATTCGGTCTTGGTTTCCGCTCTGCAAGTATCGTTGCAAAATTCTCTCATTGTTATCACTAACCTCAGTTCTGCCCTTGCTTTAATCAATTCACACGTGTTATTAAGTGCCAGTATGGTACTTTATGGGATTGTGTGGGGACTAAAAAATGTCTGTCCGTGTGTCTGTACGCACCATAACTCAAATATGCTTTTTCGGATTTTCATGAAACTTGGAAAACACATTTATAAAGTCCATGGGAAGAGCCCCATTGATATTGAACCAAATCGGTTCAACGGTACCGGAGTAATGCCCAATTTAGTGCCTGTTTTAATAGATTATATTAGAAAGGCGCCATAGCTCAAATACGCTTTCCATGAAACTTGGTATACGCATTTATGACGCCCATGAAAAGTACCCTATTGAATTTGAACCTAATCTGTTGACCGGTACCGGAGTAAAACCCGGTTTAGTGTCTATTTTATAGGCGCAATAACTCAAATACGCTTTATCGGATTTTTATGAAACTTCGTATACGCCTAATAATGTTCATGGGAAGACGTCTATTGATATTCGACCAAATCGGTTGGCCAGTACCGGAATAATGCCCAATTTAGTGCCTTTTATGTTAATATATAAGAAGTCGCGATAATTCTGATATGCTTTATTGGATTTTCCTGAAACTTTGTATGCCCATTTATAATGTACTTGGGAAGACGTCTACTGATATTAGACCAAATCGGTAGACCGGTACCGGAGTAAAACCCAATTTAGTGTCTATTTTAAAGACGCGGTAACTCAAATACGCTTTACCGGATTTTTACGAAACTTGGTATAGGCTACACATTTATAATGTCCATGGGAAGACGTCTATTGATATTGGATAAAATCGGTTGACCTGTTTCGGAGTAATGCTCAATTTAGTGCCTATTTTATGGTAATATAAGTATTCGAAATAATTTATGAAATGCACATCAGTTATCATGACAACATAGCCTATTGTTTTACTGTGATCTTATAAGTCTTTGGCAATTAAAATACTGACAAATAACACTATTGCTTTACATGCTGTTATCCAACTAGACCGTTAAATTGACCCAGGTGGCCGAGATGGTAACGTCTTGGCCTCACATTCTGGAGTTCCATGGTTCAAATCCCGAAACCGGCCAATTTGACTTTTTTCTTTGTATTCTGCATATCGTAACTGCAATCATAGCTGATTAAACAAAAACATACTGGCACTTTGTTACATCAGTTTACATGATTTTATTGTTTACTGTAACTAGATCTTGCAATCCCGCGTTTCCCTCCACGCGGAGTTGACGAGTAGCTGTCACAGCCGTCACAGGACATCCTTAGATTTTTATTGGCTGAGGTAACTAGCCGATTAATACGGTAAAAATAAAGAGCATGGGTTGAGCTGTCGGCAAACTTTTCCTCCTAACAAAAGGAAGCCGTCTGGCCATGCAATGAATAACTAGACTATACGTTTATCCATTTAAATACATAGTGGTGATCTTAAGCATAGAATCACAAAACATTAATACGTGTATAAATAAGATAAACAAAGCTCCTGGATTTTTATTTTCACACGTGCAGAATTAGGCCAAGTGAGTTGGCTACTGACGGATTTTGGAGGATGTCGCCACTGAGTCTAACTTCTCTGGTAACAAGGAATGTAGCGTAGTTTATGTTTGGCTATGTGTTACAATCGTTAAGCTGACTGATAGTTGTAATACTTCCAAAATGTTCCGTTTGGTTTGATAACTTGTTACAAATTAGCTGGCAAAAAAAAAAAAAATCCGTGGTTCTACATCCCTGGAGGATCTAGGCCTACCATCCGAGTGCTTCGTCATCTACCATAGGCAGATGGCTGGATTGGGGGCATGTGGTCAGCATGCGACACCCATGGTCTATAATGATGGTTTCTGTGGTCGGAGCAGCTACTTCTCAATTAAGTAGCTCCTCACTTTATATCACGAGGCTGAGTGCACCCCGTTCCAGGCTTCCCTACCTCAAAAAAACCCGAGGAGGTACTGGAGATGGAACCCGGCCCTGCGGATTCGTAGCCAATGACATAAATTAGCTGGTGCAATGCAAAAAATACTTGCCTGAAGTGGGTTTACTGATTTCCTCAGTTTGTATGTAAATTTCACTGTTGTTTTCATGCCGTTTTATTTATCTGTATTTCGTTATTTTTCCTTCTGTCTTTATTTTTAAGTATTTATATTTGAATCAGTGCAGTAGTAGCAAGTCAACATCGAGCACAGCATTATGTGTTCACGCGATGTGTAAAGCTGTCGCCATATAATTTTGCCGCGATGGACAAACCAATTTACGTGAAGACCAACAAGTACGCAATGGAAGTTTCTTTAAAGAATAATAAAATTGTTGTTGTTGTCAGCTCGCCCTTAGGATGAATCAAGTACACTGAAATCGTCGACAAACTCCATTATATTTCGTTGCACAGCTCCACCTCCTAGTGGTCCCTCGCATATCGCGGCAGAATTATTTGGCATCAGCTCTACTGAAATACTATGTGTAGTGGTGGCATACTGTATGTCTACAAACTTTGTTTTAAAATAACTGAAAGTGGAAGGCTGCAGAACAAATAATAAAACAAATAGACGGAGTATTGATTTAAATATAACCGTTAAAGCAGCATTTTATAGCTTTTAGTTGTTTTCGTGTTAAGCATGTCACAACTCTGTTATTTGATTTGATGTTTGTGTCATTCATGTAGTGTACGTACTCCAGCCCATGTTGAATTATTGATAATTCGTTATTCTGGCTCTGTACAGGGGTATCCAAACCTTAAACCGACATACTAAAATGTAAAATTATATTTTTTTTCCCCTGACATCCTTCGAAATGATATGTTTACGTTTAAATAACAGAATGTTTGGATATTATATGTATTTAAATACGATTTTGCACTGCTACTTAAAACTGTAACCGTTGCCGGTGTGCCGGAAGTTTCTCTAGCAGGATTTTTTTTACACGTCTCTAAATCTACAGACATGGTCCTACTGTCGCGAATGCGAACGACGTACACCGGAATCTACCCGTAAACTTGGGAACAGAGTGCTTTAGACCTATGCCCTATAGGCCTATGTGTATTAAGGATAACATGCAAAGGGGGGTGATACTGTGAACTATCTAAGATGCTGAAGTTTCCAAATATTGAATTAAAATGGAATTTAAGATTATTATCAAGTTTTAAAGAAAAAGTGGATATAGGAATTTACAAGTTAAAATTGCAATTGGGATACAAACTTAGCTAATAGACCTAATATTAACAAAGTGCGCTTAATAATGACCTAATGGACTACAAGTAGTTTTTTTGACATACCAATATGTTTTTAGTAGGGATGGGTCCTCGATACTACCTATACCTCGATACTCTCGATACTTGCATGGTATCGGCATCGAGCGATACTTCAGAATACTCGCTCGGTACTTTTTCGATACTTTGGTAATTCTTCAATTTCTGCTTTTAGTAGTCTACTAAATATAGTAATTTTTTAACAAAAACTTGTAAGTGGACTGTTTCAAAAACTAATTTTAGTTTTAATGTAGAGTAAAAATAATTATAGGCTAGATATTAAATTTTGTCTCATTAAATATGCACACTTAGTTAATTTAGTTGGTATTACACAGTTCTCTTAACTTTTAATTTGCAATGTACCTATTTATTGAAACTGGAAATGTTGACGGTATCGAGTATCGAGTATCGAGGAAAAAATCATTGTTCGGTATAGAGTATCGAGAAAATCTGGTATCGACCTATTCCTAGATTTTAGCATAGCTAAGTATAATGAAAGGCTCTATAATGAAAGGCGTAATATAGATTTTTATATTATCTTATTATTAAAACTAAACTTTTTTCACAATAGTATACAGTTACAGTGTATATTATACAATATATAGAGTCGTCATTAAGTATCAATTTGCACGATTAGTACCATTACAGATTCTTGTAGAAATATTGTTTAATATTAACAATTAGTCCAACATTTAATATAAGTTAACCGTTAATATTTGTTGATAGCAGTACAAGTAGGCTATCGTATGTACTTCATTATAGAGTTTGCATTCATAAAGCATTACGAAACTATTGCTAGAATATAATTATATTAGGGTTTTAGAAGATTCATTATTTTTATGACATAATCATTTATATAGGCTACCTTAAGAGTTCTTACGTTCGGTTTCAGTTCAGTTCAAGTAATATTATAATATATGGTTTTTTTCTTTGTTCTGAGTCCGTATGGTCACCTGGATTGCCAGGCAGATGACTTTAATAAAGCATTTCTCTCTCTAGCGTAGTTCAAAAATAGTTTTAAAAAGTTTTCGCTAATTAGGATAAGAAGTAGGTCTACTGTTGAGGTACAATGGAAGGTAATTTAAAAGTATTACAGAACCTCGACGCTAGCCAATTACTTACTTACTTACTTACTTACTTACTTACTTACTTACTTACTTAGGCCTACTCAGTGGCAATAGACAATTCCTAACCAGCTAAAGAGATATTATGTATTTAATGGAACCCGGAGGTTCATTGCTGCGCTTACATGAGCCCGCCATTCAATCCTATTCTGTGTTAACTCCATCCAACCATCCCTTGCAAATCCTACTTCCCTTTAATATGTTTTAATATTGTTCTCCCACCTACATCTGGGTATTCTAAGTGTTCTTTTCTCTTCGGGTCTCCCAGTCAGTATTTTAAAAATATTTTTTCCTCCCCCATGCGCGCAACATGTCCAGCCCATTTCATCCGTGATTTAGTTACCCTTATTATATTCGGTGAAGAGTACATGTTATGAAGCTCGTCATTTTGCAGTTTATAAACCACTAAACCAGTCTAAATCCCCATTATGTAGAATATTGCTCCATCACATAATTATTTCTAGGTCAAGATATTGAGCAGTAATAGGTCTATTTAGGTGTGGCTGGTTTTGTTATGTTCTATATTTTGTGTTCTGAATGCCTATTTTGCATCGTCAGTTATGAGAATGTTCAATATAACACATTTATAAATACCATGCTTCAAATGAAGTCTTTATTGGATACAATGTAATATTAGTCAACAATCTTAAAAATCACAGCAGTGTTCCATCTTACTAAGCTGCCAGTCCTCGGAGAATAATGGGCACGAAGTTGTCTTTATGGTGTCCATGTATCCTTGGTTTTTACTTCAGTACGAATAGGAAAGCCACTTTATAGTAATATGTTCCGACAAATTACATTAAGGAACAGAGTACCATGTAATTAGAAGTTTTATAATTTTGTACAGTATATCTTCAGTTTTCTCCACTTTATTAATGTTTTAGTTCATACCCACATACGCACAGGAATAAATGAATAATGAGCTAATGCGTATTAAAAGAGGCCCTAAAAAGGTACACATTTAGTGGACTAATCGAAATGGGTTTGCTTGTTATAATGATTTAGTTCACACTTTGCAGTTCTACTCTATTTCCTGTGATTGTTGTGCACTGGGTGGAATTCGTGTGTAACCAATTCGTCCCGGTCTGCTAAAATTGAAACGCTGAATAATACATTTAAACACTATACTATCATCGTATGCCAGACATGTCCTCAATCATTGGCGTAGTCAGTATGGCACTAATTTGCTGGCCCAGGGTCACGGACTCGATCCTTTCCGAGGTGCATTGTACTACAGCATAACTATAACACGCTTGGGTTTGGAAAGCAAAATAATGTCCAGTAACGTCTTTATATTTGACCAAATAGGAACCTAGACAGAGAAAATAGGATCTTTGATTTTACCAGTAGGCCGTGAAATGTTGGCATGCATCTGTTTAATGTGCGTTGTGTTCATTTTAACTTATTTAACTTATATTGAATGTTAATGATGTCATTTATATTAAGTGAAAAAGCGGAGGTGAGTGAAAGACTGTAGTCCTTAACCTTTCCGGTCATAAAAAATGTCATGCAGAATTTCAACTCTTATCAGTTTAGTAGCTTTTGCGACAAATCAGAACAGTCATTAGATGAACAATTACTTTTTTTTGTATACGATATGCGCACACACTGTGTAGCCTATATAATATACAGGTAGGGGGGAGGGAAAAAGCGGACCGACTAAAATATCTATGTTGCCGTTATGAGCCACTGCGCATGCCTAGCGGCATTCACAGGATAACAGGGAAGGTATTGAAATTTGTTCTAGACAATATAGACAATCAGTTGAGAAATAATTTCACGTAATTTGCATTGCTTGTGAAAACAAACGTTCCCGTTACATCTCTTACATTTATTCACGTGTCATAAGGCTCTGAAATCAGCTACAAGAGTCGGTCCGCTTTTTTCCCCCTACTTGTACAAATTCAGATACTATTTCTGTCCTAAGTGAGTGTTTTTATCCCAAAATAATATTTTGTGCCAAAACTTTAATTGTGCTTTGGGCCCACTTGATATGTGTCATCCGGATTTTGTTTTTCACGTCATAAATTTTCCTTTTGTGGGTTTTCAATAAAGTTGGTAGTTCTCGTGTAAATTACATACAAAAATTATTACGTGGACCACCTATACCTTGCAGTTTGCCTAGGCAAGTGTCCTCCGTCATGTAGTAAGTTTATTTTATACGAGAAACAGACAAGGTCATTGCCTCCGCAACGGCGTACTGGCATGTACTGTTGCAAATCTGAGGAACTAATATTCTCTTTATTATTCTTAAAACATGGATTTAATCACAAAACGCAAAATAGGTATATTTTTTTATGATTCTATTAGAATGTTCGATCCCTCGTATCTCCTCTGGAGTTTGTTTATGTAGGGAGGTCTGGTACGGGATGCACTAAACCTCATGACACGAACCGAGAAACTGCTGGATAAAGAAGTAGCGGCTCCGGTTAAGGAAGCCATCGGCAACGGTCCTAGGAGACGCATGCTGACCACTTCCCACCAGTCCTGCCGTCTGTCTTCGAAGGATGACGCAGCGTTCGTAAATAAATGATAAATTATAAGATAGTATCCAGATATTTATGATAATTCATATTTGTTTTACATCACCGACTTAAAATAGGATAAAAAAATTGTAATCTGATTAAAATTATTTAAGGCTTTATAAATTTCATGTTGGCTATTTTCCCTTATCTTTTCATCACTAGATAACATGTTATCATATTATCTTCTTGGCTTCCGGGTATCTATCCTTAATTGTTTGTAATTTCTCAGAATTTCCATTTCGACCCATAGGCTTTTGACATTCCCAATAGCAATTCCAAACTTCAGATGGAAGAAAATACCGCTTTGTATACAGATGTCTACAACGGTCTATTGCTTGCTTTTAAAATTGGATAAATTAGTTATGCACAGAAAGGGTCAGATTCATAGAAAAAGACTGGAGGATAGTGAAGATAACGCTATTCTTAAGCTGCACAGCTGCACCAATTCGGTCATATTTTCGCAGTTTATTAGATAATAATACTGACGTAGCTAATAATTCCAGTTTGCAAACATCCATACATTAATGTAACACGGTGCTATTATTAGAAAAGGGTATGTCAATGAAAAATTAATTCCCATAAAAGAGAGTTAAGAAAACGCTTTAAATTAAATTAAATAAGGGCGTCCTATAGATGTGTTTGAAATTGCAGTACATTGCTGTTATTTATTTGTATATTTTTGTAAATGTGTTAGCCTTAGTTTATAAAAATAAACTGTATTTAACTTTCTGTGAAAATAATTGTTAGATTCCGGATTTAGTGTGTAATTCAGTGATTTCGTAATAACTTTTATACAAAATATTTTATATTTCATTAACAGTACATTTTCGTTCAGTATGCTGCTCGTAAATGAACAAATTATACAGATGTTTAATGGATATAAACATAGCGTCTTCGCTAATAATTTCAAAACTAATCTAGTAATGCATTTTGCTCTCACTTTGCTGTCGGTTTTCTCAGTTTCTGAAATTAATGAAATGAAATAAAGTTGAACTGTGATATTTGCTTATGCTGTCATATTTACGTTAGGTATGTGTTCTAACTACTTGGCTTGATTTATCTCCCAGACTTGTTTAAACACCGCGTTATGTTATCTCTGGTGTGGGCTGAAGAGCGAATTCAATTAAAAGGGAATTCGATTTTCTGTCTTGGGAAGCATGTACTGATAGGGACGGGGAAGTTCCGTCGCTACCGGTACTGCTGCTCTTTCACACCTAATTAACTGTAAACCACAATAACTTATTGTGCTTCTCAAATACGATGGACTTCTCTAATTGGTGCCCATTGTCTCTTTTATCACCCACCCCCCCAATAATTATGGCGATAATACATGAAATCACACTTGTACAATTTTAAGTGCACATACACTGAATTAGTGTGGGATCTGTAGTTCATAGTTCGGAATGTCGAAGTCTGTACGAAATATACAAAGTACTAATAATGGAAAACTCCCACATACTATTTCCCTTGTTCTGAACTAGTGTCTCCGATTATTATTTTGTGTTGTCAAAAGTTGTCTTAAATGACTTCCTTGTCTACTGACTGTTCGCTAGCATAAAGAACCAGGGGTGAGGAAGACCAAGTCAAGTACAGTGGAACAGCCACGGTAGTTACTAAAGGGGCTATAATACTAATAAATATAATAATAATAATAATAATAATAATAATAATAATAATAATAATAATAATAATAATAATAATAATAAACCAGAAACATTAAATTTTAATTTAAGAGTTAATTGTACAGACATCAAATCAGTCAAGTTTTTGGGTGTACATATGGAATCAGGACTGGGATGGCAAACCCATATAGATTGTGTTGCTAAGAAAATAAGTAATGGATTTTTTATGCTTAGGGTACTCAAGGCTAATGTAACAATTGAGGCCTTGCTCACTGTGTACTATGCCTATATACATAGTCATTTAAATTATGAACTGTTGTTATGGGGAAGTCTTCCTGTAGACTTATTTTACAAAAGAGCGCAATCAGATTAATCTTTGGAGCTTCTTCTAGGACTCAATGTAAACCACTTTTTATTCAATCAGGTATACTTACTTTACCATCAATGCACATCCTGGCCTCCCTCCTTTATGTAAAGAGAAATGTAAGTAACTTTAATACATGTAATACCGTACATCAGACATGGGCAAACCCCTATCCATTTACACGCAACCCGCAAACTTTTGTCAACTTACACATAGTTCGAGAAGAACGGATAGATGGAGACACAAGCAGACATTAAGTGCAGTGGCGGTTGCTCATTCTTAGGGAAACACTAATTTCACTTTAAAATGTACACTACAAGAAACAAATAATACAAACAATCTTGTATTTTTAATTATTCTTTTACGTGTGCAATTATTTCATTATACAAAGGCTTAGAATGTGCCATAATGCCTTTCCAATCGGAACTGTGTCGCGACCCGTCATTGCTTGCAAAGAGAGTATGACTCATGCATGGGAATAATCTACCACGTACACCGAATGTCCGCAATGCCATCTTGTGTGTTATGCGAGAAGTTCAAGAACCACAAGTGGTTCGCGAACCAGTAAATGCCCATGTATGCCGTACATGGTCATGCAACGCGAAATAATTCTTATGTCTGTATCATTGTGGTCCAACCTTTAGTTATCTGAGGGCCAATCAAACTTTAGTATAGGAATGTGAGGGCCAGAGACATCCCAGAAAGAAAACTAATTACATAAACGAAATATATATATACTGTATATACAGTGAGTCCCACGCAAGAGTTGGCCAATGACGCGGGTTTCTGCGTCGCGGCTGGCACAGCTCCAACTCCCGAGCGATCGGGTGAAATATCTACGCAAATAATGCCGCGGTTGATGTAATGATTCAGGTTCTCACATTTACAGTTAAAATTACAACGAAAATAACCACGTACCTCATCACAAGAGATGTTGGAAATGTTCTCCTCTTGCATAAGCACAACACTGACACCTTTTTTAGGGAATTTTCTTTCACGCGCGTAAGTTCAGCTTCCGAGTTAGAGCTAATTTCTCTTGTGATATTGTCTTTAAGTTCTTCTTGTGTATGGGAAATTGACCTATACACTTTATTTTTCAAGATTCCCCATAAATTATATTTACATACTGTTAGAAGAACTTGATGACAATATCACATAGGCCTATCACAAGAGAAAGTAACTCTGTCTCGGAAGCTGAACTTATGCGCGTGAAATAAAATTTCCTAAAAAGGTGCCAGTATTGTCTGGATGCAAGAGGAGAACATTTCCATCATCTCTTGTGATGAAGTACGTGGTTATTTTCATTGGAATTTTAACTTTAAATGTGATAACCTGAATCATTACAACGACCGCGGCATTATTTGCGTAGATATTTCACCCGATCGCTCGGGAGTTGGAGCTGTGCCAGCCGCGACGCAGAAACCCGCGGCATTGGCCAACTCTTGCGTGGGACTCACTGTATATATATATGTATAAAATATGTCACATTTTATTCAAAAACTTTTATTAAAATTTATATTAAAAGAAGTTTAATATACTAGTTTACTATACCACTTCATTTTACAGTCGAGAAATCAATGTGGTGGTTGGCACTGCTTTCCTGATACAAATTTATCGATGTGCACTGTAAGTTCAGTAAGGCAAAGTCTCAGGCTCGATTCCAGTGAAGCACTTTCGATGCGATTTCTCGTTTTTCATTTAATTTGTTTGGGAGCAGAAAAAGCACTTTCGCACACATTACTGCCAAATAGCGGTAACATTTGCAGAGAGAATGTAAGCAGTTTAGGAAAACGGTCTTTAGAAATCAGTTTCCAGAAATTTTCAGGGGCATCACACTTTTTAGTCTGTTAGAATGGGTCCGCCTGAAGATCAGAAATTTCCATTTGAAGGTCGCAGGGCACCTCACTCACTTCAATATCCATGGGGCTGTTGAACAGTGCAAGTTTTGGTTTTAGGGAGTCAAAATCCTGGAACTGTTTCTTGATATCTATTATTATTTCATGAAACATACTAAAATTTGTGTCACTTTTTTCCTCTTTCAACTGCTGACAAGATGGGAAGTGTGTCGTATTATTTGGATTTCTTCCAGTTTTTATTGATACTCATGCCCAATGTTTTCATTTCTGAGAAAAGCAAGAATTCCATTCCTCGACCCAAAGAACTGTTGCAGGCAATTTCCAGCACTTAGCCAGCGCACTTCACAGTACAATGAAATGTCACCATAGTCAGCTTCCAAATTGTCCAGGAATGCAATAAAAGCTCTGTGTCTATGAGCTTTATTGTCTCCCCTTATTAAATTTACAGTATTTACAGCGGTTTTCATTGTCGTCTCTGATCTGAGGTCAAATGCTGGCCCTCATACCACCATGTTGTGAAATTGAGCAGTCGATTGTCTTGAGTCACTTCTGCTCCTAAATCTCATGATTATTTGTTACCCGTGGGATATAGCCTAAAATTATTGAGAAAACTATTACGGTGTAACTCAGACTGTTAACTTGTACTTATTGTAGTGATCATTATTCACAAAAGCAGGTTATTTTGTAGTCATACGTACACACAGGTTAATAATGCAGTTCATATGTATCATAATTACTAATGCCAAAAAGGAACTTTACCTATTTATGTACTTAATACCAGAGTAAAGCAATCCAGCTCCGTGCAAAGTTCGGCCTGATGACGTCACCGGTAGTCCGAGGAGTGGGAGAAGTATTCCCGCTTGAGTGTGCGCCATGGTTGTTCTGTGTCAGTTGATGTTTATGTTTGTAAGATGGAAGGCAGTTATGGTGGACGGCAGTTAATAAAGTACGATGTGTCCTTCACACAATTCGGCTCCAAGTTCATTTTCTTCCAATATTTTCCATCATGAAAATCTTCGGTGAATTCAGATCGAGGTGAAACCGACACACAAATTAGCATAAGACGTGGAGTGTACTCAATATGGTCAGCATACCCATATAAATTTCAACACACCGTGTAAACTTGGCAAATTGTGTACTTGGTAAAATCGGAACGGCAACGCTGAAAGAGTTCCATATGAATTTTTCAGTTTATCAGGAAATTCTTTTTTGAGGTAGTAGCTATGATTTTGATTACAATCAATTTAATTCTTGCATCTTTCATGTTTTGATCTCTCTTTATGATATAAATCTTTTTTATAGTTATATTTCACTTCATTTTAGTAAATTCATAAGGACTGAACTCTAAAACATCATACCTGTAGCTTCTTTGATAAAAGAAACTAATTGAACACAGTGATAAGCTGCATATGAATAAAAAGAAGTAATGTTTAATTTTAGGCGTGATGAAGAAATATAAATCTCGTATAATAATAAGTTGGCCTACAATATTAATAATTGTGTAATAGCAAAGTAATTTACCCACAAGGCAAAGTCCAATAACAACTCCCCCATTCGCGACCGTTGCGGTATGGTTGCTTCGCATGTATTTTTTTTTCAACAGAACCAGGATGACCAATTATGCTCATAGCAGCAGTAGTGTTAGTGAGAGGTTATGTTAGATTAAGAACAGTGATATTACTTTAATAGTAGCATATCGAATTGCGCATCTCGTTGTGTGCTATATTTAAACTCGCGTTTTGTTATGATGGTTATAGTTTCTCGCTATGTGACGTCACACTGGCAACATCCAATCATGTGTTTCTTCTTCCTTCTGTACAGTTAATATGGCATCGCTACTTTGCAGCACTTCGTAAAAAAGTACTGTATTTAGATTTTAGGACGGACGGGTTTAGACTAAATCACACGTGAAGACAACATTTTCTCTCCCGAGAATGATATGTGTTGAAATTCGTGTGTTTTTACCTATTTTGTGAAGATAATCTTGTTTTTAAAGTATGGGGGAGTTGATTTTGGATTTTACCATGCAAAAAAATAAAACAATTTAATTTCTTGTGAAAGTTCTGTGTGGAAACAATGTACTCAGTAATTAATTAGGATACGATTCAGTGAAGGTTAAAGCTCCATCCACAATGTGCAGTCGGCTGTCGGTAGTTGGTAGCTAGTAGTCGGTAGTGGAAGTATAACGTGTGGTGAGTAATGGACACAGTGATCTCAATATATAAACAGGATACACAAAAAGCTGTGCTTTGGAATTGCATAAATCGTGACGTTCACTTGTTGTTAAGTTCTGCAATTATAATAATTGTCTTAAAAGAAAAACACCTGACGATAATAATTAATAATATACATTTTTTCCTTGCGCCCCCCCCCCCGGGTACGCCCATGGCTGTCGAAATTCTTCATCTTTATCTTTATAAAGAATTAAAAGAGACCTTTTGAAGTTATAGAACTTGGCCGTTTTTATTTATAACATATAAAACTCTAATTTTGCAACAATTTTCAACCCCCGGCCAGAGAATTCATAACACGATAATATTTCCCCCCCCCCCCAGAAATTTCAATGACGCAGTCTGCGTCTTAACCCACCCCCCGTGGGCACCCTGTTTTACTAGAATTTATATTATATTTTCGTACACAAAAAACAACAGACAAACGTTAACTATATCAGCTGACGAGTAACTGCCCATTCCTGCTCACTGGCGGCGCTAGTAGTAGCGTGTCCCGGAAAAAGACAGGGAGTGGACGGCAGCAGCGTCGCCAGGAATTTTGTTAAGGGGGGGCAAAATCAATTTCGGACCTCAATTTCAAATGATTAGGCTAAACACATTAATATTCACTTAGTTAACCGGATCGTTATTTTGAACCCAAGCTGAATTCGACGAGGCTACAAAGTTTTTTAAGTTAACAGAATACGCTCTTTTGAGCAATGACCTTGGTGAGATATCATTATAAATACATATTATAGTTATAATTAGTTAATACTTGCTAAACTCATTATAAAGTAATTCTATTTTTTTATTCTCCATGCTACAACTGTAGGTTGACAAAGAGTACCACAAATAAATGAATCCATAAAGCAATCCAAGGGGGGGCAGTTGCCCTCCCTTGCCCCCCCATGCCGACGCCCATGGTGGACGGTATTACTTATTGAGAGTATTTGCTCCAGTATGTAATAGAGCTCAATGAATGGACATCATTCACAATGTGCAGTTGCAGTCGACAGCAGGCAATCGGCAGTTGGTAGACAGTAGTCGGCAGACGAGAAATTCATCTCTGACTACCAACTGGACGACTGCAAGTAACATATTACGAGATTGAAAATTATTTACTAGTGCAAATACACAGATTAGCATACTACGAGAAAGCAAGATGTGTTTATAACATATATTATGCAATTATAAAGCGATTCCTCCACCTTTTTTATACTGTAAAATGTTTCCCCTAACCTCAATGTCGACTGCCTATTGTAGACGGCTCGAGTGCTGCTCCCAAGCGGCCGATTGCAACTGCAAACTGCCGACTTCGCATTGTGGATAGAGCTTAAGAATAGACCGCTAAACTTGAGAATAAGGTGACCACCGTCCCAGCCGGGCTGTACTGAGTGCGACCAAGTCTACAATGTAGCCAGTATTACAAACGTGACTACATGCAGATTGAATTCGGCAGATAAACGACGCTTGTAACGATGTTTTATGAAAGGTGTGGAAGGGCAAAAAGCTACTGCATTTAGTTAAATAATGATAGGTAAATTCTAGGTCAGTGACAGGCTATGTTAGATTAGGAACGTTATGTTAGTTTAGCAGCAGTATTCTGAATAGCGCGGGGTTCGTGCCATGTTTTACAAAAGGTGTAGAAGGGTAAAAAGCTTACTTACACGTTAATATAAATAATGACAGCTAAATTCTAGGTCAGTAACAGTTAGGTTAGGAACAGTTAGATGTAGCATATTATAAATTTACTAGCTACTCTTAGATATTTGGCTGATGGAAATGAGACATGTTACACTGCTTAAAGGGGAGAGATGGAGGTAGAATAAATTTTTATTTTTTATATTTTTTATTTTATTTATTTACCATCGTAAAACATAAAATATACATATCATAACTGATGCCCGCATGAACAAAAGCTCGTGCTCGGGCTCAACTCAGCTCAGCAAATAGAAAACAGAGATCACTGGAAATTAGAAAAACAAAAAAATTCAGGGCAAAGCGAGCTACATACAAAATACACACACACACACACACACACACACACATGGCATACACAAATACACACAAAACAAGGCAAATAGTAAATAACATAAATCAAAAGCAAAATATAATATATATTAAACATTATGTGTTAGAGAGGAATGACAAGCACGAGTAACCAAAATGAAAAGCAAAAAATTGGGATATAGTAAAATGAGTCATGCATTAGGTTGAATAAAATTTTATAAGTTTGTTTCTTGAATCTGTGTAAATTTAGTTTATATAGTTTAGGATGAGCTCTTATTAGTGAGTTGTATAATCTTGGGCCGAAATTTATACTGTGATTTAATCCAGAACATTTGGGTTCATATAGAATAGAATTTTGATTCAGTCTGGTAAGGTAGTGATGAGGATTGTTGATTTTGAAAATATTTCTATTCATGCACAGATGATTCAAAACATAAGCATATGGGCTGTACAGGATTAGTCAGTAAATAAAACATTAAAAGTTCACATTTTGATATATGTTAAACTAACCTTCCAACTAAGGGATTTAGGATTTAAAATAAAATACAAACAGAATTGTATGTGATTATGTGAAAGAACCAATGAGGTGAAAGATTGTAGGCAGCCATTGTGGGTATTGGAAGACAATAGCATTATAAGAATCAACTCGGAACATGGAGAGTTACTGACAGTACTATTGCCATTAATTATATTTTAAGTGCTTTTAAGCTTCAAATTTTAATATATTAGTATGTGGGGACTTGGAGCAGCTGCAGAACACGACAGTCACCCCTATGTTGCCACTATCGAAAGTTCACAACTGTTATGTTAGTTAGGTATTGTAGACAACAAGTTGTGTATGTGCATGTAAGAAAATGGATGACGTAAAAGAAGTAGTGAAAAATTATCAGGGAAAATTATTATTTTTTTAGGTTTCAATAATTGTGTGTCCATGGGCCTGTTAACTTGTCTATTAGAGAAAACGGAAAGTGTTGAAGGAGGTATATTATAGTATTATAAGTTTGCACATTGTGCAACTTAAATATATTAAACTTGAATTCAGTAAGTAAACCTCCAAATGAACTTGAAAAATTGATGTTCAACTTGTCAAACACATTTAATGCTAACCCAAATGCTACTAACGTAGAGCCTAACTGTATGTGAGGGGGGAAGCTTACATAAGTTATGGATGTTTTCTCACTATGCAGATGTGGTACAAATTTGTAGATTGTTTCTTCTGCACAGAACCACGGTGTTGCTACTTTCAGTGCGAAGCAGGATGATGAACTATGTTCCTTAGGCTATACCTTCTCTAGGTTAGTAACAGTTAGTGGCCTAAAGTAAAGCATCTGAATTTTTTTTTTTTTTCGAAAATTCTTAAAATTTCACATTATCCTGTTCTTCTAAATCCTCTAAAATCCATCCATAAGCACCTTTTTTGGTAGGCATATTTAAATATAAGTCAAATCTCTAAGGGCCGATTGTATAAATATCACTGACTGGAGATCAATTATGATCTAAGTTCAGAAAATGATCTGAGTTCAGACTCAAGTCGTGTTGTATAACACTGATCTAAGATCAACTAACTGAAGTTAAATTGTGATCCTAGTTCGTATACGAGCACTTGACAACATCTCAGAAACAGCTGAGTTTCGCGTGACGAGAGCATTGTTACTCTGTTTTCCTTCATATTCAGACTGTGTATTGTACAAAAGGAAGGGAAAATATGATCGAAATTAAGCAGAAAAAGGATCGTTCCCTTATTTTTCCAAGGAGGACAAGGATGTCCTGATTGAAATTGTCTTGGGAAAATATAAAGACATTATAGAATCCAATAAGACATATGCGATAACATCCGTGCAATAGCAAAATGCATTGAAAAATGTTGTGGTAATTTCAGTTCTGGCCATATAAATTGGCTGAACATTTTCACCACTACTGATGTATAAATGTTTTGCCTCAAGAATAGTATAAAAACAAAGATGTAACATTAATAGAGTAATGATTTATGTAAAACGCGAGGTTTTTTGTTCACCTATTACAGTATGTTTGTCATTCATGGAAACCAGGTATTCCACTGAAATTTTCCCTGTCGATTTTAAACTTAAAGCCCACTGAAGCTTTCACCTGATGACTGCCTTATTCCATTGTAAAATCTCTGTTCTGAAAGAGTTAGTAGGTCACATAAAAAAGAGAACAAAGAAAGTGTTATTTGCTCAAGACAAAGTAAAACAAAATTCATCATTTCTATCATCATGAGATATCTGAAAATTGGAATGAGCTGATGATAATATCATATGCAATTTATAGAGGTTATGGTGTAGAGTTGTGTTACACTGCATTATAAGGAGTCTAACACATCCTATGTACGCACAACTACGGTATCGCTAGAAATGTATGAAGTTGTCTTTTGTGTATTTTCTTGATATTTATTGTAATCACACACTTAATATTATGTTTACAATGAGCTGATCTTGTGTCGCATATAAGAAAACCGCCCCTTGAACGGAGATCGAGTTTGATCGGAGAAATTTCTCCAGTCAAACTTGATCCTAGTTCAGTGCGAATTGATCTCAGATTAGTGTTTATACAACAGAAATTTCCAAGTTTGCGTGAACTGAGATAAGTTTCGCCTCTGATCTGATCAAACTGTTTATACAATCGGCTCTAAGAAGTCCACACAAAATTAATCTAAAACGGTTCTATGATGTGATGTATGCACAAGTATCATTTGCTCATCTGTGATGTTAGGGAGTGGTTGGGTCATGTGATACAGAAACTCATATCTCTGTCCCTAACCTAACTGCCAATTCTGGTGGTGAATAGGTTTAAAAATATCTGAACACTTGCTGTATGTGTTGCAATAAATATTTTCGTGAAATTGTGTTTTGTTTGTGTAAACAGCCGTAGGGAAACTTACTTTGTGGATAGCTCTCGTAATATGAGATGCTTCTTGTCATTTTATTAGTTTTCATAATATTTTCTCTTCATTTACAGGACTTCCAAATCTGATTCCGCTCTGCGAGCACTTGCTGGAAGTTTTGCTCCTCCACGCACAGAGAAGACTCGCACTGCCAGTGGACCACCAATGCTCTCTGATGACCTCTCCACTCCAACAACTGAACCAGAGGTAATTGATCATTTTGGTAACAAAGAAATCTTTGAAAGATATACAGTGCCTTATTTTTGACTCGTGGCCGGCCGGCGGGAGGTAGCTGCTTGTTCATAGTGCTTCTCACCGTTCCTGGCTGCGGCCGGCCACGAGTAAAAAATAAGGCACTAAGTTCTTGGAAATTATTTTAAAATAAAAAGTTAATTATATGGCTTAGTTTTTTCAATCAGTATTTTGTGATACTATTTTGATGTGCACCTGATTCGATATTCTACATATTACACGATTTTACATCTGCATTTGGCAGATTTTCTCCAAGCATATTGTAAGGTTAGATGTCAAAATTGTGGTTCTGTGGATCAGAAGAATAAGCATTCAAAATATTAGATTTTCAATTGATTTTTATATTTCTTCTCCTTTATTACTTCTATGGTGCATTCAGGTGACAAATCATTTCAGATTCCAACATTCCAGTACATCAAGTATCATTTGTTGTTTTTTTGAAAGGATGAAAGAAAATATTAGTTAGCTATTTTTTATGGAATGGTATTGTTCATCTTCAATTTATTTCTACATTACTTTTTAATTTTTATTTACAAATTCTGAATTATTATTATTAGGCCTATTATTATTATTATTATTATTATTATTTTAATTTGCAAATCAATATGAAAGCCAACACAGCAGCTTCGTTGCAAGGGAGTTTGTAATAGAAGTTTTAGATTTGACAGTTATAGAATGAGGTTATCTTTCTACTTCTCACTTACCGAAATACCTGAGCAAATGTGATCTTTCATTTCCCAATATGAATGCTTATTTCAAATGTTGGCTAGTATAAGATGAATTTTTGTATGGGATTAAGCCAAAGTGAATATCAGTTTTAGAGTAGTTTGTGTATGCCATTTACATTGTATGAGTTGTATGACTAATTTGTCATTGAACAATAATGATGAGTTCTGGTTATTCTTATGAATATATTGACTTACTAGACTTTAGATCCATCTCTTGCACTTTTTAAAGTAGGCTACTCTTGTTAGCATAAATATTTTGAGTTCACCGTCACCCCAGGCTACGTATCAGGAGCCGTCTTTACTCTGCTGATTGATCATAGATTTGCTCAACAAGACAATTTTGATATTGCTTAGAACAGTTAATAGTACAGCTAAATCTCCTAATCCAGGTGCTTTCTAGTTTGCCTGGTTGATTTGCAAGTAATAAATAATGTAGACACTCTTGGATAAATACAACTGGAAATAAAATTAATGAACAGTAGGTATGGAGATCAAGAGTGATGAGCCCCAATACTTTAAATTCACACCTTGCAGCTTTATATTTAATTCACTAAAAATATTTCACTTTAAGTAGACACCAATTTAGTTATTAATACCAAAGTGCCATTGCAGCAGAGTTGTATGACTTAATTTGTTTTACAAATCCAAAATGCTATCTGAGTCCAAAATTTCACAAACTGATGTCACAGATTTCCATACCGGTACTCAAAATTTGGTACCCATGTCACAGCAATTAATTTTAATACTGTTGTCAATCTTATAGCAGTCATATGTATTGTGTCCAGCCTTTGCTGTGAATATAATGCAAGAAACTTTCAGACATTCTTACTAGAAAAGTAAATTAATTACTTTTGAAAGAAGAGAGAGCAACAAAAATGACAGGCAAGAGGCATACCACCCCTTTGAAACATGCTTCCTTAGGCTGCAGCCTACTTAGCCTAGGCCAGGGGTGCTCAAACGGTCGATCGCGATCGACAAGTCGATCGCGAGTGCTTTTTGAGTAGATCTCGAGAAGAAAAAAAATTTTAATAAGTAGGTAGGTAACTAATAAAATAACACTGCTTGCGGCAAAAGGTGGCTTTATCAAAGGAACGCGCGGCACTTGTCAAAGAAAAGCCGCGTTGTTTCTAGACTAGACAGTGGAGTCTAGTCTAGAAACAACGAGAGACAGTACAGTCTAGTTTCGGGCGGCGCGTTTGACGGGAACATTCGAGACTTTCGTTCACGCCGATATAAATGTTGCGCCTGCAGGAATTGGAGTCATTCTGAATTGTAACTTGATGGCGATACTACGTCGATAAGTACAAAGTTTATTATTAAATAGTGGAAAATGAGTGCAGTGAAGAAATCTAAAACGTATCATTTTAATAAGGATTGGGAGGAAGAATTTTTCTTTTGTATGGTGAAGGATAAGTGCATTTGTGTTATTTGTCGTGCGTCAGTTGCAATACCTAAGCGTGGTAACTTAGAGAGGCATCATAAAACGGTTCATAAAAACTATGAAAAGGATTTTCCGCCACAGAGTGAATTAAGAAAACTAAAGGTACGTGATTTGATATCTTGTTTGAAAAAAGAACAATCCATGTTCACAAGACCAGTCAAACAATCAAAAGCTGCTACGATCGCGTCATTTAAAATATCTCATATATTGGCGAAACACAAGAAACCATTCGAAGATGGATCGGTGGTGAAGGAAGCATTTATTGAAGCGGGTGAGACTTTATTTGGAGATTTTAAAAATAAAACAGAAATCATGTCTGCTATTAGAGAACTTCAGTTATCTCGTCCGACTGTCACAAGGCGTATTGAAGTCATGAGCCAGGACATCGCAGATAAACTAAAACATGATATCATGGAATGTACATACTTTTCTTTACAGTTCGACGAATCCACCGATATGACAGACACTGCCCAGCTGTGTATTTTTATTCGGATGGTATTCAATGACATGTTGGCTAAGGAAGAATTTTTGACAATCGTACCTCTGAAGGGGAAGACCCGTGGCGAAGATATATTTGACGTTTTCTTCAATTTTGTAAAAAACTACGAGCTACCAATATATAAATTAGTGTGCATTACAACCGATGGAGCACCAGCAATGACTGGAAACAAAAACGGTTTTGTGGCATTGTGTCGAGCTAATGAAGAATTCCCTTCATTTTTTTCATTCCATTGCATTATACATCAACAAGTTTTGTGTTCAAAAGTTTTAAACACGGAGGAAATTATGGGCATTGCGACAAAAATTGTGAATTCCATCCGTGCACGTAGCTTGCAACGGCGGCTCTTTCAGTTGCAGTTGGAAGATAGGGAGTCAGCTGAACACACTGATTTAGTTCTTCACACGGACGTCAGGTGGTTGAGTCGCGGAAAATTCCTAGAAAGGTTTCAAGAATTATTGCCCGAAATAACAGCTTTTCTAGACGAAAGAGGTGATGACACTCAGATTTTGAAAAACGAAAAATGGCTAAATGATTTGGCATTTTTGACTGACATCACAATGCACTTAAACACCGTTAACTTGGAGCTTCAAGGTAAAGGAAAAACTATTATTGAGATGATTAGCGCAGTAAACGCATTCAAAAGTAAATTGCAACTTATGATAGATCAACTGAAAAGAAAGGATCTGAAACATTTTCCGTCTTTGAAAGCAAGGATTCCTCAGTTGAATTATGATACGTATGAGGCTGAATTATCAAATATTTTGGGACAATTCGAAATGCGTTTTCATGATTGCAGTAAATTGGAAAATATAGCATCATTTATGAGTTATCCTTTTTCATGTAAAAACATTGAGGAATTAGCTACTGAAATAGCCAGTCAGTTTAATATGAACTCATGTTCTGTTGAAAATGAGTTGGTGCAGATTATATCAGATATACATCTCAAAGCTACAGCATCTGATACAAATTTCTGGTGTTTTATATCTGAAGATAAATATCCGAATGTAAGGCAAATCGCCCTTCAACTGACGGCATTTTTTGGGTCAACTTACTTGTGCGAGTCTGCATTTTCTGAAATGAAGATAATTAAGTCAAAATATCGCAATCGACTAACTGACGATCATATGTCATCATGCTTGCGATTAGCACTCAGTGGTTACGTACCATCTTATGAAAAGTATGCTGAGGACATGCAGTGCCACGCTTCAACATCCAAAGCCACTCCTTAGTTAAGTTTAACACCATATGTAACTCTTTTGTTTTGTAACAACCAATAAACTCGCAATTTTGAATAACTATGAGTTTTTTCATTGATATTGTAGAGAAGAACCTAACTAAACCTAACCCAAACCTTGACTAAAATAATGTACCTATACTGCGCAGAAAGCTAATATCTATATATGCTACGGTACGCCCTACCTAGGTAGGTAGGGTGTATCGTGTATGTACGACAACCCTGCATCACACACACTTGCAGTCTCTCAGAGTCGATCGTAAGTAGTCTAAAAATATTGAGGTAGATCGCCAGCAGTTCAAGTTTGAGCACCCCTGGCCTAGGCTTTAATCTGGACCTGGATAGAATTATACAACATACATTTTAGATGCTTTTAGCTATGAAATTGTTTTTTCTGATCATAATAAATGTATTTTTATTTTCATTGTGCTCTGTATTTTTTACAGCTTCCTCCTGCAGAAGAAGGTTACTGTTTACGCACAGGAACAGTTGATAAATTTGACATTCCTCAGCCTCACCCGCTTCCAATGCCGGAATATGGTGGTTATTTTGCTCCCCTTACTGAGTACCTGCCTGATAGCTCACAGCCAATAAGTGGTTTCCACAGGTATGTTACAAAATACTGGCAATTATAATTATTTCTGACAACAAAAATAACAAAATATTTATATCATGTTTGGAATTTTATTTAATTTTGTGACAGTTTCATGATTGATAATTATGTAAATTTAAAAACATTTTTAAGGAATATACAAGGTGTGATAAAAAAAAATATGGTGAATAATTTTTTTACAAACAAAGTAATAACTTTTCATAGCATTTTAATTAATCTCCTTCAAAGTACTATCCTTGGCTAGCGATACACTTGTCCAAATGTTGAATCCATGACTAGAATATTTCTGGGAGGCTTTTTTCGGAAGGGCTTTCAGCTGCTCTGTCGTGGCCATCTCTATGTTGGGAATGGTGTCAGAACATTTTCCTTTTAGCATGCTTTTTATTTTTTGGAAGAGCCAGAAGTCGCAAGGTGCTAAATCTGGTAAGTAAGGCAGAATTGGACAGACAGGAATAGTTTTTCTGACCAAAAACTCGCGAATCAGAAGCGACGTGTGGCACGGCGCGTTGTCGTGTTGAAGAAGGAAGGCACTGGTCCATTTTCTGGTCTCTTTCTTAGATGTTTAGTTCTTCGGTAAGCTCTCTTAGTCATTAGTTAATAGTTTGTCATTCGCCTGTTTGAACGATCAGGTGCTGCCATTTTTTGCATGTTTTCGTCTGTTTTTGAGGTCGATGGACGTCCCGGCCGTTGTCATCTTCAACCAACTCATTTCCGCTTTTAAATCGCTCACACTACTTGTAAACGGCCTTCAGAGTTACCACATCATTGCCATCTACTGATTGCAACATTTCATGAGCTTCTTTGACATTTTTTTGTAACTTAGAACAAAACTTAATGTTGATGAGCTGTTCGAAATCCAGGATGCGCGACGGACACAGTAAACACAACCTCACTCTAGAGGCTCTGGAAGCTGATTAACAAGTCAAAATGTGTTCAAACTTGACAATGCCTATCTCAAAAGATCAGGCTATCGGGCATACTACATCAAATGGATGTGTCGTCAGCAGTTGCTGCTTTAAAAAATCATTCACCATATTTTTTTTTTTCACACCTCGTGTATATGTTACCGTTAAAGTATATAATGCAGTTATTTTATAGAATACCTAGTTATTCCATGAAATAACTGATCATGTCCGTTAAAGTGTGTAATATGTTAATAATTTGAAACTTTAACTAGTTATTCTATGAAATAACTAGGTATTCTATAAATTAACTAATGAGAGACAGTTAAAGTGTAAAATAAACAATTTATCTAAAATGAAATAACTAGGTATTCTATAAATAAACGAATGATAGACAATTAAAATGAAAAAGAAGCAATTTATCTAATTTATGCAGCGTATAAATGGTATTTATGGAAACGTACCATAAAATCATTTGTTACAACAAGGATTACTAAAATGACACTTGGAATTACAAAGAACATTATTTCTAAAACAAAACCATTTTTTGTTGACACACTGGGTTTTACACGAACATTTTTTAAATCCCTGACCAGTACCTAAACTTTGAGCTGTAGCAACCGACCGGAGCGATATTTCTACATCTGGTACTTCTTCGATTTTAATTAATTTTTGTTCGCAGTCACTGAACTGGGATCGGGAATATAATTGTTTTATGCGGCCGTTTCTTGTGCCCAATTGGAAAAATCCTTCTTCGGTTATTTTTATGATGATAGCTAAAATAGATTTGGCATCACCTTTTCCTCTGTCAACTTCAGGCACTGGGATACGGACGGTAAACCCCACAGAGGCTTCACAATGAGATTTATCTGACATTAATTTCATCTTTTTCGCTTGAATTTCTAAACATTTTTTAGACTTTTCTCTTTCTCTTTGAACATTAAGTTCATTAAATACAATTTGCAGATTTTCTGCTCAACTTCATCTTCTGAAACATAATCTTCCGAACATGATATATGGACAGGCTCCATACATTTGAAGCAAACTATATCTTCACTGCATTCTTTTAAACAGACAACACATACTTTCGTAATGGGATTATTTAATACTGTTTGTTCAACTACTTTTTCATTATCAGGTTGAGAAGAAACATTCATTGCAGTCAAAGTATTTTGTAATTGATCTTCGTCGACCAACGAATTAAGTACTTCCTTTGGAATGGCAGTTGTTGACAGTTCAACTCTAGCTGCGCAACCAAACATAGCCTCGTAGGGGGACCTTTTAATACCAGAATGGAATGCTCTGTTCTTCATAAACTGGATAAATTTTAACCCGTTACTCCACGAAGTTGACTGGTTGTCTTGCATCCAAGTCGTCAACATATTTTCTATGTCCTGATTGGCTCTCTCAACACTGCCTTGGCTTTGGCTATGTCTTGGTTTGCCATGCACGATCTTAAGCTCTGGCCAAGTTACTTTTAAGTCATCAATAAGTTTGTTACAAAATTCTCTTCCATTGTCCGACTGCAATATACATGGGGCTCCAAACAACAGGAATATATCAAGCAACTGTCCTGCAACTTCTTCTGCTCTCTTTGTTTGAAGAGGTCTTAAAACCACAAACTTTGTAAGGTGATCCTGATAAACTAAAATAAATTTATAGTTTCCATCAGGTTGTGATTGAAAATCTATGAGGTCAACCTGACATCTTGAATTCATATGTGAAAAAATCATGGGCTTAACAACAACACCTTTTCTGCCCGCTTTGCGTTTTTGTTGACAAGATTCACAAAAATTCAGGAAAATCTTAATAACATTTTGCGTAATATTTTTGTAACGACGATTAAGTTCTTTTATCATTCGGTCTCTACCACCGTGCCCAATAGATAAATGAGTTTCGTACAAAATGTCAAACAAAGAATCACTTGAGCAATAAAACATTACATCTGGTGTTGCATTTATTACTGGGACTATTAATTTTTCTACTCCTTGAACTTCAAGGACATCGTAATGTTGAAGTAACCAATAATCACATGGCACTTTCTTATCTGATGTTTTAGATTTCTTTACATCAGCTATCAAACTTAATAATTTTTCACGGGTGAGCAAAGAACTGTTCTCTTTCACATCACGCTTATTTAGTAAAGATTCAAACTTTTCTTTCATTGCAGCTTTTTTTTCGTTATCACTTAAAGAATTCATTGTTCAAGGCAATTTAAGGTCTTAAAAAATAATTGCACTTTAACGCAAGCAAAAAATAAATGTATCTCAATACCTGATACGTGAGAACAGTATTTGACGAACAGCAGCTGGCACTGTACGTGCAAGCAATCAATTAACCGGAATGAACTGGCGCCAACATGCTAAACAAATTCTCTCCCTATGGCCTGGAATAGTTCATAAATGCAGTAGGGGTGGAAGGTAAATGTATTTGTCGTTGACATTTTGAGAGTATGGCGAAAAAGTATTCTCGTTGTTTTATGCTTTGGTATTATTGCCGTCCTTCAAAAATTATTTTTATTTGAATTCGAAATTAACGTTTTTTTTCCTGCTACTTTCCATATTGTTAAACGAAACGTAAATGTACCTTATACTAAAAAGCGAGATATATGATATAGATTATTTTACACTTTAACGGGCTGCAGATCGTTATTCTATGAAATAACTAGTTAAACCATGAAATACAAGAGAGTTTTACACTTTAACGGACATGATCAGTTATTTCATGGAATAACTAGGTATTCTATAAAATAACGGATTTCATACTTTAACGGTAACATATATATAATGAACCTCAACCCTGAAAAGTGTCAGCCTTGTGATTTAGTAAAAACCACAAGACTTTAGATAAATCTAATAACATTGAAACAGTGCATGATTTTACCTTTTCAGAGTTGAATTTATAAAGGAGTATAAGTGAACTCATCAGTGGGCTCTAAGTTTAAAACCAATGAGGAAAAACTCAGCGGTACAGTTGGTCTTCATAAATAGTAGCCTACTAATAGCATGTGAATAAAAATCCTCACTTTTATATAAAGCATTATTCTGTTTATCTTATATCTCTGCTATTATACTTTTTTGAGGTGATGCATTTATATGTCAGTAGCAGAGAAAAGGTTAATAATCTTACTTAGTATTAAAACCAACCTGGATGGAACAGTTGGCTGGGCACTGGCTCTATCTTATCTGGGTTAAACCACTGCCAAGGTCCTTGGCATTTATGTGTGCATGTAAAAGAACTCTGGAAGACAAAAGTCCTGCATGACGACAATGGGTACAGGCCGAGTAGCAGCACACAACCACCATTAAATGACCATAACAAACAAGCAATTTAATTCAGTGCATTCTACATTAGACAAAGTCATTTCAGTTTACTGTTTGTTAAGACCATCCTAGATACAACCCTCTTGCAAGAGGATGATTAAACAAACTGTAAGAATTCTTCATTTCCCTCTAGGTTCTTCGGGCATTTTTCTTTCATTTGCTGTTCTTAGTATGTAGTTAGCTCTGAGGAAAAAATTAGACAACATGGCCTTATTCTTATTCTTGCACTTATTAGTTTGATGGGATACTATAGGCTAAGCATTGTACTAAGACATTTTCAGTCTGCTAATCTATAATAATTTTAGAAGAATTTTATTTTATGTATGATAGGTTCTTAGGCTTCCAAACAGAAGCAGGGCCGTGGAGAGAAAGCAAGGGCCCCAGGGACAAATTTTCTCAGGGCCCTATCAAATATTAAAGATTATGTAAAGATATTACATAATAATCAAGTGCCAGATTGGTACTTATGAGATTGTGTGGTAGACGGGAAAATATCTGTCCGTCTGACTGCCTGTCTGTGTGTCTGTAAGCACAATAACTCAAATACGCTCTATCGGATTGTCATAAAACTTGGAATATGCATTTAGAACTCCTAAGGGTCGAAGCCTATTGATTTTGGACCAAATCAGTTTACTGATGTCGTTGTAAAGCCCAATTTAGCACCTATTTTATGGTAATAGGCCTATGTAGGGCCCGGATTTTTAGGCTTTTATAAAAGGATTTAACATTTTATTTTCATGGAAGAGCCTTTTTTAGGTTTTAAACACTTTTAGCCGTCGTAACACTAATATTAACACCATAGGTATAACCAGGCCGACCATATGGGGGGGGGTTATAACATCCGCTGGGTCTGGGGGTATGGAATACCCCCCGGGGAGAGGTGGGTCCGGGGGTCCTGCCCCGGAAAATTTTAAAAATTTAGATGCAAAATGACGAGTTTTAAGCTTCCGGGGGTTCTCCCACGGAAAATTTTAAAAATTAAGATGCAAAATAACGAGTTTTAAGCTTCCCACGCTTTATATTTGTATTAAGTAATTTATGGGCAGACTTAAAAAAATCATATAATTTTCCTTTTTTTAATCAATGGGGGGGGGGGGTGTTCAAACCCCCAAAACCCCCCGTCGGTACGCCTATGATTAACACTGAAAACTGTATTATAATTTTGACAAAGTTAATTCTAATTTTCTAAGATAATAAACAAGTAACTATTGCAATTGTATCGGTACATGAAAAATAGCATAAACAATTGAGATATTTACCCTTTAATTATTCTTTCTTTTTGTAGCATTTTAATGAAAAGTCTGTAATTCAGCGAACGAACACTAAAAAAGTGGCAATAATTAAAAAAATGTGTTCATGAAAAATGTTAATTTCATTTGAACCGCATATGCATGTTACTTGCTTACTCAATGGCAATAGACATTTCCTAAACAAGCTAAAGGAATATTATATATTTTATAGAACCCGAAGATTCATTGCCGCACTTACCTGAGCCCGCCATTCAACCCTATTCTGTGCTAACTCCATCCAACCATCCCTCTCAAATCCTACTTCTTTTAAATCTATGCTAATATTGTCCTCCCACCTGCGTCTAGATCTTCTAAGTGGTCTTTTTCCCTTCGGGTCTCCCAGTCAATATTTTTAAGATATGTCTTTCCTCCCCCATGCATGCAACATGTCGGCCCTCAAATTCCTTATGTGCTAATAGAAGACACTCCAGTGAACTCGGATGTCAATTTCACGGTCTGAAAGCTGAGCGAACTTTTCACAAAACATATTAAATATGTTTAAAATTAGGCCTATAGTTTTCTCCACTTTTAAATGCCTTACCTCTCTTACGTTTTACAATATGAAATGGTGAACCGTGTTCTGCTAATACTCTTCTATATGCGTAAAACAAGTCTTCCAATGTAATAATATTGAGCCTAAATTATTTAATATTTTATTCCCGAGGAAATAACTTATTTGATAACTAAACCCTTATGAAGTGTAATTAATTGTTACGCAATACAGTCACCCCATTATGTTGTTGTATTGCATTAAAATCGTTATACATTCAACATTTAATCTTCAGTTAAGGATTGATAACTTTATTTTAATTTTCTCGCGGCTCATTCATGGCACACCGATGTGCCACGGCATACTGGTTGAAAAACCTGGTCTATACAGTAGGTCGTGCAACTATTGACTGTCAACTTTTCTATTGTTTGTGTATTTTAAATTGTGTGTACCAACTGGCATTAATTCAAATGAATACAGGATGAAATAGTGAGGATGTTTCACGGTAAGTATTTATCCAATTCGGCATTCAATTTATTGTTTTTCCACATACCTCACACTTAGCTGTTGATGTATGCTTACCATATGCGCGATTCTGCTGAAATCTGGTTTCTTTGGTTGACAACACTGCAGAAAAACAGGCAGGCTAGCTATCTTTACTTCCCCCGACCCTCACTTCCCCTAAAACCAGCGCCCAGGATATTGTGCGTGGGTAGTACTTACCTGTAGTATAGGAAAATAAAATAAAAAGATAAGATGATCCAGGGAGGATATGGGTGATACAGAAAAAGATGAGGGGAGGGGAAAATTTGTATTGGGAGTTAAAGAGAAAGCCAGTTGTGAATAACCATTTTTTTGTGTGTGTATTTTACAGATGCAATGTGGCTGTGATGCTATTGACTGATGTAGTTGTGGATGGAGTAGATCTGGACTGGTCGATTCATGTTCCTCTAATGCTGCACATCTTGTTCCTGGGCCTGGACCACAACCGCCCTCTGGTGCATGAGCACTGCAAACAGCTGCTGCTAAATCTTTTGCTGGTGCTAGCAGATCACAATGATCATCTGACTGTGGCTCACATTCTTCTAAACTGCAAGACTTCTCAGCTTGGACTGGGGCTCACAACTCCTGCTCTACCTGTTCTGTCTCATGTCTTCACTGGTAAGCTCATCACCTTAGTTACTGCTATGTATCCGTTTTAATACACCTTGATCATCATCCTCTAGATGGTCCTCAGTAACTCAGTCCTACTGTTCTCAGAATGATTAAGTTCATATCTCATCGCATTGCATCAGATAAATGACAGTTTTTAATTAAATTTTGGGTTTCGGGGGAAGTATGGTTGCAGAGCTGAAACTTAAAGGAATTGATGGAGCCTGCGGTTTAACAAATGAAAGGGCAGGGTATGGAATCCTTCTGTAATGTAGACTGTGGGTACTAGATGTAGGTAAGTGAAGGGAACAGACACCCATAAATATCTATACACATGCACAAAGCTAAATGTTGCTCAGGAAAGTTCTCTTTTTAAAATTATTTTCTTTTATTTATTTATTTGGATTTCACACCTTTCACTGTTAACAAAAAGTAAGATCCCTCATAAGGATGAATAAATTTAATAAAAGGCTTTCTTCAACCAATCTTATAATTAGGGGGTGGATTTCTATGACATGTCATATTTTTCCCCTTTGCATTATTTCAGGTTTCCGACTAATTTAAATTTGATTCCAAACATCCTGGGGAAAATGGAACGGCTTTTATTGTGCATATAACTGCGTATTTAGGAAATTTTCAACTATTGCAGCATATTTAGTATGAATAGGCATATTTATACTATTTTCACTTTTAAGTTCAAAGTAGATGTAAACAAACTCTAAAGTACCACTCCGCCGAGCATGTGACAATACCACGTGGAGATTTACCCGCCACGGAAAGAAAAGGAATGAAGATTTGTGTATATTCCAGTGTTCTCAATAGTACTTTTAAAATATTTTTTAAGACATGCACCATTGTTGAAAAATGTTATATTTATTTTGAAAAGATCGATACATCTGTACAAAATTAGGCTTAATATTAGTATTTAAGAAAGTCATAGACAGTTAACAAGAAGATATTAACGAGTATAAAAAATTACTCTCATTTTGCAATGTTGGCTGCCCACTTCAGAGGCGTTTTCTTTTTTAATTCATTAGTTTCTGTTTGTAACCGCCCCAATCCTATCAGAGCTGTAAGTTACATGTAACTTTTGACGAAATTTTTGTTTTGTTCTAGCACACGACTTTCTTGTCCTCACGTACGTGTTGTATAACCGTTATAAATAAATAAATGAATGCACATTCAGCAGGTTATTGGGAGGGGGCTGTGGCAAGTTCATTCCAAGATGGCGTGATTGAGCATTCACACAGCCGTCGTAAACGCCTACAATTTACATCTGTTGTAACGGTTTAATTAGTTCACTTAGTTATTATGCGTCAGGAAAATCTGATCAAATTAATTTTGTTTCATACACAGATCTGCTTCAGAAACGTGTTTTTAAACTTCTCTGCACGAAAATAGCTACAAAAATGTACGGTTTGAACCGAACTATTTTATTAAGAGCAAGAGTATGCATACAAAGCAGCAAAAGTTACAGTTCGTCCACTAGCCAATGAGGCGCTCCCTTGTCACGTGGCTTTGTTTACATCTACTTTGTTCTTAAAGTGAAATTAGTATAGGTTATATTTTTTGTACATTTGTGTGCATATTAAAGAAATTTTGAAGTTTCATTTCATATTTTGTAAATTTTGCATTTTAATGATACTTTTTGAGAATTTACAGATATTTTAAATAATTAACACTATATTTTAATAAAATGTATTGTAACGAAACTTAAAAAATTATACACAATGTGTAAGTGGTAAAGTCATATTTTAAATTTTATTTGTCATATTTTAATGATTTTTAGGTCATAAATGCATGCATATATCCTGTTTTTTAAGTAATAGAAATCCATCACCTACTTATAATAATTGTGGATGATAACTCTAAGATTGACACTATTGAGGATGGAGAGAAAAATTAAATTTCTTGGTAGGCCTGCTACCTTTCAAGATAGATGAATGTTTTACAATGGCACTGTGATTGGAACTCTCCACAAGAAGATAAAAGGTTTGACTTCCTCACCATTACTTCATGATGACCAGCGGTTTACTCGCACTTAGGCCTACTTGACCTGCAATTTCAAGAAAATTCCTCACAATTTTTTATCAGATGCATATAAAGTCATAAAAAGCATAGTAAAAGTAGTCTTACCATTGCCAGTCGATACTCCAAATAATATGGTCTACTCTGGGAAAAAAATATGAAGGACTGGGCCTGTTCAAGGTTCATGGGAGGATATATCTTCAGCACATAAATTGAGGACCTACGAACCTTAAAATAAAAAACCACAGTGTGCTGCCCACAAGCTATCCACATATGGAGAGTAAAGAATGTCTGAAACATCTAGCAATTACTGAAGAAGAAAATAATTTATTAAGTGCCAGTATGGTACTTTATGAGATTGCATGTGGGGACGGGAAAATGTATGTCCATCCATCTGTACGTCCGTGTGCTGTACGCACGATAACTCAAATACGCTTTATCGGATTTTCATGAAACTTGGTATAACATTTATAACGTCCATGGAAAGAAGCCTATTGATATTGGACCTAATCGGTTGATCGGTACCGGAGTAATACCCAATTTAGTGTTTATCTTTATGGTAATATATTAGAAAAACGCGATAACTCAAATACGCTTTATCAGATTTTCATGAAACTTGGCATACACATTTATGACGTCCATGGGTACAAGCCTATTGAATTTGGACATAATCGGTTGACCAGTACTGAAAAAACGAGTATATCAATATTAATTTTGTAATGGAAATAAAATGCTACAATATTATTTATTGCATGGCCCACAATATAATATTAAACATAACGTAACAAATTGCCAATCGTGTATTGATATTGTTAGCTTGCGTTGATTGATTCATTTCTTCTTAATGCTGCAGTGTAAATAAAAGTGTAAATAAAAGATTTAAAACACAACTGGCCATTGAATTTTGATATTATATTGTGCATTCTATAGATACCGATATCTACATTATACTTTAATGTGAGTATTTTTCTTATTCATTTATGTGCAGCAATATACCTAATGTAATTCGTGACAGATAGATTTCAGATTTACTTTTTATTCATTCATAACCTATAAGGCTGCTTTGATCTTTAAACAAACATGTCAGCGAATCGTAGACCTATTGCATCATTAATCTTATTGCTAGTACATTTTGTTTTTGGAGTTTAACTCTGAGATCTATTAAAAAAATAACTTCTTTTCTGCATGGGCCTATCATAATTGCAATTATCACTGATTAAGAAAAGCATTCCGGCACTTTGTTATATCAGTTTACCTGATTTTATTTTAAATATAAATGAAACTAAATATCATTACATTGATGAAACTTAAACAGTGAAGCAACTATAATGAAATAATTATAATATGAGTTTGAACTAAAACACTTACACTTCCCTTACCAACTTTTTGGTAGTACATGTTTGTAGGACCTTTGTCCCCAACCTTGACTATTTGTCAACTGGCAAATCTTGCTTCTGAAAATCCTGATGTACATCTGGTGGGAGTTTGACGAACTTCTTGATCAGGTACCATACTCGTCTTCTGCTATCTTGAAATTCATCATTCTGCTTTCAAATTTCTTTATATAAATCTTATCTCAAATATCCAGATCTTTTGGTCTATTCACTGATTTTAACAAATTTGCTTCCCTACTGATTATGTGGTCATTGTCCTGCTAATTTCTCTATCTGACAGCATTTAAGATTTTGTATATGTTCTTTGAATCTAGCGTCATTATTTTTTGTTGTTTTTGCTACATATATCTTGCTGCAATTTTTACAGTTGTCTGGAGATACTGAAAATATTAAGCATACCGATAATAATAATAATAATAATGATGATGACGATGACGATGATGACGACGACGATGAAGATGATGATGTAAAAAATATAATAATAATAATAATAATAATAATAATAATAATAATAATAATAATAACTATGCTGATTGCTAATTATCTACTGATATCCATTTTATAGAGGGGAGAAAATCAATGCTTTTTGTTATTGTTTGCTCTTGTCATAAGATAATACATCGCCTCTGTTCTCAGTATTACATGGGATAATGTAATGTATCCCTGATTGTTGATTATCCCTTCCTACCCCAACAACAGACCCTTCACATAACAATAGTAGTATAATAATACCAATGGTATACCTTTGACTACAATTTGATGTTATATTTGCAGAACCCAACCCTGAATTTGATAGTTACCTGCAAGGCCCTGTTCCAACTACAGTAGCAACCACAACTATAGCACTCCAGCCAAACTCAGCACATGCTATAGTTGCAGTACCTTCTGTAGGTGAGTGTACTGAAATCTAAAATCCTTTCAGTGTTATGCTTGCTAGTTTTGTGTTCTGTTTTAGGTAGATATATTTATATTATTTATTTAAATAAATAATATATTTAAAATGACGAAATCTGGCATGGTTTATAAATTTATTGTTTAAATACACAGTTCCCACAAATGTACTTTTGGGTCGTCACTTATATTTAGTGAAACTCAGAATCTCAAAACCAGTATCGATAGAAAGAGAAAGCCAACAAGCTTTGTTCAAGTACATCACAGATGTTCAATGTGAACCCTGTTGGTAACATGGCACACATCAAGTCTAAAGTCCGTTTCTGTCCAGGTACGTTGTAGTTGTTAGAATCTGAGTGTCTCGAAATCTCCATACCTACATGCAACATATCCGAGACTCTCCTAAGGTTAATGTGTTTGGTGCTTTAAGCCATGAGAATGTGTATGGTGCATTTTATTTCAAGAACAAACAATCACTGGATATGTGTACCTGGATATATTACAACTATGGCTTCTGCCTCAGCTGAAGGAGGACATGTCCAATTTCATCTTTCAACAAGATGGTGCACCCCTACATTTTCACGTGAAACTAGATTGGAGCTCAACACCAGACTACTGAACAAATGGATTGGCTATGCTGGTCATGACATAGACAACTTCTTTGTTGACCTCCACCTGACCTGACATTCCTTGATTTCTTTGGTGGGGATATGTTAAAGATATTGTGGACAAGCCAACCCTTCCACAGACTTTCCATGACCTGAAAGAGCTCATCATCTCAGCAGCCATTGTGTCAGTTGACCGTCAAATGCTACCTGGACGGAAATGGACTAAAGGCTTGACGAGTGCTGTGTTACCAACGGGGCTCACATTGAGCATCTGTGTGGTAATTGAACAAAACTTGAGTTTCTCTTCCTATCAATACTAGTTTCATATTTCTGTAAATGACAAGTGTTTGAAACCCGAAAGTGCATTTGTGGGAACCCTGTACAACCATGGACAAAGCAGACAAGAGGCAATTAGAGTTGAAATTAAAAAAGAAATAATATGGATTTAGAATATAGCAATAGTGAACATGAATATGTATATGAGCCAAAACAAAGAAAATAGAAGTGAGGTTATACAATCAAATAGTTCACTAATGGCCGTGGATGTAGGCATGGTAGGCATTATCATTGGTTTCTTTTCTTTTGTCTGTTAATAGAATTACTGAAAAATCCAGGTTATAAATCACACTATCAGATTTCTCAAAAGCTTTCCGATGAAGAAACAGATATTAAAAAGAAGAACTGTGTTGCTTTACACATGTGTCTGTGACATCCTGCAACATTTAAAAAACATTTTCACTTTACAAATTGTTATTCAAACAGATCTAGGAACTTTGCATAAAAAAATCTGTGGATATTCTTCCTTGCATGCTGTAAGAGCCATGAATAAGATAAGATTTCTACAAAACTATTAATTTAATTAATTTTCGTGAATTTGTCCTTTGGGACAAATTGGTAGGCTGTATCTCCATGATAATCCTTGACTAAGGACAGCTGTCCTATGGCTTATTCCTCTGGTTCATTTCTTATATTTCACAGTTCTAAACAAGCAGTGGTAACGTACAGACGTGTGGAAGAGGTGCAGAGTGGATTTAGGAAAAAACAACACAAGGGACATGGCCATCGAAATCGAAGTATACAGAATGAGGATAGGCTCATTTGGGTCAAAAAGGAGAGCAGGGACCAAAGGAACAATTTTCAAAAGCCGATATCTACATGGAGATCTCAGTGCAAGAGGTGACTAAGTGCCATCAAGAAAAGTGCTAATATTTGTGTGTATTGACCAGCAAAGATCGTATTTTATCTACGCCAAACATGACTAGCAGCCATTACTGTGTCTGTAACTGATACAGCCAGGCTGTTTGTCATGTTTGGCTTAGATAGAATACGATCTTTGCTGGTCAATACACACAAATATTAGCACTTTTCTTGATGGCACTTAGTCACCTCTTGCACTGAGATAACCATGTAGATATCGGCTTTTGAAAAAACGCTCTTCAATTAGAGATCAATCTGTCATGGCGACCTGGGCCCTAGTGATTATAGTGCTGCTGATAATTGGAGGGGTTGAAATGAATCCAGGGCCAGGAGTTTCTGAAGAGGTCATCAAAAGCCTTGTAAGAATGGAAGAAATAATAGTTAATAAAATTAATGGGGGAACAAAAGAAGTTAAACAAGAAATTAGAGAGAAAATAGCAAGAATGAAGACAGAAGTGGAACAACTGAAGTCAAGAATCGAGAAGATAGAAAATGCAGATTGACAGCTAAATTTAATTTTCCACGGGGTTAAAGAGAGAAAAGGAATTAGTGCCCTGCAAGAAGTCCACGAGCTATTAGAAAGCAAATTGGAAGTGCAGATCCAGGGATGGGAGTTCCTTACGGCTCACAGGGTCGGGGAAACTACAGGAAACAGAGTCATTATAGCGAAATGTGCATCCACTCAAGTGGTTTTTGCCACATTGAAGAGATCTTACAAATTGAAAGGGACGGCAATATATATCAACAGAGATCTATCTCCGACGGAGAGAATAACAAGGAGGAAATTAGTAGAAAAAATGAAGTTTGAAAGGAATAGGGAAAGAAGGCGACCATTCGAAATTTACAGCTGTATGTGGATGGGAGGAAGATAGATATAAGGAACAGCGCAGAAATGAACAACACAGGTGCTATGACCTCAACAGCTGAATCTGCGAAATTAGAGACTGAGGGAACGTGTGCAGACGCTCAGGTTAACAAACATCGAAACCAGAAGGAACGTGCACCGACGTCACCAATAGGTGACAGCAGACAATCAACAACTCAGCCGAACGAGAAACCAAACACATCATCTGTGACGCAACGATTCCAGATTCCTCGGGGGCCTTGGAGTAAGAACGCACCAAGTGACATCAATAGTGGAAGCAGTGAGGAGGAAACACCAATTATTACTAGAAGCCGTAAAAAAAATTAAATATGTTTCAAACGGGAAAACGTAGCTAGGGAGGCCACAGTTAAATCAGTGTGTCAGTAGAAGTTAAGAATAGGAAAGTGAAGTTAATAGTGTGAAAGAAGAGAGTTTAATAACCAAGAGCAGATATGAGCTGTTTAGTAAAACATAACGTAGTTAAAGGGTTACGACTTAATATTATCCAATGTTTAAATGACATGTAATCACACGTCTCCATCGTACAGGGAAGCGATGCCCCGTAGAATATTTTCTCTAGGCAGTTCACAAAGAGTGGAGTAGGCTTGAACTAACAGCAGCGGGAATAGTGTGCAGACCCAGTTGTGTACGTAAACAAACGTTAACGTTTAAATTGAGACACGTTGAATTGCTGTGCGATATATTTTAGTAATGTAATGTGCTGAAATGGATCCGTCAGAAACCGTAAGGTAGGTATGGATCCATCTCTAAAGTGGAAATTTGGGCTAATGTAAAGTTGTTGTTTAGAACAAATAAATTCATATTCATATTCATATTCATATTTCTTATATTTTTTGTGCTTACTTGCTTGCTTATTTTGCTATTTCATTTTGCTTATAAATCTGGGCTCTAGTCATGACCTGCATTATATATTTTCTATCATGTATAACAATAGAAAAAATAAGCTAACATAGAAAAAATTAATATGGCAATACAGTCAAACCTCTGTAGAACGAAGATCGATATAATGATAAACCCACATAAAGCAATATTTTTGTTTGGTCATGACGAATTTTCTATCTTAATATCTATTACGATGAAGCTATTTTAGAAACACCCTTCTATAACAATATTTGGAGGTTAAATTGTTACTGCAAAACCAGTGCTAACCCTATGGATGGTGGGTGGTATCAGATCAGTATCCTTCCCAGCCACCAATATTGTTTTCTGGGTGCCTGATATTTGTTACATTTGTTAGAAATCCCAAAAAAGTAAGGTCCATGAGAGGTGGAAAATATGATCACTGAAGCTAAAATCATCCCTTATGTGTGAAAAAACATACAGTGAGTTAGGTTGTTACTTCAACATGTACATAATGTGCTATTCAAACACCATAAGGAGCAATTTTTAGTTTTTTCTTAGATATGTACCGAATTTACTTGACTTTCTGTTCTCCCTTCCAACCAACTACAAGTTTCAAATTTCTGACACATGGCTAGGCTCAAAGCATGCCATTATCCATGATGTTAAAACAGTCTGTGTAGTAATATATTTAGTGTGCTGGTGTAAAGTAGCTATGGTTACAATTCAAGTTAAGTAAGTCAGTTAGTTAAGTAATAAAATATTATTAGCATTCTACTTTGCATGTCCATTCCATGGATTATCCTGTAGGCCTAGGTTTTGCAGTTTTCTGCATGCGGTCTTTCTAATACGTGGTAAATTACAACTCCTCAATATAACAGTAAGACTCATACAGGGTCTTTATTATAAGTTGAGACCGGGCGACGGAAGGCGCGCGCAGCCGGTCTGACGTTGATGCAACATCGGCACGTGCAGTTATTGTTAAAGTGTCAACATGGTGAGACCCATTTCGCTGCAGCATCGTATTTTTGTGTGTAAACATTATTTTAAGTACGAGTCTGCTGGACGTGTACGTGATGAAGATAAGGTTTATCGAACAAATCCTCACACATTGGAGGAGCTGAAAGAAAACATTACGAATGAAATTAGGGGCATTACAGTGGAAGAACTCACTCGCGTCAGCCAGAATGTGGTTTCCAGATACAATGCCTGTATAACACAGGAAGGACGACACTTCCAACATATGTTATAAGGTAAGATATGTAATACTTTATATAGCCTACACTTTAAGCAGGGAAGCCACGCGCGCGTCACCGGTGGCTAATGCGGACTCCGTAGCGGAGAGTGAAAACACCGGTCGCCCGGTCTCAACTTATAATAAAGACCCTGTATAACAATACAATCTGCTAGGGTCCACAAATATTATTATATTGAGATTTCACTGTACTACATATGCCAGTAATACGAGGGCTGGTCAATAAATAAGGTCTCCAACACTCTAGCCCAAGCTCACAACGTCGGATGAGAGATTTGCCGCCACTGCCACATCCCGTTATCTCCCCTCTTTCAAACGAGCCATTGCTGCAGCCGCTGGACCTTAGTGTCTGAGATAGAGCTGTTTGAAATGGATCTCCCAATTTCCATCCCTGCAAAGTGCGGCCTCCGTGAACCCACCTCACACAGACCTTATGGATCATCAATTTGTCACTCAAAATGGTCTGTATGGAACCTTTAGAAATGTGAGGAAGCAATAAACAAAGTTCACGAGTAGTGACGCATCGATCTTGTCCCACCAATTCATTGACTTTTGCCATCTGTGACGGCTGTTGTTGGTCTCCCACTTCGTTCTTCATCATGAATATTTGTCCGGCCCTCTTTAAACTCACGAACCCATTTATGCACATTTTTTATGTTCATACATCCCTCTCCATAAACTTCGTAAAGCTGTTTGTGAATTTCAATCGGCGGAACTTTTTTTGCAGTAAGAAACCATATGACTTCGCTTAAGTGCACTTGGCAGGGATGGAAATCAGGAGATCCATTTCAAACAGCTCTATCTCGGACACTAAAAGGTTCAGCGGCTGCAGCAATGGCTCGTTTGAAAGAGAGGAGATAGCGGGACATGGCAGTGGCGCCAAATCTCTTGTCTAACGTTGTGAGCTTGGGCTAGAGTGTTGGAGACCTTACTTATTGACCAACCCTCATAAATTCAAGTAACACTTTCAATAGAATTCCCATGACTAATTTGTGCATTGATAGCAATAATGATTCCTAAGTATCATGAGACTGGAGATTTTCACTGAGTATTTAATAAATCAACCTATGGCTAAGAAGAATTGTATTATTTTATTTGTTATTTGTTTTCCAGGTGAAGGAAATGTGGTGGCAGTGGCCACACCTCCAGTTATCATAACTCCTGAAGACAGCACAACGTGGTCAGGGCCTCAGCCAGGCCCCAATATGCCCATACAGGATGTCATAAAGTCCCTCATCTTGTTCCTTGCTTCTAGGTAATTTCTTATATATTTTTTTCTCAGCTTCTTTAGTCAGGTTCTTTATCCCAAGCAGGAACAAGATCACTCTATGGTTGAGCTGGTTATGAGGTTGCAAACCTCTTAGTGAGCATTCACACCGAAGTAGCATAGCATGCGAATCGCACTGCCTGGATCCAGACTGCACATCAAGTTGCATGGTTCACAGTTTTGCATTCATACCGAAGTATCATATATGCGCTCTGCAGCTTAACGTAAATTATATATTTTCACTTGAACAATTGAGAAACTCATTTAAAATAATGTAATTTGCCTAAAGAGGATATAGTTTCAGCAACTTTAATCCAGGCTTTTTTCCTACTAGTTTCGATTGCCATATCGTGCAGTCTACGCATGTACAAATTGTATGTTAAATAGCTCTTTTTCTAGCAGTTTTCATGACATCTTTGCCATAATCTACCACTACACAAGCGAATATGTGTAAAATTTTCTTAACAATTAGAAAATGGCTGAAAAGGCAAGTGTATGGATGCGTCATCCCGAGTAGCGTCGCATGAAATAAATCCTGATCTTTCTGAAGAAATGATTGTCGCACTCTCTGCGAGCTGCACTATTGCCACGTTACTTCACTGTGAAGACTTGAACTTGTTTATTTGGGATTTAAAATGAGTAATGTGCAGCGTGCATCCAGGTAGCACATCGCAAGTGGCATGCTACTTTGGTGTGAATGCTCCCTTATTGTTACCTTGCAGTTCCTGTTGTTTGATTCTGTCTGTTATTTTGCCAGAAGTACTGAAAGCTTTTTGCTTTCTATTATGCTTATTATCTTAGCTTTGATGGAGGGGCCGAACAGAGCGAAGAAAGTGGAAAGATATAATGGGCCTTCTGATTAGCACCCTCCTCCTACATCTCAGATCATACATAGACAACCATTCTCAAGTTTGCTCACTTCCTAGAAGCTTTATCACCCAGCTGGAATCCTAAGAACCCATGTTACAATACTCCAATACTACGTTCATTTTTTTGGATAACATTTTCTTGTCTTACAGGCAAAACCTGCCTTTATGGAACTATGAAGATATAACTGCCAAAGTATGGTCAGTGAGAAGTGTGGAACAACTTGATATGTTCTTGCAGCATGTACTGAGAGTGTTCAGAGACTCTCTCCCTCATGCTCTCATCAGTGAGCGATGGGCTCAAACTGCTCTCCAGCTTGGACTGTCTTGTTCATCACGACATTATGCTGGCCGATCCCTGCAGGTATAATATTATCTTTATTCTCTTCCACAATGTTTCAAATTGATATTCAGTTCATTGTTTTCAGTAGAGTATCAAACTCTCAAAACTTATTTTGTGCAGTATTTAATTGAATGTAATTGAAATTCACTTTTTACTGGTTTGTATTCTTAAGAAAAATATCTTTGTGATGTCAGTTTAGACAGAACCAGCTGTCTTGGTCAAAGATGAACAGTCAAAGTTTGAGTGTTTTACCATAACTAGCTTTCTACTGTGTTAGAGTAAGCTTACTTCCACAAAGTATCTTAATTTTGAAGTACACACCTTAGGAGCAAGTGTCACAGTTCCATAAGTATTAAGGTGGGATTATACCAAAACAACAAGCAATGTGCAATATGCAACACTGTTTTCATGTTCAAAATATTTTCAGCAAGGCCCCTAAAATTTGACTGCAGCAAAGTGTCTCCAAATTTCCAGATCGATTGGGAAGCAAACCTTGCTGCGTTCATTGATAAATATGTTCTACTGCTATGTCTTTTGTTTAATAAATGCACTTGCTGTTTGTCTTCTGTTTTCTTCTTGTTGATTAGTTGCCTGCCAGGCCTCTGTATCCTGTTTGGCAGGTGTTATTATTCGCACACTTTATCTTTAGCTAAACACTCCATAATGCTGAAAACCGTCCATATAAAGAAGGCCTCGCTCGAAAAAATGAAGATCGCGACCCGTCCCCAGTATTGCCATACCCAAAAACTTCCCGTTGTGGCATTCTTGAGCTACCGTCAATTTTTTTTATTTGTTTACATCATATTATTCTGAAAATGACAGAATAAATCCATGGATATTAGAAGAACAGTACTGGTGTTGTGGAAATGGTCAATATAAGTGACAACGAAGTTAAAAATAAAGATTCTTTAAACCAAGAAGTATCGGAAATCAGCGAAATAATAAACCAAATAAATGAAATGGAAGGAAAAGCAATTTAATGTGTTTTAAGCTGAATCTGTCGGAGAAAAGAACAAGTCAAGTTTTATTATTTCATTGTATTAAATGTGTTGTATTAATTACCTACAAACTTTCGCGAAAGGTATTATTTAAATTACATCAATTCAGGCATGTGAAAGTGCGTATTCAAGTGGGCCTACATGTACAATGTTACAACTTTTAAACGATTTTCTGTATCAGAGAAATCGTCTAAATAGGCCTATATATATTACTTTATTCATTTCTCCAGCGATATATTCTACTATAATATCTGAATCAATATAAAATCTTTTGTTTGGTAGCGAGAGTTGAAAGTTCTACAAATTACAGTTAGTTCCATTGTGTACACACGTTATATTTTCTGGTAATTGGCAACCCTTCAGAAACGTCAATTTCAACTCACCGCCTTCTGCAATAGTCAGTCTCTTATACTGCATGCAATATCAGCTCCCCTCACCCCTGCATTTTTTCGGCTCAAGATAAAGTGTGAGCATAATACAGCTGACAGAGGTTCCAACTTTGCCACAGATAAACCTGAATCAGTTGTATATTATAGTTGTGTAATATTAATTAATTTATCATAATTTGCCATAGGAACATATTGATTTAGGGTAACCTCGCTAGATGTTACCTTAAAAGTTTAAGATTTCAGGTGCCTTATGCTGCATCCAAGTTGATGATTTACTCAAGTTGTGATTTTAGGTTCTAGCTATTGAACAGAGATGTAAATAAAGATATTTACAAACGCCCTTATCTTTATTTCTACACTTTTAATTTGTATGTTAATAATTTTCATATTTTGACATAAAACTACTTCTTTCCCCTTGCGTAGAATGTGGATAGTTTGAGAATTGACAACCGTGAAATATATAACCTTAAAAATGCCGATGACTCATCTTCATGTAGGTCTGCATAGGGATAGACAGTATAGTGTAGTTAGCCATGCTTCTGTAATATATATAAGTGTGTGTGTATATGTATATATATATTTAAACGTATTGTATATTATTTAGTTAAGCAGGTAGCAAAAGTTACTTAATTGAATAATATTTGTAATTTTTCTAGGTGTTCCGTGCTCTTCGTGTACCTATTACTTCAAGAATGCTGTCAGATATTTTGTCTAGACTTGTGGAAACAGTTGCAGAACAAGGAGAGGATATGCAGGTATGTATTGAGTAATAAGAGCAAATAGATTATCCATAGTTCTTATGTTTATGTATTCCTAATTCAATAAGCCAAATCCCATAAAGAGGCATTTCTTATGCTGGTAGAAACACTTTATTACTAACTAATTACGTTACATAATACAGTAAATGGTACATTGCTACAGTACTAAGCATTTACTTGCTTTAGTATGGTATGCTGTGCCCGTCTTCATTGTCCAGCATAGCATCCCTTGCATGCATGGTCACCTTGCAGGGTGGCTTCCTCACTGAGATTGAGGGCAAGATGGCTTCTTCCTTCTAGCATACCAAGACATTGCTCCATAATGCATGCTGGGAGGAAGCACTGCTATGCATAATGTATGCTATTGCTATGTTGAGTGGTAATACTCTTCCACGATGGAATCAAACACCAAGGAGATAATAATAACAATCATGTTTTTAACAAGACTTCTTTTGTGCAGGAAAGGAAGGTTCAACTAGTTGTTAAAAATTTGGGAAACATGTTTTGTTAGAATTTTAAAAAGCCCATGAAGTTTTTCCATTTCCAAAACTATTTTAATAATTATATTAGTTTTGCTACATAGCCATGCAGTCTAAAGCAGCATACTTTATGTTGGTGGCATGTGAGTTGAGAAGTTTTGGGGTGAGAGGAATTTTTACATTATCCCACATTAAGAGAAAACATAAAGTTATTGTGAAGGGCACAGATTGGCTGAAGAGCTCACTTGAGCACCAGTCTAGCTTGAGCAAATTTTATCCCTCCAAGAGAGCATCACTGACAGTATTAAACTGGCTTTCTTTGCCCAAGATCACAGGTTTAACTCCAGTTCAAGTGGATGATTTATGTGTGCATAAATGTGACAGGCTCTTGTCTGTAGATTACAGGCATGTAAAAGAACTCCTGTGGACAAAATTTTGCCACACTGGCAATAGGTGCCCTTCAGTCTGAAACTTGATTCTCTGGATTCAGATTTCTTGCCAAATATTGCATATTTAAACCTTTCACAAAGTGATTATTTTTTCTTGAGTTTAGTCCATTTTGTAGTGATGTGAATCTTAATGATTTATATAGAGCGTAAAGCTTTTCCACTGGAACTCACTACTGTGATATTTAATTAGTTGTTGGAGCGCTTTCAACTGCGTGGAGCAGCCATCTTCAGCAACTGACTCCCGTGATGCCATCGTTGTGGTTGGGAAGACATTTTTGGATGACTGTGTCGTAGAGCGCATGTGATTTGAACTGTAATTGTTTGATTAACAAGACAACACCAACATCTTAAACGAACAATTACAGTTCAAATCACACGCGCTCTATGACACAGTCATCCAAAAATGCCTTCCCAACCACAATGATGGCATCACGGGAGTCAGTTGCTGAAGATGGCTGCTCCATGCGGTTGAAAGCACTCCAGCAGGTAATTAAATACCACAGTAGTGAGTTCCAGTGGAAAAGCTTTATGTTCTGATTATTTTTGTTGTAGGGCTATGTCACAGAACTACTTTTAACACTGGAAGCGGCTGTGGATTCTTTGGAGTCAGATTTCCGGCCGCTGGATTTCATGAAGGAGATTTTCAAGTCAACTCCCAACCTGAACAACAAGGAACCAGTTGGAGCAGGGGCAGTTGTGGGTGGAAAACGTAGTCCTGGCTGTGGAATGGGGTACACTTGCAGTGCAGGACCTCTAGTTCAACACCTAGGCCAGGCTGGGCATACTCGGAGTACCAGCTATTCAGTGTCTTACTGCATGCGCAAGGCATCAGGATCCCCTGCTGCTGATAACAAAGGTATATAGACCATATTGCCGGTACAGCAATTTTATAAGTATTTTAAATCCTAAAATCCCTATACAGTAGAGTCTCAAAAACTCTGCCTAATGTGGACCAGAGGGTGGCCGAATTTGTGAAAATGCCGGGTTATCGGGAAAGGTTTTAAAAAAGAATAAGTACAAGTGTTTTCTCAGAAAATACAGTACTTGTATGTATTTGTTGCTTGAGAATACATAAAGGGATAAGGCATAAAGCTGTCCACAATGAAAATTAACTGGCCGACTTTGCAAAAACTGGCTACATTTTTTTCTAAAGAAATGCGTAATATGGTTTTTTTTTTTTGCCCTGCCAGGGTGTGGCCGAGTTATCCGGACTTCCGGGTTATCGAGTGCCGAGTTTTAGGGACTTTACTGTAATGGGTAATTGTAACAATGTAATATTTAAATCCTAAATCTAGATAGAAGTAAACAGAAGTTTGTTCAAAAACTGTATGGCTGTCAATATCATTCCATTTTTTATTTTTATTTAATGACTAAATTCAATTGTTCCAAGTTATCCTTCACATCCTACTTTTGTTCTGATGTTAGAGAAACTGAACACACGAAAACATATTTTCACACAATTACCATCTCTCTTAACTTTCAAATGCATGCCATAAAATACTTAAGACAGTAAATAGTGAGCTCTGACAATGTTGTAAATATTGGTTTTTAAATTTCTAGATTTATATTTCAATGAAGACAATGTGATTGTGGCAAGTCAAGTATTTGCTGCAAGTTAATTTTCAGATAATTCCACATAAAGTTGTTGAGCTACCTTAGTAAAAGACCAGGTGCCCGAGGCTTCATCCATGTTAATTAATTCAACAATTAAAAATTGAGAGTGAAGTAATTAAATCATATTTATTAACTCTTACACAGAATCATTCATAAACTAAATGATTAATAATTATAATGAAACAGCTAAAAATATGGCTTTGGAGTGCATTCCATGATTGGAAAGTGTTGTCTGGGAAATATGACCTCAGATTTGAGATCCCTGGCCCAGAAAACCCTTGCATAGTGAGATCTGTCCAAATTGATCAATGTTTGCCCATTTAGGCCTACATTCATATCCTTCTTCCATCTAGGTTGAAAATTTCAGATGTTTGCATGCCTTTGACGTTAAACAAATTGACCAGGGTGGGCTTACAGAATCGAAGTGATTGATAATTCCATGCAATATGTTGATGCTTTATTTCCAAGTTATGACAAAAACAGCAAAGCCACATGCAATTGATGTGACAGTTAAAATGTAATACCAAAAATCGTTTCTTCGATAGTGCAAAAAATTCATGTTTTTCACTCATAACTTACAAACAAAATTAAAAATCCGGCCTCGAGGTGCATTTGGTAACCTTTCAGTCCATTTATGTTTAAAATTTCACATCTCTGCATACAGTAGATTTGGCTGGCATCGAGCAGACAGACAGACAGAAAAAGACTTCCTCTTTTTATTAAGTGCCAGAATGGCAGTGTACCTGATTTTATTGTATAGGTGTATTTGTTACATTGCATGGTGGTGTTAAATTTTTTGCTTGAAATAATTGCCATAATTGTCATCAATGACAACTATGGTGATGAAGAAGAAAAAAAAATTAACACCAAAACATCCCTTCCCATTCACATCTCCATAACTGAAGATCATAAAATATTTCTTTGTTAATGTTTAAACTTCTGATTCAAACAGCTTACAGGAATAGTAACATCTAAACGACTGTAAGAGTGCATAGTATTTTCAAGTACAAGAATATTCATACTGCTTTTTACTTTCTCGCATATACCTTTTATACAGAATAAAAATTGAAATCAAGATATCACTGGGAAAACATGTTTCACAATCCCTTGAAGCCAAAAAAAGTGTTTTGGAATTTTGTCCCTGCAAGTAAACTGTGATTTGTCTGCACTTCTATTTTTGGATTATGGACTTCGTTGGACTCTTTATTTCAATCCCTAGAATTTTGCTTCTGTAACTGAAATATGAAGGGTAGTTTTCATGAAAAGTTTAAACAGAATATCAATCAAGAAAACATCACAAAAGATTAGTAATAGATTAACCCGAATAAATTATTATAGAAGCATGTTGGTAAACTCAAAGGTCTTAGACATGCTATGTGATCTATATGCAGTTAAAGCATGCAAAATAAACTAAATAATAATAATAATGTTCTTAATGATGATGATGATGATGTTGGCAGTAATGATGACGAAGACTTGAGATTTTCCCAACATTGATAATGAGATGAGCATCTCTCGGGCTTCCCACTGGAAGAGCTCGTGCACAACAGTGATTGTGAATCTGAAGAGACGGAAATGGAATACGAAACGTATCACTCCTCTGATCAAACTCTGCAGAAGCAATATAAATACATGTTAGAAAATGTCTAATAATTTAATAATAATAAATCAACTCACTTTCTGGAAGCCCGGGAGACTCTCATCCAATGGTAATAGTCATCATCATCCTAATAATAATAATAATAATAATTATAGTAATAATTATAATAACTTGCCATATAACAGAACTGGACTGCAAAACTGATTTATTTCTCAGACAGAACAACATTCAAAATATAATAATATACATAGATTCCCATTTTTCATCAGATAGTCTGTCTTCAAATACTTGATACATACACTTCTCCCACAGGATGTGTCCTTGTCTCAGGTTGTTCTTATGCCTATTGTTTAATAAAGTACTGTTGTCTTCCATTTAGCATTAAAAATTGGTTTTAATCTTGAAGATCCTTATGAATTTGAATCATTAATCCAGTCCATAAACACATTTAGCAGTTTTGTTTGCTTAAAGTATTCCCTGAATTGTTTTGGTATGTCATTCAAATCTACTATTCAGTCATACACTTAAGTTGTTTAGTTAATATCACAAAATATTTAATTTTAGTTATAATTTGTATTAATTTGATTGTTTTTGTATCCTAGATATGCGAGGTCGTACATCTTCAGAACTGGAAGCTCGCTCTGGATGCAGCCTCAACAAATACTCAACAAACCTGTCTCGTTCTAGATCAGCTCAGTCGCTCAAATTGTTAGGTGACTCGGCTACTCAAGATGACAAGATGACAATTCTGGCTCAGCTGTTCTGGTTGTCTGTTTCTCTTCTCGAATCAGACTATGAACATGAATTCCTGCTAGCCCTAAGATTGCTTAGTCGGGTCCTACATAGACTGCCGTTAGATCGACCAGATGCAAGGGACAAAGTGGAAAAGTTACAGGCTCAGCTGAAGTGGACTTCATTCCCAGGAGTACATGCTTTACTCCTCAAGGTAAGAGAAACTACAGATCAGAATTCTTTAATACAGTACATAATTTAAGAACAACTCTTTAATGCCATTTAGTTTAATTTGTGAATAATACATTTTGAAATTTAACCTAATTCCTCATGTTAACACACTCGATACCAAGCTCTTAGAATTCCACAGAAAATCCAACAAATACAGAACAGTTCGTAATCACAAGCCAAAAATTATAGACTATAGGCCAACAGTTTACATATCTGTAACTAACAAACACATAGAACAGTAGATAACAACAATAGATTAAGACATTCATAGACCAACACTCACATACCGGTAGATTAATAGGTCAACAGATCCGCATCCAGCAAAACAAAGAGATAAAACCCAGAAAGTTTATGATGTACGACTTCAATTAGTATGTAGGCCATGCCTATAAAATAATCACAAATAGTTCGATACCATTTTGTGATGCTTATGCTTTCAAAATAACCATAATTTCTTTAAAATTCAAACTAATACAATTTTTTTTCTTTTTATTGCCAGGGTTGTACCAGTCCCAACACATACGAGCCTGTGGTAACACTGTTGTCTCAGTTCACTCCATTGCTGGATCTTCCAGTGGTGGATCCTAGTCAGAGTTTAGCATTCCCAATGAACGTGGTGGCATTGCTTCCCTACATGTTGCTCAATTATGAAGATGCCAATGAGCTTTGTATTCGAAGTGCAGAAAATATAGCTCAGGTAAGTAAATTATTTTATTTCATTTGAAACAAACATTCATACCCAGGTTATAACTTAACCCTTTCAGTGCTGAATTTACATATTAATGCAAGTATTCAAGTGAAACTATCGCTGGGTCATATGTTTGAAATGAATACAAAACATTTCAGTGGAATAGCTGGTTTCCATGGATGATAACCATAACACACAAATAAATAACCTCACATTTTAATATAAATCAGTACCTTATTACCAGCAATCTAATAAATCTGAACCCGTTAGTTTGTGGTGGTGACGAATTTATAAGTCAGTAGCAGTGAAAAAGTTAAACTGACACATTCGTATACAATATATAATAATAGCACACAACCTCATATGAAAATGATTATACAGTCGAACCTCTATTACTCGAATTTTCAATTTCTCGAAGTAATTTATATTTCCCGAACAAAAGTCGAATTTCTACAACTCGAAATTTTCGATATCTCAAAACTTAAATTATATCTTTGACACTTAAATGAATTCTATAACTCGAATACTAATTTTTAAGGGCATAATAATATCATAAAGATTCTTTGCAATATAAGATAATGAATTACTGAATACAGCGCGAAGTCTATACCAAACTTCCTACATCTTGGAATTTTACAACCCCAACTAAGAATGTTGTTAGCCATCAGGGACTGGAAGAGGGTATACAATTGAATGGAAAACAAGGAAGTTGGAGCATTGACCTTGGCAATTTTTACTGTCCATCAATAACACTCTCACAGATGCGGTTTCAGATGGAGGTGTTTCATTGTCTAAAATCGCTAGGGTGAAAGAAAGAAAAACCTTGAAGATTCAGTAGCTTTGTGTTAAACAGCGTGTTCAGTTAACACTAGATGTAAATGCTACGAATTTTCACTCAAGCATTCCAGGCGTTACGAATTCTAAGAATCTTTATAAATGTACAGACATATATGATGATGATGATGATGTGTTTATGTCATTAAACATAGTAAAAAACTGTGGAAGAAGCTCGAGAAAAAAAGTCAAGCCGAAGAAAATTTCAGATTTCCTGAATATGGCTCCCTTAAAAAACAATACAGTATTTTGTTATAATTTTAATTACACTATACAATTAATTAGATTAAGAAATAATTTTGGCCTACAGCAATATTCATGTTCTCTACAACTCGAATTTATTTTTGCATCCTCTAGTGATTCGAGATATCGAGGCTCGACTGTAATTAATATAGGCCTAAGTAATTTGAATTTGATAGATTACTAATATAGTAATAATAATAATAATAATAATAATAATAATAATAATAATAATAATAATAATAATAATAATGATGATGATGATGATGATGATGATGATGATGATGATGATGATGATGATGACGATGACTATGACAACTGTGATGACAGGGCAAGGATTAAACAAGATAAACAGATTACTGACAGGTTTTCAATCTTATCTCACTGAAGAGTTCTGTATTATAACTGTAGAGGAAAATTTAAGCTGGGCAAGACTCAAACCCATGTTTTCAGCAGTGAGATAAGTCTGAAATCTGCCAGTGATTAATATCAGTAAAAATCTTGATTAACTTAAAATCCCTACAGTACATAATCAGAATTTGATGCATCCTCACTGTGTTAATCTGCAGCAAGGTCACTAGGGATCTAGATAAATGTTTGGAATTGGACTAGACATAATCTAAGGGACTCAATATCTAAGCCGAAAACCTGGGTTCGGTTTCTGTCCAGGACAAATTTGGGAAAAAATCTGTAAATGGCATTAAATTTTCATGTACCTTGTTTTATGAAGGCTATGGTATACACCTATCTTACTATTTTAAATTTTCAATAAAACTTCTGTAACTTAAATGTGTAGTAAAAAGTCAGAAGTGAAGTGATTATTCAAAGAATCTAATGTACCGGTATTTGATTCTTAAGTTTCTTCTGATCTTTAATTACAATTGCTAAAACAATGACTCCTTTAATATACTTTTTTTTTAATTTTCTAGGCAAGCACTGAAAAGAGTAAGAAACTGGAGAATTTAGGCACAGTGATGACACTGTACAGTCGCCGCACGTTCAGCAAAGAGAGCTTCCAATGGACCAAATGTGTTGTCAAGTACCTGTACGATACATATGCCCACCTCAGTCTGAACATGCTAGCCTTTCTAGTAGAGGTAATGTAACAGCAATAATCTTCCATGTAATTTCTTTATACAAATATCTTTTTGGCTTATTACCTAGGTACATAAAAATCCATCATAAGTGTGATCCCTTTAAAAAAGACATTATTTTGGTTCAAATTAATTTAATTATATAAATTAAAAACTCACCTTTTGTTAAATAATTCATTCTTGAAAATTCAGTATGGGAATAGCATCTGCAGATACACATTTCAATTACAAAAATATGACAATGTTGTTCTTTGCAACTCAGTAAGTTGCAAGGATACAATACAAAGGAAGAGTTAAATTGTGTTATTTGTGTTTTCTGTATTTTAAGCTAATTTTATTTTTTTTATACATTATTATATTTGATCTAGTATTAACATGATGACATAAAACAAAAGAGTAAACCTTATTTTCTCCACTATCTGCTTACGATCCTGTTTGATCAAACACAGTGCCTCCTTTCTAGGACTTAGAAGGTACTGATCCACCTCACTTTTTGTCGTAAGATTGTACCTTGTGATAAGGTTGTCTTCTGCGTGGATTTTTTTTTATTTTTATTAACAATTTTTCACAAACTATTAATTCTGTACATTTTTCCTCATGATTCAAAAGTTTGGCTTCTGTGTTTATTTTTGTCCTCAGTCAGTTTGTTTTCAGGAGCTAATTTTATATTTTATTCTTAACTTTTTGAAATGTATTTAAGCCCAAACCTGTTTAAGGTTTTATCTTTCTCATTTTCTAGAGTTCTAAACATCTTATTTTATTTGTTAGAGTTTCTAGCTTACACACACACACACACACACACACATATATATATATGATTTTATCACATGAAACTTAATTTTGTGGTTATTTTACATACATAATTTTTGTTTCAGGTTCTCGAGAAAGGGCCTGCAGCAGTTCAACTCCCTGTTCTCAGTATTATCCACTGCATGTTGCATTATGTGGACCTTGCATCTGCTGCTGCTCAACCTATCAATGCTGACCTTCTGCGTGTTATAGCCAAATACATTGAGGTGAGATATTTATCCATATTTAATGGACCACATGGTATATTAGAGTCATAATCTGTTGTATGGACTTGTGATCCTTTCTAAGAGTTGGATTAAGCCACCTTCATGCTCTGTGTAGCATTGGTCATAAGCATACACAATAAAGAATGTTCTCTAACAATCCACGCTGGGAATAGGTCTATTCAGACACTGTTCTTGATCATTGTGCAACACTCTTTAAGAGTGGAATCTATAAGCGACTGCCAGATACGGCAGCGCACCCACACCTAGTACTCACTGGTCTGCTATCAGAGTTATGAAATTTTACTGCAATCTTCCTGATAGTTCGGCGGTGTACAAAACATCTTCCAGTTAAGCTAACTGGATATAGTTCTCAGACAAAGTAAAAATTCAGGCATTTATGAAATTGACTGTAATACCTGTGATGAAGTATTCATTGGCAAAATGAAGAGAAATTTAAATGTAAGGTGCAAAGAGCACATGAGAAATATTAAATACTAACAAGTAGAAAAATCTTCAGTGGCTCATCATTTCTGGACTAGCCTATAGGTCATGATTTCAATAGTGAGGCAAAATTACTCAAATATGTTCAGAACCTACTTTATTTAAAATTTTGACATCTGTAAGGACAATGACCTAATTCTAAAATTCATACAATCTGGAGCACATCTGGTGGATTGAGATGAAAACTTGTCAGTAGAGATCAGCTGATGATGATGGGGAACCCATTGAAACATATGTTCTAATATGGTAAGTTTTTACTTATGAGTATGTGGAAGTGTTGTTGTTGTTTACTAATGCTCAGGAACTTGGATTTCCTCCATTCTCCTTCGGGCGTTCCAATAGTAATGTGTGAGCTGGGTTGGTAGATCAGCATCAATCTTCTTGATTGCCGGGCAAGTCAGTAGGTGTTCTCCATTCATTATTGAAGCTGGATCGTTGCACAGGGTACATTGTGGTGAAGGATAGATGTTGATTCTATGAAGATGTGAAGCTAAGCAGTCATGACCTGTAGTTATGCGGAAAAGAGCAACTGTTTGTCTTCTGGGTAGATCAGGAATGGCTGATTTATTCCTCAGTAAGGAATTCCATGACTTCTTGTGGCTGTCTTTTTCATTTTTCTCTTTACATATTTGATTAATCTTATATTGGGTCCAGATCTTAGCATTGTTAAAAGTTATGCTACAATATGGAGTCTGTTTAATGTTTGTTCCTTTCTTTGCAAGGAAGTCAGCAGCTTCATTTCCCATAATTTGACAGTGGGCAGGTATCCATTGAAATGCAATGTCTTTTTTGAGACTTTGAAGTATTCTTGTTGTTGTATGTATTTCTCTTACTTTTTTGCTTTCTGGGTATGGTGATGCAATTGCTTGCAATGCAGTTTTTGAGTCCGTGAGGATTACCACTTTGTTAAATTTAGTTATATGGTTTAAAAGTTGCTGGAGAGCTGTGCTTATTGCTTGTACCTCTCCATCATAGTGTGTTGACAAGGGTCCGAGTGATATGTAGAATTTGAAAAAGTCACTATAGATTCCTGCGCCGGCATTGCTGTGTTTGTCCAGTAACGACCCATCTGTATATATATGTACCCATTCTGGATTTGGGTAGCGTGTATGTATAGTTTCTAGAGCTAACAGTTTCAGTGTATTTAAGTTCATATCCTGTTTAGCAGCAATGTGTTCTATTAGGTTGTCTTCACATTTGATATCTGGTAGTAAGAAGGGATGAGCAGGGTGTAGAAGATTCTCTATATTATCAGAAGTATCCAATTTGTATTTTATCTTTAATTTTCTGATTTCCTGAAGGAATCCAGACTGGGTTTTCAGTTTACGGTCTTCATGCTTGTACGATCTCCAGTAATCCTCATTAGGAAGTCTCCGCAATTTCTCATAAAGGGTAATACTCTGTTTTTCTATCTGTACTTGTAGAGGGATGTTGTTTGTTACTATCTGCATTGCTGTGATGGGCGTGGACCTCACTCCGCCTGTTATTAGTCTTAGGGCTTGGTTTTGAACCCTTTCTAACTGTGTCATTTTCTCTGGTGTTGCAGTTATAAGTGATTCACTACCATACAAAAGAGTTGGTTTTATATATGTCTTGTAAGTCGTATTCAGTGTTTTCATGGATGATCCCCATTTACTTCCAGCCAATCTTTTTAACACGGTTAACCTCTGCTGAGCCTTCTCTGTTGTATGTTTAACATGTTCTCGCCAAGAGAGCTTGGAATCCATAGTTACGCCTAAGTAAGTATAGGCTTCAGTTTTTTCAATTTTATCATTATTAATTTTAATCTGAATTTCAGGTTCAGTATGGCAAAGTGTAAAGACCTGGTATTTTGTCTTAGACATATTGATTTTCATTTCATTTTCTGAGCACCAATTGGAGAGTTCAGCTAAGGCAGCATTCATTTTGAGAGATAGATCATTGTTTCTCTTATGTGGTGCTGATGTCCAAATTATTAGATCATCAGCAAATAGTGCACACTTAATATTGCTGATTTTGGTTAGTTTTGGTGGTAGATCATTTATCATTATATTGAAAAGAGTAGGGCTGGAAATCGATCCTTGTGGAAGTCCTATGTGTGTCTGTCTATAGTTTGAAGTAGAATGTTAAAATTTAATATACAATACTAATGTAATGTCAACAAAGACATCTGTATATACAATAATAATATCTTTATTAAAATAATTGCAAATTATGTAATTTAAGATACTTACATAAAGCTTAATAATTCTCTCATAAGACTTCTGCATGGTGTAATGGTTAGCATTTTCTACTCTGGATCCACAGGCAGGCTCGATCCCTATACCTCCTGATAATTTTCAGAGGTAGGGAGGTTGAGAGCTACTTGATAAATAATGGTTTAAGTCTGGAAAGACATCAGTAACGAGTGTGCAGAAGACATGCCCCCTAATTCTGCCATTTGTTAATGAAATCAAAAGAGAGAACATGGCACAGCTGGTACTAGCGTAAGCCCTGTCTCTCTGGAGTGTAGCACCATGGAGCGTAGTTCAGTAATTATAGCTATTACTGATAGTGATAATTGTTAAAATGTATCAAATCCTTGAAGTAGCTTTTATAAATAGAAGTAATTCTAAAATAAAATAAAATAAAGAAACAGTTTACTTCCTGTACAGGATTTATATATATATATAATTTTTTATTTTTTTGCATTACATTTTGTTTATTTATTTTATTTTATTTTATTTTAAAATTGCATAAATATATAGATATAAGGTCCTGAAACCCCGAAAAAGAGGAGCTCATGCTCGGTGAAGTTCCATGCTTATATTTACATGTTTTACGTTATTTAAATATAATCTTAACCTAAAATTACCTTAAAACTAAATAGACAAAATATTGTAAAATAGTAGCCTACTTGGGGAAAAGACAAAAGCTGAGAGTAAAGGTATGACACAATCGATATAAAAATAATGACAAATAAATTATCATGATAGTAGCAGGTACAAAAAGATAAACCTATTTTAAAAGTGATGAAAATTTAAGTTTTTTAATTTTAGATTTAAAGACTCTGTAAGTACTTTTGGCTAAAACTTGATGTAATGTGATTTTAGAATTACACAGATGAGGACCGAAACTAGAGTTATGTGATAGACCAGCAGAAGTGAAACATTTGGGTTCTACTATTGTACTAGTTTTATTTCGTCTAGTGCTGTGTTCATGATGACTTTAATAAGGAGTATCTATAGATTTGGTCAATGCTAAATACATTAAAATCAGAATAGAATAGTTCATTTGGGTAGTCCAGCCATTTGTTAAAACATATTTTGATTATGATATGATTATAATATTAAACATTCACATTTATTGTGTAGGGTGTTCACTACAAAGAAGCACTGAAGATACTGAAATTGGTGGTGACACGCTCGTCTAGTCTTGTTGCTCCTCCTACTTCACTACATCCTCCTCACTGGGAAACTTCTGCAACCTCTCCACATCCATCATTCGCAGATAGTGAAATATTCACAAAGAAGGAGTTGCCAGGTATGTGTTTTAATTTTATGAATGTCAGTGAGACAATATTAGTTTCTTTATGAGAATACATCAGTTAAAACAATTTTCTTCTTACTGCATTTATTGCAACCAAATTTTGACATCCTTTTATTGTTGAAAGAACAAACAAATCTGGGAGTTTGATGTTTAATTCTGAATTGTTCTTCTTCTACATAATGAAATTAGGCCCTTTGGCCTGTTTTCACATCAAGTGGGATTTAGTGAGTCTTCCCATCTGGTAAGTGGGCGTAAAACACTTCTATGTCCTCTTGGCTTGTACTTTAACAATAGATGAGGAATTCTCTCTGTAGGCATTCTTTGGACGTGTTCATACCAGTCATTTCTCATATTATCAATTCTGTTTGTTAAATTAAAAATATTTAAATCTTCCCTAATGTCTTCATTTCGTTTTCTGTCCAGAGTTGTCACACCTGCTACGGAACGTAAGAACTTCATTTCTGCAGTTTCTATTTTCCTTCTGTCTGAACGATTAAGAGTCCAATTCTCGCTTGCATATGTTAAAGTAGGTACGGCCATAATTTTGTAAAATTTTAATTGTGTATTACTTAGTGTTTTATTTTTCAGTGTCCATTTTATAGTGCCGCATATTCTGTAAAATTTATTTAGTTTAATATTAATATCTCCCTTATGACAGTATGATACATTGCATCCTAAATAATTAAAATTGAATTGTTCCATTTTTAAAAATTCTTTTTATTGATATTTTGAAAACCAATTTTTATTGTCTTAAATTATTTTACTTTTAATTTTAAGGTACCCGGTACATTCACAAGACACAGTTTAACAGTTCTCTTCAACCGTTTAGTGAAGGTGTTATTTATTTAACTTAGTAATATATAATGTTAAAGTGAACATTTTAACTAACACTGTTCGTACAATGAATCTTACTAAAAACAGATGGGATAGTTTTTCTTCCAATGTTCACAATAATTATTTTCAAATTTGTATTATAATCTGTACTTTTGGTTCAGTCATTTTTTATGAGTATAGTTTTTTTAATTTGGTTTTGTTTACACAACCAGTGTTTTACCCCTCGGGTAAATTACAGGATATTTAAAACAACAGTAAGTCATTAACAACTTAAAAAAAAAAACATTGTCCACAGTCAATCAGTCAGTATCTTAAATATTGTATCCTATGGGTTTGCTATTATGGGCAGGTGGAAAGTAGGTAGGTATCGAAAAAGGGTATAAATTCTATACCTGACATATTAATTTATGTAAATCAATATTATGTGTAGAGTGTTACACACGAATATGGATCATGCCTGAAAATTCAATGTAGGCCCCTTTAATGTCTAGTACTTTTTTCCAAATGGCTGGGAATGGAATCCACAACCTTCCGGAGGATGTTGTACAGAACATTGGTGATACTGTCTCAAATTTTTGCATCCAATTTGTCCAATGAGCGGTGTTTTGTTTGGTAGACTTCATTCTTTGCACGACCCTACAGGGAAAAGGCACAGGATGTGCAATTAAGCGGGAGGGTGGGGAATAAAGAGAGATTTTAGTATTGTTGCATAATAGGTTATGTTGTCATTTATGATGTATTAAGTTTTGTCATTCTGAAACCCTTAAATGCTTTATTTAACTTAACATTCTCTATGCTCTGCCTTATGCCACCTTGTTTGTAAAATAAGTAACATATTCTCACTTTACAATGCATCTAATTGACTTACGAGTATTACCTTTGCTGTTAATAAAACTACCATTGACCCAGATACTGAAGTTCCACATCAACACTGCTGACAT